>OZ010788.1:605968798-607318798 GCA_963932465.1 Maratus speciosus | reverse complement strand
GTCTTTCTGCTGCTTCAGCCATGCCAAACCTTTTGCAAAACATTCAAAAGTTTCAGAATTGCTGATTTGTTCGCTTTGTTTGTTCCACTCCGCAGTTTGCTGGAGTTCTAGTCTAAGAAAAAGGAAGTCTAAGAAAGGGGATCGAAAATATTTATATGTACTCGTAGTTCGGAAAGGACCTCTTGCACACCAGGAATTTGATACTTAAAAAATGGATTTCGGTTAACCGAGAATTTCGGATAAAAGGAATTCCACTGTATATACATAAGTATATAACGGAATTTTTCATATGTATTTTTAAAATAAGGTCAAGTTTTAAAAATATTTTTCCCAGCTCAACAATGCGAAACTTTCTGACACATTTTCGGATTCATTTTTAAACGTGAAGGAATCGATGGCTCTTTCAGGCCTGACTGTTGAAACGATTTGAAATCGTGTTTTTAGTTGTTTTTTTATCAATTAATTAATTATCGAGTTATAAGCGATTATTTTCACGTGACCATATGTTTTTCTTCTTTCCCGCGTTTCCGCGTCCGGAAACTTTCTTTAAAACGATCACTTTAGTAGTCATTTCTGAAAGAACTTCTGCCTTTGAGCAAAAACCGAAAACACCATTCGATTACATAGTTTCTGAATAAGAACACCTGCAAATTCCATGCGTTTCCCAACAGAAAGGAATTCAGAAACACGTCAAAAAGTAACTCCTTTGGATTTGACCTAATACTTAAGGGTGTATTCGAAAAAATATTTTTCCACCCTCAACAGCTCGAAATTTTCTGAGACATTTTCAGACTCATTTTTATAAGTAAAAACATGAAACTTGTTGGGGTGATTTTTAAAGAGTTGTATAAGGTGCCGTGTGATTTCATTTTTTGCTCAATTAATTAGAATTTGATTTTTAAGCAATTATTTTCTCAGTATGACCATCTTTTTCATCCCCAGATCTCCCGCTTCCGGAAATTTCGGTTCAAAACGCCGATTTTGACAGCATTTTTTACAATATTTTCTGCATTTATCAAAAGATCGAGAAGCACGGCACATTATGTAGTTTCTAACTTATGTAGTTTTTCTACTTTCGCACGGAAGTTCGGTTCCAAACGCCCAGATTGACACCATTTTCTGAAAGATCTATTGCGTTTGCAAAAAAAATGGAAAAACAACTCAATGACATCGCTTCTGAACACCCTTAAAAAATGAATTTCTAAATGTGCCAAAACGTTTTGCGCTTGTTGAGCAGAGCAGTTGAGAACAGATATTGTTTAGGGACAAGGGCGGTTCTCAAAAACATATTTTTCCCCACTTAAGGGTGTATTCCGATCCAAACTGCTTATTTTCTGATTCATTTTAAAATTCATTTTTGCTCTCAAGCGCATCAAACTGGCAAATTCTCTTATTTGGAAACTATATAATGTGCCGTGCTTCTTAATTTTTTGATAAATGCAGAAAATACTATAAAAAACGCTGTCAAAGTGGGCGTTTTGAAACGAATTTTCCGAAGCGGGCGATCTGGGAATGAAAAAAATGGTCATACTGAAAAAATAATTGTTTAAAAATCGAATTCTAATGAATTGAGCTGAAAACGAAATCACACGGCATGTTAAACATGTCTTCAGAAATCACCCCAGCAAGTTTCATGTTTTTACTTTTAAAAATGAGTCTGAAAATGTCTCAGAAAATTTTGAGCTGTTGAGGGTGGAAAAATATTTTTTCGAATACACCCTTAAGGGTGTATTCGAAAAAATATTTTTCCACCTTCAACAGCTCGAAATTTTCTGAGACATTTTCAGACTCATTTTTAAAAGTAAAAACATGAAACTTGTTGAGGTGATTTCTGAAGACATGTTTAACATGCCGTGTGATTTCATTTTCAGCTCAATTAATTAGAATTCGATTTTTAAACAATTATTTTCTCAGTATGACCCTTTTTTTCATTCCCAGATCGCCCGCTTCGGAAAATTCTGTTCAAAACGCCAATTTTGACAGCGTTTTTTACAGTATTTTCAGCATTTATCAAAAAATTAAGGAGCACCGCACATTATACAGTTTCTAAATAAGAGCATTTCCAAGTTTGATGCGTTTGAGAGCAAAAATGAATTTTAAAATGAATCAGAAAATAAGCAGTTTGGATCGGAATACACCCTTAACAATGCGAAACTTTCTGCCATATTTTCCTATTCCTTTTTAAACGTAAACGTTGTGAATTATTTGTCTTCTATTATGAACGAATCATAATCGCTTTTCATATGCATATGAAAATAATGTCAGTGATTTTGAAATTGTTGAGTAAGGAACAAAGTTTTGGAGGAAATGAACGATATGGATTAGCTATTAATGGACAGGAGTAGAGAAATTAAGGCCTGGTGGATGCATGATATTTTCATAGAACAGCGAAACACAATGACAGACGGAGTAAGGCTGCTTTCTTTTTCTATTTATTTTGATTATTTAACTTGTTTACAGTTAGAAAGTAAGTCTAAAAAAAAAAAAAAAAACTTCATATACATTTTACTATTTTTTGTTAAGAAAAAAGGTCTTTAAAAAGTCTAGAATTTCCCAACTCTAAGCTCAAATTTCACAAATCCACAAATATTGGAGGGGAGTCTCCCCCCCCCCCCCCCATAACCTCCCATGGCGACGCCTCTGGGCTTAATTAATATTATTAATTTTAAAAAAATGCTGTAAAATGAATGTAGAAATACTACCTCTGAAGAAAAGATTCCATCCACTCTTTCCTTGAAGATCTTTTCAATTTATACGGGTGAATAATGAGATATTTTAAGACATTAACTTTTCAAAAATGAAATAAACGGAGGAGAAAAATAGCCATAGTTTACTGTTAATGTAAAATATATGTTAACTTTTTATTATGACTTTATATGACAATGAAAATTTGTCTTTAAATATAACTTCTAACCTTATAAGGAAGGATATTCAATAAAAGCTACGAAGTAATTGCGAAAATTATAAAATAGACAAATTATTATCCTTATGCCAAATGGAAGTTAGATGGCGCCACATACGACAGTCCACCATTCGAAATATGGACAGTTGTTATTTTTTGTTTTTCAGTGTATGATTGCTCTTGATGTAAAAAAAAAAATTCGGAACCTTCTTTATGTCAAACAAATTAAAGCATATCATTAATTATTTTTAAAAACTGTACTGTTCAATAAAAAAACAATATCATAAAAGACTTCTGACAATGAAGTGTATAGCTTAATATTCAGTGCAGTGTTACAAATATTTCTAAACTCGGTCAACGGGGGTATAGCTCAGTGGTAGAGCATTCGACTGCAGATCGAGAGGTCCCCGGTTCAAACCCGGGTGCCCCCTAAACTTTTTGCCTTTCTGCAATACAGTAACTAATATAGTTAACTTTAGTTTTTAAATCTTTAGAGTTATTAGAAACTGGGAAATCGAAGTTATCTTTAGTGTTACTAGTAACTGCGAAATCGATTTGAAACAAATCGTGAAAATTTAAAACTTTTCTCAAATCTAAACTGACACCTTTTTAAATTCATTTTTGTTTCAAAACACATGGAAAGTTCAGATACTCTTATTCAGAACTATGTAATCGAACTGTTTTGGTTTTTTTCTTTTTCGGTAAAGGCGCATGAACTTTCGGAAAATTATATCAAACTTGGTGCTTTGAAACGAATTTCCGGAAAGAAAAAAAAACTGCCGTCATGAGGCGATAATCGCTTATAACTCAGCATGTAATTAATTTATCGAAAAATGAAAAGAAATGTTCGATTCCATACCACTTCTATAATCATGCCTGCAAGTGTCATGCTTTTACGTTTTTATAAATGGACCCATAAATGTGCCATAAAGTTTCGGGTTATTGACCCGGGTAAAATATTTTTTGAGAACCACCTTAAGAAATTAAAATTAGAAAAACTATAATTAGATATTAGAGAGCAGCTGGAAAAATTGAGTTGTGGTCAATTTCTCTGTGGAAGCCTTTCTCAAATTCTAGCTCGCTATTTTCTGACGCAATTGGGTTTATTATTATTTTTAAATCGATAATAAACGCATACCTTTTTCCGATATTCATATAGATAATACTAGACATAATATTTATTATAATTTATTTCCTCGTACATCCCCGCTTTAGATCTCTTAAAAAAAAAAAAAAAAAAAAAAAAAAAAAAAAAAAAAAAGCAGATAGAAATAAAACCAGATGTTTTCAGTTAGTTATTTTAGTCCAGTAAATGCAACTGAATTTTAATATTGTATATAAAGAACTTTGAAAAAATATACCATTGTTATTATAGTTGGTCTCAATACATTTAAAATACAGTACATTTTATTTATATTTTTAAATGCGATACAATTAATTAGTTTTGAATTTCATAATAAACGTTTTCACTTCATTTAATGGTTACAGAAAGCTTAATATTATAATTTTTGGAAGAAGTGTTTTTAAATTAATAAAAATTCTTTTTTTTTTTTTTTTTTTTTAAGAACTCATGCCTTTTATTAAAGCATATCAATGCGCTGATTAATTAATTATTTATTTATTTATTAGATTGCGATCTAACGATGAGCAATCCAGAAAAATATTGAATGGAAAAGCTAAAATTGCATTATGCAATTACGGAAGAAGCAAAATTGGAGGCGCCGGGTATCGATCCCGGTACCTCTCGCATGCTAAGCGAGCGCTCTACCATCTGAGCTACGCCCCCTGACATGTTGGTATGCATAATATTTGAACAGATGCCAACTGTACTATTAAACAAAGCTTAAGGTTTTTTCTTTTTATTAATTATTGTTGACAAAATAGTTTTTGAAACTAAATATTTTGTTTTATTTCAAGTATTAACTTAAATAAATAAAAACAATATTTATAATGCATTATTTATGAAGTTCCGTGATGATCGATAGATTGGTTGATTTGATGGGAATGTTTGTTTGTAAACAAGCCCTTTCTTTTTAAAAAACCTTCATCAATGAGATGAAAAAACCATCATACCTTGGTTTTTATTTTTAAGAATATTAAGAATTGTGTCATTGTTTACTTTTAATTTCTGATAATTACAGGATTATTTCTAAGTTCTTTGAAGGTTTCCGATTGGCCATGTTCAAAATTAAAAAAAGAAGGATCTTTCCTGTCTTTAGCGACGCATACAAAAATATCAACATTGCGCCCACATGTGTTTACGAAACGTCCGTAGATCCATTTAAGGATTGAGAGTGTCAAGGTGTGGCGGAAATAATAAAATCGAGACCATCTGTGAGTATCGATGTGAATCTTTTTCTTTTGAAAATTTCATTGATCACCGGCGTTATTATTGTGAATTTTTATTTTTCTTATTATTTTTAGACCGTAAAATATGGAAGATATCTTTCACTGGTGTAGAGAAGGCAATGCTTTTCAAGTTCGTGTATGGCTTGATGATACGGAGAATGATTTAAATCTTGGGTTTGTTTTATTTCCAATTTATCATTAATTTGAATTCTATCATAATTTGTTACTTTTGATTTTACGTTTGATTATTCATCATCTCATAATAATGCGAAATTTCTTCAGCTTTTGAATATACCAATCTGTTCATGCCACATAAGTGTAAATCCTGTATATTTAATAATTTTGTGTTACAAATCAACTTTTTATGTAATTTTAATTGGAATTTGCAGAATATTATACTTTTATCTGTATAACTTTTTTGTGACATTCATTTTACTTTGAATAATCAAATGTTTCCTTCATTCGACTATATTTTTTCATCATTGCAGTATATTTTCCTTTCATAAAGTCGTAAAGATGTGAAAAGTACCGAAATACATTTGATTGTATATTCCAAACATGATGAAATCCATATGAATGCTGTAGTTGATATAAATTACTTGGATTTACTTAACAGGTGTGATTAAACCTCAGAGGTGCATCTGAATTTCTTCAAGAAATTTTCTTTTAATATAATAAAAGCATTTTACAAAATTTATTAATTTGAAATGTTCGTTTCAACTGTTTAATTTTGTCTTAAGTTCAAACTTACTACTTTCAGATACGGGAAAGAGGCGTGGGATGGGACAGTAGGTTTTTCTCTATATATATCATTCTAAACATTTCATTAATCACATATTAGATGAAGCAATGGTACCTCAATCTTCACTTTAAAGAAAGTAGCTGATCTGCAAAATGTTGCGATTGTATAGCGAAAAAGATTATTTCACAAATCAAAACTAAATTTGCTTCGTATACTTTTTATGCTTTCTGTATATTAATAACTTGTTTATGTGTAGATATAATAGTTTTCCTATTTAAGGGACATTATACTGTATATTATCCATAATTTAAACTATTCCTAAAAGAAGCATTTTTGTTTATACAAGAAATTTAACATAAAAGAAAGTAGAGGGAGGAATGGGACAAGTCGAATTCCTTCTTTTTAATAAGATGAATGTAAATTGCTAATATGCAAATATTTTTAGAGGATGGTATATTAATTATAACATTATAAATATATTAATTTACTTCAAAATATAAATAAATTGAACTAATGATATTTTAATGTCATCCCTGACTGACAATCCTGAATTTTCCTAATTAACCTACAGTCTTTGTTAGACTGTATATATAGCCAACACTAGACTATTTGGGCTAGGATGTGTTATTATCCCACCCTCCGCGATGTTGAGTATTTGGCGATTTTTATCGCTCTGGCAACCCCGGCGTTTGGCGTCTAGTAACTTATTATGGCAACCCCCCTTTTTACGACGCGAGAGCGTGAACATTCATGTTGCTGACGGTTGGTTGACTCTTGTTCCAGATACTCTTTGATATCGTGTTCTATGGCTGTCTTTTTATTTTTGTTAAATTTATTGGATGTATTTCATTGACTATAGTTTCTGTAGTCCGTTTAAACGCTTTTGCTGAAGTAATTAAGAAATATGAGGAAATTTTGACATGAAAGGGGGGTTTGTTTATAGCGTGTCAATGCGTATTAAGCCTATTTTGGAAAATGACGGCGGTGTTATATTTTGTGCTGTAGGTTTCAAGAAAGCAGATGTCTGTTAAGGTATGTTGATAATTTTATGTATAGTTTGTTGCTTTAAGAGTTTTTTACATTTTGAGATTGCTACAAGACTAGAACTGCTGAATTTTGAGAATGCTATATTGCGAGAAATGCTGAATTCGGCGATGTTTTTTTTCCGTTAAATGTGCGCGAAGCGCTCATACAAGGATTACTGATTTGCCAGTTAAGCGAATTTTGTTTATTATTTACATTTTATTTTCGTTGAGCCAAACATGCGTAGAAACGGGTGCTTGGCGACATTTACTACTTGGCGGAAAAGGGGTTTTCTCGCCAAAAAAATGCAAGATGGCGGAGGGTGGGATAATAACACATCTGTTCCGACTATTTGTGCCTTATCATACATTGTTTTACAGATATCCCATATCTCCCTAGTGGCCGAGAGGTTCTGTTCACGAAGCTGGTAGACGGGAGGTGCTGGGTTCGATCCCAATCGCGCCCGTCGGCCTAATCGTTTGGAGTTTTCGTGGTTTTCTTCGAACCTTGGATTTCCAAGCGTTAATATGGGTTAGGTTCCCTTAGAAAGACCCCCACGAAGGGCACTCCCCCCTTAGGGCCTATATCCCTCGTGTTGATAATTGGCCGTCATAAACACAACCAACAACCAACCCATATCTCCCTGTTAGTGGGGAGGTATGGGACACATTTTGAAATTTACAATTTCTTTACTTATAAAATTGTTTCTGCAAATTATGTTACTATATTGTTCAAGGACATTAGAAAGTGTTTCATTTTGTATTCTATAAATTGAAATTTTTGTTTTTGTGCCGAACAAAGTTGATTTTCTTATTTTTGTGAAAAGTGTCCCATTCCTCCCCACTCTCCCCGACATTCAAGAAATTATTTTTGTTTTCTTAAATTCATAAAACCTGTATATATCTTTTTTCAAAATGCAAAGAATAAAAAATAACGGAATAGTATCTTACACTAGATTAATTTTAACACAATTATTCTAATTGGTAAACAAATCATAGTAGATGTAAATTTTCAATTGGGCGAAAAATGTCCAGACCAGGATTCGAACCAGGGACCTCCTGGCTGAAGCCACCAGTGCTCTGCCATCTGAGCTATCCCGGACGAATCTGGTGAAACTTTTTCACCCAGCTAACCTTAATGATTATAGCATCTGGTCTGAAACCTTGTTCAGCTCAACAGAGTTGAAATTGTTGCAGAGTTGCATACCTCGAAAGCAGAGTTGAAGTTGCCTTGTTCTGTTGAGCTGAACAAGGTTTCAGACCAGATGCTATAATCATTAAGGTTAGCTGGGTGAAAAAGTTCCACCAGATTCATCCGGGATAGCTCAGATGGCAGAGCACTGGCGGCTTCAGCCAGGAGGTCCCTCGTTCGAATCCTGGTCTGGACATTTTTCGTCCAGTTGGAAATTTACATCTAATAGAATAGTATCTTTCTATGCATATTATAACAGAATATGTAAAAAATAATAACCATAAAATTTTATATACTATAAGAGAATAATACCTTTCAGCCCCAAAGCAGAATATGCTTAAATGTGCGACGTACATCGCAGAACAATGAGATGTGCTGCAGAACATTTCAAGACAAATGTTACTTTTTAATTTTTGTAAAAAAAAAGTGCATATTGATGTGAAAGCAAAAAGAATTCGGGGGGGGGGGACTACTTTCGTTGTGTTCGAATCTATTTAGGAAGAAATAAGAATGTCTCGTGGCAATCAATCTTTCTCCCTCCCTCCTATTTCACCTACTTTCTGAATAACTAGCGATTTCTTTCCAAACGGGAGTTGTCTTCCGCAAATGTGCAAAGAACGAAGCTGGGAAAGTGTTTCACTAAAGCGTAAAAGCTGGGAATCGCGAAAAAACGTGAATTTCGCCCAAGGACCACGTAAAAAACGCGAATTACGTCAAAACATCGCGGAAAAAACGCAAATTTCGTGAAAAGATCGCGGAGAAAACGTAACTTTCGACAAAGAATCGCGAAAAAAATCACAAAATTCTTCAAAGTATCGCGGGAAAACGCAAATTTCGTGAAAAGATCGCGGATAAAACGCAAAATTCGTGAAAAACTCGCGGGTAAACGCAATTTCCGACAAAAAATCGCAAAAATAATCACAAAATTCTTCAAAGTATCGCGGAAAAACGTAAAATTCGTGAAAAGATCGCGGAAAAACGCAATTTTCGACAAAGAATTGCGAAAAAGAATCACAAAATTCTTCAAAGTATCGTTGAAAAACTCAAATTTCGTGAAAAGATCGCGGATAAAACGCAAAATTCGTGAAAAGATCGCGGAAAAAAACGCAAAATTCGTGAAAAACTCGCGGGTAAACGCAATTTCCGACAAAAAATCGCAAAAATAATCACAAAATTCTTCAAAGTATCGCGGAAAAACGTAAAATTCGTGAAAAGATCGCGGAAAAACGCAATTTTCGACAAAGAATTGCGAAAAAGAATCACAAAATTCTTCAAAGTATCGCTGAAAAACGC
This sequence comes from Maratus speciosus, assembly GCA_963932465.1. Classification (NCBI taxonomy): domain Eukaryota; kingdom Metazoa; phylum Arthropoda; class Arachnida; order Araneae; family Salticidae; genus Maratus; species Maratus speciosus. The sequence continues at coordinate 607,309,298 of OZ010788.1, read as the reverse complement.
AAATTTCGTGAAAAGATCGCGGATAAAACGCAAAATTCGTGAAAAGATCGCGGAAAAAAACGCAAAATTCGTGAAAAGATCGCGGAAAAAAACGCAAAATTCGTGAAAAGATCGCGGAAAAAAAACGCAAAATTCGTGAAAAGATCGTGGAGACAACGCAACTTTCTTGACAAAATCACGGAAAAAAACACAAATTTCGTCAAAAGATCGCGGAAAAACACAAATTTCGAAAGAAGGTCGCGGAAAAAACGCAAATTTCAGCAAAGAATCGCGAAAAAAAATCACAAAATTCTTCGAAGTATCGCGGAAAAACGCAAAATTCATGAAAAGATCGCTGAAAAAACACAAATTTCGAAAAAAGATCGTGGAAAAAACGCAACTTTCGTAACAAAATCGCGGAAAAAACAAAAATTTCAAAAGATTGCGGAAAAAACACAAATTTCGAGAAAAGATCGTGGAAAAAAACGCAAATTTCGTCAAAAGATCGCGGCAAATTTCGTCAAAAGACCGAGGAGAAAACGCAAATTTCGTCAAAAGATCGCGGAAAAACACAAATTTCGAAAAAAGATTGCTGAAAAAACACAAATTTTGAAAAAAAAGATTGCGGAAAAAAACACGAATTTCGTGAAAAGACCGCGGAGAAAAAGCAACTATTTCGTCAAAAGATCGTGAAAAAACGTAGATTTTGCAAAAGGTCACGAAGAAACGTAAATTTCGTCAAAAGATCGCGAAAAAAACGCGAAATTCGTTAAATGGTCGCAGAAAAATGCATATTAGTTAGTGCCGAGGGGGGGGGGGGCCCCCCTCTGCTGTAACCTTTCTGAAAATTTTCTGTGAATTTATTTCATTGCAATTAATAGTAAAAATGAAATTTTTCAGTTGAGTGTAATCATATTGAATGGTAAGTAACATATATTAGTAAATTACAATGTTGATAGTTAGAAAAAACACAATTTTGTATGGAGCGTACATAACTTTGTTACTGGCCAGTGGTTAAAATAAAAACTGGCCAGTGAAAAAAATCTGTGTACTGGCCAGTGGCCAGTGATGTTAATTTTGACCTATACTGGTTAGAGAAGTGAACTGGTTAGTTTACTTTTTTTTTTTCACGACTGTACCTGGGCCACAGAATTTTAAAGTTCTTATAATTATTTGAGTTATTAATTAACAACTATAACTCACTCTCATAAAAAAAAAAAACATCAAATGGCCCAAATAAAAAAAGCATTTATTTCCTCAAAACCACACACTGACTAGATTGGGACTTCGAATCGAGACGCGCAAGACTGTCCAATCAAAATGCTCCCCTTGAAATCTCATTAGCTCTGAGACAAGGCTATAGTTTTGCAGAAGTTAAAGACATTATGTTTGCTTTGAAAAACACCTGTTTTCATTTTGGAGTGTAGATAAAAACCACCGTTTAAAATTTTAATGGAAGTTCAAATTTAAATCAAAATTTTTAAAAATACAGCATTTAGAGATTTGAAACTTATGCATCTAGGCCTATATTTGAACACTAATTAAGAATATGTAAATTTCAGAAAATTTGATTCAGAACTTTTTGTTTTATAAAAAAAATCTATTTTCAAAAAGAAAAGAAACGCTTTTTTTAAATAGAGAAACATACTGTGCTCCCTGTTGGTGGAAAGTTGAACTAACCACTATTTTTGAATAGTAATTTCAGCAAATTTCTTATTTTTGTCAATGAGTTTATTTTAACACAATCTTTTCGAAGCGTCTAAATAGACCAGATTTACATCTCCTACAAAAATTTTGAAACATTTGGATGGATAGAAATATTTTTCACAAAATAAAATGTGTGAAAATGTCTGCAAAATCAGTACAACCTGAGTGATTTGTTGTGGTTTCGCTTGCTTTCGGTAACGCATAGACTTCAAAAATCAAATTACATAAAATAGCACGTACTTACAATTCAATATTTTCTTTCGATTTTTTGCAATTAAAAATATAAATTTAGACAAAAGGGAATTAAAGATATAAAATCATACAAATTTGAGGTTCATTCATCATGGGCTCAGGCAATGCCGGTTGAGTCAGCTAGTATACAATATGAACTTTACAAAACTCACTGGTTTACTTAAAAGGCGATTAAAATAATAGAAAAGATGTTACAAGTTAAAAATACATTTTAAATAAAACTTCTTGGTACTTTCGGGTTTTCCCAAGCCCTTCATCAGCGAATATTTTAATACTAATTGTCATTTATTTATACAAATATGTCACATCGTTTTTGAAATGAGAGAGCCAATGATTATTAGAATTGAAAGTAGAAGTAGCAGTCTTGGATTGAATTTAAGTAGAGAAAATATATATATTAACTGCAGTTCCATTTATTTTATTTCATCACTCTTTGTTTGTTCTCATAAGTCTCTTTCATTTTAATTGTGTAGCTGGACAATCGAAGTAGCAGTGTTTCAGATTAAATTTGTGTAGAAGAATATTTAACTGCCATACCATAAACTTTACTACATCACTTTGCTCAGGATTTCAGGATATTTAACCATATTTTGGGACATTGAATGATAAGTCATCGTTTAAAATTATTGGCTCTCTCATTTCAAAAACAAAGTGATGTGCCCGGTAGCAGAAAATGCTCCAAGTGCCTGTGACAGATATTTTAGAAACAAGAAAAAATCTGCAGGTAAAATATTTTTACAATTGAAGCATTAATTAATCAAACAATCACTTACCTGTAGCGTTTTTATGCATTTTATAAATTTTTATTAATAATAATCTTAGGTTTTTGTATTAAGTAATAAAGAACAAAACATAATATAAAGCAAAATAAAGGTTCGGAGAAAAAGAATCTGCAAAAGAGAAAAGAAAATCTGTGACACCTGTCTCCCGTCTTGAACTTTCTGCTACTGGGGTGACGTGTATTTGTATAAATAAATGGCAATAATTTAAAATATTCTCTGATGAAGGGCTTGGGAAAGCCTGAAAGTACTACGAAGTTTTAAATAAAATGCATTTTTAACTTGTAATATCTGCTCTATTATTTTAGTTGCCTTTTAAGTAAACCAGTGAGCTTTTTAAAGTTCATATTGTATATTTTATATCATATACATATCATCAATATATTATTTTGTTTTTCTTTATTTCAGGGATGATCATGGGTTCAGCCCTCTGCATTGGTCAGCGAAAGAGGGAAGAGCGAATATTGTGGAAATGCTGATTTTACGGGGTGCTAGGATAAATGCCACAAATATGGGTGATGATACTGCATTGCATCTTGCTGCTGCACATGGGCATAGGGATATTGTGCATATGGTATGTTTTCAGTAGACATTTTAGTTTCTTTTTTTTTTAATAGAATAAATGTTTTTGTAATGCATTCAATGTGCAGAATGGCATTTCTAATTATTGACAAATAGGTTTAAAACTATAGTTGCCTGATCCCATGATAACTTTCTGATTAATAGCATAGATTTAGATAAATACAGTAGCCTCCCGCTTAACCAGCCTAAATGGGACCGGGGAGTTAGCCAGTTAAGAGAAAAACCGATTAAACTGGAGAAGAAAGAAAATTTAAATAAGTAACTGCATATTTAATTAATTAAATACGTAGGACACATTTAGTTTTTTAATTTGTGTAGTTTTTAAAAAGTACATATTTTCTATATTTTGAGAAATGAATACTATTTGTAATTAACTGAATTGAAATAAAAATTATCACTAATAACAAATATTGAACAATATTTAATATAACTTAAAATGTTGAAAACCTTGTCACATCCCTGTATAAGAAGTTGAAATTATTCTACATTATGTAAATTTGGGTTAATTAACCATAAAGAAATGAGAACTGAAATTTTCCTTTCTGAATTTTGCCTGATGTTGGGGAAAAAAGTCGGCCGGTTAAAGCGGAGTTTCGGTTGGGAGGAAGACTACTGTATATTTGTCAGTTAAGGTAACAACCACTAAGGTCTGTATGCAGAGGCAGATTACCCATTAGGCTGAGTAGGCCTAGGGGCCTGGAAGGACAAGGACCCTGGTTTTAAGATTTTCTTTTGGTTTTTTTCATATTGGGATTCTTTTTTATGCAAAAAGAGAGAAATGAGGTGCAATATTCTTTATTTCACTCATTTATTGAATCCCGTAGGTTTTTAACCATATATAGATAGTATTTCAAATGCTACTCCCATCTTAATTATTTTTATATTCATAAGAAAAAGTATTGTATTCTTGAAATTTTTCAGCTTCTAGTATGTGATGTATAAGTCATGGAGCCCTTGCTGAGGTTTTTGTCAGCACTTCTACGAGTGATATCTTTTAAAGAAGTTTTAATCAAGCAATTTTGCTTTTTTTGCTCTAAGTGGTCATCTGAAATAGCTTATACTCGCCTGTTTATTCTTGTAAAATTTATTGTTAAACTAAGAAAATTCTTTTGAGTTTAGAGATCCATATAAATGTTTATATGGAAATGCATTAATCTGTAAATTTACTTGCTGTAAATCCATTTTGAAAGAAAATATGTACAAAATATCTAAAAATGTTCTCACAATTGTATTATACCAAGTAATTCAAAATAAATGTCACTCGATTATTTCTTAAACCACTGATAATAGAAACATATACAGTAAATTCCCTCTAATCTGCACAGACCGGGACTAAGGGATTTGTGGATTATAGGTCATTTCTTTGCTTACATTCTAATATTTGGAATTTATCATCAAATATAATATTCACACTGCAAATAAATAACAGAAATAAAAGAAAATGCTTTTTTTTAATAATAAAAAAAAACTATATTGAATATTAGAAATACGTTTAAATGATATGATACAAAATTAATAGAAAACATTTCTACTTATTTTTAAATCTATCAAACATTGCAGTCAGGGTTGGGTTTTTGACGTCAAAAACTGGTTTTTGACGTCAAAAACTGGTTTTTGACATGACAAGCATCAAAAACTGGTTTAAACTGTCGAAAACTGGTTTAAACCGTCGAAAACTGCCAAATACATGTAACACGCTAAAACATTTTAACAATAGATAAACATTAAATAAGTCAATGATTTATGTGATCTTTTATTGAAATTTAATAATTTAAAAAATATATTATTTGCAATAAAATATTTTTTTTTTTTGATTTTTCAGCCAGAAGAAAATTTTGTACAATTAAATAATCTGGATCAATTTTACCCCGCAGCATGCTGCAGCACAGCACGTGTTTAGCACATTTATTTACACCCAAAAGATTTTTGAGTTTAGAGTGTATGAAGCGTTAGAAAATAGTCTGTCTCTTAATTGATGCTGAGCTAGTAGGACTTGATAGCAAAAGCATTGCTAGATGAGCAAGTTTTGAAGCAGGCTCAAAAAGCTGTTGCATTTAGTGATACCTTTCCACCAAACAATGGAGTCCCCCCTATAGCACTGAAATAGGAAGACTGGAAAGGGATTCTTTAGTTTCATACACAATCAGTATCGATAAGCATCCATAAACTCTCTCCGTAGCTCAAGCGCAAGCTGAATCAACTGATACAGCAGTCAACCCATGCCTCTGATGGTTGGGATGCAAAGTATAAGCCAAACAATGGTATGGTTTCATGATTTGATCCCTTCTATTATGCACTTTTTCAATATGGGCTTACAGGAATTTTCTTTTAGATGACCGAGCCAATTTTGTTCAGTTTTAAAATCGAAAACATTTTACACATTGAAAGAAAGCATGTTTTAAAAAGATTTTGACTTTAAGCTTTTTTTTTTTTTTTAATTACTTCTCTTATTTTGTAAATGTTTAAAATTAATAATCCAATTTCAATTTTGAATGGAATGGTTATTGCCTAGACTAGAATAACATTGATGCACATTATCTTGTTATATATACAAAAAAATCTACACTTTTCTAAGTTTTTTTTTCCCCCATAAAAAAAGCTAGCTAATGCTTTAAGCTCTCACAAGTAAGAGAAATTAAAACGATTTTAAGTAAGAGAAAAAATGTACAGCTCAGGTGAGCTTAATGTCTACTTTTTAGAAAAACACAATTTTACAAAAAAAAAAAAAAAAAATTAAATAAAAATTTTACCCTGTTAAAAAGTTGTACTTAACAATAATACTTTACTATGTACTAATTACTGATATACAGTAAGAGTGAATTTAAAATATTACATGTAATGTTGTCATGTGTGACATTTAATTTGAATTTTTACAGATCAATTTAGTATTTGAGGTTTTTGACATGACGGTTTAAACTATGGTTTAAACCTGACATAAACTGACACATGTCAAAAACCTGCCAACCCTGTAATTATTACTAATACTATATACTAATTATACAATTACGGTAATAGTGAATTTTAAATATTACATCTAATGTGTGACATTTAATGTGAAATTTTACAGATCACTGTAAATATTTGAGGTTTTTGACGAGGTTTTTGACAAGGGGTTTTTGACATGACGGTTTAAACCGCAGTTTAAACTGTCAAAAACTGACATGTGTCAAAAACCTGCCAACCCTGATTGCAGTGATAGTGGTTTGCTTTATAGTTTTTGCTTTTTGCTCTGTTATTTAATCTTGAACCTTTTTAAGAGTCAGGATTTAGTGATCAGTAACAATATCTAAAAAACTAAGATGTTTGTCAACACCTCTTCAAAAGCAATTTTATCTTTTATATAGCTAACAAATGTATTAAAAAATATAGCAGTCTAATAGTTATTTATAAAATACATAAAACATTTCCTTCTGATAACGCAAAATCCATTAAAATTTTTTTGATAAATTCATCAGATCAGTCTTTTTTTTTATGGTTAAAGTGTACAATATCTTGCTTAAAGAAAGATTTAAACTGTTTGTTTACATCTGAAACATAGTGTGGGTTATGGATGTTTGCGGAAAGAGGTTGCATACACATTAAAATATGAACTAATTTTATATTTTCTCTGGGTTCTAATAATTTATATTTAGAAAAATAATGTCCTCCACCTAAGAAAGACTTCTAAAAATCCAATTTTTTACGAACAAAACGTACCAAATTATGACACTTTGAATTTTATGAACTTTCAATATTTACCTGCACTGAAAATGCTTCTTTCCTTTTTTAGAGTAAAAAAACATTGAACTTTATAAAATTCGAAGCATCATAATTTAGTAAATTTATTTGTAAAAGAATGGGATCTTTTTTTTTTTTATGTCTTTCTGAAACGCGGGACAACATTTTTCTAAATGTAACTTATAAGACCCAAAAATAAAAGTTAAATTCTGTATTTTTTTTCTGTACAGACTCTTGTAAAACAAATGGTCATATCTAAAAGTTGTACTTGATTTTTATACTTTTTGCTATTGGAAATATATTTCTATCATTAGTTGTTTAGGAAATAATAGAACCGACATATAGTTTGATTCACATGGTACAATATCTCTTTGAGGTAGGGGAGGGAAATACATCCAAAAAGTCAAGTATAGGAATTCATGGCCTACCCTATAGTTCTGCATTGAGTTGGATAACCTATTTTACCTATCCCATGGTTCAAATTTTGATCGGATTGGCGTAAGTTTAGGGCTCAGGTTGGGTTGTACCTGACCTGTGCAGTACTAGCATAGCCCAAGCAAAAAAAAAATCAAAGAAATCTAGTCTGACCTGTGTTTCCTAAAGAAAAAGTCGATATTTTGTAACTAAAATTAAAAGTAACAAAATTAAAGTCATTTTCAAAGATTATTTCATACATATTAATGCAAAAAGTACAACTTTTTTCTGCATATCCCTTTAAGACCGGACTGCTTTTTGAGTTTTTTTTAAAACAATAACATAACTGAAATTTGTAACTGATAATTCACTATCTGTGAAAAAATTCATATAATATAGTTTCTGTGGACCAGCACAATCACTCAATTCCGGCATTTATGGAATATATAACCCAAGAAGGCAGAATTTTAGTTAATGCCTAACCTGCAAGATCGTGCAGGTCCTGTCTTAAAGGGATACATGCAAGCCATAGAATACACAATAATAACATACTTAGGCAAATATATTCAAAATAAGGCTCATTAAAAAAATTAATATAGTTTAAAACAATAGGAAAAAAACTCTAAAGAAAAAAAATGTAGATATAAAGAAATCTTTATAATTCATTAAATCAAAGTAAATTTCTAATGATTCAGTTAAACAAATGCATAATATCATTATTAATTTCGTAAAACAAATTGCCAGCATGACACAGCCTGCAAAGAAGAAGTCACAGGACCGACCCTGGTCTAGTCTGTGTCTGTAGAAAAGAAAAAAAAATTAAGCTTAGCCCAATCTTAACCTGCAAAAACAGGAGGGAAAAAAGTTTTTGCACCATCTGTATCTGTTTGCAAATTTCTTTCCTTGTATCATTGTATCCTCATATCACAACTCTTTCAAGGTTATCAGCCAAGTTATTGTGGAAGGACTATAAACATATTTGTATTAAAAATTTAAAGCTGAAATGTTATGTTGATTAAATGCTTAGTTTAAGGGTGTATTCCGATCCAAACTGCTTATTTTCTGATTCATTTTAAAATTCATTTTTGCTCTCAAACGCATCAAACTGGGAAATTCTCTTATTTGGAAACTATATAATGTGCCGTGCTTCTTAATTTTTTGATAAATGCAGAAAATACTGTAAAAAACGCTGCCAAAGTTGGCGTTTTGAACTGAATTTTTCGAAGTGGGCGATCTGGGAATGAATAAAAGGGTCATTCTGAGGAAGTAATTGTTTAAAAATCAAATTCTAATTAATTGAGCTGAAAATGAAATCACACGGCATGTTAAACATGTCTTCAGAAATCACTCCAGCAAGTTTCATATTTTTCCTTTTAAAAATGAGTCTGAAAATGTCTCAGAAAATTTCGAGCTGTTGGGGTGGAAAAATATTTTTTCGAATACACCCTTAAGGGTGTACTCAAATCCAAACTGTTTATTTTTAAATTCTTTTTTTCTCTCAAACACACCCAATTCGCAGGTTCTCTTATTCAGAAACTATATAATGTGCCATATGGATCAATTTTTTGATAAAGGGAGTATATATTTCAAAAAATGCTGTAAAAATGGGAATTTTGAACCGAATTTCCCAAAGCGATAGTGCTGGAAACAAAAAGAAAAAAAGAAAAAAAACTCGTACTGAGAAAATAATTATTTATAAATCTAATTCTAATTAATTGAATGAAAAAATAAAAGCACAGGTTGCTTATAAATCTTTCAAAAATCACATCAGCAAGTTTCATGTTTTTACTTTTTTTAAATATATTTTTTTTAATACTGCCTTAATGGGTATACTTACGTTTTTACTTGCCAGGAAAATAGGTCGCCAAACATGGTTGTCTAACCAATTGTTTGTTTCCAAGCCAGTCAGGTTTAAAACAATAATTTAGTATACATTTATCAAATATATTAAAAATGTTAAATAATATAAAAGCAAACTGAATAATGCTGTATACTTTTATTAAATATGTAATATTTAGTGATATGTTTACCAGAGTTTCCTCGCCTGTTTCAGGAGTTTGCTGTGCTTTGGTTAAAAAAAAATAGCATTCTTCTTGCCTCTCATCCAAAAGATAGCAATAGCACCCTTGCCTATCTATTAATTTTTTCTTTCTAAGAATGAATGTACTAATTAATCTCTTAAAGCATCATATAGCTTTTTTCGAGAAAGTTAAAAGCTAAGTATAAACAAATATGGTTACGAAAAAAAACGGCTAAAATTTAAAAAAAGCCACACCTGTGGCTTTATGTTATGTTAAATATATATTTACAGAAAGATAATTGTTTCAATCTTTCTGCAAGCTTGTTATACAAACTGGCATCAGAAGACTTGTTAAGACTTCAAGAAGACTGTGAAGACTTATAAAAGACTTCCCATGTAAGAATATAGGTGAAGAGCAATTTATTTTTTTGTTAAGACCAATGTAATTTTGCTAATGAAAATAAATTAATAAATCTTTTTGCAAAATCTTTTTTAATTGATCCAGTATATATGTGTGTGCATATGAAATATTTATTAATCAATATTGTACTGGCTAATAATATACTTTGTGTTTTAGCTTTTAAGAAATAAAGCTGACATTAATGCTATTAATGAGCATGGTAATACGCCACTCCATTATGCTTGTTTTTGGGGATACCAAGCGATTGCCGAGGTAATGAATGTGATTATTTTGATCCTTCAAGCATGCGTTAAAGCTTATTTTGCTGTGGTTTTCACTGACTCCTTTTTTTTATATATATACTGTAGGATTTAATCAATAATGGTGCTATGGTTTCCATTTGTAACAAGTATGGTGAAACTGCCTTGGACAAATGTAAAGGACAGATGTCTCAAAAATTGCATGGTATGTTCTTATATGTATTAATTATTCTTATATGAAGAAGCCCCTTTTTTACAGTTTCCAACATGATCGAAAAGTGTTTATGGCTTTGGTTTATCTGCCAGTCTGTGCTTTAACTTGCGTAAATATACTCAGATTGCCATGTAACTTGTATATGTTATTGAAATTTACTTGCTGTGTTCTCTGTTGAAAATAGAGCGTGTAGCATTTACAGGGACACACTAAAGAATTACTTAACATTATGGTCTATGATAGGGTTCGCAGCAACATGGAAAGTTAGGGAAATTTTAAAATATATAGGAACAGCCAGGGAATTTACAAATATTTTCTAAAAAGTCTGACGGAAAAAATTAAAAATGATGTGTAATTCGCAAGAATCACAAAATTTGTCAAACGACAAAAAAAAAAATCGGAGAAATTCAAAGAGTGATCGCAGAAAAAAGTCATTCATTTTGTCAAAGGATTGAAGAAATAAATAGCAAATTTCATTGTATGGAATTTTTTACGATTTGGTCAGGGAAATTGTCAGACATGTTTTGCTGGGAACCCTGTATGAGTAAAAATCGTTTGCAATGTATTTTAATGATGTTAACAATGTTTTCATTCTAACACCTGCTAGTCTGTGGATAAACATACCTATTTTATTATTGTCATATCTTAATTCTAGACAAATAATTTAAAAAAAGGTACTTATGTAGTTAGCTACATAAGCATGTTGTGTATGACTTTGCTGTTAACTTATTTTTAAAATTGAAATAGATTGGAAATTAGTATCTGAAGTTTATTCAAAACAATAATAAAAAAAAAAAAAATTAATATATAAATTACTTGCTTACTGTAAACTCAGACCTGCCAACCTTTCTTTCGGTTTGGACTGAGTTTAGATTCCTGCAGGTTGCGTTAACACGATTTTTCAAAAGTTAATTCTGTATATTCTTTCAGAATAAAAACTATATGTATCATAATAATAAACATAGTGAGTGATGTTTCCTGAAGAGAGCACAGAGCTGGGATGATTCTGATTTTTTAAAAAAAATCTGAAATTCACAGAAAATTTTCTGAAAGGTTACAGCAGTGGTGGTGGTGAGGGCGGGGGGGGGGGGGGGAGGATTTCTTCACGGACTAATTATGCAATTTTTTCTGCAATCCTTTGACGAAGTTTATGTTTTCTCTGCGATCCTTAGACCAAATGTGCATTTTTTCCGCGATTTTTGAAATTTGGGGGTTTTTTGCGATCCTTTTTTTTTTTTTTAATCCTTTGCAACAGTGTGTTTCTTGGGAAGGGGGGGGGGGGTTCTTTAGCTCCAAATCATAGAAACTACGATTTTTTCATAGCAGTGGCAGGTCTGGTGAACTCATTATAAATTTTTTAATTAAATATTCAGTGACATAAATGTACTTACTGGCTACTATAGAAATTATTCTCACTAGCCAGTAACTGGCTACTAAAAAAAATCAACCTTCCAGCCAGTGACTTCAAAGCAAAATTCCTTATTTTCATCTTTACTACAGAGCAAATAATTGATAATAATAATTGCTGTGTACATCTTTTGAAGATGTATGTATGCATGCATGCATAGTCCTAAAGGGGTTAAAACATCTCAAAGTATTCTATGTTTAACTGTGAATGACAATGAATGGAGGGATAAAGAATTTGGTTGTGATTGGACAAAATGGATGGAACCAGATGCTAAAAGTGTGTATCTGCAAAATATTTAGCATGTAAAAAAATGTTCTCATTAAGAAATATTGGGAGATCAAGCAATCATTACCATGAAATGGATATCTTGGTGTTCAACCAGGCCCTTATTATCGCATGGGCAAATCGGGACTTTGCCCAGGGGTCCCGGACCTCAAAGGGCCCCCAAGTCCATATATTAATTTATAAACTATTTAACTTTTGTTCCCTAATTCCATTTCTCAAAATTTTCAAATACAAAATACAAATTTCATCTTTAAAAGGTTCTACTAAACTTGCTGAAAAACAAATTTCATTTTGAATTCTTAGAGCTCAATGCTTTCGCAAAGCTAGCCTTAACCACTATTAAATAAGAAATAATATTTTGATTTTAATAGATTGCATTAGCAATGAATTTAAATCATATCAAAACTTTAGTGGTTGAAAATAATCGGTTCTAATTGTCATGAGATAAATTTTCTTCCGTATTCAAAGTTTTTTCTTTTAACTTTGAGTTAAATATAAAAAACCCAAGATTGCCATCTTTTTAGATTTATTGACAAAACACTTTCTACTTGTGAAAAAGAATGTATTTGATTTGATATTATGTTGTGTGTAGTACAAACTTAAAAAGATGTAAAAGAAAGTATCTTGATTAACTCATACGTATTTACATGTTAGAATATTTGACATTCTTCCGTAAGTTGAAGTTATTAAATTCATCTTAAAGTAATATAACAAGTAACTAAAGTTTTTTTAAGAGTTTTTTCTGTACTATGAAAAGAAGAGTATCTTTGTTAATTAAGGTACTTAATTAAAATAAACGATGCTAAGAATTTTCTTCTATTTAAAATCCAAGGTGCGAAAATATTGTTTGTGCATTACACATATAACTGACCATCGGTTCAATTTGAATAATGTTGCAACGATTCAAATGGGGCCCCCAAATTTATCTTTGCCCAGGACCCCAATTAATCATGTCGGGGCCTGTGTTCAACAATTTGTAAACTTTGCAAAAAATTGTTTTAAAAATCAATAGCTTGTGCTTAAGAATCAGTTGTGAAAGTTCCACTCTCAAATTCACAACTTTAACCCTCAAGCCACGGGAAATGTTATTTTCGCATTGCAGTGGACTACTTTTTAAAAATTCAGATTGCTTGATTCCCACCGCTTTTTTAAAAGCTTATAATTCAGCTTATTCTCGCATAATTTAATGTGTAATTAAATAAAGTGACTATTTCTACTTCAAAAAAGTGGTGGGAATCAAACAATCTTAATTTTTAAAAAGTCACCCTCGGCTGGAGGGTTAAGGCTGTTCTCAAGTTCACTGCTCAACTTTCTTTCTGACACAATGACGTGCCCATTTTTAAACGTAAAGGTATAAAGTTGGCAGACCTGACTATGGAAGTGATTTGCAATCAAAATGATTTTCCCATTTTTTGATAAATAAATTACCTATCGAGTTATAAGCATTTTTGATCATGTGAGAAGGCATTTTTCTCCCTTCGCTGACTGGTTTTTCTGCTTTCATCGGGTAATTTGGTTCAAAACACCAACTTTGACAGTATATTCTGTAAGATCTATTGTGTTCATAAAAAACGGAAAACATCTTTCGATTACATAGTTTTTGAATAACAACACCTGACAGTTTCATATGTTTCTGAGCAAAAATGAATTTTAATTCATTTTTGCTCAGAAACATATGAAGGGAAGTTTTTTTACTTTTATGAAGTTTTAACTTCATAAAAGTCATAAAGTTGCCACTTTGGATTTGAGAACAGCCTTTTAAAGATTTATATGTAAAATCACAAAATCTTGATAATTGACATTTGTTAAAAATTGGTATTGAAAAGTCAGGGAAATTTGTAGCTGAGCTGGACCAGACATCCTGTTGTTAGATCTGTCTCACAAAGGGATGAGAATCTGGATAATTAAACTATATTACACCAGTGTCTCTTGAATATGATGTTAGTTGCTGTTGTGTCGTAAGGCAACTATTGCTAGAAGATTATTGTAGAATGCTGTTCCAAATATATGGATGCACTGAAGAGTGATATTTATCGAATATTCAGTACAAGGGTAAACCAAATATTTAACCAGCCAAATACCAACTATTTGGCTGAATACCCCTATATTTGAGGGTTTAAAAGTATTAAAAAAATTATAATGTACATGTTTCAATGAAGTAAAGATTTACTTTATCTAAACTACAAATCACATTTATTATAGACACATGCACAAAACATAAAATTACACATAGATAAATGAAAACATTTCAGAACAATATTTTCACATATTTAAACACGTAGGACTTGTGTATTACATTTTTATCGGTCTTCGGTGCAACCCTCAATCACACAGGCTAAGTTATAACTGCTGTGAAAGGGGGTAAAAAGATTATCTGCGCAAGGAACCAGCACTCATAGCTCCCTCTGGCAAAACGTAGAAAAATGGCAAAAGTAAATGTGCGTTACAAAATTAAGTTTTAAAACAATTTTACATCATACATAACACAAATACTTCCATTTTGATGAATAAAATCTTTTCACAAGTAAATTTTTACACAAAAAAAAAAAAAAAAAAAATCATGCTTTGAATTATTATTTAAAAAAGGATAGTCTTTAAACTTTTTTAATTAATCAAACTTTAAATTTCATGACTTATTTTGTTAATATGAATTAATAAATTTTTCTTATATTTTAAAATCAAAAAGAAGTTTTGAAGGAATTAGAAGAAAATTTTTTACAGTCATATAGTGTTTGTCAGAAAATGAATAAATAAATTTAAAAAAAAAAAAAATTACTATTTGGCAATATTTAGATATTTGGCCAAACTGAATTTTCAACAGACTGAATATTTTCATAACTGAATATTCGATAGTAAAGGTACTGCAATTGTTATTATCAACAGTATTGTTGGTTTTGAGTGTGTTCCTTGCACAGGTCATATATAAGTACTGCAAATTAGAAAAATGATAATATATATATAAATGTAAAATAAGTCTTTTTGTAATTATTAACTGTAAATCTGATAAAAAATCGACAAAAGATATATCAGCCAATAATTATACTACGTTATAAAATTGTATATCCAATAATCTTAAATTCACAAACTGGCAATTAAATGAAAGGTTTAGGAGGAAAAATCCACGAACAGAGTGTTTACATTAAATGACATTATTTACAATGTAATATTTTTTTTTTTTTTTTTTTTTAGTAAGTTTTACTTTTGAAATATTGTTTGTATTATAATACTAAATATGTATTGTTATTTATATTTTGTAGAGGCTTTAATTTTGCTTTATTTATTTTTTAATTTTTAACCTGATCAAATTATTTTCCCTATATTTTAGATTACGATTTACACTGTAAAATGTGCATTTATTTTTAGAAAATTATCTCTGATATTAAAGTATAATTTTATGATTATATATTTACAGAACTTGCAGTTCAATTAGGACAAGACACGAAAAAAATTCTGTTTAAGGATGAAAATTGGTTAGGAACAAAGACAAGATCTCGTAAGTTTTTCTTTAAATTACAATTTTTATTATTTAAGGAAATGAAGATTATTTTTAAATATGTATTGTTAAAATCCCAGAAACAAAAAGAAGATTTGTACATAAGCATGGATTTGCAGAATTAGCCTTAGTAGGTTATTTTCTTCTTTTTTTTTATCTAAGGTGTTTTGATGGTTTTTATGTAATTTAGAGTCTGTATATACTGCCTCAATGGTTGATTTTTGTTTGTAAGATTGCTTAAAAGTGTTATACAAGATCAAAAACATTAGTTTATTGAGCAGAATTTGGTGTATTTTAATTGTATCAATTTGCTTTTTCTTTTCAATATGAAGCACTCATCATACTTTTTACATGTGTTAATATGCAAAAAATAAAGGACAACATATGTGAAAAGTACAATGGTGTTATGAGTGCTTTATATAGAAAAGAAAAAGCAAGTTGCATAATTGGAATACATTAAAATTTGTTAAATATACCTATGTTTCTGTTCTTATATAATACATTTAAACAATCTTAAACAAAATCAATCAGAGAGGTGGTAAATATCGATCTTTAATTTATCTTACAACAAGCAAAACATCTTAGGAAAAAAGTTTGTTTTGACTCTATCAATGTGTGTGTGTGTGTGGGGGGGGGGGGCAATTTGCAATAGCTATTTGATTAAGAAATCTGTAATATATGTGAGATGTGTGTGGCATGCCATTTAAGGTAATGGTTTCAAAATGTTAGGGACAAAATTATTTAATTTAAAATAAAATTTTTATCAAACTTCATATTATTTCTCCAAGCATTAAATTCCTTCAAGGCTCAGAATTTTTTTTTTTTTTTTTTTTTTTTTTTTTTTTTTTTTTTTTAAGACTACAGGATTTCATTTTATGTTTAAAATAAATTTAGATAAAGCATCAGTGCATATACTTATTTTTTGTTTGCTTTTCATTTTAGGTTAATGCATAGTTAATTAAATTTAAACCTTTTTGAAATCTACTCAGTTCACCTCAAAAGAAAATTTGTACACATGCATCCATAGCTTTCCCTTTCTTTGCCCCTGCAAAGCCTTTAAAGATTAATGAGATTTAATGGATAATTTGTGTATAGAAAATTATAGTAATTATGAGTTTTGAAGGAAAGAAAGCAAAGGCATTCAATATCAATGTGTAAGGTTCCTTTTTCTTTAAATGGAATTTTTAATGAACAAAGTTTTAAAAGATGGATTCTCAGACTGGACTGTATTTTCTGAGGTGTATAAAACACACTTCTTTTACCCGTAAAATGCACCTTAAAAATGAGGTGCATCTCTATATGATGAAAGTATAGGATTTTTTTTTTCCACACCCTGTTAGGTAGTTCTTGTGTTTGTATAATGTATATTATGTTTTTGTTAGTACTTTATTTAAAAATAGAAAAGAAAGAAAGAAATATTGGGGGAACCGGAAAGTAATGTCGTTTTTTTTACATTAAATTCAAATAAATAATTTTTTAACAAGTTTTTATTTTTAATCAGTGATGTAATTACCCTCGTTATCAATAGCCTTTTATCATTCATTCAATTCAATTATTCACAGTAAAGTTCTGCATTCAGAGTTGGTCCAGATTTCAGCACTTCAAAGTGAACAATTCCGCAAATACTCCACCAAACATGCAAAAGCACCTTTTTGGAATGTAAGACTGGCTTTGTGGCGATTCATTCTGAGAGGGCCACTGCCTTTTGCATTTTGGATTATCATAGAGGACTCATTTTTCATCTCCAGTGATCAAGTGATCCAATGCTTCTATATTGTGCTGTTGAAGCAATAAGTTTCATGTGGTGGATTGATTAGTTTTGTTTTATTATGTGGTACCCAAACACCTGCTCTGCTTACTTTACCAAACAACTGCAAATGTTCTTAGTTTGCCGTGTTGCCGACCAATGTTGGTTAAGAGTGTGATAGATCCTTGATTGTTTGACGTGGAAGTGGAAGAAATTCCACTTCTGCCCTTAACATGCCATTGTCTAAAGTTGTTAGTCTTCCTGATCGATACGAGTTGGAAAAATAAAAATTACCGGATCTGAAATTAGAAAGCCACTTTTGGCGTTTACGAACATCTAATGCTCTTGAATAAACATCGCAAATGTTTTTGGTAGCAACTGCTAAGTTACTACCCTTGTGAAACTCAGAAAGCATACAATGCTTGATATGTACCTCTTCTAGTGTTTGGTTCGTCATTTCACCTAAACCTACAAAAAAAATTTTAAGAGTTAATTATTTACAAGCAAACAAGTCACTTTAACCTTAAAATGTCTTTGGCATGACTTTGAAGTACACAATGAGCTGATAAATAGTAAACAAATATTGACATGTGAAAAAATGACATTACTTTCTGATCCTCCCAATATAATTAGTTACATTGACCAATGTAATTTATATATGATGAATTATGTTTCCTTTTAGAAAATGAATACTTTTATAAATTTAAATCTACTAATTAGATATTTATCTGTTACTGAAGTTCTAACATATTATCGCTGTGAGAATTCGACGATATCTCACATTGAAACTCTCAATTTACAAGGCAAAAGCCAGCATAGGGAAGCTAATGTATTTTCACCTAGCCTCCAAATTTCTTCAGAGTCCTAGAAAAGGTCGCTAGAGATGAAACAAATACCTCAATTTCTATCAATCTTCGCAGATGACACTAGGGTGAAAGGAACTCTTTTATCTAGCGAGAGAAATATTCTTTTGATGTTCACGAGGGCCTCGTTCCCGTGGGAAAGTAGAAAGTGAAACCAGAGATGAAGCCGGACGCGAAAGTTTCTGACGGCAGCCTATAGAGAAAGGGCTGGCCTATGAGATCATGGCCCACGGATGGGGAGTGGCTTTGGTCCTAGACGGAAAAACGAAACTGATAAAAGAGGATGCGAGAGCATTCTCGGGAGCTTAATGATCCCTTCTGTTGAAGTTGAGACTTCAAGGTTTTTCAGGTGGTGCAGAGTGGAAATCTCTCACGCGTCGACGGCATCGGGGGTTACTCCGAAGCACAGAAAAGCGAAAGCCAGGTGTGGCTGTTAAAATATCTCCACCACGGAGTTGAAGATCGGAGGTTCCTAAACCTCGGTTAAACACCTACAAAAGTGCGACATTCCTGTCGAGCATCGCGAGCTCTATCTTCGAAAATAGTGGACATTGGATAAGTAAGAGACTGACTACACTGAAAGCGATCTATTATTCGAGGACTGGACTTGATTCTAAATATATTATTATCAGCTGAACTCGAACCCTCATATGAAAAATGTTGTAAATAAGACTTATATAATCCAGAAAATATTATTTAATTGTTTGTAATGCAATAAAATATTTCTTCGACTTTAAATAAGCCTTGGCCGTTGAAGTTGCCCGCTACCACTCCACCTTACGACATCGGCTCCGTTACAACTTGGTGGCAGCGGTGGGATTTTCAGCAAGAATAATTGTTATTAGAGGAAAGCCCAGGAGGAAACAGACGGCGAACACCCGGAGTTTCTGACGACAACTCGAGAGGCAGCCGAAAGAATCGAAACTACAGTTCCGAGGAAGACAGAAGGACAGTCCTTCGGGAGCAAAAGACAGTTCACCCAGAACAAAAGACAGTTCGTCCAGAACGAAAGACAGTTCATCCAGAACAACGGCAATGAGACAGTTCATCTAGATCAACTAGACAGTGCTTCGAGACAGTGCAAGGTGGACCTTGGGCGACAAACAGTGGGACGCAACACGCCTGATACGAGCCCTTGAGCTACAGTGGACAACACCCGCGGAGTGCCATAACGGACCGTTCCCCAGACAATATACTTCAAGCAACAACTGCAACAGGTAAGCTCATTTCATTTTGAGTGGCTCTTAAACTATTATTTATCATACTGATAGGATATTAAAATGTTGTTTAAATAAAAATATGAGAAACATTTTTATTTTGAGGTAAATGAAAATACCAAGATTATGATAAATCAATAATGTGTAGTTAATTGAAAACTAACGTTTAATGCAAATTTATATGTTATGTTATCTTTATCAGTATTTGTAATATTTGGAATGCAGAAAGGATTAGATAGGCTAAATTCATAACTACTCAAAAAAAAAAAAAATTCCCAGTAAAATTTTTTTTTTCTTGTATGACGAATATATAATGTAAGAGTAATGTGTAAGAAATATATTTTGATGAGTGATTGTATAAAGAGAATTTTTGATGCATGCCGGATTGCTAAATGACAAACAGAGTAAATTAAACTTTTACCCTAAATAGTATAGATGCATTTTGATAAAGGTTGCAGAGAGTGTTCAGTTCTTGAGAAATACTGGGAATGTAGTTTGCCTATAGTATTTGAAAAATTACTTATTGTTTTCATATTGTGTGTATAGGGACTCTAAAGCTTTAAAATTTTGAATTTTAGTTTTTGCTTTACGTCTGGCACGAGAATATAGAAATTCTGAAAATCCTTTGAAAAATCATAAAATAATTTTTACGTATTGGTTATGCATTTGAAATGTTTATTTATATTGTGTGATTAGGGGTAAAATATTTATTGTGAGGTGTAAGGTTCATATACTTCTAAATTGATAAACAAAACGAATAGTTTCCGTTTGTATTATTTCAACACACCGTAGTCATGTCGAAGTTAAATTCACTGAAGTACTGCAGGAAAGCGGATTTACAGAATCTCGCGGAAGTTTTGGGGGTGGAAATAGATGAACAAGACAATATGGCAATGATAATCGAAAAAATTGAAGCAGCAGAAAAATACGACGAGGAACTGACGTTAGTACAGGCAGGGTACATCGTGAAGGATAGGGAAGAACGCATCACGGCAGAAAAAGAGAAAGAGAGGGAAAAAAAAGAGAGAGAGAGAGAGGAAAGAGAGAGAGGAAAGAGAGAGAGAAGATAGAGTTAGGGAAGAGAGAGAGAAAGATAAGGAAAGGGCGTTTACTTTAGAACAGCTAAAATTAACGCAGAGTTCAGAAAGGCGAAATTCTACGGTAAGCAGCGGTTCCGAAAGATCCGTTAGATTACCTCTTAAAACTATTATGCATCGTTTTGATCCTGAACGATCCGACATAACATTATTCCTGAATTTGTTCGAGCGACAGGCGAATAGGTCCGGAATAGAGCAAGATGAATACGTCACGCACTTGTTAGCATTATTGCCGGTGGAACTTGCAGAATTAATCTTACGCGAACCAGCTCAAAAAATTGACAATTTCGAACATGTTAAAGCGCTTTTATTAGCCCGGTACAGGCTGAGTGCGGAAGCGTACCGTCAAAAATTGAATAAACATACGCGTAATCCAGGAAAACCGTGGAGAGATCTCATATTCGAATTGAATAGTTTTCTTGAAGGATGGATTAACGGTTTGGGGATTACGCAATTTTCTGAATTAAAAGACTTGTTGATCACTGATCAGATCAAACGACGCGCGTCGGTCGATTTGAAAGAGCATTTTATTGATTCGTGGGCGAATTATAAAGATCCCTTGGTGCTCGCTACGGCACTAGACGAATACGAGGCGATAAAAGGAGTGTCAAGAAAATCGTGGAATACGAAACCAAAATTTGAAGGAAATTCGCGGGATAGGAGAATGGGAAAAACGGAAAATGAAGACGAAATGAGAGATTGGCATTCGGAAACCAAAACTAATTGGAGAGAGAAAAACACGGAAAACGAAAGAGAAAGGATCTTCGAACGTAAAAATTGGAATAAGTGTTTTATTTGTTCCAAAATTGGGCATTTAAAAGCCAATTGTCCGGAAAACAAAAGGAACTTAGAACCTATTAGTAGCGTTCATCACATTTGCGTAGGTACGAATTTTGAGGAAAGTTTCAAACCATATCTTAGCCGTGCTCTAATTAATGGAAAAGAATGCACGACGTTAAGAGATTCCGGAACTAGGTATGATGTGACCCCTAGTCAATTAATTAAGCCCAATCAGTTAGACGGTGGTGCTGTAAGAGTTAGGCAACCGTTGACGAACGATACGCTTCGTTTACCGACCGCCCACGTTGTCTTAGAAATTGAAGGAGTGGGGAATATAAAAACGAGGGCCATAGTAGCAGAGAACAAATCAGACTTGTCGTATTATATATTAGGAAACGAAACTCAAACATTAATCGATAAAATTAAGAAGGGGAAGGCAGAGACTTTAGACGCCGGGAGAAACGTAAGTCAGGCGAAACCGAAACCAGAAGGATTGAAGTCCGACCCGACGAAGGGGAAGGACGCGAAAAAGAGAAGTCCCGAGTCGAAAGAGACAGGCACGGATACACGGGAAAAACCTATAGACGACGAAACCAGTTCAAGGGAAATGAATGGGGATTTGGGGGAAGACGAAGAGGATTTATTGTTACCCGATCTAGTGGAGGACTTGAGCATAGGATTAAGCCAGGTGGGGAAGAAGGAATTTAAAAGAGAACTAGATGCGGACGACTCGTTAAGCGAAGCTAGAACAAGGTCAAAAATAAAGAAGACGCATTGCAATTGTGGGGATTTTGAGAAGTCAAATGACTCCCGTATAGGTATGGCTTTAACGGGCAATCAAAGAGGTAAGCCGGTAAGAATTGGGCAGACCAGGAACAACAGGAAATCTAGGCGCGATAAAGATACGTTAAAAAGAAATGCAGTGTCAGGAGATGCAGGATTATGTTCCACCAGACATAAGTCGTATGAAAGGGGTACGAGAAGAATGAATCGGGGGAGAATCGATTATAAAAGTTCCGCGACTAATCTTTTTACAAACGTCCCAAGTAGACGCGAAAAGTCTCAAGTCTGTAGAGTAAACATACCAAAACCTAATGAAAAAGGCGTGGAGAATAGAAACGTTTTGACACGTAAAGCTTCGCGGCCCAAACTCTATGCTAAATTCAGAGATAAACTTTCAAGGACATGTTTTAGCAGTTAAGGATTTAGTAGAGGATTGTGTGACTCAAACTCAACTTAAATATATGTATATATTAATATTCATTTTATTATGTGTAAATGTAATCGTGTAAAATATAAATGTGTTTTGTCTGTTAAAGAGAAATTTCGTAACCAAATGTGTTCAGCATTTGCAAGCTAAGTATAAAATACAGGAAAAGGTTTTTTTTTAGGAATTGATATAATTAAATATGGGCCACTTGAAATGTATGAGCTAACCATTTCCCTTACAGCATATTACGTCTGGTAGCCGAAATATGATTTGAGGGAGGGGTGTTGTGAGAATTCGACGATATCTCACATTGAAACTCTCAATTTACAAGGCAAAAGCCAGCATAGGGAAGCTAATGTATTTTCACCTAGCCTCCAAATTTCTTCAGAGTCCTAGAAAAGGTCGCTAGAGATGAAACAAATACCTCAATTTCTATCAATCTTCGCAGATGACACTAGGGTGAAAGGAACTCTTTTATCTAGCGAGAGAAATATTCTTTTGATGTTCACGAGGGCCTCGTTCCCGTGGGAAAGTAGAAAGTGAAACCAGAGATGAAGCCGGATGCGAAAGTTTCTGACGGCAGCCTATAGAGAAAGGGCTGGCCTATGAGATCATGGCCCACGGATGGGGAGTGGCTTTGGTCCTAGACGGAAAAACGAAACTGATAAAAGAGGATGCGAGAGCATTCTCGGGAGCTTAATGATCCCTTCTGTTGAAGTTGAGACTTCAAGGTGTTTCAGGTGGTGCAGAGTGGAAATCTCTCACGCGTCGACGGCATCGGGGGTTACTCCGAAGCACAGAAAAGCGAAAGCCAGGTGTGGCTGTTAAAATATCTCCACCACGGAGTTGAAGATCGGAGGTTCCTAAACCTCGGTTAAACACCTACAAAAGTGCGACATTCCTGTCGAGCATCGCGAGCTCTATCTTCGAAAATAGTGGACATTGGATAAGTAAGAGACTGACTACACTGAAAGCGATCTATTATTCGAGGACTGGACTTGATTCTAAATATATTATTATCAGCTGAACTCGAACCCTCATATGAAAAATGTTGTAAATAAGACTTATATAATCCAGAAAATATTATTTAATTGTTTGTAATGCAATAAAATATTTCTTCGACTTTAAATAAGCCTTGGCCGTTGAAGTTGCCCGCTACCACTCCACCTTACGACATCGGCTCCGTTACATCGCATTTAAATGTTTCACTTTAATTGATACAAATATGTTACTAAGTGACGCTATTTTCATTCTTTTACTTTCAGGTTTTTTCCTTATAAAGTAAAGTGTGTTATATTTTTGGATGTGTTTTTTGTAAAAAAGCATCTTGTGTGATTGAAAATATTGTAACCGACTGTGAAAAAAACAGCTTTCAGTAAAGCGGAAATTATCCCCAGTTATATCTGATGCAATGACTTCCCAGCTTGATGTATGCATAACTAGATCTTTTACTGGAGCAATTGGCTCACATTTATATGCATGGCTTATGCTAGGAAATGCAGGACTAACAGAAACTGGGCATACAAAAAACCTGTAATCTTCATAGTATCATAGTGGATTTTAGATGCATGGAAGTTCATTCTTAATGATTTAGTTATGCAGTTTTTTCTCCAGCGTGGCATGTAAAGATGAAAATAAACACTCGCCAGTCGCCAATTAAACTAGAAAAATTGGCGATTAAAAATATGTAAAGAACCGGCCAGATGCAGGATTTTCTGATTTGATCTTCTCACATTCCTTTTTACCCTACACCTCAGACATTTCTAATTTCACATTGCACTGGTAATTTGACAATCTTTTCATTCTCACACCTACTAGTCAGTGAATGGTGCCTTGCCAGGTGAAGGTCCCGTCACCTGACCAAGGTTCTAAATTACGAGGTCAACTTGAGTAGCAATGTGCAGGTTGCAGACAACAAGATATAAATGTTAAGTAACCAGTATAACAAAGTTCACAATTAAGCAATGAGCACTGCCGATATGTGTTAGGCACTCGTCAGGTTTATTGCCCCGATACCAGGTATCAAACTGTTCAGCTGGGACTACCCGGCAGATAGGGCCCTTGTCATCGATTAGAAAGAAAGAAAAAGACATACCCATTTTATTATTGTCAGATCTTAATTCTTGACAAATAAGTAAAAAAAAAAGATACTTATGTAGTTAGTTACATAAGCATGTTGTGTATAACTTTTCTGTTAACTTATTTTAAAATTTACAATAGATTGGAAATTATTATCTCAAGTTTATTCAAAACAAGATATATTTTCATTTAGTACATAAATTACTTGTTTACTGTAAGCTCAATATAATTTTTTTATAATTAAATATTCAGTGACATAAATGTACTTACTCGCTACTAAAGAAATTATTCTCACTAGCCAGTAACAAATTACAAAAAAAAAAAAAAAAAAAACTACCAGCCAGTGGCTACTAAGCAAAATTCCTTATTTTTATCTTTACCGACATGTTTAATTCAATGCATTGCATGAAACTGAAGATGAATATATCTTTGAACAATCCACATTGGAAAGAGAAATATTGAGATCTGTAGTAGCATGTCGGATTTTAGATACATGGTTCATTTTTAATGATTTAGTTAATCATTTTTTTCTCAACACTGGCATTTCTAATGTGATGCATTGCATGGGACTAAAGATGATTCCATCTCTGGACAATCTAATGAAGAAGCCACATGCAAAAAGCATCCATTGAAGATTCATAAATCAAAATTTCAGATGGTGCAGACAAAGAGATGTCTATAAGCAATGAATACTAATTTAAGAAAACATTGTGAATAAATAATAGTATTTGCTATATTTCATAATTTTAGTTTTTTCAAATTTTCTTGTTTTTTTTTCCTTTTTTAGCAGTTAAAGAAAAATCTTTTTTGATCTACAAAGTAAGATGCCCTTAAATTCAGGGTTGCCCTTAGATTTGAGTAAATACTAAATATGGTAATTAACTTCTATGTCGTGGGATCACTTCTAATGTCAAAACACATTTCGACTAATAATAAATTGGTGTAAAAATTTTGCCCTAATGCAGTTGAAAGGGAAGGGGGTAACTAATAATTATTAAAAGAGAGAAAATAGTGGTGATCTGTTATACTTATAAACCTCTTATGTAGTCATTATTCCTAAAATTAATTGACTAAAAATACAATACAAAATGTAATAAATAAAAAATATTATCTGCAAACTGAATAATATATATGTATTTTTTCTAAATTTGCAAATTAGATCTCAAAAAGTACTTATGTACAATTTTTATGTTATAAAATTATCTTCTTGCTGAAATTTCTTTTAACTATTTTTATGCAAAATTGTTTGATTTATTGCTATTAAATGGGCTTGTACTGATATTGAAAAGTCATATCAAAATTAATATTACTTTAATTTATTATTATTATTTCCTTCAAAGTTTTCTTCTGGCCTTCTTGTTTATCAACACTATTAGAGGCTTTGAAATATTTAAATTAGTCTCAGCATTATATCTAAATTTTCTCTGTGATACTGATTAATAAATTACATCATAGTACCAGTTTACTATGCATAATTGTTTCATAACTTTGAGATTTTTACTGGTTCTTCCCAAAATTGTAAAATCTGAGTATCTTTTATAAAGTGGTAAATAAATCCGATATCATTCGATTTAAATTTTCTCTTTGATGCTGATTAATTATAGTTACCATTTTACTGTCTGTAATAGTTGTATGACTTGGAGATTTCCAATGTCCACGGGTGGGGAATTTCTAGAAAATCTTATCAGCCAAGGATTTATTTCACCAGCCAGTAAAATGCAACGTACAGTTCAAAATTTTAATGACAAAATTTACGCAACTCGAAAATAGTTGGTTACTATTAGTATAATGCCTTCTCATATATTTTTTTCCATGTAAAATTAAGAACTATAAACAAGAGATGAAAGTTTAATATAAAATAGAACTTAGTACCATGTTTACATCACAGTAATTAGGAAAGTTGAAAAATATAGCTAACTACTAAAAAAAAACCTAAACATTCACTCGTCCTGTCAGGAAATTCACTCGCCAGTGACGAGTAAAATTATGTATTTCCCCACCCCTGCCAATGTCTCTTCTCAAAATGATAATATATGGGTATATTATATAAAGTAATAAATCTAATATCATTGGATTTAACTTTTCTTTACAATACTGATTAATAAGTTATTTCATAGTTACCAGTATACTACCTATAATAGTTACATAAGTTTGGGATTTTCAATGATTCTTCCCAAAATTGTAAAATCTGGATATCTTTTATAAAGTGATTTTAAAAGTAGTTGGATGTGCCAGACCCGAAACTGTCTCCTATCTGATACATCTTAATATTTCAAAAAGTAGTTACAAATGTTAATACTTCAATATTATTAGTTCAGCACTATACCAACTTTTATTTTCATCTTAAATTTCTGTTTCAATCAAATAATTGAAGTAAAAACAAGTTAATCTGGATCATGATATTTATTAAATTCAATAGTTTTTTGTTACTCTGTTGTACCATCAGCTGTTTGTGAATAGACGGCTTAGAAGGATACGAAGTTCCCGTCACTGCACGAGCTGCCAATGTACAATAAAACTACCAAAAATCAAGAAATTAGACAAAAATCACTATTACAGCGCCTCCCTCTGGCAGAATATTTCAAAATTCAAGGAGGACCTGCTTGCCATAGCCAAAAACATAAATATGAAATTTGGTTCAATTCTATGCATAACTTCATACACTGTTCAATGGTACAAAAATTCTGGCAGAATATTTTCAAATTGAAGGAGGACCTATTGGCCATAGCCTAAAATATACACAAAAAATTTCATTCAATTCTATGCATAACATTATACACTTTTCGGTGGTACAGTGATGACAAACGGCAGACAGACATTTTGTATAAATATGTTTTTGGGGGTCTCTGATCCTGTAAACATATAAATCCGTTGAAAACCGGAAGTCGAAAATTTTTTTGTTTATAATATTTTCTTCTATTGAAGATAGAAAAAAGTGAAAATATCTTGTTGATTAAAAAAAAAGTCATTTATACTGGCTTTATTTTTTAGGTGATGCTACATTATCTCGACATTCTGGTATTAACATGAAAGAAATAAGTTTTGAAGTTAGGATAGCTAACACTCCATCTGGTGAAGTATGTACATTTTTTAGTGTCATTTTTTTCATATTATTAACAGAGATATTTTATAAATACTACTAATTTATTTCTTATTTGTGAATAATTTCACTTTTAATTTTTCTGCATATACTGTGGTATTTGGCAATCAATAAACTTGAAAATATTGTAAATCAGAAATAACTGATAAAATATAAAATTGTTTTGTACAGGTAGAGTTTTATAGTTCTTAGGATGCTGCTTGTTTATTTTTCTCAGCAGAAATTTATTTTATTTTCAGCACCTTGCATTTGTCAATTAACTCTTGAGAAGCATTCATAATTTAATTGTAATCCATTTCTTCTAACATTTGTATGTCTTTGTTGATCACAGAACATGCTTCAGACATTTTTTTTCCTATAAACATTTTTTGCTATTCTGTGCATTTGTTTTCTTCATTAATAGTTTTGTGTGTGTGTGTGTATGGGGGGGGGGGGGGGTGTTTGTACTTCTTTCAACATGTTGTATCTTCAAACAATAAGAACTTGAAAATGATTGTAAGTAGGGAGCTTCTGTAGTGTCAAAGTTAAAAAAAAATAATAATAAAATAAATAAATCCTTTTGTAAGTACTTTGTCTTATTAATTATAATTACTTTTAAAATTCTACCAAAATAAAATGTTGATGATATTTTATTTTATATATTCAATGTCAGTTTGTTGTATAATATGTTGTGGACAGTTGGTTAACTATAAGGAGAGTTTATTATCATAAGTGATGTTATTTTATTTATATCTTAAGTGCTCATCAATTAGTTATTTATTTTAAGGGCTATTTTGCATTAATATCTTTTATTCGTATTTAAAGGCAGCTCCATTGCCCTCTGTTACTTTGATTATCCTGTCAATGTACAGTCAAATTAGTTTGTAACAAACTCTTGATCTTAACTTCTTTTTTATTACACTAATTTCTGCAGTACCATCAAATTTCTAAATTACAAATGAATATTGGCCTTTTTTTTTATAATGATAATTCATTTTAGTGTGTATTTGTCTGTAATGATATCTTTTCCTTTTTCAAACTGATCATTTTCTTATCTTTACAAATTGTCAAAGATGTTGCATTTCAAAAATCTATTTGTGGTGAAGATCATTGAATTAAATCCACATATTTTGTATATGTTTTGATTTAAAAAATGCATTTTCTCACTTATAGTTGCTTGTTGGATAGAAATCCTTTAAAAGTAAATATAGATTGATAAAAGTAAATCTATATTAGAATTCTTTTACTTGAACTATCAAAGAACTATGGATATAATTTACGGATTTCTTGTAGGAGGTGCTTGACCTCCATTTTTTTTAAACATGGTCAGCTCTTACTACGGATCCCGTTGTATTTGAAGAGTCTGTTGCAAAAAAGGGGACAGCTCCACATTTGTGCGGTTTTACTTTTATTGTACAAAACAGTTCTATAAAAGATACTCTATAAATTGTTTCAAGAGCAGTGCAACTCTGTTAATTTTGTTTGGATGAAATACAAGATATATATATGACCCGCCTACCAGTTTGATGCAAAAAAGACAAATTTCGTTTTTTACTGATTTATTTATTTATTTTTTTAATTATTATTATTATTCAGCTGTCCCTTTTTTGCACTGGACTTTTTAATTGACCTTTTATTAATTATTTGCAGGATCTTAAATCTTAACTAAAGTAATTTATCAAACTTAATGTGTAGACAGTCTGATGGAATGCAGCAGATGCAGAGTTTAAGTTTTGTATCAAATTACTAGACTTGAGGCAGTTGTTGAAAAAAAAAATTTCCCTACCCACTTTCTGACACTTTCTAAGAATCATTTTTGACCATAAAAGCATGAAATGTTCATGCATAACTCTTAAAATAGTTTGGAATGGAACAACATTTTGCATTTTTCATCAAATGTAATTACATCCTGAGTTATAATTGATTGCTGTCTCAAGATGATATTTCCTGGGTCACATTTTGAAAATCAGCGTAAAACACCGACTTTTGCTGTTTCTGAAAGATCCCTTGCCTGTATCGAAAAGTAAAAAATACAATTTGATTTCTTATTTTCTGAATAAGAATATCTACAAGTTTTGTGCATTTTAAAATAAAAGTGACTTTGTGAATATGCCAGAAAATATCCAATTTGGATATGAAAATCTTAATCCTTATCAAATGCATGAAGTCTTATTACTTGATAACACACGAATTTAACACTTTGAGTGCCATGTTGACCGACACTGAAGCTGAAAATTTTTCAAAGTTTTAAGTAATTTTTAAGAAAGTATAATCCTTTAATAAATGAAAGGTAAGTAAATTTTAAATAAATTTTCAGTAATTAATTAAAACAATATATATACATAGTTTTATATCATATTTTAGACTGTCAGTCGTTGGTGAATGAAGCGTTCTAAACAGAAAGTTCAGTGTCAGTCACTGAACTTGTGTGAACAGTGTCCGCCATGTCAGTCACTGACTGACGTGGCACTTAACGTGTTAAAGCATGATTTTAAAGCTGAAAACTAAATTTAATAAACCTTTTCCATCTAAATATAAAACAAGTCTGCAAGATAATTGCAGGCATTTGGACCTCATTAAGCTCCCTTCTACTTGTAATTGCTGACATAGTGTTAAGTTTTGATCTAAGCCTAACAATGATAGAAAAAATTATGACATTGGTGATTAAAATCCTGTAAAAAAGTGAAGCATCTTTTAAATAAAAACCCGCTTATGAAATAACTTTCTCTCTATTAATGATATAGACCAGGGGCGGGGAATTGCATCATTCTACTCACCCCTGACGAGTGGATATTTCGACAGGGTGAGTGAATTTTTGTTCAGTCTTTTAAAAACTATAGGCTATAGAAAATATACCAATTTTTTTTCTTTTTTAATTTTATTTGTTAGCCACATTTTGTAACTCTCCATATTGCTGCAATGTAAATGTGACACTAAGTTCTATTCTACACGAAATTTTCCTCTGTTGTATATATTCCTTAATTATATATATATCCTTGTAAGCTTATCCAAAATTCCCCACTACAGATATTGGTGAAAGGTGATAGGAAAGTATTTAAATGTAGATTATCAATTTAAAGGTGTTCTCAAATCCAAAAGGGTAACTTTCTGACATAAGTTTTAATTTATTTTTGTTCGAAAATGCATGAAACTAGCAGGTGTTGTTGTTCAGAAACTATGTCATCAAACTGTTTTTTCCATTTTTTTTTTTGCAAACCCAACAGGTCTTTCAAAAAATTGTGTCAAAGTGGACGTCTTGAACCGAATTTCCATGCAAAACTAGAAAAATCACTCAAGAGCGGGTGAAAAACGGGTTCGTCACGTGATCAAATTTGCTTATAACTCAATGGGTAATGGATTGATCAAAAAATTGGAAAAAACAGTTCGATTCCAAATCACTTCCATGGCCAGGCTTTCCAATTTTATATCTTTCCATTAAAAAGTGAATTTGTAAATGTGTCAGAACATTTTGCGCTTGTTGAGCAGAGCGGTTAAGAACAGCTTTAAGGGGAAATACTGATGAAAACATCCTACTAGAAATAAAGGAAAGTGATGATGACAGCATGAAAAAAGAAGCCAAATCTCATTAACTTATTAACTATAAATGCTTGAATACTGTGATGAAACTTGCCATTAAACAGGATTGCTAAATAAAACATTGAACCTCTGATGACAGCGGGGTTCTCACTAACTTTAGACCGACCTTATCAATTTGGCTAATCAGCAATAAAAACCCGTAGTCAAATGCAACAAACTGTTAACAAAATAGATTCATTATGAAAAATGATCGTACTTTAATCTCCATTTTTAACCGGTCTTGTTGCCTGAAACTGGGATATCACACATACCATCCTTGCTGCAGCTTTTGCTGGTGCTAAAGTAAAGGGGTGTTAAGTACAGAGTGGTACAAGTTATTAAAAAAAGGGGAATTTTTTTACTTTGTACCCTCTCTCCATACCTAGAAATTTCCTCTTTTTGAGGAAGAGGGGATATTTCAGGAAGGGAAGTTCGATAATTATTTATTATTGTTGCTAAAGTGTAACATATAAAAGAGAAAAAAAAATAATTTTAAAGGTTTTAAACTTTGTATGCAAGGAAGACAGAGATATTGGGGTGGGGAGAGGGGTAGAAGATGTTGAAATTTAGAGGATTATTTACTATTACAAGAAGGTAACAAACATAGCAATAAATAAATAAATATGAGTTTTAAAGATTTTAAAATGCGAGAGCTGTGGGTGAGGGCAAAGTGGGAAATTTTGGGGAGGAGAGAATTATTTAAATGATTGGTTATTTATTTATTGTTACCAATAGTACAACCAGGCCAGAAAAAGTTAAACAATTTAGTTTTAAAGATTTTAAACTGTGTGTCAGTGCTGATGGGGAAGTGGTTATGTTTTCGGGGATAGGTGTAGATGGGTCATTTTCAAAATAAGGTACATTTTCAGCAATTTTTTTTTTTTAATTTTAAAGTACAACTTTTTCCACAAATTATTTTACTACGATTAATAAAAGATAATTGTAACTCAAATAATGCAGTGGCTGAGCTTAATTGACTCATTAACACAAATACATTAATTACTTAAAAGTTAGTATTAGTTAGACCAATGACATGCGTTAGGCCAGTGACATTTTGCATTAGACTGTTAACATTTTTGTTTTAACCCAAAGACATTCTTTATTAAAGTTGTGAATAGTCATAATATTATTATTATTATAGCTTTTAAAATACATTTTTTACATGAAATCATTTTATTGTTTAACATTGTGTCACTGGCATAACAGGATTTGTCACTAGTTTAACAAATATATTGTTAGGCCAGTGACTGTTAGACCAGTGACATTTCTTAAGAAATACATTTTTATTCCTCTTTTAAAAATAGTAATATTATGATTTAGGGTGTTAAACAAAAGTTTTTTTACTGTATTATTATAATCTTTTTATTAAATTGATTTAACTGTTATCTGTTTAATAGAATATTTGTTAGACCAGTGACACATAATAAAAGAAGTTATCTGATTTAGGAATATTATTTCCCCTTTTTAAACAGTAGATTTTCAGACATATTGCTATAAGTACCCAAAACTTATATTATTTTCAAAATAAAATTGCCCAAATCAATGAAAATAGTGATTATTGATTAGAAATTATAACATGTTAAAAATCAAAGTTTGGATTTGAGACAAGTATGGTTCCCATTAAAAAGTCGATCATTTATTTTTATTTTTTAGCCAATTTAATTTATTTTTATATAAATTACTTGGTTTAACACTTGGATTATTAAAAAAAGAAATGAACAATTATAGGTTTGAAATTTTTACCTATTTCAAATATTATAGATTTTAAAACAGTAAGACACCAAATTGTACTTATTTTGAAAATGACCCAGATGACTGATTATTTATTTCTACAATAAAGTTGAAAAAGTAAAAAAAAAAAATGTTTTAAAGATTTTTTATTTTTTTGCTAGGATGGACAAAGGGGAAAAGGAAAATTTTTCTGAAAGGGGTTCAATAAACTTTTTTGAAAAGCAGAAATCTACTGAAATGCAAAATATCTCATGCATCCAAACATAAAATATGTTAACAGTTAAATGATATTAAATGGTATGATTAAACACAATAAGCAGTATCAATCATCAACATAAGTGAGATTTTGTGTGCAAGAAAAACGTTTTTTTTTTTTTTAGTTCCTTCAATTTAGCAATTTCCATTGCCCAGTAGCAGAAAATTCGAGACAGGAGACAGGCGTCGCAGATTTCTTTTTTTTCTCTTTTGCAGATTCTTTTTCTTTGAACCTTTATTTTGCTTTATATTATGTTTTGTTCCTTATTACTTAATACAAAAACTGAAAAACTTGTGATTTTTATTAATAAAAATTTATAAAATGCATAAAAATGCTACAGGTAAGTGATTATTTGATTATTTAACGCTTCAATTGTAAAAATATTTTGCCTACAGATTATTTCTTGTCCCTGAAATATTTGTCACAGACACTTGGAAAATTTTCCACTACTGGGTTCCATCGTTACACTCCTCGCCAAATGAAGCATTTTGTCATGATTTGGCACAATGGCAATGAGCAGCATGAACCCTGGGTGCCAGTACGCTGAATGCCACCAAAACATATATGCAAATATTTAATGAATTTTTGGTGATCTGAACATAGTTTTATTTACTTAAACTATAGATGCTATTAATTTAATTGAACAAATGCAGAATTTTGTTCTTATTTTGCCAAATGTATGAGATATTTATCTGAATTCTTCAGCTGGGTTTTAAAAAATATATGCATGGTTTTAGTTATATTCAAAATATTAGAACAAATAAAATATCAATTTTTTTTTTACTTTTTAATCAAAAGAGATACCTCCTCTCTTAACTTCACAGTTAACATTAGCATTTAAGTGCAATTTGTATTTTTCTTTAGTTTATGTTTGAATAAACATCATAAGAAGATACTTTTTATCTTCTTTTTTTAAATTGAAATTCGTATTTTAATTTCATCAAATTACATTCATACATTATTGGAAATATATTAAAAATTGCCATACCACAATAAAAATAGATTTCTATTTATATGTGTGCACAATTAAAAATTTTCTTCTTTTCAGACATGGAAAGGTTTGTGGCAAAAGAACCATATTGTGGCCAAAATTTTAAAATTGAGAGAAACGCCCCCTAGAGTTACAAGAGACTTCAATGATGAATACCCTCGCTTACGGATATTTTCTCACCCAAATGTCTTGCCTGTGATTGGTTGTGTTGTCGCTCCTCCAAGCCATATCGTTATTAATCAGTATATGCCATTTGGTTCTCTCTCTGCTGTTTTACATGAAGATACTGGTATGTTTTGTTTGTTTGTTTTTACTGTTAAACAAGGTTCGTACTCCTCAGGGATACCTGGAAATTAATGAAAACTCGGGGAAATTCTTTTGGTCTTAAAATCTTAGGAAAAAGTCTGTAGTTTCTCCCAAAAACTGAAAAACTGTTCAGCTACTCTGAAAAAATGTCCAATCTATATTAAAAGTTTATCTTAGGCAGCCATGACCTATTTGACATGCTGTGTTGTTGATTGTTAGTATGGAAAAATTATTAATTCTGGAAAATTATTCCAGAAAAACTCAAGGATTTTTATTTATTTATTTTTATGTAAAAGAGTATGAACACTGTTAAGTATTCTGTTTTTCTTATGCTTAAGCATATATGTATATGCAGTTGGTAATCTTTTCTTAACAAAGATTAAACTTGTGGTAGGACACAATCTTCAAAATTTAGCAATTTTCACTATTGAGATGGAAAGATTTTATGTTATTTTTATCATTTATAAAATCAGCGCAGCAAAATTTAATATTTTTTATTGTTTGTTTGCAGTAAAAGTTTTTAATTAACTAGTTCAGTAAAATTTTAGTACTTTCTATATTGTCTTAGAAATAAAAACTAAAGCTTGTAAATGAGTGTGCAAAAGTGTCAGAGAAAGTTTCATGGTATGTAGTGGAGAAAATTAAGAACATCTTTAAAAGATATTTTTGCAGTTTGTGAGAATGAAATCAGTTATTAAATAAATGCTTGGTATAACTTGTCAGCTGTCATTCTTTAAAAAAGTTTCTTATGAAAAACGTTTTAATGTATTGTTGTTGTGTTTTTTTTTATGAAAATTTTTTGATTCCTTTTTCTTTCATGTCAACAATAACAATATTAAATTTAAAAAAAGAGTTGTGTAGGTATAGATCTTTATCTTAAGAGATATGGCCATAAGCAGAGATTGTACAGATTCTTTAGACTACTTGGAAACTCCTTAGACATGAAAAGTTTCTAAGGAGTACTTCGAACTCCTTTACCCTTTATACCCTGACAGTACTTTAAAGTACCATTAAAATAACTTGTTATAAACTTAGTTTAATAGATTGATTAGTTGTAATACAGTTTAGAATGAGTTATAGATACTTTACTTTATCTTGTTCCAAAAGCATTATTGGTTGCACAAAACAAAGATATTTTTAGAAGGATGATTTCTTTTTCATCTGCATCTTTTCAGCTTTGTTGTCGCTGAAAGAGTGTTTGGGAAAAGTTTCAGTTAGGATATATTTCTATTATAACAGCATTGTATTTGTATATTTCCTAATTCTATAAAATACTAAAAAAAAGATTTGAGTGGAGTTATAAATATTACACAAAATCCCTATAAATTCAAATTTAATTAATTAGTTTTAATTGGAAAAATCCTTCTAAAATTTATTAAATGCTTGTGTAAATCTTCTGATACAGTTTCAAAAATTCACGAAAAATGCTTAAGATGAAAATTTCATGAATTCATAATTTGGGATATAAAGCTTAAATATACAAAATGCAGTAGAATCCTGTTAATCTGAAATTCTGGTTAGTCCAAACTGATTTTATTTTCAAAAATTATACTTGAACAATATAATTTTAATTAACTGAAGAGATTAACTTGCAAAATTTTCCGGATTATAGGATGAATGTCGGGAAAAACGTGTAGAAGTTAGAATTAAGCAAAAAAAAAAAGCAATAAAGTATGTTTTTTATTCTCTGGGACGACATATGTCCCAATCCCGTAATAAAAAGGTTAAACAGCTTGAATTTAGAAAGAGAATTTAAAAAGTACTCAATAAGGAAAAAGTGCAACATATGTACACGAATATAAAATGAAAATGTGCACTGTAGGCCTACTTGTAAAAGCCATCTTAAAAAAAATCTCAAATATCAGTTTGTTTGCCAGCCACTATAAAATTCTTTTCTATAATGCAAAAAGTATTTAATTCAGATGATAAAAACTTATTTTTCCTTCCAACAATTTCCTCATTGACATGGTGACTGAGCTATTTATAGATTCGTGATTTTGAACCGTATGTTACGGGTTGTTACGTAATTCCTCATTCTGGAGTTTCATTGGAATATTTAAACTTCAGGAGTGATTAAACAAGGAATACTATTTTCTTAAGAAAGTCGTGCCCGATTATCTAGCATGCCGGTCCTTAGGATGCCGGATTAGAGGATGTTTACTGTACTGGGCGATTCCGTGCAGAGAGTCACACACGTAACGCAGGCTTTAATTTTCATTTATTCAATTATTTATTAAATTTTAATTTTAATTGTGATTTTAGGTGGTATGGTAAATAAGTTATTACCCTATTTTTTAGTTTAAATGTGTGGAAATAAAACTCACAGAAAGATATCATTTAATTTCATACTCAAAATGTGCTTTTTTTTCTGAAGTAGAAAAAAAGCACATTTTGAGTAATGAAATTAAATGATATACTTCTGTGTGTTTTATTGCCACACATTTAAACTAAAAAATAGGGTAATAACTTATTTACCATACCACTTAAAATCAGAATTAACATTAAAATTGAATAAATAATTGAATAAATGAAAATTAAAGCCTGTGTTATGTGTGTGACACTATCCATGGAATCGCCCTACTACTGAGTACTTATAACTTACATTTTTTTAGAACGCACCTATTTCTTTTCTATTTTTATCAGAATTTCGGGTAATACGAATTTTTTGTAATCCGAAGAGACACCGGTCCCAATTAGTTCGGATTAGCGGGGTTCTACTGCTCTCCTTAAATTATTATTAAGAATATGCATGGCTAAGAAGCAAGAGATTCAGTTTTTTACCAACATTACATTTTTAAAACTAGCCAAAGTACTCATTAACCCCTTCATGACAGGTGTCTTTCACAGAATTTTTAATCTTTAATCACCCGTTTTTTAATACAGAAATTTTTTCCTACTTGAATCGGGAAAATGCTTGGATTAAATAAGGCAAAATTTACAATGAAAATTTACTGGTGAGAATAATCCTCGATTCTGAGCACCTTGCATGTCACGAATACCGGTCGCTCGTCTCCAAGGGGTTAAGGATAAATATATCTCACTTTGAAAATGTTTCAATAGCAAGGCTTCAGCAAATATTGACAATAATTGATATCTCTGCTTAAAATGTTTATTTAATGCTAATATTAGGTTGTAACGAAAGTTTTCCGACAAATCACTATTACATAATGCTAATTATAATATATATAATTAACTGTAATTTTATATATAAACACCATTCTGCCTAACCTACACAGTGTCATATGATACAACACTAGTACCTAAAGCTGTACACTTTATTTGGTGACATTCTGTAGCAGACTTTTTGCAACAGAACTGGAAGTAAATGATGGTTCTAATCTCGTTCCATTTCAGACACCATGTACTTAATGATAACGATATTTTTTTACAAGTTTCACAACACAGCGTTATAAAGCAAGTCTCTTTCTTTCAAATACCAAAAATTGTTTGACAAAATAGGAGCAAATACATCAACGCAAACTGTTTGCACAGGCCATATTAGCTGTGGCGGGAAACTTTCGTTACAACCTGATATTTCTACTTTAATCAAATTTGGCAAAATATTTTAGCTTTTGTGCAATTAAAGAATTTTTCAGTCTGATCTGTGATAGTTTATCTTTATACATTCTGAAATATCAAATTCCTTGACCCTCCTCCCTCCTAGCCTCCTCCAATGGGCATCCCTTTAGTAGCTCTGCTGCACTGAAACTTCCCGATCGCAAAATCCTATGTTAGCCTATGGGAAAACTTTGAGGCGAGATTATTCATTACCTAATATAATTATTAAAATATTGTTTTCACCATCAGAAAGTAGACATCAGGTGCCAGTGATGTGCGTTTTTAAAAATTACCTCCGTAAATTTTAAGTACATAAAAAATCCTTATAAACTTTGAAATTTTCATTTGATTAAATTTTATCATCTTCTTAAAAATACTTAAAATTTACATAAACAATTTTTTAAAACGCACATCATTGGCATCTGACGTCTACTTTCTGTAGGTGAAAACGATATTTTAATAATTATATTAGGTAATGAGTATTCGCGCTTCAAAATTTTCCCGTAGGTTAACATGGGATTTCGCAATCGGGTAGTTTCAGTGCAGCGGCCCCTTAATATATTTACTTTTGTCATGGAGTTATTATTAAAACTATGAAGATATAATTTTTTCTTTGTTAATTTAAAAAAACTACTATCTTTGTTATAAATATCTAGGTATTGTCGTTGATACTGCTCAAGCATTAAAGTTTGCCATTGACATCTGCAGAGGAATGGCTTTCCTGCATACTCTGGATCCTTTGATTCCACGTTTTTATCTGAGTAGTAAACATGTCATGGTAAGTTTTCTCTCTCAAAATCTCAATGTGCAATCTATTTGCTCTCTAATGTTTTGCTAAGTGTATTTTATTTATTTATTTTTTACTTCATACAGAGTTTTCTCCAGACACTTTCACGAGGGTGCTGTACCCTATCTGCCATTTGGTTTTAAAAAATAGCACCCTTCTTGCCCCCTCAGTCAAAAAATGTGTGCCCTTTCTGCCTTTTGTATAAATTCAAAAATTTGCTCATGCAAGAAAAACTGACTTATTGTTGTGTCTTGAAAGCTCTGACTTTTAAGTATTAAAAATTTGTTTTAAATTCAGTAGCATGCCTTTCAAAGAAAAAGTGCCGCAAGAATCTAAAAATAGACTGTAAGGTGTTAAAATGTGTCCTTTCCCCATCAATAACACATCTTTTTTTAAACCTGGAGAAAACTCTGGTGTCAGAATACTGAATTTGTATATGTTTTAAAATGTGCATTTGTCATATTCATGAATAATAAACTTTTCATTTCTTGTATTATTTTGTATAATTTGATTGGAAACAAACTAATTTTGTTATTCATAGCTCCATGAATAAATGTCTGTCTGATTATTTCCATTTTTGTCCATCAAATATTTAATATATATATATATATATATTTCATTTATTGAATTCTGCATATTGTGCACACTGCGAATAAAGTTGTTTTGCTCAAATGACAATAAACAGAATTTTAAAAGATTATATATAATAAAATATTTTAAAGATAAGCAGTATTTTTGTTTCCTTTCTAAAATATGAATGCCAAAGGATAGTTTTTCTTTTTGAACCAACATAAGCAGAACCTAGCCTATATCTTTTCGACATATTTGCAGGTGTATGCAGATCAGTTATTTCTAAAATAATGATTAAATGTAAAAGAAATAATAAAAGTAATTTCTTTTATAATCTTCTCATCAATACATCATCTCTTCAATACAGCAATAGATAGCAGAACCATTTCCTTTTTGAATTTTCAGTTGGAAAATAGGCTTTTGATCTTTTGTCATCGTTCTGCATGACAAAAGATTTTCTCAAAGAATTTTTTTTTTCTTTGCTATTGTATCTGAAAAAAATGTAGCCCAATTTTTTTTTCAACTTTCTACTTTGTATTAATTCATTCAAAGTTTAAATTGTTACAAAAATATCTTAATAACTATTAATATTAATCTTTTAGCATTTGTAAATCTTATTAGATTCATTTTGTAATAAATGTAAGATTTTTAAAAATTCCATACTATTTATTCTTAACAATCCATTTAAAAATAATTCACACAAGAGAAGGTTAAACAATTGTCTGGCATGTAAGTTTATTATTATTATTATTATTATTATTATTAAGAGAATAATACTCGTTGCTAAATGTCTGATCTGCTAAAAGATCTTTTGAAAATGCTAAATCTTTTTTCAAATACCTGATGTTAAGATTTTTATGTTAATCCTTTCATGCTTGTCCAAATTCATGTTATACTTTCCAACATATGATGACATATTCTAATCTTTTGTAACAATATTCTATATTTTCTTTAAATTAAATGACAATTTTGACTGTTCTCTTAAACTGGATTTTGATGTAGTGATGAGGCCGATTTTAATTAGTAGATTGGATAGTTAGAACTAAGGCTTTTTATCATTATTATTATTTTACTGTATACAATTGATTGGATCAGCTATTGATATAACTATAGTAGTTATTGTTTATAGTTTTTCATGTGTATGTATTTTTTATTTTTTTATAAGGTTAATAATTGTTGTTTTAAATGTATCTTGCACACACTGATTTAAAAAAAAAAAAAAAAAAAAAAAAAAATGAAAACTACAACCAACAAGGGTCACTTACATTGCTGTAGTAACAGCCTTTGACAATAAAAGAGATTGCTTAGGTAACCAATACTGGAACTTTTTTCCTTTCTTTCTTCACTGTGTTTCAGAAAACAAACAACATCCTTACTTTCTTTAATAATTCATTTTAAAAGAACTATTTCATATTTTATTATTAAATTTATATCAATTCCTGAAAGCCTGCTGCATGCAGAAGTATAAAATGCAAGATAGGATAGATATTAGGTGATAAAAACAAACTTATCATTTTTAGCAAAATGGAGACTTTAAAAAAAAATCTGTCAAAAATTAAAAAATCGCCGTACGAATTCCACATAAGCTTTATTGAAAAGAGAACAAAATGTACTGTATTAGGCAAAAAAGATTAGATTTGTATTGCTTATATGAGTCAGATATGATATGAGAATTGCCTGGGAAGTTGGAAAATCTGACTAATATGTGAATTGTTTTGGTCAATATAAAGTAACAAAAAAATCTAATAAAAAATATAATACATTTGAATCTCATGTGCATTTTTACCTGTTACATGCTGATTCTAAAAGTAATAAATCTAACTATCAAAATCTATCCGATTTCGACTTGCCTAAATCATTAATAAAATTGCCTCTTTCTCCCAATCCAGAGAAGAGTGAAAAAGCTATCCAGCCACATATAATGTTGAAATAATATCCAGTTTTATTTAGTGAAACCTCTTACCTGAGTAGTTATCAGTTGCTGCTAAATAAAACTCTTTTCTTACTAAATAAAACTGAAAAATATTTTTCCTTTGAGATGCATGTTGTCGCTTCTACAGTTAGGACAAAACTGAATTTTTTCATGAAGATCAATCAACAGTTCAAACAAAAAACAACTAGTCGGATGTGCCAATCCCAAAACTTTCTTCTATCTCATACATCTTAATATTCCAAAAAGTAGTTACAGATGTTAATACTGAAATATTATTAGTTCAATACTATACCAACTTTGACTTTCATCTTAAATTTCTGCTTCAGTCAATGAATCAGAGTAAAA
This sequence comes from Maratus speciosus, assembly GCA_963932465.1. NCBI lineage: Eukaryota > Metazoa > Arthropoda > Arachnida > Araneae > Salticidae > Maratus > Maratus speciosus. Next base: position 607,267,663 of record OZ010788.1, on the reverse strand, counting down.
ACGAGTTAATCTCTGTCATGATATTCATTAAAATCAATAGTTTTTAGTTATTCTGTTGTAACATCAGCTATTCGTGAATAGCTGGCTTATCATGATCAATGCGAAGTTTTTGTCGCTTTACGAGTCGCTGGGATACAATAGATCTACAAAAAATCAAGAAAATTATACAAAAACTGTTCGCGAATAATCGGCTTAGCAGAACGCGAGTTCCTGTCGCTACACGAGCCGCCAATAGACAACAGAACTATGAAAAACTGAAAAAAATATACAAAACTTGCTATCACAGCACTCCCTTTCTGGCAGAATATTTCCAGTTTCAAGGAGGACCTGCTGACCATAGCCAAAGATTTATACAAAAAATTTAACTCAATTCTATTCATAACTTCTACCCTTTTCAATGGTAAAATAAAGAAAAATGCACAAAAATTGCTATTATAGCAACCGCTTCAGGCAGAATATTTCCAAATTCAATGAGGAACTGCTGACCACAGTCAAGTACATACACAAAAAAATTGGTTCAATTCTATGCATAACTTCATACACTTTTCGATGGTACAATAATGATAATGGTACAAAAATTGCTATTACAGCGGCTTCTTCTGGCAGAATATTTCTAAATTAAAGGAGGGGACCTGCTTGCTATAGCCAAATACATACACTAAAAATTTGGTTCAATTCTATGCATAACTTCATACACTTTTCAATGGTACAATGGCGACACACAGACGGACAGACAGGTGTTTTGTATAAACATGTTTTTGGGAATCTCTGACCCCTAAAACGTGTAAATCTGTAAACAAAATTTCAATATTAAAAATGATATCCAACATAATTAAGTCTAACATAATGCTATATCACAACATATTAGATTATCTAAAACTCATTATATCAATAATAAATCAGGAACGTAATCAATTTTATCAACTATATACATATTTTATAATAAACAAACTGGATTTTTTTTTTTTTAACTATTATCCAGGAATTAAGTTATTATGAAAACTATAAATTATTATAATTTCAAGAAAGCTAGCATTATAAAAAAACATCATAAATGAGAATATTGCACTTAACAGATGGAAAGAGGCTTGATACAACTTATAGATCATCTGGTGTTTGTAATAAATCACCTAATTAAGAATTAATAATTTTTTAGATTTATAGTGTTGTAATATTATCTATTTCATTTTATTTTCATTTTGTGGAATCAAATTTGCAGACCTCTACAAAAATTACATTTCCCTAGAAATTGCATGCACACAAATGTCTTTTTTTTTTTATTAGTATAGATTAAAAGAATATAATTGTTTTGTATCTTTTGTGGTTCATGTTGACTTTCAACAAATTTAAAAGTTTTTTATGAAATTGTAATTAAAAAATGTAAAAGAAAAAAATAATAACCCTATAAGTATTTCAAAAATATAAATATGAGTATATTTATTTATTTATTTATTTTTATTTTAAAAATGGAAATTTATAATTGATATCCTAATTAAAAAGCAATAAGTAGAAAAGCTGCTCAAATGAAGGTGACTTTAAAAATATCAATTTGTCACTATTAAAAAAATAGTTAACCCAATGTTGACATTTATTAAGATTCAAATTTACATAATCAAAATTCATTGGTGAGATTGGGAAAACAACTCTGGCAAGAGAAAATTTTTTTTTCATGATTACTTTTGCGTGCAACCTATTCTAGCTTTTATAAACAGAATAGAAACAATTTTTCTAACACCTATATACATGAACTAGAGATGAGACGTGCTCGATCTATAAATAAAAATTTTATTTATTCACAAATCCAAAGAAAAGGCTGTTTACAAAAACAAGAATATACTCTAAAGTTTCTTAAAGTGTTTTTTAATCCTCTAAAAATCAGTTTTAAAAGGAATTGGCTTGTTATACATGGGGAAAAAATAAGAAGTATTGTATCTGATTCTGAAGCATTTGCACAGCCAGTGTTAGTAACATAAAAAAGCTGTGGGATAACCCTTGTCTATCCTCTCCGTCTGTTTCAAGTTCTTTTCCAAAACTCATGTCTTTCTGCCATAGTTGTATAATGATATTAAAAATACATATATAAGAATTGTGATTTTTGAAGATTTCTGCCAGGAGTTGGATATCAATAAAAAAAATTTCATATTTTAAAAAGTTTTTAGGTACAGTGAAACCTCCTTGAACGGCCATCTCTAAACAACGACAACCTCCAAATACCGGCCCCATGTTGATGGAGCCGAACACGTTCCATAGCATTAACATTAGTACGAACCTCTAAATAAAAAATTCTGAACAACGGCCGCTCAAAAGCCATGAGGAAAAAAAAAAATTACAGCTCCTGGTACAATTTCATATTTATTTGCAAACTGAAATGTGAAGCAGATTGCTTGATATATCAACAAACAGAAAATGAAATCATTAATAATGATGGGGAAAATTTAGATGATATTCTTAGAACGGCAGGCACAACTAACATAAAGGCCAGCAAGTTTGTATGTCTGGACAAAGATTTGCCACATTTGTTTCTGTACAGTGTGCAGTTTTTGTAGCACAGTAAAATAAAAAACAAGAAATATATTTATATGTACAGCAGAACCTCGATTATCTGATGTAATTGGGACCAAACTTATATCGGATAATCAAGATTTCCAGATAATCGAGAATTTTTCAATAATCATCTAGTTTAATATGTAACATCGTCATCAAACTGCTATTATGACAATTTAAACTGCTAAATAAATATCCAAATTCAAATTATACATGAAAATTAATTTATTTTGAGACAAAAACTTAAAATTCTGCAGCTGTGAAATTTTCTGTTTGTAAAAAGATGACAAAAGGGGTTTTGAGGCTGAAAAAAAAAGGTCAGGAAACCATCGTCGGTTGACAGAGAGTTCCAGTTAAATGAGGGTCGCATAATCGAGGCTCTACTGCATTTGAATATTCATACTTTTATTTTAAAACAGAAAATGTTTGACTTCTTAGACGGTATTGAGGGAGAGCCCCCCCCCCCTCCTCCCAATAAATACCAGTCCTTGGGCCTCTCTTTTGCTTGATCGGGCTTTGCCCTTAAGATTCAGATGATTATAGTTACATTGTTTTGAAACTCTTTTTCTGTTATTATTTAGATTGATGAAGAACTGACTGCTAGAGTCAATATGGGTGATGCTAAGTTTTCATTTCAAGAAAAGGGGAAAATGTACAGCCCTGCATGGATGGCTCCTGAAGCCTTGCAAAAGAAGCAAGATGACATTAATGTAAAGGCAGCTGATATGTGGAGTTATGCTATACTGCTGTGGGAGTTAGCTACGAGAGAAGTACCCTTTGCTGACTTGTCACCCATGGAATGTGGCATGAAAATTGCTTTGGAAGGTTTGAGAATCACCATTCCACCTGGAATCTCACAGCATATGTCCCGTCTCATACGAATTTGCATGAACGAAGATGCTGGGAAACGACCTACATTTGATATGATTCTACCTATTCTTGAGAAAATGAAACAGTGACATTGAATATTTTAGATTATTACTTAAGTACCTCTTCATTAATGCTTTTAACGCTGCATTTTGTTTTTCATTTAATGTTTTGACTGAATTTGATTGTTTAAACAAAACGTCCATATCTTGCTGTAATATTTTCTGTGTCCTTAACCACTTCAATGTTTGCCCCAAGATAAGTCGGGGTTAAAAGCAGTGTTTCCTTATACCTGCTGTCGATGAAGTGGTTAATTTTCAGGAAGGGAAAGAAAACATTAAGGATCCATGTAATCCCTTTACTAATGCGTTTATTGGTTAATATTTAAGTTTAATTTCATGTGAAATATGTATATTTGCAAAAATGTAAGTTTGGTCCTGGAGCTCTCTTCTCTACAAAATTTTATTTCTCACTGAAATTTTAATGAGTACAACTGATATAATAATTTTTTTAATTACAATTTATGTTGTTTAATTTCATTCAAAATGCATTTACCATATATAATCGCGTGTAAGACGACCCCCCTCCCCCCCTTCTATTTTGAATGACAAAATATTGGTAAATTTCTTGACCTGCTTATAAGCCGACCATAAAAAATTCCAATATATTTTCAAACAAAAATCACATTTTTAATAAAAATCAAAACAAGCAAAAATAATTATATAAAAGTTTTTTAAAAATCGGGCCCAGGATCTGATGAATTTTTGTCATCATTTTCGTAAATAAAATCGTCTTCAGTGCCAATAGTAGCACTGCTAATACCACACTTTTTAAATGCTTTCGTTATCATCTTCTCTTGGAATTGATCTCCACGGCTCTTCAACCAAAGAGGCAATAACATCAATTCCCACTTTTTTCAAATTGCCACCCTTTGTTTTTTGCGCATCAGGAGAATACATCCACTTAATCCAGATTTTTCGCAATCTATCTTTAAATTATTTGTTGATCAAACATTAATTTAGTCAGAAAGCTCTATGGCTTAGAGCTTTTCTCCCAAAATCTGATTTGCTTATAAGCAGACTCCTGCTTTTTTAAAAGACAATTTTAGATCAAAATATTTCAGTTTATATGCTAGTATATATGATTTTTCTAAGAGTATGCATATTTTATTGTTTATTTTGTCTTAAAATTTTTCATGAACTGAAAATTACTATGGCAGATCCAGAATTTATTGTGTGATCTTAGTAAATCTCAGATAATTTAAAGTAAAATATGAGATTTAGTGTAAATGTGATGTGCCACAATAAGCATCTGTTGTCAAAATTATTGTGATTATTTTTAAATTATCTTTTTATTAAGTTTTCATTTTCCATTTAATGTTTTGATTGAATTTGATTATTTAAACAAAATTTCCATTTCTTATTATACAGTTTCATGTGACATATAATATCCTCCCCCCTTAATTTTTAGGAAGTATAAGAAAGCATTAATGATTTTATGTAATCCTTCTATTCACAGTTTTTAGTGTTTAATTTCATGTAAAATACATTTTTTTTTTTTTTTTTTTCTAAGAGTATGCATATTTTATAGTTTAAGTTTTCAATCAACTTGTGGTTACTATGACAGATCCGAAATGTATTGTTACTTGAATAACTTTTAGATAATTTAAGACAAAATTAATCTTGGTATAAATGTAGTTTTAGGGTATGTTATGTGCTGCAGTAAGTAGCTGCCACCAAACTCATTGTACTATTTTTAATTTATTTTGAGTGAAATAGCTTATTTTTAAAAACATAATTTTCTCTTAAATTTTAATTGATCTTAATCAATGACATGAGCAAGCTAATGAATTATTATTATTGTTATTATTATTTATTTTTTTGCAAGCTATTGTAGCTTGAAAAATATTTTAAGAAAGTGATCGCATTGATCAAGTTTACTTTTCTATACACAAATTGGTTAATTTACACCACAAGTGTATTGGTCTCTTGTTTGATCACTTTCTCTAAATGATTTAAGATTCAAGGTTGTATATCATCACATTTCCATTTTCTAACTCTGTAAAATTATTGATACATGTTTGTTCATTATTTAATGTAGATACTAAACAACTTGTATAATATTTTAAATAAAAGGTCACATGTAATTTTCTATGGGAAAGAAAAAAATCTAGACAAATATTTGTATACAACTACTTATTCCTTTTTTACCTCTCTGTATTTTGTTGCTCGTGTGAATTTGTAAACTGCATGAAATTTTGTTATCTCTTCTTGAGAAAATTTAACATATACATACAGTGAAATACGTTTAACACGAAATGATATAGCGGACCGGACAGCATACTATGCAATTTAATACATTTTGTTTCACATGAAACAAAAATCGTTTAACAGGAAAAAAAGTCGCTTTCTATCTAGTTAGTTTGACTTGAAATTAGTAAATTTTGTGTTAAAACCACTGAATTTTGGGTGAAAATCAGTGAATTTCATGGGGTTTTTTTGTAAATTAGCTTATGTTTTATGAGCACAATGGCTGAGAAATCGGTGCGAAAACAAACTGCTATTTCGCTTCAAATGAAGATGAAGCTGCTTAATGTCGTTAATGAAAAAGAAGGACGAAAACAGAAATCTGCAAAGAATTTGGCATTGCCAATTCTACTTTATTAACGATTATAAAAAAGGGATCCCATTACTTTAATGTTTGAGCGCAGTATGCTTAAGCCAGAGAGAAAATGTATGAGAACCGCTAAGCACGTAGATCTCAGAATGCTGAAAAAGACACTTCAAAAAAAGATATCTGATTTTTTCCCCCCCAAAAAAACAATATTTTTTACTTGCTTTTTATCCTAAAGGATGTAACTTACTAGTAGTTTAACAGGATATCTAAATAAAATTTGGCAACGTCAAAAATATTTGTGAGATTTGTTCTTTTTTTACGAATCTTTTAACGTGAAAAAAAAAATTTGGTCCCCTCAGTTTCGTGTTAAACATATTTCACTGTATATATATTCATGAAGTGGAGTGACATAGTATATAGAAACAAAATCTATTATTGCTGATATTGTTAAAAATATACATTTCTATAAATTCAGTGGGGCCTAAGCATGAAAAGGATTTATAATTTTTTTAAAGAGAATAATTGCTATTTCTAGCTGACGAGCACCTATGTAACTTTTTATAAAAAATATGCATGATTTGTTAATACACTTCATATTTTTTTCTTGATTTTCCAAGAGATGTTCTACTGTAATAGTATCTCTTATTTTTTTTTTTAATTTTAATGTAAAATTTATTAACAACAATTATAAACGCTGTAATAGCATTTTAGATGCAAGATTTTTTTTTTTTTTCTTTTCATTTTAGTGTAAGAATGTTTTATCAATGCAAGCATTATTTTTATAGATTATAATTTGAAAGCATCTTTTGATTAACATGATATTAATGTTTGTGACATACATTTGATTGTGCAATCTCTTTAATAAATTTTTAATTGTAAATATTATGATTGAAGATTGATATTGAAATTTTACTTTGTTTTTTATTATTGTGAATGTGTTTGATATTTTTTATTTGAAAATTGTCAAATTTGTGCCATTTCTTTGAAGTGCTGTTTCACTTTGTAACTCATATTTGATGTTCGATTTAAAGATTGCACTGTTTTAATTTTCTTTTTCACTTATTTCATTTTCCTTATACAGCTTATAAAATTCTTGCAGTTTAATTTTTAATGTACAGCGTACTGTGTCATAAATTGATATGACAATTTCATTATAAGACATTTCCATTGAAATTAATGTTTATATGTACTGTAAAAAGTTAGAAGTTACAGCCCCCCCCTCCCTCCTGTTATTCAGATTATAATAATTAGTTTGTTTGTTTTTGTTTTTCTTTCCTCTTACATTTTATATTTTGCACAACTTTTCTTCATATTTTATGCTCACAATTCGTTTTATTGCATATACTTCTTGCAATAATATTTCTCTGCCTTTCTTGTTAGTTTAAAAATTAAAAATCATTTGTTATGTCTCTACCCATTTGTGTTTATATTTTTGTTACTTAAGACTTTTTCAATGTACTGTTTCAGAATCAATTATTTTGTTGAATCTACATAAACAAAAAAAATAGTTTTTACTCTAAATGAACATGTTTTAATGAACAGTTATTTTGTTTCCAAAATTATTTATTATAATGCATGCTTATTGTATTGTTTTGTACAAGTTTGTTCTTTTGTAAGAATGTCTTTAATGTGCCTTATATTGTTGCCATTCATTATTTTCTATTTCCAGCCATTTATACACTGCCATTTTGCCTTATTACCATAAAAGCACACACTAAATAGTACATGCCTCAAATATTTATATTTTTTTTTCTTTCAAAATTCTTAAAAAATGAAAAATATTTTAAAGGAATGCAGTTTTCAAGAAAATATCCAGGGGTATCTTCCCTTTACACAAATGTAAGCAAAATGTTGACAGCAGACTATTTTAAAGAAATGGAAAAAAAACAATGGAAATTACCTTCAATATTACTTCTGTGTTATTACCAGGGCCTTTTTTGCACCCAGAGCAAACATGGTTTTGGCACCCCCCCCCCCCCCCCCTCTTTCACAAAGTAAATTTACATAAAGTTTCTAATAGGTGGTTTATTTTAAAATTTGAAATATGTAATCATAAAATACATAATATACTGAACTATGTAACCAGCTTTGTCAAATATTGATTCATTCAAACCTTGAAAATGGAATTGAAGGGAGCCGAAAAAATTTCTCTTTGCAGGTTTCAATCTTAGCAGGCATCTTGAAAAATGTTAGTGATTCGCCCTATGCAGGAAGTGATAGCCATGATAGAAGGCATATACAATATACATGGTATATGTGGAATGGGAGAAAAAAATTGCATAAAAGAATAGTTTTTTTTTTCTTATTACTTTACAGCCTTGTTGAGTGATCTTTTTATCTTATTTGTCAATTTTAATGCATTTAGTTCAGTTTTCCTTTTGGATTTCCCAGCTGCAAGACATTTTTATTCAAATTTCATGTATGTATATAAATTTTTCTATCAAACTTCAAACAAAATCTTCATTTGGCACCCCCTTTGTTTTCCGTTCTGGCATTTGGGGCATATGCCCCTCTCCCCCCCCCCCCCCCCCTCCTAGTTTCAGCCCTGGTTACTGCAAATGCGATTCCTGATAAAGAATGCATCAGCCTAGTAACTCAAAAATACTTGGTGTGTTTCCAGTCAGTCAGTGCTTTCTCTATATTTTCTATATCAGTTTAATTATTAATGGAAGCTCCAGAGTGCATCTCTTTTTCACTCTGCTATTCTTTTTATAGAAAAGTATGTGTGCAAGTCCAAGCTTATGTATTGGTTTCTTAGGGATCTAACCAACCACTTACTGTTATAGTCCAAATGCTTTTTATAACTTTCCAAACTCCCTCAACTTCTTTCAACTCGTGACATTTCGACATTGCCTAAATTTTGTGTTTAACATGATTCATAAAAGATGAGTGCTGATATTTTTTCATGATTTATTTTAAATAAATAGAAGTCATTAGAGGCTAAATAAGTAAAAGCAATTGAAAAATCTAACATTGATCTGGTAGATATTATGTGGGAACTGAAGGATTAACGTGTGGGCGAAAGTTATCCATCTTGTGACAGATATCCGTCGTTTTTAGAGTTTCATACTTCGAAAGTAAAAACAAGATCATTATAGGATGTTGCCCACTATCTGTGAAGACTGTTTTTTTTCTCCAGGGGATTGAAAGTATCCACTTGGAGCTAATATCTACTAATAAGGTCCATGTCTCAATTGTTTTGCAAAAATTTGTAGTCTCTAATTCAGTGCAATAAAAGTTACAGCCTTAAAATAATGTTTTTCATACTAACTCACTCTTAAAACCTATCGGGTAATTCCTGTTGACCTAGAATCTTGAAATTTGACCTGAAGGAAGGTCTTACAGTACATGTAAAGAAAAAAATCCAAAAATCATTTATTTATAAGTTATTTATATGTTAATTTATTACTTGACAAACTCGTCTGGTCTGTCAAGACACTTTTTTTTTCCGAGCCTTAAGGCCAGAAGTGATATCAAATGCTATTTAAGGTTAAAATTGTGTACAAGTTACAGAAAGATTTGAGTTAATTATGCAATAAAAACTGCTAACCAAAGTAGGCCATCTGGCTGTAAAACAACTGCAACGAAATATTTCAAACCCTAAAAAAGTAGCAAATAAAAAATAAAGATCATAATCATTTTTTTTCCAAATATGCTTTTATCATTTAAAAGTTATAATATTGATTAAATTATGATTCTATGCTTAGAAAACAATTTAGAAATCCTGAATAAATAATTTATATCACCTTTTTTTTCCTTTCCTGTTGTCATATCTTAATAAAGAAACAAAGCAAAACTTATATTTTCTTGAATAAAATTTGCTAGTTTGCGCTTTCTAGTAAGCGCAAATCAAAGTGGTGAATTTTCCATAACCAGGACATGCACCAAGTTAACACAGAGCAACAGAATTTGTTTGGTCCAGATGAATTGCTCTCATGGAATTAGGCATGATTTTTAAGAAAAAGTTGAATGCTTATAAAAGAGATTTTATTTTAAACTATTTTTATTTTTATACTTATTTTGTATTATTCTTATTCTTATTTTTTTTTTTTTTTTTTTTTTTTTTTTTTTTACATGTTGTATACTTTCCTACCTTTTTAAACATAATACTGGTAGGGGAGTAAATAATTTAGACCCAAATAAGTAAATGTTCACTTGTCTTTAGCCTATTTTTTAATATTTGGAAAGATGCAACTTGATGAAAAATAATTTATCTCTGACTGGACATAGTTTGACTAATGGTGTGCCTTATAAAAAAAAAAATTACAGCAATGGTGAATCCTTATAGACAAGGTAAAAATAAATCTTACTTGAATTCAGTCGAGAAATGTAGCATGCCCGCGCAGATCTATAAGATTGTCACCATAGTTTATTTACTTAAACATTGTTTTGTTATACAGTAGACTCTCTTAAATATGCACATTGTTGCAGATGTAAACAGTGATGTTGTAGGGAAAAAATTCAAGGTGCTGCTCTGATATCAACGGCTATTGCAGTTTATTTATTTATTTATTTTTTTTTTCAAATAACCCTTTTTGGCTAATACATCCGTATAACTACAGGTTAAATTTTCTATACTTACGATTCTGAAGAAAATTAGTATATCATGAGCAAACTTGGCGCATCATATGTTCTGCACAATATTTGCTTGTGTTGTTTTAACCGAATTGTTCGCTTATTTATTTTTGTTTGCTAGTTTTTCAATATTTACTTATTTTTATATCATTCCATACACATTTTAATATGTAATTCTGATAAGTTTGAATTCAAGCTTTCTCATGAAAGAAGTATAAATTTATTTCCAAAAAAATTAAAGATGTTGCTAATCTAGATCATAATCTTTTTACCAAAAACATTTTTCAACTAATCAAACTTTTCTGATTATTAAATCTGGCTAAACATGAAATAAAACTTCGTTATTTTATGACTGAATAATTCAAGAAAAATATATCTCAGCATTATTTATGCATATTTAATATTGCATTATTAATTTATTCTTTACTTGACCTTTACTTTTAATATTTTAATGATTTTTTAAAATTTTTGTTACTTCACTTTATTGTTTTATTATTTTAATATTTTACTTTATTGTAAGCCTTCGTTATAACTTCCAGTGCATTATTAAGTTCAAATTACTGTTTAAAAATGTAAACAAAACAGAGTTAGCAGAAATCCGAAATTTCTAAAATCTGCACAACCTCTGATCTCAAGCTGTGCAGATTTGAAGGAGTCTACTGTATATGAGTTGCTTATATTTTCATCTAGCATTACGGAAATGTATTACTATATTTCTGTCCCATAAAATATTATGACTTTCGTCCATGTGTTAATGGTAGTGTAGTATTTGTGTCTAAGACTTTTCTTTTTGTAACCTATTTTTAACTAACCCATTCCTTAAAAGATTTTGGGAAGCTTTAGTATCTTATGCTTTTTTTTTATATTAGGAAAAAGAATCTCAAATATCTGAAGTGGTAAAAGATTTCACAGTATCAAATTTGAGAAAAAAAAAGTTTGTTATTGTTTGTATTTAATTTTATATGTTTTTAGTTTGTTTCCAGTAAAACTTGTATTAAGTTTCGTTTCAGATGGATAAGATTTTTATTAGAATGTGTGTGCATATTTATAAAATTTGAAAAAAAGATAATAAATAAATTTATTTTTTAACCGTGTATTGTTTATTGATCTCTTTTTATGCTAACAATTTGTATGTTTCAGTAGTAGAAATTAAGATTTTTGTTAAAAAAGTCTGTTAACTGTTAAAATGCGGCCTGTTCTTCCCAAAAATATATACGCAATTTAAATTAGTGTAATGCACTTTTTTATCAACAATTGCTTTATTTCGAATTTTGAAAGAAATGGAACTACAATAATGAATGTTTTATAAAATTAATTTCTACCAGTTTGGTAAATTTAATTTCTATCGACTTCTGCCAATTTTATAAAATTAATTTCTGCCAGCCTCTCTTCATTTGCGGCGTTTGTTGGTGATTACAGTCTTCTCAAAGTTACCTGCGAACAATTTGAACAGTTCCATTTGCCTGAAACTTACCGTATATTTCCGTTTATAAGCCGAGCATACGACTTTTCAGTGAAAAATTGTCCGAAATCGGAAACCTCTATATAAGTCAATGTTAAAAAAGGTGATAAAAATCTAGCGGACAAAAAAATAGCATTTTTTTGTGCATAGATAATAGAAAAAAATCTGCCCTATGAAATTGTTGATCTCTCATATTATGTCTTGGCATGCTGCCAAACCTGTTTAATTGAGTTCCTTGGGTTAGTTGTTCGTTCATAGAAACCAAACCTCCTATTTTTTGGCTTCAATTACCACTAGAAATGATCACTCAATCATTCAGAAAATCTTGCAAGAGTAATGTAATGAATTAGGTTTCTATGATGCCATTTTTCACGAAAATGGCGATGATGATGAGAAATTAGACACTATCGATATTCATACTGATGTACAAATGAAAGAAAACGATGTTGAAAATTCTGATAATGATTTAATAGTGAATGAGGACTACTTTTTTCATTGTAAAAGAATGGAGTATTAAAGTATTTTTAGAAATTTGAAAGTATTTATGTTTTTTACATTTACTATTTTTTTAATTTTAGAATATCAATTTTGGAAATTTTCTTAGTTAGGTATATAAGCCGGCCTTCCCACTTTGGATTCAAAAAAATGCCTGAAAATTCTCGGCTTATACACGGAAATATACCTTATCTCTAATTCATGCAAGTGTAATTTGTGTATTAGAATCTGTTTGAAACTCTCTCCTAGACTGTCTCTGCACTTTCAAAAAACTTCACTAACTGTCTCTGCCCTTCGGCTATATTTTCTAACTTCCAGTAATATTTCAGGATAAATTTCCTACGCTCAAAGCTTAGCCCACTTTCAGCCGATATTTCAATTTAGTTAACCCCTTAAGGGCGCTGGTCACTCAGCTTCGGAATTCTCCTCCGTAATGTTAAGTCTATGAACTTTTGATGCATTCGTCTATTTAAAATATCTTCTCGGGAAATTGATATTTTTAACATATTTTTTCTGTGTACTCTTCTTAAAGAATGTCTCTTTTTTTCTTAGTTTTCAAGACATTTCTAAAATGTATGCTAAATTTAATATTTTATGTGTTAAAAGCGGGCGAACTGTGAATAAGATTTTAAGACTTCCTATAAAATTAAGTTTATACTTTAGAAATATTTTGAGAACTAAGAAAAAAACTTTTAGGGAGTGTACACAAAAAATAGAAGTTAAAAATATTAATTTCCCGAGGAGATATTTTAAATATACGAATGCATCAAATGCCAGTAGACTTAACATTACGGAGGAGAATTTTGAAGCTAAGTAACCAGCCCCCTTAAGGCGGTATTAAAAAAAATATTTTTCCACGCTCAACAACTCAAAATTTTCAGACTCATTTTAAAAGTAAAAACATAAAACTTACTGACATGATTTTTGAAGAGTAAGTTTGAAGATATTTTGACATGAATGACATGATTTTTGAAGATAAGCGACCTGTGTTTTTTTTTTTTTTTCTTTTTCCTTCAATTTATTAGAACTTGATTTATAAATAATTATTTTCTCAGTAGGAGCATTTTTTTTTTCTTTTTCATTTCCAGCACTATCGCTTCGGGAAATTCGGTTCAAACTGCCCATTTTGACAGCATTTTAAAAAATATATTCTGCGTTTTTTTAAAAATCGACTTAAATTAAGGCAAATCCAAAAGGGCAACTTTATAACATAAGTTTTAATTTATTTTTGTTCGGAAATGCATGAAACTAGCAGGTGGTGTTCAGAAACTATGTAATCAAACTGTTTCTTCTGGGTTTTTTTTTGCTTTGTTTTTTTTTTAACGCAATAGATCTTTCAGAAAATAGCATCAAAGTGGACGTTTTGAACCGAATTTCCGCACAAACAAAGAATATCCATTCAAGGAAGAGTGAAAAACGTCTTTGTCACCTGATCAAAATCGCTTATAACTCAATAGGTAATTTATTGATTAAAAAAAAAATGGAAAACACAGATTCCAAGTCTCTTCCATGGTCAGGCCTTTCCATTAAAAAATGAATTTGTAAATGTGTCAATGAGCAGTGCAGTTGAGAACAGCCGTAAGTAATATTTTAATAATGTGTAATTTCAAGATAAGTAAACACTCTTTTTGCGGTATCTGTTGTAATGGCGGATCTAAGGGGGGGAGGGGGGGGGGGTGACCCTTGGGCAAAAAAAGGGTTTGCAAAACGGCATTATGCATCTTCACTGGAAATGACTTGGGGTGAAGCTCAAGCCCGGCCGGGTCATGCCAGTTTAAATCCACAAGACTCGGCCAGGTCTTCTCTCATTTAGAGCCGGGCCGTGCCCTGATCTTAAATTTTTCTACAAATTCGAGTCGCGCCAGACTTCTTTTTCTTCCAGGTTGAGCCTGGCCTCGACTTCATTCATTCTAGAGGTCAGCACTGGCCAAAATTTCCAGCTCGGGGCTTGTCCCAGAATAAAAGCTAAATGTTCGGTCCGTGTTAGACCATATGATAGACAGTATTGGCCCGACCGCGACCCGTGTACTTCTCTAAATTTTTCCCCCCAAGCCCAAGTTGGTCTGGCATCTTATTTATTTGCTGTCGGTAAAATTTATATTTATGTTTTACACTTGTTCAGCGAAATCTTAAAAAAAATTAATTTGATTGGATAAATTACAGAGATGCATATTTAAAAATCTACTTTTTTTTCTTTGTAGCGCTTTAAAAATGTGATTTTCTTTTAACATCCGTTTCTTTCATTCTAAACTGATTTTCCTACTGGATTTCCATTTGAATGTATTTGTCTAAGTAATGATTTTTATGTAGTGTTTATGTACATAATTGCCTAAATAGTCGTTAATATTAATGTTTTTCTGTACTCATGATTTTCGAACATAATGTAAAATAAAATAGGAGCATAAGTAAGTGTGCTTGAATGAATAATTTTAATTGCAAAATGCAGGCTGGGCTGGAGTATATTTTTTTAGCTTTTATACCAGGCCAATAAATTTTTTTTGAGTTGAACCTGGAAATTTCAGCCTGGTAAACCTCAAACTGACATATCGAAGCCAGCTTTAATTTTTTTTAAATATGCTTCTTTCAGCCATCACCCCATAGCTACTGAATATACCGGGTGTCCTAAAATGGACTGACAGATTTTAAATACAATTCAATAACTTGCAAATGGCAACAGCTATTAAAAAAAATACTTGAAGGTGGGTTATGTAAGATCTCAGGAGCAGGGGTGATTCTGCTCCAAAATTTCTGAAAATTTAATCTTCTCACTGTGCATCCCGTGATTTCCACGGCCAATATAAAAGTGGCAAAATTTGTGCAACTCGCAATTTCCGCAGCAAATCATTTTTAACACTTTCCAACAAAGTTGAAAAGTGTTTATGACTTCGGTTTGTCTGTCCGTGCTTTAACTCTCGTAAATATAGTCAGATCGCTCTGAAATTTTTGGATGTTAGTAACCTCTACCATAGCAGGATCCCTATTTCAAATAAAGTTTCTAGCATGTTTAGTTAATTTAGAGGGACAGTCAAAAGTTTTCCGTTACATTACGGCCTATGGGAAATAATCATTTAAAATGGTTTTTAATGATGTTACATGCTTTCAAACATAATAAAATTCATATTCATTTATCAAGTGCACTAAAATATACATTCTGTAGAATATACGATGCAAAGAATAGTTATCATTCATTTACAGGGCTACACAAAATAATTCCGTTACAGAACGATATAGGGGTGGAGGGAATTGTTTGCGGCATATTTTAATTATATTAAATTATTTCATGTATAATGAAATTGATATACGTCGCTGAGGTTTACTATAACTTATTTCATGTATAATACGAAGTGCACAGCATTTACAGGGACACACAAAAGATTTCAGATACTATATTGTGTCCGAAGTACTGTACAGTAGCGATGATTGCTGGAAATGCATTTTTACATATGTTATGTATTTATATATTTCACTATATGTATGTATAGTATATGGTGTGTATAAATGTTGTAATTCATATACAGGGCTACACAAAATAATTCGTAATGGTTACTGGGTGAGATTGCAAATTGCTTAAAAGTGATTTTTAAATGAGTTGTGCATTTTTATGCAGAACTGCATTTGGTTTACTAAGAAATGTTTGTAGAACATAGATAAGAGGATATACAGGGTCACACAAAGAATTGCCGTCTATAAATGATAATTTCTGGGAATGTGATTTCAGTAGTTTTAAGAGTGTTTTACTTTGAATTAAACTTTAGCTAAATAGTGGCGTGTAATAAAGGCACTAGGTTAACTACAAGGCTGTACAAATGTATACAAGTAAGTTTTAATCTATTAGTATAAATTGGTGAAAGAGAAATTTCAACCTGTTATGAGTTTTCTTGCTAAACTAAATTTTCCCATTATATAGTATATATATGAACCTACAAATCAAATACAGGGCTGTTCAGAAGAATTGGAATACATATTTGGCTATATATGGTAACTGCAGAAATCAGTTTTTCAAATGTTTTATGTGTTTTCTAAAATGTTTACTTAGTTCTCTTATATACCTTATTTCTCTAAATAACAAAGTTTTGTTAAAGTATTCAGGAAGTGTTGGAAAGTGTTTCATAATCTATGCTAAACGCATGATTTTTCTTACTTGTTTTTTTATGATCTAATTCTTTTTAAAAAAGAAACTCTTTCACAAACATATTGGACATATTTGAACTCTAAAATATATGCAGATTTGAAATATGTAATAAAATAAAGGCGCAATTTTTGAACCTATTTTCATAATATATATATCTTCGCAGCGAGAGAGTTAAGGCATTCGCTTCCGAAGATATAAAAAAATCATCAATGCGAAAATTCGGACATAAAAATAATTGTGAATTTTGACCGCAAAATGTCTATTTCGTCAATCGTTCGCAGAAAATAACTTCAATTTTGCCAAAGAATCGCGGAAAAAACGCGAATTTGGTCAAAGGGCCACGGGAAAATGCGAAATGCTTCAAATGGTCACGGATAACGCGAATTTCGTCAAAGGATCGCGCAGAAAACGCGAATTTTGTCAAATAACTGCGAAAAACGCGAATTTTGTCAAATAACTGCGAAAAACGCGAATTTTGTCAAATAACTGCAAAAAATGCGAATTTCGTCAAAGGGTCACGAAAAAATATTAATTTTATCAAAGAAACGCGAATTTCCTCAAAGGGTCGCGAAAAAACTCAAATTTCGTCAAAGGATCGCGGAGAAAAGCGAATTTCGTCAAAGAATCGCTTAAAAAGCGCGAATTTCGTCAAAGGATCGCTGAAAAAATGTAATTTTCGTCAAAGGATCGCGAAAAAAACGCAAATTTTGTCAAACGGTTGAGGGAAAAAACGCGAATTTTATCAAAGGGCTGCGGAAGAAACGTAAATTTTGTCAAAAAAATGTGAATTTCATCAAACGGCTACGGAAAAGCGCGAATTTTATCAAAGGGCTGGGAAAACATGCGAATTTCGTCAAAAAGTTACGAAAAAACGCGAATTTCATCAGGGTCGTGGCAGAAATGTGAATTTTATCAAAGAGTCGAGGAAAAAATAGTGCTTTCTTTAGGAAACAGCAGACATACATACATATATGTTTATTATTATAGGTATAATTTTGAATCTGAAATAATATACTGAACTAACTTTTGAACAAAACGGGTTAACCCAAACCGAGCTTGCATGAATCTACACTCAGCCTGAAATCGACCCGGATCGAAAACATACTCGACCTGCAACTAGAATAATTAGTGCCAGAAGGAAGAGGCTGCATTGACTATTAGTGGTCTTCGATATTTCACTGTCTGTCACGAGCCCCATCAACAAATTCTTATTTATAGGCTGCCACAGTTTGGGACAAAAACTTTGGACCTGAACATTCGTTCTGTGCATATGCTGCTATTCTCTTTTAAAAACACACTGCCTTATTTATCTAATTAAAATGTTGGGTAATACTACAGAATTGTCATATAATCTTTTATTATCTTTACTCTGAGGGTAATACAAAACTGCTGAGTATTTAGCTCCCAAGTTCACCGTAAATGTATGTTTAAAATAAATCCCACTCCATATGCCTCAGTCTCCTTCACGCCCGGGCGAAGTGGTCGTAGTTGCTGAACAAGCTCTTAAACCATATCGGAAATTTCGCTCCCATTCTATCAATCAATCAAACCAACCTCATGGTTTGTTTATTTACATATAAAAAGTAGACGGCATCTGAAGTTGTTTTTTATTTAATATACATTTCGAACATGACTCGGTCAAAGAAAAATAAGAAAAAGAAATCACAAAGTAAATTATTATTTATAAACTTATAATTAGCTGCTTACAATATTGCGTTTTTTATTTTAAATCTATTCCCTATGATGTCCACGTGTAAGAGAAATTTTAAAACGCATGTTTTTTCTCTAATTCTTAGTTAAATGTATTAACAATACTAAGAAATATAAATTAAAGTACCGTATATTTTGAATCATGTCAGCGTGATCAATAATAATTCATCACGGTAGATATACAACTTATTAATTATTGTTGTATGATCATTTTTGGATTTTATTCTGTAACTACGGTATTGTGTTTTCATTATTATTTTTGTAATTTTCACTTCTACATTTAAAAGTGGTTTTTAATTATATACATCATTCGAATTGTGTACTTATATTTCGATGAATAATTTTAAATTGGGCCATTTCAGTTATGACAATTAAATTCTATATGTTACATGCTCTGCAGAATTTTGCTATGATCTGTAATGCTATTATCTTGTGTATTCATGTACTGTAATTATTATTTTTTTAAAACAGGTACTGCTGTTGCAGAGGCCGAGGATTCAAATTCAAGAATAGAAAAATTAGAATCTCTCATTGAAGAAGTAAGTCTGTTATATTGTACACAAGATTGTTATTTTACAAAATTACTTTCCTATTTGTAGCATATGAAAAAAGCAACGTATCATCCGGGTCAGGAGATAGATCGCCAAAAATGGTTGACAATTGCCAATCTTATTTATCTTTGTCATTCACATTCAAAACTGTAATTTGACTGTTTATTAAATGCATAACATTGCTAAAAATAGTAAGTAACATCAATTAGTAAAATTAATAAATGCTAAATAATATAGTAAATTGGGAAAAATAATAAATAATACAAGAAATTGTTTAATATAATACATTTACTATGTACATAGCATCCAGAGTTTCTCCCAGCTTTAAAAAAGGGCACTTTTTTATACTTAAGGACACATTTTAGATTTTAAAGTGTACTTTTTGTTTTTGTTTTTCTGGACTTTTTTTTTTAAGCCACTTTAATATTTAAAATTCAGGGAATTATTTTCAAGACAACAATGCAGAATTTTTTTCTATGCAAAAAAAAAAAAAGTTAAACAAAAAAGAGTAAGGGCTAATTTTCTGGATAAGGAGCAAAAAGGGTGCTAATTTATTGGATGAGGGGCAAGGAGGGTGTTATTTTGTAAATCAAAGGGCAGGAAGGGCGCAACACCCCCTGAAACTGTTTAGGGGAAACTCTGGTATCAGTTTATAGCTCGGTAAAATATACCTATATATTTATACAAATATCTATAATAACGGTAATTTAGTATGACATTCTAACGTATAAATAATTATTAGGTGCTAAAAGGATTTAAGGTGACATTTTGTTTTTAGGTGAGAATATTTTTGTAATAGCTTTCAGCATGGCATTAAAAGTATTATTTCCTTCTTCTACATTCCTTAATCTCCTTCTTGTCTTTGCCAAAAGAAGTACTCGGCCAAAAAAGAAGGTTAAATAATGATGAGTGTACCCTACTGCACTTTGTTTCGCTATTTGGCAGATCCCCATCTGTGTTCTATTGTTTGTATGTGGGCTCTTGTTTCAGGATCCATGAAATTATACATATGATTCACTTTAAATTGGTGAAAAACAGCATTTTTTAGTTTGGCAGTACAGTAGAACCTCGATTATCCGAAGTAATTAGGACCGACAATCTTTCGGAAAATCAAAATTTTTGGATAATCGAGAATACTTCCATTTTAAGATTAAGGAGAAATATATGCTCTATTTCTTATTATGGCAACAAGTGCTTAATAAAAATAAAGCAATAGCAAAATAGAAACAAGAATAAATTACCTGAATTTTAATTTTGAAATTAAGTACCTTTTGCATACAATCAACAAGGGTTTGAAAAAATATTTTGTTTGTTGCAGTTTCGATTCTCTTTGCTTTGAAGCTCTATCATGGAGTTTTAAATATTATTAGTCCACCAGTATCACAGTCTGTCTGATGCTCCAGCCATGCCAAACCTTTTTCAAAACATTCAAAAGCTTCAGAATTGCTAATTTGTTCGTTTTCTTCGTTCCACTCCGCAGCTTACGGGAGCTCAAGTTAAATTCAATGGAACTCTAAGAAAGTGGATAGAAAATATTTTTGTGTACTCGTAGTTTGGAAAGGACCGCTTGCACATAAGGAATATGATAGTAAAAAAAAGCCTTTCAAAATGGATTTTGCACATGAGGAATGTGATATTAAAAGAAATAAAAAATAAAATAAAATAGATTTCGGTTCCGAGAGTTTCGGATAAAAGAGGTACTACTGTACTATACCTTTTCCAAAAATTAATAAAGATTTATGAACCATCTTTAATATTTTCTAATATGCATTGAAATAATGTACTAGCAGATTTATTTGATGGACAGACAAGAAAAATTTCTTTAGTCTTTTTACAAATTTCGTCAAACACCCGTTGTGGTAGTAAGATTCGTCCTGTATTTTGTTTTAGTAAACAGTTTTCATCTACTTCTATATACGATCTGGTCAACTAATCTTCTTATATTTTCTTGCGCATAGATCCTTAATGCAAATTTTGCAAAGGTAATTGTTAGTCTATAACGGTTTTGTTGCACATATCTAGTTCTTGGCAAAATTTAATTGAAGTCATTTCCAAGGATGTAGTGAAAGATATATGGTGGTATACACAGTATACCTTCTGCATTTTTTAAAGAACCTCTCTATATACCTTCTGTTATTCACATAAATCTATAGCGAATACTCTCTATCATGTACTCTCCAGTTATTTTAGGACTACACCCCTGGTCCCAGTAGCAGAAATGGTGCTGTACACCAGCGGGCGCTGCAGATTTTTTTATACCTTGCAGACCAATCTAACGACTTTTACAAAATTTTGGGCTAAGAAAAATTGCTAAAATATAATTTTTGTTTCTAGATTTATTTTACTTTGTGCTTATATTTTCTTTGTAAATGCAAACTGTGCTTATTTTATAAGCTACACTAATTTCCTATGATAGTAAGCTTGGTCCAGCATTCTTGGGTCGCAGATAAAATTTTGATTTGCTGCAGATTAACACAGAAAATTCTGCTACTGGGGTCCTGGTCAGTTCTTTGTTTAGAAATATGTAAACTAAAATGCATCTGTGTGAGATTCTACTTACCTCAAACTATTTCCTGTTTCTAAATCAAATCTGTTGTCTGCATTGCATTGCCACAAAACTTCATTGTTAACGTACAGTTTCATGCCATCAAAATTGAAACATAATATACCACATTTCTGTAAATAAACTATAGCTTCTGCTTCCATGCACATAGGTTGAACATATTTCATGGTAAATCCCTTAAACCCATAATTACAAATAAAGGATGTAAAGTAATGTATAAATATGTTTGAAACACATCAAATGTAAAGTACAGTATGGAACCATTTATCCGGAAACCAGTTATCCGGAATGATATTTCTGATAGGCTGATTTCAGAAACTTTGCAGAAAAAGGTGTCATATACTGCCAGTTTGACATAGGCTTTGCTTGAAACAATTATATAATTTGATGATAACATCTAGTATTTGAAATGAAAACATATTTAGTTGTATTTTAGATGTTTAAATTTTTATGCAGAGAGAATTTTTGTTCCGAAGGGATTCCCATAAATTACATTCTTTTAAACTCTGGTTAACTTTTGATCTTTCTTGCATTGATTTTTAATCCAAGTAATCTAATAATTTAAAATCAGAAATAATGTCACAACCATACATATTCCACAAAACTTATCAAATGGATGCTGCTTTAATGCACAACCAGTTAACCGGAAAAACAAGTTATCCGGAATACATCTGACCCCAAGCATTCTGGATAAATGGTTCTGTACTGTAATGTATAAATATGTTTGAAACACATCAAAGTCAGTAAAAATGCAGAAAATGAAATGTAACAGAAAGAAAATAATTTAAAATATATGCCACAAGTCAACAGTTAAATGTTGTTACTCTGCAAAAATAAAATAAGTGTTACTGTATTTAGTATTATTGTAACCGTACTTGGTGCAGTTGTTTCTGAACCTGGCCCGTACAATTTGTAAGTACCAAAAAGCCATAAGCAATGTGTAGTTTGACTCAATATTACTTTATCTTAATGTTATAATGAACTTGATAAATATAAGTTAGCGTTTCTAATGAGTAGGTATAAAATTGATTGCATTAAAAAGCATAATATCATTTGGCATTTTTTATTTTCCCAAAATTTAGAAGAAAAAAATCAAAGCAATGTATCATCATTAGTATCTCGGCATTTTGCAAAAAAACAAAATAATTGTTTGAAGTTTGACACGTATTGAAATGAAAAGCAAAAAATGACATGTTTAAAGTTTTTTTTTAGATTAAAATATTTTTAAAAAATTTATAAATTACGTTGCAATTTTTACATAAAACTTTATCTGAAAGTACATTTTTTGTTCTATTCTGTGCTGTAAAAACAATGTTTCAAAGCAAAGATGCGATGTTGAAAGAAAATATCTTATGCAAAAATCCAGTAAAAAATCCCTCAAAAGTTATTTTTAAAAAAATTTCTAAATCGAATTTGAGAAAAATGTCTTTAAGAAGTTCTCAGGTACATCTTGGAACACCCCTGTGCCAATGTTGTAGCGTTAGCGTTATCCATCATACATGAGATTGAAAGAATACTCAGACAGACAGACTCGCAAACATTTTGTTTTATTGAGGTTGTTTGTTCTCAAATCCCGTGCTCACAACAACCCGCAACTTTCTCACTCATTTTGAAATGTAAAGGTATAAAATTGGTAGGGCTGACTATTTGAACTAATTTCAAATCAAAATGAGTTTTCCATTTTTTGATAAATAAATTACTTATTAAGTTATAAGTGATTATGGTCACATGATGACTTTTCATCTCCCGTGTCGTGTACGGAAAGTCTGTTCAAAATGCCAGCTTTGACAGTACTTTCTGAAAGAGCATTTACCAAAAAATGGAAAATGTCTTTCGATTACATGGTTTCTGAACAATAACATCTGCCAATTTCATGCGTTTATGAATAAAAATGAATTAAAAAATGTGTCAGAAAGTAGCCTCTTTGGATTTGAGAAAATCCTTAATATAGATTTATGATATAAGCATATCAAAAGTTTGTGAAAAAAGGGGTCAAGTTCTCCCATTTTTAAGCCATGCAGTCATAGTGTTTTCATATTTTATATATCATTTTTTTTTATCAATTTTTAATGCAATTATAAAAACCTATAATAAAACTAGGTTACAGTTAAAGTAGTGTGGATGGTGCAGCAATCAGGTGCAAATACCATTTAGGTATCACATTTGATAATTCAACAATTAGTAAAAAAATCAAACAATAAAAATTTTAGGATGAAAAAAGATTTTCTTATAGATATTATTTTTCAAGTTATTTCCGCACAAAATAAAATTCACCGTATGTGTTCACTGTAAGTCTCTAACATCTAACTTAAACTTTATCACTGAAAGTTTAAATATAATCTGTAGAATGAAATTGAAGAATTTCTGATGTAATCTTATGTGTTAAATATACAAAATATTTCCTTTTGTTAATTTATATCTTTCATATATTGTAGGCTGAAGCTGCTGTTGATAGCTTTAATTACGATGAGGCTGAAACAAAGTTAAAAGAAGTATTACAGATTGATAAAAATAACTGTAAATGTTTGGAAATGTTGTCTGGTATCTACATAGAAAAGTTTAAATGGCCTGAGGCTCAAGATGTATCCCTTTTTATGTGACTATAATTTATAAATACATAGTTATTTTTCTGTAATCAATACAAATTAATAAATAATCTACTAAGTAAGTATGTCGCCAATTGGCTTATTTTATTGAATTTGTTTTGGAAAATTTGGTAAATTTAATTTAATTTTTGTAACTTGTCTTGACAATTATAGAACAAATTGCAAAATAAAATGTCATTCTTTTGAATTCACAGCATATTTCAGTGTTTATTACTTTCTTTTATCTATAATAGAAGAAAGTATTGTACTTGAAATTTTTTTTCAACTTCCAGTTTTTGGTGTGTTTACATGTTTTTACAAAATGTCCGTCAGTCCGTGTGTCCTCATTGTATCATTGGAAAGTGTATGAAGTTATGCATAGAATTTCACAAAATGTCATATACAGTGGAACTCCAGTTATACGTTTTGCTCAGGACCGGACAACAAAACGTAGAACTCAGTAAAACGTACAACTCAACTAATGGCCCACCGGAACCATTTTAAAAATATATCATGAAAATTTACCTTTTATATTAAAAACTGAAGTTTTGTATTTTTTACTGCACCCATGACATAAATTTGCAGAAATGTAACAGAGTAAAAAACAAAGGTGCATAAGAAAAGTACACATGAAATTATTTTATCATAAAAGTAGTGGTGTACCGAGTAGTACTTTGGCTGAGTACCGAATATCGAGTAGTTGTGTAATAAGAAAAAAGAACACTGATGTGCACATAATGTGAGCTTAGGTGTACATATGTGTGTACATATATATAAATATACCTGTGTACATACATATATATACCTGTGTGTACCAGGGTTCGCAAAAACCCGGGTTTTTCTGAAAAAACCCAACCCACATGGGTTTTTTCATGAAAAACCCAATTTTCCCCGGGGAAAATCGGGTTTTTTCAAAAGTATAATATATGCGTAATTACATTATTGTATACTACATTTTCTATATATTATATATACATTATACATAAAAAAATATATTGTTCCCTTATATACAATATAATTGTAATGTTATTTTACAAGTTATAAATTGTATAAATTATATGAATTTAAATTAATTAAATGTCAGTGTTTCCCACAAATTAGTTTTAAATATAATAGAAAATATAAAATTGTTAATTTTCTTTAAATCAAATAATGAATAGAATATTAGAATTTAAAATATATAAGTAGGAAGAATAAAAAGGGTAAACTAGTCGGATGTGCCAAACACAAAAGTTTCTTCTATCTCATACATGTTAATAATTCAAAATTCGCTACCACAGTCCCAAAATTAAATGACAATTTATGCCCATCATGAGGATTGTAAAATATAGATTTGTTGAATTGGATGCATTTAACAAGGAGATATAAGTATCACCTGTTGTGCAATTTACAACAAAACCTGATCAGTAACAGTTTACGTCACCATCTAACTGAATCTGAAGTTTGATGAAAATCCATGCATTATTAGATCTTGAGATAAAGCTATTGCAAAAAGTGAGATAAATGCAGCACAACAGCGCCACTGTTGGGCGATATACACCAAAAACCAATCAGTGCCAATTTATATCAAGGTTTAAGTTAATCTAAATTTTTATTCAATTCTGTACATTAGTTCTTGAGATAAGAGTTATTGATGAAATCATGAAAAATGCAGCATAGCAGCACTACCTGTTGGGCGATATGAACCAAAATTCAATAAGCAACAACTTAACTTGTAACTGAATCTGAAGTTTTATGAAAATCCGTGCATTAGTTCTTGAGATAAAGCTATTGCAAAAATTGAGATAAATGCAGCGCTACCTGTTGGGCAGTATACACCAAAAACTAATCAGCACCAGTTTACAACAAGGTCTAACTGAATCTAAAGTTTTGTGAAATTCTGTGCGAGTTCTTGAGATAGAGCACCCACAAATTGTTTTTCGCATACAGACAGACATTTTCTAAAAACCATCAAATCGTCTTCAGGACTTTTTTAAAACATACAAATCCATCATAAACTAGAAGTCGAAATTTTTCACGAATCCAATACTTTCTTCTTGTAAAGATAGAAGAAAGTAACAATAGATATTTTTTATTTCCATGAATATAGTTGATTTGAATTTTTTATATAAAGACATTCTTATGATATAACCTTTACCTATAATTGTGTACTATGTATGTTGCCTACTAGGTTCTATGTTAGTAAAGTATTTCAATGTGCTGAAATACATTTTTATTTTACTTCAGATGTGTATGTAATGGCTTTTATATATTATTTTTTCAAAATTAACTGAAATGACTTAAATTCATTAAATGTATATGTTGTTTAAGTTTTTAAATTATTTCTGAAAATTGAAAAAACCCACATTATGGGTTTTTAAGTGGGCTTTTTCAAGTAGGCCCATTCTGAAAAAACCCACCGGGTTTTTTCAAACTGGGCCCAGCTTTGCGAACCCTGGTGTGTACATATATTTAATATACATATATAGTATATATAAATTAACTAATTAAATTTGAAATTTATTTGTGCACCTTTTAAAGACAATTTTCGACAATTTAAAACAGTAGCAAAAAAGGAGAATTGACACATAACAAGTACAATTATTAACCAATATAAAATTAAAACATTTTTCAACCCTCCAATTTATTCTGATACCTGAAATCTGTCTATCAAAAATAAATCTGCCTCAAAAATACAAATGTTTATTGGTTACTGTAACAATTCATTGAATAATGCAAAACATTTAATATTTATTTTGTAACTGTACCTTATTTTCTTTTGATTAAAAAAAAAAAAAAAAAAAAAAGAGAAAACTAAAAAGGGAGGTACAAAAAGAGATACAGGCTTTCTTAGCAGAAGACTTATGTAAAACTGACACTCCATTTGCATGGTGGGGGAAAAAAAACTTTTCCGATTATGTGCAACCTTGCAAAAAAATTCTTAGTGCACCTTCAACCGCTGTTTATTTTGAACGTATATTTTCAGAGGCAGGCCAAATTTATAGTAGTAAAGGAAATGCCCTCTCTACTGATAATGTAGAATGTTTGGTGTTTTTGCACCATAATTTGAAATATAATAAATTTAATTTTTAATTTTTTTATTACATTTATTGTATTTTCAGTTTCTTTATACAAAATAATAGTCTTTTCTGTTTTCTTATACATTTAAAAAGAACTTATTTTTATTTGTATAAATGTGAAACTAAATTTTAATCCATAATTATTATTTTATGAGGGTTTTTGTTCTTAACTTTTTCTATATTTTGTAGACATATTGTTAAATACCAAGTAAATAGTTTTATGAATTATTGCATATATTATACATTGATATTCCAATAACTTTTTACAGATCAGTTTTAAATTCATATGCTTAAAAAATAAAATTTTTACAACTACTCGGTATTGGCTGAATACTTGGCCAAAATTTCACAGAGTACCGAGTACTCGGCAAAGTGGCCGAGTAGGCCGAATACCGAGTATTTACCAGAGTCAGATAATATACGCGAATGCCGTTCGCAGAAAATTTTCAAAGTTTGCAGACAGTTTTGATGGGGTTTTTTTTACAAGTTTCTTTATTTAAAAAAAGAAATTAACAAGACCCCAGGCGGAGAATCGGTGTAACGCACGTTGTAGACTATTGACAAGGTCTGTAGACTATTTTTCAACTGGAGAGGAAAAAAAAAAGTTTGCTAGAAAGTATTTGCCATGTACCATAGTACAGTATTTTTTGGAAGAAGCGCCGCGGCTCATAAGATAAAAAGTTAAAAATATTGTAAGTGCTGTGCTTATGCCGGAACGGCAGGTACAATTCCTTTTTTTTTTTTTTTTCCCTCCTGCCAGGGCTGGTAGCAGAAACAGTGCAGCACCGACGCGGGTGCTGCAGATTATGTTAGGCTTTGCAGATTAATTTAACAGATTAAAAATAAATTTTGTGTTAAAAAAAATAAATGTTAAATGTTGATCTCTTTTTAAATAAAGTTTATTTGGTTGGAAATTTTAGCGAATGTTTATGTGCTTGTATATAACTTTTCATTTTTGCTGTTGGCGGCAATGTAGGACTCAAGAGGAGCGTGGTGTTTTTTTTGCAGAAAATTTTAAAGAAATTATTTGAGTTCGGAGACAGTTTTACATTTTATCTAAGTCTGGTATTTACCGAGTACTCGGTATGGCTCTACATAAAAGCTTTATTAAAAATATTTTTTACACATGTCTCAAAAGAAATCACCTGAATCACTTTGGCATGTAAATTTATCAAAAGACATTTCAATAGCTTCCTAAATTTTATTGAAATAATTACCAATCTTCTATTGTTTTTCTCCAGAACTGACACTGAACTGTAAACTTTGCATTTCTATTAATAATGCAGCTGCTTTATAATTATTGCTTGTACTCCTGACGAACCACTTTACTATGTCAAAAGCCCTCAGAGCAGCTCCACATCAAATGATCGTTCTGAGTGGGATCATCACAATCAAACAAGTCGGCAAAGAGGGAAGGCAAGGCATAGCAAAAATTCTGAAATTATTTTCAGCAAAACGTAAAAGTGACACAAAATTTCATCCAGAAGCGCAAAACTCTAATGTATAACTGAGGGAAACATATAACTCAAAAACGTATAACTAAGCTAATTTTTAATGGCAAACGACCAGGACCGCTGAGTTGAAATGTATAACTGAGGGAAACATACAATTCAGGTAACGTACGAGTGGAGTTCCACTGTATAAGTTTTTGGCTATGGCAAGCAGGTTGCACTTGAATTTGGGGATATTCTGCTGAAAGGGGGCACTGTAATAGCAATTTTTGTGCCATTATCATTATTGTATCATCGAAAAGTGTATGAAGTTATGCATAGAATTGAACCAAATTTCATATACAGTACAGAACCATTTATCCGGAATGGTTGGGATCAGGTGTATTCCGGATAACTGGTTTTTCCGGTTAACTGGTTGGGCATTAAAGCAGCATCAATTTGATAAGTTTTGAGGAATATATCTGATTGTGGCAAATTATTTTTGATTTTAAATTATTTGATTACTTGGATTAAAAATCAGATGCAAGAAAGATCAAAAGTTAAAAGAGTTTGAAAAAAGGTAATTTATGGGAATCCCTTTGGAACAAAAATTCTTCTGTTCCCTCTGCATAGAAATTAAAACATCTAAAGTACAACTAAATATGTTTCCATTTCAAATACTAGATGTTGACATCAAATTATACAATTGTTTCAAGAAATGCATATGTCAAACTGGCAATGTATGACACTTTTTTCAACAAAGATTCTGAAATCAGTCTATTAGAAATATCATTCCAGATAACTGGTTTTCCGGTTAACTGGTTTCCGGATAAATGGTTCCATACTGTATATGATTTTTGGCTATGACTAGCAGCTAGTTGAATTCAAGATATTTTCCTAGAAGGGTCTTTGTGATAGCAATTTTCTCGATTTTTCGTAGCTGTTGTACATCAGCAGCTTGTGCAGTGACGGGGACTTACACAGTTACCACCCCCCCCCCCCCCCCCTCCTGCTAAGGATACAGTCCCCTTAGCAGGATACGGGGACTTTGTATCCTGCTAAGTCGACGATTCGCAAACAGCTGACATACTACAGAATAATGAAAAATATTGCATTTATTAAATATCATTATCAAGATTAACTTATTTTTACTCTGATAAATTGACAGAAGCAGAAATTTAAGATTAAAATCAAAGTTGGTGTAGTATTGAAATAATAATATTGAAGTATTAACATGTGTAACTACTTTTTGAAATATTAAGATGTATGATATAAAAGAAAGTTTTGGGATTGGCACATCTAATTAGTTTTTGAAATATATTTACATTGTGATTTGTAATTTGACAGTTTATAGTGGAATATGAAAAAAAAAAAAATGATAGCTTCAATGTTTTCAAATTCAACGTTTTGAAATGAATGTTTCAGTTATCGTCTGTGTAATTTATTTTAGTGAAATTAATTTATTAGATGAATTTAAATATTTTCCTAAACATTCAGTACATATTTCCTAAATATTCTGTAAATATGGTATGGAAAGCATTCAGATAACTGCTCTCATACTTTTGCAACACTTAAAACACCAGTACATTATTACCAACATTGCTATTGTTTGATGCTAAGTTCGACGACATATCCACTTATGGAATTTTAGTCAAAATTATATTCATTTTTGCTAATTTATATCTAAATTCAAATAGTATTTTAACTTCCCAGTTCTATTGTATTATCATTTCTAATACAAATAATAAATAATGCATAAGTGAATAGTAATAATACCTATAAAACACTTTCCTTTTTTATTTCCTTTTAAGTTTGTTTTTTTCTTTATTTCTGTGCATGTGATGAAAATTGAAATCTTGGTTTAGGAGTGGATAAAGTAATTGCAATTAATTTCCAGATATTAAAAAATCAACTGTCATCATAATTAGTGTAAAATCTTGCTTATTTTATTCAGTTAAAAGAAATTAAGTGAATCCCATTTTAATGAGATAACTTTTTTCTAACATTTATTTTACTTCCTCTATTTTTTTTTTATTTTATTGTAAGTTGGTCTAAGAGTGTACTTGCCAGATTGATATGTCAGATTGTCCCTTTCTTAGACTTAAAGATCGATAGAAATAATAAATCATACACTGTGCGGCTCCAATAAGAAAAACTCTTGTTAGGGTTACTGATTATGAAGTTCCAAAACTTGTAGGTAGCACAAGTTTTTCAAAAGGAGTGGGTTATCATATTTGGCATTGTCCTTAAGGGTTTTTCCCTTTTGTTTTTTATATCTCAAAAAGGAAAATTTTATGTCTGAAGGTTCATTGGTAATAAGAAAAGTCTCCAGAATTCAAGTATAATTTTAACAATAAAATTTCCACATGATATTTGGGAGAAAAAAAAACAAAAAAACAAATGAATGTATTCATTTAGCAATTTTTGAGGTCCAAGTGAAGAAAATGTTTACTATTAAAAAAGCGAGGTAATGCATTGATTTTTTTTTTCTCACTACATAAATCTAGTTATAATTTTTAAATAAAAATCCTTATTTATTCTAAACTGTTTCCAACTAATACACACAATAAATTTATATTTTAAGTGATTGTTTTGATTATACACACAGATGGGTATCTGTTGAGGGAAAATAAAAACTGTGATGAATCACAGATTGACTTAATGAAAGGGAAGAAATTGGCAAGAAAAGAAATACTGGACTTCCCTAAAATGAAGTTGACTGACCAGTTACCTTGACAACAGTGGCGAGGTGAGATTGATTCCAGGGTTTTTCTTATTGGAGTAGGTTTGCTTCAAAATGAATTTCAAATGATCATATAAGAAAATAACAATTCATGGTACTTTTATGTTAACCGTGTGCTGGTGATAAATCACCAAATATTGTTCCCATTTTCACTTATTCATATTGCATTCATTTCGTTAAAATATAAACCTTTCTTTCATTTAAAATACATATATTACAGGTATTTAAGACATCTGCCTTTTACTCATATCATTTAAAATACCCCCACTCCCCTCGAAAAAAAATGAGGAGGAAAAATTATACCACAAATCAAAATTTTTTATACCAACATCAAAGCATTGTTTCTAATTTACACACATGGAAAATAAAACCTGCTATTGAAGAGATTTGCACACAGCTTACATAAAACTATTCAATTTATTTAAATTAGTGCTTTTTCTGAATTTATATTTTAGGCAATGATATTTTACTTTATTCATATTGGAAAATTCTAATAATAATAATGATTCATCTTTTTTTGTCATTGATATGAAACCTTTTGTTTAAAAATGTTTCATTAAAGGGCAAAAGAAATAGGGTAAAATCGTTTTCCTTAAAATAAGGACAAGATTAACTTTATTTAGCTTAAATATTTTAAACCCTATTTTGATCCCTCTGATAAAATGACACTGAATATTTTAAAAGTTTGTTGTTTCTGTGTATGAAAAATCTTTAACTAAACTTTAGCTTTTGAAATGCTGTATAGATATCTCACCAGAAGATGGATTTCAGAAATATTTTTCATTAGCACAGCTCTGTGAAGGGTTAGAATCTGTAAGGCATTACGAAAAAGGCATTGAAATATTACAGAAGGAGCTAGAAAATAATGAAAATATTGAGCCATCCAAGGTAAAATAATCACTTTTATTTATTTTTAAAATTAATGTGAATATTTACGTACTGTATATCCTGGCGTATAATGTAATCCGTTGTATAAACACACACCTAATCTTTAAGAGTACATTTTCAAATGTTTGGTTATTTTCACTGTGTAAATGCACACGTCTTTCATTGCAAGGAAATCTTTATGGTATTTGTAGCAAAAATAAATAAATAAAAGAATTAATAATAAAGAACATTTAAAAGCATAATAGTTAGTATTTTTCATGCAGTCTGATGGACCAGCAGTTCCCAACCTTTATTAGTATGCGACCCACCTGTAAGTAAAAAAAAATTTCGCGACCCACCTAATATGAGAGTGTATCTAATACGTAGATCGGGAGGTGGCAGCACAGACAATCACCTCATCGAGTTCACGGTTGAAATTCCAGAATTAGTTAAAACTCGATTCGCATATTAAAACGCAATCGGCCTGCAAAGTCCTATCTTGGCGGAAAAACCTGAAAACCCAATTTTAGCAGCTGACTCGTAGGTTTACAATTGTGTTTTCCTGCACTAAAAGGTATGAAAACATGGAAGACTGAGATTGAACAATTTTCAATTCTTATGGTCATCTCTTTTTCTTAATTTTTAATCTTTCAATTTTATAACTGGCTTATGACTCACACCTGTAAATTTCTATCAGACTCTTTGTATCAAAAGTGTACATTATATGCCTGAATATACGGTGATTGAAATTTTCCAAATATTATTTTTTTTAATTGTTTTACAATATGAGTGCTTGAATTTTGTCATATATTACTTATGCTAGACAATTCTTTTTTATATTGCACATATTATGCAGTAATATCGTTTTCAGTGTTATAAATGTTTCAAATTTTATTTAATTTGACATCTTTACGTATGTATATATTGTTGTACTCTTTTGAATATACTGATGCATGTTTGAATGGTTTATAATTAAAAATTTTTTGAAGTAAAGATTTCATTATACTAAATCAACATAAACTATATTTAAAAATCCCTTCAAAATATCAAAGTACTCATTAATTGCTATAAGTGATAAACATAATTTTTAAAACGGCAAAATACCTTTATTTATTTACATTTTGACATGTTTCATTGCATCAGATGGCAACATTCTCAAGAAAATAAAATGATAAAAATATTTCGCAAAAATTCAAACTGAAAAACTAGTAAACAAAAACAAAAATCACGCGAACACAAGCATAATGAAGTAAACTGCAATATTCATATCTATAATGCAATAAAATAATATTGCAGTTTATTTCATTATGCTTGTGTTCACATGATTTTTATTTTTGTTTACTAGTTTTTCAGTTTGAATTTTTGCGAAAATATTTTTATCATTTTATTTTCTTGAGAATGTTGCCGTTGGATGCAATGAAACATGTTGAAATGTAAATAGGTATTTTGCCATTTTAAAATTTGTGTTTATCACTTATAGCAATTTATGAGTACTTTGATAATAATAATAATTTAAAAAAAAAATATTATCACAGGTAAATTGCCATATGCTAAATGCATAGAAATTAGAAAAGAAACAGAATGATTTCTAAAATATCAAAAATTTACAAAAAAATATTTTTTAAATTTCATATTGTTTATCACAAGCTATTAACAAAGGCTTTGCTAGTATTATAAAAGGTATTACAAAAGATTTTCTTTAAATATTTGGTTTATTTCTTCATTGTTGATAGTTTTAGTCTCTATATTATAAACATTTATACTAAGGTTTGTTGGGGGTAACTGGAACCACGAGATAACTGGGCCATAGGCTATTTTATAAAAAACTGTTGGTGTTTTTTAAGTTTTAGCTTTTGTGAGCAATGCCCCTTTATCTCTACTTCCTAAAACAACGTTTATCAACTCAATCATAACTCTCACTTTGCTGTAATAGGTTGTCAAAAATTTACGTTTCTTTTTTTAAAAACAACGTCAATATGGTTGAATTCCTTGGATTTTTATTAAAATACTGTAAGTACTTTTATTAAACAATCTTTTTTTTTAAAGATTAGACATATAACTACATTAATATTATTAGGTATCTATACATATTTACTTCATGTTTTAAATGTAAGCTTGGTATCCCAGTTACCCCATAAATGTTTCAATAATAGGGTAACTGGGCCATGCTGGATCCAGTTACCCCAATAGTTATAAATAATTTTTTTGTGTTTCTCTTACTATGGGAAGTAAATTTCTCCATTGGTTTTAGCTCACAATAAAGAAAATTATACAATACCTTATTAAAATAATGTAATGAAATTTAAAAAAAAAAGCATATTGAGTGGTATCAAACCAAATTTCTTGACCCCTTGAGAGGCGGTGATGCCATTATGGCATCACTTAATTTTAATTCCTAATTGCCACATTGGCACCTGAATTTTATAATTAAAATTTAACCTTTATTAAGTACGCGGAAATATACTTTTACATGTTTTCAGATAGATTCTCTTGTAAATATTGGTGTCATTAAATTATTTCAACATTTTACAAATGCAAGTACCTTGCCCCTGAAAGCCAGATAGCCAGACCTTGAAATTTTGTACTATACACAGGGGTCGCATTCTATAGGCATAGCTGCCAATTTTTACGCTTTCTTGCTACCACTATAATTTAATAGAGATTTTCGTTTTGTTTAATCATAAGATTTCGACGATTAAATAAGACAACATTTACTATAATATTTTAGTGGTAAGAGGAAAGCTTAAAAGTTGGCAGCTATGCTATAGGTAATCTTTTATCATCCCTACCACTATTTTGAAAATAATATCTTCATCGCACCTTTCTTTAAGGAACAATAAAATTTTCCCTATATAATGCGACCCCTGGATAAAGATAAAGTACTTAAGTACTTACGTAGCCTTTTGTTCAGATTTACCTTGCTATTTTTTCTTTAAAATACCCATGTGACTTTTATACTTATTATCTATACTAAAGTACATAAGTACTTACTTAAGTTTTATATTTTTGGTATAAATAAATCTAATATTTTCACTTTTAGTGCTTTTTTTAGGCACACTGACAGCAAAGGTTTCCCTTACAACGCTGTTTATTGACATATAATTTACATGATCTGCCTGGTTTAAATTTTTTTAAGTTGTTTACACTTTTTTAAATAGGACCTGATATCCAATATGAAAAAAATATAAACGCGTGTGGAACATACACCCCCCTGGTCCAGTTACCCCATTTTTTGGGGCAGCTGGACCCATGAGGAAAGAAAGATGAAATATGCATATTTTTAAATATTAAAATATAATTTTGAGCATTTCTGTCTGATAGAGGGAACCTAACTGAACACATTTACAGAAGTTCAGACTTTAATTGAAATGAACATTAGCTTTTTGAAGCTGAATTGTCAGAAGCTCCAGAGTCACATTGTAAAATCATGTCCCAGTTACCCCAACTAACCTTATCTCTCTATCTTATAAACATTTATAGAGAATTGGATGTTTTAATTTGATTTTCATTAAAAACAAATGTTGATATCACTTTTATAACATTAGTAAAAAACTTATTTTGAGTACCCTTAAATATCACATTTGTTACTAATATTCTATTATGTAAGTTTAACCCATTTTTGATACAGAATTTTTTAAAGGAAAAAATTGTTTTAAAAAGAAACTATTTGAGTTTTAATTAGTCGAGTAAAAAGAATTAAAATATTCTAGTTCAGTTCTCAAATAATTAAACTAGATTTTTGTTTACCTGTTGAATCAATGTGTCTTTTATAGTTACAATGTTTATAATATAGTTACAATAGTTACTTAACTTTTTATGTTCCAAATTATGAATGGTACTTTTCCACTCATTGGTATTTTTTTTAGAAAAGCTTCGTGCAATTCGGACTTTAGAAAGTGAGATTTGTTGCCAAATCATATAAACAGCTATGAAAACAAACCTAATAAACTTATGCTTTTTAAAAATATAATAATTTATTTATCTATATGTATGGGTTGGGGAATTTTCAGAAAATCTTACCAGCCAGCAAGATACAACATACAGTTGAAAATTCTTATGATAAAATTTACTTGACTGTAAAAATAATTCGTTACTATCAATATCAATGCATTTTCATAATAATAAAAAAAAAAGATATTAAGAAATGTGTAAACAGAGGACAGTTTAGCGTAAAATAGAAATTTTACCTCAAAATAGGGCTAACAGATAAAAAATATAACATTTTTGGTATAGATTCTTATAGTCTTGTTTTTGAAGATGCATAAAAATTCCCTCACCTTGCCACAAAATCCACTCGCCAGTTGCGAGTAGAATGATGTTATTCCCCACTCCTGTCTTGTCTATATGCATATAAATTTCATTTATATATATATTGTCTGTTTGTTTTTTTATACAGTTTACTTCTGTTTGTATATAAAAATAGATAAATCACTTCTGTATATTAAATAAATTGCATAAATATGGAAAAAAAAATTGCTTATATGTATAAAACAGTGAATAGGTTGCCAGAAAATATGTTGCCAGATTTCCTTTTCTCACCAAGTTCTCTGTACTGGAAAAATACTGTATATATTAAGAAAAATTACTCTTCTGAATTTTTGAAAATATGTCAGATGATTTTTGCAATTACATATTAAATAAATTTGAGAAATGTTTTATCAATTATAATGAATAAACTAAATCTATATCTATTGAAGTTTCATGGAATATTCCCAAATCCACTCAGATTATTTCTTCAAAATATTGTTTTCAGTACTTTATAGAATTAATACAAATATAGAACACTTCCCGAACTGAAACTTTTCATTTCACCCTATGTCTTTTAACATCAAGAGAATGGAATAGTTATAATCGGAAAAGAAATTATCCATTTAAAAATATTTTTGTTTTTTACAAAAATAATGTTTTTGTAACATGACAAAGTATCTATTAAAAATAAAATAAAACTAGTGGCTGTACGTTCCATGAAGGATCAGGGCCTACAGTGCCCAACTCTGTTTACTTGACCCTGGCCCTCGAGGTGCTATGCAGCATGTGCCCGGTTGAGTGGTCAGCCTAAAGCGAGACCC
The DNA here is from genome assembly GCA_963932465.1 of Maratus speciosus. Taxonomy (NCBI): domain Eukaryota; kingdom Metazoa; phylum Arthropoda; class Arachnida; order Araneae; family Salticidae; genus Maratus; species Maratus speciosus. Next base: position 607,230,395 of record OZ010788.1, on the reverse strand, counting down.
TTGGTGTTTAGTTCCCAAGCAAGCTTGGTACTCATTTGATCGACCCTGAAGGGATGAAATGTTGAGTGAACCTAGCCCAGTCGGGAGCCAAACTCGTGACCTGTAGTGTGGCAGACAGGCGTGCTGACCACTACGCTACTGGGCTTCAATGTGTCTATAACTAATCCTAAATTGTTTTACTATGAATCAAGCGTGTAAAGAATTTTGAAACACGTTTTTTCTTTTTTTAATTGCACTTTAAACTACTGTCAAGGCATAAAAGGTTAAATTGAACTATTCAATCAAAATTTTTAGTTACTAATATCACAAAAGTATTTATTTGTTAATAAATTATAATTAAAAGATTTATATTGATGTATAAACATACTTTTTCATTGTTTGAATCCTGAATTAAACTATCTAAAATTTTCATGCTCAGGTAAATGAAAATTACTTTTTAATGGTGGCATTATATATTATTTACTCAAGGAAGTATTATGGATGAATTGCCTTTGAGCATAAGTTATAACTGAATGAACTGACATATTGGCTGCTAGGACCGGGTGATGTAGAAATTTGTTTAATCGATTTATCATCTATCAACATCATTAATAAGTGATAAATGAATTTAATACTGATTTTATATTTAGAATAGGAAACCTATGTTTCAATTGACAGTGACGAAATAAAATCTTTATGCATCCTCCCTCTTTTACACTCAATATATATATACAATTTAATTATTATTATATATTTTTTTAAAGAGTTATCATTTACCAATTGAAAAAAAGTTGGAACATTCTTATATTGCGTATAGTTTTCTTTTTTACCTTACAGATATACATAAAATTTTTAATATTGGATCTACTGATCAAACTCTGTGAGCAGGGGTTAGGAAATGCATCATTTTACTTGACACTGACGAGTGAATTTTCTGACAAGACAAGTGAATATTTAGGTAGTCTTTGAAAACTGCAAACTATAGAGATATGCAAAAACTTTTTTTTTTTAGTAGTTAGCTATATTTTTCAACTTTCCTAATTACTTTGATGTAAACATGGTACTTACTAAGTTCTATTTTATGTTAAACTTTCATCTCTTGTTTATATTTTTTAAGTTTGCAGGAGAAAAAAAATATGAAAAAGCATTATAGTAATAGTAATCAACTATTTTTGAGTTGCATAAATTTTGTCGTAAATATTTTCAACTGTATGTTGCATCATACTGGCTGGTGAACTAACTCCTTGGCTGGTAAGATTTTCTAGAAATTCCCCATCCCTGGACATGAGAAGTGCTAGCAACAATGTAGTTTCAATGTGAATAATAATAAAGGGTTGTGCCAAAAAATAATTTGTCTGTCAAGCGCCCTTTCTAAAATATGTCAACTGGTGCTCAATGAGTAGTATATTTCATTGCAATAAATTTAGAAACAACCGCTTGATGAGAGTTTTATTTTTCTCTTAAAAATTACTTGTCATTGATTCTAGTGAGCGAGCATTGTATAGAATTCTTGTAAGCAGCCCAGTTGGCTTAAAAAACTCAAATGCCGAATTCTTCTCCCAATTTTGGAATATATCAATTTTATTGCTGGCTGCACTTTTTGATTTACGCAACTTAATTATTTTTTTTTTTCTTCCGTCAATTAATACACTACTTTTTAAAATATCAGTAACTCAACAGAATGATTTCTGATTTTCTTGATAATAAATACAATAAGTTCAGTTTTGTGCTTTAAAGCCCAATAATTTGTATTGAGATTTTGTGTTTTCAAGGGTTAACAAGTGCAGCTCCTTCCCCCCCCCAGAGCCAAAGAAATCCCTCCCAGAAAAAAGTGTTTGAATTCAGTACTGTACATTGCTTTTCTCTCTCTTTTTTTTTGGGGGGGGGGGGTAAGTTTTTAATTACAGAAAGTGCAAAATTAAAAATAAATGAATTAGTTATCTTAGATTTTTTTATTTATTTATTTTTCCAAACTTCTGTAGGAGCATTTGCAGTGAACTGAATCCTGATTGACCTATTTTGAATCTCAAATTTAATGACTAATAGATATTGACCTACTAATAAATGTTTCTTATATCTTCTTATAAGTTTATATGCCTATTACAATTTTCTCTATAAAATTAATGATAGAAAATTACATCTACAACTATATTAATTTAATAAAAAAGACCGAAATGTGATTTAGGTAGAATTTATGTTTTCAAAGAGACAGAGAAAAATAGCATTTTAATAAAAGGTACTGGAACTAAAAGTTACTATATTTTAAATAATGATTAAGTTTTGATTAATCCTTAAATGCCTGGTGTTGCTTTTTGGCAACATACCCAATTTAGGCTCTAAAATACTATTAGAATAATATTTAAGCTATAATGCCTAATTTTGCCAATAAAATACATTCTGAAAATATTATTAAATCGATTTTCAATATGTAGATGTCAACACTTGTGCTGTTTAAGAATAAAGATAGACTTATTTTTTCAATTGTTGCTACTTGTTCTTTTTGTTTTGTTTGAGAGCTTGCGAAATACCCTATTTTGACCTGCAGCGAGTAAGTAAAATTTATTTCTTATTATAGTTCCTAAAATTCCTGTGTGTTTAATATTATAGAATTTTATCAAGGTAAATTATTTTTTTAATTAAACACCAGTATTGCCGATTAGTAACAAACTGTTTTTTAGCCATAAACTATACTTAAAATAAAATATGATTTTTTAAAAGTATTTTTCCCATGATTTATTTAAAAAATGAAAGCCAAAAAACATTATCACAATGGTGTTTGAAAAATCAGGCATTTAAGGGTTAATAAATACTTCTTTATTTGTTTACTTTACAGCTTTAGATATTTCTTAAGAAGTTTAAATAAATGTGAAACTATATTATTTACAATTGGAGGGGAAGGAGAGGATTATTGTTTTAACTATAAAATTGATTTTTTCTTCTTTTAGGAGCAAAATAAAAATACTTTGCTAAGAAGCTTATCTGATGCCTACTGTTCGATTTCTGAAATATTTATGTCTGATTGCTGGTAAGAATTGACATTTAAATAAATTGACCAATTTAAATTTGTAAAATTAGAAATCATACGAATAATTTACATATGTAATATATATAATTGAATGTTCCTGTTCTTTTTATGCTTTCAGATATGGTTGGTGTTATGTTGTAAAAGCTTTACATAACATTCCTCATTTAAAATCTACATAAATTTAAATTTGTATATTTTGTTTATTTTAATAAACTACTTCAATTTACAATCTTTCAATTTGGCAGCGATTTTTACTAAAGTTTTAAATATTAAATTCTAAATCTTTATTCTTAATTATTTTAATTTGAAATTAAAATTTATTGTATTCTATTATTTTTCATTCCTCTGGTAAAATTTCATAATAATTGCTAAAATAGTTTATCAGAGAAACAAAATTATAACTCCTAGACTTTCCTTTATTTTAATTGCTTTTCATTCACTTCGTACCCCAAAAGAAGCAAACTTTTAAGCAGTATTTGTCCCTTATCTCAGAACACTCCGGAAATTCCATCAACATCAGGCATTTGTTTCATTCCTGCCCGTTCGAGTGTTGCCATTCCATGGCGATAATCTCGTGCAAAAAACATTTTCCCCTTGTTCACGTTCGATAGATCGTCTCTTGGATTCGATGGATCGTCTTTTGAAGTATCCTTATTGGCTAGTTTTGCCGAGATCGTTCTCCCGATTTCGGCAGGCGTTTCAAAAAAGAGTCAGTTTTAGAATTTTATCGGAAGATACAAGACCGACTTTTGGGGCATCTCCAGTCAGCAATAGCCATTTCCAATTAATAACGTGATATTTGAAGGAATTTCAGTTATAAGGATTAGTCAAAAAGTATTCCAGAAAGGCTTTTCATTCCGAAATCTCGGAGATTATTCCATACAGCGAAAGACCCGCAAGAAGTTTATATAACTTATAATGACCGCATTACTTCGCTCTACTTTTGGTCGCATCCGTTAGAGATGATCACCTTCAGATGTTCGTTGACGATTGATTAGTTCTCTGGAATAAAGAAATCTCAATTCAGATAATGCTCCTGTGAATTTCAGATCACATGGATCTTTAATATATTTACCCTATGTTTCAAGTTTCATAATAATCCTTCGTAGATATTATGCGCTTCAAATATTCAACTGCCTATATTCGCTCATTACGAACTTTCATCTGACGTCTGCCATTACTATAACAGTACATACTACTCCTGACTTTACTTTAGGTACTTTGTTAAGAAATGACTATTTTATTTAAAAGGAACATTAACCAAAGCATTTAAAATAGATTTGCTAAAAATAAAATTTAAATCAGTAATCAATATATCTACACTTCACTATGATATAATAATTTATGATTTTAACAAATAATATATTTACTTGTTCCCGGATCCGGTTTTAATATAATAACAATGTTAAATAAATACGTTTGATGTGAATTTTGGTTCTAATTATTTTGCTTATCTTTATTTTCTGTATCATTATCAGCCATATGGGGTGAGTAAATAGAATTTTCCTTATTTACGTTTAAAGAGTTTCTTTTTCAGATTTAGTTTAATTTAATTACAACGCATACTTGTTTTCCACTATACATGACGGCCGTAGTGTAATTTCGGGGAATGTGAATTGAATTTATTTCGATTAGATTTGAATATTTCTTATCGAATTTTCATTTCAATTTACATATCCCGGAGTTACAGTACAGTTGGTATTGGTAATTTTAATTGAGTTATTTTAAAAGTAGACTTTACTATCTTTTCAGTTGCTTTAGCATATATATTCTTTTTTCTACACTCTTCATAGTTCAAACTGTTTTAGCATATTATGTGTTCCATACAATCATATTTTTTGTAAAAACTATATTCGAATACTGTACGCTTTTACATTCAATTAATATAAAATGTATTTATTTATTTGGTATTTTGTTTATGGAATTCAATATATACAGTGTGAATACAAATTAGTTGGGCTATTTTGTAACTGTACATTTTTTGAAATATTAATTGTAAAGCCGGGGTCTGATTAACATCTGAAGTTATGTTAATAAAGAAAGCATAGCTGTTTGGGACCCTATTGTATTCGAGGAAAGATTCCTAAATTTTACAATCTATATTTATGAAAACTTATTCATGCTACAGATATTTCCCCAAGGATAGATTAGCAGAATTTGCATTTCATTAAACAGTTCCCTAAATGGAAATATTATAGAGTACATTTCATAGTATAGTTGTATGTTCAGTTACCATGGATGGTTGCTAACTAGGACAGTATGCAGTATGATTGGTTAACAGCCTGTTGATTACATTCAGATTTCCCAAAGTAATATTGTTTAATTCTTGCATTAACCCCTTAGTCATCACGGTTTTCATTTTACATGCAATTTGCCCGAGAATGTATTGGGTGCGACGATTAAGGGAAGCAAACTTTCTCAAAAAAGTGAAATGTAAAATTTAATATTAAGGGGGCTGGTCACTCAGCTTCCGATTTCCCCTCACTAATGTAAAGTCTAGGGGCATTGGATGCATTCGTCTATTTAAAATATCGCCTCGGGAAATTAATATTTTTAACTTGTATTTCTTGTGTACACTTACTAAAAGAGGTCTCTTTCTTTCTTAGTTCACAAAATATTTCTAAAGTATAGACTTCATTTTATAGGAAGCGTTAAAATCTTACTCACAGTTCGCTCGCTTTTAACACATAAAATATTCACTTCAGCATAGATTTTAGAAATACTTTGAAAGCTAAGAAAAAAAAAGACATCTTTTAAGAAGAGTACACAGAAAAAAAGATGTTAAAAATATGAATTTCTCGAGAAGATATTTTAAATATACGAATGCATCAAATGGCCCTAGACTTTGCATTAGTGAGGAGAAATCAGAAGCTGAGTGACCAGTCCCCTTAAGAATTAAATTTTGAAGAAAAGTTTGTATTTCACATGCTTTTTCGGTAATCAGGTCCTGTATAAGGTACCAGTTCATAACATGGCATATTTCTAGCATTGTATGATATGTTTGTGAGTATATTTCTTATCTTTATACTGAAGTCTCAGTTTGGATTGGTTGCCGAGGCCACGCATAGCCATAATTCCATGGCTACCTTGATCACCAATCCTTTTACCCCTAGATTTCAGTATATACATAGTGTGTCATAAGGTCGTGCAAACTTAAAAAATTCATAATAAAAGAAGTAATGGTTGAAAAATATTTGGCTTGCACGAATATGATCAGAAAGACATTGGATTTTTTTCCCCCATGTATAAAAAAAATTATTCTAAAAGTAACCGAAATAGCACACATCATACTGAGACGTTTTATGCAAATCAGGCAAACACAAACAGACAATGAAACAAATCACAATAACATGACACTGTGCATTTATTTTAAAGTAAAAGATGTTCAACATGACCACTAGTATTAGACAAGTGAGGTGAGTCAATACGCCTATTTACAGCTAAGTGTAGCCTCTTGGCATCGATGCCGCCGACGGTCTGTCGAATGGCATCTTTCAGTTCTGACAAAGTGGTTGGGGAGCCCTGGTACACACAAGATTTTAAGTTCCCCATAACTAAAAGTCTGCCATGGTGAAGTCTGGAGATCATGAGGGCCACTCAAACTTACAACCTCGGCTTATCACTCAGTCTTCAGTGAAAGTGTCCAACAGAAACGGATGGCAATGACGTCCTTTTTCAATTACTTTTGAAATAATTTTTTTATACATGGAAAAAAAAATTCAATGTCCCTCTGATCATTTTCGTGCAAACTAAAATTTTTTTCAAGCATTACTTCTTTTATTATGAATTTTTTAAGTTTGCACGAATTTATGATGCATCCTGTATATTCTTATTAAAGAGCAAGCCTAGAGTCTGCTGCTTCTGAAATTCATTCCTGAATTGAAATCAAGAATCAGCACTGCACATGGCTACATTGTTTGATTGACATGAACATTCTCACAAATATATAATGTGGCAAGAACTGTTTGTTATGACAGGATCTTTTGAAGAGTAATGAAATAACACAGTTATTTAACATGTGCAGCCACATTGAACATTTGTAAAAAATATGTAAATTTTGTGTGTTTCATTGTCTTATAATCATGTGAACTCTCATGTTGGACTGTATATTTCCATATAATAAACAATTCTTTTTGACCAACTAACAATGTCCACTTAGTAAAATATTTGCTAAATTAATTAAAACACTTGGGAAAAGAAGTATTAGTAGACCCAGGAAGAGTTGGATAAAAGAGATAGAGAAAGATCTTGCAGAAAACCAAATTATAAATTATAGGCCAGAGATCGGAAGGTCTGGAGAAGTATATTGAGGGAGGTCAAAATCCTACATGGATTGTAGCACCATTGTGTAAGTAAGTAATTAAAACATAGGTAGTAATATTTAAAGCTGTATATACACTAACACTAGTACATAAAACCCTTTTGAACTCCAAGATTGAAGAATGTGTTTGATAGTATTAAGCTTATTATCATAATGTTAGTAAGATTAATTCTATTGAACACAGTCTGAAGTTTTAATGCATTCAATTAACTTTTATATAGGAAAAATATGGTGCTCAAAATGGGGTTTTATGTATGTACATGTAAATCTTTTAGGTTTACTTAAACTTATCAACTAAATATATGCATAAATTTTTATGTACAGTGATATCTCGGCTACTGCTAACAGATATTTCAGCTAATGAACATTTTCTTCAGTACTTTTTTGACCTGGCTAATGGTGTTTTATTCACTACTTACACTAATATAATGCAGCCATGTTACATTATAATTGAATGGGAAATTACATTTTGGTTAACAAATGTGGTTCCTGAACAAATTATCTTCATTAGATAAGGTATCATTGTACACTTTATTTATTATTATTATCTTGAGTTGGGGATTAGTATGAAAACTATTGCATTCTTCTACAACTTTCCCTTAAAAAGGATTCGAATGTATGAAGCTAATCCATTTTTTGGTTTATAATTTATTTTTCATTTAACCTGAGGACCTGTGAGTATACAGTAAACTTCTAATTATACATCACTCACGGGACCGGCAGTTTTGAAAGACAATACAAGACCATTACAAAGTTACATTTCTATTTGTCAGTTTACAAAAAAGAATATTCTAACACTTTTTTTTAAAAAAAATTGTCTACTTTTGTTAATGAAAAACATTATGGATAAAAATAAATTAAGGATACAAATTTAGAATTTTACAGAATAAATATGTACTAACCTGATTTTATCTAAATTAATCCAATCCATTATACATTTTTTTTTTTTTTTTTTTTTTTTAATAAAAGTACTTGGGTTGCATCAACTTCCTCTTGCTCTTCAGTTTTGCATGACTGACTCCAGGATCATCATTCCCTGATTCATCATATTCATTGGCTTCAGGTTTCTCTGGATTTAAAACATTTTGAATAATTTCATCATCTGTTAATTTTTTATAACCAATATCATTCTTGTCAAAATCAAGAAAGTCTGTGATTTCATACGCAAAAATATTTTAAAAACATGGTATGTTTGACACCAAGGTCAACATTTCCGAATGACCATGCTCGTTTCTGCTTTTTTTAAAAAAAAGTAGAAGGTTGGGCTGGCGGTTGACAGTCTGATGGATAATTGGAAGTTTACTGTCAAAAAGCCTTGTTAAAGAAACCTTTTGTATGATACTTAATATAATCTTGCATTTTGTATCCGCATAGAAAAAGTGATGTTGACATCAGAAGTAATATGCATGATGATTGGTATATCCATATATTTTTTAATTGATTGTTATAAATATGATTAAAATACATGATTTAAAGCAATCTATTTAAAAATATTTTAAAGCCTTTTTATTTATTTATTTATTTTCATTAAGAATTTCTTTTTTTCTGAGTTTAGTGGCTTCATTTGAACTTTTTGTAAACATAATGCTTTTTTAAAAAACAACATATATAATGTTACTGCTATTTTGCTTTATAGCAGTGAGGTTTGTGCACCTCAGTAACAAGACTTAGATACTTTTCTATAATTTAATGAAGGTCTTGGTTATTACAGGGTTCCCAGCGTCCTAGAAAGTCAGGGAAATTTCAAAACATATATGAAAAGTCAGCGAATTTACAATCATTTTCCTAAAAGTCATGGAAAAGTCTTACAGAAAAAATGAAAAATGACACTAAATTTATCAAATAGTCTCAGGAAAAAAATCACAAAATTCACCAAACAATCACAAAAAAAAAAAAAAAAAAAAGAGAAATTTAACAACAATCACAGAAAAAAATCACAAATTTTGATGAAGGATTGCAAAAATAAGTAGCAAATTTCGTTGTATGACGTTTGGTCAGAGAATGTTTTGAGATTTGGTCAGGGAATTTTTTGAGATGTGGTCATGGAAAGTCAGGGAAATTGCCAGTCGTGTTTTGCTGGGAACCCTGCATTAGATACTTTTTCATAATTTAATGAAGGTCTTGGTTATATAATTATATAATACAAAAAAACTATGTGCAAGTTAGCAAATACAGACAGGTTAACTTCATCTCCGCATCCGCCACTCAGCTAGAAAGGAGTAAAGTTCACCAGACAATAGATTTTCGACACTATTTATAACAAAATAGTAGTAGCTTTAGACAATTTTAGCTACATTTAGACAAGGGGATCTTTTGAGTAATTTACAATTATGGCGATCATTTCGAATTACCAGGACATCCAGAAAAGCAAGACAGTGTTGAGTTTCAATTTCAAAGGTAAACTGCATACATGGATCAATTGAATTTAATAAATCAAGTACAGCGTTGATGTTATTTTTAGACAAATCAAGTAAAGCAAAGCAATAATCTATGCAACGTGTTTAAAATGGAGACTGTATTAATTTAAATAATTTGACTTCAAAATAGTGCATATATATATATATCACTTAAAACTGGGCTTAAAAAGTTTCCAAAACCAAACCTTCCGCTATTTTATAAAACTTCCCTTGAAACACGAAAATATTTTGAGACAAGCAAATGCTGGTTAAAGAAATCAGGTTATCAATTTCATATTGAAAATAGTGAAACTCATTCAATCTATTTCTTAAACAATCAAAGACACAACTCGCACAAAGTAATTGATTTATGGATGTATTTTATTTATTTATTTTTTACTCTGATGCTTAGATAAATTAAGTACTTAGCATATTTTTTAAAGTAGTTTATGACATTTCTGCTTTAAATTTTAGGAAAAATAGTGCATTTGTTGATAGTTATAGTTTATTTGTTCTATAAAGTTAACTATGATTTTATTTGATTAGCTTTGAAGAAAATGCAGAAGATAGGTGTTCCACAGCAATTGAATCTGCAATTAAATCAGATCCTTCTAATCCTGAAGCATATCAGTGTCTCGCATCATTTCAAGTAGTGAAAGATCAGATAGAAGTATGTTTTGGAAATTTATTTATTATTATTTTTAAAAAATAAAGTTACCTTATTCTACTAGTAAAATAAAATATTTGGAAAGTAACAAAATTAAAAACTAATTATTTAAATGCCTTAAAATGACTTTTTTTTTCTAATGTGTATATTATTTTATAAGCTTATTTATTATGATATGCATGTCAAAGCAAAATAATGGTTATTGGTTAAACTAATTAACAAATTCTTATTTTATTGCATATTTGGTCTTTGAATTATTAAAGAATCTTAAAGAATATATTAAAATAAGTTATACAAAAATGCGACATTCAAGAAATGGCTCTTTATGATGTACACACACCATTGCTTATTGATTAAACTAATTAACAAATCTTATTACATTGCATGTTTGATCTTTGAATTTTTAAAGAATATATTAAAATAAGTTATACAAGTATGTGACATTCAAGAAAGAGCTCTTTACTCATACCATTTAAAAAAATTGTTTTTCTTTTGAGAATTGAATTTAAAAAAAGCATTTGTGAGAAAGTACTATAGAGTAAAATATAATTAAGATAGGAGTGTTTTAGGAAAAGCAAAATTTCATTGTTCTTATGTTCTTTTTTTCAAAATACATTATTTTAAACTATGACAACATAATACTATTATAATGTTGTTCATCTGTTACAATTAAATCTAAAGAATATGTATATGTTTAAAATACTTTCTGCATTTGATTGAAGTATAATTTGTGTTGAAATACAAATTTGCATACAAAGCAGGGTTGGGGTTTTGGACGCCCAAAACTAGTTTTGGACAGGACATGTGGGTTTTACTGTCCAAAACTGTACTAAAGTGTCTAAAACTGTACTAAAGCGTCCAAAACTGTACTAAAGTGTCCAAAACCTTAAAAAAGCAACATTCCACATGTTACCACTTCACATTTATTAAACATATAAATAAATATAATTATATCACAATATATTTTACTAACATTCAATTTAATTCTATGGTAAATGAAAAAAAGTTCAATTTTTTCTAATATCTGTGTAACATAAAAAGTTCTATTTCTGTTAAAATTGAGTTATAATAATAAGAAATTCTGTATAATACCACACATGTAGTATAGGGAGGGGAGATTTGCTTTAGTTTCAATTTTTGTGCAAGAAAATGTTACAAAGAAATTTCTTTTAAATAATGTTTCATTGTAAATTATCTTTTCTAGATTATAGGATAATGAAAGAAAACACAAATATTTAATTTAAAATGTAGAAGTTATTTTTTAAAATATGTATTTTTTATTATGAATTTAATCTAATTCTAGTGAACATTCTATTTCTTAAGTGTTAAATAGTGTTGTTATAATAATAGTCATATAATACAGTGTTATAATAATAGTCAATAACTAAATATCTCATAATCAAACAAAATCATTTTTATTTTTACTATTTCTTAATATACACATATTTGCCAGCAGTAAGCTGGTTTAATCAGTATGCTGAACCTGAACTCCATTTATCAATTATTTCCAGTAACACTCTCAGGACTTTCAGTAACAGAATCAGAATGTATTCGTCATAAAAATCGTTAGTACTTCTATTAACTACTATTATTTAAATGAATAACATTAAAATTATGATACATAATTAAATTTAATATCTTTTTAATGTAATTACTTTGTTACGTAGGGCAATTAGGTTGTTACTACTAAATTGTTAGGTAGTATAACGTAGGGTAATTAGGTTTGTTAATACTAAATTGGTATTTTTCTATTGTAATCTTTTTGACAATTTTTTTAACTTTTAGCATTGTTCTGATAAATACAATTTTACTACAAAATATAGTTTTGGACAGTTTAAGACAATTTTAGACAGAAGGGTTTTGGACAGTACGGTTTAAACCATGGATTTTACCGTGGTTTTTACCGTTGTGTCCAAAACCTTGCCAACCCTGATACAAAGGTTTTAAAACCTAAGTTTTATCAATTTGAAATAAATAAATGTTAAGAATGATTGATTATTTTAAAATTTAAAATACACATTAACTCACAAATATTTATTTATATTAATAAAGCCGAACAAATAAAACTGTTCAATATTTGAATTGTGTATTCAAATACCTAAAGAGAAAAAAAGCATGGATTATTAACAAATGTTGTTTATAGAAGCAATATAATTTTGAATTATAAGATAAAAAAAAAAATGTAGCAGCTGTTTTTTGTCTCTTCTCATCTTTATAACTGTGAGATCTTGAGCTGTACCTGAATACGGAGTGCAAGTGGTGCTAGAGTTGCCCTGCAATAAGATGAAACCTGCTCCTGCTTCCAAGTTAAAGTGGGAATGAGCGAAAGACAAAATGGAATAAAGTTCGACGAATGAAGGGTTAAAATAATGTAATCCTTTTTTTATGTTAAAAAATGACTAATTTAACAATGTACGACCCTAAATTGGATTATTTGTTGAAAAATAATGTGCTTTCCTTATTTTTAGGGTTCCGTACTTAAAAGGTAAAAATGGAACCATTATAAGATCACTCCTGTGTCTGTCTGTCTGTCACAGCCATTTTACTCATAAACTATGAAACGTGGAAAGTTCAAATTGGCTGAAGTAATAATAAATGCTATGGACCCATATATTTATAGATTATTAACCATTCACAAATGTAATTAGGAAAACTGTAGAGGGGCTAATTAAGTTACTTGAAAAAAAAAAAAACTTTTATTTGTGTATTGTGTGAAAGCTTTCGTAATGCCAAACTCAAAAATACATTTTTTTAATTTTTGGTATTATATTTTTAGAGATATTGTCGAAAATGTAATGCAAAAATATGCCCCCCCCCCCCCCCCCAATCTGTTTCCAAATCTACTGAAACTAAAATTATGAAAAAATTAGGGTTAGTAGACGTTAATTTAAACTTGCAGGAAAATTATAACGATTACCTAGGTCAGTTAGTTTGTGAGAAAATCATATTTTCCGTTACACACAATTTTCGATTTGTGGGCATTCAGCAAAGGAGAGAGGAGCACTGGAGATGCCTATTGTCGCAGAAGTATAATAAGATTGTTGATAACGATTTTCGAAAAAAATTGTCGGTAATTTGCCGAGATATTAACCCTTAAAGACACAGGTGGTTTGGACATACATAAAGACATGGGCAGCATACTCTATGTGCCATCGGCTTTTAAAGCCCAGTTAACAAATTTTAATGATATACTTCTGTAATACAATGCCCAGTTACTAAATCGTATATTTATTGTTCAAAACCCTCTGTGTGTGAGTAATTCTCGCACTCGACCGGTTTATTTTAGTTAAATGACGGTGATCGTAAGTGCCCTTAATTTATATTCTATGTTGTGTTCTCTTCCTATTGTGTCAGTAAATGTACCTCTTCATGTTTAATTGAGTAATATCTTTGTTGTAGTGCCTCTTCCCATATAACTTATATTTAAGTTTATTCATTACAGGAAGCAAAACAATCTCTTCAGAAAAGTCTGTCATTTTGGTTGCCAACTTTAGAGGATGATGATGATGATGAAAGTGCAGAGAAAAGACAACAGGTTTGAAAATACTTTACACGTGATACATAATTATTTTAGCTTATATGTTGTTTATTAAATACAAACTTTTTAAGTTTAATTTAAACCATTAAAAAATATACTTCAGATAAACAATGAGGATTCATTATTACAGTTGTCAACAGTGCTGTAGTCTGTATATATATATACTAGGGGGCTCAGCCCCCTGCTCGCTAACACTCACCAACCCTCATGAATTGCTACGCGATCCCAGCTTGCTTCGCTCGCTCACCACTATTTATGTCAACTCTAGCCAGAATGAGTGCTATCATAAATCATTACAACGTATTAAATTTACAAATATTTTTAATGTATAAAAAAGTAATTGAAAACTGTTGAAAATGTAAATAAAAACGTACCTTGGAAACATAATTAATTAAAAACCTTAGTGAAAACAAAATGAAAAATATTTTTAGTTGGGCCGCTATGAGATCCGAGCAAGCAACATATGAAATTTAAAAATATTTTAATTCATAAAAAAGTAATTGAAAATTTTGTTGAAAATATAAATAAAACTGCATTTATCAAAAGTTTGGCGCTATGACTTGTTGATCATCATTGAGAAAGCTAAGCGAACAGAAAATTGACGCCGTTTAAATTTAAATGGCATGTTAGTGTCAGATGGGGTCCTTCTCCTTTCATTTTGCCTATAGTATTGAAAACCACGGCTTAAATTAATTTAAAACTATAATAAGACGCTATAAAGCATGCTACATATCACGCTATCGAAATGTAAACAAAACGTTTTCGCCTGTGTCTAAATACAACCTTGGATCAAAAAGCTACGTCACCGTAAAACGGACCAATAGCAATTGTCATTCATATATTGCTCAAACGGTTTGCGTTAAAAGAGAGATCCTGTCTGGATTTTGATTTGCTGAGTGTTTTGGGACATGCAACCGTAACTACCACTGAGAAACGTCGCTTTGGCTGTTGCCAAATAGCAAGCTACAAATACAGCCCTTTTTTAGCGCTACGTAAGAGAAATATATATATATATAGATAGGCTAAAAGTATATAATGCAAATATACACTAATAGCTTTACTTTGGAAACAGGATATGTGGAGTTCTTCTTCTTTTTTTTTTAAATCTGGAAGGTAATATGATCTGTACCACTGTAATCCTCCAATATAAGCCTAAGCCTGGTTGGTAATAAATGTTAACCCTGCTGTTCTCCTTAGGTCTATATGACCCGAAAGGAAATTTAATTGCTTAAAACTTTTTTACTAAAAATTTTTTTTGCTCAAAATTTGATGAGTTTGTTATAATACCTAACATTTTGAGCCATAAAGCTTGAGTAAAAACAATTTTTAGTAAAAAAGTTATGAAATAGACCCAAGGAGAACAACAAGGTTAAATATTTTGTTGATTGAATAAGTCTAAAACAAGTCAATAAAGAAAGTAAAACTTTAAACCCTGCATTCAAGTTTATTTTTAGCTAATTTAATACCTCTTTTAAATTCTAGCTTGCATGGTATCTATTTGAATAATTAAGGAAAGGTTTATTTGTTTATGTATTTCCTAAATGGTGAAAAACTATCTAAATCACTGATACTATGCAAAGACTTACTGATACATGTAAGTGAAATTTGACTGAAAAGAAATATATATATATATATGTGTGTATATATATACTTATCAATGCCATTTT
This sequence comes from Maratus speciosus, assembly GCA_963932465.1. Classification (NCBI taxonomy): domain Eukaryota; kingdom Metazoa; phylum Arthropoda; class Arachnida; order Araneae; family Salticidae; genus Maratus; species Maratus speciosus. The sequence goes on along the minus strand of OZ010788.1, from coordinate 607,214,802 downwards.
CTTCATTTTGTTATGTATTAACCCTGAAATTAGGTTTGTTATGAAGTATTTTTGTTTTAAAAAACAAATTTTATTTATTATTTATTTATTTACTAGAAGATAGCCCATCAGAATGATGTGTTTGAGTTTTCAAAAGAGTAATAAAGTATTGCATTATAAAAAGAATTATGAAGTAATAAATTATATCTTATCTGACTAATAGTGTTGGCAGGGGTAAAATAGTTATAAAAACAGCCCATTTTTCATTGAAATTTAATTTGCAAGAAAAATATTAATTGAATTGGTAAAATAATGACATAGAATATGCAAATGAACTTCACTCACAAAATTTGAAGAACTATTTCACAAAAAATGTGCAAATGAGTACTAATAAGACTATTTTAAAACATATAGTCAATTAACATTCATCTTCGTTCATTCCATTTAAAAAAATCACTAACCTTCAATTTCTTATAAATCAGAAAAAAATAATAAATAAGAGTTGTTCACAGCTGTGAAGAAAAAATTAAAACAGCCCGAATATAAAAATTCTAACAATATTGCATTTAATACACACTTCGCTTGCCTTAAATTGTCATTTTTTAAGAAAGGTTTTATGCATGGAGTTCGTTCAGATCGCTATATTGCCAATGAGTTCGATGTCTGTATTTTAATGAATCTCAAAGGAATGAATCGGAAACATTTATAATTAAACATTGTTTTTGAATACAGCTTTATTGAAAAAATTAAATCTCTGAAAATTAAAATAAAATGACTGATTTTAACGAAAGATTATCAGGACCTAGATGAGTTCACTTCGGAAGTGTTATACACTTATACAACTTAAAATTTAAAAAGTTTATATCAGATTAAATCCTGATTTTTTTTTTAAACATGCGTAAAGAAACCTGCAATAAATTTTGATCATTAAAAATCATCTTTTATCACATAAGTAAATTGCAACTATTAATTGCATTAACAGATTTTTTTCTCTCAAATTCTTTTATTAAATTACAAATTTATTTTCCCTACAAAATACAAAATTTTAGTTGCATTGATATATATGTTATATATATATAAAACCATTAAAAATCATTGCAAAATACCAACAAAAAGCGTGAAATTAATTCTAATTACATTTTATAAGAAATATACATTTTTTTCCCATTATCTTTAGAATTCAAAGAATTTCAAAAGAAAATTTCTTTTTTTTAATTTTAACTACCGATAGATGGCACCAACAAAGCCTACACGTTCACAACAAATGCGATATGAACGAATGTTTACTTTTATGCAGGGAGAGATTGAACTGTCAATCTAAATTCAACTGAAGTTATCTCAGAATATATACATAATTAAATGCAAGTCATCTCCCAAATGTTAATTTATTTTAAATAATCTTTCTAAAATATAACTTTTCTGAAGTCTTATTCGAAAAAATAATTTTGAATGAAAATGGCCGAATGGAATTCGATAAAGCGAAGTGGTGTATCGGGATCCGGATGAGTTCACTCCGGAAGTGTTATAGACTTAGTGCTATTATATATATAATTTATTTATTTATTTATTTTTTGTAGCATTTCCATAATTTTAATTTAAATATAAATTTTATGTTTCATTTAGATCTAAACATTAGATCTACTATGTTTTTCTGAAAATTTATATCATTTTAAACATTTGTTACTTAAAAAAAACACAATTTTACTGATATTTCTTCCTTATTTTTAGGCTGTGCCTCAGTATGATAGTAGAATTAAAGCAAGCAAATTGCTAATAGAAGTTGGAATGTTTTATGTAAGTTTGGCATAGTATATACAAATTTTCTGAGTTATATTGTACATGATCCATATTTTGATTATCATAAGAAATTTCATGTGTGTATTTAAACTTTAAAACATATTATTTTAAATATTTTAAATACAATTAATATACCATCATGTACCACTAAAATTTTTAATAATTCTAAAGCTGTTGTTTTGAGTCTTTTACTTATCATAGACCCCACCCCTAGATATTTCTTTTGTCTTTGCAGTCTCCTAAAATTTAAGATTGAAATTATTATTTAAAATATTGGATAAAAAAGATAATTATTCTCTATTTTCCAGCAGTATTCTTAGTTTTAGTTTCCAATTTTCTTGCAAGACCTGTCCTGGATTCTAGATAAATGAAGCATTTTGCATTGAATTTTTCCACTGGGTTTGGATCGGTTTGCAGATTGGCTTTAAACTAGAATTTGCAGTTTCAGGTCAGGTATAATCTTTGTTTTACATTGAAAGTTATTTATTAAATCAGGATTATAAATTCGTTAAATCGAAGTATTTTTGTTCCATTTTCATCGGGACCATAAAAAAAAAATTTGTTAAATTGAGGCTCGATTGTATTTAAGTTAAAAATGAACATATTACAGTAGGCTGTTTGCCTATAAAACATGACTAAAGCACAGCTCGTCTAGCTGGCTGGAGATTTTGCAGCCTCCCTTAGTCTGTCTGACTAAGTCTGGATCTTGACCGCTTCTGCTGTTGTTCTCAGTAAAATTACATAGCTCATCAAAATCTATTGTTTCGTGGTCGAGGTTTCTTTTCAAGAGTTTCACTGAAGAATCTGCCTAGCTTTGCAGTACAGAGTTCACTTCCTATCACCACATATATATATATATAAAGACTTTTTTCTACAACAAACCTGAATATTATGACATTGTTCATTTTAAAAAGTAGTATTTTTAAATTTAAATGATTTAATATAATTTCTTTATCCTAGGAAGCTTCAAAAGTTTTAGAAAGTCTTTTAGAAGAAGATGATGAGGTTGTTGAAGTTTGGTATTTACTTGGTTGGTCCAATTATATTAGAGGAGAAGAAGGATATAAAAGAAATGCCCAGTTTTATTTAAGGAAAGCGAAAGAGGTGATGAATATACGTATTTGTTATTTGTTCTAATTTTTAATCAACTATACAACTGACTTGTCTCAAGAGTCTTTGTTATAAATTCTAGTTATGATAAGTTGCCTATGGATTTTGTAGAAGTTCTCTACAAATTCTTTCCTTACCTTCATTAAAGATCTGACAAAATGCATTTTTCTTCTCATCAAACTTGATATGCTTGTTCAGAAAATCTGACATCTTTTAGCTTTTACTTTTAAAAAAGAAAGTTTGATGGAATTTTAAACACAAAAATCTTAAATTTTTTCTACACTTTTCAAACAACCGAAATTGTACAGCTACACATGTAAACAACAGGCAGCCATATTTGTTTTCAAATAGTGTTGCCACTTAGCTCAAGTAGAAAGTAGAAGTGAGGTAGTGTTACCATGTTTTCCTGAGAAATTTTTCATCTGTAAAAAAAGAAAAAAAAAACCCCTAAAAATGATATAATTAAAATATTTTAAGCCTGGAAATTTTAAAGACTGAAAAAAAAAAAAAAAAAAAAAAGATTTAAAAGAATATTAAAAAACTAAAGGAGTCCTGGAGCAGGGGAAAATTTAGAGCTCCAGAGAGCTTTGGCTCCGGGCTCTAGCTCCGAGTCTCTGCACTGTAGGGGAGCTAGGGGATGGATGGGACATTCTCAATATTTCAGGCAATAAACATTTATTTTAAATTGCTTCCTAACCCCATATACCTCTACCACAGTGTGCTTCAGAACTAAAAGTAGGAACACATTGCTGTTTTCATTTTCCTTCAAAGTTGCATTTTCTGAAATCTCTGCTTAAAAGTAAGTTTTTTTTACATTTGAAGATGTGAAATATCTTATACAATATAAAAAATTAAGCTATGTTGTAGTTATTTATTTTAAGGTTCAATATCAATAATTAAAATGAATGAATAGTAACCATTGTGACAAAATAATTTTTGAGGTAAAATGGCTGAGAAGGGATATTATGCATCATGGGGATGATTGGGACATTTCAAATGGGGATGAATGGGACATTCTCACTCCTCCCTAGAGATGTTGAAAATTTTATTTATTAATTAAATAGTATTATATAGGATGATAAATCAATAATTTACGTCAATTAATAGTATTATATGAGTTGTTAGTGTTTAAAATTTCTGAGTGTTACTTATTGTATTGTAATAATTATTAATGGATTATCAAAAAATTGGTACTAAAACTTAATCAAAATAGATAAAATTGATAAAAATAGTATATGTGTATTGATCAAATGGGGGAAATTATATTGAATTTTGAAATGTTGCACAAATAAATCCCAACCCTAACATATTGGGTCAATTGGAAAGTCGGGTCGTGTTGGGAAATTCAATTCGTACCGGAAAATTCAATCATTTAATTATTAGACATTGATTCTGATATCTAATGTCTAATAATTATCGGGCAGAATTTTCTGGTACGAATTGATTTTCCCAACATGACATGACTTTCCAATCGACACAATAATTTCCGTTCTGCATGTTTCTACGATACATTTAATTAATATTAATTAATAAGTTATGATTGAAAATTATTAGCTATACTATATTTAAAAGACATTTTGCACTTTCATTTCAAATCTAAAATGCCTCATAAGTGGAAAAAAAGAACAGGTTGATAGCCGAAGTCCGCATTAAAAGTTAAAACTGCAATAAAAGAAGTTATTGAAAAAAAAACATATTGATTCATGCTGTAAAATAATATATTACAAATATAATTTTCATATAAGGTTATAATTATAAATTTTAATTTGGTAAAATTGAATACAGGGAGGAAAATCTTTGTGTCCCATCCATCCCTATTAGTGTCCCATTCATCCCTGCTGTGGGGATGATTGGAACAGGGAGGAACTTTTTTTGATTTCATAACATTTTTATGAATAAATCATAATCTAGAATAAATATTGTTCATATATGTTGGCAAATACCTAATATATGAAATGTGATATATAATATTGATAGTAACTTAAATAAAAAAATATTTTTGTGAAAATGTCCCATTCATCCCCCACCTCCCCTATATTCAAAATAAGTTACAACTCCTATGTATGTGATCTGCTATAGTTTTAACTCACTTTTGTTTTTGTAGGTCAGTGTCAAAGTGGGATATGAGGATGATGAGTGCATAGAACATATAAATGAACTTCTTCAAGAATTAGATTCCCTTTATCCAGATGATTCTGATGAAGAAGAAATAGAAGATACAAATGAAAATGAACTTTCTTCGGATTCAGACTCAAATGAAGAAATGGAAACTTAAATAAATGTTTATAAATAATATTGTTATTTTTGTAAATATTAAATGACAAAGTGACTTTAAAACCTTTGATTGTCCATTATTATGAGTTCAAGATCAAATTCTCATCAGGCGTGTTCCACAGTAACAAGACAAAACTACAAGTTACACACCATGTTGCATGAGATAATGAATTTTTATTAAGATTTCTATTCTAGATTGCATTTAAAATTCTGTGATGGCATGCAAAAATTGTCAAATGCAATTTATGTAGATTACAGTAATTCTAAATGTATAACAAATCATGGAAAAGTACATAATACACTGGCCTCCAAAAGTTAAGGAACAGGGACGGGATGCTTTCGATTGTACACGGTTTGTCGAATATCTACCAAAATTATTGCCGAATTGTTCTTCTAGGATGTAAAGAACATGCTTGATTTCATATTTCTTGTTGAAGATTAGTTGAGATTTAGTTCAGGGGGCTAATAATAAATTTAATAGGTACAACTTGCATATGTGCCTGGAGTCCGCCATCTTCTTTCTTTGTTGATCATCGCCGATTTTAAATTTCTTTATTTGGATTTATTTATTTATTTTTGTTGTTGTTTATGTTTAATCTCTAAATTTTCAAAAATTAAACAAAGTGGTTATAAATGATCGACAAAGAAACAAGATGGCGGACTCCGGGCGAATACGCAAGTTCTTCCATTTAATATTAAAATAATATTTGCTATGTTACAGAAAATGCTGAAAACGAAAGTCCAATCAAATATCGATGAAAATTCACAAAGATAGGGGTGATATAGTGAGTTGCTTTCTATAAACAGCTTTATTATAAGGGATTTTCCACAACTTTTCTATCAGCTAACTTATCTTTCTGAGTTTTCACATTATTTGACTGAACTTTTTATAGAAGTTGCCCAAAATAGCTGACTACCAAATTATGAAATAAAATTTTTTAAAGCTTTCATGCATATACAGTTAAAAATTATTTCATACATTTTTTTCCCCCTCTGCTGATATACCTGATATCTACAGATTTCCTTTAAACTTCATATTGTTTTATGTTCTTGTGTTCATTGTCTCAAACTAGTGAATTTACATAATTAGAATGTTAAGTACCTAAAAATTATAACCATTTTTTTCAAAAAACAACAACAAAAAAAAAGCTTAAAATATAGAGATTTTATTATCAAAAAATATTATTCAAATTTTCAAGATATTACGTGAAAAGTGTTATAGGATTAAAAAACATGAAATGTATGACTTTATATATTACACGAAGCACTGATGTAACAACTTCTGGATTACCCTCTCTTATGAAGCAGTAAAAGATACCTAATATGAGAATATATGTGTTATTTTAGCAACAAATTAAACTGTGAATGGATATCTAGATAAACCTGAGTTTTATAAACATTTTTACAAAATTGCAGAAAAGCTCTCATAGGACTAAAACAATTTTTTTTTTCCAAGTGAATAATTAAAAAATTTTCTTGTTTTCATGGTTATTAGAAACGAGTGGTTGTTGATAATTCAACAATTGAAGAATAAACTTCATATATGTTCCACGAAATTTCACGTTATCACAATTTAAATCCAAGGTTGGGAGAGCTTAATTATATAGACTTCACGATTCATGTAAAATCACATTAAAATAATAAAACATATTTCACAACTGAAAATGGCGCTGGTGTTGTTCAGTATAAGTCCAAGTCAAGCACAGGATGATTAAAAAACTTGAAAATTCTATATTTACACTTTAAATATATACAGTATATACAACGAAAACATATGAATAATATTTGTTATTCCTCACTAGGAATTCCAGATAATTTCTTTTATATGTTCAAGAATATTTATTTCTCCCTTTTCGGAAGAACAAGAAATATGCAGCCAGCATGCTGCTTTCGAGATTCACATTCAAACTGAACTATAAACAAGAGAAATGCTTTTAAAACAATTAATACTTCAGAAACTATTTCTTCTAACAAGAAGTCAAGCATGATTTCATATTCGGAAATAAATTTCCCCCTTTTTTTAAAATTAAACATCATTTCTTCTAATAGAAGACCACGATAAAAAACCTACACGCAGCATATTTATCTGCTGCGTTCAAGAATCACTAACTAAACTAAAAAAAGGAACAAGAAAGAAAAAATGTTTTTTAATATTAATTCTCTAGTCAGACCACGTGACCTGGGATCACTGGCGCCTAATCAGTCTGGCTGAGAAAAGAAGAGGTTTGCGAAATTCCACAAACTCCCCCCCGATGAACAAGGGTTCATCAAAATGGGGATTCAAAATAATTAAAGTAGAAATAAAATTATTCTAAAAAATTATCAGTTACACTATACATAAATACAATACAAATCAAAATATATACTTACATACTGGACTTCAAACAAAATAATAAAACAATTAAAAATATTTGGTTGGCAGGTTTCTGCTACTAAAAATAGAAAGAACAATTTAAATCTATACAACTTTTTCTGGAATATTCAACACACAAAAAAAAAAAAAATTAAACTAAAAATTAAAAATATTATCAAACAAGAAACATTTTTTTTTTTTTTTTTTTTTTTTTTTTTTAAGTGAAAAAAAATAATTTTTTTTAAAGTCAATAAACAAGAGAGTTCTTGAGTCTCTAATAATATCAGAGGTTTTTTTTTTTTTTTTTTCAGTTCTATTAATAAAAAAGTTCAGAGTTTTTTTTAGTTTGTGAGTTCAAGATTGCACAATAGATTTATAGGTCTCTTAATAAATGAATTATTTGTTTTGAGTTCACAAGATCTTATCTTGCCGTCTCTGCCTATAAAGGTTTTAGTAACTTTTCCTAACTTCCACAAACTTCGGGGTAAGTGTTCATCATGTACAAGCACCACATCATCCACTTTAAAGTCTGAAGATTTATTCTGGTCCGTGTAGTGAGCAGATTTTAAATTGAGAAGATACTCATTTTTCCAACGCTTCCAAAAATGATTTAGAAGAGTCTCACGAAAAAAGAAAGCGTTTCACTAAAGATTCTTTCGTTGTTGGTAAAATTAAATCGTTCACTTTTATGGTAGGTAGACACAAGATACGTTTTCCGATTAAAAAATGTGCAGGAGTAAGAGGAGATGGTTCTTCTAACTCGGAATACGTGTAAGTCAGCGGACGAGAGTTAATTACAGCCTCTACTTCAATTAGAAGCGTTTCTAATTCACTCAATGTTAAGGAAGATCTTCCAATAACTTTACGCAAGGTAGTTTTCACTGAGCGAACCATTCGCTCATAGAAGCCACACCACCAGGCTGCACGCTCTACAATATACTTCCAGGATATGCTGTGATTGGCGAAAAATTTTTTAACATCAGGATGGTGGATTACTTTCCACATTTCTTTTAGTTCAAGATCAGCTCTTTTGAAAGTTTTGGCGTTGTCTGAATAAATTACAGCACACAGTCCTCTTCGTGAGATAAACCTGCGAAATGCTAACAGGAATTCTGTCGTTGACATGTCTTTTACTAGTTCTAAATGAAGTGCTCTTGTGATAGCACATGTAAATAATAAAATATAATATTTATTTTCATTCCCCTTCACATATAGGGGTCCCGCATAATCAAGACCTGTTACTGAAAACGGTGGAGCTTCGTTAATACGGTCACCTGGAAGAGGGGCTATAACTTGTTGACCAGGGCGTACGTTAAATTTCTTACAGATTGTACATTTGTTCAGGACTGATTTAATGCACTGCCTTGATCTTAAAATCCAAAACTTTTCACGCGTTTGTACCAATGTACTGGACACTCCTGAATGAAAAACTTTTTCATGAGCATCTTTCACGATTAATTCAGTCAATTAAAGTTTTGCAGGAATCACTACGGGATGTTTTTCATAAAATGAGGATTTAGATTTTTGTAACCGTCCTCGTACCAACAGCAAACCTTCATTTGACAACATAGGATTTAACTGTAGAAGATTCGATTCTTTAGGGATACTTTTGTTACATTTCAAGCTTTTAATAACTTCAGGGAAACTTTCTTCCTGCACTAGCTTTAACCAAAAATTTTCTGCATGTAACATTTCCTCAGCTGATAATTCTGAAAATTTTCTTTTTTCTACCTTTAATTTTACATTAGAAATAAATCTAAATATCCATGCAGTTACTCGATACAATTTCTTTAGGGACTATACTTTTCAAGAATAAAAATGGGAATTTCATCAGATTTATTTGTTTGAACAACGCAAGAAATGGTGGCTGCTTTTTTAGACTTCTCTTCAGAAACATCAGGTAATCGAGATGCAGCAATTTTAACCCTAGGCCACTGATTTTCGGGAAGGGAAAGAAATTCAGGACCATACCACCATTTTTGAGAATTTATTAAATGCTTCACAGAACAACCTCTCGTTATTAAATCTGCGGGATTAAGTTTGCCATCACAATGTCTCCATAAACTAGGATCAGACAAATTATGAATCTCAGCTATTCTATTACTAACAAATGGTTTCCATTTTCCTTTTGGCCCTTTAAGCCAATGAAGAACAATTTCTGAGTCCGACCAGAAAATAGTATTATTTACTTGGATAACGTTCGTGATAAACTTTGCCATTCTGGCACCAATAAGTGCTCCCATGAGTTCAAGACGAGGAAGAGTTAACTTCTTCAAGGGAGCAACCTTAGACTTAGACATTATAAAACTAGTTTTAAATTTATCTTTAGAAATTGGATACCGTAAGTATGCCACTGCACCATACGCATTAGGGTTAGCATCAGTGAAAATATGCAGTTGGAGATGCTCCTTTTCCATGATCAGGTTGTTGAAATAGTGTCGGGGAATTTTCAAGTGTGTGAGATCAGGGATTTCTGAAAGCCAATTTTGCCAATTATTTTCTAGTTCACCACAAAAACTTTCATCCCATGATATTCCCTTTATCCACAATTGCTGCAAAAGGCATTTGACACGAATAACAAAAGGGGCAATAAATCCGGCTGGATCAAACAACGTAGCTGCAATTTTCAAAACGTTCCGTTTTGTACAAGAATCATTGCTTAAATTTTCTAACAATGGTCGTAATTCTAGTCCTAATTTATCTTCTGTATTGTTCCAGATCAATCCTAAAATTTTCAAGGAAGTATTTGGAGGTTCGGGACTAGAAATAGGAATGTTTTCGTCAACCCATTTTTTCCTAAGTTCCTGAGAATTGCTTTCAAATTTTCTTAACTTCATCCCCCCTTCTTTCAAAATATCAACAGCTTCTTTAGTTAAATTAAAGGCTTTTAGAACATCGTTTTCTCCTGAAAACAAATCATCAACATAAAAAGAAGAATTTAGGATTTCAAATGTTTTATTATGAGAGCTTTTATATTTATTAATATGGTGCTTAATAGTACAAGCAAGGATAAAGGGACTGCAGGTGACACCAAAAGTAGCTCTGGTCATTCTATAGGGTACTATGTTTTTATTCTTATCAAAATCTTCATAATATAAGAATCTAAGATAATCGTGATCTTCCTCGGCTACAGATATTTGCAGAAAAGCTTTTTCAATATCAGCCGAAAAGGCAATTTTATGTAAACGGAATTTCAAAATTATGTCTAAAACATTAGGATTTAAGTTAGGGCCGTGATTCAAACATTCGTTTAATGATAGAGAATCACCATATTTGGAAGAAGCATCATAGACTATGCGCATTTTTGTTGTAGTTTTGTCGTCACGGATAACAGGTCTGTGTGGCATGTAATAGGAATTATTAGAATGTTTCTCGGTGCACAATTCTATTACACCCTCATTAAACTGCTCTAGCAAAATGGAGTTATATTCTTTAAATAAAGAATCGTTTTTCAAGAATTTATTTTCTAAACTAGAAAACCGCTTCTTTGCTACTTCAAGATTATTTCTAAGTAATTCGCGAGAATCTTTCCACAATAATTTTGCTTCATAACGCCCATTTACGAATTTTAGATTTTCTTTAAATTCTTTTATTACCTCATGATCGGTAATGTTCTTTTCATTGCTTTCAGCAATGCCAATTGATTCAAGATCCCAAAATGCTTTCAGTTGGGTATTTATATTTTCAACTGAAACACGCAAACAAGCTACTTCTTTTTTATTAGACTCTATTTGCCCTTGCACCGTATGACCGAAAATAGTTTCTGCAACGTATAATTCTTTTGTCAATTTTCCCTCGATTCTCTTTAATATTTTCCACAAAAAGTCCGACCCTAGCAAAATATTTATTTCCTGTTCAAGACCTGTATCAGCAGGCTTAAAGCCTCTTGTTCTCATTATGTCTAGAAGTTCTGGTTCTAGTGTTTTCACAGAAGCTCCAGTTATATTATCAACCACAAGTGCTTCGATATTTATCGAGTTAATAGGTTGCACAACACTGTATAATTCTAGAGCAACAACTTCATAACAAGATTCATAAGGGCATCTCCGCCCAAAAGGATAAACTAATAAATTTTCTCTTCGCAATGGCTTCAATTTAAATTTTTGTACTAGAGATCTCTTCACAAAACATTTTTCTGAACCACTATCACATAAAACGCGAGCCAACAAGCATTCCTTACCAGCAGACACAGAAACTGTACAAGTCTGCAATAATGTAGATTTATTTTGTTTATATTTTTGTTCCGACATCATAGATACAATTGCACCTTTCATTTCTTTTTCAGGATTTTCTTTTGCTGTTTCTTTAAAACAAAACAAAGGACCATGGGTAGTGTTACCACATTTGGAACAAGGGTTAATTTTTGTTCTACAGTTTACAGATAAATGTGACTTATTTGTGCATTTGTAACAGCGACCTTCTTTCTTTAATTTATATCGTTTTTGTTCATCAGTGAACTTCGAACAATTTAGTCCTACATGATCAGAAGACTTGCAAAATATGCAAAACTGTTTTGTAGATGTATTTAAAGCAGCAGCTGAAGGTATATTTTTCTTTTGAGGAAAATTTTGATATTTACTTGAAGGATTTTCATATTTAAATTTAGAATTTTCATAAGTCTTGCTTTGGGAATTATTTACTAAATTAGTAGCTTCACGACATCTTAATTCCGTTTTAATAAAATTTATTAAATCGGTGACTTCACAGTCCTTATCGGGGTCACGTTTTCGATGAAAATCTAGTATCAAATTTTCGGGTAACAGTCTTAATAATATTGGTAGTAATAAATGGCCGTAAGAGCCTGATGTTACTCCTAACGTATCAAGATTTCTCATACAAGTTTCGATATTATCATACAACTTTCTTAAAGAAATAACATTGTTAGAGGATTTCACTGGTTCAAGATTCAGAATTTTGTTCATGTAACAGTTTATTATATTTTCCCGCTTACCATACCTTTCTTCTAACAACTTTAAACAAGTTGAATAATTTTGATCTGTCAGTTCAAAACCAGATACAATATTATATGCAGGACCAGACAACAAAGATTTGAGATATTGGAATTTTTCAATTTTTGATAACGATTCGTTTGAATCTATCGCACTAGTAAATAAATTAAAAAATTCTAAGAACTGGCTTGCATCACCAGAAAATTTTTCTATGCTAAGTTTAGGAAGCTTCACTGCCGAAACTGGTTTACTTCCGATTTTTGAACCGTTACTTGACTCTAGTAAAACTTTTGGTTCAGTTTCGATTTTACATTTTTTAAGCCTCATCTTAATTTTAAATTTCAAACTGGATATTTTTTCAGAATATTCTTCTACCGATTTTAGTTCTTTTTCATATTCAGTTTTTTCCTGAATTAGCTCATCTATTTCGGAATCTAATTCCTTTAGTAGAGCTTCCTTTTCATTTACGAGCTCTAACGATTCCATTAAAGAATCGCAATCAGTCTTATCAATATCAACAGATAATAATGTATCACATTTTGTGATTAATTTTGTTACTGCCGCACGAACAGTAGCTCTTTTACTTTTAAGCTTATCAGGCTTATCCATGTTTAAAATTGATTCAATTTTCAAAATAAATTATCATGAGAAATGTATATTTTCAAGAAATCAACAGTCATGCAGAATAATAAAGGTATTTCTTACCTTTTTTCCCGGTTGTTGAGGGACCAAAACTTGAAGAATAATCTTCATATATGTTCCACGAAATTTCACGTTATCACAATTTAAATCCAAGGTTGGGAGAGCTTAATTATATAGACTTCACGATTCATGTAAAATCACATTAAAATAATAAAACATATTTCACAACTGAAAATGGCGCTGGTGTTGTTCAGTATAAGTCCAAGTCAAGCACAGGATGATTAAAAAACTTGAAAATTCTATATTTACACTTTAAATATATACAGTATATACAACGAAAACATATGAATAATATTTGTTATTCCTCACTAGGAATTCCAGATAATTTCTTTTATATGTTCAAGAATATTTATTTCTCCCTTTTCGGAAGAACAAGAAATATGCAGCCAGCATGCTGCTTTCGAGATTCACATTCAAACTGAACTATAAACAAGAGAAATGCTTTTAAAACAATTAATACTTCAGAAATTATTTCTTCTAACAAGAAGTCAAGCATGATTTCATATTCGGAAATAAATTTCCCCTTTTTTTTAAAATTAAACATCATTTCTTCTAATAGAAGACCACGATAAAAAATCTATACGCAGCATATTTATCTGCTGCGTTCAAGATTCACTTTCACAAAACTAACTAAACTAAAAAAAGGAACAAGAAAGAAAAAATGTTTTTTAATATTAATTCTCTAGTCAGACCACGTGACCTGGGATCACTGGCGCCTAATCAGTCTGGCTGAGAAAAGAAGAGGTTTGCGAAATTCCACAACAATCAAGAACATTGCTTTTATCATAGAGATCTGCACAAGTCAAAATTTCCAGGCCCCACCCAAACAAAAGCTATCTTGGCCCGACAGCCCGGTGTAAAAATTAAAAGTTCGGCCCGAGCCTGTTTACATTTTCACAGTTCTCGGTCCAGTCCATACAAAAATCAGTGAAAACAGGCCCTACCTGACTCAATTTCTACAAAAAAATGTGTTTTTTCTTAATATACAATTAAGATTCTTTTAATAAATACTACATACAAATTTATGAGTACATTTTACAGTATATTTTAGGTCACTATGTGTTCGCAAAACAGAAAACACACAATAGTAACATTAATGATTAATTACAGTCTTAGACGTTTCAAAATTCAAATAAGGATTCATTCAAAAATTAATATAGAATATAGGGTTAAAAATATGATAACTTTTGAAGCTGTATAATAAAAAGTAGATTTTTATTAAATATTTCTCTTTCATCTTTTAAGGCTTTTCTCAAATCCAAAGGAGCTACATTCTGACACATTTCTGAATTCATTTCTTTTCAGAAACGCGTAAGGTTGGCAGGCATTTTTATTCAGAAACTATGGAAATGGCGTTTTTTTTTTTTCCTTTTTTGATAAAAGCAATATATCTTTGAGAAAATGCTGCCAAAGTCGGCGTTTTGAATCGAATTTCCGGAAGCAATAGCATGGGAAATGAAAAAAAACCTAGTCACGTGACAAGAATCTCTTATATCTCTTTAAGTAATTTATCAAAAATGGAAAACGCTATTTGTTTCCAAATCCTTTCAATAGTCAGGCCTTTCAATTTTATGCCTTCAGAGTTAAAAATGAATCAGAAATTTTTGCTTTGTTGATCAGTGAATTTGAGAACCACTTTCAGGTATATTTCCAAAGGTACTGTTAACAGAAGTTCATTATCACTATTAATACTTTTACAAAACATATTGCCTGCCCTACACATCCTGAGAACGATTAAGACCACTTCCGTCCCGGCACAACTATATATAAAAGAAATGCAAGCCTGATCTTGGCCGGGCACTAGTCTGCTGAAAAAATGTAACCCAGGATCAGACACTATGTAACTGTCTGATGCTGATCTCTACGATGGCCATGTCACATTTGATGTTGTCAAACTCACATCGGCTCGCGACGCACATTTATACTTCTTCTCGTGAAAGTCATATTCATTGAAAATGGCTCATATTTTATCGGCTGAGCTTAATTTTTTCTATTGACCCGTTCAATTTTTTTTCTGGCCCGTTTGAAAGTTCACCGGGTAAAGGCCCATGCAGACCTATTTTATTATTAGAAATACATCGAAGAAAACTCTTTACTAATTATTATCTCTGTTTTCACTTCCTCATCTTCGGGATGCACTCAAAAAGTTATGTGCATACAGTTTCGGCAATGGGGATTTCCGACTTATCATATTTCTGGTTTTTATGTCATAAATTCTCAATCACGTATATTGGCTTTCCCAATCTTTTTTTGTAAGTGACTGATATTGGTTAGGAAGCATAGTGGTTTATAGTTTTTCACTGTTAGTCAGGTGTGGTATTACTAATAAAGTGTACCGTAATATGAAAGGTAAATTTAATTTGATGTTCTTTTTAGTTAAAATGTTGCGTTGTGTAATATCGCAATAAAACCCTCCGTTCTTTGAGGTCAGTAATTGTAAAAAAATAGAAAAAGGAAACTTCTTACATGTATATCTGTAAATAAATGATGAGGACACCTTTAAGCATAAATCAATCTTTTATTTCATCTTGAAGAAGAGAAGTAAGAGGCTCACCCTTTGGTCACCGATTTTCAAAATAAATACCTTGCCAATAAAATAACTTATTCCTCTTTAAGAAAATCTTTAAAAATGTAAGATGCAGCACTAGGAGAAATTTTTTATAGATAAAAATCTCAAAGCCTTTTTAAACCAACAGAAAATAAATTTAACAGGAGTTATTAAAAACGCAGACATCGCTTTCGGAAACTTTTTACCGGATTCCACTTCCATCAGCAGACAGACTGGAGCCGAAGCTCGCAGCCTTTTTAAGACAAAAACTAACTCATAACAGATCACCAACAAAACAGATTCTGATTTAAAATTAACGGAATTTTTAATTTATAGTAAGAATACGGGGACTTCAAAAGTTACTGAAAGAAAAGATTTAAATCTATTAGAGAATTTAAAATATTAGCTAATGTCTTAATAAACAAATCCGAAAGAAAACATTTAAAAAGCTTTATTTTTATTTGTTCCACGCTCAGTGAATAGACACACCTCCAAAAAGATCGACATCCATTCAAAGCTTACGCCGGGAGACAGTCGCTCCGATGACGTCATCACAATACTCACAGATTTCAAAGAAGCACCCTATGCCAGGCGCAGCCGAACGTCAGCGAACTTGCCGATATGCAGTGAAGCGGCGAATTTGCCGAAGTATGAACTTAACAAAATCGCTTGCGCAAAAATAAATATGAATTTAAGCTTAAAGAACATCCATGTATAAGGCCAAAAGAAATAAAAAAGTAACAATTTAAACACTGAGATTTCATCTCACATCAGGTATTTTGAAATATACTTCTGGCTGCTTTTCTTTCTAGCTTCTGTTTTTTATCACCCTGGGTTGCTGCCTATACAGAGTGTCTACAGAATCGGGAAATCATTGAAAAATCAGAGAAATTAGTCTATATGCACAAATTTTTGCCTTGCCAATGAGGCTGATTCCTCTATTTTATATACCATATTTTTTCTATTCTGTATTAGGCTCTTCCAATATTTAAAAAAAGATGTATATGTTATGAGTTTTTGATATTTAACACAAATTAATGTGATCATATGTTCTTATTTTCTGTGAATAGCCCTTATATTGAAACAATTTACCCTTTTTTGAAAATTTCAAATGATATATTAGCATAACCTCACTCTGCGACTTCACAAGGTAACCAGCTTCTTAATCCGATTATCTACCACATCAAATGATAGATATGTCTTAGGATTGAACATTCTGCAGAAAATGAGGAAATTGTCTGGTCAACGTATATCCATTGAATTGTTGGACTAAATTTTGAATTCAGATACATAAAACTGTCAACCAATAATTTATGAATATTGAGCAGTTATGTTTTTCTCTTGTTTTTTATTTCAAATGAGATATTAGCAAGCTGAATAAGTGTGTTATACGAGGAAGCAGCATATATTGAAAAATATAGTATGTGTATTGTTAATAATGGAATCAGGAAAGTCTGATAAAGATTGTCAAGGAAATCATGGAAAAATCAGGGAACTTTTTCTTTACATTCCTTTAGACACCATGTCATAGTGGATTAAAACATTAAACATTATTACATTAAAATTTTAATGTTTAACAAATTATTTATGTCAAAAATTGAAATTTTAATGAATTTTTATTATTTATTAAGCAAAGTTTAGTATCCTGTTATTCATCATCTAATATTTAGATAATGATTATTTTATGTTCTAAAAACAAACTGATGTCAAATGTAAAAAGAAGAAAGAAAGCACAAGAAAGAGAGAAGCCTCTGCCGAGGGAAATAATAACTAAAATAAAGGTGTGTGGGGAAAATATGCATCCTTAATGATATCAGATGCAAATAGAACTAGGAAAAGGAAGCCAAATACTAGTAAGATAGTAAAAAAGGGGAAGGGAAGAGCACCTTCTACTGGAGAAGATGAAAACTAAAATGAAGTAGAGGAGGAAATGATTACAGGTACAAAGTTGAAAGTTACATGAAAATCAGTTGATTAGAAGACAAAAAAAAATAAAAAAAAAATAAAAAAAAAAATAAGAAGAAATGTTAAATGTATAGCAACAAAAGTACCATATGATAATAAAGATAAAAACTCTGCTAAAGCTTAGAAAAGTTGTCCAAATGAAACAGAAATTTATTGAAAGAAAAAGCATACGCCTAGGAGCCTAAAAAAAGTAAATCCAGAATAGAAAAACAATATAAAGGGAGAAAAATTGAAAATGCAGGGCAAAAGCTTTCAAGACTGTTCTCATACCCAAAAAAGCTACTTTCGGACATAGTTTTAAAATAATTTTTGCTTGTAAAGGCATGAAATTGGCAGGCATCCTTACTCAAACTGCAATCGAAAGACGTTTTCCATTTTTTGGTAAAGGCAGGAGATCTTTCAGAAAATACTGTCAAAGTTAGCATTTTTAACCAAATTCTTTATACAACACCGCAAGAAAGGAGACAAAACAGTTGTCATGTGACCACAATTGCTTGTAAACTCGATAAGTAATCTTTTTAATCAAAAAGTGGAAAGTGCATTTAGATTCTAAATCATTTCAATAGTCAGACCTGCCAATTTTATGCCTTTACTTTTAAAAAAGAATCGGAAAATGTGCCAAAGTTTCATGTTGTTAAGCTGGGAACTCTAAAACAGGGTCTTCATCTCAGAAACTAAGGCCCCTATTGAAAAAATAAATGCAGATTTATGGACAATCATATAACTCATAATATAACATAATCATATAACATATATAATCATATAACATGGACTCAATCATATAACTTTGAGATACCCCAATAGCAGAGTGAAGGGTAAAGATAGTGTTATAATATACATAAAGATAAGAAGGGGTAGAGAGGGAATAAAGTAGGGGCAAGCTGTCAGGATTGTGATAACAGAAAAATAAAGATGAGAGATGAAAAAGAGAAAATTGCAGATGGAAGAGCAACTGAAAAATAGCTAGAAGAAATGGGAGAAATGTCGAAAAATGGAAGGGCCCGTATGGAAAATGCATATGCATGTAACTGAAGGATAATTTGACAGTGACCCAGGGTGATAAAAGTAGAAGCTAGAGAGAAAAGTAAGGGCCCCAAAGCTAGAACTGTATCCTGAAAACCCCTATAGAAGGAATAACATAAACCACTATGCATCCTAACCAATATCAGTTACTAATGAAAAAGATTGGAAAGGCCAATACACTTCATTGAAAAATTATTACTTGAGCGAGAAATGCATTAAGGCTGAAATCCCCATTGCCAAAACTGAATGTGAAATCTGTATGTTCAATGCAACTGGGGACATTGGATGGGAGAAAATATAACATAAACAGATTGTGTCTGTCTCTGATGGCTTAATAAATTACCTGGATTCATCCAGTGCAGACAATCTCTGATAAGATCGGATTGTATCTGAATAGCAATTGGTAGATTGGAGTCACTAAGAAACAATAATTGATACAATCGAAAAAAAAAAAAAACATTTTGTCATCACACAACACTACTCTCAATAGATTGCTGAGAATTCATTAAAAATGTTAAAATCTCTTGCATAGCTGATTCATTGTAAATTAAAGTAGTTTATAACCAAGATTTCTAGCATTTTTAAGAAAAAAGAAAGAGCCAATACAGTAGACTCCCTCAAATCCGCAAATGCCTAAAATCCGCACATCGTCACAGATGTCAGTTCAGATGTAAGAACAAAATTTCACAATTTTTTAGTTTTATATCCTTCTGTACGTATTTTAGTATGCAATTCTCGATAATATGACTGAATTCATGGTTTTTCATGAAGGAAGTTTAAATTTATTTCTGAAAAAAATAATAAATAAAGATATTGCTGATATCTTTGGTAACCACAATCTTTTTACGTATTAATTGAGATTTTTTGGTTATTTAGACTGGCTAAACCTGAAATAAAACTTCTTTACTTTATGATTTTGATATGAATTAATAAGATACGCCTTTAAGAGGAAAGTTCATTGAATAATTAAAAACTGTATCTCATCTTTATTATGCATATTTAATTGTACATTATTAATTATTTACTTGACCTTTACTTTTAATAATTGAATCATTTTTAAAATGATCTTCCTTTTTATTATTTTACTTTACTTAATTATTTTAATATTTAAGTATATTGAAATTATACATTATAATTTCGATTGCATTCAAATTACTGTAAAAACAATGTAAACAAAGCAATGACCTGAAATCCACACAACCTCTGGTCCAAAGGTGTACGGATTTGAGGGAGTCTACTGTAGTACCATTTCTCTTATGGATATAATCTGTTTATGTTTGAGAATATTGCAAGAATTAGCTACAAGTTATGCCCACTACTACCTTTCGAGTAAAGTAACAACTTCCAGGCCAATATAAAATGCAAAAAGAAAGAGCCAGAGGACTCAGTACCAAGTCTGAAATGGGAACATGAACACTTTGTTTAATAACACAATACAAATTAAAAATATAAAAACCAAAATGATAAATTAATTAAATTTATCCCCCATCAGATGTTTAAAAACCCAGAAGTAATGAAAAAGCAAATATATTTCTTTACATACCCAATGATGGATCAATCTAATTATTTTGATCTGAAATGACCATGATGGCTTTTTAGTTTTGTATTAAATCAAGTTATTTATAAATATCAAGAAGGAGCTTGGTGCAATATATAATAGAAGTGTAAAAATAACAATGTTAAAAGCATAAAATTGTTTTAATTTCAAGCATACCGGTTTTCGGTAGCATATAGCATACCTTCCTCAGTGCTAAGGATGATGGAAATTTGCAACATATATAGGAGAGATGGGGATTCAAGTTAAAGGTTTATTGACCAACAGGAAAACAGAGGATTGCAGGAACAGCCAATAGGAAAATAGATGGGAAATGGAACCGAAGTAGTGAGAAATTACTTTAAAAGAAAAAAAAATTACGAGAAAGAAGTTTTTATGTAATATTTCCAACATTCTGATAATGGGGATATAGCGAATTCACAATTAACAATATTTTAAAATTTTTTATAAATATGAAAGGCTTTAAGGAAGTTAAGTTCGAGTATAGAAGTAGGTTTAGAGATTATTTTAACCGAATTGAAGTCAAAAGTATGATTCATCTCCCAGCAATGTTTTGCAATAGAGGATTTATTGATTTCTTGTTTTTTAATATATTGTTGATGTTCTTTTCTCTTATTTTTTTTTTTTTTTTTTTTTTTTTTTTTATTTTAAAGCAATTCTTTACTA
Source organism: Maratus speciosus (assembly GCA_963932465.1). NCBI lineage: Eukaryota > Metazoa > Arthropoda > Arachnida > Araneae > Salticidae > Maratus > Maratus speciosus. The sequence goes on along the minus strand of OZ010788.1, from coordinate 607,193,881 downwards.
CTTCGGTTCCATTTCCCATCTATTTTCCTATTGGCTGTTCCTACAATCCTCTGTTTTCCCATTGGTCAATAAACCTTTAACTTGAATCCCCATCTCTCCTATATATGAGCAAATTTCTGCCATCCTTAGCACTTTAAACTAATGTATGGTCTCTGAAAAGAGTCTTTTTTTTTTAATGGGGCACTCCCCGGTAGCTTTTTCGTCTTTTCCTGCTTTTTTTCTTGGAACTAATGGAATTTTTCTTTCTTTTTTAGTTATTTTATTTTTTTTCTTTGTTTTTCTTTTTACTTTTCAACATGTTATATTAGTACTTATGTACTTTGTCTTTTTATTGTTAGTCTTTTCTTTTTCTTAAAGTAAATTTATTTTTGTGGCTACCAGCCACGCCTAAACAGTATTTTTTTTAAGGCTCCCTAATGCCCTTGCAACACGATCACCTGTCCACTGGATGTAAAGTTGCAGCGCAACTAGGCAATCCAATCAGCTGTTCACATTGTTCCTTAGCACTGAGGAAGGTATGCTATATGCTACCGAAACCGGTATGCTTAGAATTTGAAATTTTCGGTGCTTTTAATGTTGTTATTTTTATACTTCAGTTATTTATACTCCAGCCAGCTTCTCGCAGTTTTTCTACTTCTAAGACTGAAATATTTTCAGGCACTTGTCATCAAATAGATTAAAGTAGTCTTTCAATTCTGTAGTTTCAATTTTCTTTTATTTTGATTAAAATTAACTGATCTTTTAAAATAAAATCCATTGATAAAAATTTTTTGCTTGTAAAATAGTTATTATTTAACAGCATGGACTTGAAGGACGACTATCAAAATGCTGTAAATATTAGATATTAAAAGAGTAGTTATCCCATTAGCGGCCAGCATCCTCATTTGATGATGATGTAAAAAAATTATTTCCTGCATTAAATTTAAAAATATTATTTTATTTATAAATTTGTCTGATAAATGACAGCACTACACAATATAAGATATGAAATTTCTTAGAAACTAAGTAAAAATGCTCCGAAAAGGTACAGTATAATTTCCCGGTTTTTTGGTAATCATGTTGTGTATTTTTTATACTACTGTATGGAAAAGGTTTTATGAGGTAATTTTTTTCAATTTGATAGAAATATAATCTAGATAGTTCAAAGTTCATATTATACCATTAGCATGTTTTTTAATGTTTATTGTTGTTAATTTATCCATAATAAACAGGAAAATTTATCCATCATCATTTGAGGACGCTGGGCATTTGGGTATAGTTTTTATTCAGATTCAAATTTGTTTCTTCAGAGTTTTACTTTTTTTTTTTTTGCAGATAAACTATAAAAAAAATTTGAAAAATTAGTAGAAAAAAAGTTTTTAAAAACTTAGAAGAGGCAATTGCTTATCTTTTTTCTGAAGAAATAGAAGCAGATATTATATTAATGCCTCCAGATGTAGATGATTTAGTAGATGAAGAGCAATTCGATGATGATAATTTGGGTACTTGAGTTGTATTAGATGCTGCAGGTACATTGGAAATTACAATACCAGATGACAATGATAACTCAATTATTTTGGATAAAGAAAAGGAAAAAAAAATATTTTATAAGTTAAAAAGAGAAATGTCAGTTGTATGGACAAATGAAACCCCAGCTTACACATTCGGGACTTTTGAAAACTCTTCAAAGAGAAATTTGGATATATTGACAGCAGAAACTAATAATATGAATCCAGTTGAGCTATTTGAAGACTTGAAAGTGTTTATGATATGATCGTAGAGGAAACTAATCAATATGCTCACACGGTGAAAAATAAATTGAACTATAATTTTACTAAAGCCGAAGTAAAATTTTTTATAGGATTTCTGATACTTTCGGGCTATTATACTTTACCAAGTGAACTGGGTAAAAGCAGATGATTTAGGAGTAACAGCAGTGACGAATGCCATGACTAGAAATTTCTACTTAGAGCTCAAGAGATTATTCCATTTCCAAGATAATAAATTACATCAGTATAACAAATGTGATAAATCATTTAAAATTCATCCTTTATTAGAAATGCTTTCCATGAATTTTCAGAAATAAGGCATTTTCCATGAAAATTTGCCTATTGACAAATGGTCATTCTGCATTATGTTCATCATACACTGAAAGTGTTTATAAAATCTAAACCTATTTGATTTGGGTATGAACTCTGGGCTCTGCGTGACAATGATGGTTACTGTTACAACTTTAAATTGTATTATAGAAAAGAATAAAATACTTATGAATCTGACAAACTTCCTTGAAGTACAAAAGTGGTGTTAAATTTATCTATTGTTGAAGATCCAAAGAGCCATTGTGTTTATTTTGATAACTTCTTTACCAGTCATATGTTGCTAAAAACTGAAAGAAATGCAGCTCAGAGCTAGTGGAATAATACAAGAAAATCATACTGAAAAATTCCCGATAATGGATGATAAGAAAATGAGTAAAAAAGAGAGAGAGTTTTACAAAAGTAAATTTGACAAAACAAAATAAATTTTTGTTGTTAAATGGAATTTGGGATAGTGGACAATAAGCGTGTTTCTTTGGCCACTAATTTAGGTGAAAGTGAATCAGCCTCATGCTATAAGTTCCTATACCTCTTTTATGGGGGGCATCGACCTTCATGATTGGCTCCTTGGAAAACATTCTACAGCCATACGAGTAAAGAAATGGTATTTTTGCCTTATTATTAAGCTGATAGACATGGCTGTTGTAAATGGTTATGTCATTTATAAAAATATCCATTTCTAAGTTAATGGCAATCAAAGATTTTAGAAGGTATATTGCAGTAGCCCATTAAAAAAAAAAGGAGTCGATTCAAAAGCAATTCTGGGAGCACTAGTACAAAGGCAGATAACATCCAGATCCTAAGTGCTTCCTGACATAAAATTCAACAAAATACAGCATGCTATGGGCAAAAGAGAGAAACAAATACGTTGACAATATGAAAACTGTTCTTCAAAGCCAAGAACATATAGTATGAAATGCAATGCAACATCATGCATACAATGTTTACCTTTTTTTCACACTAAAAATCAATCTTAAATGAGAAAAAAAAAAGTGTTCTTATATATCTAAAAATAAATTTTGATTTTTAACATTAGTTTGCTTATATATTTAAACTAAATATATTTTTATATAAAAATTTCATTTTTAAAAATTTTAGATTTTTACATACAAATGGCCAGTGTCATCAAATGAAGACAGCTTAAAAAATGTGGTTGCAATTAAATGTTTTCAAAATGCTTTTGAAATACTCTTAATTTATGCGTTTCTACCCATATATATCAATTTCATGAAAAAAATTCAAAAATTGTTAATTTGGACGTTAATGGGTTAATATGATGATGAATTTCAGTTGTTGGGTAATGTAATGCCATCTACCTAACTTCTATGCTAAAAATCCGGAAGAGCAGTTAACAGTGATTGATTATTTTAAACGTTGGTTAGGAATGCTAGTTTCTGCAGTTCAAAGCTCATTTTGATAATTGTTCTTTTCTCTGTGTCCATATTTAATTGGTAAATTATAATATCCAGACTATTTGTATTTCTTTTTTAAGTTATTACAGTTAGTAAACTAGTCGGATGTGCCAATCCCAAAACTTTCTTCTATCTCATGTATGTTAATAATTCAAAATTCGCTATCACAGTACCAAACTTAAATGACAACCTATGCCCATCATGAGGATTGTAAAGGTATATAGGTTCGTTGAATTGGATGCATTTAACAAGGAGATATAAGTATCGCGCTGTTTCAAACAAATCATTGAATTTCAGAACCCACCCTCTTAGATGTCCGCAACCAAAATTTGCAACCCAAAGAGTATAAAATCAAGTGTTGTTCTATATACTTATACACCCAAGTCTAATAAGGATCTATTTACATGAAGCTGTAACAAATACAAAGTTTAATTAAATTGCATACATTAGTTTTTGAGATATAACTTTTGCGAAAATCATGAAAATTCAGCATAGCAGTGCCACCTATCATGCAATTTACACCAAAACCTAATTGTGATGGAAATATTTTGTAATATATTATAATCCATATTTATGGGCCGTTAATTAAAAGTAAAATTAAATTTGAAGTTCTTTTTAGTTACATGCGTTGTGTAATGTTTGCAATAAAACCCTCTGTTCTTTGAGGTCAGCAAAAATAGAAATAAATGAAACTTCTTACTTGGATCGTGTCGTCTGTAAAATAAATGAAGAGGAGACTTTTAAGCATAAATCAATCTTTTATTTCATCTTGAGAAGAGGAGAAAAGGCTTCCCGTTGGTCACTGTTCATAAATTAATTCTTGCCAATAAAAGCATCTACTCCACTTGAAGATAGATATTTCTTTTAAAAATTAAAGTGCAGCATAAATAAAATTTAGTATTGATGAGAAACGTAATTAAAGTCTTTTCCACGGTATCAAGAAATAATTTAACAGGAGTTGTTAAAAATCGTAGACATCGTTTTCGAAAAACTCTTTACCGGATTTCCACATCCATCGGCGTCGGCAGACCGGAGCCGGAGCCCACAATCTTTTCAAACCAAAACTAAGTCATGACAGAACAGCAGGGATGAAAGTGCACTAAAGCGATTTTGGAGCAGCAAAAATTTGATTTTGGAGCAGTAAAATCCATTTTTGGAGCAGCAAACATCCGATTTTGGAGCAGTAAAATCGATTTTTGGAGCAGTAAAAATCTAATTTTCTAGCATTTACAGCTGTTTTTGGAGCAGATCTAAACTCTAATGCTAACAAACTTCTAAAAATTAAAATGATTGCTATCTTGAGAATATTTTGACATCTGAGAGAATAATTACTCGGATAAAATTTCTTCACACTTTTTGCTAACTCTGAACATTCTAAACGACAGTTGGGTACTGATTAGAATAATAATGAAAAATTAGCAGCAAGAAGAAAAAAAATGTTTACTTGGGTTTTAAAAATATTATTTTAGAGCAATTTTAACTAATCAAAGAAACGTATATGAATAAAACATAACTAACCTGAATTAGAAACACACTGCAGACCAATCCTTTTTAGAATGTATTATCCACTATTATTCAGATTTCTACTTTCAAAATTAAACAAACTAACAAAAATGGAAGAACAACTTGCTCAGTAAGATTTAAATTTATTTAAAATACAATGCAGTGAATAATCTTCCTTCATACACAGAAAAGCATAATTACAAATAAGAATTTCATGACATAAGTCAATATAAAGTTCCCTCCCCTTTACAATTCTCAAATAACTTGCTACTTTTATGAATGAATGGATGGATCAATATACAAGTTTGTGACAAACTTTTTATTACACGAAAAAGTAATCATATGGATGTTTCACCCTTTTTTACCTTTCATTTATTTAGAGCCAAGTTTTTAATTCAGATATTTAAAAATACTGAGCATTAAAACCAATAAAGCAACAATTTATATCATTAAAAAAATGAGATTTTAGCTCAGTGAAAATAATTTTGATAAATATAATTATGAAATATTAAATTTTACATTAAAATAAAAATTTGGACAAAAATATCAACTGAATATTTTTACTGAAACTATTTCATGAAGGCACAAATTTAGCACACTTAAAACCAATGTTGAATTCACAATAAAATATAGACAAAATGAGAAATTTAAAAACCAAAAAGAAAATGATGAAAGAAAAAATACCCCCCCCCCCCCCCCAATTGCTTTCCAAGTAAGTTGGAAAGCATTAAATTTTCTTCTTCTTGGAGAGAGCCCCTTGCTCCTGTCTATTTTTTTCTAAATCTTCAAGAATACATTTAATCTTGCTTGAGGATTCATTTAATAAAACTTGCCCAGATTCTATATCGGGAAAATTCTTTCTTTTCAGTCCATTTTTGATCAAATTTTCTGCATTCTCAAGCATCTTTTGGGAAGCTTCCAGTCTGCAGTTAAGCTCTTTTTTTTCTTCTTTCAGTTTAATTTCATTATTTTCTTTTTCTTTTTTCTGTTCATCTAATACTTTTTCCTGTCTCTAAACAACGATTATAATTCTTGTAAGCATTTTTAACTGATCGTAATAGATCATTCGATAAATCAACATGAGTGACACTATCATAGTCCTCAAGATGAGATTTCACATTTCTCAATCCATTGATTGTGTGAAGAGATAGATTACTTCGGTTGCTCAATAGTCGATTATTTACACTGAAACCTCTTTCGCAATCAGAGTTACCATGAGGTATAGACAATAATGCTTTTATAAGAGTTTGAATGTGCTGGAATTTAGCACTGCCATCTGGTTTTGTCACCGAAAATACTGAGTTCCAGAAACATTGAATGTCTGAGCCCTCAGTTGATGATCCTTCACTAGAAATATTTTCACTTAGGAGTATAATCCATTCATTGGCCAAAGAAGAAATTGATGATATCGGAATTACATTGGGCAACTCTTTAGCAATTTTTTTTATGCATGAAACCGAGGAATCTTCTTTTACAAACGCAGGATGAATACATTTTAGACGTTCTAAAAATTTATTCTCAAGGGGTAAAACTCTTAAAAGATATTTCACCGAGGAAATATAAAAGGATCGTGCACCCATAATGAATTCTTTTCTTCCCTGTTCGTCTAAAAGCTTTAATTCCTTTTCAGTATGATAGCTTAGTCCTGGAAACTGAAAATTCACTTGCAAGTTTTGAATCTGGAAACATTTTAGGAAATATTTCACTAGCAGTGTTACTGAAGGAAAATGGAATGTTGCATTTTGCAACTGCTAAAGTAAACAGTGTCTCTGTTACAGCAACCTTATCTTGCTCAGTGAGCTGCTGGCAGTTCTTTTGCATTAAATCCAATCTTTTCTGGACAGTTTTTTTTTATTATTTGCCCAGAACTATCTCTAATTTTATTACAGTTTTCCACATGTTTTTTTAATTCAGCATGGCGTTTAATAGCACTCACACCATGTTGGTTGCACTTTATTATCATGTCACATATAGTGCATAACCCTTCTTCTGGTTTGAAATCAGATGTACACCAATCAGATATTAGATCATTGTTGCAATCTCGCTGCTTTAAAATATCTGGATTAAAGCGAGTGCATCTTTCTGGAAAGAAAAAAAAAAACAATAAGCATGCTGACAGATAATTGGAAAATACTACTCTAAGCAATGATAGATGTAAGGGGCGGTGGTTGGTGGGGGGGGGGGGGGTGGTAAGCAACCAAATCTACCTTTGAAGACTCAATACATAAACTCATACATAAACAATATTCAGCAGTCCAGTGCAACCAACATGTTTGGGGTTTACAGCCTTCCCCTCCAAAGAAACTCTAAATTTAAAAGTTAAAGTTATATAAGCAATAAAGTCAGTCAAAATTTCTGGGGCAGGTTGAACCACCAAATCCCCCTTGACTATAGCCTTGTATTGGGGCGGGGGGGGGGGGGGGATAAGGAATTTCAGGGAGGGGTATTGCAGGATGACAGGTCAGAAATATCTTTAGAAATAAAAAAGTTTATGGTTTGATCAATGGGAGGAGAAGGTGGAAATTTCAGAAAAAATTAATATTTAATCCAAAAGTCTAAGAATCTAATAGTATTTCTTTTATTTTTCTATTAATTTGATAGATTTTGAGTTGTATTAGATTGCTACTGAATAACCAGCGATCATCATATCCCGAAAATTTGTTCAAAACAATTTTACTGCATTTTCAGATAGATTCTTTAAGAGGACAGGCATGAGATTGCAAAAAGATAAAATAAGAAAAGGCACGTGAAATGGGAAAATGAGAAATTATTTAAAATAGCGCACCTATAAGACAATTGAATTAATACGATTATTTTATTTGCAATAAAATAGACAATATTTTTGTTTAAATGCTGCTTTATTTGGGGGGGGGGGGGGGGGGAGAATCAAATTAATAATTTATACAAATACTATAATTCTGAAATGAAAATTTTTATTTTTAGTTCATAATTCTGATGTGCAATGTTTTACACAGCAATCTTAGCTAGTTGTCCAATTCAAATTTTAACATGCTTTCACTCAAACCATCACTTAATAAACATGGCTAGCTAATGTTTAACCTGCTATTCAGCAAAAGAAAAGCTGGTGAAAAATAATGTTGCACCAAATTCTTTCGTGCTCCTTTGACTAAATTCGCATTTTTTAGCTATCCTTTGATGAAATTCGCGTTTTTTAGCTATCCTTTGACGAAATTCGCGTTTTTTTCCGCGATCCTTTGACGAAATTCGCGTTTTTCTGTGATCTTTTGACGAAATTCGCATTTTACCCTCACGATCCTTTGACAGAATTCGCGTTTTCCTGCAAACTTTTGACGAAATTCTCGGTTTTCCCGCGATCTTTTGAAAAATTTCGGAGTTTTTCCGCGATCCTTTGAAGAAATTCACGTTTTTCTGTGACCTTTTGACGAAATTCGCACTTTACCCTCATGATCCTTTGACAGAATTCGCGTTTTCCCGCAAACTTTTGACGAAATTCGCGGTTTTTCCTCGATCTTTTGAAGAAATTCGTATTTTACACTCATGATCCTTTGACAGAATTCGCGTTTTCCCGCAATCTTTTGACGAAATTTGTGGTTTTTCAGCGATCTTTTGAAGAAATTCGGAGTTTTTCCGCGATTCTTTGACGAAATTTGCATTGTTTCGCAGCCCTTTGAAGAAATTTACGTTTCTTTTGCGATACTTTAACGAAATTTGCTTTTTTTCTGCGATCCTTTTCGAAATTGACTATTTTTGCGAACGATTGACGAATTTTTTTTTCGGCAGCCATTTTTTGAAATTAGTATTTTTTTTATGTCGAATTTTTGGACCGATTTTTAAATTTTTGGAACAAATCACCCCTGCGAGAAACAAACGACAAAAAATCGGAAAAAAGCGAAAAATAGTGGATCCTCGGAAGAAAGCGCAAGCCCCCCCTTCCGTCGCCACCAACACTACAAATGAACGTTGTTTTTGTCAAATATTTAACATTTTTACAAAATTATACTTACATTTTAACACATTTAGAGATTAAACTGCATCAAATTTTCGAATGAAAACGGCGCAGAAAAATGAAAAAGTTCGCGAATACGCAGACGACCCTCATGCAGATTTTTAATATATATATATAAACGTAGCAAGGCTTTTTTTTTTTTTTTTTTCCCCCGAAAAATCACCATCCATATGGGCGCGAAGGGTTCAGGGTCCTGTATGTATTATGATTGCGCCGCTTTATAACAATCGCCGTATTAACTATTTATGGACGCTCACGATGTACATACGCTTTGCGAACAGTAAATTATAAAATAATATAGAAAACAGTTATGTTAAATGAATAAAAAGAACATCTGAAGTATGAAAAGAATATCTCAAAAACAGAACACCAACGCGTACGGCGACTAAATAATAAAAATCTGCAAGAATTTTCATGCAGAGGAAAAGAAATCGAACAGTGTTTTCTTTTTTATTGTTAAAGTGAATTATTTTTCTGAAAATACTGTAAAATTCTTATTTTGCCATATTATTCTCAGCCTAACCAAACTCCTATTTTACATATTATATTGAATAAATTATTATATTAAGCTTGCTCTGAACATTTTTTTTTTAAGTTTTCTAATAACTCACATCATAAAACTATTAAATTTGTTGTAAAAATAATTAGACTGACCTGATTGCTTGCCATGTAGAGACATCGCAGCTTCGATTTTGGTTTTTAAATCACAGATAGAATCTCATTGTTCGACTAAGATTAGTAGGATTCCACACATGCGCCGCCAAGAGGTGTGACGTGGGATACGTAGAGAGAATCCCATTGTTCTTTCCGGCAGAAGACAATTCCAACACATTTCCTTTTTCACCGTCAAGAGGGTGTCGTTTTTTGGCGGCGATCGCTTAATTGGCAACTTTCAGATTTCTTTCTCTCATCCGGAGTGAAGTTCCGAGATTTTAGCGGGAGAAAAATCGGGAAGTCTGCGGGTGCGACCGACTCTCCCATACCGAGAGTACACCAAGCAAATCCGCCGCCAACTTTTTGCCGAAGAGAGGAAGAAAAAAATCACATAAAGGTCCGGATTTTAATGTATTTCTAGGGGGAAATTTACCACCTGGAAAAAGTTAAAAATGGAATTTGTTTTTGTTTCTCGGATCGACGAAATCGTGCTAAATTTCATTTTGGTACTTAACTACGTTTTGGCGCAAATTTAAGGAAAAACGCTATTTCGGCGCAGACATGCGCAGCAATTGTATTTCTGCGCAGATATGCGCAGCACTTGCATCCCTGGAACAGCAACAAAACAGATTCTGATTTTAAAATTAACGGAATTTTTAATTTATAGTAAGAATACGGGGACTTCAAAAGTTACTGAAAGAAAAGATTTAAATCTATTAGAGAATTTAAAATATTAGGTAATGTCTTAATAAAACAAATCCGAAAGAAAACATTTAAAAAGCTGTATTTTCATTTGTTCCACACTCGGCGAATAGACACACCTCCGAAAGATCAATCATCCATTCAATGCATATGCCGTGAGAGACTTGCTCCGATGATGTCATCACAATCGTACAAAGTTCAAAGGAGAAGCATCCTATGCCAGGCGCAGCCGAACGTCAGCGAACTTGCCGATCTGCGGTCGAAACGAATTGCCCGTGCAAAAATAAATATGAATTTAAGTTTAAAGAACATCGATGTAAAAGGCCAAAAGAAATAAAACAGTAACATAATTTAAACACTGTGAGATTTCATCTCACACTAATCAGTGACACCTTACGTCAACGTCTAACTGAATCTGATGTTTTATAAAAATCTGTGCATTAGTTCTTAATTGTACAAAATGCAGCACAGCTGCGCCATCTGTTAGGCGATATACACCAAAAACTAATCGGCATCAGTTTATATCAAGGTCTAACTAAATGTACAGTTCTATTAAACTCCGTACATTAGTTCTTGAGATAGAGTTATTGCTGAAATTGTGAAAAATGCAGCATAGCAGCACCACCTGTTGAGTGATCGATATACACCAAAACCTAATATGGAACAACTTAAGTCAACTTATAACTGAATCTGAAGTTTGATGAAAATCCGTGCATTAGAATTTAATTTATTTTGTAAAGATAGTAGAAAGTAAAAATGACAGCAAATGAACAACTGAACTTTAAATAAACCATTTGCTTTAAAAAACAATAAAAAAAAAAAAATACATTAAATGATATTTTTCTGCAGATTTTGTTGTGCTACGCATGTTATTAGATAATCATGAAAATTAGAATAATTTTAGCAGAAAATGCTAAAATATGAAGAACAATTTATTTTCTGTTACGAAAAAAAAAAAAAAAAAAAAAAAGGGTCAAGAAAATATTTTTTTAATTTATATGCATGTATTTTTATTAATACTTGAACTTAAATCTTTAACAAAGAAAATTGGAAAGACTTAAATAGGGGAAAAATTATAAGAATTTGTATGATTATTTAAAAAAAAACAAAGTTTTTATTTACAAGCTTCACAATAACATTGTACTTTTATTGAAATAAATAGCTAGAATTTTTAGAAATATATTTCTTCCTATGATTAAAAACTCTAGTCTAAAAAAATATATTTAATCTAAAATAATTAATATATTACAACTGTTTCACAATATCAAGTTTCAAATAATTTCAAGCAAGTCTTAATGAACATGAAATACATTCTTGTCTATCACATAACTCTACTGTACACAAAAATATTCCTTCAACTTTTGTAAATGCTTTAAACAACATTTTGAAGAAGTGTTTATCTACATATTTTAGTATTGCAACACTTTTACAACCACTAAAAAAATGCTTTTTTTTTTTTCTTCATTTCTACAACCTGAAGAAATATTTGTTATTTATTATAGCATTTCACAACAAAATTACAAGTGAAAATAAATAAATAAAACAGACACAAATGATTTTTCACAAACATGTAAGTATAAAACAATTTATTTACAGCTAATTTTACAGTTTGTTTACTAATGAGTATTAGCTCTCCATATTATCACTTTGAGTCTGCTCCTGAAAAATATTTTTTGTAAATAAATTTTCATAAAACAAAACTGTTTCTGGAATAACATCAATCTTACAATAAATAAAATATATAAAATCAAAATGATATGAGAAAACATGTCATGTATAGAGAAATGGGCATTACCTAATAGAGTTATAGATAATGTTTTTGTAATAAGTGGGATATAAAATCAGACTTGCCAAGTTCTGAAAGCCAAAAAAATCAGGAGATTTTTTTCAGTACAAACTTATTAATTTTTCAATTTAAACATCTTTATCACAAGTTTAATTTTAAACAGTGCTTGGTTATTGCAGAAGTTTAAAAAGAAGTATATTGCTCTTATAAAAAAGAAAAAAAAAAAAACAAAAAAAAAAAACACAGGTACTTCTTATATGTAGAATGCAGTTATGCAAATGATGTTTAGGATGTTTTAACATACTTTTAAATTAACTACATTGTATTCGCCTCGGCTGCTATAATGGTGCCGGCAGGTCAAGCAGGTGATTGTTTTTTTTTTTTTCTTTCTTTCTCTCTATCTGTTTTGAGAGTCAGACAGTTTGATGGACACTGATTGAGAAGGATGTTGAATCCGCAGTAACATAAATTTATTAGTTTTGAGAGCATGTGTTTGTTACTGGTGCCTGCTTCATACATATTATAGGGACAAGTTTTGTTTTTACATGAACACATATAAAACTAAAGGGAAAATCTTAAATTAATCTTTTTCCACATCTTTTCCCCCTCTGGAATAGCAAGTTCACAAGCCAACTTATCGTGATCGAAGTATACACTAGCACTGGAATAATCATATAAAATGTCGGAAGATTTTTCTAAAATATGAGATTGTGTTTTAAAACACTTTAGCTCTATTTAATTAAGCTATAAACTTTTAAAAATATTCATTGTCCTGTAATTCAAATGAAGGTCATGATTTTAAACCAAAGCTTTTCTTTTCTTTTAACAATTTTTTTCTTTGTAAACAGATGAACACTTTTTTTATAATGCAGTTTCAGACAATAGAAAGATAAAATTTTCCAAATATAGATATAAATATTTAAATTTTATTATAAACATATAACATGGCAGTAAAATACAAACCTTGAATTTATACAACTTTACATGATTATCTGCTCCACCGCTGACTATCAAGCTCTTTAAAGACCAATCCACACAAAATACTTTGTCCTCATGTCCAGATATGTCAAATAATGGAGCTTTGGTGCTGAAATGGGAAATCAAACAAAACAAATAAGTGATAAAACAAGATTAAATAAATACCCACATTAAAAATTTAACATTAATTTTTTTAATTTGCTTATAAGATCTTATCTATGATTATAAAAATTTATAGTAAAAATATAATGAAATTTAAAAAGAAAAGAAAACTATAAGAGTCATTTTTGAAAATGATTTCTAAATGGCAATAAATATATTTAGTAATTCTTTTAAAAAAAATTATATTTTATGCAGAGATGCAAAGCTCCTACTTATCTTCTGTAATGGGTGGATTAAATCAACCCAGTTTAACAACAGTCTGAACCAGAAAATTTATTTAATTAATCTTTATTTATTTAATTTCAGGTTTCTAGATGGAATTGATTTAATTTCATTTCTTAAAACAATTTCTGGTGTGAAAAGTATTAGATCTGGGTCAAATGAACCTACATATTACGGGAAGATTAGTGGGAGCTTGGAAGCTTTGTTTATGCTTTCTTTTAATATAAGAATTAAAATAAAAGGTTTTTTTTTTTTTTTTGTATGTGTTTACAATGGATAGGAAGCCCAGTAGCGTAGTGGTCAGCACCCCTGTCTGCCATGCTACAGGTCACAAGTTCGGCTCCCGGCTGGGCAAGGTTCACCCAATCTTTCATCGGTCGATAAAATGAGTACCAAGCTTGCTTGGGAACTAACCACTGAGGGTCTCGCATTGGGCTGACCACCTGGCTGGGACACATGCAGCATAGCACCTCGGAGCCTAGGGTCAAGTAAACAGAGTTGGGCACTGTAGGCCCTGATCCTTCATGGATCGTACAACCACAGGTTTAATTTTTTTTTTTTTTTAGTACAATGGATAGAAAAATCTACTGCGCATAGAGATATGAAAATTTGGATGAGGATAGACCAAAGCAGGTGCTAATGTGGCTGAGGCTCAGATTATTTATTAATTTCCCATTAATTAACCAAGATCTTAATTAAAAACTAATAAACATTGCAAAGTGGCACAAGGAAAAAAACAGCAATGCTACCAAGTGCATCCTTCTGTAAGAAAAGAACTGAGAGTCTGAAAATGTATTTGTTTGTTTTTATTTTATTTTCTTGTATATTTTTTAGCCCAAAGTGACCATCCAAAGATAGATATATGATATAACAAAAAACACACAGTTAAATTTTGTACTTTAACCTTCCTAATGGTGCAATTCTTAATAATAATAATAAAATAAATATTAACACTTTAAAAAAATTATCTTTAGATGCCTTTTTTTCATCACCCCTCCCTGTTTTTTAAAGCCTGCATAGAGTTAATTATTCATACTACAAGGTATCATGTACAACTCTAAGTTCATTTGGATAGGCTTTCATTTGGAAATATCAAATCACACACATTCATGGGTGTATACTGCCAAAGGCAGTGGGGCCCCCAACATTAGGTTTGTGTTTATGTATATTTAAGGTTATTTTCAATGATCCAGACAACGCCGAGTGGGTCAGATAGTATAAAAGAAATTTCAGCATATATTCACACATTGTTGCAAAGATAGTACGTTTCTTAAAACAATAAAAAAGATCTCCTAATACCATAACACATTAGTTGCATACTTATATATAAAAAAAAACTACTTTCTATCAAACGAAAATTTTTAAAAGCATTTCTGATACATCTACATCCTATGTAAGAAATGTTTCTAACTATTTTTACTCTACAAAAATATATACTGTACATTTCCAAGTATAATGTGCTCTAGTGTGTTATGTGCATTTAAAATTTGAGAATATTTTTAGGTATATTTTCTGTATTACTCATACCCTCTCCTTTGCATAGAAACTGTCCTAAGGTATATGCCATGAAAATATAATAAGAAACACTGAAAAGTATAACTAATATGAAAATTTAAAATGTTTAATAATGTAGAAATCTCAAATCTTCTGCTTCATTTTTAAATATTTTACCTATACACCCTATGTACAACATGTACCAATAAACGTTGATGATTTCTCTCGTATTAAAAGTCCACATTAAGTGCCAGAATATGTTAATTTAAATATTTAAACAATAGCAGGAATTTATAACAAAATGAAATTGATTCTATCATTTTACTTTACAACATGACACAAAAAACAAGTATTAAAACGAAAATATACCTTCTTGTATCCCACAGTTTGACAAGACTATCCATTGATCCAGAAATGAACTGATATTCATCTACAGGAGACCACTGAACTGAGGTTATCCATAAATTGTGAGATGAAAATGCAGCCTTTACGATGCTTCCATCTAAATAAATAAAAAATTGTTTCTAATTTATAAAAAATAGAAACTAAAATAATTAACACAAATTTGCAACGATTGAGTATCTATTTATATAAAATCCAAGTCTCTGTGTGTCCCTCACAATTCCGGTTGGACCGACTCATAGATTGCGGTCATGTTAGGCTTCCTATGGAGAAATCGGTATGAGGTTCAACAGGGAGTAATTGTTGAAAAGTATTAATGGTAGGGTTACCAACATAGTGCCAAATTTTTACCAACTTGACAATATATCGCCAAATTTGGCGACGAAAATAAGTTGCCATATATGAAGTCAACTTGGCGAAAGCTGGCTAATATGGCGAAATTCCCATTGAAATCCATTAATATTTCATATTGAGCTCACTGCAATTTAATTTAAACTCCTTGCATTAAAGGGTTTTTTTTTTTTTTTTCAAAATCTGTGGGTCAGAATTTAAAGTGTAATATACAAAAATGTTTTCAAATATCTTCATCCCGATGCTGCTAATAAATTTACCGTCACTAGACAGCGCTGTATTATCTCAGATCCTAACTGCCCTATTTTAATGTGCTTAAAATAGCCGGATACATAAATTAAATTCTTGGATTTTCCAGTATAGGGGCCTAGGCAGAATAGAGAAAACTGCCTTGGAGAAGAAGCAAATTTGGCAACACATTTCCTGGCAACCTATTCACTATTCCATTTCATATACACACGCATTTTTTTCAATATTTATACAATTTATTTAACATAAAGAATCCATTTATCTAATTTTATTCAGAAACAGAAGTAATTTGTACATAAAAAACAACATCGTATATCCTGAAGTTTCGTAACCAAACTTTAATCTTTAAACTGCATTTTTTATTTTTTCATTATATACATAGTTTTTCATAAATTCCCTTTTAAAATGCGTTATTTTCATCTATCACTGCGACAAAAGTGAGAAAAACTCATATTTTTGCACATGTTTTGTACATAAATAAACAAATAAAATAAAATTAGATAAAAATATTCTATATATACATATATTTAAAATTTTGAAGAATAATTTTCAAATCATGATAGTTATTTTTTTGGTGCTACAAAGCACAAAGTAATAAATACGGCAGATTTTATTATTGTTGTTATTACTATTAGTAGATATTTGAAACTTTGTGTGTGAGGAGGGAAAAGGGAGCTGATATTTTGGTGGTGGTGGTGGTAATTTAAATGATTGATTATTTTTCATTGTTGCGATAAAGTAAAAAAAAAATATATCAGAAAAATAGAGCATTAAAAATGTTTAACTTTGTCTACCGATCCGGGATGTGAGAAAGGAAGCAAAAATTCACTGAAATGCCAAAGATTCCCATTCCTGTAGTTGAAAGCGAAAACACTTTATGGCCTATCTGAATTTGTAAGCTTAAAGAAAAAAGAAACCATACTCAAAACCAAAATTTCATTTTAATTGAAAATGGCGTGATAATACTATAACCTTTATTTTTATTTTTGTGTGCTGTATTTCCGATCCGCAAAGCAAAAAAAAAAAATCAAGTCTCTTCGAAGGAAAGCTACACATTGGTTAAAATGCTCCTCCACAATATCGTAGAAGGCATAACACAGAACGAAGTGATGGTCGGAAAGAGGAAGCCAATGATAGGCGTAGCACATTGTGTGCTGTGAAATGCATGACTGAAATTAATTACCGATGCTAAAGCTGAAAAGGAACAAAAATATATAAAGTTTAAAAACCGTGAGAAAATGGACAAAAACTTATTTTTTGGGACAAAAAGTCAGAAAATAGACTATTTTGGAAACTTAAACTAACAGGTGATTCATGTAAGTTAGGATCTGCAATCAAAGTTAATACCCATTTTCACATTAAATGAAAGAGATTTTTTCCTTGGTATTTTTTCAATATAAACAATCACCGTCAATGAAGCATGGCAAAACCAATAATTTCGGAATAATGTGAACTTTAAAAACAGATTGGATGTTTTTTCAACGTTACTGAAGAGTTTTTCTAGGTTTTAAGAAGGGAAATTACAGACTTTTCCCCTGATTGAAGATCAAAACTTTTTTCCTGAATTCTAGATTTCCCTGAATAGTATGAACCCTAGTAATGAAATATTTACAGACAACAAAAGCACATGTAATAACTTTATAATTTTAATAATAATCATGCTCTTGATATTAACCTTACCTTTAGATCTTGGATCCCATAGTCGTACAAATCTATCTGATGATCCAGAAACTATTAACTTTGATAATGGCGAATAAGATATACCCAGAAATGCTTTGGATCCATTCTAAAATTAAAAATATATAGTGTTAAAGTGAAATACATTCAAACACACATTTCCCCTTAAATTACATTTTGTATTATTCAAAAGTATAAGTTTCACAAACAGAAATACAAATACTTGTAACTAAGAATTCATCTTGTTCTTAAATAGAAATAATGTAACATGACAAATTTCAGATAAAATATGTCAATTAATAATTTGAACATTTACTGCTTAGTTGAGCCAAAGTAAAGAAGCAATGCAATGGCAATGCTTTGAAAGGGGGGAGGGGGGGAACATAAAATTTAGAACACTGGAAATTACATAAATTGAATAAGATTATTCTCTAATAGATGATAGTGCACCAGTCCATCACAAAAATAAGTAAAGTAAGTAAAAAGAGTAGTTAATGAAATTACTTGGAACCAAATAAAACATATTTTAAATCCATCCTAGGCAATGATGGGGAAATGCATCATTTTACTCGCCACTGGCGAGTGAATTTTCTGACAGGGCGAGTGACTTTTTAGGTAGTCTTTGAAAACTGCAAACTATAGAGATATGCCAAAAACTTTTTTTTTTAGTAGTTAGCTATATTTTTCAACTTTCCTAATTACTGCGATGTAAACATAGTACTAAGTTCTATTTTATATTAAACTTTCATCTATTGTTTCTAATTCTTAATTTTATAAGGGAAAAAAATATGAAAATGCATTATAGTAATAGTAACCAACTATTTTTGAGTTGCGTAATTTTGTCATAAAAATTTTCAACTGTACATTGCATTTTACTCACTGGTGAAATAAATCCTTGGTTGGTAAGGTTTTCTAGAAATTCTCCACCTCTGATCCTAGGTGTACAGTGTTACTAGGTAGTGCTGCTACTAGTAGCGTATTGGTAAATGGTATCAATACTCTGAACACAGTAGATCCAGGACTGGTTTAAAACTGGGTCGAAGTAATCCCAATTTACGTATAAAAATAAGACAAAAAGGCACTTTTAAGGAACAGCAAAGTTATCTCTTTCATTTTAAATTTAATAGTTGTATACTCACTTTAACATTTAAATTGTATTTTATAACAATAATTTTTAATTATTTGAATTAAAAGCATTTAAATTTCCCTCTTAAAAAAAAAAAAAAACTTAACTACATTTTTTTTTAAATTTAAATTTTAAACAAAAATAAAAAAAGTAGTACATTATTTTTCAGCACAAAACATGAAGGTACATTCATTGTACCTTAAGGTACAATGTATCTGTGCTTTAAGGTGATTTACCAACTTTCTAAAATACTAGCCCATGTAAATACAATGAAACATGTGTATAACAATACATAACAATAACCAGATAAAAATATGCAAAAGCAGGACCTGAAATTCACTGTGATGGGAAGATTCATGCCCAAAATTTTGAAATCCCACCAAAGAGAATTTCGCAGGGAGTAGTTTTTTTCTACCTATTAAACTGTCACAACCATCTCTGTGCCATCGTTTCACACTCAAGAAATTTTAGTTTTTAGAAAATTTTTTCTTGTAGCACACAACAACAAATATGAGGGGCAATGCAATGTCCATTATGAAATGAAGACTACGAAAACTGAATTAAACCAATTAATGATCCAACTAGATTCTTGAAATACAGAGTCTCAGGGACAGAGACACTTAAAAAAAAGCTAGGTCCTTCTTGTTAAAATAAGATGGATTCTGTGCATTTAATACAAAATATGACATTTTATAATCTTTTAAGAGGAAAATTATACACCCTGAAGAACTTGTCACAATTTTTTTAATGCATTTCTTCTTTAATTTTTTGCTCAAATGATGCGCTATAGCATATTCCCGCATCAATGGCAGTTATTAAAGGCATTTGGTTAATTTTTTCTGATTTATTGACATAAATTCTTTCAATCATACTTTGCTATGTATTGATAAATATAGATAATTTAAATAGCGTGTTAAAACAAATGCAGGGTTCAAGTTCAAGATAACTTTCTCTCCCTAACAAAACAGTTCTACTAACTCTACACTATTTACAAATATTGACAGAAAATCTATCTGTCCAGGAAAATGAATTTCATGTCCTGCAAAAGTAACTAAACATTTTGTAATAAAAATAATTTATTTATTGTTAATACTGAACCACCAGAAATGTTAATTATTAAAAATATATATGTAATAAGTTATGCATAATTTAAGCAGGAGTCTAATACACTTATGCAAAGGGAATTGACATGAGACCCAATCTATCTATACCCTCAGTAGCAGAAAGTTTGAGATAGGCAACGGACGTCACATATTTTCTTTTCCCTTTGCAGATTGATTTTTTCTATCAGACCTTTTTTCAGCTTTATATTATTGTTTAGCTATTTAATGCTTAATACAAATACTTAAGATTATTTTTCATAAAAATGAATAAAAAGCATAAAGACATTACACGTAAGTGATTGTTTCATTAACGGCTCAGTTGTAACATATTTTACCTGCGGATTATTTTCTATCCCTAAAATATCTGTCGCAGATACTACGAAATTTTTCTGGGTCTATAACTATAAATGAATAGAAGTAAACGCAGAATCTCATTTGGGATACTTTATATTCTCAAGATGTCAATATCCCAAATTTTCTTTGAAGAAAGTTATAAATTAGACTACTGTTGATGACTCCTAAATTTTTTGATGAAGAAATTCTAGTACTGTTCTTATTTTGTTTCAAATCTCTAATATATATTTATTAAGTTTAATTTTTCTTAGCTGCCTGAAAATGAAGAAATAAAGTCAATAAAATGTTTCACTGAGAATAATGTAACAAAGCTGATTTTGATTTTACTGTTTCTTAAATAAGTATTTTTTTAAAGATAGAGTTTTATACACAAAAATAAATAACCACTATAGAGAGATGTACTGTTAGAAAGGTTTTACTGCATAACATTTAAAAAAAATAATCTCTTAATGAGAAATTTTCATTTAAATATTAATAATAAGAGTATTTACCAACTGTCCTTTCAAGCCTCCCAATTCAGTGTTCCATATTCTTAAAGTGCAATCTAAACTGCAAGTACAAATTTCATTTGTATCAATCCACTGTAATCCACTGACTCCATCAGTGTGTCCACTTAAAGTCATTAATGGTGTCTATAAAACAACAAACAACACTTTAATACACACACAGACATCCAATTAATAAAAATACAAGTATATATAGAAGGTGTCCCTTTTTATGAGTGACCAAGAGCTAATTCTTTAATAATTTGTTTTAGAGATATAGCTTTAATTGCAAAAATGTTTTGAATTGTATTGTTGTATCGAAAATCCATTCACTTTAAAATCATTATTCTTAAAAAGTTATGAAATTAAAATTTTTCTATGATCCTTGTGTCTTATAAGTTAAATTTAGGAAAACTTTCTCCATCGTCTAACAAGTAAAACAGTAAAAATGCCATTTTTCTATGATTAAAACATACTGAGTCATAACACTTTTAATTTTGTGAATTTTCAGTACTGAAAAATGCTGTATATTATTAACATTCAAAATATCTTAACTCAAGTTTTGGTTGTGCAAAAATGGAATTTTTATTGTTTCACTTGTTAGAACAAGGAGGAAGTTTTTCTAAATAAAACTTATAGGACCCAGGTATCATATAAAAATTTTAACTTCATCACTTTTTAAAAATTAATTATCCTGATGTAAACAGATTTTCATTTCATTAAGAGAAACATTTAAAACATTTTTGCAACCACAATAGCACATCTAAAACTAACAGTTTAGGAATAAGATACTGGTCAATAATGCATCCTATATAATAATCAAAATTCATTATAATTGCCATATGAGAGAGAAAATTATTCATACATTACCAAACAACCTAACACAAATGCTAATTAAATAAAAGTATATAACAAATTCACAATTTTCGATATTTTTATCTGTACATTTAACATTAATTATACCCCCCCCCCCGCACACACACACACACACTAGCTTCAAGTACTCTAGTAAGCTTTTCTGATAAAATTTTAAATAAAGTGTTGAAGTGAGGTAAGTGTAATCAAAGGACTAGTGAATCCTGACTTAGTAAAGGATAAAATGGTATTTTAATCAACCAATCAGCTGGCATATTTCAGATGTCTCTTTTGCATTATTCGAGTCATAGCAATCAAATAAAGCTCCATTGATTTGTTTTAAACACAGTTTTAAAAAATAGTCTACATTTTGATACTCAAAGGTAGCAGCTTTCTTAGATTTCAGCTTTCTGTTGCTCTTAAACACTGTTTGTTTCACCATTGATATTTATATTCTCAGCTAACTTTAGAAAATACATTTTAGAAATTTGTTCATTTTTTCTGTAGCATTTTTTCTTTTTTGCAGCATTGGTTTTACTTGCCCCCTCAATATTGCATGTGGGGGGTGAATGTAACCACACTAGTTACACTTGCTCCAACACTTATATTTTTTTATTTCTGTTAACTCAGTGTAATATGAATAAACCATCAGTAAGTATTTTTAGTTGTTTTTCTTAAGTGATTGTTTAAGATTGTATAAGAATTGCAGTAGTGTCAATATTTGTTTAGAATGTACCATTTTTTAACCCAAGTTAAAAAAAATAATAATTGAAAAATTATTTTCTTTTCTAATGCAACATTCTTTTTATAATTCTTAAAATATTACATTTGGTTTAAAAACAATTGTTTAAAGAGAAAAAAAAAAGTTTTATACTAATGTAAAAAAATTACATTGATGTATGTAATTTAACCACTTCACCACACAGGTATAGGGAAACAGTGTGGTTGCACCCGACTTATCTTGGTGCTGCTGTTGAAGAGGTTAAACAACACCCCCCTCCCCCACCACATGAACCAGCCTGTCTTTTTAGTTTCTCACACTTTTCTGTTGTTCTGCATCTGTGTTCAGATACAAAGCAACAATATTAATAAAAATTCAGAACTCTGTACTTTAATAAAATATCTAAATAAGTAAAAAATAAACAGTCAAGTGCGAGTATTACTCACACTCAGAGGGTTCTGTACAATAAATATATGAATTATTAACAGTATTACTAAAACAAATCATTGTGAAAAGAATAATAAGGACTTTAATAAAAAAGTATACAACACAAGGTTGGGTATCGCTGTATATACTAGAAAAGTAGGAAGGAGTATACCATAAAAGTTCAAAGAGATATGAAGCCTAAATAATATCAAATATTGCTATTCTGTATAACTCTCTTTTTAATCTTATTCTAATCTGTTTATGATGAACTTAATTCGGTACTGAAAATAAAAGTAGAGCATATTTAAACTTCATTTGGCATTTCATAAAACTAAATTCAGCATAGTAATAATCTTTTCTTTTTACAGCATAGCTAAAACAAAACCCTTGTTCAGTCTAAACTTGGCATATTAAGCGTGCTTTGAAAGGAGGTTGCTAAGTTGCAATGCTGCTTTGGTCCATGCCACGTTTTTCCAGATAGGTTTTTAATTAACATTTAAAGACATGGGAGGCGTATTGAGCGATCCACTCAATGCAAACTAATTGCGAATCTCATAGCATTTGTGTGATTATTTCTAATTAAATTAGTCTGTTTTTAACAATTTGACATTTATTGTTTTTATACTGCTACTGGGTATTGCATTACACAAATGTATCATTAAAAGTTGCCATTTAGGCTTTAAAAACCGATGATACATAGAGTACGCTGCTCCTGTCATTATGCATGTCCAAACCGTCCATGTCTGGTTAATATCTCAGCTAATTAATGACGATTTTTTTCGAAAATCATTATCAACAATGCTTTTATACTTCTGCTACGATAGGTACATCCAGCACCCCCCAACACCTTTGCTGAATGCTCGTAAATTGAAAATTGTATGTAACAGAAAAATATGCTGTTCTCCAAAACTATGTGACCTAGGATAATCGCTATAACTTTCGAGCACGCTTTAAATTAACATCTACTAACTCTAATTTTTTCATAATTTTAGCTTCAGTAGATTCAGAAATAGAGGGGGGGGGGACATATTTTTGCACTACGTTTTCGACGATCTCTGAAAATATAATACCTAAACTTAAAAGAAATGTATTTTAGAGTCCAGCATTATGAAATCTTTTACATGATACCCCACACAATATACAAAAAAAAAGATTTTTTTTTCCAAATAACTTAATTAGCCCCTCTGCATTTCCCCTAAATATATTTGTCAATGTTTAATAATATGTGGTCAATAGTCTTTATTGCTTCCCCCAATTTGAACTTTCCACATCCTACAGTTTACGAGTAAAATGGCTGTGATGGACAGACAGACACAGGAGCGATCTTATAATGGTTCCATTTTTACTTTTTAAGTACCGAACCCTAAAAATATAAAATCAATGGAACTAGAAGCATATTTGCACCTGTTTCAGGATTGAAACAGCTTTAAAGGAAAGATAAGGTCTTTGTTCCCCTTGCCCAAACATCCAGGAAAGAGTAACCACTTGACATCAGTTAGACAATAACAATAATAATCATAGCTCAAAAACCATTTTTTAAGTTCAAGTCTGAGCTTGTGTACCTAATGTTTCACATGGATTTAAAAAAAAAAAAATAAAAATAAAAACCATTATGTTTAACAGTAAGGGAGTGGGAAAATGGACTATGCCAAAATGTGATTACACTTATCCTTAAAGATTTTCTTTATTATATTAAAAGTTGAGCAATGTAGGTATAGATATAGCTTTGAAATTACTTATATCAATCAATATTATTTTTAATTTCTATTAAACATGATGAAAATAAGAAATTCTTACAGCTAAATAATTACAATTGATCTCAATTTATTTAATAAATTTCAATTTCAAGCTTCACTGCAGAATTTGTATCAGTGTTCTATTTCAGTATAGAATAAAAACAAATATGGGCGTCAAAATAAAAACATACTTCTCCATTTATTTACAATAATAATAATAATAAAATAAAAATAGATATATATATGATTATTGTTAATTGGTATTTATTATAACTTACTGACAAAACTTACTTCATTCACTAGCATTTTTAAAATACTGATATTTTCATATAAAATTTTTGTATGTATTTATCCAAGCATATTAATTTTTAACATTTTTGCTTTTAGAACCGATATAAGATTTCCAGATTCTATTATATGAATATGCGGGGGAAAAAATACAATAGAAATGTTTTAAAAAATGAATTAATTTAGAAATACAGGGTTAATGACAAAGGTTGAACACATTAAAAAAAATCATAACTCTAAATGAAATTGAGGAAATACCATAATTCCTTTAAAAAGTACTCAGCAATTCTTGGAGATAGACGTAGTTGTTTTGCTTTAGGTAATGAACAGAAGTGATGTATGTGAAAGTATTGTAATTCTGACCAAACTTTTCCAATTACCCTGCATCCCCATAGTAAGTTTTCACCAAATAGACTTTAAAATGCAAATAAAAGAGAAAAAAAGTTATTTTATTGATAAAAAAGATTTTCAAATATTTCAAAAATTCATTTTTCAAATATAAAAGATTTCAGAAATGAATATGGAGAAAAATCAATTTTAAGACTACATTTATGAGCAAAAGGGAGGTAAATAAATAAAAGAAATCATTACTTTATTTCATTATCATTTTTCAGTAGCTGATGATAAAATAATTTGATAGTGTTTGAGTTTTGGCAGCCAGTAGACTGATCACATTCACATTTAAAGGAATAGGTGGCTTAAGAAATGTATATTCAATGCAAGGTTTTTAGTTTGTAAAAAATAAATAAATAAATAAATAAAAAAATAAAAAAAAGTTATTTTTGTTAAATTTCTTATATTTTTGTGAAAAATGAAACTTTTTCATGAAAGATCACTTAAAATTAATCAAATCCAAATTGAAAATTTATATTTATTAGCGGTTTAAAAGTCTTTCTTCTAAAGCATTTAAAAGTCTTTCTGTGGACTTTAGCGATTTCAAATCTTAACAAGATGATAAAAAAAAAAATTATGAAGAACTTGCTTTGATGGAATAGAATTTTGTGTAAAAGATACTTTTTGTGAAATGAAATTTTGTGAAGGGGCTCATTTTATTAATTAGAATTTTGAGATGGGGCTCATTTTATTAATTAGAATTTCGTGAAGGACTCCCAAATAGTCTGCAATTGATGACTGATTATGTAGTAACATACAGTTGTATACATGTATATAATGCTGTATGATACTAACTAAATGAAACTACTAATTTGCAGTTTTTATAATTTCTGTAACTACTAAAGAATAATTATAATTTTATTAGTTAAAGTGTAAAAACATAGATTATATTAGCAATCAGAGTTTTAATTGTTTTGGAAAACTAAAACTCTTGGTAGCTAATTCAGTATTTGAATGCTGGGAAAAAAATCCTAAAAATCTGATTTAAATTTTAAAAAATCATAAAATCTGATTTAAAAAAAACCATGATTTTTTTACACCCTATTTTAAAGCAACTTTTAATATTTAAAAAGACAGAGCACTTTTTTCAAGACAACATTGAATCAATTTGTACTAAGCAAAAAAAAAAAAATTCAATGCAACAAGCAGAAAGGATACTTTTTACTGAGGGGTAAGAAGGGTGCTAATTTGTAAAGTAAAGGGCAGGCAGGGTGCAGCACTCTCCTGAAACTGTCTGGGGAACCTTTGAAAAAATTCTTTTGTGTGCCTCTGTAAATGAACAATAAATGCTACACACACACTATATTCTATAGTAAGCATCTTATAATGCACCTTATTGATTTATTAAACATAGTTCAGATGGAAAATGCATAACTCAATTACAAAGTTGAGTAATTCACATTCATACCATTAACTCAACTCACTCGTACTGTCGCTACTCAATAATGTTTACGAATTACTTTCTATAGCCCTGTATATGATCTACAGAACTTATACACACTGCATAGTATGCACAAATTTAGTTGAACTTAAAAATGCAGGCCACAACAGAAAATACACTTCTAACATTTATTGCTCTTAGACAGTACTGTAATGAAGATCTTTTGTGTGTCCATGTAAATGAACAGTAACTGTTATGCATATCACATTCAACAATAAGCATTGTGTAGTGTACAGACCTGCCAACTTTTGAAAATGAGAAATCGTAGCACGCAAAATTAAAATTAATCTGGAGGTTGGTTGGTTGGTTTTTCGTATTTCGCAGCCATCTTTTAACATTCGTAAAAGGAATAAGGTTTCAGTCTTGGACCTCAATACAACAAATTTTTTCCTCTCAAAATTTTTATACGATTTTTAGAGTTTCAAAGCGTTATTTTTTTTTTTTTTTTTTTTTTTTTTTTTTTACATTTGTAAAAGAAGCCTGGTTCGAGTTTTTTAGCCCAGTGCAGTAACTTTTGACGAAATTCGCAAATTTTTTCCCGATCATTTCAGGATATTCACAATTTTTTTCTCCGACAATAGTAATTCACATTTTTCTATCACGTTTCTTGTTGAAATCCGCACTTTTTACCATGAACTTTTGACGAAATTTGCATTTTTTACCGCGATTCTTTGATGATTTTTGCGTTTTTTACCACGATCCTTTGGCGAAATTAATGTTTTTTTTCCGTGATCTTTCGGTGAAATGCGTTTTTTTTTACTGATCTTTTGATGAAATTTGCATTTTCTTATTGATCTTTTCACGAAGTTCGCGTTTACTTTTTGCGATATTTTGACAAAATTCACGTTTTTACCACGATCCTTTAACGAAATTTATTTTCTTCTACGACCAATTTAAGAAATTGATTTTTTTACATGGTCATTTGTCGAAATTCGCGATAGTTCATCGCAAACGCTCAGCAAATTTTCGATACCTTTTCGCGACCAATTAACAGAATCCACTACTCGTTTCCGCGACCTTTTGATGAAATTTGCAATATTTTTCTCTCGATAGTTTATTGAAATTCATAATTTTTTGTGCAATCTTTTGACGAAATTCGTAATTTCTTTCTGAACTCTTAATGAAATTAACGATTTTATTCAGCGACCAATTGAAGATAATCACCATTTGTTTCTGAGATCTTTGACGAAATACCAGATATTTTTACACGATCATTTGAAGAAATTCTCATTTTTTCTGCGATCGATTCACAAATTAATTTGGGTAAATTACATAAAAGAAAAAAAATTCACAGACTATCAAAAAATTCAAAATATACTTGCAAAAGAATCATAGGTCTATGGAAGAATTTGCAGGGGGAAATACTGCACAGCATTTTCCATTATGCAGGACTTTTTTTTTCCGTGTGCAAATCGTGCGATTTTGCACACTATTTCAAACCTTGCCTCTGAAAGAACCACCTCCCCCCTCCAGAAATTCTTAAAATGGCACCCCTGTGTCTAAGGGAGGGAATTCCTGTATAAATATTTACGAAAACAGGATTCACTCGTGGTCAATGACTCAATGTACATAAAGAAGGTTTTATATTAAGAATGTTTTGTAGCTCAGATTTTTATCCGCATGAGCATTTTTTAATGTCCAAATTTTCAGACTCTAATGACCAATTTTTTTAAACTTTCGGAAATGAATACTTCGAAATTTTGGAACAGAATCACTCCTGAAAATATGCTGCGCGGGATAAAAATCGCAACTGGAAACAAAAAATGCGTCTGTGTTTTTTGTAAAAAAATCGTAGTTTAAGACCGATTTTCGTATCATCGTAGTTTATAGGTCCAAATCGTAGCAACTACGATTTTTTCGTAGCAGTTGGCAGGTCTGAGTGTACTTCAATAATATACATAAATTTAATTTTTTTTATAAATAGTGTAACATCCTATTAAAGTATGCTGCAATCAATTTTTCCCCATAGACCATTATGTAACTGATTTCTTTTGTGTGACTCTGTAAAAATATGATAAATAGTTTGTGTTCCATATTCTATGGAAAGCATACTACTTCAGAAATACATATAAATTTCATTATGTTTAAAACACTGTAACAGTACTAAAATACAACACAAACGATTTTCCCCCAAAGATCACAATGTAATGGAATTCTTTTGAGTGCCTCTATAAACAAACTATGAATGCTACATACCCATTTTCAATACCGAACATTCTATAGAAAATCTTAATAACATAGATCAATTAAATATTGATCCGAGTACATTTCCTCGAGTTAAAGTACAGACAAACTGAATTCACCAAGAAATACTTTTAACTATGTTGGACCACGATAAAAAGAAATTGGTTCATTCATTGCTGAGATATTTTTGGTATTAACTTTTTAAAATGTTATTTCAAGAAAACCATGTTTAATTTTTTTTTTTTTTTTATCAAGTTCTACTTGTATAGGGGAGAGTAGTAGACAGAGAGACAACAACCACTTTGACATATAGTTGTAACTTTTTCTCCAAGCACACACACACATAATGACCTCATCTTATGCAACATGTGGATGTAGTTTTGGCACTTCAGTTACTTGTCCAACAAAATAGTAAATAATTCTTAATTTTATAGTTGTTAAAGTTACATAAACATCTATTTTAGAGTTTATTTCTTATTTCGACATATTTCGACAAAGCGACATAAACTGTTTAAAGCGACGAAATTGATGTAACAGATGTGCATCCATTTTGTTACAACATAACGAAAGTACACAGTGAGACATGTCTCACTGTGTACCTACTATGTGGTTCTGATGCTAAAAAAAGTTATTTATTAATAAAAGGTTTTTCTTTCTTTCTCTCTCTCTCTTTCTGTGTATGTGTGTGGGCGCACAATGGCTAGGGAAATCTACTAAACGTAAGAGGCTGAAAATTTGCATTAAGGTAACCCAAGGTCTGTCATTGTCCACCCGAGGCTCATATTTTTAATATTTTGAAAATTTAGAAATACTATTTAGAAATCATTAGCTGCAGAAAATTATTGATAGAGTGTGAAAATGTATGATTTATGAAAATATATACATTGTCTCACTGTGTACCACTTGCGGTATGCGGTGAGACAATTTCCGACACTCCGTTATGCTGTTCCTGTGCTTTTATAAATAAGTTTTTAAAAACCATTTATACATTAATGTGTAGTAGGGCTGGGCGATATTAGGATTTCTACATCGCGATGCATCACTGAGGCTAAACCACGATGTTGCGATGCATCACGATGTTAGACTAGGTGTGGACCTCGTGATTAAAATATTGTTTTATTGCAAAAAAAAAAAAAAAAAAAAAAAAAAAAATATGGCAAGTCATAATAGTATGGTAATAGTAGGTATAATCTTTTAATACCTAAACTTCAAAATCCAACTGGGGAATACATATATATATTTTAACCAAGAAAGTTTTAAAAAGTAGTAGTGAAGGGGGATGCACTTCTCACTGTATGTGTCCATGATTCAACTGATAACATGAAAAGAAACCCCCCCCCCCCCTTATTTTTTTCAAATAATTATTCTTCAAAACTCCAGATTTCTAAGTGATGGTGAATTTCGGGAGTGGCCTGGGTGGAAAATTTTCTCCTTAGAGCATTAAATTGTCTTTGATTTGCGAATTGATGCTTGGTAATATATTAAAACTGAAAATTGCTCCCCCCCCCCCCCCCAATATTTAAGATTTAAAAGCTTTAATTGTATATAAAAAAAAATAATCATAAATGTAAAGGATGTAAAAGGATTATCATATAACAACTTTAAATGGGATTTTGTTCAGAAAGCAAAAATGTGGATAAGAATATTATGTGTTTGATTTACCAAAACATTCAAACTAAATCCATAAAAAAGCAGCATTCCTTTATAATTAAAAAATAATAGAAATTAATATAAACTTCAAATTAATTACAAAATAAAAATTCAGAAGAGAAGGTCTCTTACTCCTACCAGCACCTAAGAATTAAAAAATTTGCAAGTTGATACTCCTTCCTTTTTATACAAGAAAATTTCCTGCAAAATACTCAATATTGAGGCATTGAGGTACTCAATATTGAATACTCAATACTGAGGTAATTCTGCTAATAATTCATTTCATAATATTTAAAAAAATCACAAAATTATAGTAAAATTTATAGATCTATATGTTTTGGTTTGAGAAAACATATATGTATAAGTAAAATAATAATTAATCTGATGGATGTAAAAGGATTATCACATAGTTACTTTTTTACAAATTACAAATAAATAAAATTAAAGTAAAATGTATTACACTGAGATGTTTAGGATAGAAAAAATATATTTGTACATAAAGAATAATCAATACTGTAAAGGATGCAAAAAGATTGCCATATAGTCACATCTTGAAAAAAAGATCTTGTTTAAAAAGAAAACACAACAATCAAGCATAAAATTACTTATCACTTATCCTAGCACTCTCAGCCCTCTTTAAACTCAAATGCCAAATACTTTGCATACTGATCCCCTTCTCCCTCCTCATCAGAATTTTTTTTCAAAATACCATGTACAAAAGTAATGAAATTTAGTGGAGTCTTAAAGAAGGGGAGGGTTGTAAAGGGGGAAGGGAAACTATAAAATTAGAGTGCACTTTATATCTTTAGATATTTAAGATTTAAAATATTAAATGTACAAAAAGAAATATTCACTAATTTAAAGGATGTAAAAAGATTATAAATACTTCCAGTTTCTTAAATTAAAATATAAAGTTCAATAAAATTAGAATAAAATTTATATATTTTGATTTTAAAGATTGAAAAAATATATATGTACATTAGAAATAATCATTAATGTAAAGGATGTAAAATGATTGTCATATGATCTGATTACACCTAAATAAGATTTTGTAATGTGTTTATAAAGCAAATACTCAAATAATATTGAAGGGTTGTAAATTACAAAAACATTAAATCTTAATCATCAAAATTAACATCAAGGATTAAGTTACATTCTAAAACAGATTTACAAATCTAAGAATATTTATTTCAAATTAATTAAAAATACAATAGATCCTACAGTTTAAGAAAAAAGTTTTAAAGAAGTAATTTTAAATATTTAATAGAAAGACATTCTCAATCTTTATGATATTAATAAAATACTTTGTAGTTAATTAATAAAACTAAATTCAGTCTTAATTGATTTAAAACTAATATGAAGTGGTTTTGAATAAATAATTAAGAATAACACAATAATTCTGATTTTCTTAAAATATGTTAAAATATCATTAAAAAATAAACTAAAATAAAAGTTCCTTATTGAAGATAAATTGATTTAAAAAAAATTAAAATGGATCATCATACCAAAATAAACAAAAGAAAGAATCAACCTTTCTTTTCTTGTGAACACAAGAAAAATCAGCTGTCACTAGGCCATCACAGGCCATATTTTCTTTTCAAATAAACATCAACATCGTTAAGTTATACCTTGCGTTATACTACTCACTGTTCATCATACAGCTGGTATCGGATGTCTCTGCCTGCTATTGTTCATTCACTTCTTGAATGGGGAGAGAAACCGATGCATGTTTATTCAGGATGGGAAGAGAAAAGAAACTGATGTGTGTTCATTCACCAAACCGATGTGTGTTTATTCACGATGGGAAAAGAAAGGGATGGGGAGGAAAAATCCGGTTTTATGCTGAGGAAGGAACTCGTCACCGACGTAATTTGATGCATCGGTACGGCTGTAACGCTCGTATTCATGAATAACTTCGACCGAGGGTTAAACCGCGGGTTCAGTAACCCCAGGTTGGTATTTTCAACCGGGAGTTGAAAACTCGTATTCACCGTTTACTTCGGATGAAAAGTTACCCAACTCGGGGTTTCTCGACCTAGGTTGAACGAAATGTGTTTATTGGTTAAAAAAATCACATGCCTTGTTTCGGTTTCGCGTCGAGACTTCGTTTGTTTATGTTTTGGAAGAAAAACGCCAATTAAAAAAAGAAAGAAAGAAAGAAAAGAAATATTCAATATAGTGTTTCTTTTCTTTTTTTTTTTTTTTTTAATTCCCACAAAATGTATGGACAAAATAAAAACCTGTAATCACTAAATATGGATCAACTTAATTTTTCTTGAAAGTTTTAATATTTTTTAAACAATTATTTTTTTAAAATTTATTAATGAGTTAGGTTAATGATATGAAACGTGTCAACTGCTAAAATAAATGTTAAAAGGTTCTTTTTCAAAATAAATTTTCGCATAATTGCTAAAAAATGGAACTTTATTTGGGCCAAAACTAATAAAACTTGATTTGAATAAAAACTAAAATTTTATTTCAACAGCAATTATGATGATTTCTATTATTAATAGCTCTAGTTAGCAATTAAACAATTTCTGATAATGAAAATATTAAAATGGAGAAAAAAGGAAAAAAATTAAGGAAGTAGTCTGTTGTACTTTATATATACTATTTCTTTTATTGGTATAGATGGTATCCCAGATGTATTAATTTTATTGTTTGGATTTTCAGCGAGCTAATTAAAATGTTTAATTCTAATTAAATTAGATAGTAATTAATATTCCAGGTTGACAGGAAAAAGTAGTGAAATAATATTAACAGAACTGCAGAAAAAGCGGAACAGGTGATCCTAGCGGTGCCCTGGCACCAGGTACCAAACCGCAGAGGCGCACCATAGGCGCATATAGTTATCACTTCCGAGCGATTGATAAACCTTTTTCATTTAACTAGTCGCTAAATAAAACTCTATACTTCCTTTAAGTTTAAACTGTGTGCTGTGGAGATATTTTATAAGATATTATTTTAAGGAACGCAAATATTTTAAACTTTTTAAGACTACTAGTGTATAGTGTATGAATTTCCATTCAACACATATAATCGAATAAGGCCTTTCCTAAATCATTATAAATGTATTCTGAATACTATCTGGACAAATAAATGTGAAATATTACAGAAAGTTGAATTTTTATCGACCAGCTTTTAGGACCTATCCCCACCCCTTCCGCCATTTGTATGAGAATTTTTCTATTATCACATTTATAAGATCAAAGCTATTCACTTGATTATCTTTGACTATTTTTTGATAAATTAGCCTAATAATTACGAAATATTATTACATGCACGAAGACACTTGTTTTGGGTTGCAGTGTTGCATTTGAAAAAATGTATTTATTTAGAAAATGTTATTTTATTTTCTATATTTTTTCCAGCTTCTTAATTTCATATTTTTAACTCATTTAGATATCACTTCATTAGATGTAATAAGAATCTCATTTAGAATAGAAATTGAAAGTGGGATTCTTTTTTTTTTTTTTTTTTTTTTTTTTTAATGATTGATTAATGATAGATTTCTAGACTAAATAGGCAGAATAATGATAGTTTGTAATCCAACAAAACAGCTCAAATTAATTATTAATAATTTCATATAATTTTACATTATCTAATAAATAAAATAGCTGTCTGTTGTTTGTGAATCAGTGGAGAAAAACAAGTTCCCATTTGTACCACCCTACCCATTCCCTCTATGTTTTTTTTCTCTTTTTTTGGTGTCATTCTTTAATTTAAGCAAATTAAACGTTATGCTGTGTAAGATATAGAAATAAAAAGAAAGTTTAAAGTACATATTACCAAAAATAGAAGAATATATGTAATCTCATACATACACACATATATATATTATCTATACATTTTTTGACTGGTTTGTTTATATTTATACATTATATCTCCTTCATTACATGTTGAATTGTTTGCTTTCATAAATACTCATGATCACGAAGAATTTATTTACCTTAAAAAGTCATCATTACTGCAAGGGCTGATAGAAATATTTTTGGTGTGGGTTATTTTAAAAAATGAAAGTTTTTTTTTTTTTTTACCAGCGTATTTCAATCCTTTAGTAATTTACTTTAATTTAGCTGTCAATTAAGAAGCAAAACTTATAAGTGATCTCTAAAAAAAGTCACAATTTCAGTAGGTAACATTCAAAAGTTATTCATTTTAGGATTTATTATTACTATTATTATTTTCGTATAAAATAGTACTAATGCAATATTTTATATTATGTATAATTTTGAAATTAAAATACAGTTGAAAAAGAAATGCAATAAAAATAAATATTTCAAATTCCACAAAAATTGGGAAACATACGTAGAAGCTTACAAACAATCCTAAAAAAAATCAATAAAGTAATAAAACTCAAATTGTTTAAATTTTAAGTTAAAATATCTAATTTATAGATCTGATTTATACATACTCAGTTTGTACATAAACAATAATATATCTTTTACACAATAGACCCAAAATTTAATTTTAAAACATTCTATAAGTACTGATCAAAAATCTACAGAGAATCTATGGATATTCTAAGATAATCTGTGTTTTTCTTTACTTAAACAAAAATGCAAATTAGCCTGAGTCTCACATTTTAATTAGAACTTATGCAAGTATGGCGTTTATTTCGGTCCTGTTAAAATACATTTGTGAATTTTTTAACATCAAAATTGCAAAAAAAAAAAAAAAAAAAAAAAGACCTTAAACGCGACAGTTGTTATTTTAGAAGCAATTATTCGGCTGTTTAAGTAATATTGGCTATTTTTAAGGCAAATAAATTTTTCGCGACCACGCGTATTTATGTAAACAAACAATTCAACATGCATTCAATATATAGAGGCTATATACATAAACATAAACAAATCAGATAAAAATATTGAAGATAATTACATATATATGAGATTACATACCTTTGCATAATGTTATTCCGTTTTATTTAATAGTAGAACTTCTATATTTTACATAGCACATTCTATCAGCTTCAGCACGCCATTGTAAAATGGCGGTCCTCTCCCTCTCCTCACTCTCACAGCTTGTTTTTCGTTAAATACGCATGCTCGGTTGAAAAATCCTAGGTTGAACCCTGCTGTAGACCAAGGTTGGGTTACTGAACACGGCGTTAGATTTTAACCTCGAACCGGTTCAGTGGGGTTGACGGTGAATGCCATTTGAGTTTTCAACCCGGGTTTTCTGCATAACTCCGGGTCGAAGTTATTCGTGAATACGAGCGTAAAAGGATTATAACATGGTTACCTTCTTTCTACAAATTACCAGATACAAAGGACTAAAATGTAATGTACTACTTGCCTTTAGGAAATATTTCCCTTTTATGAAGTAAAAAAAAAAAAAAAAAAAAAAAATCAATAAAATTAGGTTAAAAAATTTATACTGATAATAATCATTTTTTTAAAGGATGTAAAAAGATTTTCATATCTTAAAAAAGGACTTCATGGAAAAGAAATATGTTGATTAACTCTTAACAATCAAGTATTAAATTTTATAAAAGATTATTCTTAGATTTATAACTAGTTTCTTATTCATTCCAGATCAATACAAAAATTGAAAATTCAAGGAAGGGGACCTCCCCCTCATTTTGGGGGGAGGGGAGGGGTGAAACCAATAAAATTGCAGTGCATTTTATATCTTAAGCTGTTTAAGATATAAATTTTTAAATGTGCAATATGAAATAATCATTAGTTTAAAGGATGTAAAAGGATTATAAACACTTCCATTTTATTTTAGTTTAAAAATAAAACTCAACTAATACAAAAATTGAAGACTTAAGGAGAGGGTAGGCAAATTTCTCCCCTCCTGGCACTCTCTCTCTCCTTAATTTAAATCAGTGAACCGGTTTCATTCCAAACGATCGCCGATTTTCTGCGCATGCACATTTACTTCCCATGAATGTGGAAGTTGATTTTCGTGAACCGGCAATCATGGGTTTCAGTTATGTCTCCACATCGGTCAGGACCGATGTCTGGAGATCGGCGAGATGCATTGCAAAACTGAAGCACCGATGACGACTTAAATCATTTGTAAATTGCCCCTGCCTTTTTTATAAGAGAGAGTCTGCAAAATAACCAATATTAAGGCACAGAAATGTTGTGAAAAATTCCAAGTACTCCATTTCATAAAATTAAAAAATCCATAAAATTATAATAAAATTTATAGATCAACATTTTTAAGGTTGTGAAAACATAAATGTATTTAGAAAATAATAATTAAAATAAAGGATGTAAAAGGATTATAACATGGTCACCTTCTTTCTACAAATTGCCAAATACTAAGGCACTGAAATGTAATATGCTTGCCTTTAGGAAATATTTCCCTTTTATGAAGTAAAAATAAAAGAAAATCAATAAAATTAGATTAAAATTTATATACTGGTATATTTAAGATTGTGAAAATATAAGTGTATTTAGAAAATAATAATTGAAATAAAGGATGTAAAAGGATTATAACATGGTTACCTTCTTTCTACAAATTGCCAAATACTAAGGCACTGAAATGTAATGTGCTTGCCTTTAGGAAATATTTCCCTTTTATGAAGTAAAAATAAAAGAAAATCAATAAAATTAGATTAAAATTTATATACTGGTATGTTTAAGATTGAAAAAATATACATGTTTATAGAAAATAATCATTTTTTTAAAGGATGTAAAAAAGATTTTCACATCTTAAAAAAGGACTCAGTTTAGAAAAGAAATACTAGGATTAATTCTTAGGAATCAAGTATTAAATTTTAAAAAAGATTAAGAAACTAGTTACAAATCCAATAATATTCATTTCAGATTAATAAAAAATTGAAAATTCTAGGAAGGGGAGCCCCCCCCCCCCCCCAAAAAAAAATCTCCCTCTTAAATTGAATGTTAAATAATTTGCAAACTGGTTTTTCCCTGAATTGCTTCTGCAAAATAAAGGATATTAAAGACATGAAATGTCGTAGACATTTGTAATTTTTTCCATTTACGGGGGGGGGCGTGAAACCAATAAAATTGCTATAGATTGTACATCTTTAGCTGTTTAAGATATAAAATATTAAAAGTGCAATAAGAAATAATCATTAATTTAAAGGATGTAAAAGGATTATAAATACCTCCATTTTATTTTAATTAAAATAAAAATCAATAAAATAAGAGTAAAATTTCTATATTTACATTTTTAAGATTGAAAAAATATATAAGTACCTAATAAATAAAAATTAATTAAAAGGATGTAAAAGGATTGTCATATGGTCACACCGTGAAATTTGATTTCAATTGATTAAAAGTAATGAGGAATATTTTTAAAATAAATAACTAGAAATATAATAATTAAGATGTTATCAAAATATAGTGCAACATCATTGAAAAATAAACTGAAATAACAGTTCCTTAATAAAGATAAAGTAATTAAAAAAAAAAAAACAAATGGATGCAAATGGAATATAACACTAAGAAGCATTTCTTACTAAAACTTACTGCATCAATTGTTGCTATTTGTTATATTAATTGATTGACTACAATAGTTTTACTATAATACATATTAAATAAAAAAAACACAGAAAATGA
Organism: Maratus speciosus; assembly: GCA_963932465.1. Lineage (NCBI taxonomy): Eukaryota > Metazoa > Arthropoda > Arachnida > Araneae > Salticidae > Maratus > Maratus speciosus. Next base: position 607,155,923 of record OZ010788.1, on the reverse strand, counting down.
CTCATCTTATCAAAGTAAACAAATAAACCAATCCTCTTTTCCTGTCAGTACAAGATGAAAAATCAGCTGATTCTAAATGTTATAGTACATGTTCAGAGTCAGAGTAATGTGACCTAGGGAAAATGTATCTTTGGCATCATAGTATTTTCTCAAATGAACTTCATGGTACTATTCATACAGCTAGAAAAACAGGATTGAAAATATGAAGCATGCAGCGATTTGTAATTGGTATCAATTTTGGATTACATTGTTTATCTGCTTCGATGATTGAAGGAAAAACCAGTCTCTCCTTACTCTGCCATCGGTTTTGCACATAATCGATATCTAGCTATGCACGAGTTGTTTATTCACATCGGATGCGAAACCAGATTTCCCTGTACTGTCCCATTCATTTGTGATCCCGGTGTGATGCATCGTATGACTGCGATGCATCGTATGTATGCGATGCATCGCTAATTCAAAGATCAGGAAATCGGTTTGACGATTTATGATTTACATCGATATCTCGCGATGTATCGATGCATCGCCCAGTACTAATGTGTAGCATATTTGTGTAGCTTAAAGACGTAGCAAAAATGTTTTCAAAAGAATAAAAATCGTCGCCATTTGTAATAATAATTTTTGTCTGGCTGTGCAAAATAATCGCTATAATTTAAATGTGGGTTAATAGTTTATAAAAAAAGCTTTGAATGAATATAAACAAAATGTCAAACACGCAGGAAATGCAAAAATAAAACAACTCATTCTTGAAAGTGAGAGTACCCAAAACCCTTAAAATATGGAAGAACAATTTTAAAAATGAAAAGTCACTATAAATATTTACCTTGACTTTAGATTTCAGGCTGTCAGATTTAAACCTTTTTTTATCATCATCTCCACTAGCACTTTCAAACTCATTATCTGTCAATATTGGAAGAAATAATGTTAATATTATTATATTTCTATAGCACTTAAAATATTTCTATACAAAATATAATATACAATCAGCCATAAAATTAATAAATACAGCAAAGCACCAATTATACATCTTTCAAGGGACCGTTCTAAAATGACATATAACTGAGAAAGACGTGCAATTGAAATTGCAATTGCCTAAAGCGTGAAATATTTGATTGTAGAATTATAATCATGCAATCATAAAAAAATAATTTTGCTGCCATTTTCGGTTGTCAATGCTGGAAATATAACCATACTCAGATAAGCAATAAACAACGAATACAGGAAATTGAAACCATAATTTTCAAGGACAATAACTCTTTTTTAATTCTTATCAAATAAATTGAACTGTAATTCACCATTATACAATCATCGAACTGTTTAAAATATCTAAATTATGTTTATAAAAAGTGAACAGTAATATCCATAAATAAAACCTGTTTATTCCTTCCCACACATGATGCAAGGGACTGGCGTCACTACCGAAAAAAACTGAAAATGACTCTAAGACATTTTCCTTATTATGTTTTTTTATGCTGCTAGGTTTCGTACTAAAAACATGTAAAAAATATAAGTAAAAGCTGCTGTAAGATGCAGCGTAATTGTGTATCATAAATATATAATTATCATATAACCAAGAATAACAAAAATCAGTGAATTTTTTTCATGTGTTCCAGAATTAATATAACACAAATCTTTATCTTTTTACACTCTAGTATTAAAATAAAATTATGAAATTCAACAAGGAATAAATGCGCAACTTGGATACAGCGGCCCATACATTGAAACCAGGAATTGCTGTGCCAGAAACATAAAGGTAAAAAATTTACCTATATTATTCAATTGTTTGATTTATTATGAAAGGCCAGATTTAGACAGATTTAAATATCTAAATATTAGTGTGTGTGTCCTACTGCGCAAAACAAAGGTGGCTTTTTTTGCCAACAGTTAAGATACACTATACATATTTTTTAAAAGTTAAAACATTGAAAAAAGTATTAAATAATCATTTCTAAAACTGAAAAATAAAAGTGAAAATTATTGTGCCTTATATAAGTTACACACCTTCAAAATTTCAGTTATCTCTTTTCGGGATATTTTAGAAATATGCTATAAAGAGACGTTTAAAAGAGATTCAAAGGAAAAATAGACATCACGCTCAAACTTGTTCCAAATTGCAATGAAATCAGGTAATGAAGCAACGTTTACTAATCTCAAAATTGTCTTCTGAGTTACCCACTGTCCATTCTTTTCATCCCATCTCTTCCGCAGGTTCCATGAACTTGAAATAACTCCTTTAGCAGACACACATGTTCTTTTCTTCACCTTTCCCAAAATATTGCTAGCAACAAAAGAAAAAAAAAAAAAAAAAAAAAAAAAGATGCTGGGCAAAAAAATTCTGAGAAAATTGGTTATAGCATAAAAGAAACATCGTATAACTGATTTTATGTGCCATGCATACGAAACATTACAACATTAAAATACATAGGGATGAATCGGGACCATACTCAAATGACGTATAAATGAGAAATATATAAATGGTGCTTTACTGTAACTGTCAACCCTTCCATTTCCCTCACCCCAAGTAAAATATACCTATTATGAAGAAAATAATTTACTTAAGAGAATAAATCATATAATTATCACACAGAAAAACAGGATACATTTTGTAAAAAAAAAAAAAAATGGTTCTTTGGGGGAAAAATTGGAACACTTGCCAGATAGGATAAAGTATTAACGTGATGCCACAAGTATACATTGCTATCGTGAAAATTTAAACAAAAGAATAGGTAATTTGTGAAAAAAATTAATATACTAGAAATCAATCATCATATGTTATTTTCTTGTGTAAGAAAAAACTAATAGAAACAACTTCAAAATAACTTAATGCAATTACAAAAAATATGGGGTGATTCCACTTCACTTTCTGAACAGTTTACAAAACGCCGTGTGTTCAAACAAATAGTGATATAAAAATAAATAAAAACTTGATTTTAGAAAGTTGCAATGGTTCCAATTTTGAAAATGACCTCATATTCTAAAGAAAATGCCACTTTCATTCATAAGCTCAAACTTTTTTCTCAAATTATGATATAATTGTCAATAAATTTTAATTCCATCTGTGCTGAAATTAAGAACTGTTAACCCTTTATCTACTGACGGTACTTATAAGTACCATTAAAATAACTTGTTATAAAATTCATTTATTACGTCGATTAGTCGTAATACAGTTTAGAATGAGTTATAGATACATTACTATATCTTGTTCCAAAAGCATTATGGGCTACACAAAACAAAAATATTTTTAAAAGGATGATTTTGCCTTTGCATCTTTTCAGCTTTCTTGGTGTTGGGGGGGGGGGGAGGAATTTTTCAATTCGGAAATATTTCTATTGTAAGAACATTATATTTGTACATTTCCTAATTCTACAAAATACTGAGAAAAATATTTAGAGTAAAAGATTTGATTGGGTTTATAAATATTGCACAAAATCCCTATAAATTCAAATTTAGTGAATCCTTCTAAAATTTATTAAATAATTATGTAAATCTTCTAATGAAGGTTAAACATTTCATGAAAAATGCTTTATAAGATAAAATTTTAGTACATAAAGGGTTAATGAAAATAAATATTGAAATTGAATTTACATAGCGCTAATGAGAGTTTTAAGTTGTTTTAAATTTAGATATTTCGCCATTGTTCCTCAACAACATACAATACTTAAATTTATCTATGGTTTTTATCAGAATTACAAAACTTGCTGTAATGTTTTTTCTTTGCTTTTTAAGGAAAAAAAAATTTACATTTTTCATTTTCTAGTGAAATATGTATCAAAATAAGATGGGCATGAACAATAAAAATATTTAAATGAATAATCGAGTTAAAAAAAGAAAACACTTATGAGTTTTTTTGTTACAAAATGGTTCAGAAAATGAATACAACTCTTAGACTGTAACATATTCACAAAATGCAAGCTCAATCGAACACATAGTTTAGCTGCATTTGCATTCACTCACACATTTCCATAATCACATTTTCACCATGATTATAACACCTTCTTTACACTACATGAGAAAGTAAAAATCTACACAATTAATCAAATTTATTACACAGCTATGAAAGCAGCATAGCTATGGAAATTTATATGCTTGATAAAATAAATAAATAAATTTTAAATCCATAGAATATTTTCATTTTTAGATATTCTATGACTATGAGCTTATCAGCAAGTAGCATTATTGAAGAAATACAGTATTTTTTCAAAAATTGAATTAAGAATTGAATTAAAATAGTGATTATAATGTATTTTGTTTTTTACTTACTGGCTCTGAGACAGTTGAAACTATTAATACGATCTTACCCTGAAATAGAACTTTTACTTCCCTCGAGGCATTTTCACGTATTACTGGTGAAATATAACTTTAAAATACATATTTAAATAAAATAAATATGAAACAGTATGATATTGGTTAAAGTTACACAAGATTACATGCTAGAGATTTCAACAACAGCTAATATAAACAAGTCGGAAATTGTACATAAAACGTGGCAAATGAGGTGCATTCGTTCTATAACTAGTTTTATAAAAATTCAGATCTTGGTGCAATAGCTGTTGGACTCTTATGCAAAAATGCATGAATGCAAAATTTATTATGATTCTATATATTAAATTCAGTGATATGGAAATAATAAGACTCCATCTTAAATAGGATGTAATCACCATGGCAACCTAGAATCATTATCTATCATGGCATATCATTGAATTAATGACGTATGATAGAATTTAACAAAATGAAGAAAACTTTTATGAATATCTCTTTAAGTTTTGATTTCATAAAATTTGAAATGACTCAACAAAATTCTGCAACGATTCTATATATTAAATTTCAAACCATTTGGTTGGGTAGTTTTTGGCTGTTATATGTGGACAGATAAGATGGACTAGACGATGACTATAGGTGGTATGTATTTATATAATTATGATCACACCTAAAAAGCTTATTAAAATTGAAGATATTTCTGACAAAACTGGTGTTAGTGTAGGCAGGTTTTTGACACAAGGCAGTTTTTTATGACTTTTGAGGAATTATAAACATAGTTATACGTTGAAAATAATTCATATAAATTTTAATGTTGCACTTGGTCTGTTTCTGACCATGTTGAAAACAGTTTTATTCCAGCTATTAAACTATTTTTATGAAATCATCTAAATAAAAATGTATATTAATCATTTCAATTTAGATTATAATTTCTTATAGGAAACTTTTAATAACATTTCAGTTTCAGAATTTTAAGAAATTCCAGAGCTTAATCCATTAAATTTATAACTTGATATTAATTAAACTAATTACTATCAATGGAGCCATTTTCTAGTATAATTGCTAATTTTAATATTATTAATGTTAATTGTGATATTTAGTTTGATGAAAACTTAAAATATACTACAACATTACTTTGCACATTGTTTTCTCCCTTTTAAAAGATTTTCTTGGCCATATCCTAGATTTTTGACAGTTTAAACCAGATTTTGAAGCTTATCATGGCAAAGAATAGTTTTTGATGTCAAAAACCCAACCTTGGCTGGTATATTATTTTATAAGTCTATTATAAAAAAGAAATGTCTTTGATTAAAAATAATACATAAGTGCAGCGATGTTATTTCACATTATCTTATCGCAATCAAAAAAAAAAAAAAAAAAAAAAAAAAAAAACAGCATATCAAATAAATATTTTTTTACTCTGACTTTTCAAGGATCTGTTTAGGAAAAATTGTGTCATTTAAAAAATCCTTCACAAAATTTTTCATTTAAAAACAGGACACTTTACAACTTTTCATCCTAAAACAGGACTCTTTACTAAATTCTGTCTTAAAATAAACCTTGCATAAAACTTTTCCATCTCATATTGAAGCTTTTATAAACTTAACCATTTTAAAGTAAAATGTGATCTGACCTATCACAAGACAGCTGAAGATGTCAACAAATATGACCGATTATCTAGCTTTTAGATATATGAAATATCTTGTCAAAAATGTGTAAACAGGAACTTTAATTTAACAATAACTTTAAATTCACAAAATTATGACCAGATTTTTCACAAATATAAAAAACTGCTCACGATTTCAGAAAAACAGGTCCCTATGAGAAAATTCTGGACAGAACTCTGCTTTCAATATCAGTTAAAGTTTTAAATGTTAACATACATTAATTATATACTCTTTCTTAAGAAATATATTTTTTATGCTATCACACATACAATGCAGTTTTTTCTTAAAATCAATATTGCAATGTAAAAGCATACAAATCAGATTACCTGCAGACCATATTTTCAACATTTGATCATATGACCCTGTTGCAAACTAAAAGGGAGAAAAAGAAAATTTCAACATTAAATTTTTAAAACAAAATCACCTTTTTTAAATAGAAAAGCAAAGGATATATAATTACATTAAAAATATATTAACTGACTGAGTTATTTTCAAACACAGAAGCGAGAAGAACAAAACTGCTATAAGAGGAAAATGCAAAAAGGGGAAAGAGGATTTTGATGATAGATAATTTATGTATAGTTACAAAAAAAAAAAAAAAAAATCAACAAATTGAGCAGAAAATTAAAAATATATACCGTATATTTCCGTGTATACGACTTTTCAGTGAAAAATCATCCAAAATAAGAAATCCGCATATAAGCCGATGCTAAAAAAAGGTGATGAAAAATTCAGCAAATGAAAACTTAGCACTTTTTTGTGCATAGCTAATAGAAAAAAAATGCACTCAAATTTGACAGTGGAGAAGAAAGGTGTAAAGACAGTTTTTATTATAACAAATGGATCATGAGGAAAATGCACTTCACAGTTATTTTAAGCTGTAATATGGGCGGAGCACATATATCTCCCATGATAATTTTTAAACAGAAAACACTGACTGGGGAAACATTTCCCAAGTGGTATTATCGTCCGTGGCCATCCGAATAGTTCGAGGATGAAAATGGAATTATAGACCAACTTAAAAAAATATGGGGTAAAAGAAAAGGAGAGGTTTTAAGAAACCCTCTTTGTTTGTTTGGAATGTGTTTAAAACGCAATGTACAGAAAAAGTAAAACAGCTTTCCTGAGAGACGGGATCTTCAGTAGCTATGATACCCGATGGCCTTACTTTTATTCTTCAACCACTGGACATTTGTTCAAATAAGCAAGCCATTTAAGGACAGGCTCCATTCGAAATGGACGGAATAGATGTCATCTGGGGATGCAGCTGTGACAAATGGCGGCAATAAAAAAAAAAAGTTGACATCATAACTATCTCTGAATAGGAGAAAGAAGCTTGACTTGAATTACCACAAGAAATGATCATCCAATATTTCAAAAAGTGTTGCATCAGTAATATGATGGATGGAATTGAGGAGGGTGCAATTTTTGAAGAAGATGACGAGGATGATGAATTAAACACTGATGATATTCATCCTGATGTACCAATGTAGGAAAAGTGATTTTAAAGAGTTGCTTGAAAATTCTGATAATCATTTTGGATAGTGAATGATGATTGGTGACTATTTTCATTGTAAAAGACTGGACTATTTAAGTATTTTTTATGATTTTTATATTTACAATCGTTTTTATTTTAGAATATAAATTTTGAAAATTTTCTTAAACTTGTGTATAAGCTAACCCCCCCCCGCCCCACACACACACACCCACACACACTTTGGAGACAAAAAAGTGCTGGCTTATACATGGAAACATTCAGTATATATATATTTAAAATTTTTAAATTTTGTGTGCTGGTAAGGCAGTGGGGTTTTTTGGGGTTAAAGGTTTTTTTTTTTGGAGGGGGAAGGGGGAATCTTGATGAAATAAATAAAATATTGAAAAATCACTGGAAATTCTTATCCTTGTTTTAAGTAAATGGTTTCAATAAATATTATATGATTTGTAATAAGAAAAAACTTGAGCTTAACATAAATATAAGACAATATTTTTTTGAAAAAGAAATAGCAGTTAACACTTTAAAAATTAATAATACATAACACACTGATTTTAGAATATTGTCATGGATTCAAAACTTTGATTTTTCTTTTTTGTCAATGGCACAGCAGTAATTAATACTTTTGAACAGGGCTCAGAATTTAAAGTCTAAAGAAAGTCACCAGGCTAAAAAATATTGGTCATCATAATTTTATACCAGTTGAAAATACTGTAATTACTGTCGAAAGATGTATTTATTTACTTTCATTTGATACTTATTTATTGTCTATGATTTTTATAAAAAGTTGTAAAATTTTAATAAAATCATGCCTACAATTATGGACTAAAATGCTGACATAAAGCAGCATTCCATTGCAATAAACAAGTAAATAAATAAAAATAAAAAAATTTATATATGTATAAGTCAAAGATGTTTAGTATTGAATTTAAACTAGCATTTCATTAAAAACATTTTCTTCAAATATATCTAAAGATAGACAGGGTTCATACACATTTCTTTAAATAGAAATCAAGGACTTTCACGGACCAAAACCAAAAAAATTTAAGGACCTACAAATTAAACTAATAAATTATAATATGCACTTTTTAATAAAGGGTTTCATTTTTGTAAACACAAGTTTTAAACATTCAAATGGCCAGGAAGGGGAGGGGGGAATTTCAACCAGTTAAAGTACCAAATAGAGTAAAAAAAGTTTTAAAAAATTAAGTTTTAAAGATTTTAAACTTTGCTATTGTGGGAAGAAAAAGAGGGAAGTAAAGTTTCAGAAGAAGGGAAAGCAAGGGGGGGGATTAAGATTTTTTAAAAATCAGAAATTCAAAGAAATGCAGAAGAGTTTCACCCCTGATTCAGAAATAATACGAGAGTAAAATTACACACTTTTTGCATGAAAATAAGTACTTTTAAGCATAAAAATTGCTTTTGAAAAATATAAGCACTTTTAAGGACTTTCAAGCACCATACGAACCTTGATAGAGTCAGTGTCATAATATGTTTAGGTAATCATAATGTAAATTATATGATCAAGATGTGGGAAAACCTCTTTTCCACAGAGAAGTAGGAAAAAAGGAAATATATAGGGAGTGATGATTATCATCAATTTTGGTGAAAGTAAAATGTTGCTTCAATATCTGAAAGTGATAGCATATTTTTATATGGTGTTTTCTAGTCACCAATGGTAAAAAAAAATTTTTTTTGCTCTCTTCTTTAGAGCTGTATTTTCTACAAGTATTATTTTTCTAGTCACCAATGGTCAAATTTTTTTTTTTTTTGCTCTCTTCTTTAGAGCTGTATTTTCTACAAGTATTATTTTTCTAGTCACCAATGGTCAAAAAAATTTTTTTGCTCTCTTCTTTAAAGCTGTATTTTTTCTACAAGTATTATAACATTTTATTTTACTGGTTTATAGGCTTTCAGAAATTATAAAAATAATTCCACACAATATGCATTATTATCCTCTCATTCATTAAAAAAGAAAATCTAATCTAAATTATTATTGAAGAGCAGCAGGAGAAGAAATATACCCTGTTTGTTTCAGGACTAACTGCTACACAGTCTACACTTCGAGAATGGCCTTTACAAACATTTATACAATCCACAGCATTAGTAACTTGATTCCAATGCCACAATAAAGCTGTTTCATCATGTGAAGTGCTCACAAATGAGCTTACTGGATCATCTGTAAAAAAAAAAGCAATAATGAATACATAATGAAAATATTATATGTATGCATATATTTATTTAAAACTAAAACTCATTTTTAATTTACTTGATAAATAAAACTGGAAGTATTTGGGGGTCAGAAATGAAGCTTTATTTTTAGAATTTCAGTGTTCTTCTGGTTGGCTTCAGAAATTGAAAGGGACCCAACATTGTATGCAGAAGAATCTATGGTGAAGAAACTGCAGTAGATGATGAAACATTTAAAAAATGCTCTTAATATTACAAAATTACTTCTATGTGACATATTTAATGCAGATGCTGCTGCTTTATTCTGAAAAGCCATACCCAATCGAATGTAATCTTTGAAAGAAGAAAAAAGCTCTGGACATAATTGTTGCAAAGAAAGACTAATTGTCCTTTCAGCCCTGGGTGTTTACAGAAATTATAAAAAAGAGTTCCCTGACTATCTTTATCAGACCTCCCTGATTTTTATTATTAACAATACACATTTGGTATTTTTGCATATATGCCGATTCCTCGTATAACACACTTAACCAGCTTGCTAATATCTCATTTGGGTGAAAAAACAAGAGAAAAAAACATAAAAATTGCCTAATATTCATTAAGTACTGGTTGACAATTTTATAAATCCAAACTCAAAATTTAGTCCAACATCTTCATATAGTGACCAATAGATGTAGGGTGACCAGAAAATTTTCTCATTTTCTGAACAATGTTCAATTCTAAGACTTATCTACATCTGACAGGATAACTAATTGGACTAAGCCGGCCACCTGGTCAGGCTATGCTAATGTATAATTTAAAATTTTTAAAAATGGGTAAATTGCCTTGAATATAAGCACTATGTACAGAAAATGAAGACATCTGATCAACTTAATTTGCATTAAATATCACAAACTCATACCGTATGCATCTTTTTAAAAATATTGGGAAAGACTACTCAGCATGTGAAAAAATATAGTATATAAAATAGACAAATCAGTCTTATTGTTAAGGTGAAAATGAAAATATTTTGAAATATAGACAAATTTCCCTGTTTTTCAAGTATTTTTACAAAGTTCCCCGACTTTTCCAGATTGATAAACCTCCCTGATTTTACCATGAGTCCCTGATTTCCAGATTCTGTAGACACCCTATAGCCTGAAACATGGATAGCTCTAAAAAGTACTTTTGTGCATGATTGGAAAATATGCAAAAGCACGTTGTTTTACAGACATTGCAACATTACCACTTAACTATAAATGAACTAAAAAAGCATGAATGAATGCTAATATTCTCCAAAATTAGATACAACATTGGAACAGAAATTTAGAAAAGCAGACAAAGAACACATGCTTAATTTTGAACAACTGTAAAAACTAATAATCACATTTTAAATCAACAAGGTATATAAAGGCTATATTTGCCATTCAACATCACTGCCAAAATTAGTTTTTAGAAACGAAATGCTAGAGAAAAAACACTAACAAGGGAACCACTTTTGATGCTACTCACACCTATCATTGAGACCTGGTGCATTTTAAAGCTCTATATTATGAAGTTTGAGAATCGATAAAATTTTTCTGTTAAAATAATATTTCTTGATTTTACAGTAGTATAACTTTCTGAAAATGCAATTTTTGAGACGAATTATCGAACTATTAACACTGAAGTTTTTTAAAGAAAAGCATTAAAAGATAAAAATTAGTTAATAATAAGTATAAAATATTGAAAAAAGTCTAAAAATACCTTCAAATACCCACGAATTTGATTTTGAAAAATTGCAACATTATATTCACATTTTTGGTGGGGGAAAGGTTGGCGCTTTTTTTTTTTTTTTCAAATGTAGAGCTCTCTGGCAACCCTAGCTAAATGTCACAGCTGTTTGTCTTGTGTGAGGAGAAGAACTTCACTAGAAATTGTAATGTCCGACCTAATTAGCCACAGTAATTTTTCTAAATTGTGTAAAAATATTAATTTACTTTATGATTACTTTTACCAAAGGGCCATTTAATACAGCAAAATTTCATTCGAAACTTTATTTCCTTTGATTTCAAAAGAAAATAGTTTGCTTATTTTGCATTTCATTAAAAAATAGTTTTCAATGATCTTGAAAGCTTTTATATATATTAACTATTTATATATTTATCGTCTGCATAGAAAAAAAAAAAAAAAAAAAAAAAAAAAAAAGAAAAAACCAAATTCTTGTTTCTTATGCTATCAATTATTATTAAACAAATCGCAATCTGATATAATTCTAATATGTACATTCACCCCCCAGATAAAGCAGGCGGAAAAATTGTAGCGCCATATTTGGCGATTTAACGCGCTTTTGGCATGAAATAAACAAATAAAAATGTAATAATAAAAAATTAAAATTATAAAAAAGTACATAAAATATGATTTTAACACAGAAATTTTATCGGTTCTCTAACTTTTATGCTTAGGGGCTACAAAATGCACCAGGTCCCGATGCTAGGTGCGAGCAGCACCAAAAGTGGTTCCCTTGTTAGTATTACCCCCCCCCCCCTTACTTTAAAGTAATATAAATGAGTTAGTTTTGTTTTTGAAGCTTTTTATTTACTTTTTAAATTGTCATATAATTACAGAAACATTAAAACCATGTACTTATGCATCAAAAACACAACTGAGAACCTGAATGCATTTAACTTAAAAACATTTTGTAATTGCACGGTAGAATGAATAACACAAACGTACTTTTAAAACAAAAACATTTTTCATTTCCTAGAAATTTGTGTTAACAAGATCTTACTGTATTTATTCTAAAGTTGAATTTACTTACAGCCTTTCAAACTTTTAAATTATATAGTTATTACAATTTAAATGTATTATTTTTATTAATTTATTTAAATATACATCATTTTACAACTAATATTAAAAAAGGGAAAAGAAAATATTATTAAAAAATCCAACTTCAAAAGCAGTAACCCTTTTCTAAAACATAAATAGTAAATAAGATATCAAAATATAACAAACATCAGCACAACTTAATAAAAATATTAACTAGCCAAATTGGTCACTTTAAAATATGTACGCTGTCAGGGCTTAATTTCAAACAAAATAAGTATCAGAGCCCCAATATTCTGCGGTACCGGTACTAACAACCATCCCCCTCCCCCCCCCCCCCCCTGTCACTCCAATCTGTATATTTATATTTCATACACTATTTGTAAAATTTAAAGCTTTTTTTTTTTTTCAAAGCAAAATAAAAATTTTAAATATATCTATATCAGCATGTACTTAGCTGTCAACTATTCCACTGTTTAGTTATCACTCCTTCTGAAATAATATCTTTGCCTAATTTTAACGTTGTTAATTAATTGCAGAATTCTGCGATTAAATATGGTAAGGATTATGATTCGGAAATGGTGTTAACACAAAAAAGGGATAGTTCGCAGCAACACATTTTTGTGAAAAATGAATGAAATTCACAGAAATTAATATTTATATGCTGAAGAATAAAACAACGTTTTTCAATTTCCTATAAAAGGTGCATATCTTAAACTATAATCAATACCTTCTGAATAATGATCTTTTGTGGTGAGTCCCTGAAAATAAGATTAAATAAAAAAATTGACACCGTTATCGGAAAGATTCGATGCTTTTATAGAAAAAGGGGTAAACACTGCTCGATTGCTTTCTAGCCAAGGCCAAAAACTGACATAAAAATTTAGTTCGTTTCATCTTCATCTCCTACGTTTGTGGTACATTACGTCACATATAATTGCTTTGATAAAAAAGAATGCAAAAGCTTGGAGATAGGAAGGAATGAAAGGGTAATTTAGACTTCGTTTTTTTGGGAAACATTATTGCACTGAGCTCTGTAGCCCTGTATTTATGAGCTCTGGGGAATTCCGACCAATATTTAAATATTTACTAAAAACAGAGAAGTACCGGAGCTGAACTCCAGCGCAAATGAAGCTCTGTATGCTGTGCATTATAATATGTAGCCTGTACTATAAATTGAATTCAGTTGCATCATGAAAGGGAAGACAAGGATAATTTGTTATTGTGGCAGCATTATACATATTTTTTGTTACTATTTACTGCAGCTTGCAAATACAAAGTTTGACAAAATCTGCATAACTGACTCAAATTTTAACAAATATCTTCTGGAAATTAGCACTTGATTGTCCCAAATTATAAACAAAGAGAAATTATCTAGTAATAAATATGATATTTAGAAAGTGTTGTTCATTAAAATTGACTTATTAAATCAGAAATTATAGGTCTTTTTGTAAAATATTAACAACAATAATTAGCAAACCAATAATAATAACACACATAAAAAAAAGAAGCAATCTAGAGTATGTTCGTTTATACCTTGTTATAGTCATTTGTCACCATACAATTGATTCTGATCTCTGACCAATATAGATTAAGTATAATATATATATAGTATTTACTCTCTATATAAATTACTCTCGCATAATTTATATCCCTGTATACTTTTTGCACCTTCTACTGTCAGAGAAAATTTTGGTAAAAAACAAAGATTCGCATAAGTTTTGCATATAGAATATGAGATAACTTTAATTAATGAAATGATGTCTTAATTTTTATTTCAGAATATTTCAGTAAGGATCTTAGAAAATAATTCTTTTTTTTTTTTTTTTTTTCCCCAGCAAGTTTCCCTTATTAGCTGCAGTGTGTGCAGATGTATTGTAACAATAATAGGGTTTCGTCAGCCCTATGAGACATTTGAACTGATTTGTTCACATTTGAAATTTTTAGAAAACTAACAATATCATGGCCAATTTTAGGATATACGAAAAAAAAAATTGTAAGAGGGCAGCTGGAAGAGAATTAGAGGTAAATGACTTCTGTGGTCCGAAATTCAGAAAATACATCCAATAAGATGCACTAAAATGTTTTCAAACTTAAAACTCTTATAAATTTTATTTAATCTTAATTATTCATTTATTAAAATAGTATATAATTGTATTCACATTATAGATAGAAATTTCATTTATTACTCCAAGTTTGCCGTTGAGAAGAAAGAATGATCTAAAAAACAACTTGTATACTTTTCCTGCCTCCTATTTCTATCCTGCCCCCCAAAAGTGTTCAAAATAAATACAGTCAAATACAGTATATATGTATTATTTTTCATCAAATATAACTTTTACATATTAATATTTATTTAACTTGCTAACCAAAGACCAATTCAAAACTACAAGCGAATACAATTAAAATATAATAGACAATATGTTATATAGATAAAAATACCAAAAATTAAAAATATAATTTCAATAATTTTATAACACCACACGAATTTTTTACTTGCGTACTTTTATTTATGATAATTGGTAACAAGTCAGTGAATGTTTCTTAAAATTGATTTATTATCCTTTCTCTCCAAGTAAAATCTGTCAACCATTTTTCATTGGTAATAAATGTTTCACAACTGATTATAATATAATTTATCAGACTTATCATTTTAAGTATAATCACATTGAGACATTATCAAGTCATTTAAAATTTTTAAAAAGGATGTAAAAGTTAAGGGGACATACTGATATATACATATATATATCAGTAATAGTTCTTACAGCTGATTTATGCATAAATACATCATATTTTCTCATTAATACTATGCTTAATTGTTAAACTTCTTAATAAAATACTATTGCAATTTTGATAATTTTTATTTTATATAAATTTAACTTGCAATAAATAAAGTCATACTGAAAACTTATATTTTTCAGTATGGATTTAAAAAATGAAGGACTGAGAAATGAATAATAAACTGAGAAGAGAAATATTTATTTACTAATATTTTATGCCTGTAATGATTGGAAATTAAGAAACCATTTGTTTGATTAATAAAATTACACCATAAAATCAAGGAAATGTCAAAACAATATTAAACCATGTTTCAAATCAAACAAACTTAAAAAACAAATGAATCAAATTTAAAAAAAAAAAATTATATTTTGCTTACAGTTATCACCATTATAAGTGAACAATGAAAATATGTTTCAAGACAAAATGTAAACTTTTTAATAATAGTAGCACATTCTAACATTAGCACTGTATAATTTACAACTTTTATATTTCTGTGTTATAAGAATGTAAATATTTAAACATAAATAAATAAATAAAAAACATTGCAAAATAACTTAATTAAATTACCAGTTTTAAGCCATGCAACAGATTTAACAGGAGCAGCATGACCAGGAATAGTTAATTTATGTTCTCCTTGGATATTCCAAATGTGAACTGTATTATCATAACAGCCTGATAAAATCCTGTAAAATAAATAAATATATGTATAAACATATTGCTATTACATTTTAATCTTAAACGATAACAAAATAAACTTTATTATTGTTATTACCATGAATTCAATGTATAACGAACACTTTTGGCACAAAAGAATTGAATGAAATTTATAGATGTGTGTTTTATGCCAATTATAAAATTGACAGGATAAAAATTAAGAAAAACATATGAAAGAATTTGAATTTCTACGTTAAGAAAACATAAACATGCTATTGTTTAACACATTGAATGCCAAGTCTATTTTGTCTGTCTTTCCGTTTAGGCCACGAAATAAGACTCCCGTTACAGAATCTATAATTGTCGGTCACCGATGACTGACATGATCTAAACCGAAATATCAGTGTTGGTCACCAGTGACCGATGTGGCATTCAACATGTTAAAATAAAAAAATTGCATATGTTATGTGTGAGATGAAATCTCATAGTGTTTAAATTATGTTACTGTTTTATTTCTATTGGCCTTATACCTCGATGTTCTTTAAGCTGTATCCATATTTATTTTTGCGCGGGCGATTTCGCTTCACCGCACTTCGGGAAGTTCGCTGACGTTCGGCTGCCCCTGGCATGGGATGCTTCTCCTTTGAACTTTGTACGATTGTGATGACGTCATCGGAGCAAGCCTCTCACGGCATATGCATTGAATGGATGTTGATATTTCGGAGGTGTGTCTATTCGCCGAGCATACAGCAAATTAAAATAAAGTTTTTTAAATGTTTTCTTTTGGATTTGTTTATTAAGACATTAGCTAATATTTTAAATTCTCTAATAGATTTAAATCTTTTCTTTCGGTAACTTTTGAAGTCCCCGTATTCTTACTATAAATTAAAAATTCCGTTAATTTCAAATCAGAATCTGTTTTGTTGGAGAGCTGTCATGACTTAGTTTTGGTTTTAAAAAGATCGCGGGCTCCGGCTCCGGTCTGTGTCTGCCGACGCCGATGGATGTGGAATCCGGTAAAGAGCTTTTGCGTAAACGATGTCTGCGATTTTTAACAACTCCTGTTAAATTATTTCTTAATAATTTCTTGATTCATGCTACACTTTTAAACTAACTAAATAACTTGATTTAATTTATGAACGGTGACCAACTGGAAGCCGTATCTTCTCTTCTCAAGATGAAAATAAAGGATTGCTTTATGCTTATAAGTCTCCTCTTCATTTATTTTACAGACTACACGATCCAAGTAAGAAGTTTCATTTATTTCTATTTTTTTACAATTGCTGACCTCAAAGAACGAAGGGTCTTATTGCAATACTACACAACGCATTGTAACTAAAAAGAACTTCCAAACTTAAATTTTACTTTTAATTAACGGCCCATATTATGGATTATAATATATTACAAAAATATTTCCATCACATTTGGTGCCGCAAAAACGGTGGTTCTGAAGAAAAATTTTGATTGATTTGAAGAAAATTCGTAATATTTTAGAACTTTTGTTCTCAGAATAACTTTTGAAAAATTTTTTGATGTGTTCAATAGTATTCAAGATTTGTTCTTTTAGTGAATTTTAAGAAATATGGAATATTTTATGCAAGAATTTTTGCATAACTACATATGACAATATTTTTTTTAGTATTGGAAGTTTCTGTTCTCAAAAAATTTCTTGCATAGATTTTTGCTATTTTGAAGAATTAAATTTTACAATTCTAGAATGAATTTTGTTCTGCTCCATCTTGAAGAATATAATATATTTTACTAAGTTTACCATATTTTTAAAAACAATTATTTAACCCTTAACTGTTGAGGTGGGGTGTTTTTCACCCCAGACAAATTTAAATTCTAAAATATTGCCATTTTACATTACTAGATGGTGCTACGAGTCCATGTACCTTTTTTTCAAGCTATGTAGCAAATGACTCGGCATAATAGAGCAAGTTATCTCTGAGTGTAGTCCAGTATTTTGCGTTCCGGGGTGTAATCAACCCCACCTCACCAAAAGTGAAAGTTTTTTACGTATTTCAGAAATTTCTTTTGGCAGTAATTATGGCTTTTTTTCCGCAAAAAATGAATGTTAATGACCCTGGTTTTAGTGACTGGGTTAATACAATCCTCAATGAAGAAAGTGAGCTGAGTGGAAATGATGACACAGTAAATGATCCAAATTTTCTAAGTGACCACAGCAGTAATTCCGAAATATGTGGAAGTGACAACACAGAAAATGACGCAAATTTTGAAAGTCTTCATAGCAGCGATTCCGAAATATGTGGAAGTGACGAAAAAATTTTTGTACCAATAAAAAAGGCTCGTGCATATGATAAATCTGGAGACTTTGATCATCCATCATCTGGGCAATCCAAATCCTCATCGAATTATTACGGATGAAATAGGTACAAGTGGTCAAATGTACCTTCAATTAGTAGAACACGTACAAGAGCACATAATATTATATCTCACTTACCAGGAAACATAGGACTTGCTCGGCAGTTCGGTAAATCTTGTTCTCAGTCCGATGCTTGGAGTTTAATTTTCACACAAGATATTTTGACCGAGATAGTACTTCGAAGTAACGAGAAGTTAATTAAAATTAGGCAGAAAATTTCTGATGCTGACAGAATGGACTATAGAGATTTAGATTTGACAGAATTGAAAGCTTTCTTGGGACTTCTGTTTTTAACAGCCATTTTCAAGTCTAATGATGAGGATCTGAAATCACTATTCTCGACTGATAGAACAGGAAGAGAAATATTTCGATGCTGTATGCCCTTGAAAAGAATGTATGTGTTATTAATATGTCTTCGGTTTGACAACGAAGAAAATAGAAACGTAAGGAAGGAAACTGATCCTTCTGCGGCGATTTCTTGGGTATTTCACAAATTTGTAGAAAACTGTCAAAAAAATTACTCTATAACAGAATATGCTTGTATAGATGAAATGCTAGTTGGATTTCGTGGCAGATGCAGATTTAGGATGTACATGCCAAGTAAGCCTAGAAAGTATGGAATAAAACTTGTTGTTTTATGCGATGCTAAGACTCACTATTTTTGGAATGGATATATTTATACTGGAAAAGGCAGTGATGGAAATACTCTTTCAGAGATAGAAAAAAAATTTGCTAAGCCAACTCAAGCTGTACTCAATCTGGTGAAGCCCTTAGAAGGCACCAACAGAAACATTACTGCCAACAATTGGTTTACTTCTGTAGAACTATTATCTGAACTGAAGAAAAGAGGTCTCACATATGTAGGAACAATTAAGAAAAATAAGAAAGAGATCCCTTCGTCTTTTTTGCCTGCAAAAAAAAGAGAAACTAATTCTTGCCTATTTGGATTTTCAAATGATGTTACACTTGTTTCCTTCGTACCAAAGAGAAATAAAGCTGTGATTTTAGTTTCATCTATGCACCACGATAAATCAATAGACTCTGAAAGTGGAAAACCTGAGATAATGGAATTCTACAATATTACCAAAGGAGGAGTGGATGCACTAGATGAGAAATGCACAAAATACTCAACAAGCCGGCGAACACGAAGGTGGCCCATGGCCATTTTCTTCAATCTTTTAAATATTTCTCTTGTTAATTCCTACGTGATCTTCTCTTCATTCCCTGATAATCCTAAACAAAGCAGATTTGATTTCATAAAATCATTGGCACAAGAATTAATAGCATCGCAACTGCAGAGACGTTTAATGAATACTCGACTTCCTCGTGCTATGAAAAGTATGATTCACAATATTCTAAAAATAAAGCCAGAAACTGGTAAGAAAAGAGTCCTGAGCAAGCAAACTAGGTGTGCAAAGTGCCCAAGATAAAATGACCGAAAAAATAAATCTATTTGTGCAGTTTGTGAACTGCCTGTATGTGCATCGTGTTCAGCACCCATTTGCGATGAATGCAGAAATGAAAGAAATGAAGACTTGTAATTTTTACTTTAAAAAACTTTTTTTTATGTTTATTGTTATTTTATACTTAATTCAGTTATTTATCTTCTATATGGTGTAGCTTGATTGTAATTTTGATAGTATTTTTTTTTATATAGCAATTGTGCATGAGCTCTATATTTGCACACAAAATTTTTGTGGTATTTAGATACGTGAATTTATATGTATATGTATGTACACTTACAGAACTTTTTTTGTTCTTTTTATATAATTAAATAATGCAAAATTCACAGGAAATTTTCTTATTTTAATTCGCCAAATTTTGTGGAGTGTGTAAGAAGTCAAACTTTGGGGTGTCATACACCCCACCTCACCACTTATGTTATAAAAAATCACCTCACCACTTAAGGGTTAAATTAAGATCAATTTCCTATTGAAGAATAGCCATATTTTTAATGATGCATAATTATTATTCCATTTAAATAGTTTTATTTGAAAGAATTTCATCTACACATTCTTTTATTTGTAATGAATTATTAGAGAACATAAGAATGATTATTTGGTATATATATTTTTTTGAAATGAATTATATATTGTTCTTAGAAAAATTCTAATGAATTTGAAATAATAAAATTGTTCTCAAGAACATATTTCATATCTTAAGAGGCTATGACTTTGGGTTTTTAAATTAAAAAATTTTATGGCACTATTAAATTGCAAAATTTGCAAATTCTATATATATTTATAAGAAGCATTATTTTTGAAATCATGATTACTGGTGCTGAGAAATTTTATTCTTATGTTATACTTATTCTGAAGCTGAAATTCTTCACAGAAGTTATTAGTTGCAAATATCCTATATAACATTCTTGGAGATTTCTATGCTTCTGTTCTACAAATTTCAAATCAAGATAGTTTGTTTAACAATAATTTGAATACAAGAATTTGTCCATAGATTTATTCTTATGCCATCTGGACTGTGATGTTCTATAATATAATCATACAGTTTGGCTTAGTGCAAAGATAATCTGCAATTTACAAATTAAGAATGTATGCATTTAAGAATATTTTCACATTTATTATACAACTGTTCTCATGTTGTTTCTGAAAGCACTCTCAGCTGACAAAATTTTATATTTGAAAAATTCTTGTTGCTTCATTTTTTTAAAATATATTCTTATGGTAAGTTACAATTTTGAAATTGAGACCTTTCCACTTCATCGTATGTGCAGACTATGACAGTTTTCAACACACAAGATTCTCATGTTGCTCTCAGAAAAAGAATGAAAGCAGCATTATTTTTTCTACTCTTGAGAAGAAGTAGGCATGGGGCTACTTCATTCCTGTTACAGTTATATTCTTGAAATTATTTTACATCATCTACTTAAAAAGTCTTATGGTTTTATACAGCATTTAAAATAAGTTCTCATATTGTCAGTGTTTCTCTGCAATAATATTAACTGTGTGTCACTGCTGTTTCCCATATTTAAAGACTGTCTCTCTACATATGCTGCTCTAAGAGTTTCTCTTCCAACCTGTTAAAAAAAAAAAAAAAATACTCACCTGCAAAAAAAAACTTTGCTTCAGTTTAAACAGTTTCTTACCTGATGAAGTTGGCCATTCACTGATGTGTTGTATCCATTTGTGCTGACCTCTTCTCTAGTATTTTCCTTGTTTGATGATAGAAGATAAATATACTATATTTACCTGCTTAACTCACTGTTTTATAACAATAACTTTAAAATTTATGCTTCATTTTCAACGCTGAAGTGATTATTGAAAGGGGTCATGTCATGTTTGAGTCATTTATCCTTACAATGTCTGATTCAATTCAATATCTTCGATGTTTGTCTTTAAAGCTAAATAAGATTTACGAGTAATCTCAGATGTTTTCTCAAGTAATAGCTGTCACAAGACCTGATTATGGAAGTTTTGTTGGTTGCCCTTTTCTCTTGTGAGATGTAATTTATCCTTACTAAGTGGATTGGTTGACTTGTCTGCTCCTATAAGTCAGTGTTGCTATTTTTGCAAAAAATTTTTTGCTAAATCAAGAAGATTTATGAAATATTATAAAATTAGTTACTTTCAATATTGATTCTTACATATACCTGCAATTACAAGAGTTGTATTTTGATTC
Organism: Maratus speciosus; assembly: GCA_963932465.1. Lineage (NCBI taxonomy): Eukaryota > Metazoa > Arthropoda > Arachnida > Araneae > Salticidae > Maratus > Maratus speciosus. Next base: position 607,134,076 of record OZ010788.1, on the reverse strand, counting down.
AGGAATTCTCAAGATCTATCAATTTATTTTCTGTCTAAATTCCCCATATTTCAAAATTTTATTGTGCCTTTGTTTTCATTTGTGAATATACCCAAAGTCTCTAAATTTTTATGTTGTCATATGCCTCATATTTTTACACAAGTAATTAATTGAATGAATTCTGAAGATTTATTATTAATGAAGAAATTAAAAATTTTTTAAGCATCAAATCAATTCCTATACAAGATTACATAAAAAGAAAAGAAAAGCACAGTTCTTAGTAACTATTTAACAGCGCCTTTTAATGTAGAAGTGTTCCTTGATGAATCTTCAAAATTACTAAGAAATTTAAAGAAAAAGTGCTTATTGATATCATCACCTACCTACTTATGTCTCATTTCTTTACCCAAGATGTGTGTGTGAATACATCATCAATTCTCATCAAATACAACATCATTTTATCATCTTCAGTGCTCTATAATTCATCCTTTTAGTGTGTCCAAAATAGTGATTGCTAAAAGTTAATAATTAGCTTCAAAAGAAGTCAAGCACACAGATGTTGTGTTGTCGCCCAAAAAAAGTTATCGTCCAATGTTCCTGTATAATGTCTATTCAACTGTTAAGTTGATGTTGCCTTTTTGTGTATGTCATCTAGAGATATGCACCTGTTTCTACATGGTAAACACAATGTTTACACCTTTGCAACAATACACATAACTGATGTCTTTTAGTGTACCAAAACTTTCAGCGTGTTTTTTAACATTCTGATAACATTTATTTATTTTTCATGCAAACTTTAAATTGTGTTTATAACGCTAAGGAATCGAGGATCTGTAAAGAAGGACATTGCTGTTGTTTTTGCAGTTGTGGAATGGTATATTGTGCTATTTAGTGTATATAGTTATTTTTCTTTTTGCACAAGGTGTCAGGAGCCTTGTTTAGGGAAAATCCAAGCCACCTGAAATCTTGAGTAAAACATGAGTAGTCACAGTGTATATTGTTCTATGATTGTAGATAATAGTATATTTTTTTACATAATTCTCTTGATTTTTCTGCATGAAATATTTTATGTAAATGATTTATAATATTTATATTATGGTACACTTAAAAATTTAAATCTCCCATGATAGTGTCAATTTTCTTTCATTGTATATGAAAGCATTTATTTTTTCTGGGGATCCCCACCCACTCAACCAAATACTTACTTATTCTTAAAACCATGGTTTCTCTGTTTATCTATAAATTTATGAGTTTATCTTTATGCATATTTAAAAATTGTATTAAGTGATGTCTCATATTTTAAAGAATAGTATATACTTTGAAAATTTTTGATGTATAAATAATACAAGAAGTATTGGTGTTTGTTGATATATTGCTTTTGCAATGCATATTTTCAGGGTCTAAATGGAAAATAGTAAAAGTATATGTTTCAGCAGTAAAACACTTAATTCATTTTAGACATGTCTCTCTCTCTTATATATATTGTTGCAACTACTTTAACTATCTGTGTTTTACATGTGAGTGATCATTTAGTGCACGATTTGGCTACTTGTTTATGTGGAGTACAGCTGGTTGTTTGAAGTCAAAATATTTAGTACTAAATTGAATTAAAAAAAAAAAAAAAATGAATAATTTTGTATTATGAAAATTTTACTAAAGAAATTGTTATGTATGGCCAGTTTAGAGTAATTAAAAATAAATGCTCTATTTTATAAATTGTAAGTCCTAGGCTGTGATCAAATACTGAAGTTATTTTGATCTTTGTTGCTTGTAAAGTGCAACTTTTCTTATATGGTATACCAAGTTAATTAAATGTTTGATATTGAGCTCATTTTATATATGCTAATTCTGATTTTGTTTAGCATTTTTACTTAAGTAATACATAAGATTTTATATATGCTAATTCTCATTTTCTTTAGCATTTGTACTTAAGTATTTGTGAAGATAAGTTTATGACATCATACTGCAATTGCCATAAATGGAAGATTTGGCATTTTTTATGTATACTTTTTGACTATGTATACTTTTGATGTAATTTCTTTTTCTTCTCTCTTCCCTTTTGGTCACCACTAAATTTTATTTGCAGCAGTTTAACTTTTGGCTTTACTTTAATATTTTATCTTTTTTTCTCTGTCTTTGGCATCTAAAATTTTGTCATCCCGTTTCTGTAAAAGGTTTTTTATTTCATTTTACCTTTTACATCACTTGCTCTGCCAAAATTTTACTCGGTAAATGGGGGTATTGTGAGATGAAATCTCACAGTGTTTAAATTATGTTACTGTTTTATTTCTATTGGCCTTATACATCGATGTTCTTTAAGCTGTATCCATATTTATTTTTGCGCGGGCGATTTCGCTTCACCGCACTTCGGCAAGTTCGCTGACGTTCGGCTGCCCCTGGCATGGGATGCTTCTCCTTTGAACTTTGTACGATTGTGATGACGTCATCGGAGCAAGCCTCTCACGGCATATGCATTGAATGGATGTTGATATTTCGGAGGTGTGTCTATTCGCCGAGCATACAGCAAATTAAAATAAAGTTTTTTAAATGTTTTCTTTTGGATTTGTTTATTAAGACATTAGCTAATATTTTAAATTCTCTAATAGATTTAAATCTTTTCTTTCGGTAACTTTTGAAGTCCCCGTATTCTTACTATAAATTAAAAATTCCGTTAATTTCAAATCAGAATCTGTTTTGTTGGAGAGCTGTCATGACTTAGTTTTGGTTTTAAAAAGATCGCGGGCTCCGGTCTGTGTCTGCCAACGCCGATGGATGTGGAATCCGGTAAAGAGCTTTTGCGTAAACGATGTCTGCGATTTTTAACAACTCCTGTTAAATTATTTCTTAATAATTTCTTGATTCATGCTGCACTTTTAAACTAACTAAATAACTTGATTTAATTTATGAACGGTGACCAACTGGAAGCCGTATCTTCTCTTCTCAAGATGAAAATAAAGGATTGCTTTATGCTTATAAGTCTCCTCTTCATTTATTTTACAGACTACACGATCCAAGTAAGAAGTTTCATTTATTTCTATTTTTTTACAATTGCTGACCTCAAAGAACGAAGGGTCTTATTGCAATACTACACAACGCATTGTAACTAAAAAGAACTTCCAAATTTAAATTTTACTTTTAATTAACGGCCCATATTATGGATTATCATATATTACAAAATATTCCCACCACATTATGAACTCAACAATGCTTGCTACTGGATTACATGAAAAATACTAACTAGGTACTATGCTTTAAAATGTTCTTTTTTATCATTATTTTACTACAAATCTCTTGAAGATTTCTTTGCAAAGAAGAGAGTGCAAATTATACAACGAAAATATCCCAAAACTGGAAAATGTGCTCTTAAAGAAGTTTAGATGCACGTTATAAGCTTGAATATACCATACTTTAAATGTTGCTCTACAATTTATGCATTTAAACTTTTTTCAAACTTTTTCAACCAACAGCACTTTTAACAGCTAAAATATATGTGATATGATGAATCTTACATTGTGACATTATGTCTGTAAAAATGAAATAAAAATATCATGTACAGTTCATTAACAATAATACATTTAAAAACTTAACCACTTGACTACATCGTCGACGATAAAGACATTAGTTTCAATGGTTTCTACCATGTACACATCGTACATGGACATAGTCAAGGGGTTAAAAATAATGGGCTCAATAATAATCCAAATCCTCCTGTTCAACTATATATAGCACAAGTACACAGCCAGGGTGACTTCCTTTTTAATAAAAAAAAGATCAGATTTTGTGTCACTTTCAAAGCTACTTATTTTAAAACTATTTATTTATTTATACACTTTTTAAACTTTTAATTATCCTTAATTAGTGCCATTATTTTCATAGTTTTTTGATACTGCTGAATACGGCACATTATTTTGTAATGCGATCTAAACTGATGAGAGCAGCAAAATAAAGTGATAGTTTCAACATAAAACACATAACAAGTTGTATGTAAAAAAATACAATAAAAATGTATATAAGTTTAAATTTTCAGATTCAAGATCTGCTCTTTGTAGCATCCTGATTGATTGTTTTTGTATCTTCTACAATCTCTTGGAGCTGAAATTTTAAAATGAGTTAGATCTGACCGTATACATATGCTATATTTTCTGATGTCTGCCATCTCTAACACTAAGGCAAGGATGCCAGATTGTGGAATTTTTTTCTGAAAAATATCTACTTTTTTTCATTATTTAATTGCAGAATGTTTGACATTGAGTGAAGCAAAAATTACTGTTCTGAAGCTGCTGTAAATATTTTGAATAAAAAAAATTCTCAACTTGGCAACGCTATAGTCATGGTTAGTGTAAGTATATTTATGCAAATCATTCAAAGTGTATTTTCTGCATCAAACATGAACTGAATCAAATACAGAGGAAATAAAGCCACAAAAAGTTATCGGCGGGTCAAATGTGGCCTGTGAGCCGTGTGTTTGACATGCTTGACTTAAACAATTACATTCAAATAAAGATTCAGAAAGAAAATCAATGTAGAGTAGAATGAAAGAAAGAGATAGTTAAGGGTGTACTCAAATCCAAACTTCTTATTTTCTGACTCATTTTTAAATTCATTTTTGCTCTCAAACGCATCCAATTGGCATGTTCTCTTATTCGGAAACTATATAATGTGCTTGCTGTACGGATCGATTTTTTTTTTTTTTTTTTTTTTTTTTATAAAGGCAAAATATATTTCAAAAAATGCTGTGAAAGTGGGAATTTTGAACCGAATTTCACGAAGTGATAGTGCTGGAAACCAAAAAAGGAGTCATACTGAGAAAATAATTGCTTATAAATCAAGTTCTAATGAATTGAATGAAAAATAAAAACACAGGTCGCTTATAAATCGCTTCAAAAAATCATGTCAGCAAGTTTCATGTTTTTACTTTTAAAAATGAGTCTGAAAATGTGTTGCAAAGAAAAACAAGTGGCTAAGTGTGATCACAGATCGCACAAAGGCTTTTGTTTAACATTCCTTTCAAAAGATTTTATTCTTTTGCAAAATCTGCTAGTTCCACATTTCATAACCAGGGGGCACACTCTATTCTAAACAAACCTGTATCCGAATGAAACTCTGTTTTACAACACATCCGTAGATATATTGGTCGAGGGGTTCGGGCTCATAGTACTTGAGATAGGTAGGAACCCACTGGCAGTAAAAAGTGCAACTAAAATATGTAAGGCTATGGTGCATAATATGAAAGAGTGGTCAAAGATATATCACGTGAAGGGTGTCAGCAAAAGTTAGAAATGTGCCCCCCACCCCACTGGGTGAAAAGAGAAGGGAAGGTTAGAAAAAAATGCTTAAAATAAATACACAAGTTAGAGCCCAGGGGGTTAAATATAAGACTTTTTCAAATTTTTATGATGTGAGATGTTCAGCTATAAGTATGCAAAATTTCAAGTCTCCAATATATATAGTTTCTGAGAATGGACTCTGTGACAGACAGACACACAGACAGAGGAGTGAGATGAATAGGGTTTTGTCAGATGAACGAAACCCTAAAAAGAAGATTTTAAAAAATATTTCCCTGTATTTTCTAAACAAAATTGAATTTCTTAAGATTATGTTAAACAAATGTACATTGTTTGTTGATATATATCAATGGATATATATCTTGTTATACATCCAATATTTATTTTCAAAATGTCAAAATTTTTGATATTTTCATATTATTTGCTATTTATTTTTAAAACATCAAGATGTTTGACATTTTCTATATTTGATATTTATTTTCAACTATCACTGCACAAGATATTTTCAATCAAAACAAGTGTAAATTAACTTTTCAACTGTTACTGACTGTGTCATTTTGTAGATAAAGAAATGTCCCGGGCATTGACTTTTTTAGCCAAAGAAGAAAAGAAATATCTTTTCCAAGCATTATAATTGACGTTTTCATTTTTAAATGTAGAACTAATAATCAAGTGGGACTTAATTCAGAATAGACATTTTAGATAATCAGTTATTATACAACTTCATTAGAAAAGAATCTTTTCTGGTTTTGATTTAGTTGAGTTTAAACTGTACAACATGTTAGGAAATAAAGACTAAGATAAGCTGACATTTATGTTAAAATTTTGAATTAAAAGAAAAAAAAATATTTTGTATTTAAAATTTTGTTTTTTAAATTTCTGATTTTTTGGTAGTTGATACTGAATCCTATAGTTCTTTTTTTTTTTTATAAGTACATTAAAGCAAATTGATTTATGAAAACACTAGCATGTTTGATATGCATTTGGATAATTTCAATAATTATTTTATACTTAAAATATGCAGATAAAAACCACAACCATAATATAGTTTTATTTAGGGCAACTCTAGGATAGATAGACATAGAGGAGAAATGGCCAGTCTAAATATTTCCAAAACTTGATCATATATTGCAACATAAACTTTGTTCGTATCAAATAGTTCAACGAGTTTATTTATTGCGGCGTGCAGTTGTGTTTTTCTATTTTAAAATGTAAGTGCAATTTTAATGTTCATTTAATTTAGTGGTTGAATATTTTTTTTGACTTAGGTATCTGATTGTTTTCCAGTAGGTATGTTCTATATTTTCCTTACTATATGGACTTTTAAGGCACATATATAATCTAATCTTTACTTCTAAGCCTAAAATAAAGACGTACAATGGCTATTGATGCTTTAAATTGAGCGACCATCAGTTCTTCAATTTCAGGAGAGATGGCCACCTTTAATCAATATTTCAAAATTATACGGAGTGATGATTTTAACTAAATATAATTAAATTTAAAATAAAGATATAACGTTTATGTTTATAAATATATTAATTGATATAATTGCTTGAATTGTAACTAATATAAATATTTTAATAATAATAATATAAGACTTAACGATTTATTTGTTTTAGAAAATACTGATAAACGTTGCAAACTTTCATAACAGAAACGGATAAAGCTGATAAATAAACTAAATTAACGTAATAAACCTAAAATTAACGCGAGAACAACAACAAAAACCACGACATTTCTAGTAGTGAAGAAACCGAAATACATTTAAAATTATCCGATTCTACAGATTCCAAGTAAATAGAATTGGATTAGGATCACTGTGGTGGTTGTGCAAAACAACATAATATCACATCCAAAAAGGATGTCTGGATACAATGCATAAGGTACCTGAAGTGGTTCCATGAAACATGTACAAATTATCAAGACCTATGCCAAACATGTGGTAAGATTTTACAAAAAGTGAAGTATTGAAATTATACTTCAAATATTGTTTATTCGAGTTTTATTCATTTTCCATTATATAACTGCATCTTTACAAATTGCTATATGTTTTTCATGATTAACTATACGACATGAGTTATGTTTTTGCTGCTTTAACTTCACTTTTTCTTTCTTGTATTGGATGGCCATCTCTCCTCGTCCTTGGCTTTAAGGAGAGATGGCCATCTGCCATTTCAATTTTGTTTAACACTTTTTGTTTTCAATATTTAATTATTTTTTGCATAAAATATTATGAGTATATGTATAAGAAATTTGAATATGCATCAATATTTCTTGTATTTGCATTCTAAGAATTTTTATTTCAATCTTTAAAAACTATGGCCATCTATCTTACAGTTACCCTATTAGTGGGAGTTATATATTTATTGGGATACACAATCAAATCTTTAACAAAACAAAATCAAATTAAAATGTGACAAAAATCTGGGGTTCAACCGTAGCAATTATGTTATGAAGAAGAACAAGTGTTTTTTTTTTTTCTTCTTGCTTCTTGCTTCTTCTTTTTCTTCTTGTTCGTTTAATATGGATTGGAAATTGTTGAAATCAATTCATCAATATTAAAGTTATAAATCCCACATTCCATAAGAGGTTTTTTATTTGAAAAGTGTTCTTTCAGTTTGTTTTTATATTTTTTCACATTTTATAGTTTATATCCGAGTAAATACTGCTGATTTAATTTGAGAATTAATATCTGCTTTAGAGAACAAGACTGTATTCCCGAAATAAATTCGTAATAGAAATTCTTCATTTGTATAAAATACAAGAAAAGCAAACAAAATTGAAATCGATGTGTCTGAAATTACATGAAAAATAATTTCACTCTTTATTAGATTTTTTTTCTTCTGCAACATAGAAAATATCAATTAATGTAAGTTTATTTTTATGTTTAATTTTCTCTTTTTCTTACATAATTGTCATTTAATAATGAAACAAATTATGGCTAAAGGCACCATTAAGAACATAGTTCCTAGTTACTACTTTTGACATTCCTTCATAATCCGAAATTTTCAAAAATCCGGCATAGTCTCGGTCCTGATGACGCCAGATTTTTGAAGTTATACTGTATATATATTCATAAATAAGATACTATACTAAATTCCAAGCCATTAAAAATCATCGTCATTCTTATCGTTAATATTTATATATGTATATAATAGTGGTGTACCGAGTAGTACTTTGGCCGAGTAGTTGTGTAATAAGGAAAAAAAAAACACTGATGTGCACATAATGTGAGCTTAGGTGTACATATATATAAATATACCTGTGTACATATATATAAGTTTTCGGATTATGTGCAACATTGCAAAAAAATTCTTATGTGCACCTTCAACCACTGCTTATTCTGAACGTATATTTTCAGAGGCAGGCCAAATTTATAGTAGTAAAAAAAATGCCCTGTCTACTGATAATGTAGAACGTTTGGTATTTTTGCACCATAATTTGAAATATAATAAAATTAATTATTAAATTTTTTATTACATTTATTGTATTTTCAGTTTCTTTATCCAAAATAATAGTCTTTTCTGTTTTCCTACATATTTAAAAAGAACTTATTTTTATTTGTGTAAATGTGAAACTAAATTTTAATCTGGAATTATTTTATGAGGGTTTTTGTTCTTAACTTTTTCTATATTTTGTAGACATATTGTTAAATACTGAGTAAATAGTTTTATGAATTATTGCATATATTATACATTGATATTCAAATAACTTTTTACAGTTCAGTTTTAAATACATATACTAAAAAATGGAATTCTTACAACTACTCGGTATTGGCCGAGTACTCGGCCAAAATTTTGCCGAGTACCGAGTACTCGGCAAATTGACTGAGTATTTACCGAGTACTCAGTACGGCTTTAGTATATAATAAATATTGCAGTTTCTTACGAAATTTTACCAAAAAAATTTAGAAATTCGACTTACGTAAAATTCAAAGTTACATAAAAGTTTGTGGAATGCATTACTTACATAAGTCGGGGGATGCCTGTATTGTTTAAGTTTTCATGTTAAGTGCAATATATTTTAGTTTCTAAATTATACTATGCTTGAAAATATTTGTTATCAGCATTAAGTTAACTGTTTTGAAAATATCAGATATAAATCAAAATATCAGATATTTTCGAAAATATCATATTTAAGAACCCTGATTACCATACATTTTTATAAAAATAAATAAAATGCCAGTCCCACATATCTCAGGGAAGAGAATGAAGTCCAGGCTCGGCTCGACCCACATTGAAAAAGATGCATATTTGACTACCCTTTTCCTTAAAAGTATTTATAGAAAGAATTGTCAAATAAAAATGTTGTATATCTTGATTTACTATTAATTACTTTACTGATAAAAGTGATTCGAAAGTTAATAAAGAATTGAAGGAACTGATTACCATTAAATTCTGCATATTAAACATGAGATTTATGAAAAATTACGAGAAAACAGATAAAACAATACAGAGGAGAAAAAGTAAAATAATTACCATTTATCAGTTGTATTTACACCACTAACCCAGTCATCATGAATTAAGCTATTTTCCGGAGAAGGAGCTGGAAATTTTACAAAATATTCGACTTCAACTACTTGTTCCTAAAATGACGACATTAGGGAGAAAAATAATGAATGAATAAAATATAATAAAGGAAATTTTAAATATTTTATGAAGTTGTGGTCAAGTTATACTTACAGTGTTTTCATTTTTTGATTCTAATAGTTCAAGCACAGGTGTTCGAAGTAATTCACCTAATATCAGAAAGTCAAACTCTTCTGTTCTATAATCTGGTTGTGAATCTAAATAGCAAAAACATTCATAAGTACATTTTGGTAAAGTAATAGAAGGTAATAATCAAATTATTTAAAAATACAGGTTCAAAATCTACAAAAAATGCAGTTAGTTTTTTTAAATACTCCCTCACCCCACCAAAAAAGTAAATATATAAATTTAAAAAAAATTAGATAAAACAAACTTTGTTGCAAAGACAAGGTTCTAATTTTCTGGGATGTACAGGAGTAAAAGCAAACCCTGTGTATTCTACATTTAAAATAAGGAAAATTCTTGGAAAAAATTTACAAGGTGCATTGATGTTGCTAGGCTTTTGAAATTCAGGGTTCTTGGGACTCTGACACTTCCAAAAAACTGGGTCCATTTTTTTAAACTAAAGTGGATTCTCCTTTTAGAAATGAGTGATATTCAATGTATTCAGAAAATATACCCCTTTTTTAGGGATGCACCGAATATTCGGTGTTCACATTCGGTCACGTTACCGCATATTCGGTTTGGCCTAATATTAAACTATTCGGTATGCTGAATATTTGGTTTGGCTGAATATCAAAATATTCGGCTGAACCAAATACTTAATAAAACCATTTAGCACATATTTTTGAAAACTTTACACAACTTTTACTTTAACTGTCAACTTATAAGAATATTCCAAAATAATTAGAAACATAATCTTATTTAAATAAAAGAGAATGTTTTACATTATTTACTTGCTGTTTGTTAAGTATCACTTAAGAAAATTAACCATTAATAAGGATTTTCATAGGAATTAATGATGTACAAATGCAAGTTCCTGAACATTACCTAGTAAATAATCTGTTTCTTGCTTTTTTCACAATAAAAAGGGTATTTCTAAACAAAATAGAAAATCTTTCAGGGTTGATAATAGACATCAAGTCAGACAACTTTCGTACAGGAAACCATAAGCACAATCCACTTATTCAGTCATAAATACAATGTATCTCATCTTATTTGAGAGCAAACTTGGATTTTTGTTTGTTACTTTAACAATAATGAAGATATGTTTTCAACAGACCTGCTTTGATTTCTGTGAAATATGATATTATGATAAGCGCTGGAAGTAGCCACAGTTCATACCTAAACAAACATGAGCTAGACATCCCTGTATTCAGAATGCAGTTGACAGTACTTATACCGTGTCAATGGATAAAATTCAGTAATTTTCAATGATATCATCACATTTAATACAAGCAAAATTAATATAAATCTTGCTGTTGCCGCTAGAAGCGCCATCTATGTGGTTTGTTTTGAAACTTGTGAGTTGGGTTCGAGACGCCGATCAGAGGAGTAGTGTAAATATCGGCTCTTGATCCATTTATTGTTTGTGAATTAAAATTTAATTAGTAATACAGTCCGCTAGTTTATTTATGGTGAGTTGTGAGCAGTGATTATTTGAGAAAGAGCGATCGGCGGGAACACCTTTTTATGGTCCCCCTCACCGGAGAAAAGAACAAGCATTTAATTACGTATTTAAAGTGTTTCGATTTTAGAGTCAACGAGATAAGTGTACCGTAACGAATTAAGTGTTTTCCTTTTATGAGAATTTGTGCATTTTAATACGTTACTATAATATTGTTTAATAGTGTGGCGTTAAAAAAAAATATATATACTTTATTACGAGGAGTTTATATCAAGCAGTTGTTTTGATTCAAGAACAAAAAGAATTATGTTCTTTCAGTGCACTGTTGCGCAATCATAGGTAATCATTTAACTCTGAGTATAAACGGAGTTATTTTGAAATGCTGATTATGAGAAGACAAATGAAATAAATAAAAGAAACGAAATATTTTTTCTGCCGTAACTCAGCAGTTTGGTAAAAGTGATTCATCTTTATTTTTGGAGGTATGTGAGATTTATTTATTTATTTATTGTGAACTATATTTATTAAAATGTTCAAAAGCACGAAAAAAGAAGATTACCAAAGGGTAGCTTTTGAATTAGGGATTGATATTTCTGACACAAAATTAACTAATTAGGATTTAATGAATTTAATAAAGGAAAGTGATAAATATAAAGCAGATTCTAAATTGGTCGAAGAAATGGCCAATAATATTATAGAGGAGAGAAAAAATGAGGAAGCGAAAGTATTAGAACTTGAAAAATTAAAAATTGAACGTACAAAATTAGAGCTTGAGTTGGCGAAGACCCGTGCAGAAAACAAAAGTGAAAAATTAAATGATTTCGAGAAGGGAGAAAGCATAGAATCTTTAGACTCTCTCATTAAGAGCATAAGAACGCTTACAATCAAAATACCGTCTAGACCGGAAGGTTGGGGGTATTTTTTCTCGTCTTTAGAAAGGGCCTTCATTTCAAAAAATGTCCCAGAAAAGTATAAATCGGAAATTCTTCTAAATCTGTTAGGGGAAAGGGCAACAAATGTTATTACGTACATTAAGGATGGGGAATTAGAAGATTATTCAAAGGTGAAAGCTATAGTACTTAGAGAATTTGAGCCAACCCCCCAAACTTGTTTAGAACATTTTAGAAAAGCACAACGTCAACCCAATGAAACGTATGTGCAATTTGCATCCCGATTAACAACGAGTTGGGATTATTATTTAAAATTGAGAAATGTGACAGATTTTGAAACTTTAAAAAAGTTAGTGATTTCTGATAAAATTTGTCAGACGCTTGATAAGGATGTTACTTGTTTTATAAATGTTAGACAAGGAGATTCTTGGTTTCACCCAATTGAGTTATCTAGGGAGATAGATTTATATTACACATCAAAGGGAAAATCTGTGGTTGATAATTCTAGGTCGAATAATAAAAATAATTATTCCAGGCCAGTTTCTAAAGTTTTTCTAACTGATGTAAAAAATTCTAAATGTATATTGTCATGTAATGAAAATCATCCTTTGCATAAATGTCCTGTTTATAAAAATATGTCAGTGAGTGATAGAGTTGAGCCGGTAAAGGCAAAAAATCTTTGTTTTAACTGTCTTATGAATCATAAAGTAGTCGATTGTAAATCTAAATTCTCGTGTATTATTTGTAGGAAAAGGCACAATGTAACTTTGCATTTTCCTCGGGAACAAAAAGTAAATAAAGTTGAAAACCAAGAGGTAATTTCACAGGAAATGAGTCATATAAACAAAGGAGGTAATAAATCTAATTTGGATGTTTCGGCTCCAGTATTTCAGCCTTTCCCAGCTAATACTCAAAACAATTTATTTTCAACGACATGTAATTTGGCTAATGATTTAAAAGCTGTGTTACTTAGTACATTTGTTTGTTTAATAAAAGATGAATTAGGTAATTTTCATGAGGTTCGAGGTCTATTAGACGTTGGAGCAAACTCTAACTTTATGAGTAAAAAGTTAGTAGATAAACTTAATTTGAAAAGAGAAAAGACTAACATTTCTATTTCAGGCATAAATAATTTATCGTTGAATGTTAGATCTAGGGTTAACACAACTGTTTCAAATAGAGATAAGGATTTTCATTTAAAATTAGACTTTTTAGTCGTTCCGAAAATTACAGAATTTATGCCGTCTAGGCCGCTTGAGACTTCTATCCCATTATTAATTAACATCAAATTAGCCGATGAAAAATTTAATGTCCCAGGCCCGATTGATTTGCTTTTAGGTGCAGAAAATTTCTATGAATTTTTAAGACCAGGTCAAATTTATCCGCAAACATTAAATACTAAAATTGTGTTACAAAACAGTGTATTCGGGTATATTGTTAGTGGAAGCCTTCCGGCTAGGGGTGAAAGTATACATTGTGGGTTAATTACAGATAATTTGGAATTAGAAAAAATAATTAAAGAGTTTTGGGAAATAGAAAACATAGAGAGAGAGTCTGAGATTTCTAAAACTAAGGGAGCAGAAATTTGTGAAGAACATTTTCGGAAAAATTATTCTAGAACTGAAAATGGACAATATATGGTGAAAATGCCGCTAAATGAAGATCCATCTTGTCTTGGCGAATCAAAACAAAAGGCAATGAATATTTTAAATTCATTATGGAAGCGCTTAGTTAGAGAACCTAAAGTTAATGATCTTTATAAAGCATTTATGGAAGAATATCTAAGTATGGGTCACATGGAAGAAGTGATAGAATCTGAAGAGCCAGAAGTCACTTATTATATTCCACATCATTGCGTATTCCGTATAGAATCAAGTAGTACACCATTACGAGTCGTGTATAATGCCAGTTCCTTAACTTCTACAGGGAAATCATTAAACAGTTTGCAGTTTAACGGAGGAACAATCCAGGATGAGTTATTTTCTATAATGTTGCGATTTCGAAAGCATCAGTTTGTTTTTGTAGCTGATATTAAAAAAATGTATCGTATGATATTAATACATCCGAGTCAACGTGATTTATTACGAATTGTATTTAAACCTGGGGTGAATGAGCCAGTAAAAGTGTACAGGTTATCTACTGTTACTTATGGCACAACTAGTGCTCCTTTTTTAGCTACAAGAACCTTAACGCAATTATCCAGAGACGAAGGAAATGAATTTCCTTTAGCTGCGAATGTGTTGTTGCAGGATGTGTACATGGATGACATCCTAACAGGAGCAGATGATTTAGACACAGCGAAGGAGATTCAGCAACAACTGATATCTTTGTTAAATAGAGGAGGCATGGATCTCCATAAATGGGCAGTAAATAATTTTGCTCTTTTATGTAACACTTCAGAATCTGAATATTCTTTTTCTAATGAGACAAAAACTTTGGGAATATTGTGGAAGCCTCAACCAGATTGTTTTGGGTTTAACTTAATTATCGAGCAAAGTGAATTATACACTAAACGATCAGTCTTATCACAAATTGCTAGAATATTTAACCCTTTGGGTCTGATAGGTCCAATAATTACAAGGACCAAGGTGTTTCTGCAAAAATTATGGTTGCTGAAAATAGATTGGTGTGATTATCTCCCAGTGAAAGAAAATAAGGAGTGGAATGAATTTCTTACGTCCTTAAAATGTGTAAATCTGATCAGTATCCCTAGATGTATTCTTATTGATCAGTCTATTTGTGTAGAACTACATGGATTTTCTGATGCATCTGAAATTGCTTATGGAGCGGTCATTTACGTGAAATCTACTAATTTTTGTGGTGATTCTGCTGTTAAGCTACTCACTAGTTGTGATGGAGATATTTTGTATATATTATTATAATCCATATTTATGGGCCGTTAATTAAAAGTAAAATTTAAATTTGGAATTCTTTTTAGTTACAATGCGTTGTGTAATATTGCAATAAAACCCTTCGTTCTTTAAGGTCAGCAATTGTAAAAAAATAGAAATAAATGAAACTTCTTACTTGGATCGTGTAATCTGTAAAATAAATGAAGAGGAGACTTGATAACAATATAAATTAGTCCTTTATTTTCATCTTGAGAAGAGAAGATAAGGCTTCCCGTTGGTCACCGTTCATAAATTAATTCAAGTTATTTAGTTAGTTTAAAAGTGCAGCATGAATCAAGAAATTATTAAGAAATAATTTAACCGGAGTTGTTAAAATAGTACACATCGTTTACGCAAAAGCTTCTCACCGGATTCCACATTCATCGGCGTCGGCAGACCGGAGCCGGAGCCCGCGATCTTTTTAAAACCAAAACTAAGTCATGACAGCTCTCCAACAAAACAGATTCTAATTTAAAATTAACGGAATTTTTAATTTATAGTAAGAATACGGGGACTTCAAAAGTTACTGAAAGAAAAGATTTAAATCTATTAGAGAATTTAAAATATTAGGTAATGTCTTAATAAACAAATCCGAAAGAAAACATTTAAAAAGCTTTATTTTAATTTGCTGTATGCTCGGCGAATAGACACACCTCCGAAATATCAACATCCATTCAATGCATATGCCGTGAGAGGCTTGCTCCGATGACGTCATCACAATCGTACAAAGTTCAAAGGAGAAGCATCCCATGCCAGGGGCAGCCGAACGTCAGCGAACTTGCCGATGTGCGGTGAAGCGAAATCGCCCGCG
This sequence comes from Maratus speciosus, assembly GCA_963932465.1. NCBI lineage: Eukaryota > Metazoa > Arthropoda > Arachnida > Araneae > Salticidae > Maratus > Maratus speciosus. Next base: position 607,118,064 of record OZ010788.1, on the reverse strand, counting down.
CAAAAATAAATATGGATACAGCTTAAAGAACATCGATGTATAAGGCCAAAAAAAAATAAAACAGTAACATAATTTAAACACTGTGAGATTTCATCTCACAATACCCCCATTTACCGAGTAAAATTTTGGCAGAGCAAGTGATGTAAAAGGTAAAATGAAATAAAAACCTTTTACAGAAACGGGATGACAAAATTTTAGATGCCAAAGACACAGAAAAAAGATAAAATATTAAAGTAAAGCCAAAAGTTAAACTGCTGCAAATAAAATTTAGTGGTGACCAAAAGGGAAGTGAGAAGAAAAAGAAAGTACATCAAAAGTATACATAGTATATTCAAATAGTATACATAAAAAAATGCCAAATCTTTCCATTTATGGCAATTGCAGTATGATGTCATAAACTTATCTTCAAAATTAATACTTAAGTACAAATGCTAAAGAAAATGAATTAGCATATATAAAATCTTAAGTAAAAATGCTAAACAAAATCAAAATTAGCATATCTAAAATGAGAATTGGCATATATAAAATGAGAATTAACATATGTAAAATGAGCTCATCATCAATTTTTTTTTTTTTTTTTTTTTTGCACTTTAGAAGCAACAAAGATCAAAATAACTTTAGTTTTTGATCATCGCCTAGGACTTACAATTTTTAAAATAGAGCATTTATTTTAATTACTCTAAACTGGCCATACATAACAAATATCTTTAGTAACATTTTCACAATACGATATTCATCATTTTTTAAAAAATTCAATTTAGTACTAAATGTGTGACTTCAAACAACCAGCTGTACTCCACATGAACAAGTAGCCAAATCGTGCACTAAATGACCACTCACATGTAAAACACAGATAGTTAAAGTAGTTGCAACAATATATATATGAGAGAGACATGTCTGAAAGGAATTAAGTGTTTTACTGTTGAATCATATACCGGGTGTACCAAAAAGGACTGACTGATTTTAAAATTCAATAACTTGTAAACGGTGACAGATATTTAAAAATTTTTTGCAGGAGGGTTATGCACAAGGTCAAAAGTTTTTTTACAGTGATTTTCAATTTTAGTTCGAATTACAAACAATAGATGGCGCTGCGATCGATAGACGCTAAATTCAGGCTCGATTTTTGGTACTTCGTGGCCCGGATAATACATTTCCATCTCCTTTTTCCGCATAGAACAAGAGAAAGGACCGAAAATCGAGCCTGTATTTAGCGACTATTGCTTACAGCGCCATCTATTGTTTGTAATTCGAACTAAAATCGAAAATCACTGTAATAAAACTTTTGACCTTATGCATAAACCTCCTGCAAGATTTTTTTAAATATCTGTCACCGTTTGCTAGTTATTGAATTTTAAAATCAGTCAGTCCTTTTTGGGACACCCGGTATACTCTTACTACTTTTCATTAGATTATAAAAGCAATATATCAACAAACACCAATACTTTTTGTATTATTTACTCATCAAAAATTCTCAAAGTATATACTATTCTTTAAAATATGAGACATCACTTAATACAATTTTTAAATATGCATAAAGATAAACTCATAAATTTATAAATAAATAGACAAACCGAGAACAAACCATGGTTTTAAGAATAAGTAGGTACTTGGTTGAGTGGGTGGGGATCCCCGGATAAAAATAAATGCTTTCATATACAATGAAAGATTAAAAAAATTGACACTATCATGGGAAATTTAAATTTTAAAGTGTACCATAATATAAATCATTTACATAAAATATTTCATGCAGAAAAATCAAGAGAAATATGTAAAAAATATACTATTATCCACAATCATAGAACAATATACACTGTGACTACTCATGTTTTACTCAAGATTTCAGGTGGCTTGGATCTCCATAAACAAGGCTCCTGACACCTTGTGCAAAAAGAAAAAATAACTATATACACTAAATAGCACAATATACCACTCCATAACTGCAAAAACAACAGCAATGTCCTTCTTTACAGATCCTTGATTCCTTAGCGTTATAAACACAATTTAAAGTTTGCATGAAAAATAAAATAAATAAATGTTATCAGAATGTTCAAAAACAAGCTGACAGTTTTGGCACACACAAAAAAGACATCAGGTATGTGTATTGATGCAAAGGTGTAAACATTTGTTTACCATGCACATCTCTAGATGACATATACAAAAAGGCAACATCAACTTAACAGTTGAATAGACATTTTACAGGAACATGGAAGAGAACTTTTTTTGGCGACAACACAACATCTGTGTGCTTCACTTCTTTTGAAGCTAATCATTAACCTTCAGTAATCACTATTTTGGACACACTAAAAGGATGAATTATAGAGCACTGAAGATGATAAAATGATGTTGTATTTGGTGAAAAATCGATAATAATGAAGATTCACACACACATCTTGGAAAAAAAGTCATAAGTAGGTAGGTGATATCAATAAGCACTTTTTCTTTAAACTTCTTAGTAATTTTGAAGATTCATTAAGGAACACTTCTATATCAAAAGGCGCTGTTAAATAGTTACTAAGAACTGTGCTTTTCTTTTCTGTTTATGAAATCTTGTATAAGAATTGATTTGATGCTTAAAAATTTTTTTTTAATTTCTTCATTAATAATAAATCTTCAGAATTCATTCAATTAATTACTCCTGTGTAAAAATATGAGGCATATGACAACATAAAATTTAGAGACTCTGGGTATATTCACAAATGAAAACAAAGGCACAATAAAATTTTTGAAATATGGGGAATTTAGACAGAAAATAAATTGATCTTGAGAATTCCTGAATCAAAATACAACTCTTGTAATTGCAGATATATGTAAGAATCAATATTGAAAGTAACTAATTTTATAATATTTCATAAATCTTCTTGATTTAGCAAAAAATTTTTTTGCAAAAATAGCAACACTGACTTATAGGAGCAGACAAGTCAACCAATCCACTTAGTAAGGATAAATTACATCTCACAAGAGAAAAGGGCAACCAACAAAACTTCCATAATCAGGTCTTGTGACAGCTATTACTTGAGAAAACATCTGAGATTACTCGTAAATCTTATTTAGCTTTAAAGACAAACATCGAAGATATTGAATTGAATCAGACATTGTAAGGATAAATGACTCAAACATGACATGACCCCTTTCAATAATCACTTCAGCGTTGAAAATGAAGCATAAATTTTAAAGTTATTGTTATAAAACAGTGAGTTAAGCAGGTAAGTATAGTATATTTATCTTCTATCATCAAACAAGGAAAATACTAGAGAAGAGGTCAGCACAAATGGATACAACACATCAGTGAATGGCCAACTTCATCAGGTAAGAAACTGTTTAAACTGAAGCAAAGTTTTTTTTGCAGGTGAGTATTTTTTTTTTTAAACAGGTTGGAAGAGAAACTCTTAGAGCAGCATATGTAGAGAGACAGTCTTTAAATATGGGAAACAGCAGTGACACACAGTTAATATTATTGCAGAGAAATACTGACAATATGAGAACTTATTTTAAAAGCTGTATAAAACCATAAGACTTTTTAAATAGATGATGTAAAATGATTTCAAGAATATAATTATAACAGGAATGAAGTAGCCCCATGCCTACTTCTTCTCAAGAGAAAAAAAAATAATGCTGCTTTCATTCTTTTTCTGAGAGCAACATGAGAATCTCGTCTGTTGAAAACTGTCATAGTCTGCACATACGATGAAGTGGAAAGGTCTCAATTATAACTTGCCATAAGAATATATTAAAAAAAAGGCAACAAGAATTCTTCAAATGTAAAACTTTGTCAGCTGAGAGTGCTTTTAGAAACAACATGAGAACAGTTGTATAATAAATGTGAAAATATTCTTAAATGCATACATTCTTAATTTGTAAATTGCAGATTATCTTTGCACTAAGCCAAACTGTATGATTATAATAGAACATCACAGTCCAGATGGCATAAGAATAAATCTATAAACAAACTCTTGTATTCAAATTATTGTTAAACAAAATATCTTGATTTGAAATTTGTAGAACAGAAGCATAGAAATCTCTAAGAATGTTATATAGGATATTTGCAACTAATAACTTCTGTGAAGAATTTCAGCTTCAGACTAATAAATATGACATTAGAATAAAATTTCTCAGTACCAATAATCATGATTTCAAAAATAATGCTTCTTATAAATATATAAAGAATTTGCAAATTTGTTGCAATTTAATAGTGCCATAAAAATTTTAATTAAAAAACCCAAAGTCATAGCCTCTTAAAATATGAAATATGTTCTTGAGAACAATTTTATTATTTCAAACTCATTAGAATTTTTCTAAGAACAATATATAATTCATTTCAAAAAATATGTATACCAAATAATCATTCTTTAAAAAAAAATTATGTTCTCTAATAATTCATTACAAATAAAAGAATATGTAGATGAAATTCTTTCAAATAAAACTATTTAAATAGAATAATAACTATGCATCATCAAAAATATGACTATTCTTCAATAGGAAATTGATCTTAATTTAAATAATTGTTTAAAAAAATATGGGAAACTTAGTAAAATATATTATATTCTTCAAAATGGAGCAGAACAATATTATTCTAGAATTATAAAATTTAATTCTTCAAAGCAGAAAAAATCTATGCAAGAAATTTTTTGAGAACAGAAACTTCCAATACTAAAAAAATATTGTCATACGTAGTTATGCAAAAATTCTTGCATAAAATATTCCATATTTCTTAAAATTCACTAAAAGAATAAATCTTGAATTCTATTGAACACATCAAAAAAAATTTCCAAAAGTTATTCTGAGAACAAAAGTTCTAAAATATTACGATTTTCTTCAAATCAATCAAAATTTTTCTTCAGAACCACCGTTTTTGCGGCACCAAATGTGATATAACTGATAATGTGCCGTGATATGAAAGGTATAATTTAAATTTGAAATTCTTTTTAGTTACAATGCGTTGTGTAATATTGCAATAAAACCCTTCGTTCTTTAAGGTCAGCAATTGTAAAAAAATAGAAATAAATGAAACTTCTTACTTGGATCGTGTAATCTGTAAAATAAATGAAGAGGAGACTTGATAACAATATAAATTAGTCCTTTATTTTCATCTTGAGAAGAGAAGATAAGGCTTCCCGTTGGTCACCGTTCATAAATTAATTCAAGTTATTTAGTTAGTTTAAAAGTGCAGCATGAATCAAGAAATTATTAAGAAATAATTTAACCGGAGTTGTTAAAATAGTACACATCGTTTACGCAAAAGCTTCTCACCGGATTCCACATTCATCGGCGTCGGCAGACCGGAGCCGGAGCCCGCGATCTTTTTAAAACCAAAACTAAGTCATGACAGCTCTCCAACAAAACAGATTCTAATTTAAAATTAACGGAATTTTTAATTTATAGTAAGAATACGGGGACTTCAAAAGTTACTGAAAGAAAAGATTTAAATCTATTAGAGAATTTAAAATATTAGGTAATGTCTTAATAAACAAATCCGAAAGAAAACATTTAAAAAGCTTTATTTTAATTTGCTGTATGCTCGGCGAATAGACACACCTCCGAAATATCAACATCCATTCAATGCATATGCCGTGAGAGGCTTGCTCCGATGACGTCATCACAATCGTACAAAGTTCAAAGGAGAAGCATCCCATGCCAGGGGCAGCCGAACGTCAGCGAACTTGCCGATGTGCGGTGAAGCGAAATCGCCCGCGCAAAAATAAATATGGATACAGCTTAAAGAACATCGATGTATAAGGCCAAAAAAAAATAAAACAGTAACATAATTTAAACACTGTGAGATTTCATCTCACACTAGTAAGTCCAGAGTAGCTCCTCTAAAGCATGTCACTATTCCGCGTCTTGAACTTTCTGCTGCAGTCCTGCTATCCAAGTTAATGAAGAAGGTGTTAAGTGCCTTAAAACTAGAAGTTTCTAAAACTTATTTTTGGACAGACAGCACCATTGTACTTGCATGGTTAAAAAAAGAATCCAATGATCTTAAGACATTCGTAGCAAACAGGATATCAATTATACAAAGTTTAACTTCGGTTGAACAGTGGCATTACGTACCTTCTAAGCAAAATCCTGCTGACCTTATTTCTAGAGGTATAGATCCCATCAAGATTCAACAGTGTGAGCTGTGGTGGTTCGGTCCAGCATTCCTACAACAGCCTGAGGTGGTCGAGTGTCCCGATAGCAATCCTGCTGAAACCAATGAGCTGTTTTTGCGTGAATTGAAATCACTATCAGTGACTCAAGTATGTGCCTTAGTTCACACTCTTGAACCTTTAGACATAATTAATAACTGTTCTTCGTTCATCAAACTACAAAGAGTAGTAGCATGGTGTAAACGATTCATATATAACTGTAGAAACCCTTTATATCCTACAGCTGGAACTTTATCTAGCAGTGAACTCTCTCAGTCCTTATTGTGCATTGTAAAGAACATTCAAAGGACTTCATTCGTGAAAGAAATCCAGTGTTTAGAAAGGGGTACTGCTATCCCTAACAATAGCAAACTGATAAACTTGTGTCCATTTTTAGACAGTGATGGCTGCATTCGTGTTGGTGGCAGACTGAAAAACAGTAACTTATCCGATCACCAAAAATTTCCTATGATTATTCCTGCAAAACATAATTTTACATTTTGTGTTATTAATTATTTTCATGTTTTATATTTTCATGCAGGTTCAGAAACCACAATGTCTCTCATCCGAACTCAATTTTGGATTTTAGCTGGCAGAAATGTAGTTAGAAAAATTATTTTTAATTGTATTATTTGTAAGAAAATTAATTCTAAAATTTCGCAGCAACAGATGGCTGATTTGCCAGCAGCAAGAGTAACGGTATCCAGAGTATTTACGCGCACTGGATTAGACTACTGCGGTCCTTTTGAGGTAAAAAATTCCACAGGTAGGAGTAAACAGGTAAAAAAGGTTTTTATTTGTATTTTTGTATGTTTTACTACAAAGGCATTGCACTTTGAAATTGTCAGTGATTTAACAAGTGCAGCGTTTTTAGCAACACTTAAACGCTTTATTGCGAGGCGAGGCAAACCTTCTGATATCTTTAGTGATAATGGTCGAAATTTTGTTGGTGCCAATAAAGAATTAAGAGCAATTCTCAGATCTTTATTTAAGGATAAAAGTGAGGAGGAAATTCAAAATTATTTAGCTAATGAAGGAATCAAGTGGCATTTTAATCCCCCTTCAACCACTCACTTTGGAGGTTTATGGGAGGCAAGTGTTAAATCACTTAAATATCATTTAAAGCGTGTTGTAGGTAAAACTATTTTAAGTTATGAGGAACTCTTGACTCTCATTATTCAAATCGAAGCTGTTCTTAATTCTCGTCCCCTCTGCCCTCTTTCAAATGATCCAAATGATGTTGAAGCTTTGACACCTGCTCATTTTCTTATTGGCTCATCTTTAATGGCCTTACCTGAACCGAATTATACTGAAATCCCTATGAATAGGTTGAGCAGGTGGCAATTAGTTCAAAAATTGACACAACATCTTTGGAAAAAATGGTCATCAGACTATCTAAATAAGCTCTTAAATAGGCCCAAATGGCATAAAGGAAGAGTAGAGATAAAAGAGGGAGATTTAGTTTTAATAAAAAATTCTGATAATTATAGCCCTTTAAAATGGCATTTGGCAAGAATTGTTAAAATCCATCCAGGCCAAGATGGTATAATTAGAGTTGTAACATTAAAGGATAAGAATGGCACATATAAAAGGCCAGTGACCAAAATTGTTGTTTTGCCTCATGTGAATGAAACCACATTAACTACTTGAATTCACACATTTTATTTTAATTAAACAAAAATTTTGTAGTGTAGTGTATTATTATATTTTTGTGTTTATATTTGTAAATTTAACATTTCATTTAGTGTATATGCTGAAAAAAAAAAATTGTATTATTGAGATTGTAATTTAAATTGATGTCATATTTATAGTATTGAATGTTTGAAACATTCAAGGCCCGGCGGTATGTTGCCGCTAGAAGCGCCATCTATGTGGTTTGTTTTGAAACTTGTGAGTTGGGTTCGAGACGCCGATCAGAGGAGTAGTGTAAATATCGGCTCTTGATCCATTTATTGTTTGTGAATTAAAATTTAATTAGTAATACAGCCCGCTAGTTTATTTATGGTGAGTTGTGAGCAGTGATTATTTGAGAAAGAGCGATCGGCGGGAACACTTGCTAAAATATTTTCATTATTGATAAGTTGTGAATGAAAATTTAGTTTTAGTTTGTAGTAACACACTCAGTGTTTTTGATTGGATGTATTATAATTTTGATGCAATAAATGGATTGAGGTGCTGTTTCTTGTTAAAAAAATGTTTGTCTTGACCATATTATCTCTGCAAAAAGATTGTTGCACTGAACTAGGCTCCATTTAAAATCTTCCTTGCTAAATTAAAGCTAGTAGAAAAGTTATTCTTGCTGAATTGTCTGCATGGCCATTCGAAATTGGAATATTTTGTATTATTTATTTATTTTTAGTTTAGTCTCTTCCAGACAATTAAATAGTATATGACTGTAACATTTTTCTTCCAATATTTTCTTGATTTTCATGTGTTTGTTTTAGAATTCAAGAAAATTTTATCGATTTGTTTTAGTTCACAGAAGAAACCATGAAATTTAAAACTTTTAGGGTCAGGTGGAGGAAAAATCAAGCTTTTTTTAGAGAAGGCCCTAAAATCAAGCTATTAAATTTATTTTAATGAAACTTTTGATGCATTTTATATACATTGGATTCATATAGATTAAACATGTAGCATAACCGTTCAATTTTTTTTAGATTGTCTTCTCATAGTGCTACATTTAAAAAAGCATGTTTTGATAACCCACTTTACCCCATGGCGGGGGAAAGTGGGGGTAATTCCAAAATTGGGGTATATTTAAATGAAAATATGTAAATTTTGTTTTTTAAATAAGAATACACTGAAATAAAAGCTTCTTAATTATACTTAAAGGTACAAATTCACAAAAAAAAAAATCTTTTACATATTTAATTAAAGAAATAATGTCCATGTCTATCAAAATTAGGCTCACTTAGTATGCAGCATATATTGATGAACTCTACAAACACAATCTTCATCATGAATAGCAGAAAAGTGTAATAGCCCCCCAATGGTGACTTAGTCAAATACTTTGTGATAGATTCATTAATTTCTATCACTTGACCAATAAATTTAGCTGATTGACTTTTTAACCATTACTCAACTTCTACCAATGAACCATGCTTTATTTCTTTATAAGCCTACTTTTATATTATCTGTTTCATTTCTTTTACTTTTTGTAATTACTCTGCTTTTTAGATTACTTCCTTTCTTTTCTTGGTAGATTTTTTTCTTATGGTCAGTTTCTTATGCATTTTTTATGTCCTTTTCTATGTTTGCTTGATTGAATTTTTTCTTATAGTCACTTTTAGATAGCTTTCATTACAAATAGCTACCTATTGCAGCCGTTCGGAGGAAAGCGATTAAAAAAAATTTTGGTATATTTTCATCGATCATGACCCCCAGACCCCGAAACCACTCTCAATTCAAAATTGACATATATATATATATATATATATATCTATATATATATATCAATACATATATATATATCTGACCTTTGTCACAATGTAACTCTCGTATTTATGAACCGATTTGGATGTAATTTGGTGTGTACATAGTACATACCAATGTCTCGACAGAGTTCGTTGGCCAGCTTCATCCGCCATTTTGTTTCAAAATGGCGGCCATTTAAAAATTTAAAATGTGGTACCAAAAAATTGAAAATGGAATTTTTTTTCCTTATGTATTTAACCTTTATACAAAGATTCCGGAGCAGTTTTTATTTCGTCTATATCTTAAAAATTGGCAGATTTATAGCATTTTGAATTTCTAGAGTGACTGACATTTTGAAACGTCCTGAAATTTGTCACGCGATAAAAGGCGTATTTATGAACCGATTTGGATGTAACTTCGTTTATACATAGTACATACTAATGTCTCGACCGAGTTCGTTGGCCAGCTTCATCCGCCATCTTGTTTAAAAATGGCGGCCATTTAAATTTTTAAGAAAAATTTAAATTTGGAATGTGGTACCAAAAAATTGAAAATTGAAATAATATTTTTTTCTTATGTGTTTGACCTTGATAAAAAGATTCGGGAGCAGTTTTTGTTTCGTCTATATCTTAAAAAATGGCTGAGTTATAGCATTTTGAATTTCTAGCGTGGCTGACATTTTGAAACGTCCTGATATTTGTCACGTGATAACAGGCGTATTTATGAACCAATTTGGATGTACCTTGGTGTGTACATAGTACATACAAATATCTCGACCGAGTTCGTTGTCCAGCTTCATTCGCCATCTTGTTTCAAAAGGGTTGCCATTTAAAAAAAAAATTAAATTTAAAATGAGGTATTAAAAAATTGGAAAATGAAAAAGACTTTTTTTATGTGTTTGGCCTTGATACAAAGATTCTGGAGGAGTTTTTGTTTCTGAAAATTTGTTCTTTTGCTTATATCTTAAAAAATGGTTGAATTATAGCACTTTGAATTTCAAGCATGGCTAACACTTTGAAATGATCTTGTATTTGTCACGCGATAACACAAGTATTCACCTATTTCGATGTAAGAAGGCATGTGGATAGTACACATCAATATCTCGACCAAGTTCGCTGGCCAGCTTCATCAGCCATCTGGTTTCAAAATGGCGGCCATTAAATTAAAAAAAATTATACTTAAAGTGAGGTCCAAAAAAAATTAGAAATTGAAAAAGGTTTCTTTCTTAAGCATTTGACCTTGATATAAGGATTCAGAAGCATTTTTTGTTTGTCTTTATCTTAAAAAATGGCCCAGATATAGCAATTTCAATATCTAATGTGGGTGACATTTTGAAAAATCTGATTTTTTGCCTGCGACAGCACTCATATATATCAATCGATTCCGATGTGAGAGAGCATGTGCACAGCAATTACTAAGGTCTCGACCAATTTCACTCGTTAGCCTCATCCACCATGTTGTCTTAAAATGGCAGGCACTTTAAGAAATCGCCGAATTTGGCAGCCAAATATAAGTTACTTTAAATAAAAGCAACTTGGATAAAGCTGACTAATTTCGCGAAATTCTCATTCATAATGATTTAGTATTGATAAAAATTAGTATTGAATCTCCTATATTCAGTTTCCACTAAACTGAGCTTCGTGTGTTTGAATGATATAAGTTGGCTTTTTTAAAATAAGGAATATGAAAGCTACCTCTTCCTCCCGGCACTGGCCGGAAGGACTTTTTTCAATAGCCAACCTTTAAAAAACAGTTTCATTAGTTAAAACATCACCATTCTTTCTTTGTAATTATTTTATTATAAAATATAGAGAATCAGACATTTACTAAAGTTAACACGGAGGTGAAAAATACCCCTATCATACAACACTTAGCTAAGCCTAACCATACCCCCAAATTACCCCACTTCAGAAAACAACTCATAACAAATAAAATTATAAAATTTATTTTTAACTTTCTGTGTAGATCTGTACCTTAGATGTTCCTTTATAAGTCTGAACTAAAATTCATAGTTTTTGGCAGTTAATAATGATTTTAGAAGAAAGTTGATCAGAAGCTTAAACTAACATACCATATGCAATGATCATAAACAAGATAGTTCGTAAACATTAAATTTGTTGCAGTTTCTAAAACTGAAACAAAAATACTTGCCATAATCTCAATATATGTCTCTAAAAAAGAATTAACTAAATATCTTAATTAAAAAAGAGAAAATAGAGGTTTTTCAATATATCCCCACTTTACCCCACCTGACCCTATTTATTTAAAAAGTTTTATTACCACCCTCTTCTTAAATAACTCAAAGCAGATTTTTTTCAGCATAAAGTTTACTTGTAAGAAGCTCTTGTTTATCAAAATGCAAGTTTCTGTATTAAACATTATGTAAAATTGTTTAAAAATTTGACATTTTAATGCCTTTAAACTTTGAAATTTGGTTAGCCGAATATTCAGCATTCAGCCTGAACCTAACACTTACTATTTAGCTGGTTGAATATTCGGTTTGCCTGTAGGCCAAATATTCGATATTCAGCCGAACACTTACTATTTGGCTGGCTGAATATTCGGTTTGCCTGTAGGTCGAATATTCAGTATTCGGCCTAACATTTGGCTGCAAATATTCAGTATTCGGTTCGGCCAAAATCACTATTCAGTGCATCCTTACCCCTTTTGCATTCTATCAAGGTAAACATTATGCATCCTGATTCCTGAAGGACCCAGCCATAATATTTTTTTATGCAACCCTTCTCCAATTTTTTACTTATATAATGTGCTATACAGCTAAATGCCAAAGTTTGATAACTATTCACTACTTTAATTACAGTCCACAATCTAGCTGATTGACAATTTTCTATCACATACAGAATTTACAGGTACTTTTATAAAAGATGCCTTTAAAATAATTACTTTAGTAACAAAAAACAAAATAAAGTTTATTAAAAAAAAAAACTTTAAATTCAACAAAGCTATTTCAACTTACCTTTTAAAAGAGAATTGACAAGGGAATTCAATTCCTTGGTCGAGGCACTTCCAGGCCAATAATGAATACAGTCTGGAACAGCATAGCTAGAAGCAATTATAAAATTGTTAAATTTTTACCAACGGTATGATCCATGTCAATTCAGGCAGCCAAAGAAAAAATCTTACCTTCATAGTCTCAGAAGTTTTTGAATTGAACATATGTTAAAATTCAATAAAAAATAAGATACTTGTATATTTTAGTTTTGCCCCAAAAAATTCCTGGCCCGAGATACAGGCCGCCAAAGATGGCATCCCGGGCACCATTTCCAATTCGCCATTTTCGATAAAAATTTTAAAGTGCTCTATCTCTAGAACAGTGCAAGATATTTTGTTGCGGATTTTTTTATTTTAAGGATAATATTCTTCTGTTTAAAATGATATACCCAATTTTGAAAAATGTATTCAACTTTTCTTGTGGCAACCTTTTTCAAATTTTTTTTTTTTTTTTTTTCGAAAATGCCAATCCTAAAAACTTTGATTTTTTTGCTGTTGATCAATACCGTTGGGAACTATCTTCACTGTAAAGGAGAACTTCCACTTTTGAGTTTAACAAATTTTACAGGGTTCATACAGAGTTCAGAAGAAAAAATCCAAGGAGTACCCAAAAAATCCAAGGAGTCCAAAAAGTTTTAAGGATTTGCCATTTTTGTTGTTGTTGTTGTCGTCTATGTTTTTATGTGCTGCATCGTTATGTGGTATGCACACTCCAACTTTTAATGCCCAATTTGGAGAGAAAAATATTTCAAAAACAAATTTTACTGTATTAGAATCTAATTGTTAGTGCTGAAATTGCACAGTATTCACAATATACTGTTTACTGATTTTTTAAGTTTAAATACAAAATGGACAATCAACGTTTTTATGCAGTGACCAATGGTCATGTTACAAGGGTGGCTCTGAGTAAAAAAAAAAAAAAAAAATCTGAAATTCACAGCAAATTGTCTGAAAAGTTACACCAGAGGAGGGAGGAGGGGGAAATCCACTCCCGACACTAGATATGCGTTATTTCCACGACTCTTTGACGAGATTCGCGTTTTCTTTTTCAATCTTTTGGCGAAATTCGCGTTTTTTCGCAATCTTTTGAAGAAATTTGTGTGTATTTTCCAGGGTTGCTGGCTTTTAGCCAGGCCAAAAAAAGCCGGCCGGCTTTTTTTGGTTTTAACCACTTAAAAAAAGCCGGCTTTTATTTTTTAAAGTTGGTTTACAGTAAATTCGTTTTAAATTTGGATCAATTAATTTTTAATACACTTGTAAATATTTTCTATTAAAAAAAATTATAGATTTCTATTAAATTTTATCAAATAAATAAGTCTTTATAACTTCTAGAAGGCAACTGTGAACGCATTATGTCTGAAAAAGAAAAAATATATATATATATAAACATTGAAAAGGATACAAGTTAGGCTTTAAACTGGTGTTTTGAAATTCTATATTATATATAGTGTTGACTCTAAGCCGCTTTAGCAGGGCGCAGCACCCGCCGGCCCTTTTTATTTCCTTTTTGCACCCAGCGGCTCTTTTAAACCCTTCCGATGTGCCAGGCTGCCCTTTTTAACACTTCCTATGCACCCCATGGTAATTCAATTGATACCGGAAAAAGATCGCAAATTCTAGGGACTCCAAACAAACCAGTTCAAAATATTTCAAAGTAATTGCTTAAAAGGCGCAAAGGCCAACATAGTGAAAAAGATTCCAAGCCGGGACTCGAACCCGGGCCATCAGTATAGCGCACTGACGTTCTACCAACTAAACCACTTGGAACGATACACAGCTCGGAAAATTTCTCACTATTATCTGTTGGCAAGGCTACAAACGCAGCACAAGATGGAATATTTATCGTGAGCCACCGACCTGGGGCTATCACGAAACATAATTATATCCAGCATCGATCAGTGCCAGGGGTCGATTTAAAAAAAGGAAGTTGCATAGCAGTAACTGCTATACAAAGTCAGTTTTGAATAGCAGTTAGACACTTTTGTATAGCAAGTAAAAAACAGCTAACGTAACTTTTAAATCTTGAAAATTTACAACAAATTTTTTTTAAAAAAAAGCGTACTTTCTCGCCGTACTTCCATTGTAAATAAACACTTGGGGAGGGTGAAAACACAATGTATGTCGTGTAAAAACACAATGTATGTCGTGTAAAAACACCTTTAAATTTTAACTTTAAGCAGTGATGCCACTGTACTTGAAAAAACCTGGGTCCCTTTTTTACAAAAGCGGGTCCCCATCAATAATAATTTATATTTTAAAGGAATAAATGAAAGTTGTTTATTAAGATAAATGAAATGCATTAATTATTGTTTTAACAATAATTAAATAATGAATTAAAACCAGCATTATTTGCACTAAAATAAGATATTTTAAAAAAATATTAAGAGAAATTTTCTTTACTTTTTTAAAAGTAAAAATGCAAGATACAATTTTAATTGTAAAATAATGTTTATTTGAGAGTAGAAGATACCAAGTTCCACTAACAAGTATCACTAATGTTCGCATTCTTTTAAAAAGAGGCAAGGCGGGTTTATTGAAAAAGATATTTTTGCTGAAAAAAAGAACACTTATGTTAAGTAACTAAAGGTGTACTTTTCGTTGAATGAATGGGTGCTTTCATTATTATACTTCCCATTGAATTATTTGTCAGCATAGATCTGTGTTGGAATCAGACATTTTCCTTGGAAGGGAAATTTATATCTAAATCACTAATAAGCATCAAATCTTAAATGTTCTGAAGGCGGGAGACATTTCAATGCAATAAGAACGAGGGGGGGGGGGGGTGATTTTTACTGGTCCACCTAATGAATATAAATATTACCAAAGTACACTGAAATCATGCTGTATTTTTAAGAATCTCATAAAAAAGAAATTAAATCCCATTTTATGAATTTTCTACCTATAAGTTTAGTTTGCACATCTTTTTTGGTGCTTTGACTAAATTCACGTTTTTTCCGCGTTACTTTGACGAAATTCGCGTTTTTCCGCGATCCTTTTGTTGAAATTCGCAATTTTTTCGCGAGTCTGTCACGAAAATCGTGTTTTTTTCCGCGATACTTTGACAAAATTCGGCTTTATTCCGCGATTTTTTGACGAAATTTGCTATTTTTTCGCAATCTTTTGTCGAAATACACTATTTTGTCTCAGTCCTTTTACGAAAACAGCGTTTTTTCCGCTATATTTTCACGAAATTTGTGCTTTTTTCGCGATCCTTTGACGAAAATCGGCTTTTTTACGTTATTTTTTTGACGGCATTTGCTATTTTGGGGGGATCCTTTGAGGAAAAACAACTATTTTTTCGCGATCCTTTGACGAAATCGGCTTTTTTCCGCGATTTTTTGATGAAATTTGCGCTTTTTTCGCGATCTTTTGACAAAATTCGGCTTTTTTCCGCGATTTTTTGACGAAATTCGCTATCTTTTCGCGATCTTTTAACGAAATACGCTAATTTGTCGCAGCCCTTTTACGAAAATCGCGTTTTTCGCAATATTTTGATGAAATTTGCGCTTATTTCAGCGATATTTTCATGAAATTTGCGCTTATTTCCGCGATTTTTTGACGAAATTCGCTTTTTATTTCGCGATGCTTTGACGAAATACGCTATTTTTTCGCGGCCCTTTTACGGAAATCGCTGCTTTTGCGCGATATTTTGATGAGATTTACGCTTTTTTCGCGATTCTTTGACGAAAATCGTCTGCTTTCCGCGATTTTTTCACGAAATTACGCGTCCCACGGGACGCGTAAGAGCTATTTTTTTGCGTCCCGTATCCGATTTTTCGCGTAATTTACGCGCTATAGCGCGTCCGCGGCATCCCTGCTTTAAGTGTACATGACATAACAAAGGGTGTGGGAAATATGCATCGCAATGATTGCGATTTAATGCATTTCTTGGATCGCATTTTAGTTAAATTTGAATCGCAAATTGCGATGCGATACCGCTTAAATCGAACCCTGATCAGTGCGCTATACTGATGGCCCGGGTTCGAGTCCCGGCTTGGAATCTTTTTCACAGTGCGCTATACTGATGGCCCGGGTTCGAGTCCCGGCTTGGAATCTTTTTCACTATGTTGGCCTTTGCGCCTTTTAAGCAATTACTTTGAAATTTGATTTTCATTTGAAATATTGTATCCAAGGCGAATGTTTCTCTCTGGAATAATTTCCATGTATTAATACAGTTCAAAATATGTTTTATGAACAAGGTACAAGTGTGCCCCTTTCGAAAAAAATGTGCCCTTATTTTATAATAGTGTTCCCTATTTGAAAAAAATGCACCCTTTTTTAGAACAGCATTTCCTTTTTGAAAAATGTACCCTTTTTTTGGAAGTGTTCCCTTTTTGAAAAATTCACGCCCGGCGGTCCTTTTTTTTCTAGCGTCAATACTAATATAGCTCCACATGTACTACACATTTTAAAGATTATATTTAATTAAAACTGTTCTTAACTGCTCAACAAGCGCAAAATGCTGACACATTTAAAAATTCATTTTTTAACGGAAAGATGTAAAATTCGAAAGCCTGACCATGAAAGCGATTTGGAATCAAACTGTGTTTTCCATTTTTTGATCCATCAATTACCTATTGAGTTATAAGAGATTTTGATCACGTGACAAACATGTTTTTTCACCCTTTTCTGAGTGGTTTCTTCTTTCGTGCGGAAATTCGATTCAAAACGCTCTTTGACACTATCTTCTGAAAAATCTATTGCATTTGCAAAAAAAAGCAGCACAATTACATAGTTTCTGAACAACAACATCTGCTAGTTTCATGCATTTCTGAACAAAAATAAATTAAAACTTATGTCAGAAAGTTGCCCTTTTGGATTTAAAAGCCTTAATGACAAAATGTAGCACGTCAAAATGGAAACATTCTTGTGTGTCCATATGGAGAGATTTAGTTATAAATGTTAAAAGAGAAATTAGAAAAGAGTTGAGTTTGTTTCGTTTGAGGAGAGTGGTACATAAGTGTATAAAAAATAGAGCATTTAAAACAAGAAAAAAAAATTCTCCAAATAAAATTTTGAAAAGCTTGTTGCTAAGCATATTCATGCATATGCTATTCATGATGTTTTTAATAGTGAGAAATTGTGGTGTTTTTATTAATATGACTATGTATAATTTTAAATGTTTGCTAGAAATAAAATAAGACGTATATTAATAGCTCTTAAAATTAAGTAATAAAACATATAACTAAGTAACCATTGTCCTCTTTAATTATAAATCAGTAAAAATGAAAAAATTGGCAGTTGGTATGACCCTTTTAAAATTTAGCTGACATATGTGCAATTCAGAATACAAATCACAAGCAAAATCATCTAAGTTTTATTCCAGTATTAATGTCCTCATTATTGAGAAATTGGGTTACTTATTAAACTGTAAATCAATTAAATGTCATTAAAACTAATTAAAAACACTTTAAAATGTGTAGTTTATAATTACAATGCTTTATTGTATAAAAGCCAATTATGGCAAAAAAAAGCCAATTTTGGCCAAAAAAAGCCGGTTAAAACCAATAAAAGCCACCAGCCTGGCTTTTTTTAATTTTAGCCGACTTTTTTGCAACCCTGGTTTTTTCGCGATCTTTTGACGAAATTTGCCGTTTTTTCGCGATCTTTTGACGAAATTTGTGTTTTTTCCGCGACCTTTTGGCAAAATCTTTCTGTTTTTTCGCTATCTTTTGACGAAATTTGCCGTTTTTTCGCGATCTTTAGACGAAATTTGTGGGGTTTTTCGCGATCTTTAGACGAAATTAGTGGAAGTTTTCGCGATTCTTTGACGAAATTTGCGTTTTTCCCGATTTTTTGACAAAATTTGCGTTTTTTCCCGCGATTGTTTGACGAAATTGGCAATTTTTCTGCAAACGATTGACAAAATTTATTTTTTTCGGCGACCATATGTCCAAATTTTCGGATTGGTGACCGATTTTTTAAAATTCTCGGAAATGAGTGCCTTACATTTTCGGAAAATTCGGATTAGAATCACCCCTAGGTCATATAGATAGAGATTAGTCAAATCCCAAACACTTATTATGTATATCATATACATGATACATGTTAAAGAAAATTTTAAAAGAAAAAAAAAGAATGCTAAACGCAACATACAAGAAAAAATATAACAAGTTTCGAATTTATTCTTTCAGAACAGCGGTAATCGCTTTCTTTGCAGGTGAAATTTTGCCAATTTTGCATTTTTTTCGCGATCTTCTGGGGGAAATTCGCGTTTTTTTTCGCGATCTTCTGCGATATATTCGCAATCTTTTAATGAAATTCGCGTTTTATTTCGATTGTTTAACGAATCTGACTTTTTTATCGCGATCTTTTGATGGAAATCGCGTATTTTTCGCGATCCTTTGACGAAATTCGCGTATTTTTCGTGATCCTTTGACGAAATTCACGAGTTTTTCACGATCCTTTGACGATATTCGCATGTTTTTCACGATCCTTTGACGAAATTTGTGTGTTTTTCACGATCATTTGACGAACTTAGCTTGTTTTTCGCGATCATTTGGGGGAAATTTGCGGGTTTTTTTCGCGATTTTCTGTGAAAATTGGCATTTTTTTCGCGATCTGCTAAAGGAATTTGCGTTTCATTTCGATCGTTTGACGAAACTGACTTTTTTCCCGATCTTTTGATGGAAACTGCATGTTTTGTTCGCGATCCTTTAAGGAAATTCGCGTGTTTTTCACGATCTTTTGAGGAAATTCGTGTGTTTTTCGCGATCTTTTGAGGAAATTCGCATGGGTTTTCGCGATTTTTTGAGGAAATTCGCGTGGTTTTTGCGATCTTTTGATGAAATTCGCGTGATTTTCGCAATCTTTTGAGGAAATTCGCTTGTTTTTTGCGATTTTTGAGGAAATTCGCATTTTTCCCGATTTTTTGAGAAAATTCGCGTTTTATGCGATCTTTTGAGGAAATCTGCTTTTTTTTCTCGATCTTTAAGGAAATTCGTGATCCAGAGTAAATTCGCTTTTTTTCGCGTCTTTTGAAGAAATTCGAGTTTTCCCGTTGGAGAAATTCGCGTTTTTTCACGATCCTTTGACAAAAGTTACGAATTTTTTCCGTGATCGATCGACGAAATTTGACGGTATTTTTGGAACATATTTGCGAAAAACGTGATTTTTCCAAGATTCTTGGCTAAATGCCAAATATCGATAAAATTTAAAATAAAGGTCGGCTAGCAGTCTCGAAAAATGGACTTTACAGACCTAATAATTGAAAAACGGACCTAGTAGGAGCCCTGCTATTAAGCTTATCCTACCCAATCAATGCTGTGCTTCAGATGAATGACGTGCATAAAGGATTTACCGTGCGTTTTACAATCACGATTTTTTTTTTTTCCTCGGCAGCAATATCGCTTGCGTCCGAAGCCGCAATACAATTTAAGGAGTTTCTAAGGAGTGTTTTGCTTATCTAAGTAGTTCTAAGTACTACTTGGAAATGTTTTCATTCCTAAGGAGTTTCCAAGGAGTCTAAGGAGCAGGGTTGCTGGCTTTTAGCCAGGCCAAAAAAAGCCGGCCGGCTTTTTTTGGTTTTAACAACTTAAAAAAAGCCGGCTTTTATTGAAAAAAGCCAGTTTTTATTTTTTAAAGTTGGTTTACAGTAAATTTCTTTTAAATTTGGATCAATTAATTTTTAATACACTTATAAATATTTTCTGCTAAAAAAATAATAGATTTCTATTAAATTTTATCAAATAAATAAGTCTTTATAACTTCTAGAAGACAACTGTGAACGCATTATGTCTGAAAAAAAAATGTATATAAACATTGAAAAGGATATAAGTTAGGCTCCGAATTGGTGTTTTGAAATTCTATATTATATAGCTCCACATATACTACACATTTTAAAGATTATATTTAATTAAAACTGTTCTAAACTGCTCTGCTCAACAAGCGCAAAATGTTTTGACACATTTACAAATTCATTTTTTAACGGAAAGATGTAAAATTCGAAAGCCTGACCATGGAAGCGATTTGGAATCGAACTGTTTCCATTTTTTGATCCATCAATTATCTATTGAGTTATAAAGAGATTTTGATCACGTGACAAACATGTTTCTTCACCCTTTTCTGAGTGGTTTCTTCTTTTGTGCGGAAATTCGGTTAAAAATGCTCACTTTGACACTATTTTCTGAAAAATCTATAGCGTTTGCAATAAAACCCAGAAAAAACAGTGCAATTACATAGTTTCTGAACAACATCTGCCAGTTTCATGCATTTCTGGACAAAAATAAATTAAAACTTATGTCAGAAAGTTGCCCTTTTGGATTTAACAGCCTTAATGACAAAATGTAACACATCAAAATGGAAACAAGGAATTAGAAAAGATGTTTTATTTGAGGAGAGTGGTACATAAGTGTATAAAAAATAGAGCATTTAAACAAGAAAAAAAAAATTCTCAAAATAAAATTTTGAAAAGCTTGTTGCTATGCATATGCTATTCATGATGTTTTTAATAGTGAGAAATTGTGGTGTTTTTATTAATATGACTATGTATAATTTTAAATGTTTGCTAGAAATAAAATAAGACGTATATTAATAGCTCTTAAAATTAAGTAATAAAACATATAACTAAGTAACCATTGTCCTCTTTAATTTTATAAAGCAGTAAAAATGAAAAAATTGGCAGTTGGTATGGCCCTTTTAAAACTTACCTGACATATTTGCAATTCTGAATACAAATCACTGGCAAAATCATCTAAGTTTTATTCCAGTATTAATGTCCTCATTATTGAGAAATTGGGTTACTTATTAAACTGTAAATCAATTAAATGTCATTAAAACTAATTAAAAACACTTTAAAATGTGCAGTTTATAATTACAATGCTTTATTGTATAAAGGCCAATTATGGCCAAAAAAAGCCGATTAAAACCAATAAAAGCCACCGGCCTGGCTTTTTTCAATTTTAGCCGGCTTTTTTGCAACCCTGCTAAGGAGTCTGTGCGAACCCTGATTTTAGAAACATTTAAAAAATTCAGAGAATTTTACAGGAACTGTATGTATACAGTTCCAGTAAAAGTCACTGAATTTTTGCTTATTTGTATCATATTTGTAAGGATAAGCCTACTATATATCCTAAACAAGTTAGAAATTGCAATATCAAATGTGGCAAATGAGGTGCGTGCATAGTATTAACTAGTTTTATAAATATTCAGATCTTGGTGCAATAAGTGTTACACTCTTGGGCAAAAAGGCATGAATACAAAAATTACTGTAATTCCATATATTAAATTCAGTAATACGGAAGTAATATGAATCCATCTTAAAAGGACTTAATCGCCATGCAGCCTAGAATCATTGCCTATCATGGTATATCATTGAATCAATTATGTATTATAGGATTTTTAAATAGAATGAAGAAAACTTTTATTAATGTCTTTTATGTTTTAATTTGATTTTCATAGCATTTGAAGTGATACATACTTTATTGCAGAGGTTTACAAAAAATTACTTCCTGTGTCATAGAAAGTGCATCTAGTGTTTACATACTTTACCTTATTGGAAATACTGTACATTAGCAATGATTGCTAGAGGTGCATTTTTAGTTGCGATATGAGTTTTTAAGTTTAATTAAATATTTCCATATTACGTTGTGTGTATAAAGGCTGTAGATCATATACAGGGCTACACAAAAGAAATCGTAAGGGTATTGCTGGAAGTGCATTTTTAGTTGTGTTTGAGTTTTTAAGTTTAACTAAATTTTTCCATATTACGTTGTGTGCATAAATGCTGTAGATCATATACAGGGCTACACAAAAGAAATCTTAAGGGTTTACTGAGTATGAATGAAAGTAGCTTGCTTAAAGGTGATTTTTAAATGAGTTATGCATTTTTACACTGAACTACATTTAGTATACTAAGATATGTTTGGAGAATATAGATAAAATGATATACAGGTCCATGCAAAGAATTAGATACATGGCCGTCTATGGATGATAACCTCTGGAAGTGTGATTTCACTGGTTTTAAGGATGTTTTAATCTTAATTAAATATTAGCTAAATAGTGGCATGTATATAAAGATAGGTAAAATACAGGGTTGTATGAAAGTATTCAAGTATGCTTCCGTCTATTGACATAAATTTCTAAAAGTCAAATTCCGACCTATTTATGTGCTTTTAACAATTTCCAACATAGTTGAAAGTCTTTATGGATTCTATTTGTCTGCCCATCTGTCTGAACTCTAACTTGTATTAATATAATTTGTATTGCTGTGTAATTGATATATGTTATTGAGATTGTTTTACTATGTTCGGTATTGAAAATAAAGTATGTATCACTTGAAATGCTATGAAAATCAAATTAAAACATAAAAGACATTAATAAAAGTTTTCTTTATTCTATTTAAAAATCTTATAATACATAATTGATTCAATGATATACCATGATAGGTAATGATTCTAGGTTGCCATGGCGATTAAGTCCTTTTAAGATGAATTCATATTACTTCCGTATTACTGAATTTAATATGTAGAATCATAATAAATTTTGTATTCATGCCCTTTTTTCCCAAGAGTGTAACTTTTTGCACCAAGATCTGAATATTTATAAAACTAGTTATAGTACGCACGCACCTCATTTGCCACATTTGATATTGCAATTTCTAACTTGTTTAGGATATATAGTAGGCTTATCCTTACAAATATGATACAAATAAGCAAAAATTCAGTGACTTTTACTGGAACTGTATATATACAGTTCCTGTAAACTTCTCTGAATTTTTTAAACGTTTCTAAAATTTGTTAAACTCAAAAGTGGAAGTTCTCCTTTACAGTAAAGGTAGTTCCCAATGGTATTGATCAACAGCAAAAAAATCAAAATTTTTGGGATTAGCATTTCCAAAAAAAAAAATTTCTTTGAAAAAAAATTTTTTTTCCACTTGTTGCCACAAGAAAAGTTGAATACATTTTTCAAAATTGGGTATATCATTTTAAACAGAAGAATATTATCTTTAAAATAAAATAAACCACAACAAAATATCTTGCACCGTTTTAGAGATAGAGCACTTTAAAATTTTTATCGAAAATCACGAATGAGAAAGGATGCCGGGGATGTCATCTTTGGCGGCCTGTATCTCGGGCTAGGAATTTTTTGGGGCAAAATAAAAATATGCAAGTATCTTACTTTTTCTCAAATTTTAACATATGTTCAATTCAAAAACTTCTGAGACTATGAAGGTAACCCCCCTGCCTGAGTTGATATGGATTTAGCCCAACATAAAAATTTTAGATCACAATCAGACAAAAATCTAGTGTTCACTCTAGGAAAAAAAAAGGCAGGGTGCTAGCCACAAAAAAGGCACAGTTGAAGCTGAAAGAGGGCATTTTTTTCAGCGAAAAAGGGCATTTTTTCTTCAGAAAATGTAGGGCCGAAACTAGCCTTTTTTGGACCCGGGGCAAACATAGATTTTGGTGCCCCCCCCTCCTCCGCAAAGTATATTTACAAAGAAAATTTTATTAATTTTCTAATAGCCAACATATTTTAAAATTTAAATTATGTAATCATAAAATATGTAATACTGAACTACTTTAATCTACTTTGTCAAATATTGATTCATTTAAATCTTGAAAACGGAATTGAAAAAAATTCTGCTTTATACAGCATCCTTATGCCATATCCTTTGATTCTTCTGTGCTTTGGCATACCCCAGACAGGACGATTTTAACAAAATAGTGCTAAACATGGATGTGAGAAAAATCAACAACTGGCGCCTGGGGTACATGCCTCCTCTGCCTCCCCCTTCCCCCCCAGTTTCGACCCTGAGAAAATGTAGATCTTCGAAACTGATATAAGAATTATACATTACTACAAACTCATCATTGTTTATGCGCACATTTAGTAACAGATTATATATATATATATTTTCTTAAATTGATATTTCAAAGATCTAGGTAAGTAATTTTGTTTCAAATAAAAAAACTAAAAAATTATTAGCCCCATAAACTAGCAGTTTTAAGGGGTAGTAAAATTTAGATAATTAATTATTATTACAATAAATCACCAATTATAACTTAAAGATCATAAGCTTTGTGAGCTGTGAAGGTGGGGGCAAAGAGACAAAAGCGATTTTTTTTTTTTGGGGGGGGGGGGGAGGGAGGAGGTTGATTATATAATGAATTATTTATTGTTAGTAAAATTTTAACAATTAGGACAAAAAAAAAATAAAAGCCTTTAAATTTGGTATGTTTGATAAGAAAGAGACGCAGAATTTAGATGATTGGTTATTTATTGTCACAATGAAGTGACAGAGTTGCAAGTAAAAAAAATTAGAGTTTTAAATATTTTAACCTTTGAAGAAGGAGGGAAGCGGGGGAAGAAGAGGTAGATTAGATTGGATGATTGATTATTTATACTTTACATTTATTACAATACTTTATATTTATACTTTATTTAGAATTTTTTTTTTTTACTTTATACTTAAAATTTACAATTAGAATAGAGAAAATTATAATATTCTAAGAGTTCAAATTCTTTTATAATAAAATAACAAACAAAACAGAAAAAGTAATAAAGTAAATAATTTTAAATATTTAACTGAACTGTGGGGCTGATTAACCCTTTATGCACCAATGGTACTTTAAAGTACCATTAAAATAACTTGTAAAATGAATGTAATAAATCGATTAATAGTCATACCGCAGTAAGAAGTGGGGGGGGGGGGGGGGGGATTTTTCACTGGTCTACATACTGAATACATTATTAAAGTACACTGAAATCATGCTGTAGTTTTAAGAATCTCATTTTAAAAAAACTAAATTCCAGTTTATGAATGTTCTACCGATAAGTTTGGTTTGCACATCTTTTTTGGTGCATTGGAGGCTTTGACAAAATTCGCCTTTTTTCCGCGATCCTTTGACGAAATTCGCGTTTTTCCGCGATCCTTTGACGAAATTCGCGTTTTTCCGCGATCCTTTGACGAAATTCGCGTTTTTCCGCGATCCTTTGACGAAATTCGCGTTTTTCCGCGATCCTTTGACGAAAATCGTATTTTTTATGCGATACTTTGACGAAATGTGATTTTTTTTTCGAGATCCTTTGACAAAATTCGGCTTTATTCCGCGATTCCTTGACGAAATTCACAAATTTTTCGCGATCTTTTGTCGAAATACGCTATTTTTTCGCGATCCTTCGAAAAAAATCGGCTTTTTTCCCGCGATTTTTTTGCGATCCTTTGACGAAATACGCTATTTTTTCGCGGCCCTTTTACGACAATCGCGTTTTTTCCGCAATATTTTGATGAAATTTGTGCTTTTTTGCGATCCTTTGACGAAAATCGACATTTTTCCGCATTTTTTCGACGAAATTCACTATTTTTTAGCGATCCTTTGACGAAATACGCTATTTTTTTGCGGCCCTTTTATGAAAATCGCGTTGTTTCCGCGATATTTTGATGAAATTTGCGCTTTTTTGCGATCCTTCGACGAAATACGCTATTATAACGCGGCCCTTTTACGAAAATCGCGTTGTTTCTGCGATATTTTGATGAAATTTGCGCTTTTTTGCGATCCTTCAACAAAAATCGGCCTTTTTACCTGCGATTTTTTGATGAAATTCGCTATTTTTTCGCGATCCTTTGAAGAAATACGCTATTTTTTCGCGGCCCTTTTACGAGAATCACGTTTTTTCCGCAATATTTTGATGAAATTTGCGCTTTTTTTTGCGATCCCATGACGAAAATCGCCTTTTTTCCGTGATTTTTTGACGAAATTACGCGTCCCACGGACACGTAATAACTATTTTTTTGCGTCCCGTCTCCGATTTTTCGCGTGATTTACGCGCTATAGCGCGTCCGCGGCATCGCTTAAAGCGATCGCTGAGAACGACTCCGGGCACATTTGACTATTTTTGAAATATGAAGGGCGCAGTTTGCCGATTTAAAAAACGGCATGGCGCGTTTTACCGATTTTAAAAGGGGCAGGGCGCTGCGCCCTTCAAAACTGACCTAGCGGGAACACTACAAAAATCATTATTATACAGAGATTATAGGAATTTCAAAAGAAAAGCACTTTTTAGAAAGGAGCTTGGGCTCTTTTTTCCCGGCACCCAAGCCTAACGATTTGAAGTCCGGGTCCTTCTGAGCCCAATACCAAAATTTTAGATATTTTAAATTTCATTCCAAATACAAATAATGGAGTTAAAATTGAGTTTGTTTTTGAGAATTTAAGAAAATGGGAACTAAACCACTGTGCTTTCAGGGGTCTTTCCATTAATTTTTTTCACAGGGTCCTGGTTTTGTGAAATTGAGAAGTGTGTGTGTTTTATATTTGTTAAAAATGAAGTCATAATTTTGCGAATTTGAAATTATATTTATATTGAGATTCCTTGTTATAAATTTTTAACAAAATCCTTTATGTTCAGGGGTGGGGAATTTCTAGTAAATCTTATCAGCCAAGGATTTATTTTACCAGCCAGTAAAATGCAATGTACAGTTCAAAATTTTTATGGCAAAATTTACACAACTGAAAAATAGTTCGTTACTATTACCATAATGCATTTTCATATATTTTTTTCCCCTGTAAAATTAAGAAATATAAACAAGAGATGAAAGTTTAATATAAAATAGAACTTAGTACCATGTTTACATCGCAGTAATTAAGAAAGTTGAAAAATATAGCTAACTACTATAAAAAAAAAAGTTTTTGCATATCGCTATAGTTTGCAGTTTTCAAAGACTACCTAAAAATTCCCTCATCCTGTCAGAAAATTCACTCACCATTAGCGAATAAAATTATGCATTTCTCCACCCGTTTACGTTTAAAACAGCTAGACAATATAATAGATTCTTTAGCAACTTCAGCCGTTTTGTGACAGGTCAGATTTTCGTTTAAAGTGAATAAATTTGTGAAAGATTCAGTTTGGAGATAGGAAGATTTTGTGAAAGGTATATTTTTAAGACTAGCAATTTTGTAAAGGGTTCTGTTGAAAAGTGAAAAAATTTGTGGAGAGTCCTGTTTTAAGAAGAAAAAAATTGTGAAGGGTTCCTAAAAGGATCCAAATTTTTCCTAAACAGACCCCTGGCCTTTAAACACCTCAATTAATATCAATATAATTGAGTATCAATATAACCACAATCAATTAATAGTACCTTGGTTCCTACTAAAAATAAATTTTTAGCAACTAACTGGATAATAATAATAAAAAAACTTCTGCAAGATCGAGTTGGATGATTAAAAATGACAAAAAGGAAGTTATCACTAATATATAGGGTAGATGCACCAGTTTTGGCCACTTTTAGAGAAAATTTGAAATAGAAATTTTACAGTTCTTGACCGATTGAAGCATATTAAATCATAATAACATCACTCTTTAGTAAATTTAATTGTCTTTCTGTTAGCTATAATGACTTACTACAGAATATTTTAGATTGTGAGTAATAACTCATCAAGTAATTTATTCCAATTTGTACCAGTTTTGGCCACCCCTACACCAGTTTTGGCCATCTCTATGCACCAGTTTTGGCCACTCCAATATCATGTAGTTTAACAAACATTTTAATTGATAATAAGTAAAAATAAAGCATTTTTATGCAACATCTATTTTACCACACATATATTTGTTTGCTGTATTAAGAGAATTTTGCAAATTTCTTTATGAATTGATAAAAACATCAAGTAAAATGTATTACTTATGTTGATTTTAACTGAAAATTTCAATTAAAAAACAAAAAATATATTTAAATTTGATTCATAAAAGGGACAACAGTGCCTACAGGACATAAAGATTAACTATTTAATCAGTTTTATAATTATTCATGGATTGTGGATTGTTTAGAACACTTGAATCTTCATCCAAGAGTTATATTTCTTGAAAGCATTTTCTGATTTTGATTTGATTTTCATCAAAAAGTTATAAATCATCTTTTGATTTATATTAGTTTGTGCTTTATTTATGTACCCTGCTTCTTTGCAAGTTATTTTAGGGTATGATTTCAGGAGCGAATCATACCATTTCATGCCTGGTCTTCCATCTTGAAATGGAGTTTCTATCTTGCCGGCTACAATTTTCTGGACAGAATCTTAAAAGTTGTTCCATTTTTATAGGAAATAGTATTCTGATAATATCTAAAATCCACTTTTCTAATTGATTTTTAGCTTCAATTCCTAGTATCTAGATCTACTACTTGAGATTCAACATTATTAGAGAAAAGTGGTGTCCGTTCTACAAACTTCTGATGTAAGCCAAGAACGGGTTACTCCAAAACTTTGCTAGCTTGTAGTGCTGGCATTACATTTTGAATGGCCTTAATTTTACTTCCTATATTAGAGCAGTGTTCCCTCTAGGCCATGGCCCCACCAGTGGCCGAGAGGTTCTGCTCTCGAAGCTGGTAGACGGGAGGTGCTGGGTTCGATCCCAATCGCGCCCGTCGGCCTAATCGTTCGGAGTTTTCGTGGTTTTCTTCGAACCTTGGTTCTCCAAGCGTTAATGCGGGTTAGGTTCCCTTAGAAAGACCTCCACGGAAGGCACTCCCCCCCCTTAGGGCCTATATCCCATGTGCTGATAATTGGCCGACATAAATACAACCAACCAACCAACCCTCTAGGCCATTTTTTAAGAGCACAGAATCTCTTTTAAACTTGGTAAAATGAATCCTGTTCTTTTTAAATAATGTGAAATACATTCTTACTTGTATTTAGATGTCTCTAGTAAAGATTTTCACAATATTTAGTATTTCTAAATCCTTGTGCCTGAAATATTGCAAAAATTTTGGAATGTCTTACATTTCTTTAGGAAAAATACAAGCAATTAAATCATGCTATAATTTATTGAACGTTTTAATTTATAGGTTGTAAAATCTTTCAAAATTTATGTTTTAGTTTATTTATCATATCTAAACAATTACATATCACCTACCCTTTTGTTTTATCAAAACTAAACACAATACTATATTTTTTTATAGCAATGTCCTTCTTTCTAAAGTGAATTATCTATTGGATAGAGAATAACAAAATCTCTTTTATAGAACTGTCATTAGCCTTGCTTTTTTTTATTATTATTATTGAAGCCATTATTATATAAAACAAAACTAAATTGATTTTGATTTATCCAGATGGTCTTAAATTTATTAAATGGCCAAAATTCCCTCTATAATGATAATGAATCATGTGGTCAAAAGTGGAACATAATGTTGTACCCTTTTTGGCCACCCCCATGGCCATAACTGGTACATATAGCAAATTTAATTCACCAGTTTTGGCCACCCCCCTATTAAACTGTTAAAATAATTAATTTAAATGTAAAATTGCAGTAGTGAGAAAGCTTACCTCATAAAACCTAATAGAAATTTGTTTCAGAACAAATAGAACCCTATAAGTGCGTAATGTTGAAAGATTCTGAAAACTTGTCAGCTAAGTAAAAATCTTAATACATGTAAGCACACACTACAGTTTCACACATTTATTTTTTTTGCAAGTCACATTTTATCAAAAAATAAACAAATGATATTGTAAATGATAAAAGAGAGTTTGCTTAAAGTGTAAGAATGCATATTATTTGTTAGCATCAATTCACAGGCTAAATATTGGAAAAATTGATCCAATGTGGCCAAAACTGGTACAGTGGCCAAAACTGGTGCATCTACCCTACAACTTTCTAAGATTACTAAGATAAACTCACTTAGGAAAGACAAAATGGGGCATTTCAAAGTAGTTTCCTAAAAAATTTTTAATCATAAATAGTATTTGAGATTCTTACAACCTCTAAATCATTGTGGGATAGTTAGATTGCAGTTTCAATAGATGCTGAATGTTCGGCTGTTTTCTTGCCACAACTCGGATTTCTAATTTTTTTAATTATTATTACCAAAACTTAGGCACATTTTATTTTCAGATTTAAACAATGTTTGGGTAAAATTATAAGCAAGAAATGTAATTTTTAAAAAATCTAATATCACAAATTAAGCAGAATCACACCAAATGGAGTAAGATTAGTAAGATACGGTGTATATAGTGCAGACGCTAAAACAAAAAAGAGCTACCAGGAGAAATTCAACAAAAAAGGCACTCTGATTTCAAAAAGGTCAATCTTGAAATCTGTACAAACATCTTTTAAATTTGTTTAAGCATTTACACTTGTATGAATGAACATAAGAGGAAACAAAATACAGTAGACTCCCTCAAACCCGGACATCATTATAGATGTAAACAATGAAACTTTCAGCTCAGATGTAGGAACAAAATTAGACTTTTTTATTTTTATATCAATTGCATATTTATTTTAATATGCAATTCTCGTTAATAATACTGCATACATGCTTTTCCCTGAAGGAAGTATAAATTTCTCAAAAAATTCGAGATATTGCAGATATTACTGGTAATCACAATATTTACCAAATATATTTATGCATAAATCAAGCTTTTCTGGTTATTGAGTCTGGCTAAACTCGAAATAAAACTTCCTTAATTTACGATTTTGATGTAAATTAGTAGGGTACCTTTATGAGGCAAGTTGCATTGAAAAATTCAAGAAAAATGTATCTTTAGATTTATGCACATACAAGTCCGTACAAAATTATATTTTTCCAATTTCAGCCTATCATAGCTCAAAAATAGCATCAGATAAACTATTAATAATGTACATATATTCTTACTTTAGTCTATACAATAAGTGCAAAAAATTATGAAAGGATTAGAGGACACACAAGGCAAAAAAGTACTTAAAAATTGGATCACTTAACACAGAATGATCCTATAGAAATTAGACTAGTTTACACTCTGTGTGTTTATAATTACTGTTGCAGAAAAGTTAATGAGGATGATTGCTTATAGTTGTTCTTTTGACATATTTTCCTTTAAATTTCAAAATCGGCGTACTTAATTGAAAGTCTCCCTGATACAATTCAAAACAAACAAAATTTATAATAGTTATAAATTAACAATTACAAATATCTGTCTCAAAACGTCTAGATTAAAGTAATATTACGATGGCAGATAAAAATATAGGGATTTGAATGTGTGAAGTTTAAAAATTTCTTACAGAAAGTATTACTAACAAATAAGTAAATAAAAAGGAACAGCAAATCATGAAATGGAATAATTTAAGCAAATAGATCTGGGAAAAACACTGAAAACTGTGTCACAAAATTGAATTTATAGATTTACTAGATGACATATACCTTTAATACACGAAAACACACGTGTATTTGGATAGACTATATATTGTATGCATTTTTTTTTAATTAAAGAATTCTAATACTTACTCTGACTGCTTTGTAATTAATTTAATTGCTATTTGAGGAGAATCTGTATCCATTGGAAAACACCAGTGGCGAACCTGATTCAAATACACTGAATCAAAAAATAAACAAGCAAAACAAACAGTTTCATCAACAAGATGAAAACCGGTATAATTTATTTATCGGATGTGCCGGTTTATCTCCGGTCTATATATATCTCTTGCTGTTCAACCAAGATGAGGTTAATTTTCACAAAATGTGAAATAAATTATTTGATGCACATTAAGAAAAGAAAAGAGAAAATTTTGCAAAAGTGAAAATGCATTTCACAATTTATCATAATAATTATTATTATTTTAAATCTCAACGCAGCAAAATCGCAAGAGAGATCACGTGATTTCTAGGAGCAGTAAAACTCCTGATGCAACCAACCAACCAATCAATCACGTGATATTTAATGTAAATAAATAATCTCAACAGTATGACGGTTAATGTATTGCGTTGTTAGAGAGCATACCTTTCAATGCTTTACTGTTTATAAATTTTATTTCTAAGTATTACGGCCTGAACGAAAAGAAAAATGATATATTTATATTTAATTACTTATTTTGGTTTTTTAGTGATTCATGCTCTTAGTAAAAGTGATATATACTTAGCTGAAGTAAGAAAAGAATCCTTTTATAATTTCTAATTATGCAGTGGCAATCTTTTGTAAATTCTGGGCAAATTATTAATCCTTAAACTTTATTGTTTCTTTTTAGTCAAAAATTTGTCCTGTGGATTTCTGTAATGGCACTTTACCCTCTAGATCTTCAGTGAAGGAATACTGTTTGAATGAAAGCGCTGAAAATCATTTTAGTGGAAGGTGTTGCATCGAAGATCGAACGGATGCAATTATTGGGTAAGTTTTAAGACAATTCCCAAGTCCTTCCTTTTCTTTCGCTTGAAAATATGCTTTGATAAAAATTTGTTTCAGAATTAGAAAAATATATTCCAACCCTATGCCTATAGTATACATCGAATATTCGGAGTTCATAATTCTGGTAACAACTAAATGGGATTCTCATTTTTCATTCTATTATAAAAGCGGTAATGATAAGTTTTTTTAATAGAGGTCAAGTACAAAATGTAATTAGAAAATCGATTTTAAATTTTAAAATCCTACATAACTGGTTGAAAGTAATACTAAAATTAATAAGCAGAAATCTGTTGAAAATTGAACTGACTGTTGCTTTCAAATTTAAATAATCTTATCTAGATTCCGACTAAGGTATATTTTTGTTAAACACTAGACTAACTGTTGCCTAATTGATTGTTAACTCATTATATACAGGTTTTAAAAATGCTAATAAATTGCTCTTTAGAAAATTAATAATCTCTTGTCATTGTAATCTTTTTCATGATCAAATTTGTAAAAAGTAATTAATTTTAGTAATTAATGTAAAAAGTAACTCATTATATTCATTAACTTTTTATGCAATTCTGTAAGGGGAAAAAAACATATTACTTATCATATATTTAATTGCAATGAAGAACCTATTTAGTTTGTTGTGAAAATAATTTAAGAGATTTCTT
This sequence comes from Maratus speciosus, assembly GCA_963932465.1. Lineage (NCBI taxonomy): Eukaryota > Metazoa > Arthropoda > Arachnida > Araneae > Salticidae > Maratus > Maratus speciosus. Next base: position 607,084,770 of record OZ010788.1, on the reverse strand, counting down.
GATTTGAATCGCTGAAAAAATTATTTATTTTCAAGTTGCTTTGGGGCTATTCCATGCAGTAGGATAAAAAGTAAAAAAAAAAAAAGAATTTTTTTCAAACAATTACATTATTTCTGCTTTTAGAGCAATTATGTCAAATTGATAAATCTTTTTCAAACTTTAAAGATTTGAATTTCACAGTTTTCCTCAGCTTTAAAAAGGGGCTGGGTGCTGCTAGTAGGAAAAGGATGCTTTTTAGATTCTTAAGGACACATATCATATTCCAAAGAGCACTTTTTATTTTTATAAATTGAATTCATTTTTTAAAACATTTATAAGGCCCTTTTAATGTTTAAAAGTTATGGCACTCTTTTCAAAACAACTATGAGTTAGTTTTCACTATGCAAGTAAATTTTTTAGTACAAATGACAGCAAAGTTGCTATTTCTTAGATGAAGGATTTACTTACCTAACATTTGCTTTAATTTTCATTAAATATGAAAAGTTCAATAAATTCTGAAAATTTTTATTGTAACGCTCATATTTGATTTTATTGAAAAGATGATTCAATTTTTGGAAGTCATGTCTCCTTAAACATAGAATTGCTCTGTGGTGGTCTACAGTTTTTTTTAAAAATTTATTAGGAAATGGACAAATAAAAGTATTCTTATAGAAATTCTGTTACAAACTCACAGTGGTGTAGCCTGAGATTGTGGATAAAGGGCAGTGGTGGGATTCAGCCGGTTCGCATCGGTTGTTAATTTGGGTTGAGTTCGGCGAACCGGTTGTTAAAATGATACTTCAAATGCGAAAATCGCATTTAAATTAATTTGCTTTCTTTAAATGTTTTTCTGCACAACGTTGTTTGTAGGCATAACTCTGTGGTAAGTCCTGATTAATTTCATTTAATAAAATAATATTTCATTTGGAACAATACTGTATTTTTCTTCATCAATCCTGTAAGAGAAAATTCAACTTAAAAAAAAAAAAAAAGACGAAATTTTGAAGAATTTTGGTAACTAAAATGACAGTCCTAGGCTAATCTCAGTTATATGGTAAGGTTATTAAAAATTACACTACTTATCCATACCAATAAAAGAAAGTTTTGCTTTGTCTGTGTGTCTCTGTGTGTGTGATGGCTCGCAAAATCTACAGCACGTACGAGACTGAAAATTTTTGTGACGCTAGCTCAAAATGTCTCCTGATGCACCTGAGACACAGAATTTTAAAATTCTAATGATTAGTTCAGTTATTAAAAATCGCAACTCACTCTCATTAAAAACTCAACTCGGTCCTTGCGAGAAAGAAAAAAACTCTGCCGTACGCACAGAAGCCTTATTTACGCATCAGTTGAAAATGAAGAACGAAAAAAAAGAAAATTCTGGGGTATTTTGTCATTATTTATTATCTTACATCAGACAAACCGCTTATTAAAGTTAAAAATGAAAGACCAACGTCTCAAATGCCACAATCAATTAAAAAAATATCGCAGTTAACCGCTTGAAAAACAGTTTTGAAAAAGGGTCGTTTTTCCGAAAAACTTTTTCTGTCTTATTGCAAAGCCCTCCCAGGGCGCAGTTTTGGAGGTATCGACAAACCAAAAATATGTTCTTAAAGTGAAACCCTCTTCTAATTGGTGGTGCAATTGGTTTAAAACAAATATGAATTTTAACCCTTTCAAATACACCGGTTAACGCAGGTCACTTCGCGCCTCGCAAAGACGATATTTTTTCTACGCTAAAAATAACTTAATGACCGTATTCTTTTTAGAGGATGTCAATAAATAGACCAGATTTACATCACCTACAAAAATTTTGAAACATTCGAACGGGTAGAAATATCTCTTACAAAATAAAATATGTGAAAATTTCGACGAAATCAGCAAAAAATCTGAATGTTTCGTTGGGGTTCTGCTCCTTCAGAACGAAATTTTAGAGGTACTGACAAACCAATAATATGTTCGTAAATCTGAAACCACCTTCTTATCGATGGGACAATCAATTTTAAAAAATAGGAATTTAAACCCTTTTAAATATACCAGCAAATACAAGTCATTTCGCGCCTCAAGGAGACGATATTTTACTACGCTAAAAGTAATTAAACGACCGCATTTGAACACAATATTTTAAGAGATGGTATTCAAATTCAGATGGTATTGAGATTCTCAATAGATCAGATTTACATCATCTACAAAAATTTTGAAACATTCGGACGGGTAGAAATATTTTTTACAAAATAAAATGTGTGAAATTTCGACGAAGTCAATGAAAACCTGGGTGTTTCTTCACGGTTTCGCTCGCTTTTGGTGCGCATAGACTCCACAAATCAAATTGCGCAGAAAGTAAAGTACCAATTAGCATATATTTTCAATTCAATATTTTTTCATTTAAAAATATAAATTCAGATAAAATAGATTTAAAGATATAAAATCATACAAATTTCAGGCTAATTTAAGGGTCATTCATCACGGGTCCAGGAAACACTATTATTCGAATAAACGGTACTTTGCATTGGGCACGGAGTATTCCCTGTTATCACTGATCTATAGCTAATACTTAAATCGTCAGATTTAGATATATACTTCCAACTGCACATTTTTTATATTGTTCTTCATATCTTCGAAGTTTTTTAAATGAAAGTAGTTACTTTCGTAAATGTAACAAATCCAAAATTTTGATAAGTTCCTCTATAGTCTTATAGAGGAAAAGGTCCAAATACCGGTTACCACTTTTGTTTTCAATCTAGATCATACAATTTTCAAAATTAATAAAATAAAAAGTGACAGCAGGGAGCCTTGACATGTTTTACACCTGTTTAGAGAGAAAAAAAAATCAGTTTAAAAGACGTTTTCTGTTTATAAAAAGCAAAATTCCGAAAGTCTTCAAATTTTGAGTTTTTAGAATGGGGTATAAATACCGGCTACCTAAGTTTTTTTCCAAAAGATCACACAAATAGAGCTAATGACAATTATTAAGCAATAAGAATATTATTTTAATAAATTGCATTGATTAATAACATTTCTTATGCACAGAAAAAATATGCAATTTTTAATAAGTAAGTATTTTTGTCAAATTTCTAAAATTCTTTACGACTATCTCTCACAGTCTTCTTCTTATTATGTTTCTAATTTTGTTTTTTAATGTGTAAAACAACAACAAAAAAAAAAAAGCTTGCTGATTGAAATGAGAATTATTTTATCTGAAAAAATCAAAAACATAATATCACTCTCTGCGTCGATATATAGTCCCTATCAGCTCACATATCGCATTCTTAACATTGAACCCAGAATCCCCTCCCCCATTCTTGTCCACAGAGAAAGCACCCATGCAGAAGACACAAATTTATCATTTTCCTCTGTTGGATATTTTCTTTTTTAACCTTCTCGCTGCGTAATTATTTTATCAAAATAGCTTCAAAAATTGCGTATTTAACCCCTTCGCGACGAGCGTCTTTTAAGAATTTTTATTCTTTTGTCACCGATTTTCAAACCAAAAATTTTTGTCTAATTTAACTGGGAAAATGCTTAGATTAAATAAGGCCAAATTTACAATAAAAAAATAACTGGTGGGAATAATCAAGGAGGGTTAATCAGACGGAAAAAATGCATCTCCGAGGAAATCTCGCGTTGCGAGAGGGTTAAAATCAAATATCTGCCTCTTTTGCCTGGTTTACTTTGTCATTTTTCTTTTCTTTCTCTTCACATTTATTACAGGCAATTTTGTAGTATCCAACAGCGCTTTTTTGGAAAGTGATCCGGTAACCAGTGTCGGTCCTGAAGAATTACGGCCATGGTTGCTTTTTTCATATTGCGAAATGAGACTGGAACTATTTCTGAACCATTTAAATTAATTTATTAATTATGGAACTATTTAAATTAATTTAATTTTCTTCCCCTTCAAGCAGAGCAGCCGAGATAGGTTCAAATACCGGCTAGCCGGTATTCGGACCACTGCTATGTTTAAGTTAAAACTGGTATTACTCATTCATATAATAAAATACCAATAATGTGAGCGTGGCAATTGAGAGCTAAATATGTCTAGAAAATAACTTAATCAACGATTCAAGCCAATATACAATCAGTATATTTTTAAAAAATGAGAAACACATATCTGAAAAACTTTTGATGTACCAGATTATGTAGATTCGACACTTTTGCATTTACTATTTGTAAATAACACAGACTTCAGTGACGTACTTTTCGTAACTTTCTTCTCTCAATTAAAGTTAAACTCTGCCTATCACCGCTAGGCTGCGCTGCGCCCAGTTTTCAGAACACCTAGTACATTGTAAAAAAAAATGGACTAAAATACGGAAATACTACTGGCAATCTAGACGCCAGTACTATTTCCGTATTTTAGCGGAACTTTTCTCGGTAAATTACAGAAAAATTTCCGTTAAATTCCAAAAAAAGGAAAATTTTCTGTAATTTACCGGGAAAAAGTTCCGTTAAAATACGGAAATAGTACTGGCGTCTAGATTGCCAGTAGTATTTCTGTATTTTAGTCCTTTTTTTTTTACAGTATAGCCGGTATTTGGACCTTCTCCTCTAATTTATATTTAGAAAAATATTTTTCCATGTGCTAAGCAATGGTAAAAATTCCTAAAATTTCTAAATGTCATAATTCGAGAAGTTTTGGTCGTGCAAAAATTTGTCTCACTAGCTATAGCATGGATAATATTTTTCTAAATATGTTATATACAACTTTAGGTCATGAACATGGGTAAATTCTTAAACTTACATTTCTGCTATTTTTGTATTATATTGTTTATTGTTTTGATGCATTTTCTGATAGAAATTATGATCAGGGTTTCATGATTGCCAAATATTTATTAACGTCCTTATATAGGGTAACACGTTTCAGGATTTTTGTTTTTCACTGTACCAAAGGATCAAAGTTTTTTCAACAATGTTCTTTATAATATTGGAAAGTGTTTTATAATCTATGTGTGTTGCTTCATTTTTCTTTCATTTTTGTACATCAAAAATCATTCGGGTAGCGAACCGGTTGTTAAATTATTTGAATCCCACCACTGGTAAAGGGGTCTTATTTAGGTTTGGGGTCTACAGGAATCTTTGTCTCATTTAATCACAGGATTCTGCAATTAAATAAAGCAAGGATTATTATTCAGAAATAGTGATATTATGGACCCCTTCCATCAGTCTTTGCCACTGCAAACTCGTATTACATAAAATAGTACTTGTTTTACTTGAATCAACTCTAGAACGAGATACTAACACCAAAACTAGCCAGTTGGCCTTTTTTTCACTATAAAAAGGCTATCTTCTATTGGAAGTTGTAGGAGTTTTTTGTTGTTCCTGAAGATAGGGATTTTGGAATTATGCTTGTGTTGTTATTATTACATAGGATTTCAATGATTCCTTTCCCTTCAAAATAAATGATGTTTCTTATATTTTTTTTTCCCAATGCTGATTTTGGGAAAAATACTCAGAAAATTTTATTTTGTACATTTTTGACATGTTGAGAAGTTCTGTCTGATTGGCGAATTATAAACTTAGTCATAAACACCCAATGATGCTGCAAATGTGCTGTGATGCATCATTTATGCCATTTATTATGTAGTGCTTGAGGTGCAATTCAAGTCATGGTCAATGAGATGCACCTCTTCACTATTAATTAACTGCAAGACTACATATTACTACCTCTTCTACTATATATTCATTGAAAAGTGTTTAATCTCATAAAACTGTTAATAAATGTAGTGATCTGATCTCAATTATTTGATAGAATGGTTTATTGATTTATTTAACATTCTTTTAATGCTAACAATATTTCCTGTTTGAAAAGCATTAATAAAATCTGTATTGATTTTAAATCTTAACTTATACAGGGTGGCTACTAAATACTGTTACACCCCAAAAAATACGAATTAATTTTAATTGTTTGGTAAAACAATTTATTTCTCTATTTTAACGTTTGGCAATCTTCTATTAGTGCAGACGAATTTTGTTATAAAGCAAATATTTAAAATTATTTTAAAGATGGAAGCCAAAAGAATGATGATTAAACAGCTCTTTGATCGCAGATTTTCCGCTGATGAAAACTTTAAGCAATTAAAATGCCTTGATTTTAATGAAACATTTATATATATAACTATAAATTGATTATTGGAAACTAATAGCTATGTAAAGATCGACCTAGGCCTGGAAGCCCACGCTCAGTTCGCACAGTAGAGCGCATCAAAAGAATTCGTGAAAAGGTGTGAAGAAATCCACAACGTTCTGCAAATAAAATGGCTGCAGAAGAGAACGCGAGTCGCAGAACTATGCAAGTTACTATAAATGAAGATCTGGGTTATGTCCCTTATCGCAAAAGAAAAATTCAAGGTTTGACTGCTGCACAAAGAATAAAAACATTACAAAGGAGGAAGAAATTGATGAAGCGGCACGGTTGGAAAAGTGTTGACAGAATAAAATTTTCTGATGGGAAGCTATTTTGCACTGAACAGTGTTACAATGCTAAAAATGATGTCGTATATTCAGAAACCCTCGAGGATATACCTGAAACCTTTTGAACTGTTAAACGCTTTCAGAACAAGAATTCTGTTATGGTTTGGGCTGCAGTGTCAAACAATAGAAAATTGCCTTTGAAGTTCATCGATAAAGGGATAAAAATCAATGCGAATATTACAAACAGGATATATTCGCTACACATTTATTCCCACAAGATGAAAGGCTGTATTCCAAACAGAATTGGGCATTTCAGCAAGATTCTACACCTTCGCACCGAGCTAAATCAACACGGACTTGGCTCCCTGTCAATTATCCAAACTTTATCATGCAAGAAGATTGGCCATCTTCTTCACCGGATCCAAATCCTTTAGATTATTGCGTCTGGGGGATTTTAGAGGCTAAAGTAAACAGCAACAAACACAGAAGTTTGGACTCTCACAAAGCTTCCATATTGCGTGAATGGTACCGATTACCTCTTAAAATGATTCGTGCCGCAGTCTGACAATGGCATAAGAGATTATCTATGGTAATCGATAACGATGGTGGTCAATTCGAGTAAAATTTTTTCCCTGTAAACTTTCATCTCTGATGTTCATGATATTAGTGTAGTTATCATTATCTATTTTATATTTGTAAAATAAAATGACTGAATATTTGTAACAGTATTTAGTAGCCACCCTGTAGATTCCACTTTTGGGGCCACCTCTGAAAATAGCTCAGTTTTTGATATTGAATCTTTGTAACTATGGGAAGATAAGACACATTGAGACTGAGACTATAATTTCTTAATTATTGCAAAGTAAATGTACCAAAAATTATCCTGTATATGTGATTTCGACTCTTTCTTTAAAATATTTTGCTTATGAGCAAGGTAAGTTGGTTTTGTGTAATAAAAAGTAATTTTTCAGAACTCTCAGCACATTGAAATTTTTAATGAAGCCAGAAACATTTTAATTTGAGTTCGTCACTGTTTATTAAATATTTCTAGCATAAATCAGACATTTATTTGTTCTAGAAAATTAGATGTATTTATTTTGAAAGTGACCTGATGAGGCACATTGGGACAGCCTTACTTTACCATATTTTGCTCTAATATGAGCATGATTGATATTTCATAAATACTCTTTTTACGTGAGCTTAGAATCTTTTTGAATGATCAAACTTAATGAACAGATTAACAAGAGAAAGTTACATATGAAGTAGAAGCTAATGACTGATTCCAAAATCAGTTAACCCCTTATCTAAAATTTATTAGGAAAAGATACTGTAAAACATGCTGACAAACCTCTTAAAACTTGAATTTTGACCTCCATCCTTGAAAAATAAAACTGAATTCAAGACCAAACATATCAAAGAAATGAGAAACAAAAATGAATAGTTCTATGGGGAAAAAAATAATCTATAGATGACTAAACATTGCCTGAAAACAGATTCAAATAGTGTGTATGAAAGAAGTATAGATTTTAATTGGGAGCCTGATTCTTGTTTCAAAGTGGGTAATATTAATATAAACAAAAACAATAATTTTGAACTTTCAATGTATGAAATGCAATCTAATAACTATAAAATTTGTTCCAGAAGATTCTACTGCTCCTAAACCTGTTCATTACTTTGGTCAGAATAATGTTAAATATATATACAGTATGGAACAATTTATCTGGAATCCAGAAAACCAGTTGACTTATTTCGAAAAAATGTGCCATACAATACCAGTTTGACATGTGTATTGCTTTAAACATTGCAGCATGTACCGTCAGGTGGGGGAAAGTGGTGGTAATCTAAAAAAATGCACTTTTTTCACAATAAATGTACATATTTTTACTTTTTTTTCATTTAATACATAATTGGAGTTTGTGACAAATATTTCTATTAAGATTTGTAAATCTGGCTCTGGCAACAAGTTTATTGTTGTTTATCTTCTTGTTTACATATATGTGCAGTTTGTTCTTAACACATGGTATTGATAACCTTTTGTTCTTGATCCTTTCTCACTTGAAAAAATTAGTATATTTTGATACATTTCAGTAGAAGAACTTCTTAAAAACAGATTCATGCATCAAGGTAAGAATTATTTTATTATTTCAATTTTTTATGATTTTTTTTCTGAGGTGGGGGAAAGTGGTGGTATAGTTAGGCTTAGCTCAATGTTGTATGATGATTCAATTTTAGACTGTAGATGTGATTAATTTTTAAAAATGGGCTGTAATAAAAGTATTAATCTAAAAAAAAAATAGTCTTTATTTATAAATTTTAATCTATTTTCTCTTTTAAATTAAGATATTTTGTTAATTCTTTTTTAGAGACATATATTGAGATTATGGCAACTTTTCTTATTTTAGTTTTAGAATCTGGAAACAAATTTAATGTTTACAAACTATCTTGTTTATGCTCATTGCATACCGTCAAAAAGTCGATCAGCTAAAATAATCGCCCAAGTGATAAAAATTAATACATTATATCACATAAAGCATTTGAATAAGTCACCATTGGGGAACTATTAGACTTTTCTTGCTATTTGGTGGTGAAGATTATATAGAGTTCAGCAATATATGCTACATACTAAGCGAACCTAATTTTGATAGCCATGGACATTATTTCTTTAATTAAATAATATCTGATTTTTTGTGCATTTGTACCTTTAAAAATAATTAAGATACATTTATTTCAGTGTATTTTTATTTAAAAAACAATATTTACACATTTTTATTTAAATATACACCAATTTTGAAACTACCCCCCACTTTCCCCCACCATGGGGTAAAGTGGTGGTATCAAAACATGCTCTTTTAAATGTATCACTGTCAGAAAACAATCAAATAAAATTGAGTGGTTATGCTTCATGTTTAATCTATATGAATCCAATGTATAGAAAATGCATCAAAAGTTTCATTAAAATAAATTTAATAGTTTGATTTTAGGGCCTTTTCTAAAAAAAGCTTGATTTTACCACCACTTTCCCCCACCTGACCCTATGATATAACTTCATGCCAACAACTAAAATTTGAAATGGAAGCATATTTAGTTATATATTGGACATTTTGATTTTTATGCAGAGGAAACAGGAGAATTTTTGCTTGCAAGGTATTCCCATAAATTGTCTTCTTTCAAACTCCTGTTAATTTTTTCCTCTGATTGGATCAGATTTTTAATCTGTGTGTAATCTAATAATTGATTTGAAATCTGAAACAATGTCACAACCACATATATTCTACAAATCTGATCAAATGCATGTTGCTTTAATGCCCAATCAGTTATACAGCCAGACCAGACTACATATGACCCCCAACCATTCTGAATAAATGGTTGTGAACTGTATATATATATTGTAATTGTATTGTTTTTCAAAATGAAACTAGGGCTTTACAACCTTTTAATATTATTAATTTTTTTAAATCTTTTCGTTGTCTTTTAGCGTTGACCTAAGTTCTTGCAATCTTACAAGTTTCAACATAAGCAATACTAATTTCACGGAACTCCATATATTGTAAGTATTTTCCATTTGTTATATTCATTAAAACATTATTTTTTAAAAATGCATTATTTCTGTATTTTTAACTCTTTTATTGAGTTAATTGAAATGATTGAGTATAATCGTGTTGTTATATTTTTAAATGGCTTTAAAGACTTTCTAGCTTAAAAGATGCCTTAAAATATCATACTTTAAAATTTTAACAAGCTTGTTTGTTTTATTTTAAAATTTAAAGATTTTAATTAACCTTTTATATCTTTTTTTATCTATTCATAAACAGTTTTAAATTTTATACTATTATCTAAAATATAAATATATCTTCACGGATGTAGTGGAGTGTATATGGTGGTATATGCTGTACACCTTCTGTAGCTATAGCATATACTCTGCCTTTAGTGTATACCCTCTGTTTTTTTTATGACTACACCACTGTATAACTTCATCATTATGTTGCTAGTTATTTATTGATAAATTTTTATTCTTCAAACGTTTTAATTTTGTAAGTTCACTGGAAATTTTAATATTTCTTCTCCTGAAGCCATTTTTTAGGAAAATTTAATATTTTTTTAATATTTACTTTGTATGAAATAAATGTAATTAATTGTGTGTGTTTTACTGACAATATTTCTTTCCAGTTATGAATTTAAAATATTTGACAATTGTTTAGTAAAGCAGATTTAAAATTGTTAGCTAATTTTTCATGGGAAATGCTGTCATTGTGGTATTACTAATTAATATTGGTATTAGAATTATAATATTAGCAGTGTTAGGTAAAAAAAGGAAATAATTGAAATAAAGGGAAAGAGGGATTTTAAATTTTAATTATTATTAAAAATAGGAGTTATGAAAATTATGTAGATTTAATTTATGAATTAGAAAAGAGAAAGTTTACTATTAATATTTATGGCCAGTGATCGTTAGTGGTTAGTAAACATTGGATGTGAAGGAAGTAAATAAATATAATCTGAGGAAACTTCATGGTAAAATGTATAATAGAAACCTCTTACCTGAACTCTTGTTACTGTGACGTAAAAATGAGAATATTTGAAATAACAAACGTATTTTCCAAATCGTTTTTGCTCGTAAATCTTACCCATTTTTCTTCATGGTGTAATGATATTTTTACATAAAAAATTCATTAAATAAATTTAAAACACAAAATATAACACTACATATATACAAAAAAAAGAATCTTTATTGTATATTTATTTATTATTTTCGGACCTGAAATCTGCGCAGATTCTTTTCTATAAATGAATATTCATCAAATAATGAAACACACATTTGTTTAACATGGATGCCAACATTATCACATATGATTTGGAAGGATATTCAACAGATATTGACTCTTAATTATATTTAGGTAAACATATTGAATTATTAAATTTTGAATGTTACGTAGATTCTTCAACTCCGTTGACCATTTCAGTCTGTTGTCATTAACACAAGTCATTGAATCACTACTGTCAGAGTTTCTCCATACAAATCGGCTTTAAGTTCGTAGAACTAATGAAGTCTCTAATCTCGCCGAATATGCACCGTCAACATTATAACAGTTGAAGACTCACAAGTAAGTTGTCACGCTGGACCACGCCCAGAAAACAAAGCATGATTCATCTGCTTTTACAGAGGAACTCTTGCAATGGGAATCGATGTCTGTATTCATCACCTCATTTTTGTGATTCAAAATTGCGTAGCCGTCATCGGCAGGATGCCAATGATAACGAAGTCGACATAATCCATTTGGTATTTCTATTAAAGGATTGGGTTGGTGGAAGAATAAAAATTTAAATTATTTCTTAATAAGTTATCAATTAAAAGAAATGGCCATATCGAGCGAAGGACCCGTTTAGTCCAACGCCGATATGCCAAGAAAAGGAAAAAGGCGGAGCCGCCGAAAGCGGAGTACGTCCGCTCACCGTGGAATCCAGGCAGGAAGAGAGCGACGCTATTTCCAAAAACAGACGCTACAAAAACCCGCCGTTAGAACGGACGTCGTTGATTGGCTGATTTAAAATCGACGATGCCACACATAGTAATAAAAGTTTTTGAACGAAATAACGTTAAGTGATGAATTTTAGATTTGAAAATTATTATAAAAATATTCTATTACGGTAGAAAGTATTAATTTTAAGATTTATTATTTTATTATTGATAATTTTTGACGATCTTTTATGGCGATTAAATTAAAATTGTTTTTAAGTGAAATTTAACTGAAAAACGAACTTAACGAAAATTAATGAATATTTAAAGGTAGAATTTAAATTTTGAAAGTAAGGAAGTTTTTTAATTTAATTTAAATATTTTAAAATAGCTTTTTAAATTAATTTTAATTGGAAAGGATGCTATTATATAACAAGCAGTTAATTAAAAGGAAAATTAGTCATGAAGTTCTTTTTAAAGTAAATTGCAATATCCATTTGGTTCTTTATGGTCATGCAATTGCAAAAAAAAAATGAAAAAAAAGAAACTTCTTACTTGGATTGTGTCGTCTGTAATAAAATGAAGAGGAGACTTGATAACAATATAAATTAAAAGTTTATTCCATCTTTTTTTGAAGAGAAGAAAAGGCTTCCCGTTGGTCATCGTTCATAAATTAATTCTTGCCAATAAAATCATCTACTCCTCTTGAAGATATTTCTTTAAAAATTAAAGTGCAGCATAAATCGAATTTAGTATTGATGATAAACATAATTAAAATCTTTTCCATGACACCAGGAAATAATTTAAACAGGATTTAACAACGAAGACATTCTTTGGATACCATTCGCTAGACTCCACGGCCGGAGCCCGCAATCTTTTTAAACAAAACTATGTCATGACAGCAACAAAACAGATTCTGGTTTAAAATTAACGAAATTTTTAATTTATAGTAAGAAAAAGGGGACTATAAAAGTATTGAAAAGAAAAGATTTAAATCTATTAAAGAATTTAAAATATTAGGCAATGTCTTAATAAACAAATCCGAAAGAATACATTTGAAAAGTTTTATTTTTATTTGCTCTACGCATCCATTCAATGCTTACGCCGCGAGAGACGATGCTCCGATGAAGTCATCACAATACATGCAGATCTGAGAGGAGAAGGATCTCAGTCAGAGCCCGAAGAAACGGCGGAAAATTTGCCGATGTACGGGATACAAAAACGCTCGCGCAAAAATAAATATGGATTTAAGTTTAAATAACATCGATGTATAAGGCCAAAAGAAATAAAAAAATTAACATGATTTAAACACTGTGAGATTTCATCTCACAGTCATCAATTTAATTAAAGAAAGAAACATGTTGTTAATATCACTTTAAACACTTTTAATGTTCCAAATCTAAATGTTTGGCACTTTCATGGGATGCAACTGTGTCAGCATTGATGTGAAAGCCATTCATGATTTAGCCTTAATTCCACACATCTAATTAATGATTTTTGAATATTTTTTTATAACATTAGTGAGTACTAATTGTTTATCTCAGGTCACATTTTCTAGTGACTTTAATGTATGTGTGCGTAAAAACATAATCTAACTCTCATTAATATTTCTTTGGTACGCTAATTTAAATTTTCATAAAAATAATAATTTGTTAAAATGGAAATTATTTTAAACTAATTATGAAACAATAGACAAAGTACATTGACTTGAATACATTTGAAAAGCAATTAAATTGAAAATATGTACAAAAAATTTAATTAAAAACAAAAACATACAAAGTATACGTTTCCCTATGTCATCGCATAGCTTCATCACCACTAACATCAACCACAACAACAAAACATCGAACACGTTCTGGACTCAGTTAAAATTAAAGTTTTTCTTTTAGAAACAAGACATATTCGTTAGGAATTGAACCTGATGAATATTTCTTGTTTCTATAAGAAAAACTTTAACTGAGTCCAGAGTGTGTTCCATCTTTTGTTGTTATGGTTGATGTTAGTACTGACCATATATTAATGACCAAGATGGGACATTTACGGCAAAATCTGTAATGGCAACAGTACTAGGGTCACTATCGACAAGGGGGAATAACTAACAAACCTCCGAAATTTACCTATGTTGAAGAAATATGTTTATCCTCTATGGTTTGAATATCTATTCATTCCTAAAACGAAGCAGGTGTCAGACGATATTCTATTCATGCTTGCTTTATTTATTTAGCTGCTTTTTTTTTCTTACCATACTTGTATTGTTCATTTTTAACTTACAAAATGATAATTAGACTATGTAACTTTATAAGATTAAATTGTAAAAAATCAAATTCAGGTATATTGTGTCAATTTATTCATATCGAATAAAATCATTTTATTGAGTATAATGCCAGTACCTCTATTTATTTTTAACTTTTAGATTTATGCAATTCTAAAAATTTGTTGAAAGGAATTTTTCCCTATCTGTAATATTATTATTATTATTTCTTATATGTTAATATTATAAACATATTTGAATTGATTGTACGTTATTTACATTAAAAACAATATTTTTATTTTATCTGTAAGGAAGTGAAAATGCATAAATTTTAAAAGATTATTGTAACGATTGTTTAATACGTTAAACTTCATAAATTTATAAAACACGGGCTATAAAAATTTTCCTGCCAAAGGGGAATAATTATGAAATTTTCTGGGACTTGTAGAGTTCAACATTTCGTATATTTTTATATTACACCATTGCTTTTGATATATAGCATTCAAGACGAAATTTTTACCTAGTATTCGTTGCACTTAAAACTGTTCACTAATCATGTAAAAAAAAAAAAAAAAAACATATATCCGTGCATGAACATAGAATAGATATTAGATATATAAAATAGAATGTCTATTCTATGTTCATGTATATGTGTAAGATTCTATCGAAAACCTAAACATGCAACATCAAAAAAAGAAAGATCACAATAAGGTAATATAATAATAAGCCTACTACAAGGATGGGGAGTTTCTTGCCCATTGTCACTAAGGGCACTACGATCGCAATCGCATTACCATTACGCTCTATGGGAATGTCCGAGCTTGGATGTTAATCTATGGTACTGATGAGGCTATGCGATGACATAGTGAAACATATACTTTGTATATTTTGTTTTTAATTAAATGTTTTTATGTATATATTTTTAATTTAATTGCCTTTTAAATGTATTCAAGTCTGTCTAATGTTTCATAATTAGTTTAAATAATAATTTAATTCAGACGTTAAAATGTATGTGTATCTTAAGAAATGATGTGACAATGAGTAAAAAATGTGAGTATTAATCAATGTAAATCATAAAAGAAAAAAAGTGAATTTATAAGTTTTATGAACGTAAAACTTCATTTTCTTAAAGGAAAAAAAAAATATATGTTATAAATAATTTTATTAAAACAAAAAGCTCACTAAGATCATCATATAAAGGTCCTAAAACAAAATAAATATCTGATACAAATTATCTGGTTTATTTTTGACATTTTAACACGAAAAGGGCCCATTGGGAGCAATTTTTGGGTACTTTTCCAGTACAGGGTACTTGACGATTTTCTCATGCTGCATTTATTTACATTCATATTTTAGAAGTTGAGAAGCATTGATTTAAATTATACTGCCAAAAACCACTCCTATAACAATTTCTTAACATGCAAATTTTGATATGCGACATAAGCTAAGTCAAGGGCATCTATATCAGTTGTGCAAATATATTTTGGTACCTTTCTGGTGTAGGGACCTTGGTAGAAAAGGAAATTTTTCATGCATATTTTCTTGTAACCTATTCACTGTTTGTGTACACAAGCATTTTTTTTCAATATCTATACAATTTATTTAATATAAAGTTGCCATTTATCTATTTTTATATACAAATAGAAGTAAATGTAAAAAAACCCAATAATATATATATATAAACAAGCATAAAAGCTCATCAGTTTTGTTTTCATAGCTGTTTATATCTTTTATCAACAAATCTCATTTTCTGAACTCCAGATTGTGCCAAACTTTAAAAAAAAAAAAAAAAAAAATTGTCAAAGCCCTTATAAAGAAAAAGTACCAATTTTTGTTTATTAAGTCTTAATTTTTTGTTTCTTTATAATTATCATAACATTTTTTATTAAAGTGATCTACTTCTTAACGTTTTCTCACAGAATATTATACATCAGCTAATTATTTATTTTTATTTCCATCTAGGGATTTGCGCGATAATGACATTAACAGCCTTGTTCCTCAAGATTTAACTGGATTGCTGAATCTGACTGATTTGTAAGGAAATTGTAAATTGATACATACTCTGTAGTTTTATATTGTTTTCAGTTACTGTTTATTTAACAAATGTTTTTTTATTTTTCCTTCTGATATTGAATGATCTGAAATCCACCAAATTCAACGAAAAATAAGTTTTAGTCTTTAGAACACATAAAAAATAAGAATTAATATATACTATGTAATATTGATATTAATGTCTGACCAAATCAAGTTTTTCGAGCCTAAGCCAAATTTTAGTTCCTTGTCAAATTTCGAACAAAACGAAACTCTGCTAAACGGCAATTTGAAGCTGTTACTGTATACATATATAAAAAAATTATTAATTAATAATTCACAAACATTTATCTCTATCTACATCTAAAGAGACAATTTTATTTATGCATACATATGTAGGTTTAAGTGTTTGTTTGCACAAAAGAAAAAAACATTATTCAATCGTTATTTTAAAAAGTATTATAAAAGAAAAAAAATCCCAGACATTTATTCATTATTAACTGTATAGTTATCACTAAAAATTTCAGTATGTTTAATCTTTTAATTGGACCTAAAAGAAGTATTTAAAATATGATGCTTTAGAGAATAATAGCATATCCATTCTTAGAAAGACTTAAAAAAAAAAAAAAAAAAAAAAAAAAAATGATAGGTATTTTCAATTTATAATAACTATTTCAATAGAAATGTAAAAATAGAGATATGTTTTTATTCTATAATTTTTAAATACACCATTTTTTTTTTTCGGTGTTTCAACTAATTTTAATACAGTGGCCTTACTCATGCACAATTGAAGGGATTTAAAATAAAGCCCACAGAACTGAGAGCAACACATCAAAGAAAGATTCATATGTCTTAATTTTTTTAATACATAAAAATTATATAAAAAAGAATGAAATGCACATTTTCAGAACATAAAATTATGAACAATAAATCCTATTAGTGATAAAATTGTAATAATATCTTAGAAAATTAACACCTATATTTAGCTACGAATTTCAATTGTTTAAATTTTAAATAAATAAATAAATTATATACTTTATCCTGAAGAAACATTATTTGTTATACTTTCATAAATGATGGTTTAGAAAAAAAATCTTCAATATTAATTTGGTTTTCTGAAGCCATGTTTATACAAAGACATTTTCTGATACATCAAGATGATGATTGCATTTGATATATCGGCATTTCTATAGTTTGAAAAAGGAATTTGTGTAAAAGATCATTATAAGAAACATCATTAAAAAGTTCTTTTTTTTCCCTTAATGAAAAATCTGAAAATTTCCCATGTATCAAAATTATTGTGCACATAACACAGGGAGGGGGCTCAGAATGGAGTTTATGTCAAAAATATAAAGTTATTTATCCATTCCTCATCCCAGGTCATTTAAAAAGGCACTTATTACTCAGAGGTGCATATAACCAAGAAATATAATAGAGAAAACTCACTGTAGTATTAAAATTTATGTCAATATAATAACATAAAAAAAAATATAACTTGCTGACCTTACTATTAAAAAGAAGTGAAGTCACATTTTATTAAGATTTTTTGTCAATCAAAAATATAGCAGTACAAACATAATTATAAGTTGGTGCGGGAAAAAGGACATGCATCCCTCTGAATTTTTTCAAAAGGGATATTGTGCCTCTTAAAAATATAAAATAATGTGACATCTGTTTTTTTATTTCTTCAATTGATTTGAGTAGGCCTGGGCCTTAAATCGATTTAACTCTTAAATCGATTTAAAGCTTACATCGGAAATCCGATTTAACCATTGGTCTTAAATCGATTTAAGCTAAAATCGTAAATCGCGATTTAGCCATTATCGTAAATCGCGATTTAGCCATTGTCTTAAATCGCGATTTAGCCATTGGCTTTAAATCGATTTAAAACAAAATACTGATTCAGAGCTAACATCGGAAAAACGATTTATCTACTTTGATGTATCTACCACTTACATGGCAAGCTGGTGTTAAATCGATTTAGGAGGATCCGATTTAAGCAAACATCGCAAGCCTCAATGCTTTCCGATTTAAGAAAAGCAAGGCAAGCTGGTGTTAAATCGAATTAGGATGATCCGATTTAAGCAAACATCGCAAGCTTTCCTATTTAAGGAAAACAAGGCAAGCTGGTGTTAAATCGATTTAGCAGGATCCGATTTAAAAGAACATCGAGCCTCAATCCTCTCCAATTTAAGAAAAAGGCGATTTAAGAAAACAATGATTTAAGTAAGAATTGATATTTATTTATTTACTTTGTAAACAAGATTCAGAGTTTAGGAGATTGGAATGTGTATTTTTCAGAAATTAAGAATATAGTGGAAAGTTGAAAGGAAAAAGTAATGTTTAAATCTTAAAATCCAAATTCATCGAATTTCAATTTATATGCTAATGCAATCTTTTGATGATAAATTAAGTTTTCACATATGTGAGTAATATTGCAATATGTATTTTTTATTTTCCAATATTCTGTAATTAATTAAAATGTTTTAAAGTAGAATCCTGCATTGTTTCAAAAGATTATTTTCCTGAAATTCATTCAGCATTTATATGATTAAAAATAATAATAATAAAGTTTTATATTTAAAATCCAAACTCATCGAATTGCAGTTTATACTTTTATGCATTCTTATGATGAAAAATTCATTTTTGACATGTTTTAGTAATATTTTAACATTTATTTTTTATATTTTCTATTATTTTGTAATTAATGGAATTATTTTAAAGCATAGTCATGCATTGTTTTGTGTATCACTATTTGGCCGTGATCCACATGAAATATTTTTCTTTTACTAATAATATTTTTTCCCTGAAATTGATTGAGTATTTATGGTTGGAAAAAAAAAAGAATAAAGTTTCATATTTAAAATCCAAATTCATCGAATTTCAGTTTTTATTTTTATGCATTCTTTTAATGAAACATTCATTTTTCACATGTTTGGGTAATATTTTAATACATATTCTTTATTTTCTATCATTCTGTAATTAATTAAAATATTTTAAAATAGTCATGCATCAGGTTTGACATCTGATTTCAATGCCAGTCACATGGATTGAATATCTTGCTTAAATTGATTCACTATTTATATCCAAATTCATCCATTTTTAGTTTATATTTTTTTGCATTATTTTCATGAAAAATTAATTTTGATATGTAAGGGTATTATGGGAATATTTTAGTTTTAATTTATTATTATTTTGTAATTAATTAAAAATACTCTAATAAAGTTCAGTAATGAGTCAAGTAACTTTATTTTTACAGCAGAATGAGGGAGGGCTGGAGGAGGCATTCATTAGATTTTCCTGCAGATCTGCGATTTTCTGCTTTTTTGACATTTTGTTATCATTAAAAAGAGATATATTTTAAGATTATATTTTATTACTAATCTTAAAGGATGGCAACGTCCGCGAAAAAAATCAGCAATTTCAGTAATGTGCTCCAAGGCTCACACTTTCAATCCTTCTCCATCCGCTATATAAATGTCAGCACTTATGTTAAACAAATCTTATTATAATCTAAAAGTTAAAAAGATATAAAATTGCACTTTATTTCTCGTATTGCTCCCCCCCCCCCACCCCTTTTTTTTACTACTTTTCTCATCATGGTAAATGAATAGTTAAATTCATCATTGAATTCTTTTAATATGCTTAAGTTTTACCTCAATAACTTTTTTAATCTGTGTCTGTAAAAAAAAAAAAAGTGTATGTAGGCTGTTAGCAATGAAGTGCTATTTGGGTGGGTTAAGGGAAGTCCCCACCCCCCTTAAGGAATTTCGATTGTAGCAGGCATAACAAGTCAGACAAAAAAAAAAAAAAAAAAAAAAAAATCATTTTTTTTTTATAATACTTTTTATAGAATGAGTTTATAAAATGTATTACAATAGATCACTAATTTTTAAAATGGAAAAAAAAACAAAAAAAAAAACTAGTGTTTTGGGACATTCAAAGTTTTTTTATGTGTAAAATATACCTCTTTTCAAAATTATTTGAAAAATTAAAAGCTAAGTATACTAAATAATACAGAAAGGGGGGGAGGGGGCCACATAAAGACCTTATTTTGTTACTAAAAATTAAAAAATAGGCTTCCAGATTCTAAAATGTAAAATCGGTGTTAAATCGCGATTTAGCACTAAATCGCGATGTTAGATGGATGATAAATCGATTTAAGAAATTTCTACATTGCCCAGTCCTAGATTTGAGTGACTTCTGTGATCGATTATGCCCCACTCCTCCCCCCGAAAATTTTATGCTGATGTGTCAATATGAGTGATTGACTATAAACTGTGATCATAAAATTATTAAATAGGAAAGGAGCTCTTTTTTAGCAAATATTATATGATAAATAGCTATAGTTTGATTATGATATAGAATGATGTATAAAGTTATATAATTATATAAAAAAAAAAAAAAAATTATCTTCTTGCAGAGATAAGTGGAAGTATCAAACAGATCCCCGTGGCAGAAACGTAGGGACACGGCAACATTGTCGCAGAAAGGGAAAGACCCCTTGCAGAAAACTTTCATCATCTTCCCACTAAACGTAGCTGATAGAAATATTACTTTTTAAAGTTGTTATTTTCATTTTAAAGAAAATAGAACTCACAAAAATAAGATTTTATATGCATCTTCAAAAGTTGCATATGACAATTATTTTTGGTACCAGTAACAAAGAAAAGTAACATTTGCCTTATTTAATTAGAGGATTTTCGTGTTTAAATAAGTAAAATCAACTGTTTGTTTCTCATATTGCAGAGTATTTTGGAAAAGTATAATATTTTAAAAGAATTGCTAATCGACAAATCTAAGTTTATAACTTTTTTTTTAGTACAGCACTATCTAACAGTTGCACTTTTTAGGCTCTCCCCCCTCTTCTAAATATTTTAACAGTATGTTCGTCATAGTTTCTCCTCCTAATCTATTGAATTAAACTAGGATTTTAGCAATAACCTCCCCCCCCCCCCCCCAATGATCAAGAGTGAGTATTTATATACAAAACCAGGGTTCATACTCATTTTCCAAAAAAAAAATCCCCTGAGAATCCCCTAATGTATTTTCAGGTATGCATAATTTTTCCATGTCAACAATTAATGACATTTTTTAAACCAGTATCATGACCCCTCACCCCCCTCTCCTTTAAAAAAATACAAACTAGATAATCTCAAAAATACAGTTTATACATCACCTATATAAACAATATGAACAGAACTTTAAAGGAAAAACATTAATTTGTGTACAACAGAGATGAAGTCTGCATGCCTTGTGGGGCCCTCCTTAAAAAACTTGGTAGATTGCTGTAAGAATTTAATTTCCACTTTGGGATTTTATTACCTCTTTGAAAAGCATTATGAATAATATGAAGGCTCAAGTGTCAATATCAATTTTAAAATGTCCTTTATTTTTCTTAAGTTCTTCTTTAACAGTTTTCAAACCTCACGATGTTAGAAAGCATGTCTAGTGACTGAATGGATGTCGTCAGACGTTAGAAGTAGTATAGATTAAATATAACATATGTTATATCTAATCGGTAAGAGGGAGTGGCTCACAATGTTAGAAGAAAGGTCTTAGTTTGATTTCATTATGACTTCACAAAACACGCAAACAGCAGCGATTACCCTCAATTTCCCAGAGTAGTCAATCATTTTGCCAGGTTTTCCCAGGTTTGGGAAATTTTTTGCATTATCCCCTGATTTTTTAGGGTCAAAATTTATCTCCTGATTATCCCATAATCCCCTGATGAGTATGAACCCTGAAAACAACTCATATTTATCAAATTCTCACAAATAATATATATATTTTTTTCTGCTTTGCTATTAAAATCAGTTTTAAAATTGATAAGTGTCAGTTGTAATCATATTAAATTCAGTTTTTATTTTTACTTTATTCAACTTTGACATTGCAAATTTAACTACTTTATCTGATATATATTTTTCTCTTAAAAAAAATTAAATAGTTGTGTGAAAAAAATTTCTTTTTCTTTTAGGTACTTACCATATTGGATTCCTTGCCCTGGTGGTCAAGAAGCATGGAATGAAACACATATGAATGAAACATACTGTTATTTACAAAAGAATCCATGTGTTTATTTAAATAGTATGTTTCTTTCAACTATATATTTTTAAGTTGGAAATTCATCAATTAGTCAATCAATTATTCTTTGCACCAAAGACAAGTAAAATACAATATATATATATATATAATTCCAAAATTTATTTTGACGGTTCACTAGATTAATAACTGTAGTCTTTCATATGCTAATTAGAAATGCATTTTTTGCTTTACTAAAATCTATATTTGCTACTGCCTCAAAAAGGTTTGCTTTGTCTCCAACATTACCATTAAAAATAAATAAATATTAACAATTATTTCAAAATTTTGCACTACTGAAGCACAGATAGTTCTTTGGACATTACAAACTTAGTCAGTAGATTTGCTAATTTTTTTGATGAGGAAAAATAAAGGGTGCAGAGAATATTTAATTGACCACCTTACAAATAACTAACTTTGCAAATTTTTTTTTCCAGTTTCTTGTACTGACAATGGAGATTGTATACACAAAGGTCCTGGATATGCCAAATGTGTATGTAAACCTGGACACTATGGTTATAAATGCATGAATGAAGTGAGTATCTTAACTATATTATTTGTAAAAAATATTTGAAAACAAATATAAGCATGTAACAAAGATTGTATTTTATCTATATTTTGAATATGAGAGGATAATTATCACTACTGGTAAAAATTAGTATTCATAGTCTGCAGAAACTATTATTTACGATAAGATTTTAAATCTATTACTCCGTCAATTTTTTTTTTCATATTTTCTGTTTTGAATAATTTTAATGTGTATATGCAGTTCAAAGTATTTCTTATTTGTGACAGTTTCAATCCTTTGACTTTGTTATTAGGAATGCACCAAATATTCAGTGTGTATTTGGTCATGCTACTGAGTATTCAGTTTGGCCAAACTAACTACATAAAAAAAAAAGCATTTTAAAAATATTGTTTGGCTGGTAACGATTTGGCCAAACAACAACAACAAAAAAAACTTTTAAAAATATTTTTTAAAACCTGACAATTTCTTTTTTTTTAACAGTCAATAAATAAAGATATTTAGAATAATTATAAAAGAAATTGCTTTCATAATACTTGTTTGCTGCTAAAAAAATGACAAGAAAATTAATACTATTAATGTTGATGGCATTAATAGGAGTCAATGATGTATAAATGCAAGTTCTTGATATTGTCTGATCTGTTTCTTGCTTTTTTATAAACACAGTATTTCTAAACAAAATGGAACAAACTTTCAGAAGTGATAATAGGCATCAAGACAAAGTTTTTGTACAGAAAACCACAATCGCAATCTATATAATCACTCGAAAATGCAGTGTATCTCACTCCAAGACAAACTTGGATTTCCGTTTGTAACTTTGACAATAATGAAGATATTATAATGATATTTTCAACAGACTTGTTTTGCTTTCTATGAAATATGACGTGACGAGAAGTGCTGGATATTGCCATAATTGATATCCAAATAATACTGAGCTAGATATCCCATTATTTGGAATGAATTATTTAATCAAATAGTTATTATTCTGCTTGCTGAATATTTGGTATTGTCTAAACTTTAGGGCATTCCTATTCATTATTCTGCAGTTATGTTCGATTGCATACAAATCTTATGACTAGAGTGGTGAATGCAGTTTTTTCTGGATATAATAGAGAACTATTTCACCTGAATTCTTTGCATTGTTGTCTTATTGAAAGATCCAAGAGTTTTGTTACATCCTTGTTACTACTATTATTTTCTAAAATATCTAAGTAGACAAAACAATGCATTTTAGCCATTATAAAATTCAGTTAAACCTGTGGCTACAATAAATACACTTCCAAGCCATTTAACATTATCTAGTAGTTACAATATTATTTAAATCTTGACTCATGTATTTAAATGTAATTTGTGTTAAATCTGATTTTAATAAATAAACATTTCTCATTTTAGGGTGAATTTCCTGCTACACCTTTTACAATATCTATCTCTGTTACAACTGTGGTTTTATCTGTCATACTATGGTTTGCACATGGACGAGATGCATATAAGAAAAGATAACTTGTGCCTTAGAAATAGGAAAACATTACATCATCATTATTAGTTGTTTTAATAAATTTTATCGCAGGAAACTTTTTTCAACTATTAATTTAGAAGTTAAAATTTATAAAATGTGCATAAAGTATAAGACAATAGTTTCATAATTTGTTACAGTACCTTAAAATGCGATATACTTTTGTTGCTTTGATGGTTTGTCATTTTTTTTAAACTATATTTTATTTGAAATGGTCAGAAAGGAATTTTATTCTCAAAAGGATTGAAAAATATGCCTTTTTGATAAATAAAAACTGGGTATTATGGTTCATAAAGACAAAAAACTGAGAATTAAACACTAGAGATCTAAAAATGTTTCAATATATTAACCTAAAAAAGGATTTTTGGGATCAATTTTAAACAAAAGAAAAATGTATGAACAGTTTTAAAAAATAATAAAAGATAAATAAAAGGACTAAATGATGTTAATGTGAGTATTGTAAATTTATGCATCAGGGAAAACTTGCTTTAACCCCTTAATTGTCGTACCCCATATATTCACTGGCAGATTGCCCATGAATGTATCAGCCGTGATGATTAGAGAGTTAAGCTATCATACAAAAAAAATTACCACTGTACATTTTGTTAAATGTGATGACATTTTCTGGCATGATAATGTATATTATAAGAATTATTTCTGTGTCTGGCATTATAAGAATTGTTTTCCTTTCCTTTTTTTAATTACCTCTTTAATTTTTTCATATAGTAGTTTAATTTCAAATCTAAAAAGTATATTTTTTGTAATTTTGATTTTTACAAGGGAATAAAAAAACACATCCATGGTTTGAGGATTAAAATGCAGACCACTACCATCCTTTTTTAAAACTAATTTTTCATTAAAAAAAATTTCTAATTAGTAAGTATTCTAAAGATTTAAAAATGAAGGGTGTCTTCTTTTTCCTATAGAAAATTCCTAAATTTGCCTATTAATAATCTGAAAGAAACAGAAGATGATATTCTTTGATATGAGATTCTTGTTTAGTCCTTACAAAAAAAAAAAAAAAAAAAAAAAAAATAATAATGCAATTCTGTTTGATGTGACTAGGAATTTCCTTTTTTTTAAAAAAAGCAGTATTTTATTTATTTTTCTTTTATGTATTTAAATGTATGTTATTAATTTATTTTAAACTGCATAATATAAGTACATTTTAGTACAACAAAAATAAAATATGTATTTCATTCTAAAAGTGGCTACAGTACGTAGCCAATGTAAAAAGCCTTAAAAAAATCTTTCAATAACAGACTACTTTTGTACACTTCTAATGGTGACATTCTTAAGGTCTGCAAATAATAAATAAATTATTACTAAAAGGACAAATACACTGTGTTACAATAAATAAAAATAAGAACGGCTAATCAGTGTATACAATATTAAAAAATCTTCAATTAAAATAACATACTACTCACAGTAATAAAATATAAATGAGTAGTATGTTATTTTAATTGAAGATTTTTTAATATATTGTATACACGGATTAGCCATTCTTATTTTTATTTAATAAAGAAACTATTTTGTCATAAAATTGTCACAACTAGTTTGTTTGTTATTAAAAGGTTTGACTTTTTTAAATGTACTGTAATCACTTTTAGTATGTAAAATGTGTATTTTATTTTAGTGATATTAAGTGAATTTTTCTGATATGTTCTACAATTTTGTATAATCAAGTTTTTATGTATATGAAGTTTTAAACAGATTTTTTTTTTGTATTTATCTAATAAAATTATTATTTTTATAACTGTGTTTTTCTTACTTCAGAATTTAAACATTATAGACACATACAACAAAATAATTAGAAAAGAAACAAGAAAATACTTTTTAGAATAGTTTATTTTTAAGCAAATTATAAAGCAGTAAATAATATCCCTGTACAAAAAACTGGTTTCCTGTAAGCTGTAGTTTGGAAGTTTACACAACAATAAATAAAAATTTCATCACAGAACATATTCGTTAATAATTCTAAAATGATCCAAAGGCCACAATTATAAATTGAACTAACACAATACTACTTCAGGGCAGCTATTCTTGAATTAAGACTGGAGATGTTACTTTCTATCATTTCTGAATTTTTTGCAAAAGTTGCTTGAACCTTTGGAAAGAGATTAAAATTAATACAATATTTATTAAATGTTTGACCTATACAGTAAAAAAAAAAAATGTCAATAATTAGTTTACATGTATGAACTGCAAATGTTATAAAAATATCAGAAAATAAAAATAACTAATTTTTATAAGCAAAATTACACATAGATTAACTTTTGGATGACCCAGTGGGTTTATAAAATGACCCCAATGTCAGTTTTTGCTAAATATTTAAGAAATTTTCTTGTGTATTGTTGGCTACAAATGAATACATATTTTGTTAAAATGTAGGGTTTCTTTTTTTTTAATAACAGGGTCATTGAATTACCCCCTCACATGGCCTTATGTTCAGTTTCACCTGGACACAAAGATTTAAACAGCTTGAAAAAAACCTGGTCGCCGTGTCAACTAAAATGTCAGATAATTGTTTATATGCTAAATTCAAAGTAACTTTCACTTACAAAACAACTTGTTATTATATTGTAGCAGCAAAGTAGGAACAGAAAATTGCTAGGTAACAAAATCAAGCTTTATAACAAATATCGAACATTTAATTTTCAAATCACTGTACAGTTCATAAACAGAATTTGGCTGTATTAAGCTCAAGTAACGGTACAGTACAAGTTAAAAAAATTGACAGCATACAAAACTGTATAAATTTTATCAAATTATCCTTACAATATTAAACAGCTTAAGAAAATGGCAAGAGCTTGAAGAATCTGATATTTAGAAATTTCAGTATCTTCATTCATATGAGATAGCACACATTAAGTATTGTTTTCACTTTGTAATAATATAAAAGTTCTAAACTGATATTTACCTCTTTTAACATCGTTTCATTATTTTTCAGAGAGCTAGCAATCTGTTGTTGAGTTGTATCCAACTGGGTAAGAGCTTTGCTAAATTGAAGAGCTGAAAAATAAATAAGGTGGTTATGTCTAAAATAAAGTAGAAAAGGATAACTGAATCAGCCAAGCCATTTAAAAAACTACATGACCATTTTTTAAAACTGCACTTTTTTGTTGGAAACAAAACCTTGAAGGTAGTCTCACATGTGTAGGCAAAAATTAAGTTTATTTATCCATTGCCACTAAAAAGCCCAGAAAAATTGAGGTTTATTGCAAAACTAACATTAGTCAATGACAATACTAAGATACTGGGTGTCCTAAAATAGGCTGATTGATTTTAAAATTCAATAACTTGCAAATGGCAATTAAAAAACTTAAATAAAAAAATTTTTTGCAGGAGGGTTATGTAAGATGTCAGGAGTTTTTTTACTGCAATTCTCGATTTTAGTTTAAAATAGCAGCGATAGATGGCGCTGCAAACAGGTGCTAAATCGGGCCTGATTTTTGGTCTCTTTCTTTTCTCAGTATTGGTGCGAAAGGAAGAGGTTAAATATATGGAATAGCTCTCGGTCAAAAATGCAATTTTGTTCTTAGGGACCGACGAAAAATTGAAAAACCATCAGAAAAGGACTGGAAATCAGTTCAAAAGATTATCATGTATCTAGACACAACAAAGAACCTAAATCTTGTTATAAGCAGTCAAATTAACCCAATTCTCACTTGCTATTCTGATGCAGACTGGGCTGGTGATAAAGCGACCAGAAAGTCTACAAGCGGTAACATCTTTCTTTTAGGAGACAATCCAATATCATGGTTCTCAAAATGCTAAAATTGTATTGCTCTGTCCACTGCCGAATCAGAATATATAGCCACTGCAAATGCTGCACAAGAAATAAGTGGTTGCTGACTCTACTAGAAGACTTAGGTCTCAAACAATCCTTACCTATTATGCTATATGAAGATAATAAATCTTGTATAGTACTAACACAAACTGGAAAACATAGTGCTAGAACCAAGCACATTGATGTCAAATATCATTATATTAGACATTTACAAGAACAAAATATAGTGCTTGTTGAGTACTGTAGTTCAAAGGAATTGATTGCAGATATATTAACAAAGCCTCTTCCCAGACCCCAATTTTTAAAATTAAGGGAAAAACTAAATTTAATTTCTTTTTCGAACCTCTAGATTAAGGGGGGATGTTGTAATATACTCCTTTTATTTTATTTATGTAATCTAACGATTCGTATATCTCTTTTCTTTTCTGCCGCTAGAAGGCCTATCGTGTTTCCATGGAAATAGGTTTTGATAATATATAGACATTCTAAGATGTTCTTTTTAGTTGATTGTGCTTTGTAATGGGGATGTCTGCCGTTTTGTCCAGATAAATGTATATACAGGGTGCAATATGTTATCTATCGCCGACCTTTAATTTCTCAACCGTTGGTCGTAGACATATAGTTCCAATTACATAAACGTTTCAAATGAGGTAAATAATCATGTTGTGGAATTATTTAAAGTAAAAAATCAATTTTATAAAAATTATGAAATCTAACTTTTTATATGGTTCCCCAGTCCCTATAGTTATATTTAGTAAAAGTTTACACATATCATAACAGATATAACACAAAAAGTTTAAGATCTGTACTACAAAAATTGACACAGTTATTAAATTTCAAAGTTTGAGATTTTTGCACATGATTTTGCCTTTCATTGAGGGATCAGTTAAAAGATGAATTAAAGTAATTTGAGATCAAAATCAGGGTGCAATGTCCTTTTCACAGTGAAACCACTTTTAACTGGTATCATCAAATCGGGGTTAAAGAGGGTTATTTCATCTGAAAATTTGAGCTGACATTTAGGGGTTGTATAAAGCAAAGGATGAAATATTGAAAATAACTTTTTGTGTTATATCTGTTATGATATGTGTAAACTTTTACTAAATATAACTATAGGGACTGGGGGACCGTATAAAAAGTTAGATTTCGTAATTTTATAAAATTGATTTTTTACTTTAAATAATGCCACAACATCAATATTTACCTCATTTGAAACGTTTTTGTAATTGGAACTATATGTCTACGACCAACGGTTGAGAAATTAAAGGTCAGCGATAGATAACATATTGCACCCTGTATATTATGTGAAAGGTGATGCTGCATTATTTATTTGATGGTCATGTTTTAATTTACTACAAGTCAAACCTGCACTACTGAGAAAAGTAAGCATGAACTATATTTGTTTAAACAAGTATAATATATAGTCTATATTCTATTACTGTTTATATTAAATGAAAGTTTGCCAACTGCTTACATTCCGGACATCAGGACGCTGGATAATAGATCCTATACTGTAGTACTAAACTTGGCACATATGTATCAATTCTTCAGATGCAGATATTAGTGATTTATGTCTGTTTGGTCAAATGCTTAATAAAAATATTAACCTTTTTATATATCATTTGTAAGACACCAAATCCTATTTCTAGTAAAAATGAAGCAAGTCCAAAAGTCTTGTTTTTTTTTTTCCTATAAAAATAACTTATAATCGACTTACAAATTTAAGAAAGATAGTAAGGAAAAAAAAAAAGAATCTATCTTTAAAAAATAATAATTGTGTGTAGTGCAATTTTTATTTATTTCTGAAATTTTTTGAATCTGTGACATGTAGTTAGTGAACTGATTGATTCAATTAGAAAATTTACAATATTAAATTGCTATGACTAAATAAATCCAAGTTAAAAGCACTGTTAATTAATTGCATATATTTTTCCCTTTCTCCTTTCAAATTAAATTAAAATTAATACAAACAGAAAATATGGAATAATAATATAATATTAATAATAATATAATATTAACTAACATTCAATCTGCTTGTCGAAATTCATGATTAATTTCTGGAATTGATTGATGAAATTCACGAGGCTTTTTCGCAAAAGACTGACAAAATTTACATTTTTCTCCAAGGCGAAATTCAGGATTTTTTTCGTTGTACAATCGGTGGATTGTGTGAAGTTTTTTTCCTGGGATTTGGAATACAGCCCTTGCAGATTATACACAGGAAAATGTTATATTATTAATGGAAAGTTCAACGTAATTTTAAAAATTAGTTGTAGAATTATTATATTAACCCTTAGTAATGGTATCTTATACAGGGTGTCCATAATTAAACGACCCTACTTTAAAGCTGTCTACATACGAAACTATTGGTCAGAAAGTTGTAAAATTTTGTGACGAACATAATGAAGAAATGGGAATTTGTTTGAGCACAAACAAAATTTAGTTCAAAATTTCACCACCAGAGTGCGTTTTTAAAATAAATTACACATTTAGCCACCACCCACTGAATACTAGGCCTGAGCTCTGAGAAAAAAATGGTGACTCGTAGTTGGAATTTTTTTTTTTTTTTTTTTTTTTTTCAGAGTTAGTACAGTCCGTTCAATTCAAACACCAATAATTTTTAAACGTTTTTGCGCTTTATTTTTTTTCAGAGGACGGTTTGTATATTTGTCTTATTTAATCTGAAAAAAATAAAGCGTAAAAACTTTTTAAAAAGTGTAATTCATTAAAAAATGCACTCTGGTAGTGAAATTTTGGACTATTTTTTTTTTTTTTTTTTTTTTTCGCTCAAACAAATTACCATTCCTTCATTATATCCGTCACAAAATTTCACAACTTATTGACCAGTGGTTTCATCTGTAGACAACTTTAAAGTAGGGTCGTTTAATTATGGACATCCTGTATATTTACGGAATTAAATACTTAACACAATCTGTAAAAACATGCTAAAGAGATTTTCCAAAATTTTATGCTCTAAATTAGACTTAAAGCACATTTGTGGCAACATTTAAATTCTATTAACTGATTATAAAATAATTATAATAAAACTATCAACAATAGAAAAAATGAAAGTCATTATTTTTGAAGTAAAGAAATTAAATTCCAATTGAAATTTTAAAAATATATATTCTGATAAGAATTTACAGTGGCAAAAAAATACAAATTCTCTTTTATAAGACTTTGGCGAGATTTAGAAAATGGCTTGGCAAGAGAGGAAAAATTTTCTGGCAACCTATTTACTATTTCATATACATAGGAATTTATTCAATTTTATACAACAGAAGCCATTTAACTAATACATATAAACAGAAGTAATCTATAAATTAGATAAACCAGAAGCCATTTATCTAATATGTGTAATCAGAAGCAATTCTTTAATGCAAACATAAACCTAGCATAAGAGACAATCAGTTTATTTTGGTAACTATTTATATCATTTGGCTACAAATATTACTTTCTTAAGCCCAAACTGCATCAATGCCATAAACATTAAGGCTAATATAACAAGTTGGAAATTGCTCGTCAAACGTGGCAAATGAGGTACGTTCGTACTATAGCTAGTTTTATAATTATTTTTTGCACCCCATGTTGTACTGAATGTATATTTTTTTTTGCATTTCATAAGTGCATAGTCTGTAACATCGTGAAAATGCACTGCAATAATTTTTTTCCAAATTCCCCGCAATGAAACGGAAGAATTTTGACTATCCCTATCATTAAACTATACATCCGATTTTCATTAAATTTGAAATGGCTCGACAAAATTTTGCAACAATTATACATTTAAAATTTCAGACCTTTTGAAAGGCTGCAACATCATTAAAATGCACTTGCAATAATTTTTCCCTTTGGCCGTAATGTAAAGAAAAACTTTTGATTGTCCCTGTCATTAAACTATACTTCCGATTTTCATAAAATTTGAAATGGCTCGACAAAATATTGCAACAATTATGTATTTAAAATTTCAGACCATTCGGAAGGCTGTAACATCATTAAAATGCACTTGCAATAATTTTTCCCATTGGCCGTAATGTAAAGAAATACTTTTGACTGTCCCTGTAATTAAACTATACATCCGATTTTCATAAAATTTTAAATGGCTCGACAAAATTTTGCAACAATCATATATTTAAAATTTCAGACCATTCGGTTGGATAGTTTTTGCTCTGTTATATGCGGACAGACGGACTGAACGACGACTATAGGTGCTACGTATTTATATAATTATGAACGCACCTAAAAAGGAATTACCCAAACAGAACTAATTTCAATTGTAAACTGTGTTTATCTGCTTCACAGAAGGAAAAAAAAAGAAAAAATAATAATTACCTTGTTCATGTAGTTCTTTTAGAGATACTAATCTTTCCACAACTTGAGGTAAAGTGGTACTAAGTTCGTCAACTTTTTTTGACAATTCATACAGCTCATTTATCTTGCTCTGTTTATCAGCATCTTCTACTTGCTGTTTTTTATCAGAGACTTGTTGCATGCACTGATGTAAGAAAACAAGGCGACTCTCAATTTGCTCAATGTAGCCAGGATCTAGCAGATTTAACTTAGATGAAAGTATACTAATAGCATCCTAAAAACAAAATTAAAGAATGAGAATATTTTAAAAGTATGTAACTAGGAACAGTAGTAGAAGGGTGATTTACCATAAAGAGATAATTAATGTAAAAAAAAAAAAAAAAAAAAAAAAAGAATTTTAGAACTGAAAGGATTTTAGATTAGTAGGAAATGATTAAATATTGCAGAATTTAGAAGTCAAGGTGGGAAGAATAGTCACTATTTCTTTTGACCAGTTTTGAAATTGAACATGTTCCTCTGAAAGGAATTTTTGCAGTTCCAGGAGGGATTTTGCACTTCTAAAACATTAATGAGAATGAAATCTCAAATCTTCAGGGAGGAGTGTATGCATGTAACATCCCAAGTGTTTTGACTCATTTCAATAATTAAAACAGGAATTTTTATTAATCTTAGTCACACTTTTGTACAGCAGTTTTACCAATATCTGATTACATATACAGTCGGCTCTTGTTAATTCGAACTCGTCGGGACCACAAGAAATGTTCGAATTATCCAGAGTTCGAATTATGAAAAGTATGAGAGAAAAACATATTTAAAGGGGTACTATTACAAAGGAATTAATGTATAATATTTTTTTTATTTATTTCGACTGTTATCGTTAGAATATGACTTAATATAAATTAAACGATATAAATACACAAATTAATTATTAATATTAAGACAATATAAATAAAACATAAAAATTAGTAATACGAGGGTGGTTCAATAATTATTGTCCCAAATGTGTATAAAATATTTGTACTGCGATGGGTGATGTGGAATATTGAAGCCTGATGCTTATATTATCGATTTCAGAACTGTAGCTGCTATATTAACATATTTTTTTTTCCTTTTTGGTATGAGAAGTCGCACCTAGCTTGAAAGGGGGGGGGGGTAACAGTAAATGAGACGTGGCTACTGTCGTTTGGACTCAGGATCATAGTAATGTAGTGACGTTCATCCACTGTCACAAAACTATCACAGAACTGCTTCATGTCTGGCTCCATACCAGCTATCCCCCCAACCCTGCCCTTTCAAGCTAGGTTCCACCTCTCACACCTAAAACGAAAAATATTCGTTAATATAGCAGCTACGGCTCTGGAATTGAGCATATAGGCATCTAAGACAATAGACTTCGATATTCCACATCAACGATCACAGTACAAATGTTTTATACACACTCGGGACAATAATTATTGAACCACCCTCGTACAGTATAAACCAGCTAGCTGTATTTTAAAATTTTTATTAATTGTACTATAATTTTCTTGCCTGAAATGAGATGAACATTTAAGAAATTATTTACACTATTTATCATCACTATGACAAAATTTATCAATTGTTTGCTTAGTCCTATTCCTTTTTGACTTTTGAAAAGAGGTTTTCCCTATCTTTAAAAGATGTGCACTATGTGGATTTCTGGGAATGTCACTGGGTTAAGTGCTAGAGAAGGGATTAGGAAGAAGCATAATGGAAAAAGGGGTGGAGGTGTCATTGATGGACAGGCGGGTCACTATGAAAGCGGATATCAAATGCATGGGATTATATGTATACTAGTTCAGAACAATTCTGACAAAAATAAAAGAAAGAAAGTTATTTCAAGGATCCAAAATCCGTGAAAAAGAAAGGAAAAATAAAAAAATGGAATTTTCGTTAGTTCGAATTAAACGAAGTCAAGAGAAACCGAGTTCGAATAAATGAAAATTTTTAACGTTATTCTGCAATTGAAAATTTCTGGAATTCATGATTAGTTTGAATTAAGCGAAGATTCGATTTATCCGATTTCGAATTAATGAGAGCCGACTGTATATGATTGTTTCTGATGGTGTGTTTTTGCACTGTTTTATTATTTTTAAACAAAAACTTTTTTTCAGCTTTATCAATAGTATGATCTACTTATCCATAAAATATTAGCATGAAGCAAAAATTTTTATAAAAAGCTATTATTGTAGATAATGGGTTAATAACAATTATCTATAAAGCAATTAATGACTTTTTTAAAACATGAATTGGAGAAGTTTTAGTGATTTTCAGAAAACAGGTTAAAGATTGCAGCTATGCATCAAAATTACAAATATGGTAACTTTCTTGTATTCCACATCACTAAATGAAGTAAAGTTTCTTTTCTGTTATGAGTTGTTATGTGATTATGTTACTGCAAACAATAAGGAATTCCTTGGGGGGGGGGGGGGGGGCAAAGAATGGCTCAGAGAAACATACCCACTGAGCATCAAAATCTCTACATTGCAGAAGATTTAATTTTATGCTCATTAATAGTTTAAAAGTGCAAATCCACCCTCATAATTCCATGTCCACCTATCCCTCAGAACTGCAGAAATTGCTTACCCTCCCTTCCCCACTTACATTAAAAGAAAAAAAAAATTCTGAATTCAACACTCAAGAAATAATAACCCTCAACAGAATAAAATTCAAATTCAACACTTAAGAAATAATAACCCTCAATAGAATAAAATTCAATCTGATTGTTGGGAAGTATATAAAGTGGATGGATTGGCACATGCCAGAAACAAACATCCTCAAGTTAATCATAAGCCCAACTTTAATTGATTTTGATACTGCATGAAATGCACAAATAATTTAAGGATGTAGAAGAATATGAAATGGTAAAAGGAATGTTAACATGGAAGAGTTACTACTATTTAGAATCCCATTTGATTTAATTCAAGTGGTGTTAAGTGCATGAAAAAATGCAGTTATTTTCAACAATGTCAAGTTAAATAGCAAGAGCTTTCTGCATAATATAAAAATAATATCAGATTAGATGTTAGCAGGCTGGCCACAAAATGAGGAGCTTGATCCAATGTTCGCAGGTTTGATTCCAGTATGGTCTGAGAAGACCTGTGCAAGATTTTCAGACTTTCTGCAGTACAAGAATGATAATTTGGATATAGACAGGGTGGCAACTGCACAGATAATCACTTTATCGAGTTGATGGCTGAAATTCCAGGATTAGACAGAACTCGATTAGCATATTAAAATGTAACTGGTCTGCCAAGTCATATCTTGGTGGAAACAACCCACAAACCTGATTTTAATGGTTGAGCTGTAGATTTATCATTGTGTTTTCCTGCACTCAAAGACATGAAAACATGGAGGACTGACAGCAGGAAAACACAATGGTAAACCTACCAGTCAACCACTAAATTCAGGTTTGCAGGTGATTTCCATCAAGATATGACTTGGCAGAACAATTGAATTTTAATATGCAGATAGAGTTTTAACTAATCCTGGAATTTCAGTCGTCAACTCGATGAGGTGATGGTTTGTGCAGCTGCCTCCCGGTTTAGTAACTTTCTTTTCAAAAGTCCTCCGTGAAGATACATGTCCTTTAGCAATATGAGCAAAACTGATTGGTGTTTAACAAAATCCTTTACCTCTCTCAATTTACTATTTTCTTATTTGTATATTGTTGTTGCATATATTTAAAATTATATTTAATTCTTTTTATGAAGCAGTAGACACCATTAGTCTTGGGTCTGATTAGATTTTATACCAACATTTATGATTTGTTGAAATTTTATATATTCCGTAGAAATTTACAAAGCAAAATAAACATTACTGATTTCATAAAGAAGATTTGGTAATTATACATTATCATGGGCCCAGTTAGCATATCTTATCAGTGGCAGCAATTTTATACAACCTTGTGTATCATGGGAAAAGTTTGCCTTATAATCAATTATGCAAAATACACATGCATGGTTCAATCCATCAGACGCAAAATATCATAAGAAAAAAAAAATAAATTCAGTAAATATTTAGAACATGCAAAAACAAGATGGAAGTTTAAAAAACGATTAATCCATTATTTTATTTTTTTTACAAAACTGAATTAAATGAAGCCGAAAAACAACACTGAAAAGAAAGTGTACATAATAAAAACACACATTCTTACATGGAAGGGAGGTTAAGGCATGCTCCAAAGTTTCCCACAACTTTTATTTAAATATTCATTTTGGAATTATTTTTAGAAATTAAGTAGATCTAAGCTACGAATATCACATAAGTATAGATATTATTTAATATTATTGTTAGTGTATTCCAGAAGAAGGAAGAGTGTATGGCGAGAAATTTTTAAAAACTTCATTACGTGTTTTGAACTTTAAATGAAACAGTTTTTTAGCTTTATATAAAGAATTAAATATGAATGTTCTTAATAAATAATTTCCAAACAAAAAAAGTTAAATTGTCTGGTCGCTAGTATTTAGGGAAAAAAAAAAAAAAAAAAAAAAAAAAGACTATAGCTATAAATTAAAATATTAAAAACAAATAACAAAATATACTTACTGTAATACTTTTTCCATCTGTATTTGATGTCAAAAATGACTGCAATAAATAATCATTATTAA
Organism: Maratus speciosus; assembly: GCA_963932465.1. Taxonomy (NCBI): domain Eukaryota; kingdom Metazoa; phylum Arthropoda; class Arachnida; order Araneae; family Salticidae; genus Maratus; species Maratus speciosus. The sequence goes on along the minus strand of OZ010788.1, from coordinate 607,047,800 downwards.
ATAAAAATTACAAGAAATGAAGTAAAAATAATTTTTAAATGAATATTCAGGTTATGCTGATTATATTTAATTTAGAAAGAATTACATTTTTATTATTTAGGTTAATAGCAACTTGGTGAATAACAATCACTAATTTTAACATTTACAAACAATACCCAAAAATAGAAAAAAAACTGCTAAATTAACCCTTATTAAATTAGGATTACACTGCATTAGTATAATTATAACTGAAACTTAATAAATTTTTCAAAAAGTTATTTTTATAAAAAGAAAAAATTATAGTTTAAAAACAAATAACTTACCAACTTTTTCTTATCTTGCCCAATAATGTTTTCAAGATTTCTCAAACGTTGCTCTAAAGTTGCCAACTACAAAAAAAAATATTTATGAAATTACAGTTATTAAATAAGTCTTTTTACAGCAGCATGTACATATGAGTATTAATATACAGTCGAACTTGGTTAAAACACGCTTCAAGGGACTGAACAAAAGTCGTGTATTAAATGTGATTTCCATAATCGTCTAAATGAACTTAAGAGCTTTAGTTTATATGTTTACGGTTGAAAGTTGTGTCTTTTATGCATACTTAGATTATTAAAGTATAACTGTGCTGTAAGAACTAAGTTTACCTCATTGTCTGTTCTTATAAAACAGACAGGAATAATAACTAGAAATAAACATGGATTCCAATATAACCTTATTGTCAATTAATACATTACAACCAAAAATAAAACAACAAAAGTAGTTTTTCTTCCTACTAGTCTAATGTTTTTAAACATAAACAAAAAATATTATACCTTTGTAGCACAACTACATTATTAAAATCATATTTAGTATTTTTAATAAGTACCCTTATAATCAATCATTTTTAGGTGCGTTCGTAATTATATAAATACGTAGCACCTATAGTCGTCGTTCAGTCCGTCTGTCTGTCCGTCCGTCTGTCCGTCCGTCTGTCTGTCCGTCCGCATATAACAGAGCAAAAACTACCCGACCGAATGATCTGAAATTTTTAATATATAATTGCTGCAAAATTTTGTCGAGCCATTTCCAATTTTATGAAAATTGGATGTATAGTTTAATTACAGGGACAGTCAAAAGTTTTTCTTTACATTAAGGCCAATGGGAAAAATTATTGCAAGTGAATTTTAATGATGTTACAGACTTCCGAATGGTCTGAAATTTTTAATATATAATTGCTGCAAAATTTTGTCGAGCCATTTCCAATTTTATGAAAATCGGATGTATAGTTTAATTACAGGGACACCCAAAATTTTTCCGTTACATTACGGCCAATGGGAAAAAATTATAGCAAATGCATTTTAATGATTTTACAGCCTTCCGAATGGTCTGTAATTTTTAATATATAATTGCTGCAAAATTTTGTTGAGCCATTTCCAATTTTATGAAAATCGGATGTATAGTTTAATTACAGGGACACCCAAAAGTTTTCCGTTACATTATGGCCAATGGGAAAAAATTATTGCAAATGCATTTTAATGATTTTACAGCCTTCCGAATGGTCTGAAATTTTAAATATATAATTGCTGCAAAATTTTGTTGAGCCATTTCAAATTTTATGATAATCGAATGTATAGTTTAATTACAGGGACAGTCAAAAGTTGTCCGTTACATTACGGGGAATGGGGAAAAAATTATTGTATGTGCATTTTAATGATGTTACAGACTATGCACTTATTAGGCGCGTTCGTAATTATATAAATACGTAGCACCTATAGTCGTCGTTCTGTCCGTCCGTCTGTCTGTCCGTCCGTCCGCATATAACAGAGCAAAAACTACCCGACCGAATGATCTGAAATTTTTAATATATAATTGCTGCAAAATTTTGTCGAGCCATTTCCAGTCTTATGAAAATCGGGTGTATAATTTAATTACAGGGACAGTCAAAAGTTTTTCTTTACATTAAGGCCAATGGGAAAAATTATTGCAAGTGAATTTTAATGATGTTACAGACTTCCGAATGGTCTGAAATTTTTAATATATAATTGCTGCAAAATTTTGTCGAGCCATTTCCAATTTTATGAAAATCGGATGTATAGTTTAATTACAGGGACACCCAAAAGTTTTCCGTTATATTACGGCCAATGGGAAAAAATTATAGCAAATGCATTTTAATGATTTTACAGACTTCCGAATGGTCTGAAATTTTTAATATATAATTGCTGCAAAATTTTGTTGAGCCATTTCCAATTTTATGAAAATCGGATGTATAGTTTAATTACAGGGACACCCAAAAGTTTTCCGTTACATTATGGCCAATGGGAAAAAATTATTGCAAATGCATTTTAATGATTTTACAGCCTTCCGAATGGTCTGAAATTTTTAATATATAATTGCTGCAAACTTTTGTTGAGCCATTTCAAATTTTATGAAAATCGAATGTATAGTTTAATTACAGGGACAGTCAAAAGTTTTCCGTTACATTACGGGGAATGGGGAAAAAATTATTGTAAGTGCATTTTAATGATGTTACAGACTATGCACTTATGAAGCGCAAAAAAATATATATTCAGTACAATATGGGGTGCAAAAAATAATTATAAAACTAGTTATAGTATGAACGCACCTCATTTGCCACGTTTGACGAGCAATTTCCAACTTGTTTAATGTTTTATACAATAAGAAAAAACTATCTATGTCAGTCTTTGTATAAGAAACTTTATTAGCATGGCAAAAAGTAAACCAAGCATAGAAAATATAAAAGAAATACCGTAAAGCAGATGCATTTGTTCAGCTTCACAAGTTCTGGTACTTTTATTTTGCTCCTGTCTTGGTTCAACACCTGCTAATTTGTTCAGCATTTGCTAATTTAATAGGGCTTTTTATTCAAGTATCTATCAAAATCTCCAATTAGTAATATTCGTCTTATTTAATAAGCTGTTTCAGGTTAGTGAACTTTTTATTACAATATTTATCACTATTTCCAAATAGTAATTGTCAATTTCTCGTAATTAAATAAAGTGGTTATTACTAATCAGAAATAGTGGTAGATATTTGAATTTAAAAAATCCGCTAAATTGGCAATACTGTAAGTAGAAGAGCAAATAAATTCATATCTGTGTCTATGAATTTGCGTCTTAAATGAGATTTTTTACACAAAGGGACGGAACTTTATCGCATATTAAGCGGGATCACATAGTAACGGTTTGCATATTAAACTGGATATTTTTACATTAGTTTTATGGGTGATATTCAAGGTACTGGAAAAAATCCAGTTATTAAGAGAGATCGCATCTTAACCGGATCCAACTGTATATTAAATATATTGATTTAAATTCATGTTAATAAATAAATAATACAATTTAAAATATCAATTAGAATTTAAATTAAATTTTAGAGTGGCATAGAGACACTGAAAAATTAACATTTTTAACTCGCAAGGCTGTGTATTGAGCACATAGCCAATGAGACTATAGCTATTAAATATATGGAATTGTTTTTTGTTTAGACTTTAGTTGGAAACAAATGAATATGAAAGATTTCTGTTGATGGTCAAAATTATAGAAGTCACACAGAAGAGCCATCACAATTACTGAAATGGAGAATCTTTAAGAGCCTACACTAGTCAAGTGAAGGAATTAGAACCCTATGTTAAACCTATGGAGAAATCTTTTCAGATTTCTTGCTTGCATTTTAATATTTTATATGGTTTATTTTGCATAAAATAACTGAGGTCAATATCTAACATTGTGCATTTGTACTTTTTCATTTTGGTTGCAGTTTTTTTTATAAGAAGGCAGCTTCACTTTCAGAACCGGTTCAAAAGTGTAAGCGTCTGGATATTAAAAAACTGTTACCAAAAATTGAAAAAGTACAAACGCACAATGTTAGATATCAACCTCATGTATCTTATGCAAAAAAAAAGTAAAAATATTAAATTTATTTTGTTGCAGACCAGTGTTATTAGATATAAACAGGTTTCAAATTGAGTGCATTATCTCAGTTATCAATTTACACTGGTCATAATTGAGTCTAGATCATGTTAATATATGTCCAGAACAAAAGTTGGATAAAGTTTTTAAATATTTCATAGTCCAAAGAATTGCATTAAAACATGGTCAACACATAATAATGCAAAATATGTTTATTTAAAAGAAAAAAAAAAAAAGCAGATTATTTACAACTATAAATAAGATTATAATGACAGAATTTAAAAAATTTTGAGGAAGGTATAGTACAAAAATTACCTCATTAAGGAGGCTACTTTGGCTTTTATGGATTTAAAAAAGAATATGCTAGATAAAGTTGAATAAGGGGACATAAAAAAAGAAGAAGATATATGTCAGTTATAAGATGTTAATAATATCAGCCAGCATTTTTCTTATCTGCTCAATCTTAACCAAACAGCTGATTTGGAGTTGTCTTTTCAATGAAAAACAAAGGAAAAAACATTGGATTATGCTAGAATAAACTTCCTCAATAATTTTAGTCACTGAGATGCATGCAAGAAGTTCACCAATTTGAAGGTACTAAACTTGAAGATGACTCACTAAAGATATTATTATAAAATCATGTCTAAATCAGAAAGTTAACACTGAAAAGTTACTACAGCTAATCTATAGAACATTCTGTTCATTCACCTATCAATAATACAAATAGTACAGCAGATTGGGAAATTTTAAAGCTGCAAATTTCTTCCTTTTAAAAATTTTTAACTAAAATTCTTTTGAGCTAATTTAAAAACTGAAATGTATTTAATTAAAGCATGCAATTTATTATGCTGTATAATACAGTAGTTTACAGAAAATCAAGATAATATTTCTTGTGTAGAACTCTCAAAACACATTTATCACATTAAAAATGGGGGGAGGGGAGAGAGAGCTTTTGAAGTGGTAATTTAGAGATTTGCTGAAAATTTTCAATCTTGGATACAAGCCCAAAATTTTTCTTTTCATGTAGACTTTGAATAAGATTATTATTGTATTCCATGGCTTGATTTAATCAGATGCTAAAAATGATTTTTAAATTCACATACCCACCCTCTATTGTCAATCATGAAAATAAATAAAGATAAGGACTTAAGTTTGTTTATTTGCGTGGCACATATTTAAGTTTTCTTTAAAATATTTATTTAGTAATTCCAAACATAAAGTTAGAATAACAATAGAAAAAGTATTGTTGCAGACTAAATCTCTACATGTATGGATTGGATCTCTATGGATTTGCTTATAATGATTTTAAATAACAATTTGAAATAAAAATCAATTTACTGTCATTAAACAATATTCTTATCCCCTCCCCTCACCTCCCCCCCCCCCCCCCCAAAAAAAAGAAATATAATTTTGATAAAGCTGTTTTGGCACAACCAAATCTAATGTCTGACTCATGCTCCCCTTTTCTGATACTAAACTTTCTCTCAATCATACCAACTTAATATTTAATGTCCCCCTTCTCATAAACATGAGGTATCTCATAAACGCCTGATAGGTCTTCTTACTTTACTGGATCAAACTGCTTATTAAGTAAATTCTTTAATTTTAGTGGTGGTTTTGCAATTACTTTAATATTAAACTTTTTTTAATTTAAATTTCAACTTCTCAAAACTACCTTTCAAATAGGGAAAAGAAAGTCTTTTAAATTTTGTAACCTTCAATTAATGTATGATTAATGTCATTTATCTATAAAATAAAAGCCTAAGTCATGTGACTGTCAACAATAAATCAGGGCTGACCGCTTCAGTTTTTATATGCCAGGCGCAATTTTGCTACTTTTATATTAGCTGGGCACAGATGATTAAATTGCCAAATAGGGTTCCATCGCCATCATTTCATTTAAGATATAAACATATCACTAATTTTATTTTAAATACATATGTATCATTTAAAATACATATCTTTGATCTCTAATAATAAAAGCCTAAGTCATGTGACTGTCAAAAAACAAAAACGGGCTGACCACTTCGCTTTTCATTTATGCCAAGCGGCCATTTTTAATGAAAATTATTTTTTCCAATAAAACTGCATAAAAGTTACATTTTTAGAAAGATTGTTCAAAAATAATAAATGTTTAAGTGATAAATTAAATACAAATAATGATATATTTTGAGATAACTTCAGTTAAAATTAGGCTGATAGCTGAATATCTCATTCCATCAAAGTAAACAAACAATAGAGATTCATTCATCATGACGAGCGATTAAAAATATTAAACCATGAAGGTAATCATTCGTAAAGCGAGTTTTCCAGAGAGCAATTTAAAAGAATTAACCTATGTGTGATTTTTATAGCTGTCAAACTGTGAGGCAAAATGCAACTTTATTTGTGACGTCATTCGTCTATAAACCAACAAAATTAATTTTAGTTTTAGAATTGTGCCATACATTGTGAGCTCGCAGTTCATTAAACACGAATCATTTTTTAAAGCTATAACTTACATTTTTCGCTGATGCTGAAGTGGATTTTACCATTTATCACTTACTTGATGAGGAAAGACCTACATGAAAATTTTAACATCGAATTATGCATAATTTTTTTTTCTTTGTTTTAAGATCCAGGCTACGAACATTTCCCAGTAAAATTTTGTAATTTAAATGTTAAATTCACAGTAATTTTGTTGAAGCTGGCTCTGGATCTTTTGGGTGTTGTATTAGCTAAAGTATGCCAATTGGCAGAAGACCCAATTACGGAAGATTACTTAATTTGTTTAAAATCTCTGCATTAGGGAACTTATTACGAGCACAACTGATAAGCAAATGAGATACTTACATGTTATCCAGCCATATCATATGCAACTGCTCCAAGTATGGTGGCAATTACACTAATTACAGTAACCCTTACTTTTTGACAACTTTATAACGTATCATACATAATAAGAGCTATAACATAATAATACATAATTTATTATTTTTTATTATAGTTTGCAGTTTTTTCCTATTTATTTATTATAATTCATTTATTATATTTTGTTTATTAATTTATCAATTTATTTGATATTGTTTACCATTTTTAACAATGTTATGTATTAAATAATGTTAAATTACTGTTTTGAAAATGATTGGCAACGATAAACAAGGTTGGGAATTGACAACCATTTTTGACGATCTATCTTATGGCCTGGATAATACATCGCAAATGGACATGAAACATAAATGACTAATTGACTTAAGCAGTTTTTGTCAAGAAATATAAAATACATAACAACAAAAAAGATATGAAATACCACCATGATTGTAAAGAATTCTTGACTTTTCTGTCAGAATCTTCTGATTTGTTCAAGAATTAAGCAAATAAATTAAATTGTAAATAAAAGTAACATGTTGCAATGCTTAGCATGCATTTCAAGGTGACTAGTTCCTATAATAATTGATAATACTTCTATATCCATTTGAACCTGCTATATTATGAATATTATCTTATCTAATTAATTATTTAAAAATTCCTCTGAACAAACCTAAAATGCTCTATTAACCATAAAACGAAAAGTGGAGAATTTATAACTAAAAGGTGAACAAGCGGAATTTGGATTGATATGCTGACTATTCATTTTCTTTCTATAAACTGTTCTTTTCAAAGAATCAGACTCCCTAATTAAACAAGTATACACAAAAATGAAAGACTACAATTTTCATCTAATTCATATGTAAATTATATGTTTTTATCTAATTCAGAAACCTCACTAACAAAAGTAATGAAAGATTCCATCCCTCCCCTCATCCCAAACCAAAAAAACATCATCAACATACCTTTTCTAAACAAAAGATAATTTATTAAACTTACCTAATAATTCAAGATATAATATAATTAAAAAATTTTTGTAAGTGTCATGTCAAAACATGGCAAGATGATTGTTTGTTTATATATGTATTTTGTGTGACACCTTACTTAAGTAAAAGAAAGTTTTTATGAATTTAATTTAATCCTATAAAACATTCCACAACATAGCTATGGATAATGGAGTTTCAAGTCCCGAGGCTTAATCTGTTAAGCTACATGATATTGCAGAGTGTATGCTATTGTCACAGGCTGTTTGAGTTTATTATGTTAGTCTGAGTCATTCAAGATAGCTCAGTTGGTAGAATGTCGATATATTAAACCAGAGGTCCTAGGTTCAACGACTGGGCCAAATATTTTTTACTCAGTTGGAACTAGAAGTTCCCTTGTTAAGATTTCACCAATATTTGATTGAGAAAAAAATAATTTTATAAAAAGCAATTTTTTTTTTCCAACAATATTTTAAAACACATAACTTCTAGCAAAAATATAAAGTTTATAAGAAAACAGTAAAGAGTAAACAATAAAAACAATTTATCACAGTTCTATTATTGCAAAAACATAATACTGACATGTCATAAAAATCCTTAATTAACATATTTAAGCTATTACTTTGGAAGCCTGCTCCAATTTGGCTTGATCAGGTTTCACATACAACTCATATTTTACAGTATCTTCAACAGAAGTAACAGAAGATGGTTTTCCCTTCTTTTCAGATACAGGAGCATTTTTGAAAGATTCCAACTGCACTAATAACTTCCTACAGGCAAAATATGTAGCATTATAAGCTGGCATAAAAGGAAATTTAAGTTTGATCATAACTGCCATACACATACATACATTGCTATGTTGGAATTCTGCAAGGGAAAATTGTGTGTGGAAGGCGGGGTGATTTATTTTAGCAAGATGGTACTAGTGGCATGTAAAATAGACAAATGTTTAGCCATAAGAATTTTAACCAGCTAAAGTTGTATAAAAGGTACTATGATAACCATGTATGACATGTATGACTCATTTAATTTCAAACAGATATGCTGAATGATATGTCACAATATCATAACAAATGAACAATTTTTGTAAGATATTAACTGTACTGACAGTGTCTTAAAGGGAAAAGATGCAGCATCATTGCATAACATTCAAAAATGCATAGATTAACATTTTCTGCTACATTACAATTTTCAGACATTAACAGCCATATACATCAACACAAAGCAAAACTCAAAGCAAAAGAGCTGGCAACAGCAATAACTTGTTTTATGCAATATGGTAATTTTCTTGACTAAACGAAACGAACTACAGCAGCTTGTAAGCTTCTTTAAGTTTAAAGTTGTTATGAATAACAGGATTCATACACATTTTCAAAATAAATTTCCCCCAATTTATTTTCCTGGTGCTATATCTATTGTGTGTGGCCGTGGATCGCCGTAGTGGTTGTCTGAAAATTAAAATGAATTGGCAACCAATGAAAATATTAAGAATTAAAGTTAAATATACAAAATAATTAATTTAGAAAATGTTGCCTTTGAAATATTCAATGACGGAAGCTGAAAAATAAAAAAGTGTAAAATAACTCACCCGGAGATTGAAGGTACAGTTGACACATATTTTATTGACATATTTTATATGCACTGCATGCATAATAATTTGAATGACTATTATTGGTAGAAAATTAAAATTTTCCTGGCCAGGAATACGACATATTTGTGTGAAGAGGAAAATACATTTACATGATATTGCACTATGTAAACAATCCTTCAAAATTGCTGAAATTGATGCAAACCTGAGAGTTCACTATATAAACTAATTTTATACTGTCCGAAGTATTATGTCCATAGTCCAGATTAAAGATCCTGTATTTAGGAATATATTGGTAGATGAGAGTTTGAAGATAAACTGGAGATTGTATATTTTTTACTATTGAAGATTTATGACGATAAGCAATAACTGTAAAATTGATGAAGGCACAAAGGATCACAGTGTTGAAATAGTCATCACAATAGGTTAGATGCAGACCCGTACTGAAGTTGTCGGAGATAAACTGGAGATTATATTTTTTACTAATGAAGATTCAAGACGATAAGCAGTAACTGTAGAATTGATGATGGCACATTATCGGTGGAGCTCAGCTCGACATCGCAGAAGTTTTTACGAACGGGAAAGGACACTCAGTTATTAAGCAAATCCTTTGAGGGCTATTAATAATCTCAAAGAAATGAATACATTAAAGTAGAATTGATGATGAAGTTTCAGCTGCTGGGAGTACAGAAAATTGACATGGGAGAGCTTACAGTTCATAAAATTGAAAAAGAAAAGAACATTTCTTCGTCTGGCTCCAAAAACTAAAAAATGGCTTCCAAAATGCAGTAATGCTACTTCTTCCTGAAAAATTCTTAGTCTGGGGCTAGAGCCCCAAACATACGTGTGTCCTCCTCCTTACATTGTTGGCAAGTCCTAGAGACGAAGCGCACATGGCCCCCCCAAAAGATCGTTGGGCCGACGCTGAACTCAAATTCGCCAATCAGCGACCGGCACGTGCACATCTGAGTCATCACGATAGCGATTTTCATCGCAATCGAAATATCGATAACGATTTGTATCGTAATCGAAGTTGCATTCCCCCTGCATTCCTGAGTACCGGCGATATCACGCCGTGATACCAAAACAAGATGGAGGATAGAGTGACGTCACGATGTCCTTTTCTGCGAGGAAGAAAGATAAAAAATGTCTAACTGCGTCGTGGAAAAAAAATGGATCGCGCGTCTTTTAAAACTGACAGAAGTGATTAAATTTTGTAATGCGGATATCTCGCTAAATTACAGTTTAAAATTAATGAAATTTTGGCAATCGCTTAGAAATAAATAGTAGCATCCAATAAAAATAGTTTTGGAATAAAATAATTAATATTAAATAACTTTTTAAATTTATATTTTCGGAAGTTAGCGATTATAAGAAAAGCATTGCAAGTTACTTTAACAAACGATATTCCGTAATGTTTATATTTTAAAAGATCTGTACATTATTAGAATTATATTTAATTGCATATTATAATATTTATTACTTTGAATAATTATTAATTATAGGATTATTAACGGAATATAAATTATTTAGAATGCTTTTTATTTATTTACTTAATACGTTTTTAAAGTTGTTTTTGAACTTAAATATTTAAATTTAAATAGAGAAATAATGCAGACGATAAATTAATAATCTGAAATATTGAAAATGTAACACCTGGATTAATAACTTTTCCATATAAACAACTGACAATATATTTTTTAATCAATATCATGTCCCACCCACCAAAAAGGATCATCTCAAAAATAAAGTTATAAATCCTATACAAAAAACAATTTATTTAATTTTTATTTATGAGGGCTTTTCAAAAAATAAAAATACAATGCTGCATACACACTCAAAAAAAATCTTATTTGATAAAATGTTTATTACGAATTATTTACAGCTATATATCTTATTTTTCAAAATAACTGCCGCAGTTGTCCAAGCGTTTATTTAGTCTCGGTACAAGCTTCTGTATCCCATTGTCATAGAGGTTTGCCACCTTTTGTCAAAACTTCTTCAACTTCAATTTTGATCTCACCATCGTCGTTGAACTTTTTGCCCTGCAAGGTGTCTCGTCAGGTAAAGGAATACATGGAAGCCACTGGGTGCAAGGTCCGGACTATATAGGGGATGGCTTAAAACTTCCCACTTGAATTTTTTGCATAGCGCATGAGGAAGTCGAGTGTGTAGCCCATCCTCTTCTTTTTGCGTTCTTCCGTTAACATTTTCGGAACCCAGCATGCACACAATTTACGGTACCCTAAAGTCACAGTCACAGCTTCATAAAGAGTTGTCATAGTCACTTCAGGTACGATTTTATGCAACTCATTCATTGTGAGACACCTATTTGTCCAAATCGCTCCCTCCGTTCTTTGAAGAAGGGCATCAGAGATCACAGATGGTCTACCTTTTCTGGGTTCTTCATAAATATTGGTCCTATCACTAGAGAAAGCGCAACATCATTTTGCTACATTTTGTTGATTCATAATGCTCCCATAGACAGAAACAATTTCTTTGTGAATTTCCGCTGGACGCTTCCCTTTTGCATGAAGAAAACGTATGATGGATCAAACTTCACATTTGGCGGGATTTTTAATTGACGCAGACATTCTAAGCATTTGCTACACGAAGCACAGGATACTCATAGAATTAACGAATGACTGTGAGAGAAAAGTCAAAGGTTCAAGGTTACAATCTGCGTTACCAACGTGCTCATAAAATTTTTTTCCACCTATCGTCTGTGTTGTATCTTTAAGTTTCAAAAAACCTCCGTACATTAGTTGTATAAAATTGGAAATTGTCTTCAAACACTAATTTCCCCCCAAAAATCTGCTGAATCATAAGCACATACATAGGCTCAAAAATGAAAAAACTTTATAAACTTATTGTTGCATGATAATAAATTAAAGAATTTCAAACAAGACCTTTGGCAGAAGAAATTGTCATTTAAAAATTAATGAAATCCTTAATAAATGGAACAATGAGTTTTCATTAAGCAAAATATTTATCAATGATTATCTTACAGAAAAGAAAAGCTAGTCTACATTTTTCAACTCTACTACTTAACAATTTATGACTTCATTATGACATCACAATTACAGTCTATACAGCAATTGCTTGCATTTCACAAAGTAACTGATCGTTTCCCTACATTTCAGTACATTTTGGACTTTCCCCCGGGGTTTCCCTGAGATTTTACAATCAAAAATTTCCCACTGAGATTTCCCAGATTTTCATGATCCTCTGAGGAGAATTAACCCTAAAGAAATGTGGTTTTCCATTATAATGTAATGTTTCATCTTATTTTTCTTTATTTTATTCACCATTTGGATCACATAAAACACAACAGTCTAGATACATGCCTAATGCAGATTAATTGATATCTGATTTAGTTTATTTGAATTTTAGTTAATTTGAATATTATATAATGATAATTTGAATATGTATCTACTTGGAACTGAAATTAAAAAGAGTCAGTTTTTGTAATTTCCAAAAATGAATAAATAAAGAGGAGTGAATCAATAAAAGTGAAACTTTTTTAAAAGTAAAAAGTAAACTATAAAACAGCAGTTACAGAAATTAAAGGACTGGACACAATAATTATAATAATTCTTGATATTTTATGTGTATTTCTTCTTAAAAATTCAACAAATACTATGAGTCACAAAGACATTAAATTTTATACAAACATATCTCAAGCATTTTTTATTAAATAAAATTTAATGAACATATTAGTAGGTACAGCTGATTAAATTATAAAAATCATGAAAATAAAAATACTCACTTATGTAAAGAGCCTAAAGGATCTGACATTTCTGCAAGGGCTTCGGAACCCAATATTTTTTCCATGTGTAGGTTTTGCAGCTCCTTTTGTAACTGTTCAATCTGTTGCAGAAGAACTACAGGAGGAACTTGTGAGGATTCAGTTTCCTTTTCAGATTCGCTCTGTAACATCACAAGAAATATATAGCGATTAAGGTTATTCTACGTAGTATGATAAATAACACTATTATTGTTAACTGTTACTGCAGTCAAGAACAATTAAAGATATCTTATTGTGGGAAGACGTCATTCCTTTCTGCTAGGTCATGTGTAGTTTGTTCTATGACTTGCGAACACTACTCTTGGATAAAGACTCTCTACAGATCGGCTGAATGCGGGAGGCGTAACTACGAGCCAGTGGCCGAAATAAACTGATGTGATGATTAAAAAGAAAAAGATTGTCATGTTTTGGCGCAGAGAACTGTAGATCAGAGCAGTGATGAAAGATGTTCTTTTAAGACGCAGACAAATGACATAGAGCTTTTAAATAATGTTTTAAGCCTTGTATTTAACGGAATGTATATAAATTTGTAGATATTTGTATTTAACGTATAATACATATATTCATTCATTCAAGTGTTATTTAATTTAATTCCGAATTATACGCCCTAATCCTATAATTTTGGAACTAGAAGTGGCACGAAAGAGATGATGCCACCCGCCAACAAAGTAATGTTTTAAATGTGATGATATCACCAAAGTCGTAGCATAATAAAAAATTTGCAAAGTTCTTCAATCAAGCAGGATATTGTTCTTAATGGTGAGTCCATTGTAATATATTCTATAGTTTATTATGAAGCTAGTGGACATCCCCGAACTAGAAGTTGCATTAAAAAATGAATGAAATAATAAAATCAAATTGTTACACAAATTCTTATTCGACACTGAAGGCAATCAATCTAATAGGAAAAGAATACCTGATTTTGTTGGTTTTGGTTTTCAAACTGGTAGCTCTGAGTTTAAAAATAAAGTAATTAAAGTTCAAGCAGATTTTTCTTTAAATGATTTGATTACAGTTTGTAATCTACTTTGTATTTCTAATGAAGGATTTTTAATTGATATTACAACCCGATTAGTTACATATTTATCCGATCTAAACTTAGTATTCAAAATGACAGTGACACAGACTCGAAACTTGAAATGTCTTCAAATAATAATATGTTAAGTAATAATACTTCAGTAATAACATCGAATCATCAAATTTTGATAAAAACAAGCAACTTCCCATTCAAAGTTTTCTGCCATTTACCATTAATTTTAGTGATATTGAAAATGTTACACCTCGTTTTGATGGTAGTTCTTTTCAAGATATAAATGTTTGGTTAAACAATTTTGACGATGTCACTGGCATGTTTAATTTATCTGAATTTCATAAGTTTATCTTTGCTAAAAGATTCCTATGAGGAAAAGCCCAGTTATTGGTATAAACAGAATTGCATATCAATTAATATGGCAAACTAAAACAACTTTTATATCCGAATTCAGTACCACTTATAATCCTGCCAAGTTACATGATATATTAAATAAACGGAAATTACAAGAAAATGAATCACTTGAAGAATACTTTCTTATTATGAAGCAATTGTGTTCACGCGGTAACATCGAGGATTCCACATTAATGCAATATATTATTAATGGTATACCCGACCTGTCTTTAGAAAATCAATCTTATATGGATTTCAATCTATTGTAGATTTCAAACAAAAATTAAAGATGTATGAAAAGTTAAGGTTGGAGTATGAAAATGCAGTCTCGTAAACATGAAGGTGCTAAGCCCAAATTAAATCCGAAACTGAAGTTAAGAATAGATTTAAGTCTGTAAAGTCAAGATACGAATGTTTGAAATGGTCAACCACAAGTTAACACAATTACATCACAAGATTTGATTCTAAAAGAAATAAAGCTTTATTCTTTACATTTAACCATTTTGATAGATACAGGCAATCAAAAAAATCTTTTAAAAAGAAGTGTTTATGATAATTTGAAGAACATTGTGGAATTAAAACCTACAGGTATCACTTTGACCAGCTTAGAAAAAACTTCAATTAAGCCAGCAGGTTATTTTATTTCAGAAATTGAAATTGATAATTCAAAATTTAAAGTTGACATTTTTGTCGTTTATGACAGTTCAATTAATTTTGATTTAATTGTTGGTACTGATGTTATACATCAAGGCACTTTAATAGTTTCTAGAAACGAATTAAAAATGTGTAAAACAGAAGTTGAGTCTAGTAAGTTTTTAGATAATACGGTAAATGTTCTAGATGAGCCTAAAATTGATTTAAATCACATTACTGACAAAGAGTTGCGATCAGAATTATCTTCATTAATTGAAAACTATGTGCCTACAAAATCAAAAACAGTAGATTGTTAAAATGAAAGTTAACATAACCAATGAGATCCCAATTTGTTCTTCCCCTCGAAGATTACTGCCATGTGAAAAAAAATAGTAGAAGCCCAAATTGAGGCGTGGCTAACTCAGGGAATCATTTGGAAAAGTTCTAATTTTTCGTCGCCAGTTGTGTTGGTTAAGAAAAGAAACAACATGATGAGACTTTGTATTGATTACAGATGTCTTAACAAGAAGACAGTGCGTGAACATTTCCCATTACCAGTAATAGATGATGTTATAGATTAATTACATTTTGCTGAGGCACTTACAACAATAGATTTAAAAAAATGTTTTTCTTTTCATGTTGAGACTGAAGAGAGCTCCCAAAAATATACCTCTTTCGTCACCCATGAAGGACAGTACGAATTTTTAAAGTGTCCATTCGGACTGACCAATAGCCCTAGTGTATTTCAAAAATATATTTACAATGTATTTCGAAACCTATTAAAAGATCACACAGTAGTTATTTATATGGATGACATAATAATACCTGCTGAAAACGAAGCTGAAGGTCTGGAAAAATTAAAACTTGTTCTTCAAACTGCTTCGGAGTACAGACTAAATTAAAATCTAAAAAAGTTCAATTTTTGGAAGTGTGGAATTGATTTTTTAGGTATAGAATCATAAATGGTATATTGTGTCCCTCCCCGCTTAAAACAAAAGCAGTAATAAATTTTCCTGAACCAAAGTGTACCAAAGACATTCAAAGTTATTTAGGATTAACGGGATACTTTCTAAAGTTTTTAAGAAATTATTCGGTTATAGCTAAACCTTTGAGTGACTTGTTAAGAAAACATTCTAAATTTTGGTTTGATATAGAAGAATGGAAAGCTTTTAATGAACTCAAATGCATTTTGTCATCAGAACCAGTACTTTCAATTTACAATCCCAAAAGCGCAACCAAAATCCATTGTGATGCCAGTGTCGATGGCTATGGGGCTGTAATAATGCAACAATCTCCAGTAGACAATCAATTTCATCCCATTTACTTTACCAGTAAAAAAAAACAACCAAAGCTGAACGAAAGTATACTAGCTACAAATTGGAGGTCTTGGCTGCAATAGAAGACTTGAAAAAAATTAGAGTGTATGTGTGTTAGGTATTCCATTTAAAATTATAACTGACTGCAACGCATTTAAAATGACTACGGATAAGAGAGAAATTGGTACAAAAATAGGTAGATGGGTGATAATGTTATCTGATTTCGATTATACTATTGAGCGATTATACTATACAAGGTACTAGTATGAGACATGTTGATGCATTAAGCAGATACCCTATTTGTATTTTAATTCAAGATAGCTTAACTTTATCCAAGCTCAAGAAACTGACGAGCATATTAAAATCATAAAAGAAATTCTGTAAGTAAAATCTTATGATGATTATTTGGTTAAAAATGATGTTCTTTATAAATGTGTTAATGATAATGACTTGTTAGTTGTCCCAGATGAAATGCAAATGAATATAATTAAAGCCTCTCATGAAAAAGGTCATTACGCAGTCGCACAAACGGAAAATAACTTAGAGAATGATTTCTACATCCCCAAAGTTAAACAAAAAACTGAGAAGTGCATAAGAAATTGTGTTCCCTGTATTTTAATTAACCAAAAATATGATAAACAAGAAGATTTTCTACACCTGATAGAAAAAGAAGAAACTCTGCTACCTACATACGATGTTGATCACTTAAGTCCATTAGAGAGTGTACTAATAAAAATTACAAACATATTTTCTCAGTCATTGACGAATTCACAAAATTTGTTTGGTTGTATCCCACAAAATTTACTGATGTTGCAGAAGTAATTTCAAAATTAGAAATCCAAAAAACTGTTTTTGGAAATCCATCTCTTATAATTTCGGATAAAGATCCTGCCTTTACCTCTAAAGCTTTTGAAGATTATTGTGTCAGAGAAAACATTCAACACACCCCAATTACCACAAGATTACCAAGGACTAACGGCCAGGTCGAGCCTTTAAATTCTGTTATAATACCTGTTTTGTCCAAATTACCTGTAAATAATCCAACGAAGTGGTACACCCATGTAAGTGATGTTCAACGAGTGATAAATTCGACCTTTCAAAGAAGTATTAACACAACCCCTTTTGAGCTACTACTCTGTACTAAAATGAAATTTAAAAATAATGTTAAAATTACTGATCTCTTGAACGCTGAAGCACAATCCAAATTTATCAACAATCATGAAGAGTTGAGAAAAGATGCTAAACAACAAATCTTAAAAGTCCAAGAAGAGAACCATAAAACTTATAATCTCAGATGAAAAAAGCCTAACAAATTTAAACTCAACAATATGGTTGCTGTAAAATGCACACATAGAAGGTCCAGGGTGAAGTTAAAACCAAAATATTTAGGTCCTTATAAAGTCATAAAAGTAAAAAATAATGACACCTACGATGTGAAGAAAGTTGAATTTACCGAAGTTCCAATGGTCACAAGTACGCAGAGTACATAAAACTTGACATCGTTAAAAAAAAAATCCTGATTATGACATCACCCGACTATGACACACTCACCGGACTAACACACAAAGTTCTACGAAATTAATTCTGAAGAAATGAGAATGGGAAAAAAATGGAGAGGAAAAGACGTAAGAAGAAAGAAGACAAATCAGATGAAAAGTAAAAAGAAGATTAATCGAGGATGAAAAGACGGAAGAAAGGCGAATGATCAGAAGAAAAACAGAAGAAGAAGAAGAATTCTTTCTAGAAATACTTTGAAATAATATTTTTATGATTAAAGGAGCCCTTTGAATGTTCACCTAGTGGTTGACTAAAAGTGACTTTTTTTTTATCTAGAACTTTGGATGGTGCTCTCTATTTTTTGTTTTTCAGGTGATCCAGCTGCTCCTTCCAGCAGACCAAGATGTCATACGAAGGCAAATGACTTGTCAGCATGACCAAATGTGGGAAGGCATCATTCCTTTCCACTAGGTCATGCGTAGTTTGTTCTATGACTTGCGAATGCAATCAGATAAGATAAAGACCCTCTACAGATTGGCTGAATGCGAGAGGCGTGGCTATGAGCCAGCGATCGAAATGAACTGATGCGATGATTGAAAAGAAAAAGATTGTCATGTTTAGGCACAGAGAACTGTAGATGACAGCAGTGATGAAAGATGTTCTTTTAAGATGCAGAGCTTTTAAATCATGTTTTAAGCCGTGTATATAATGGAATGTATACATATTTGTAAATCTGTGTTTAACGTATAATACATATAATTAATTCATTCAAGTGTAATTTCCTTTAATTCCGAATTACATGCCCTGATCCTATACTATTAATTTTAGAATACTCTGTGATGTTAATTTTGTATCATGAACAGCAATAACAAGAACTGGGGTTTTTATTCCATTTAGCTATGTACCAGTAATAATAACATGAGAATCATTTGATGCCAGTACAAGAGATAATGAATCTACATGCAAGGTTTGTGTTACTGGTATTTTTTTTGCAAATCCCAGAAGAAATGAGATTCATAAATCTTGAAATGATGAAGAATCAATAATCACAAACTGACACCACACCACACAAAAAAAAAAAAAAAAAAAAAAAATTAAAATGCTCTTTTCCAAATATCTTAATTTACATACTCGCTGTCTCTCAAATATCATTCACATTCACATTATGGGAACAAGGAAACTTCAAACTAATTTTTTTATTTTTTTAAAATTGCACTTTAAATACTATTCAAGGGCGCACTATATGTATTACGGCATGTATTTATCACCCATGAAAAAAAAAAAAAAAAAAAGAGAAAATAAGAAATATTTCTAAATATTTTAAGTGTTATGAAGAACTTTGTAAGAATATGGTATATGTCTTTAAATAATGACAATTTCTGGTACTAGATGGCACCTCGACTCTCAAATATGAAATTTAATATTTTGAAATTCAAGTTTTACATATATCATGTAAATGGAAACTGAATTTTTATATGAAAGGTATTTTTGTTTTCAAAATCAAATGATAATTTTTAAGAAAATGTCTAAAAAAATTTCTTGTAAAAAAGTATTTAAAGTGTAATTTTGAAAAAATAAGAAAATGAGTTTGAAGGTCCCTTGTCCTTATCACCCTCTCACACATTAAAATACTACGGCTAATGTCAGACGAACGTCTTTTTGCACGCTTTTTTCTTTATATATTATCCCTACACAATACTAGCGGCATTGTGTAGGGATAATACATAACGAAAAAAGCATGCAAAAAGACGTCCGTCTGACATAAGCCTAATAAAACTACTACTTTGTTTAATAAAACAAGTTTGGAATTTCAAGAAATTTCATTTATACTGCCAACATAACTAGTGATTTAGAATATAATGCTGGTCACCAGGGCTCTACAAATTGAAAAAAATCTGGTAGCTAGCCAAAATAACTGGTTGCCAGTAAAAAATATTTACCCCCTTCTCGCCATTGTCACTGTTTGCCTACTTTTTTTTAAAATTCATAGATTTTTCAATAACAACTAAAATTATTTTATGAATTGATTGAAAAAGTACAATCATGAGCATGTAAATAAGATATCTTGAATTGCCTTAACTCTTCAACTCAATTAAAAATTCATTTAGAAAGTCAGTATAAATTAAGTTTCTCAACAAAACTTATCAAAATTATAATAATTTTAAAAAAGAAATATAAATGCATTATAAAGTATACAACATCATAAAAAATTAATATTTAACTAAAACCATTATTTTCTTATCAGAAAATTATTTACTTAGACACACCACTGACCAATATCAAAATGTCAGCTTTAGGGCATTTTAATTTATATAAGAGTTTCAGAAACACTTTTTATTGCCATGGTTGTTCAAAATCTGCATTTTAAATTTTTTTGCTTTTTAACTAGTGGCATAACTTGTGTATGTCTGTACTTTTAAAAATCCAAAGTAGTACTACCTATCTACAGCTTTTTCTGGTTTATAGTCATTAAGAAAATCGCACAAGTGAGTCACCATTAGATCATTCAATGTTGATGTTTTCAGTCACCAATTAAAATATTTTTGTCACGAATGGTGACTGCACTTGTTGAGCCTTGCTTTCTACAATTAATAACAATCAGATGTTGTTTAAAACAACAACTTTACATTCACACCTTTTTCCCAATTCAATTCGTTTTCCACTTTTATAACACTGAATTTAATATAACAAAGCAGAACAAGTTGGAAATATAACCCTCTTTTATTGCTCATCTGATGATGAGAGCTGCTAATTAATTGCTCTTGAAACTATAGTTGTGTGTTATTAATCACCATTGTGTGGCTGTTGAAGAAGTGGGCCTAGCACCCGCCTTCTGCAGCATTAGCCCTTTAAGACCCGATGTATATGTAAACAAAGCTAGTCATGCCTGTAGAAAGTAAAATATGGACTGCAACTGCTACCTGTTGAAAAAAAAAAATGATACATTACTCTATAAGCAAACCAGAACTACCGTTCGATTTGAGTTTTTGTTACATATGACTGAGAAGCAAAGATTTAAATGAATGTCTAACCCGCACGATCGTACGGGTTGGGTCTCAAAGGGTTAAATAGAGAAGGTGGCTTGCTACATAACGTTATGGAAGCGATTTTCTCAGATCATAGCATTGAGTAAAGTTAAGTCTTCCTAAATAACTACAAAATCATTCTCTCTTATGTGTTTGATAAGAAACCTAAAACAACCAATTCACTACATCTACGTATATTCACCAAATTATTAATTTAAGTTGCCAACATCCTTGATGAAGGTAAAGTGTGACCAGCAGCTAACTATTTTCACTCCTCCAAAATTAGAGTGAATTGTTAAGGATTCCTCATTTAAATTCTAATTCTTCACAATATGTGACGTTGGATATTTTCAAAATTGCTATAGCAGCAAACCATTTTCACTCCTCCAGAATTAAAGTGTATTATCAACAATTGTAGAGTTCCCACAGCTATAATAATACCTCATTTAAGCCCTAACTCTTTTTGATTTAGATCATTTGATGATATGACAATACCTATTCCATCTTGAATAATCTGTATAATTAATTTCATAGAACTTATTATGAACATTAAACGTTGACTATTTCTGCAGTGATTAAAGTAAACTTTTCACAACTGACTTTCCATACAGCCAATACAGATTGAAAAAAAAATAATCTATTTTGTATTAATTTAGAATTTCCCATCGTTTTTACAGTTGTGAATTATGTTTTCATACTTGGCCAAGTTTTATGTTTCTGTGCTTAGTAAAAAATAAAGATTGTGTAATTATTGTGGATATATGATGTTTACTTTACAAATGGGCGAGTCGGATTTTATTTTCCTTTTCAGCTTTTAAATATTAATTTCTGGCAACTTCAACCTTATTTACTTATTTAAGTGGAATTTAAATTTAAATCTTAAAATTTTAGTTGCCAAGTAATGACAAATCATTTCATATAGATCAGATGTGGTAACAGAATGATATTTTGAATACCAGATCCTTTTTCAATAGTTTATTATTATTAATTTTAAATATTTTCTGGTATTCAATCTATGGTTCCGAAATCACACGTAACAACCATCTAGAGAGAAAACAAGATCTAAATCTATTTATAATTTCTTAGTTTGTGCAAAAAAAAAAAAAAAAAGAGACTTACTTTCATTTCATTTACTCGTTCAAAGAGTTGTTTCATTTCAAACTGGATTCTATTGTAAGCCTGTAGCGGAGTTTCCTTTTCTTCAGAATGATCACCTACCTGCAAAGAAATAAGAAACTGGTAATTCATCTTTGTACAACAGAAAAATAGTACAAAAGCATAATTAATTTAAGATTAGAAGTATAAAAACTTTATTAATACCACCATAAAAATATTTAAAAACATGACAATGTTACTTTGGATTAAAATGTAACGATACTTCAAAAAGTACAGAAAAAGTTAAATACAGTAGACTCCCTCAGCTTGAAACCAGAGTGGTCATTGCTCTGTTTACATTTTTTAAACAGTAATTTGAGTGTAATAATGCAATCGAAATTATGAATACTTATAATATTATACAGTAAAATATTAAAATAGTTAATAAACTAATAAAATAAAACAATAAAAATTAAAATAGTTTTAAAAATGATTAAATTATTAAAAGTAAAGATCAAGTAAATAATTAATAGTGTATAATTAAAAATGCATAATAAGGATGAAATACATTTTTCTTGAATTAATGAATGAAACTTGCCTCATAAAGGTACCCAACTAATTCACATCAAAATCATAAAGTAAGAAAATTTTATTTCAGGTTTAGCCAGATTTAATAACTAAAAAAGCTTGATAAATACATAAAGATATTGGGTAAAAAGACTGCCATTGCCAATGATATCAGCAATATCTTCATTTTTTTCAGAAATAAATTTATACTTCCTCCATGAAAAAGCACGAGTTCAGTCATTTTAATTAGAACAACATACTAAAATACATACAGAATGATATAAAAATAAAAAAAAGTCTAATTTTGTCCCTACATTTGAAATGAAAATCTCATTGTTTACATCTGCAATAATGTGCGGGTCAATACATTTCAAGTGGTCCAGAAAATGTCATATTCGTTGCTCGACCATTTTTAAAAAATCTGAAATTTTTTGTACAACAACCCTAACATGATGGAAGTTCAAAATTACTATTATTTTAATTTTACTAATTTTTATTTGTGCATGGCGGGCATCTTTGTTTCATCGTCTGCAGCAATTTTCTCACAAGAAGGGTTTACAGAATTGTAAATAATTCATCGTTTATTTATCCAATTCAAGTGAGGATTAAAGCAATTTGTACAGAATACATTGGGCTAAAAATTTGGTAATGGAGTAGTTTCCGAAACTAACTGCTTATTGGTAAAATTAAGCATAAAGTTTCAGTTTTTTTCAAAAATTTGTCCGTTTACAAGAGGAAATTTTTCTAGCAAGGAAAACTGTCAACATGACATAATTTTTTTTACAAATAGGCCGAAAGTACTTGTACTCACACGCCGAGTTCCAGATCTGGGACTTGCTTTCTCTTCGCTAAAAAAAATCCCAAATTTTTCAAAAATGACAAAAATCGCACTTTTCAGGCTTTGATATCTCTGGTGGGGCACGAGATAAAAATCTAAATTTTTTTTTTATAACAGTACTGTATGGTAGTGTTATGCACAAGAAATTTCAAGATGGAGATTTGACTACAAGCTGAAATATGGCAAGGGTAACATGTCAAAACAATACTGCCAAACTATTGTTTTGTTGTAGTCACAGCTAAGTATTTATCTTAGAGTATCATTTAAATTTATGTTTTTGATTATCATTAAATAATAGTAACAGAAAATAAAGCCCTTTGCAAAGATTAGCAATTAATAAAAAAAATAATTATGCCTAAGGCCATACATTTTGTATGGTTTCAGTAATTTTTGTTGTAAGTAATTTTAGTAACTAAAAGAAACCTCAGCACTTTTACATAAAAAAAAAAATATTTTTATACAAGACCTGAGACAAAAACAACATAGGGAAAAAGAAAAGCTGTTAATGTTGTCATACTTGTTGAGACATGATCAAACGTGTCAAAACACATTCTTGCTTGTTGGTTCAAAAACCACAATTTTGATCTTTCTCAAAATTTTATTTGTAGGAACCAAGTCTTGTCATCTCTTGATAACTTGATTGAAGATCTCGGCCCTGCTGGCTCATAGAAATATACTTTGAAATCACTATGTGCAAATTTCAGGATGGAGATTTGACTACAAGCTGAGATATGGCAAGGGCAACATGTCAAAACAATACTGCCAAACTATTGTTTTGTTGTAGTCACAGCTAAGTATTTATCTCAGAGTATCATTTAATTTTTTTTTTTTTAGATTATCTTTAAATAATAGTAACAGAAAATAAATCTTTTGCAATTAATTTAAAAAATAATTATGCCTAAGGCTTACATTTTGTATGGTTTCAGTAATTTTTGTTGTAATTTTAGTGACTAAAAGAAACCTCAGCACTTTTACACATATATATATAAATATACAAGACCTGAGACAAAAACAGAATAGGGAAACAGAAAAGCTGTTAATGTTGACATACTTGTTGAGACATGATCAAACGTGTCAAAACACATTCCTGCTTGTTGGTTTAAAAACCACAATTTTAATGCTGCTTGACCAGTCCCTGAAACTTGTTCCTACCGTAAGTATGTTTCTGTAAATGAAACATTATGCGATGTCACCATGCATCAACCTCAAGTAATTTTCAGAAAGTAAAGATACCCAAAGCCTTTTTAAAATTTATACTGCAAAAAAATTACATTTTTTCATAAGAAGTAAGCTAGGAATTATTAATGAATTGAGACTTGCACATAGTGATTTCAAAGTATATTTCTATGAGCCAGCAGGGCCAAGATCTTCAATCAAGTTATCAAGAGATGACAAGATTTGGTTCCTACAAATAAAATTTTGAGAAAGATCAAAATTGTGGTTTTTGAACCAACAAGCAAGAAGTGTTTTGACACATTTGATCATGATGTCTCAACAAGTATGACAACATTAACAGCTTTTCTTTTTCCCTATGCTATTTTTGTCTCAAGTCTTGTATAAATTTTTTTTTTCTTTATGTAAAAGAGCTGAGGTTTCTTTTAGTTACTAAAATTACTTACAACAAAAATTACTGAAACCATACAAAATGTATGGCCTTAGGCATAATTATTTTTTTTTTTATTAATTGCTAAGCTTTGCAAAGGGCTTTATTTTCTGTTACTATTATTTAAAGATAATCAAAAACATAAATTTAAATGACACTCTGAGATAAATACTTAGCTGTGACTACAACAAAACAATAGTTTGGCAGTATGGTTTTGACATGTTACCCTTGCCATATCTCAGCTTGTAGTCAAATCTCCATCTTGAAATTTCTTGTGCATAACACTACCATACAATACTATTATAAAAAAAAAAATTCAGATTTTTATCTCGTGCCCCACCAGAGATATCAAAGCCTGAAAAGTGCGATTTTTGTCATTTTTGAAAAATTTGGGATTTTTTTTTAGCAAAGAGAAAGCAAGACCCAGATCTGGAACTCGGCGTGTGAGTACAAGTGCTTTCGGCCTATTTGTAAAAAAAAAATATGTCATGTTGACAGTATTCCTTGCTAGAAAAATGTCCTCTTGTAAACGGACAAATTTTGGAAAAAAAATGGAAACTTTATGCTTAAATTTTACCAATAAGCAATTAGTTTTGGAAACTACTCCATTACCAGATTTTTAGCCCAATGTATTCTGTATAAATTGCTTTAATCCACAGTTGAATTGGATAAATAAACGATGAATTATTTACAATTGCGTAAACCCTTCTTGTGAGAAAATTGCTGCAGACGATGAAACAAAGATGGCCGCCATGCACAAATAAAAATTAATAGAATTAAAATAATAGTAATTTTGAACTTCCATCATGTTAGGGTTGTTGTACAAAAAATTTCAGATTTTTTAAAAATGGTCGAGCAACCAGTGCTGGACCACTTGAAATGGATTGACCCATGCAGATTTTAGGCGTTTGCGGATTTGAGGGAGTCTGCTGCAACAACATCTTACTGGTGACCATTGTGTGATCATAATAATTTTTTCAAATACAAGTAAAAATGTATTACGCAGCTAAAAAGAAGCTATGCTTATTGTTTTTTATTTTGAAGCATAGCATTATTAATGCAGTATGCACTGTACATATAAATTAATACATGTTTTTAATAGTAAAGACAATGGTGTTGCATTGTCATTAGCCAACATAACACATGTTGCTGAAGGAAGGATATTTCTTAATTTAATCTTACTGACATAGCCGGAAATTAAAGCTCAAAATCCAAATAATTAAAATGTTCTAGAAACTGAAGAGCCATATGTTTTAATCTCTAAAAATATGCACATATTTAGAAAACTTGATTGTATAAGTACATTTCTTTTTAAGCATTAAAAGAAGTAAGCTACTGCTGCTGTAGCAAAAATGGGGAAAAGAGGCATTTTTAAATTTAAACAATGCATATTTTACTATTATGAATGGTGTATAGATAGTTAATTGCAAGTAAAACTTAAATACTGGTTAATCTATTGCTTGCTAAGTCAATGCAATTCATTAATCAACAATTTAGGTTTTAGGTATTTTATAATAGAGTAAAATATACCAAATAAATGGAAAAGACATTTCTTGAAATTTGAATTGCCAATTAGCATCATTCATCTTAAGTATAAACTACAGTGAAACCTCTCTGTGCGACCACCTCCCTGAACGACCACTTTTTCATGGAATGAAATTTATTTCCATAGGCTCAGTACTAATTTTACCTCCATTCAGAGACCATCCCAATTGAACTCCTTCCAAGAACGACCTATTTCTTTGAAGAAAATGAAACAAATTCCGTTTTTTCCTGGTCGCTTGAAGAAGGTTTTATTAGAAAAATAATTCCAGGGAGTGCATTATTCATCAAACTTCTAAACTAAATTTAGATTTTTTTAAATTATTATTATTATTCCGGTAACTTTGAAGTGTTTAAACCCCTTTGTGCCTGTTTAGGCAATGAATTTAACTCTGATGACAAATTCAGAATGACAGTCAATAAATTCCCCTGCCCTATTCTGTCAGGAAACTCTCAAAGAAATAGATAAATTAATGAAATCGTCATTATTTGTTTCCATCCAAAAAAAAAAATGCATTTATTTACTGAACTTTGAAAGGGCTTGGAAATAAAAGTTATAAAAGATAAAACCGTAAAAGCAAAACAAATGTCAATGTATTCATTTTTTAAACTCTGCAGTAATTAACTTATGTAATTAGCTTTTGTGCTTTTGTTTTGATACTTACATTCTTATATTTTTCGTAATGTGAAAAATAAATTTTAGAAACATTAATTGTTACCTTTTTTCAACAATTAAAATCTAGATTTAACCATGACCTCCATTAAGAGACCACCTCTCGGAGCAATCAATTTTTATTGGAACGGAACGTGGTCGCTTCAGGGAGATTTTATTGTATATTAAATAACAATGATTGCATTTATTTATGATTTTATGTGAAATAATTAGAAAACATTGCTTGCAAACTAGTTTTGATTTATCCTAATGCAAAATCAAATTCCAACCATTTCTTCACCCTAGATATTTAACTTACATTTTAAAATACTGTTTCATGTATTTAAAATTATCAGCATAACACTAGTTTCAACACTTTTCATCTAATCATAGGGAATGATAAAAGTAGAGAGAAATTTGGAATGAATACAAGCATTAATTGCACACATTTATAGCTTTTAATGCTGGCTGTAAACAGTTTCGGCCATTAGTAAGCGGCGAGGCAAAAAATGATTTCTGCTGGCAGAAGACCAACCCTGTTTTTGATCAACAGCTCTAAGAAATAGAACAGCCCAGAATAAATTTTCATCACATTCAGTTGAAAGCACTCATTTGAATCAAATTTATAATTTTAATCTGAATGTAACTTGATTTTTCTGTATTATTAGATTATTAGTACGATAGTTCAGTTAAATAAGTTTTATAGGAGCAAAAAAATATGCATAACAATTTAACAAAATTTATTTCAGCACATACTTGACTAGCTTGTGGTGTGAAATGTTTGGTCATTTTTTTTATTTTTCTAATTTTTTTTCAGTTTTTTATTCAAAATTTCATTATTTGAATAATTTATTTTTCAAATAACTGTGTTCTAACTACTGCAAGCTGGTTTCAAGCCGTTTGAGAACTAAACCATTTGATTTTCAAACGTCATACTAATTTTTTGTTCATTAGAAGAAAATTAAAATCAAAAGGCACATAAAAATTTCAGTCACACGCATTAAATATATAAATATGCTGCATTAAATATATAAATGAATTAAAGATTATAGCATACCATTTCCCAATCACCAGATCTTACATCATAGCCTGTTTTTCTGCTTTGGCTAATACCATCTGTAAAATCTGAAAAGGAAATAAAAAGTATTATAATGAAGTTACATATACATTATGTATATAAATGATATAAAATATATTTATACAATAACTTTGCCAATTTCCAGAAAATAATTTAAATAAAAGACATTGTGGATACGAAACACAAGAAACCTTTGTTCGAATTTAAAATTCTCAATCTGCTGAAAATTTAAAAAATATTGATATGTTTTGTTTTGAAATAAAAATATAATTCAAACAGCCAAACTAATTTTGTGTATTTTTTAAATACTATGAAATTATGTAGGCACTGATTATGGAGGATGGGGATAAAGGGATAAGTGCCACCTAAAGAAATTTTCAGAAGGTGTGTTGCTCTCCTGAAAATATAAAATAAATAATGGGAGGTCTATATCTTCATCTCTTTGATTGACTTCTGTGACTTCCATAATTGACTGTGCCCTTCTTGAAATTTTAAAAAGTTGGACTCGTCAATAAAATTTTTATTTGGAGAATTTTATAATTTGCTATTAAAAAGTAAGCCTATATTTCCTCTCTAGGTGCTCAAAATTAAAATTCAGTATTGACTCCTAAAATAAAATAGACTTGATAGTTACTTTTTTCCAGGATCTTGTGTTATATAACAGTTTGTTGCAGGGTTGTAAAAAACCCAGCCTAGACGGGTAGTTGGGTGGGTACCCGGGCAGCTACCCACTATAACCCTTATAGTTGTAAAAAACCTGGGTTTTTTGTAAAAAACCCAGCCCAGGTACCCGGGCAGCTACCCACTACAACCCTGGTTTGTTGAGAAAAAATAATCCTGGATTTCAAGAAGATTCAATGGCAGCTAAAACTGCATGCATATAATTTTGCGTAAGGGAATATCAAAGAATTGTAAAGAATTAAGGTTGGGAAAAGCCTGTTAAACAATAAATAACACATTTTATCAAACATAGACTACAGTTGTTACAGTTAATGATAGCACAGGGCAGATAAAAAATTTTGTACTATGGTCTACATCCTACATTTTATTTTCATGAGCACTCAGGGATTGGACAAATGTGATTGCCAGGTCGTCATTGGTGACCAAGTTTTATTTATATATATATATATATATATATATTTAAGTATTGTGCGGCAGCGCAATACTTATTTATTTCCAGTGTCACTTCTCAATGTTAATTTAACATAGAAAAGCCTATGGAGATGATAACTTTTTCATTTTTTCTTCCCACCTTTTTGTCCCTGATGCCACTCATTTTTTATTCTTTACTAATTCTAATAATATTATAAATTTAAAGTTTAAAAACGTTTGCCTGACGTCAGGGTCAAAACGAATGGCAAAATACTTTTGCATATGGGTGAATTATAACCCAGAGAGAAACAAGGGACTATTTTTTTGTATATTATTCAAATATTTTTCTTAATAATTCCAAATTTCACTTTTTTCATTGAGAATCAACGGACATTTTAAATAGAAAATGTAATATTTTTTCTTCATTGTTGCAAAAATTTCAAAAGCCGTAATAATAATTTATTTGGTTTTAGTAGAAAGATTCCTGCGTGAAAAATTTTAATTGAAATAGTTTTTTTTTTTTTCAAAAATTAAAAAGGTGAATATGGCGTTATAGTGGAAATAAAAAGGATATTTTCAGAATACGTTTTTGCTTTCTTCAAGTTTATATTTTAGTAAAAAGTTTCTAATGGATAGCTATTTTTACGCAGGTAGCGAACTTAGTGGGGAATTACATAACTTAAATTTTAAAATGTATTTTTTTTTCGAGATGAGAACTATTTATACCCCAAGTTAAACTTAGGTAATAATTTTCTGATGTGTTTACATCACCCTTTGGGAGAGAATAAGGTTTAAAAATTCAAGTAAAACTTTTATTTTTTTATTTTTTACTGTATCACAGCTATAATATTGTTAAATATTAGCAGTAAGGATTCAACAGAATTTACATTTACATTCATAGCGTTCCTGAGTGGGAAATAGGGTATCTAAATTTAAGTGAAGTTAATTTTTTATGTTTTGATTATAGATTTTTTACGTTCAGATTGGAAGTTTTTGTCCAAACTACTGCAACCGGCATTACTACAGTGGTGAAACATTTTAAATTACACATTGCTAAACTGCATCCCACATTGTGATGCAATACCACATACATCAAAGCCTGATGATGATACTCTGTATTAATTTTGAAATGCGTTCGTCTGAGTGCTGTAGTCATTAAAAAACATGACATATTAAACAAAAACATAATTTGAAGAACAAATTAAAAAAAACAAAATTTATTTCCTACATTGTTTAAGCCTGAGAAGGGACAGATATTAAGTTATTTCATTCAATTAGTTCTACATTTAATGTTAAATTTTTGTAACAAATTAGTTAAGCCAATTGAAGATTAAAAAATAAAAATAAAATTCATACAATATGATACTTAAAACATCCTAAAAAATTAGATTCCGTTCAAATGAAATCGAAATAAATCTTAGACTTTTTTTAAAGTTTTGTATTTTGCATGCATCTTATCATTTTATGCACAATTTTCATAAACATAATACTAAATGTGCAATACAAATATTTTCAATTAAAAAAGGCAGAAGTCTAAGATTTATTTCGATTTCATTTGAACGGAATCTAAGTTTTTAGGATGTTTTAAGTATCATATTGTATGAATTTTATTTTTATTTTTTAATCTTCAATTGGCTTAACTAATTTGTTACAAAAATTTAACATTAAATGTAGAACTAATTGAATGAAATAACTTAATATCTGTCCCTTCTCAGGCTTAAACAATGTAGGAAATAAATTTTGTTTTTTTTTTAATTTGTTCTTCAAATTATGTTTTTGTTTAATATATATATATCTGTGATCAAATTATTTAATCTGGTGGGGTTTTTTTTTTGTTTGTTTGTTTGTTTGAGAATAACTATTGGGCCCAGTAGCAGAAACAGTGCAGCACGGAAGCGGGCGCTGCAGATTATTTTAAACCTTGCAGATTAATCCACCAACTTAAAAATAAATGCTGGGCTTAAAAAATAGCTGAAATTTGCTTTAAGTCTCTAGATTTATGGTATTTGTTGTATCCTTATATTATATATATTCTTTATAAATGGAAATTTTGCTTACTTTAAGTGTTTCTGTTATTTCTTATGATAGTAGGCTTATTGGGTTGCAGATAAATTTTTGTTTGCTGCAGACTGATGCAGAAAATTCTGCTTCTGGGCTATTGGGTTTTTTTGTACAAAAATTAAATCAAGAAATGAGCACAAGTGGGATTTTTTTTCTCCCACACCCTCTCTCACCTCTCCTTGCATGTCAAGCAACCTGTGCTATTCCACTTCTGTAGTACTTTTAATGGAAGAACCAAATTTAAAAGGCATTTTCCCTATCATGCACAGAAAACACCATTCTTTTCCACTCTAGACAGCTAGCATGTCATATAATTAGAATGTGGCTGGGAGAGAAGGGGTAGGTTTCAATAAAAGACTAAGAAATAGTGTTAATCCAGACTTTGTGGCACCTAAAAGTGGATACAATACGAAAAAATGCACATAATCAGATACAGATTTTTTGTAGCACTCAACTACCTGGACTGCACACTTTGAAGCATTCGGCAATAAGTATTTTCTGAATATGTCGGTTAATTTAATATTTACAATACTTTTTTTTTTTTTTCAGGAATATATAAATTTGACAATTTTTAATACAAAACTTAGTTTATATTAACTTTCAAAATTGCATGCTATTCTAAAACTAGAAGATAGCCCGTCAGAATAACGTGTTTGCATTTTTAAAAGAATGATATAGTATTGCATTATAAAAAGAATTATGAAATATTATTTTATCTGATCTGACAAATAGGGTCAGGTGGGGTGAAATAGTTATAAAAACAGCCTATTTTTCATTCAAACTTATTTTGCAAGCAAATTATTAATTGAATTGGTAAAATAATGACATAGAATATGCAAATGAACTTCACTCACAATATTTGAAGAACTATTCCACAAAAAACATGCAAATTAGTACTAATAATGCTATTTTAAAACATATTGTCAATAATTATTTTACCCTATGGTATGGGGTAAAATAAGTATACTCAGTTAAAGCTTACTATATTTGTAATTAAGATAATAATTAAACATAAATCAAACAAAAAATGGATTTTAAAGCTACCAAAAGTATTATATAGTAGGTTATTTATAAATACATATTGCGTTTTTCCTTTCTAAATACCGCTTTTTTTTCCACTGGCCAGCATTTGCTGCCTGAATTTTAACCCGTGACTCCTGGCTTTGCCTTCCTTAAAAAAATCTATAACCTTCAATTCCTAATAAATTTGTTAGCTAATAGTAAAAAAGAACACACATTTTAAGTTTTAAGATTGAAAAATCAAATCTAAACAATAAACATTCACTTGTGATGCCACTTGAAAGAATATATTTTTTAGGAATAACAATGGGGTCATTCTCAGCTGTGAACAAAAAATTAAAACAGCCTGAATATGAAAATTCTAACAATATTGCATTTAACCCCTTAACTGCCAACAAAATCTTGCACAATCTCCAGAGACTTACTTAAATCGTATATTTCTGAAATTATAGAAGATGTATAGGTGGTGAAAATTGCCTCGTTATAATTGGAATTCGCCATCCTTTTAATAGATACATGCATTTTCTAAAAATGCATACATACGTCCGGGCAGTTAAGGGGTTAATACACACCTTTGCTTGCCTTAAATTGGCATTTTTTAAGAAAGTTAGTTCAGATCGTTATATTGTCAATGAGCTCCATAGTCTATATTTTAATGAATCTCAAAGGAATGAATCAAACATTCATAATTAAACATTGTTTTTGAAATCTTGAAATGATTGCAAAAAACAGTAAAATGTTTTTAGTTTTGTATGTTTCATATTGCCATTGGGCAAAATTATTGCATCCACAGCCTATATTTTAATAAATCTAAAAGGAATGAATCGCATATTGTTTACCATCGCTGATTGCTGGGTGATACAACTTTCAACGCAAGATATATCGAAAAACATTCATATTTTGATATAGTTCACCACTCAAGTTGTTTTTCTTTTTCACAATCTTTATAAAAAAATTCATCTCATGCAGCTTTATCGAAAAATTACAAGTTTGGGACATTCAATTTTTTACTTTAAATATCAAAATTACTGTCATATTTAAATCAGTATACAGTATAGTGTTTGAAAAGAAATGCCGAATAACAATTCAAACATTCGTAGATGACTTGCTTAATTCGGATTTTTTAGCAAAACACATAAAATTTACCATTATCTGAGAATGGTCCCATTACAACAAACTTATTCCTTTCCTTGTACGATGGGGTTTTACTGTATAGATAATAAAATTAATATTCCATTATTTTTTTTTTAGGCATAATTCAGATTTAAATTAAAAAATATATTTTTTTTTCCTCCCAAAATCTTACATCAAGACACACATTAAAAACTACTGCATATTTTGTTTCTTTTAGTAGTTATGCCATTAACTTCTTCAATAAACTCAGTGTTGAATTCAGACACTTTTCTCTGGGAGAGATTTCTGTAGTTACGAGTGGGACATTACAGAGTTTCGGGGAAGGGAGATTACACTTTTTGACCATTGAAAACACAAAATCAAAAATGTTCCGGGGGAGGGGGACATCTCATTGCTCTTTCCACTCCCTGAGGCCACCCCCTGAATTCAACACTGAATAAACTTATAAAAAATATGCACAATCTAGATTAGCATATGAAAAACTAGTGAAGCCAAAAAGAAAAAAAAAATGAACAGAAGAGAATTTATCAAAATTCATCATTCTATTTTAAAGGAAACATACCAACATTCTTGCTATCTAAACTTTTTCCTTGGAATTTATTGTAGGCTTCATTAGGTGACACTGCCAATGTTTCAACACTGTCACACTGATCCTGTTAAAAACAAAAATAATTTTCACAATAAATAATGCACAGTAACGTAATTGCACATTAAGTTTTAAGAAAATACAATAATTATTCCAAGGGGGTGGTGAAGTGTTATTTTTTTAATTTCTTATCTTTTAATACTGTTCTCTTTAATTGGTAAAATATATTACCATGAAAAGTAAGTCAAGTAAACACTTACCAGTATTTTAATGAAAATGAGGACATTTCATACCTATTTTAATATTATTTCCAGAAAAAAATCTTTTCACAGTTAGAAACTATACAGCTGAACATTATTAAATGTGAGAGAAAAGATATACTTTGCACTTCTTTTCTATAGGGGCCATGGCATAACTCAGTCTTAGATCATGTGATTTCATGCCAAATATAGGGCGAGCCTAAATGGTTCATTGGATTTCTAAAGACTATTTATTTACAAGTAAATGATGTACAAAGACGCGTGATACATGAAAAGATACATACATTCACCAAGTTTCTGGTAATACTACAAATGTTCAATGTGTGCTCAATACACAGTGTTTTGAAACCCAATGAATCATTTAGGCTAACCCTGTACTATAAATAACTGTAGAAATGAAACGGTGATGAATGAAAAATTTTCAAATCATATATGGCCCTTTTATCTTATATATTTTGTATTACATTATTATAAGGCTAATTTATGTAAATATTAAACAAATTGCTTCCCAATGTATAGATTAAATGTGTAAATATACAACAAATTGTTTGCACATTTGATACAGTAATAGTTATTTCATAAAGCTATAACATAGCATTCATAAAGCTATCTGATGATGTGTTAAAAATGTAAATAAAGGTTGTCACAAACAGGGGAGTAGGAACTTTGTACAAACAGGGGGAGCCTGGGCATATTGAGGAAAGCTAGTGGCGTGGATCATTTCATTCATTTTGGAGGGTTCCTTCATAGTGTTGCACGTCAGAAGTATAAAATAGAAGCATATCAAAAGATCACCAACTCTTTAATCCAGTTTAAATAATTTTTAATAGATATACTTGATACATAGAAACTTAATTTATGTGTGATCCCGAATACAATATTCAAATTTAAGGCTTCTCCCACTTCCATTTACCAAAAATTAAAGTGCTTTCTGTTGTTTTGCTTACAAATTCTTTACAAATCTCTTCCAAATCAGTTTTAAAGGCCTCCTCTTTATAAGTATGTTATCGGTGCAGGTAATTTGTAGTAGACCTATATAAGACCCCCTTTTTTTCTGGAAATCGGGAGGGTTGTAAACAATGAGAAAAAGGGTGAAGGCACAAACAAGTGTGCTCACCACCCCCCCTCTCTCTCTCTTCTCTTTGTTGTTTATACTGTGAAGTGAATTTCCTAGAAAAAGTATACTTTATTTTTTAATTCAGCAATGTATCATAAACAGATGTGGTGCAAGAATTTCTCCCGGGGGAGCTGAGCACGTCTGAAATATTCCAGGGGGAGCCACAGTTCCCCGAGCTCCTATGCCCTTAGTCACAAAGAACTTTTGCAAAGTTTGCTTTTCTCCAGATATTCAACCATGCTGTTTTCTCTCTTGTTCCACGATCATCTAAAGAAGTACACAATATTTTTCCTTCGAGGATATTTAGTTGTTTGTTCAGTAAAGGGATGATTTTATTTTTAGAACAAACTTAATATGAATTACAGAATTAGGTAATTACCAAATAAAGAATATTCAGTGATTAAATTATTCCAAGGCTTATTTCATATTGTAAGCTTTTGTTCAAAAAAGCACAAAATGAAGTTATGTATTTGCTAATCAAAAATTTTAAGGTTTATAGTATTACTTCAATTTCAGCAATAAAATTTTGCTTACTCAGGCCTAGTTTTATATTGGCATTAGTAATGAAAGCAAACGAGTTTCATTTTTAACTTTTCTGTAGACATGCAGTAATTTTTTTTTAAAGAATAGGTGTTGCCATGCTTTTATGCTTTTTACGCACAATAGTTATGCTATTAAAAATGCAAAATATTTCATAACAGTAATAAGAGACAAGTTATACAAACAATTATACACATCAGTGTAATGGAAATTAAATTTATATTTTGATGTCATATATGAGAATAAAACATCAGAAAAAATGGTACTGTTCCGTTACACGAACCCCAATCGTAACTTTGCAGCAAAGTAGCAAATGCTGCTTATTCCATGTATATAAATAAACCTGATTACTAACCCCCATATAGAAATATTTTCTCTTTCAAGGTTTGCTTTTTTGAGAATTTTTATTTGTTTAAAAGATTTAACTGTTGTGATTTATACACTTATGGTGTATGTCCATAGATTTTTGTGAATATTTTGTGAATTACACTTAATTAAATTTATGTAATACAACTCTAATGAAAAGAAAGTCGGATGTGTTAGGAATATGTGGACCCTGCCTGTTTCATATCACCATATCCACTTATACTTCTATCCATACATTTACCCTTTGCCATAGTTTCTTTTAATTCTCTATAAATTTACTTACTTTTCTGTTGATATAAGTTCTCTTCTCTCATGGAGTCTTTCTCTTCTGAGAGTCACATTATTGCTATGCATTTCCATGCAACTTTTTCGATGATGGGTGAAATACTAATTGGAGTTGCATGGAAGATATTTTTCATTGTCTGTGTTGAATAAATAACTCAGTGTATAGATCTTTAATGCAGTTGTATTTTAGTTTCAGCTCAAGGAATGTGAAGTGAGAATAATACCACTCAGTAATTGTGATTCTAAGATAGTTTAAAGTCTTTTAAATTTTTATTGAGATATTGTTTCAAGCTGTTTTAAGCATGTATGCAAGAAACAAGATTTGAAGATAGCATTTCTTAAATGTTTGTTTGGCTTTCTTCTCCCGATATGTAACTTTGTCGTTTTAATTAGTTCTTGAATTACTACAGCCTCAGGAGACTTGCTCTGGAAGAACTGGATGAAAATGACATTTTCAGTGGGCATTAAAGTTAATCTTTAATGGAATATTTAGAAAGTTGCTTTAACAGTCAACAGGTGAACTTTATCATTTTTGCATGTCTCCACACATAATCTTTGAAGTGCTATCAGCCCAGTAGCAGAAAGTTCAAGACTGGAGATGGACGTCCTAGATTTTCTTTTCTCTTTAGCAGATTCTTTTTCCATCGAATCTTTATTTCACTGCATATTGTTTAATTCTTTATTATGTAACATAAAAACTTAAGTTTATTATTAATAAAAATTAATAAAATGCATAAAAAGTTACAGGTAAGGGATTGTTTGATTAATTATTACTTCAATTGTAAATTATTTTACCTGAAGATTATTTTCTGCCTCTGAAGTATTTGTCTCAGACACTTTGAGAATTTTCTGCTACTGGTTTCTGCTATCCGATTAATCTATGAAGAGGCCCACTTTTAGTAAACCTTTCTTTTTGGTCATGAATAGATATTAAATAGGAAAAAGTTGTTTACAAAGTCTTGGAATGATGTTAATAAAATGCATGAACAATGACAATTTTTGTATTTTTTTTTTTTTTAAATGATTAAAGTAATAATAAAAAATGTGCATTCTCCTTTGCCATGAAATTTCTGTAGAAAAACTTAATCCATCTTGGAGGAAAAAAATTTCCATTAGCTATCATTTTTGTTAAAACTATAATTAACTGCAATTTTTCAGCTAAGTACAGCATATCACCTCTCCAGTCAATACCTTATATACTTTTCAATACCAGTCAATACCTTTAACGCTGTTAGTCAATTAATAAAAGACATCCTTTAAAAAGAGTACACAGATAAAAAGAAGTTAAAAATATTGATTTCCCGAGAAGATATTTTAAATATACGAATGCATCATATGTCCATAGACTTAAAATTAGCGAAGGGAATTTGGAAGTTGACCGATTAACAGCCTTAACTGTCTCTGACAGGTACATTCAAACTTTCTTGTGCTAAAAGTAAAACTAATGTCATGGAGGAGCAAAAACTGATATATGCAGAAGGCACTACATCATCCGTGATATGATTGTCTGTACCCAGAATCACAAAGAGCAAAGGCATGCATGGGATGAGCGATGATATAACCGGCACTGGAGAAAAACAGAATGCTTCAATGGAGAATGAAAATTAAAATACTGAGTGCAGAAATACACAATGTTAGAGAATCCACACAATAAATAATTTCTGAATATTAAAACATCCTGCTTTACAATAATATACCCAAGTAAATGCATTGATAATGGAATTTAAAAGATAATAAGATTTCTTGAATAATAAAAAAAAAGGTACTACTTAGTTATTCCGTCGACCAAAAATCTATCGCCAAACTATAAGATTAAATGCCAATAATGGATGATGTCACATTCATTTGACACTAAGCAAGTTACACGTGTTTACGTCATCAAGTGATTTTTATTTCAATGTTTTATTTGTATTTTTATTAATGCTACACTAATTCATTTGTTCTTTCGTTATTTAAAAATAAAAATTATGTCAATTTGTATAATTTGGCGAAATTGGTCAATGGGATAACTAAGTAGTACAAAATAAATAAAAAATAAATACAAATCATCCATCACAATAATCAAATGTGAACGATAATCTTCATTTGTTCTACCAATTTATTTACAGACATTAAAACACACAAGATATCGTAGTTTAACATACACCAAAAAATAGTGTACATGTCAAAAGTTTAAAACACATATATACTCTAAAACATACATTTAAGATGGTTTAAAAATATTTTCACCTCTTTCTTACCGAGGCATCTTCAGTTACTCATCTTTTCATCTGTCTCTCTCTCGCTAATCATTGCTTTCTAAATTTTCCCTGCCATCAAGTAACTGAAGATGCCTCGGTAAGAAAGAGGTGAAAATATTTTTAAACCATCTTAAATGTATGTTTTAGAGTATATATGTGTTTTAAAGTTTTGACATGTACGCTATTTTTTGGTGTATGTTAAACTACAATATCTTAGTATGTTTTAATGTCTGTAAATAAATTGGTAGAACAAATGAAGATTATGATTAATATATGACATTATAAAAGAATATGATGTGTGGCCTGACTTAGAAAAAAAATTAATCAACTTCCACAACTTAATGGCAAATATTTAAAGAAATACATAAATAAATAAATATATATATACAGTTGACTCCCTCATATCCACACAGCTTGGGACAAGAGGTAGTGCAGATTTTAGAATTTTGCAGATTTCTGGTCATTGCTTTGTTTACATTTTTCAAACAGTAATTTGAATGTAATGATGCAATCAAAATTATAATGAATGCTTGCAATACAGTAAAATATTAAAATAATTTTAAAAATGATTATATTATTAAAAATAAAGGTCAAGTAAATAATGTATAATTAAATATGCATAATGAAGATGAGATACCTTTTCCTTAAATTATTCAATGAAACTTTCCTCATAAAGGTACCCTATTAATTCACATCAAAATCATAAAGTAAAGAAGTTTTATTTCAGGTCTTAATAACCAGAAAAGCTTGATTTGGTAAAAAGATTGTCATTACCAGTGAAGTGATATCAGCAATCTTTATTTTTTTCAGAAATAAATTTATACTTCCTTCATGAAAAACCGTGAGTTCAGTCATATTAATGAGAATTACACATTAAAATACATACAGAATGATATAAAACTAAAAAATTCTGTAATTTTCCCCCTACATCTGAACTGAAAATTTTCATTTTAAGGTTGTGGATTTGAGGGAGTCTACTGTATATATATAAAACACTTTCAATTCTCTAAAAACAATTGTTTTATTCTTTCATGAATACCAGTCACCATGTAATATTTTTATTAGTATTCTTTTAATTAATAATTATTCTTAATTTTTAAAAAAATGCTTATTTTCTACACCTCTAATTTGGTGGCATGAAAAACTAAAGTAAAAAAAATGTAAGTAAGTATGGTTTATTATTTAATATTCCAAGTAATTAGATCTGTACTCACCACAATAGCATCTGCCATTGAAAGATTTCCTTGTTCAGCCTCCGGTAAATCATTTGTTTCATACACATCGGGTTGATCATGAGCCTCAAATAGAAAGAAAATACAAATAAGAATGCAATTTTATAAATATATTTAACAAGTTAATAAGTCAAACGTAGTTAAAATGACAGGATTGAATTTTGTAGTGTACAAACTAGGGATGTAACGAATATTCGGCCACTATTCGGTATTCGGCCCTTTTGCCGAATATTGAACAGATATTCGGCCGAATAGTAAGACATTTGACCGAATACCTGTAGCCGAATAGTGGCATATTTGGCCGAATATTTTAAGATATTTGGTTAGATATGTTCCAGAAAATCAAAACAAAATATGATTTTAAATATTTTCGACAAACAATAATAAAAAATTATGCCTAAATTACATTAATTATTATAAGAAAAAGATCTCATTCTGAAATATGGGGTGGAGGAAGTATTATGAGGGGCTTGTTAATTTTGAGAGAAAGAAAAGAGAAAAGTATATCTTGGTAGCAGAAAAGAACATATAATATTTTAATGGAATGAATAATTATATTTTAAGAAAATAACCTTTTTTTTTTTACATACAGAGTGTAAATTTACTAAGTTTAAGTTGCATGAAAAAGGATATAAAAAGACAGAGGACACATGCAAGTTCTTATTTTTAGGGGGTGAAAAGATTTTACTAAAATAAAAAAAGTTTCATTTTTACAGAGGTAATGAGTTCTATTTTAGATAGTATATATATATAAATTACTAGAACTATCTATGGATTAAATAAAAAATTATGAATTAAATTATTATTTACATTTTTAAAAGTCATATGTTATCTTTAAAGTATTTTTTAAGACATTTAAAGTATTACAAAAAATACATTCAGCTGTTATGATTTTTGAAAACTCAAACAAAAAATTAATTTCAATTAGTCCTTAATTTAATTTTTTATTTTAAAATTGAAAAAAAATTAAACAATTAAAATAAAAGTCATTTATA
This sequence comes from Maratus speciosus, assembly GCA_963932465.1. NCBI lineage: Eukaryota > Metazoa > Arthropoda > Arachnida > Araneae > Salticidae > Maratus > Maratus speciosus. Next base: position 607,006,486 of record OZ010788.1, on the reverse strand, counting down.
TTAAAGTCAGTATTCGGCCGCCGAATATTCGGTATTCGGCCTAAAACTTGGCCGAATATTCGGTATTCGGCCAAATCACTATTCGTTACATCACTAGTACAAACATGTTAACCCTTTAAGCATGTGAGAGTTTTTTTTCAATATAAATTAACGATTCATAAAGTAATAGCTATGAAAAGTATTGGCATGAAGATTTATATTTGATTACCTTTATATATTCATTCATCTAATGCACTTGAAAAAATTGACATTAGCATCAATATACAGTAAACTCTCTGTAAGGCAGACTCTGTGTAAGATGGAAATCTGTCTAACTCGGAAAGATAATCAAGTCTCTGTAAATCCACAGACATAGAGTAAAATTTGTCTATGGCAGAATATTGTCTACAACTGAAAATTTTCTTGGTCCTGATCGATTCTGCCTTATTCAGAGTTCACTGTACCATATTTTCAGAGAAGAATAACGCTGCGATGTCAAACAAGATTTTTTTTCGTTTCACAAACAAAAATGCAGCCAATAACTAGGTGTGGCTTGTAAATAGTACCAAATTTACTGCCGATCTTTATTTAAAAATTTAGAAATCTGAGCCTTAATAGTCATTCTCAGTAGCCATTGACCAATGGCCACATCTAACAACGACTATATTAAACATACGTGGAAATTTTTTTCATGATTCATTCAGCTATAGAGTGAGTTCCAAGTTCCATCAAGATAGAGACATGAAATAAACATAGTTATTGCCCATTTACACCAGAGAGTTCTAATTTAGCAATTGTTTGGCTGATCTGGCAATTTTGTAAAAATAAATATTTGTTTTTCTAAGTATTGATTCCAGGTTTCAGTTTTAATTAAATAAGGGTCATTCCATGTCAAATCACCCAGAATTTTCTAAAAATGACACCCACCATCTTCAATTTTCATAAACTTTGGTGTATTTGTAGAATTTTTAATGCCGATTTCAAAAATGTCAATCATATTGAAATTGATCAAACGGTTTGTCAGATATGAGCCATTAAATGTCTTCCAAGATGGCCAATTTGCCGCCATTTTGAATGGCACATGTGACAACATAAATGTTTATAACTTCTTTCAGGTTTAAGCTAGATCTTTCAAATTTTTTTTGTTCTGTTCAGAATAAAGTAAACTTTCATCTAAACAGATTTTTGTGCAATTTATTCCATTTAAAATGCTGTCAGCAGAGACCCGGAGCTGGAGCTGGAGCCCGGAGCCGGAGCGCTCCGGAGCTGTGTTTTCCCTGGAGCTGGAGCCGGAGCTGGAGCTCTAAATTTTCTCCAGCTCCAGGGCTCCTTTAGTTTTTAATATTCTTTTAAATCTTTTTTTTTCAGTCTTTTAAATTTCCAGGCTTAAAATATTTTAATTACATCATTACTTTAATTATATCATTTTTAGGGTTTTTTTAATTATTATTAGAGATGGAAAACTTCTCAAAACATGATAACACTACTTTACTTCTACTTTCTACTTGAGCTAAGTGACAACGCTATTTGAAAACAAATATGGCCGCCTGTTGTTTACATGTGCAATTGTACAATCTTGGTAGTTTGAAAAGTGTAGAAGAAATTTAAGATTTTTGTGTTTAAAATTCCATCAAACTTTCTATTTTAAAAGCAAAAGCTAAAAGATGTCATATTTTCTGAACAAGCATTTCAAGTTTGATGAGAAGAAAAATGCATTTTGTCAGATCTTTAATGAAGGTAAAGGCAGGGCCCGACTTATGCACGGGCATGCGGGGCAACTGCCCCGGGCCCCCTTTTTAGGGGGGCCCCATCATGGTAGTCAGGATTTTCATTAAAATGTGCCAAATGATTAAAATTGACCAAAATTAATATATTTTCAAATATTTAGGAAGGAAGTGCAGTTCTCTTTCCGCTCTCTGCTTCCAGTACCTTTTCCACCCATGCAAAAAACAAACTATATCATTATAAAACTAATGACCAATACTCTATTATGTCAACTTAGTATTCAATCGTTTTCAAAAGAAATTTTTTATTAACGTTTTCTCGTAACGTGGCAAGTTAAAACCATTAATTTTGACCAATTTGGATAATTTTCTTTTAGACATCTTATAACGCGTACGTAGATAAGCAAAGTAAAAGTTTGCAAAGAAATATTCGTATCAACCAATCTATCATTTTTTTTTCTATCCTATTAATTTTAACTAACCTTTTTGTTATCCTACTAATATTTTTTCTTAAAGTTGTGACCATCTTTTTGTGACACTCTGTATAGAGGTGTGAGCAATACCGGGTACAAAATTTATGCATATAATACAATATTATGAAGTTTAGTACTAGCTACTCACACATTATTCACATTATAGATAGATAGAAGGGGGGCCGCTATAGCCTATGTCGGGCCCTGGGTAAAGGAAGAAAGAATTTGTGAGCAAAAAATAAATGTGTAAATTAAAATCTGCAACTCAAAAGCGTGAAGTCGGAGCCGAGTTGGAGCCGGAGCTGGAGCCACAGTATTTTATCTAGGAGCGGAGCTGGAGCTGGAGCATCAAAAATTGTTCGGCTCCGGGTCACTGGCTGTCAGAAAATGACTTTTTGTCATTTTTTTAAATTAAAAAAAGGCGTAACTTTAATGGCTGATTTCCCCCATTGTTCCCCCTTCAATTTTCATCTAATTGCATAAATAGGCAGCTCAAAGTGTGTTTTGATGCCTGATAAAAAAATTTTAATGGGCAGTTTGCAGGTTTTTTGTTTAAAGAAGAATTTCAATTTTACTGACCTTCCATAAGTAACGGAAAGTACAAGATAATGTTGATATTTCTTTTATTACCAGAAATATCATACATATTTACATCTAAAAGTTTGATAAGGCTTTATCTTAACATATCTAAACATATACATATTTTTTAATGTGGCTATAAAGAAGGAGAATCCCACAGGAATAAATAGGAATGCTAATAGTGAATTCCTGCAAGACATAGAAGTATTTTCCTAACAAATTGAAATCTATTGCAAAGTTTCAGTAAATTATAAGTAAAAATGAAATAATGGGAAAAATTCTACAAATAATCACATTTTATAGCAAAATCATACTTGTATATAATACAAAATATAATTTTAAAAAAATACATTAAGTAAATATTATTGTACTTCAAAATTATGCAAAATAACATAACACACAGTAACATACATAGTAAAAACACACATAACATACACAGCAGTGATGTCGCTGTACTTGAAAAATCCTGGGTCCCATGATTTTCAAAAATCTGGGTCCCTTTTTTACAAAAGCAGGTCCCCATCAATAATAATTCATATTTTAAAGGAATATATTAAACTTGGTTATTTGGAAAATATAAATTAAATGCATTAATTATTGTTTTAATAATAATTAAATAATGTATTAAAACCAGTATTATTTGCACTCAAATAAGATATTTAAAAAATATATATTAAGATAAATTTTCTTTACTTTTCTAAAAGTACAATTTTAATTGCAAAATAATGCTTATTTGAGAGTAGAAGATACCAAGTTTCACTAATAAGTATCACTAATGTTCGCATTTCTTTTAAAAAGGGGCAAGACAGGTTTATTGAAAAAGATATTTTTGCTGAAAAAAATACTTATGATAAGTAAAGGGGTACTTTTTGTTGAATGAATGGGTGCTTTCATTACACTTCTCATTGAATTATTTGTCAGCATAGATCTGTGTTGGAATCAGACATTTTCCTTGGAAGAGAATTCACATCTAAATCATTAATAAGCATCAAATCCTAAATCTTCCGAAGGTGGGAGACATTTCAATGCATTAAAAAAAAGGGGGGGGGGCTTTTTCACTGGTCCACCCCCCTGAATACATTATTAAAGTACACTGTAAACATGCTGTATTTTTAAGAATCTCAAAAAAAAAAAATTATCACATTTTATGAATGTTCTACCTATAAGTTTGGTTTGCCCATTTTTTTTTGGTGCTTTGGATTCTTTGACTAAATTCCCATGTTTTCCGTGATACTTTGATGAAATTTGCATTTCTCCCACGATACTTTGACAAAATGAGAGTTTTTTTTCGAGATCCTTTGACAAAAATCGGCTTTATTCCGTGATTTTTTGATGAAATTCACTATTTGTTTGCAATATTTTGACGAAATACACTATTTTGTTGCGGCCCTTTTACTAAAATCGCGTTTTTTCGCGACATTTTGATGAAGTTTGCGTTTTTTTGCGACCCTTTGACAAAAATCGGCTTTTTTGACGAAATTCGCTACTTTTTCGCGATCCTTTGACGAAATACGCTACTTTTTCGCAGCCCTTTTACAAAAATCGCGTTTTTTCCGCGATATTTTGATGAAATTTGCGCTTTTTTCGCGATCCTTTGACGAAAACTGTCTTTTTTCCACGATTTTTTGACGAAATTAGTTACTTTTTCACGATCCTTTGACGAAATATGCTACTTTTTCACGGCCCTTTTACGAAAATCGCGTTTTTTTCCGCGATATTTTGACAAAATTTGCGCTTTTTTCGCGATCCTTTGACAAAAACTGGCTTTTTTCCACGATTTTTTGACGAAATTCGCTACTTTTTCGCGATCCTTTGACAAAATAGACAACTTTTTCCTGGCCATTTTACGAAGATCGCTTTTTTTTCCGCGATATTTTGATGAAGTTTACGTTTTTTTCGCAATCCTTTGACGAAAATCTGTTTTTTTCCCGCGATTTTTTGAAGAAATTATGTGTCCCATGGGACGCGTAAGAGCTATTTTTTTGCATCCCGTCTCCAATTTTTCGCGTAATTTATGCGCTATAACGTGTCCGCGGCATCACTGCACAGTAAAAATGCTATTGAAAATATATCTACATCAATAACAATTAAAAATAAAGATAATTAATAAAATTTGTTCCCTTTATATTTCGATTTTATTTCCTTCTAATTTTATGTTTTGCCCACTTGGTGCTTATTAAAGCACTGGATGCATCACCAATTTTATATATTCTACCATTTGTAGTATGTACCATTTGTCACATGCACAAAGGCTATGACTGAAAGGCACAATACAACTGTCATTTTCTGTCCAATAATACGAAGGTGATGGGCCATTGTGGATGCATGAATTTAACAGTTGCATCTCCTTTTTTGTGGACTTTTGACACTAAGCCTATATACCAATTCCATTCATGCATACATGCTACATAACTTTTAAGAGATGGAACATGCAAAGTCTTTTTAATATTCCTATCAAAAGATAAACAAACAGAAGAAATTTCATCAGTATTTATTCTTTTTCCACTTATTAATAAGTTTTCTGTAGATCCATAATAATGCATACCGCATGTTCCAGGAATTGTCGTAGCAAGTTGCATCCATGAGACATGTTGCGCAGTTTTAACATGTCACTTTTTGTGATGATAAAAAATGTTATTTACCATCAATGTTTTGCCTGCAATAGTCATACATCATAGCCACATTTGCAATTTGATCATGCAACGGCCTTTGCAGACTTGCTTTTGTCACAAGTCTTTTAACAGTCCCCCCATCGCAAACAGATTTCCCATGACTTGTAGCAAAACAGCTCCATTTTGCTTTTATTCTACCAAAATCATGTTCATGGGTTCAAAAATGTTTTTCAATTTTAATATTGGGCAGCAGAGCCACCAGTAAAATATTCTACATTTGTAGCTAAGATATACTTATTTAAATGCTGCATGATTAATTTTTGAGTCTGAAAACCATTGGTACATCATGGTCCATATCATCTGAAAGCATGCAAAGGCTTTCACTTTTTAAGCTGCTTCCATTCTTTTGCTTCACATAGAATGCAACTGTATGTAAAGTACAGCAACCAGGCATCCAATGGTAGCTGTTGCGCTTCGTCTTGCAATACAAAAGAAAAGTTCTCACTAAAATCCATTTGTATGAGAGCCTCTGTGACGAAGTTAACTAATTTAAAAGATGCCGTGAATAAGATAAGTGAGTTGCGGTAAAAATAAAAGGAATAGTCTTACTTAAATGACAACAGTAGACACATTGAAGAGACAGCAGTTATAAAAATCTTCTTTATTCGTTGATTCACTTGAGAGGTGGAAGGTAATTAGGAGAAGTAGGTCACTGTACACATTCGAAGAGCGTTCCACGTAGAATTATTAAAAACTTGAAGTAATTCCATGGCTACAAAGAATACTGGCTAAAGTTGGTTAAAATCCTTTCTCAGAGAATGTCTTGAAGATAACAAAGTCCAAATTCGAAAAAGCATTGAATTAAATTCCAGCACCTTAGAATAATATGATCGCTGAACGGTGTTCACAATCCTTCAAACAGGCACTAAGGCCCGATTTGAAAAAGACAAATCACGTTGTCAAAAATACATCTTAAAACTTTCGTAAATCTTAAAATCTGTTAAAAAACTGGCTGCATTGATATATATACTACATAAAAGGGGTTTACAAAACTACCTCCAGAAATGATTTAAATCTATTTGTTAAATTGAATTTGCGTATGAACTGTAGAACGAATGACAGCACGGGAAAAACGAAACTACGGAACCTCCAATATGACGCGAGCGACGTCACGCTGATTCTAAAAATAGAACAGAGGAAGGGAAAAATCTGAAATAAAATGTTCTGTTACTTGCGGTAAAAAGGAAAGAAAAAAAGCGATTTGAACGATGTTTTGCGTTGAAAATAAATAGTTTAAAACGTGAGATAATAATGCTGCATTACAATTTAAAAAATAAATAATAAATGTGATTGTTACATCACAGCCTCATGACTAGTAAGATCTTTTTTTCAAATAAGTGCTTTGGGACTTGGATATGTGTGTATGGGGTACGAGCTTTTCCATCTTTTTTAAGAATAAGATGGATGAAATCATACAGAGTAGATGTATGTGCTGTTAATCATACTCTGTCAGTTGATACCCACTGTTTATGTTCAATTGCGTCTTCAGGATCAAAATCCGGAAATTTTAACTTTAAAAAAATCTTCAAGAACATCTTTCTTGGGACATTTGCTGCATATATGTAACATACAATTTGTATTGTTAGAACTGCAAACCAATTTCTGAATTAAATCTTCATATTTTTCTTCAATCCCTGTTGCTGCAATAAGCAACTGAACTTTCTGATGTATTGTATACATGCAGACAGAATGTGTGCCAGAGCTTCCAACTAAGACACAGTGCTTAGGTCGGAGGTCAGAGCAAATTTTGAAAACCCAGTTTTATTATTGGTAGGAAATTTCAATCGAAATTGGATATACAGTTAATTCAGATTACAAAGAAGAAACCTTTTTTGAACACAGGGCTTGAAATTCAATTTTTCCTAGGAGGGGAGTCTCCCTACCAACATTTATAAATGGAGGGGATTTGAGCTATTTGGGAGGGAGAAAAAAAATCTAAAATCCACTGTTATTTTACGTGCTATTTAAAGAATTACATTAATAATACAGACATGACAAAATACCATTGAAGCAATTTAAATTAACAACTCAGAATAATTATGCAAAATGTTTTTTTATTTAAAAAAGGAAGAAAGTTAAGCTTTTATGCAATCTATTTTTCAATTTTCAAGCAAATGTCATGGGTCCTTAACAATATAGTGTTGTTAAATGAATTTCAGAATTTAGATTTTATTTGATTTTGAGCCCTGAATCCTGTTTCACAAGGTAAATTTTGTGACAGACAGCACAACATTTATAACTTTGGAAATTATCGGACATGTATGGTTATGCTCTCTTAAAATTTTTTCAGAAAACTTTGCAATATCTGATATGCCTTCATTTTAACTACTTGCATGAACAATGCAAATTTGTGATGGAATCATCAATATCCATTTTTGGACGAAATTTTTGTGATCGCGTTTTTTTTTTTTTGTAATTCTTTAAATTCTCAGGGGTTTTTTTCCCCACGATCTTTCGGGTGAAAATCGCGTTTTTCTGCAATCCTTTGACGAAACTCGTATTTTTTCCGCAATCCTTTGAAGAAACTCGCATTCTTCTACGATCCTTTGAAGAAAGTCATATTTTTTCCGCAATCCTTTGAAGAAATTAATTTTTTCCACGATCCTTTGAAGAAACTCATTTTTTCCGCGATCCTTTGACAAAACTCACGTTTTTTTTCTTTCTGATATCCTTTGACGAAATTTGCGGTTTTTTTCTCGAGCTTTTAACGAAATTCGCATTCTTTTGCGATCCTTTGTCAAAATTCGCAGTCTTTCGCGATCCTTTGTCAAAATTTGCATTCTCCCGCAATATTTTGATGAAATGTGTTTTTTCTGCGATCCTTTGACGAAATATGCGGCTTTGATAAAGTTCACTTTTTTTTTTTTTTTTTTTCCTTTCAGTGCCGTTTGACTGAATTCTTATTCCATGATCCTTTGATGAAATTTGCATTTTTTCTGTGATCCTCTGACAAAATTTGCGATTTTCCGGGATTCTCTGCAGATTTTTTTTTTTCGATCCTCTGCTAAAATTAGCTTTTTTCCTCGATCCGCTGCCGAAACTAACGTTTTTCCATGTTCCTTTGCCAAAATTTGCGGTGTTTTTTTTCCGATCCTTTAATGAAATGCGAGATTTTTAGCAATCTTTTGATAAATGTGGCTTTTTTTTTTTTTTTTTTTTTTTTTTTTTTTATCTGGCGAAAATTACGTTTTTTTTTCCACGATCCTATGACGAAATTTGTGTTTTATTCGTGATCCTTTGACGAAATTGGCGATATTTTTGGCCAACTATTGACAAAATTGATTTTTTCGTGTATCTTTTGTTGAAATTCACGATATTTTTGTTATATAAAAAATATAACAAAAATATCCGAATTATGTCTGAATTGGTGTCCAATTTTTCATAATTTTCGGAACCGAATGCTTTGAATATTCGGAACAGAATCACCTGAATTCGCCAATCAGTCACGGAAAATAACGCGAAACTTGTCAACCGATCACGAAAAAAAATGAAATTGTCTGTCGATCGCGTAAAAAATTCGTGAATTTCAACAATCTTTCGTGGTTAAAAACTCTCAAAATGTGTCACTGGTCGTGCAAAAATATCACGAAATTCACAAATTGCTATCGTAATTTCAAAATGAAAATTTTTTTCGGAAAATGGTGAAATGTTTTGGACGGGAGCCTCCCGCCCACGATATTCTTTTGGACGGGATTTCAAAATTTTGGGCACAAATCCCGCCATGAAATTCAAGCCCTGGAACATGGGCGAACATTTTTTTTATGCTGAGGTATGATCCATGTCAATTCAGGCAGCCAAAGAAAAAATCTTACCTTCATAGTCTCAGAAGTTTTTGAATTGAACATATGTTAAAACTCAATAAAAAATAAGATACTTGTATATTTTGGTTTTGCCCAAAAAAATTCCTGGCCCGAGATACAGGCCGCCAAAGATGGCATCCCGGGCACCATTTCCAATTCGCCATTTTCAATAAAAATTTTAAAGTGCTCTATCTCTAGAACGGTGCAAGATATTTTGTTGCGTTTTTTTTTATTTTAAAGATAATATTCTTCTGTTTAAAATGATATACCCAATTTTGAAAAATGTATTCAACTTTTCTTGTGGCAACCTTTTGAAAAAGAAATTTTTTTTTTTCAAAAATGCCAATCCTAAAAATTTTGATTTTTTTTTCTGTTGATCAATACCACTGGGAACTATCTTCACTGTAAAGGAGAACTTCCACTTTTGAGTTTAACAAATTTTAGAAACATTTAAAAAATTCAGAGAATTTTACAGGAACTGTATACATACAGTTCCAGTAAAATTCACTGAAATTTTGCTTATTTGTATCATATTTGTAAGGATAAGCCTACTATATATCCTAAACAAGTTAGAAATTGCAATATCAAATGTGGCAAATGAGGTGTGTGCATAGTATTAACTAGTTTTATAAATATTCAGATCTTGGTGCAATAAGTGTTACACTCTTGGGCAAAAAGGCATGAATACAAAATTTACTATAATACCATATATTAAATTCAGTAATACGGAAGTAATATGAATCCATCTTAAAAGGACTTAATCGCCATGGCAACCTAGAATCATTGCCTATCATGGTATATCATTGAATCAATTATGTATTATAGGATTTTTAAATAGAATGAAGAAAACTTTTATTAATGTCTTTTATGTTTTAATTTGATTTTCATAGCATTTGAAGTGATACATACTTTATTGCAGAGGTTTACAAAAAATTACTTCCTGTGTCGTAGAAAGTGCATAGTGTTTACAGGGACACACAAAATATTTCGGATACTTTACCTTATTGGAAATACTGTACATTAGCGATGATTGCTAGAGGTGCATTTTTAGTTGCGATATGAGTTTTTAAGTTTAATTAAATATTTCCATATTACGTTGTGTGTATAAAGGCTGTAGATCATATACAGGGCTACACAAAAAAAATTGTAAGGATATTGCTGGAAGTGCATTTTTAGCTGTGTTTGAGTTTTTAAGTTTAACTAAATTTTTCCATATTACGTTGTGTGCATAAATGCTGTAGATCATATACAGGGCTACACAAAAGAAATCTTAAGGGTTTACTGAGTATGAATGAAAGTAGCTTAAAGGTGATTTTTAAATGAGTTATGCATTTTTACACTGAACTACATTTAGTATACTAAGATATGTTTGGAGAATATAGATAAAATGATATACAGGTCCATGCAAAGAATTAGATACATGGCCGTCTATGGATGATAATCTCTGGAAGTGTGATTTCACTGGTTTTAAGGATGTTTTAATCTTAATTAAATATTAGCTAAATAGTGGCATATATATAAAGATAGTAGGTAAAATACAGGGTTGTATGAAAGTAATCAAGTATGCTTCCGTCTATTGACATAAATTTCTAAAAGTCAAATTCCGACCTATTTATGCGTTTTTAACAATTTCCAACATAGTTGAAAGTCTTTATGGATTCTATTTGTCTGCCCATCTGTCTGAACTCTAACTTGTATTAATATAATTTGTATTGCTGTGTAATTGATATATGTTATTGAGATTGTTTTACTATGTTCGGTATTGAAAATAAAGTATGTATCACTTCAAATGCTATGAAAATCAAATTAAAACATAAAAGACATTAATAAAAGTTTTCTTCATTCTATTTAAAAATCCTATAATACATAATTGATTCAATGATATACCATGATAGGCAATGATTCTAGGTTGCCATGGCGATTAAGTCCTTTTAAGATGAATTCATATCACTTCCGTATTACTGAATTTAATATGTAGAATCATAATAAATTTTGTATTCATGCCCTTTTTGCCCAAGAGTGTAACTTATTGCACCAAGATCTGAATATTTATAAAACTAGTTATAGTATGCACGCACCTCATTTGCCACATTTGATATTGCAATTTCTAACTTGTTTAGGATATATAGTAGGCTTATCCTTACAAATATGATACAAATAAGCAAAAATTCAGTGACTTTTACTGGAAATGTATATATACAGTTCCTGTAAAATTCTCTGAATTTTTTAAATGTTTCTAAAATTTGTTAAACTCAAAAGTTTAAGTTCTCCTTTACAGTGAAGATAGTTCCCAATGGTATTGATCAACAGCAAAAAAATCAAAATTTTTTTTTTCAAAAGGTTGCCACAAGAAAAGTTGAATACATTTTTCAAAATTGGGTATATCATTTTAAACAGAAGAATATTATCTTTAAAATAAAAAAAACCGCAACAAAATATCTTGCACCGTTCTAGAGATAGAGCACTTTAAAATTTTTATCGAAAATCGCGAATGAGAAAGGATGCCGGGGATGTCATCTTTGGCGGCCTTTATCTCGGGCCAGGAATTTTTTTGGGCAAAATGAAAATATACAAGTATCTTACTTTTTCTTAAATTTTAACATATGTTCAATTCAAAAACTTCTGAGACTATGAAGGTAACCCCCCTGCCTGAGTTGATATGGATTCAGCCCTGACCATATCTCCCTGACCAGGCATGAGACATGAAAATTCATTATCTTCATGAAATTCTTTCACAGATTTTATAGTGTCTTCCCAAGTTATAAAGTCTATACTTGGTACTCAGTTACACTAAAGGTTTCAATTATTTTCTTTGTTGCCATATGAAGCAAAATTGCCCCATAATTGTCAGGTTGCATAAAATCGCCATTTTGGTACCAAATAGGTACCCGGTGCGTCTAAAACATCTGTACCAAAAATTGATGATAAGAACAAAGACTTTTTATTTTAATGAACCCTATTTACAAAAAAAAAAAAAAAAAAATCGCTTTCAAATTAGATGAAAAATAGTTATTGTAATATACAATAATCTTCAGGTACTTGTTAGTTATCCCGTCGACTAAATTACTGTCGCCAAATTGCAAGATTAAATGCCAATAATGGTTGATCGTAAATGTCACATTCACTTGACAACACGTGTTTATGCCATCAAGTGATTTTTATTTCAACGTTTTATTTGTATTTTTATTAATGTTATGCTAATTTATTTGTTCTTTCGTTATTTAAAATACAAATTATGTCAATTTGTATAATGTGGCGAGCGGTTTGGCGATTTATATAATTTGGAGGAATTGGTCGACGGGATAACTAACAAGTACCAATCTTCATTTTATTTTTTGCTACCTCAGGAAGTTTCCTCTGAAAGAATGAAGTACAGCTTTACGACAAACATATACCTACCTAAAAGTAGAGAAAAAGAAGTCTGAAAGCTTAGAAGGGCGTTGTTATATGCCGGAATAATGCGGTAATTTTCACACACTTTATAAATTATTTGTAAATATTAGTAATGGCATTCTTCCATTACATAACACATCTAAATTACACGAAATAGCATTAATTCTATGGTACAGATGTCATATTCACCCCATATTGGCGCGATTTTTTTCTGTCGCCAATATCATATAGGCAACAGGTACTTAACTTGCGCCAAAATGTCGTTATTTTGCTTGATGTGGTAACCCGGATTATGTTGTTTATGCTGTTGATGTTTTCGCCAAATTGGCAACCGAAAAAAATCGCGCCAATATGGGGCGAATATGACATCTGTACCAATTCTATTAACGTGGTATATTTAAGATGTAAATAATATTAATACTGATTTCCTGATATTCCAATTCACATATGCAAACGAACATTAATTTAAATTGAGCATAAAGAATGCGTTCAAATCATTAGAGCATAATATACCCATTCCATGCCATTAATAAATTATTTTCAAACTATTACAAATAATCAGAATAAATAGAGTAAATGTATATAAAGAGAAAAGCAATATTTCTTACGATTCCTGGAAGATCAGCATACTTGGGATTAGCCATATTAAAAGTTTAAATTTTAAAAACAGCAAGTTATATGGTCGATTTAAAGGGTGGCTAGCTGTTTGTAAATAAACGAAAAATTAAACACCGGATGGAACTTTTCATATATGAATCATTCACGGTGACGTCGTAACTGAAGTCTGTAAAGTGCCGATATCTCGGCGGAATTTTCATTTGATAATGCATCAATATACGGCGAAGCGAAGGTGGTTTTCCTTTCTCCATGTATCGTCCTCCGTTTCAAACACTTTTGTCTCGCCCGTAATAAAATATATTATTTACGTTTATTTTATTAGTCTCTTTTTAATTTTAACAAAGAAAATGCCTTAGAATATCTTATTTTTAACAGAAATAATGTTTCCACCCCTAATTTATTTAAAAATTAATGAATGTGCCGGGTGTCCCAAAAATGACTGATGGTAGGTAGGTAGTGGGGGGGGGGGGGGGCTTTGGGACCTATAAGCAGCACGGCTGTTGTCCCGAATGATCCATACGAACAGAAACGCCAGATACAGACAGCACTAGACACCTAGCTAGAAGCAATCAATTCAATGAATAAACCGTAGCGTAGAGTTACGAAAGACACTCGACGAACAGAACTTTTTGATAAAGCAACCAAATGAACGAAAACACTCATCACTCAAATCAAAACCCGCCCAACAACTCCTGCGTTGAGCGTGGTACCTGGCACAAGAAAACAAAATATGCTCCAAGGAGTTCAAGACACCACACGCACGGCAGCTGCCGTCCGCAACCAAGTTAAAGCGAGCCAAAATCTCCGGGGTAATAAGCATCCTGCAGAGGAGACGAGACACAATCACATCATCCCTTCGATTGTGAACCCAACACCGAGAGTGATTGACATTAGGGATATCCCCATAAGAAGCATAATACTTGCAAGTCCGGTAAGAGTGCTCACCCTGCAGCAGAACACTGTGAGAGAACCTACGGATAGTATCTTCTGGCGAGGTCCAATCAATCAGAGGGTCAGAGACAGAAACACTTTTGGCAAGGCCATCGGCCCTTTCATTGAGGGGGATACCACGGTGTCCCGGAACCCAGTAAAAGGAAAGGTGAATGGAGAAATGCTGCATCCGAACAATTTTATTGTGGAGCCAAAGGATCACTCTGGGAGACTTCAAGTTAGCAGACTGGAGAGCCAAAAGAACCGACAAGCTGTCTGTTAAAATCACCACGGGACGAGACAACGAGATCAATTCGTCGAGAGCCACGCCTATTGCGAGAGCTTCCGCCGTGAAGACGGAGTTGACATGCTGCACCCTGTAGCCAAAGTGGTGTGAGGAAGTGCAGCCTGCAATCGAAGTGAGGGAATCTGTCTTTGAGGCATCGGTGGCAATAATATCCCACGAGTCAGTAAAGTTCTGGAAGTAATCAGCAAACATCGGGGCAATGATGCTAGCATCAAGATCCGTACGCTGAAAGGGAAGATCAGAGGTGAAAAATTGCACTGCGTTCGAGTCAAGAGAAAGAGGAACTTGGAAGCTGATGAGGAAATCCAGATCAATGCCCAGACCGGCAAAAAACTCAGAAACATGAGAAAGATGATTTCCTGGTGAGACCAGAATATCCTCACAAGAGTCCAAGAGAGGAGACCAGCTGCCAAGGGCAAGATGCTTCACCCAGAAGCCGAAAGCCAGAACCCTGATTCTGTCAGCTAGGAGACAAGCCCCAGCATGCTTGAGAAGAAGAATATTAGGCGTCCACTTCGGGAGCCCCAGAGCAACCCGTAACGCACTCGTCTGTATCACTTCAAGCATCTTCAGTAGCGAAGGACTAGCGGCCGTGAGAAGAGCAGCTCCATATTCGATGATACTACAAATAGAAGAGAGGGCCAACGTCCGCAGATGATGTGAACGAGCCCCATACCTTTTATGGGCTAGAGCTTTTAAGATGTTGATCCTTTTAAAACATTTCGTCCGGAGATATTCTACATGCTTCCGGAAGCCTCCACGACGGGCAAAAAGGAAACCTAGGAACTTTAGAACGGGGCACCACTCGATGAGTCCACCGTTCACGCTGAAGTGGAAATCACAGACCGCTCTCCGTCTCGAGAGATTAATCGAATGGCATTTGTCAGCCCGGATGGATAATTTCCAATAGGAACACCACACTATTATAAGTCGAAGAGCCTCTTGGAGTTTGACTCTACAGGTGTCCAAACAATCATTCACACAGTAGATGGAAATATCGTCTGCATAGATGAGGAACTTGATACCCAGGCCCACCAGGACCTCATAAAAATCTGCCATGAAAATTATAAAAAGGATGGGACTCAAGACCGCCCCCTGGGGAACACCTCTACCAATAGTTCGGGAGGAAGACACGTGACCCCTCCACGCAACCTTGACGACTCTAGTAGAAAGAAAGCGATGAATCCACCGAAGCATCCGTCCTGTGATGCCCACCTGGGCACATTTATAAATAAGTCCATCAATGTAGCCAGAGTCATAGGCTGAATGTAAATCCAAAGAGACGCCCAAAATATATTTTTTCGCCTTTTTGGCAGACGTGATGTCATACTGGAGAATCGCTAGCGCCGTATGGCAATCCCGGAAGGGAAGAAATCCAAGGTGCCTAGGGACCAAGATTGTATGGCAGAGTAGGTGGTGCACAATCCTTCTGGCAATCATCCGCTCACAGATTTTACCCGTTACCGAGGTTAAGGCAATCGGACGGTATGAAGAAATATGATGTCTCGGCTTGTCAGGCTTCAGAATTGGGAGAATGGTCGCCGACGTCCAGCTTGAGGAAATGTCCCCTGAGCACCAAATGCTGTTGTACATACTCAACAAGCAATCTAAAGAGTGATCATTTAGCCCCTTGAACAGGGCCGCACTAATCCTGTCCTCCCCAGGAGTGGAAATTCTCGTTCTTCCAATGGCCATCTTTAGCTTTGAGATCGTGAACAGACAGTTGAGCGAATCATTACACTCATCACCATAAGTAAATGGGATTGGCTCGTGGCAGCTTCCCTCACCAAAGTGATCTGCAAAGGCTTCAGCTTGGGCTACCGCATCAGCAGAAAAAGAGTCAGGTAGTTCGGTAGTTGTAAGTAGAGATGGGAGTCAGGAGAAGAGCTGAACCGAGATTTGAGGTTACGAAAAATTTTATATAAAAGGCCAGGGTCATTCGCATTACAGCAAATGGAGTCCCAGTACCGACGCTTGGCTTCCCTGACAACCTGGCGGAGCTTGGCCGAGAATCTTTTATATTTCATCCAGTGATCCACAGAAGTTAGTTGACGAGCTCTTCGCAGATGGAACTTTTTCTGTTTGCTAAGGGTGCCACACCGCGCAGTCCACCACACAGGGAGGCGTTTCAGGGACTTAACACAGGCTGTACTGTGGTTCGATATGGCACCACGAACCAAGGACTGGAACGATGACGGCTGGATATCGGTAGCCAAATGTAGGCTGGAGTTAACTTCCTGGGTGATGCGGGCCCAGTTGTAAAGAATGGGACCGGGACGCAGAGAAGGGTTAAGCTCTACAGAGATAACAATGGGAAGTGATCGCTGTCGAAAAGATCATCCTCAACGACGATCGAGGAGCAAGTAAGAAGCCCAGAAGAACAGATCGAAAGATCAATTAAAGAAGTAACCCCACCAGGGGCCACATGGGTAGGAGCAGTATAGTTCATTAAGCAGAAGGGGCTATCAGAAAGCCAGTCCACCAAACGCACGCTTGCCCGCGAGGACACCGGGGATCCCCACAGCGGGTGATGAAGATTAAAATCTCCCAAGATAAGAGAATGACCAGAAAGATCACGGCAAACCTTCAAAAGATCGTCAACCACCAACCCAGATGAGGAGTAAACGTTGATAATGTTGAGACAGGAAGAACCAAGGGAAATGCGGACGCCTAAGAATTCGTTAGCTGAGCCCAAATTATCGAAACACAACCTTGTAGACGAACAAGTAGAGTTCACCGCCAAAGCCAGACCACCACCGGCCCGACCGACTCTGTCTTGACGGTAGATCACTTTACCCGACATCGACAGAGGCTTCACCGGTGCAAGAAAAGTTTCCTGGAGAACCAAGACATCCGACGACAAAAAAGGTTCAAGCTGAAGGAAGGGGAGCTTGTTGGAGATACCTCGGCAATTCCACTGAAGCACACTAATACCCATAAGAGACAGAGAAAAGAAAAAATTTCAAACACAAAACAAAAATCAAGATCCTGCCCCCTGCAGGAACGTTCGCCCAAAACACAAGAGAAGAAAAAAACTTTTTTTTTTACCCCCCTTTACCGTGCACGTAGGCACGTTTCCGCTCCGGGGATTTGTCACTGAGTTTAGCCATACAGTTCATAATTATATTACTCAGAGCACTGATAGTTTCTAGAATTTTTGCAGACTGTTTTTCTGAATGATCAACTAAAATCTTTAACATGTTATTAGTCCTGATCTCAATAGCTTTTTTTAATTCATCTTGGTCGGTTTTTTTAACACTGGTTTTCTGTGCATATGATTCAGAATTCGCCCTCGTCGAAAATTTTCGTCGAGCTTCAGTAAAAGATAGAAAATTTCCACTTTTGAAGCGGAGAAAATCCATTTCTCTCAAGCGGGTGGGGCACTGGAGATAATCTGACCTGTGCCCCCCCCCCCCCCTCCACAGTTCACACATTTGACTTCAAGCGTGCAAGGACCAGTATGCTTTTGGCCACACGTGGCACAGATATTTTCGGACTGACATTTTCCGGTTGCATGATTAAATTTGAAACAGCGTACACATTGCCTCGGTCTATCGACAAACTGGCGGATCTTCTGAAGAGTGAACCATAACTTAATTTCAGTCGGGATAGCAATACCAAGAGAGGTAATTAAAACTGGGGAAACAGTACTAGATGAATCTTTCTTCATAAATCGTCGCATTTCTAAGATCTGCACGTTGTTATTGACCCTTATCTCCTGGCCCACCTCCTCCAGGAGGATGTCGACAGGTACGTTGAACACCAGGAAGCGATTCGAAATGTTCTCCCAAATAACTCTATGTTTAACTGGAACCCCCAAAAAGCTTGTAACCTGACAAATATCAACAGCACAGCTGACGTCTTTCGTGCTAATAAGTAGACTGCCCGTACGTGTGTGACGGACATTCTCTATATGATTAGCATGAGGGATTATCTTTTTAATCTCTACTTGCACAGCTCTAGGATCTCTATTTGGAATAGATTTTGAATCTGTACTTTGTAAAAAAATATTGAAACACTTACCGCCATTCTCGGCAGCCATTGAAAGAAGCAGCTCCGTGGAAGCAGTGGACCGCGCCACATTTTTATTATCGCTGTTACATGTCAAGAAGTTTTCTGCCCCGTTTTTCTTGTCGCTGTCACATGAGGTACTTTCTTCACATTCCACCATATCAACATTGACAGCAGAAGAATCCGCTGTTCCATCAATATCCACTATCTTAAATTCAGAACAAGCCATAACACTATCCAGGGACATAATCAGCAAATAGTAGAGGTAAACAAAACGCAAATAAAACTATTACACCTACCAAACACCCACCAAATCACCAATAAAGTAGTTCACTAATGACCACCACGAAAAGAGAGAAAAAACAAACACCTTACTTCGAACCACAACAGCGTGAAAACGAAAGCTTCACCGAAAAGAAAGCTCAGATACCGCCGGCTGCAAAACGGTCACCGCACTCCCACGTGTAGAAGGAGGGAGCACCTCGCACAACCAACCTCTCCAGCCAAAAACATGACTGATGGATTTTTAAATTCAATAGACTTTACCCATGTGACGTCAGCCGCGGAGAAACCACAGCCCTCTGAACACTAGGCCTGAGTGCTCATTCAAAATGGCGGCAGCCGAAGGAGGACTTTTCCCCCCTAATATAATTTGATCGTGATTGAGCGCTAGTGAATCTCCCTTATATTTTTGCTCCATAAGACCAGGCGAAAAGTTAGGTCCCGGTTTTCTTGTAATATTATTTTACTGAAAGATTTTTCATTAAGCTCAATCAATCAATTAATATTTTTGACACTATGGTTCATACTCAAATAACATAATTTTCCGCCTTTCTCTGTTTTCTAACAACATTTACAAAACATTCCAATCCTTTAAGCATTTCGCGACCACAAGAAATTATGCAGTAAAGCATTAAAATGACATTAGGAATCGAAAATAAAATTACCATTATGTAACAAAAAAATCACATGCTTGTAAAAAAAAGTACCCTTAGAATTCACAGGGATTTATGCTTTTTATGGTTGTTATTTGAAAAATCTGTTTCAAAATATAAAACTAGATTTATTATTGACTCATCATCAAAGTAAAGTATTATACTAATGTGTAAAAAGCAATATTCTGTATTCAAAATAACTCGTGAAAATTTTTGAATATGTCATACACCGAATGTACAATTTGCTACTAAAAATTTCTTTTGACAAGAAACTTAGTATGCCATCATTCAAAAATATTTATCAAAAATTAACAAAATTATTTCTCATGTATTATATATCTGTCAAAAAAGTAAAGAAAGTTTAAAATTTTTGTTTAGCATCATGATCAAAGTTTTATGTGGAGCTCCTTAGTTATGAAAAGAATAACGTATCATATTGGCTAAATGCATTTACACAAATTAAAAATAAATGAAAGGATAAATTTAATATTTAAATTATGAAAAACACATGACATGAAAAATGATTCACGTATTGTTAAGAAATTAAATTCATATATTCTAAGGTTGAATGCTAAAAATAAATACCGATTTATTTATTTTTCAGCTTTTTTTTTAATTTTTCTCGTGCATTCCTTTTCTTAATTAAAATTTTTAATAACTATTTTTGAGTAATTATTTGGTAAGATCTTATATACAACTTGGATCATATTTTTAAGTATAAATAAAACTGTCATGAGTCCAGGGATCTGTTTAGAAAAAAATTGGGTTCTTTAATGGACCCTTCACAATTTTTTTTTATTTTAAAACAGAATGCTTCACAAAATTTTTCAACTTAACAATTAGCTTTATTCAAAACTTTTGCATTTCAAAACTGAGCTTTTCACAAATTTAATTACTTAAAAGTAAAATCTAATGGGTCACAAAATAACTGAAGTCGTCAAAGAACCTAATATCAAGATATAGATATGCAAATCACTTTGTTGAAAATGTATACACAAGAACCTGAATATAATGATAATTTCACATTCCCAAAATTAAAAGTAGATTTTTCATAAATGAAAAAAAAAAACTATTCACAATTTCAAAAGTAGGACCCAGAAAGAAAAATCTTAACAGACGCCTGTGAGGACAATATTTACATAAATGATCATTTATGTAATTCACTACATTTTTAACCTAAAGTTAACTAATTTTTAATAACAAATTCAGCAAAAATTCATATGAAAAATCACCATTACTAAAATCTATACGGTAATTACAACAGTGATGTTTTAACAAGTTAATAAAGCAGCATAACCTGCAATGAAAAGTAGGATTGGCACAATGTTTTCATCAACTGGGTTTAATATATCATTTAAAGGTCTTTAAATGCGTCTAAATTTATTGATAAATTGCATTTCTTATCTAAATATTTAAATGAATATTTTTGTTTATTATGAAAGAGCTTTTGACTTATTATTCTTTTCTCATTTTCAGTCAACTGCTCTAGTGAGATTTATAATAATTACTGACAGATGACTGCATCATCATACATTTTAACAATCATGTCAAACTGATATTATATTCTAGATTGCTAAAATTCAAACCAAGCGTCTGTGTATAATTTTTTTTATTCAGACAATAAAAGTTAAATCAGAACTTACTTCAATAGGTATGTTAATCCTTGAGGATATCCACTGAATATCATTTTAGAAGATTTAATGCATATTCTAGCTTTTTAGATGAAATTAAAATTATCGTTGCGAATCCTTGAGAGATATATCTTTTCAGAAAGAGAAACCGCATGAGATCATATATATCATCCCCTACCCTAGTAGGAAGGCACATGAAACGCAAGAGAAATACGTGAAACACTTTCTCGAAAGAAAACTTAAGTATCTTAACAAAATGGATAGTATCCAGATGAAAATCATGAACCATGTACAACTTTATTCGAAAACTGCGACTTGAATTCATCAACGATGGAATTTTCAATAACAGAATAAATGGCGCTTGTCACTTTGATTTCGCTTCAATCTAACCGCCTTCGACTGATCACGTGACCCACCGGAGTTATGTTAGCGATTTGGCCTGTGTTGAGATGGCTGTGGGGAAACAGAAGAAAAAGACGCGCGCGACCATCCATCCAATCAGGAAGCTATAGATACCATTAATAGATTAATAATATCGAGTTTGAACGCTTTTGCTACATTAGTTTTTACAGGGTTATACAAAAGATATTCGTTCTTTTTCAATATGTTGACGGTCCCCTAAGGGGTTTCGGGAAAATATTCTCGCAGTAATATATGACCTATACTTTACTGTTTACACATCTGCAGTTTCAGGTTAATTCCTCATGTATTTTTCTAGATATTTAAGAAAACGTCTAAAATCGCAAGTGACTGGTCTCCTTTGGCCATATAGTGTATCTTCGATAAGTCAAAGTATCACTGTACAGTTTATACAGTTTACATCTACTTTATGCATATATCTATTTTAATATTTCAATAAATGTACATTTAAAAAAATAATTAAAATTTATATACAGGGTAAGTACAAATGATGGACACGATTTTTAAAAAATCATATTTTCGAAACTACTGCACATATTACAATACGTGATACATGAATTGAAAGAGAAATGTACCAAGTTTTTTCAGTGTAAGTGATTATTATACATGTTGACTATTTAATCGATTTAAACTCCTCCCAAGTTACCTATGCACGGTGCGCACAGTAAATCGGTGTAGGTGATTGCGCTCTTAATAATAATCTGAAATAAATAATTATACAAAATTGTACATCATTTTTTACTTTATTATATCTTTGCAAGAAGAAAATATTGGAGTCGTGAAAAATTTCGACTCCCGGTTTTTGGTGGATTCATACGTTTTAACCATTTGAGGGGCAAGCAGTTGCGTTCGTGTAATGCTGAATTCCCACCGGAAATTTAGAAAAATTTTATTTCGAAATAAGGAAAAGCAATTTTTCAATTCTTCACCATCAAAGTTATAAAAGAAAAACTTTGTTAAAAAAGTTTCTGGTGTAAATCTTAATTAAATTTAGGTGGGATATAATTAGGTGGGATATGATATATGCCGCCGCCCCTCAAGGGGTTAAAATGTCCTGAACACGATTTGACTGTTTTTAGAAAATGTCTGCCTGTGAGTCTGTATGTGACACAAATTTTGTGGGCGCTGTATCTCAAGGACATAATTTAATAAAACTTTAGATTCAGTTAGACCCTGATGCAAATTGATGCTGATTACTTTTTGGTGTAAATTGGCCAACAGGTGGCGCGGCTATGATGCATTATTCATGATTTCGCAATAGTTATATCTCAAAAACTAATGCAAAGAGTTTAATAAGACTTTAGATTCAATTATACTTTGATATAATTTGGTGCTGATTACTTTTTGGTGTAAATCGCCCACCAAGTGGCACTGCTATGCTGCATTTTTCGCGATTTCTTCAGTAGCTCTATCTCAAAACTAATTCACGGATTTTCATGTAACTTCAGATTCAGTTAGACAAAGAATATAAGTTGTAGAATATAAGTTGTTACTGATTAGGTTTTGGTGTAAATCACCCAACAGGTGGCATATTTATATTACAGGTGACATTTTTTAGGATTTACACGATTTTAGCGATAGTGATATCTCAAGAACTAATGCACGGAACTTCATATTTTTAGAATCCTCATGATGGGCATAGATTGTCATTTAATTTTGACACCGTGATGGCGAATTTTGAAGTAATGTATGAGATAGAAGAAAGCATTGGGATTGGCATATCCGACTAGTTTATTCAGTGGAAAATGTGTTCGATACAGAAGATGCGCAACTTCCTCTTTCTGAAAACGGCTAATCTATTTCGTATTGCCATTTTTACAAGGATACGTCAAAATTTAAACTACAGTAAATTCTGTCTAAGGCGGACTCTGTGTAAGCTGAAAATCTATCTAACACGGAAACGGAAAGGTTTTTAAGGTCCCACCGAACCGAAAATTTTGCATAAGGCGGAAATGATTATATTTTCAAAATAAAATGAATTTGATTCATGAAACTTTAAAACTGCTATGTATATATATCAAATAGTTTCGAACATTTTAATTAAATTTCGTAATAGATTAATAAAGTTAATTCAAAAGAACCATATTTAACTTTATGGTTAAATATGGTAATTTTTAACAATAAAAATGACGTACACAATGTGACTCATAATGTGTTACGGAAGAATGCTTGTTAAGCCGGAAGTAAAAACAAGCATCGATAAAATATTATTTTTCGTCTCGTCAGAAACTATGTTAAAGATGAGGTATATGATTGTATTTGTTAAAGTGAATATTTTTCATTAAATTCCAGAACAGAAGCAATTTCTAATCAATACTATTTAGTTCAGTGTTCAAATAATGTTTTTCAATATTATTAAAGACTATAAATCCAATAAAAAGTTTAATTTCATTAAAAATTTAATTTTAAAGGACAGTACTAAAGGTTACGAATGTAAAAAATAAACAACCTGCGCATTTTAAAATTTTTAAAATTTTACTTATTTATTTAGCTGTTTTTTTTTTTTGGTGGGGGGGAGGGTGTATTTTGAATAAGGCGGAATATTGTCTACGGCGGAAATTTCCATCGGTCCCGATCGATTCTGCCTTAGACAGAGGTTATTATATACAAACAGGGATGAGTTTATGGGAACCCAGGACCGAAACTAAGGGAGGGGAGGGCTGAGGGGGCATGTGGCCCGGGCACCAGAACGAAGGGGCGCCAAATGAAGGATTATACCTTTGGAAAGGATCATTTTCTTCTGATGGACTGATGGCTTCTATTATTATGAAACAGCCATTATAAATGAAGTGTTAGGTGAAGATGAAAGAGCAGCAAAAGAAAAATTGTGGCCATTTTTTTCCCATTTGGACCAGAAAATCAGAGTTCTAACTTTTTACGACTGCTCTTTCATCTTCACCTAACACTTCATTTATAATGGCTGTTTCATAATAATAGAAGCCACCAGTCCATCAGAAGGAAATAACTCGGTGAAAGCGGAAACTCAGTTAGGCGGAACTCGGATAATCGGTACTCTACTGAATATGTCATTTTAAAAATGTTCTTTAGAATATTTTTGTTGATGTTCAGAGGGACCTCCCCTTGAATCCGCCACAGTAGATTACGTAGTTCAGTATTACATATTTTATGATTACATATTTTAAATTTAAAATAAGTCGTCTATTATAAAATTAGTAAAATTCTTATTTATAAAAACTTTTCAAAATAACAGACATTACATTACATTACAAGATAAAAACACTAAAAACAATATAAAAGGACGTTTCGGATTCATTCTGAATCCCTCATCAGCTGATTCCTAACGTAAAAGTCATACTAGATTTTAAAGTTCAACAAGTAGAAAAACATTACATCAAGTTGCCAAAAAATTATAGTTAAAACAAAACTGAATATTCTATTGGTAGAGATGCAGCCTCGTTAATTGCTAAATCAGCAGTTCTCGTGTACCAAGCTTCCAAAAACGTACGACTTGCATAAATGCTGCAGCCTGATCTAATTATATAAGCATTCTCAAAACTCGGAAAATGATCAGTTTTCATGGCGTGGTCAACAATTTTAGAATTTAAATTTTTATTTCTAAAATCTTTTAGACGTAGTCCTTTTGTTTATATCAAAAAAAAAAAAAAAAAAGTAAAATTCTTTTTGTAAATATACTTTGTGGAAGAGGAGGGGGGAGGGGGGGCGGCAAAATCCATGTTTGCCTCGGGTGCAAAAAAGGCTAGTTTCGGCCATGTGGGAACCTATTGGAGTAATTTTATAGCTTAAATTTTCCACTAATTGCTTTGAGGCAGGATATCCTCTTTATGAATTGTTTGTATATGTTAGTTAACAAAAAAAAAATCTCTGTAAATAAATAACATAATTTTAAAAAATGACACATAAATATAGGATACAAATCTTAATCACAGTGACACTTAAATTTAACAGATGGCAGCACTAAAAACAGTTCGGTTCTAAGAGATATTCATAAAAAAAAACTCAACAGATGGCAGCACCATAAAAATAAAAATCAAGCATGTTGAAAGAATTGGTGAGAAAAAATAAATAAAATTATAAGAGCCATAGAATAAACAGAGCAGTAGAGATGGTAGTCATTAAATTGGAAACACCGAGATATAAAATAAACGTTTTAAAAAAAATAAGTGATAGGGCCATTATTAACCCTTTGAAGGGCAAGTAATTGTGTCCCTGTAATGTCAAATTCACACCGGAATCTTCGACAAATTTTATTGCAAAATAAGAAAAAGCAATTTTACGGCTTTTTTCCACCAAAGTTAGAAAAGTAAAATTTAATAAATTTTTTCTGGTGCAAATCTTCATTAATCGTAGGTGGGATATAATATATCCCACCGCCCCTCAAGGAGTTAAAGCCGTTCACCCATTTCATTTAAAATGCATAACTTTCATTTAGATTACATACATAGCATGGATTTAAAATGGTTTTCACTCATTTTAATTAATACAGAAAAAAATAATTATACCACAAAGCACAACATTTTATTTCATTATCCAAGTATTATTTCTAATTTATATGTGGCAAAAAAAAAAAAGAAAAAAGAAAAGAAAAAAAGCTGTTATTGGCGAGATTTATGCTCGGCTAACATAAAAGTGCAAGAAAACCCCAACAAAAACAGGAATACCCCCAACATTTTTATCATCATTGTTGCATAGTAGAAAAAAATAGCATTTTGATTGTGAATTGTTTCATCTTTAAATTTACATTTAAAATCTAAGCATGATTACCTCCCCCCATCATTAAAATAAAAACTTTAACAGATCCGATGCTAAATACCCGAATTTGACTTCATATTTCAATTCTGGAGTATATTTTAACTTTGGATACCGCATCTGAAGACATTTTGGTCAAGAAGCATAGGAATTATAAAGATGTAAAATTTTAACCTTTCAGTGTGATTAAGTTTTGATATTTTCATTTATAGCTCTTGTAATAATTGTTTTTTCACGCTTATTTTTTACATGGTGCTAGTATTAGCGATCTAAATATAATTTTGAGATTTTCAATTTTCATACATTTTAAAAAATGTATAGTTAAAATATAAATTATAAAATTATTATCTGAAAATAATTAAGAAATTAATTATTATTATTATTATTATTTAAAAACAGAAATCCAGTTTTAGAGACTTCTAATATATGTATACAAAATTTTAACTCGTTATTCCGTGTAGTTTTGGGCTTTTCTGAGAAAAAAAAAAGGAAGAAACTAGAAAACAGGAATTCTGCTTTTTCAGAATTTAGTGTCGCCCCGATGAAAAAAAAATATATATGCATATATAAATAGTACAAAACATATTTCAATTTTAAGACTTACAGCCAGGGCTTAATTTCTAACAAAAAAAGTACCGGAGCCCTAATATTTTTCCCTAATACTAATAACCGTAGCGCCCCCCCCCCCCCCCTCCACCGTCACTCTAATCCGCATATTTATATTTCATACATATTATTTGCAAAATTTAAAGCAATTTTTTTTTCTTTAGGAAAATAAAAATTTTCAATAATTTCTGCATATACTTAGCTGTCAATTGTTCCACTTTTTAGTTATCACTCCCTCCAAGTAGAAATCTTTGCCTAATTTTAATGTTAATTAATCACAGGATTTTGCGAGTAAATAAATTAAGGATTCTGATTCGAAAACAGTGTTAAAACAAAAAAGGGGCAGTTCGCAGCTATAAATTTTTATGAAAAATGAATGAAATTTACAGAAATTAATACTGATATGCTAAAGAATCAAACAATGTTTTTCAATTTCCCATAAAAGTGGCATATCAAACTATAATCGATTCCTTCCGTAGAACAATCTTTCGTGATGAGTCCCTGAAAATCAGATTAAATTAAACATCTGACACCGTGATCGGAAAGACTCAATGCTTTTATAGAAAAAGGGGAAACGCTGCACTATTGCTTACTATAAAAATAACAATACATTACAATTATATCTACTTACAAATGACTACTACTTACAACTTTGTAAATCTGCAGAACAGAGCCGCATTTGTGATGAAAAATAAATAGAAAAATCACTAACACTATTTTCGTACTCGTACGCAATGGAAAACTAAAAACCTCAAGCAAACAATATCTCAAGCTGATGTTCGTTGACTAAAAAAGGAAAATATTCTTTTCTGGTTAAATATCTAAATTTTTAAAAAAATGATCCAACTAAAAAATATCCTAGTGTCAGAAAAGAAAATCAACCAGAAAGCAAATTCATTGCTCGCACTCTTGAATGGCGCCAATATACATGTCGCCGAAAACAATGCCAGACATAAATCTGCAAATGTCAGTAGGATAAACAAAACACGATTTCTGTTTCTCCTATTCTGATCAAAATGGCATTAAAAAGGGGGAAGAGTTATTTTATTTTTTCTATACCTGAGTAAATAAAATTTTTAATTTACAGACAGATTGAGTTCGAGCGCTTCGGTTTTTCGGAAGCGCTAAGCGCTGTTGCACTAGGCTCCGGAGCCCTGTATTTATGGGCTCCGGTGAATTCCGACCAATATTTAAGTATTTACTAAAAACAGAGAAGTGCCGGAGCCGGGCTCCGGCGCAATTTAAGCCCTGCTTACAGCGCATGCTTTTATTTTATGTAAAATGACGTCATTCGCATCCGCTTAAGAATTACACATTTACGATCCACTCTTAAATATCTACAGTAAAGTAGGCATAGGACGTCACTATTGCGAAATAATACACAAATGCAGCAAAAAGATGTCGTCATTAAAGAAACTCGACAGAAAAAAAAAAAAATGCTGTCTAATGATTCATAGGCCTTCATTTGTTTCTAACATTAATATAGATACTTAAAATTAAATATAGTTTATAATAGCTAGATTTTTTAACAGAAATCATTCGTTTATATTTTTTCAAATTAGCACGTATTTTAATTACATTTTCTTTCGGTTGTTATGAAAAAATGGCAACAAAAATATATAATTAATATTTTACAACTATTTTTCCTTTACTTTCTACAGAAATGGAGTACTTCCGTTGCCAATATTAAGCAATTGGCTCCAAAAACTACAAAAAAATTAATATTTCAAAAATAAATGGAGATGCAGTTCTCAAACAAATTGCATTTAAAAGTACTTTTTTTTTTCAATACGACAGTATAAAAATTGAAAATGTGCGATGCTTAGAAGTTAAAAAAATTGCTATAGAGTATTTAATCGTACTGTTTTGTTTTACGGCTGGCTTCTGTAAGGTAACGTTATTTTTTGGAGACGACACAAAATAATCTGGGAGAAAGAAATAGCATACCGTACCAGAGGCTAAAAAAAAAAGAAAAAGAAACAAAAAGAAAACTCAGCAGAACACTTTGGGGACGAACCTTATAACCATAGAAAAAAGAATAATTTCGTAAAAACTTTTTACAGATGTAACAACTATTTTAACTTTTTGTCGGAATATTTAAATAAATTCTCTAGCACAAATAATGCTTCCCATTGAAAAGTATTTATAAAACTTTCATTAAAATTACTGATTTTTACCCCTGAGACGAATCCTTAAATTAATCCAATTTTTAAGGCTGTTTGTTCTCAAATCTAAACTGGCTACTTTCTAAAACACAATTTTTAAATTCTTTTTTGCATGAAATTGACAGGTGCTCTTAATCAGAAATTTTGTAATCGAGCAGTTTTTCCCATTTTTACTTTCTTCTATCTTTACAAGAAGAAAGTATTGGATTCATGAAAATTTTCGAATTCCGGTTTTCGGCGGATTTACACGTTTTAGGTGTCAGAGATTCCAAAAAACATGTTTTTACAAAATGTCTGTCTGTGAGTCTGTCTGTATGTGACACAAATTTTGTGGGTGCTCTATCTCAAGAACTAATGCACGGAATTTAATAAAAATTTATATTCAGTTAGTCCCTAATACAAATTGATGCTGAGTAGTTTTTGGTGTAAATCGCTCAACAGGTGGCGCTGCTATGCTGTATTTTTCACGATTTTTGCAATAGCTCTATCTCAAGAACTAATGCACGGATTTTGATCAAACTTCAGATTTAGTTAGTCCTTGATATGAATTGATGCTGTTTACGTTTTGGTGTAAATCGCCCAACAGGTGGCGCTGTTAAGATGAATTTTGCAGGATTTACACGATTTCCCCAATAGCTCTATCTTAAGAACTAACGCACGGATTTTCATCAAACTTCAGATTCAGTTAGTCCTTGATATGACTTGCTACTGATTATATGTTGGTGTAAATCGCCCAACAGGTGGCGCTTCTGTGCTGCCTTTTTCACGATTGCCTCAATAGCTCTATCTATAGAACTAATGGACGAATTTTTATCTAACTTCAGATATAGTTATATGTTGACACAAGTTGTTGTTAATTAGGTTTTGGTGTCAATTACCCAATAGGTGGCGCTGCTATGCAGGAATTTTCACGGTTTTCGCAATAGCTCTATCTCAAAAACTAATACACGGATTTTCTCCAAACTTCAGATTCAGTCAGACGTTGACATAAATTGTTGCTGATTAGGATTTGGTATAAATCACCCAATAGGTGGCGCTGCTAGGCAGCATTTTGCTGGATTTAGACGATTTCAGAGATAGTCATATCTCAAGAACTAATGCACGGAATTTCATATCTTTAGAATCCTCATGAGATGCATGGATTGCCATTTAATTTTGGCAGTGTGATAGCGAATTTTGAAGTATTAACATGTATGAGATAGAAGAAAGTTTTGGGATTGGTACATCCGACTAGTTTGATAAAGGCAGACGATCTTTTAGAAAATTCTGCCCGAATTATGCCAGCGCGGAAAAAAAGGGGGGGGGGGGCGTGCTATCATGATATAACAATTGCTGATAACTCAATATGTAATTCACTTATCGCAAAATGAAGAAAATCATTCGATTACAAATCACTTCAATAATCATGCTTACAAGTGTGCAAGTGTCAGACTTCTACGTTTAAAAATGTCAGAAAGTTTCGCGTTATTGATCGGATATATATATATATATATATAAAACCATTATATAATTACAAATCATCATCTATTTCCAATTACTAAAATTAAATTAATAAATTTAGCTAATATTCATAACATGGCATTATACAAAATGAAGATGGAACCTTTAACTAGTAATACAGAATCAAGCACAATACCACTATTTCACTAGCACGTTGCGGATATTTAGAACTACTTTAAAAAAGAAAACTTTAAAATAATAAAGTTTTTACATGCGAAAAGTATTAAATAGTGAAAATTACGTCATATTTAAAAGGATATATTGAATCAAAATTTTTATTCCAGACCTTATAAAAGTCAGTAAAAACATTTTTTTAGTGAAACGTTTTATACAAGCTGATTTTCAAATGTGTACTTGATCTTACTGAATATCGTCGGACCTATAATCATAAAAACTCCATGAAAATTTATATCTATAGAGTTTCGGTTAGTTTATCATAATTTTGAGAAACTATAGTAACCAATCAGATGCGTGCCACTTTGCAAAAATTACATGAAAATATAAGGTTCTGAGTGTTAATCAAGCTTTGAAAATATTGCGGAAATCTACCTGAAACCAGTTTTCTTTTTCTAAACGTTCATAAATATAATATGAAAACTCAATAATTATTTAAGCTATGAAAAACTAGTCGGATCTGGCAATCCTAAAACTTCCTTCTATCACTAAACTTTCTACATGTTAATACTTCCTGAAAAATGCATTATAACAGCGGCACCGGTTAGGTGATTTACACCAAAATCTAATCAGCAACAACTTATGTCAACTTCTAATTGAATTTGAAGTTTGATGAAAATCCGTGCATTAGTTTTTGAGATAGAGCTACTGGGGAAATCATGAAAAGTTCTGCATAGTAGTGGCACCTGCTGGGCAATTTACAGCAAAAACTTAACTGGATAAATTTATATCAGGGACTAACTGAATCTAAAGTTTGATAAAAATTTATGCATTAGTTCTTGAGATACGGATATTGCGGAAATCGTGAAAAATGCAGCATAGTAGCGCCACCTGTTGGAAAATTTACACCAAAAACTAAACAACACAAATTTATATCAGAGACTAAATGAATCTGAAGTTTAATGTAAATTCGTGCATTAGTTCTTGAGATAGAGCTATTGCGATAATCATGACTAATGCAGCATAGCAGTGAGAACTATTGGGCGATTTACACCAAAAAGTAATCAGCACCAATTTATATCAAGGACTAACTGAATCTAAAGTTTTATTAAATTCCGTTCATTAATTCTTGAGATACAGCGCCCACAAAATTTGTGTCACACACACACAGACATTTTGTAAAAACATGTTTTTCGGGATCTCTGACCCCTAAAACGTGCAAATCTGTCGAAAACCGGATTTCGAAAATTTTTACGAATCCAATACTTTCTCCTTGTAAAGATAGAAGAAAGTAATAATGCTGAAATCAAAATTACAATTCATTATTTTTGCTTTTATTAGATATATCGCATAAAAATTTGTATTGGTATTTTGAAGTTTATTAACTTTAACCTCTTCATTCCCTGGGTCAGCATATGTGAACCTCCGTTTTGTCCCGTTTTATTAATGATACTCGAACATAATTACAATTTCGATATCAGAATGATATGTTTTGAAGTCTAAGATTCGAACTAATGCAAATAAATTAAAATTCTCAATCTGAAGTCAAGTGGAATAAGAAATAATGGTACTACTTGTTTATCCCGTCGAACAAAAATCTGTAGCCAAACTATAAGATTAAATGCCAATAATGGATGATCGTAAATGTCACATTCACTTGACTTTAAGCAAGTTACACGTGTTTACGTTATCAACTGCTTTTTATTTCAACGTTTTATTTGTATTTTTATTAATGTTATACTAAGTTATTTGTTCTTTCGTTATTTAAAATAAAATTTATGTAAATTTGTATAATTTGGCGAGTGGTTTGGCGATTTATATAAGTTGGCGAAATTGGTCGACGGGATAACTAATTAGTACCGAAATAATTCAGTAATAATCAGTAACATTACATTAATACTCAGTAACGAAGAGGTTACACAAAGTACGGAGAGCCTAAATTTGTACGCTCTGGGCCAGTGAGTGCCTTATGTGCTCATGACCTTAATTTGGACCTTTTTAAAAATGTACAACTGTATTACAATTAATAATGAAGCAAATTAGATGATTTTACGAATGAAAATACGTTTCTGGATGTGCAGAGGCGTATTATAGGGAGGGACACATGGGGGGGGGGGATACTATCCAAATTTAAGGTAATTTGTTTAACCTAAAATTCACATAAGCAGTTTCAAAGACTACTTCTGCGTTTGCCTATTACATTAGCAATTTATTGTTTGAAATGAATTAGAATAGGGTTTTATATTAACTATATCAATAATTAATTTGGAAGACTAATTTCACAACAAAATCCACCCCCCTCCCTGCAATAGTAATAGTTGATTCTTAGGATTCCACATTATTAAACCAAATATGGTAATGAAATTATCATGTCACGTACTTTGTTAGGGAATAGGGCTTAGTTTTTCAAATTAAGGCACTTAACGTCTTACATCAAACATAACATCTTACATAACGTTTTACGTCAACTTCTTAAATATGCTAGACGAGATACAACGACAAAAGGAATGAAATATGTCAGTGGATACTGCTGGACATAAAAAGGGAGTAAAGCACAGAAAACAGCAATGCACGAAACAAATGTCAACAGCATATAGTATCTTCAAGATATCTAATATTATAATACGAGCAAAAATTTTGTGTGTGTGTGTGTAAATTTTATCTTAAAAATAGCTCGAACGATTATGACTAAATTTTGTATTTTAATATTTTCGGGCACGAGAAGACCATTGGGCTAGGTCATGTGTTCTAGAAAATTCGATTAGTGGGTCATTTTGGGTCATAATGGGTCAGGGTCAAGCTAATTATACATAAAAAACGGCTCAATCGATTTTGACTAAATTTTATATCCTACCGTTTTTTGGGCACGAGAAAACTATTGGGCTAGGGCTCATGTTCGAGAAATTTCAATTAGTGGGTCATTTTTGGGTCACTTCGGGTCAAGCTAATATTATCTAAATAAAGGCTCCAATGATTTTGACTAAATTTTGTAATCTACTGTTTTGGATTACGAAAAGACCATTGGGCTAAGTCACATGTTTCAGAAAAATTGATTAATGGGTCATTTTGGGTCACTGTGGGTCAAGTTAATTGTACCTAAAAACGAATCAAACGATTTTGACAAAATTTTGTAATATACCGTTTCTCGGCATAAGAAGACCATTGGGCTAATTCGCATGTTCGATAAAACTCGATTAGTGGGTCATTTTTGGGGTCACTGTGGGTCAAGCTAATTGTATCTAAAAAACGGTTCAAACGAATTTGACAAAAATTTTTATTACATTTTTATTTCCCAACACGAGAAGACCATTGGGATAGGTCACATATTCGGCAAATTTAGATTAGTGGGTCTCTTTTGGGTTACCGTGGGTCAAGCTAATTTTATCTGTAAAATGACTTTAACGATTTTGACTAAATTTTGTATTCTATCGTTTTCCTGTTCGAGAAGAGCATTGGTTAGGTCGCATGTTCGAAAAAATTCGGTTAGTGGGTCATTTTGGGCCACTATGTCGCAGGATCATGCCAATTGTATATTGTATCTAAACAGCAAGAATGATACAGTGATAATTAAATATCGAATTGAACCCAAGGCTAATTTTGACCGAGCTAAGCTCGGTCATCCCTGCCAGTGTTTTACAAAGTGCGATTGTTAAAAAACGTAGCCGCGTAGCATTTTAATTTGATAAGATAGCCTTTTTCCACCGCTAACGAATGTGAACGGAATACACTATATGGCCAAAGGTGACCGATCACTTGCGATTTTAGACGTTTTGTTAAATATCTATAAAAATACATGAGGAATTAACCTGAAACTGCAGGTGTGTAAACAGTGTAGTATAGCTCATATATTTCCGCTAAGAGTTTTTCCAGAAACCACATAGGGGGCCGTCAATTGAAAAGAACGAATATCCTTTGGATAACCCTGTAAGAAATAATGTAGTAAAAACGTTCACATTTGAGATTATTAATAAGTGGCTTATTGTAATATACGGTGTTCATTTGTATGAGGATAGCATGTATACTCGTAGAGAAATTAAGGTTTTTATAAAAACAACCTCAAATTTCGCCAGGTTTTTTGCTTATAATTTGGAGAGTTCTTAATATATAAAAAAAATCTTTTCAGAAAATATGACAAACAACATTGTACACAATACACTGCAATCAGAATTAAAAAATAATAAACATTGGATGAAAAATAAGCAGGTTTACTAAAAAATGTTTCACTGCGCATGCGCGGAGGCAATCAAAATATAATGTGCATAATGTATTAGCTAAGTATATAGAGCAACTTTTGTGAAAGTCTCAAAATCATAGCTTGAAAATTCTGAACATTATCGTCGATAGAATAAGTTCGAAACAGGGGCGTAGCTACCGTGGAGCAGTTGGAGCAAACTGCTCCAGGCGCACGAATCCGAAGGGCGCAAAATTAGAAAGAGCGAAATAAAAATTTGTAAAAGTACTTGCATATTTTTTTCATTATTAATCAGGTATTATCGATGAATCTTGTTACAATCAACATATTCCTGTCACTTTACCTTGTGTACCTCAACATTTAGATTTTAAACATGTTTTTATAAACGGTTTAAAAAAATTAATTCTATTCTCGAAGTTTTAATTTTAATTCATAGCATACTGCAGCCTCAAGTAACTTCTTCAACGCCGTATCAGCGTGACCAATTTTTTTTCTGTAAAGGACAGTTCAAAAATTTTAAATCTTGAAATAATCAAAATTTATTTGCAGGGCTCTCGTTGGTCACTTTATTGGCTACTACTATTTCCAAACAATAATCTTCTTGGTGCGTTGTGTTGAAAATGTCAAAAATATATCATGGTGATTACTGTACGAAAATAATGGTAGCCAAAGAAGTCACCACTGAGAAACCTATATTTACGATGTAACAGAAATGCCTTAGCTATTTAGTTATTTTTCGATTAAAAGAATAGTTTGATAAATTGAAGAAAATTGACAATTTTACAAGCAAAAAACCTAGAGAACGAAGGTTTTTGTGTTTTGTGGAAACTAAACATGCATCAGTATGATTGAAAAACAATAAGAAGAGTCGGATTTAAGCATATTCTACATCAATCCATGACGACAAAATTTAGAGGCAGGAGGGGAGGGGCGAGGGGATTAAATTTTGTCTGTATTATTTTTGAAATATTGAGAACATGGCAAGTCTCAAATAGAGAATCGATAAGCATTTTCCTTCAAAAAGATAGAAAAAGTTAAATGTCAAATTTAGTGTTCCCTAGGAACTGATTATCGCCTATTCAAATTTGCACCACTTTTTTCGATAAGTATTTTTCCCCATTAAACCTCATTTAGTCGCAGAATTTTGGGATTAAATAAAGCAAAACATATTTTTCGAAAATAGTAATGTTAGTTAGCTTAGGCCGTAATCAGGCTCCTCCCCCCCTCCCACACACCACCACCATCCGATATCACATGCTAGTAGTTAATGAATTTTTGAATCATACACAAAAATATCAATCTCTGGTTACTCCACTCCACTTTCAGTTTACAAAAAAAAAAAAAAAAAAAAATGTGTGTTGTGTTCAGTACTGTATAACAATTAGGGTTAAATTACACTGGATCCCAGCTCCGGTACTCCTCTGTTTTTAGTAAATATTTAAATATTGGTCGGAATTCACCGAAGCTTGCAATAGCGCTTCCGAAAAACTGAAGCCTGAATTACCCTGCCCTTTCCTTCCCATCTCCAAGTTTTTGCATTCTTTTTTATCAAAACACTTATGTGTGACATAATGTGCCGCACACATAGAAGATGGAGGTAAAACGAACTCAATTTTTATATCAGCTTTTGGGCTTGGACTGACTCAAGCTCAATCTGTCTTATATTCAAAATTTTATATATTCATGTACAAAAGAAAAATTTCCTCCTTCAAAATTACGTATTATATTCTATTTCAAATCTTTTTAATGCTATTTTGATCAGAATGAAGGGAAAACAGAAATCATGTTTTTCTAGTCTAGTGATACTAGCAAATTTATGTCGGCGACGCATTGATACGGCGCCAATCAAGAGACTGAGCAATGAATTTGCTTTCAGAACGATTTTCTTTTGTGACAGTAGGACAATTTTTTAATTGGTTGGTTTTTTATTTATTATTTAGATATCTAACCTGAAAGGAATATTTTTTGTTTTTATCCAACTAGCATCAGCTTGAGGTTTTGTTTGTTTGAGGTTTTTTGTCTTTTATTGCGTACGAGTATAAAAATCACGTTAGAGATTTTTCTATTTATTTTGTACCATTAACGCTGGTAATGCTAAGGCTCTGTTCTACACATTTACGAAGTCACTTTCATTTGTAAGTAGATATAATTGCCATGTATTGTTATTTTGATAGAAAGCTTTCCGATTTTTCTATCAAAGCATCGAAACTTTCCGATAATGGTGTCAAATATTTAATTTAATCTGATTTTCAGGCTCTCATCACAAAAGATTGTTATGCGGAAGTAATCGATTATAGTTTAAGATATGCGCCTTTTATATAAAATTGAAAAACATTGTTCCATTCTGCAGCATATAAATATTAATTTCTGTAAATTTCATTCATTTTTTCATAAAAATGCATAGCTGCTAACTATCCGTTTTTTGTGTTAACACTATTTTCGAATCATAATCCTTACATTTAACAGTATAATTAACAAAAAATCGCAATAACCATTATAATTAGGCAAAGATTACTATTCGGAAGGAGTGATAACTAAAAAGTGGAATAGTTGACAGCTAAGTATATGCTGATAGATATAATTAATTTTTTTATTTTGCTAAAGAAGAAAAAAAATGCTTTACATTTTGCGAATAATGCACAAAATATAAGTATGCAGATTTGAGTGGTAGGGGGGAGGAGGGGGAACGGTTCAGTTGTTAGTACCGGTACCGCAGAATATTAGGGCTCCGGAAATTGTTTTGTTAGAAATTATGCCCTGATAACAATGAATAAAAACTTAGATCCTAAATTTTATACAAAGGTGAAATATTTCCACTTGTGTATTTCCACTAGTGTTTTAATGAAAACGTGCACTTTCATTGATAAAGTTCAAATATTTTTTTAATGACATAATTTTCCACAAATTTTCATTCCAGTTCCGAAATTGAAAACATCCTCAGACATAAAAACTGGAAATGGTACTGGATATTATTGGTTTCTACTAGCAAGGTGGTAAAATAATGAGTTTCTAAAATATTGCGCCGTCTAAAAATTCAAAGTCTGTGTGTTTGACAACGACAGAATCCGACCGAACCTGCGTGCAGTAGTAGCAGCTCTTCAGAGGTTCACAATCACTTTTCTACCAGAATTTTAGTATATAAATTTTGATCTGTTTTAATCGTGGGATTTTCTACTATTATACAAAGATAAATTATTTTATGAAATTACTGGTAGTAAAGTGATTGTGAACTCTCTTTGACGATCCGCCACTGTCTGCATGGTGAAACATTGTTGTATAGATATAAGATGAACGGGAACAATAAAAATAATTTATATGTAAGAGAAAATGTTCATCAGTTATCATCAAAGAATGGTTGAAGAATAGTTTAGATACCAACTCCGTCGACCAATTTCTTCGAAAATTAATGCAATTCTTGTGACAGATTTAATAACATACCTGCCAACATCATTAAAAACATACCAAATCGTGCTATGGTAATCGGAAAACGTGAGGAAATGTTAACATACGCGCATACATACACACATACATATTGAATCATTGTAAAAATTGTGAGTCAGAGTTTGTTAAAATTGTCGAAATTGTTAAAATATATTATTTCCATTATTTTCATTTATTTTTATTGCGATTACAATGCTTTCCTATTTCCTTCCTTATACTGTATGTGTTTGGAAAGTAAAAACTGGAATTTTAAGTAATATATAAAGGTGTTAAACAGGTTTCTCGCTGCTGATCGCCACTGTTGTTTTCAAAAATGTTTCACTTGGCGAGAAAACTAAGGAATGAAATCGCCAAATTACAAGAGATGTTTATTTTTCCTTCGGCAACACTCTCAATGATGTTATTGTGCGATTAAACTTTTTCTGTGTAACTCATTACTTGTGCTTTGATATTCTTAGTGTTTCACGACGAATCTATTGAAACCATTCTTTGAATTTGACTAGATTTTCTTTAGCGATTAACCAAATTGCTCAGATTCGCAGGTGAGAACCTCGGTGTCACCTTTTATATTTGTAAATTGGTTAATTTTTTAAACCATTAGCTTTAGAAATAATTCCAATAGTAAACAAGTTTCTATATTATTCTTCATCCTGTTAAAAGTAATTTCGGTGAAAATAGTTATTTTTTAAGCGGTCCCTGGGTTCTATAGGTTATATTTAGAAAATAAAAATTTCTTTACGATCAAAACATACCGAGTTATGATACTTTGAATTTTATGGAATTTTAGTATTTTCTGGCACTAAAAACAGAAAAATGTGTTTCCTCCTTACGCGAAAAGTTAAAAAAAAAAAATCTTAACAATAGTGTTTTTTCATTAGTAATCTACAATGCTTCGAAACCCTTGAAAAGAAAAACAGATAGTAAGGGCGCCAGATTGTACTGACCCATTGGCGCATTTACAATGAAAATCAAGTCCAATTCACAGAAAATATTGGTAGGTAGATACTCCGTACTTAAAGAATTATATTCCATTATTCATTATTTGTTTTTTATTATTTATATTTAATACGTTAAAACACTTTGACTTTCAAATAAAAGTAAGATTTTAAATCGAATTAAGAATAGCATATAAATTTTAAACTTCAAATGAAAACTGAGCTGAACTTTTTCGAGTAACTATAGCAAGAGGGCGCACAAACTTTATTTGCTCCAGGGCGCTGAATGTCTCGCTACGCCACTGGTTCGAAATCTGTTGTTCCTAAAAAGAAGCAAAAAGATGAGGGGTTGTATCAAATATCTGATGATTTGTGCTAAGATAGCGTACACAATATTGCACGTACTACTTTATTTGGATACAACCCCTCATCTTTTTGCTTCTTTTTGGGAACAGCGGATTTCGAACTTATTCTATCGACGATAATTTTCAGAATTTTCAAGCTATGGTTTTGAGACTTTCACAAAAGTTGCTCTATATATTTAGCTAATACATTATGCATATTATATTTTCATTGCATTCGCGCATGCTTAGTGAAACATTTTTTAGTAAACCTGCTTATTTTTCATCCAATGTTTATTATTTTTTAATTCTGATTGCAGTGTATTGTGTACAATGTTGTTTGTCATATTTTCTGAAAAAAACTTTTTTTATATTAAGAACTCTGCAAAGTTATAAGCAAAAAACTTGGCGAAATTTGGGACTGTTTTTATAAAAACCTTAATTTCTCTACGAGTATACATATTATCCTCATACAAATGAACAAAGTATATTACAATAAGCCACTTATTAATAATCTCGAGTGTGAACGTTTTTGCTACATTACTTCTTACAGTGTTATCCAAAAGATATTCGTTCTTTTCAATTGACGGTCCGCTATGGGGTTTCTGGAAAAACTCTTAGCGGAAATATATGAGCTTTACTATACACTGTTTACACACCTGCAGTTTTAGGTTAATCTCTCATGTATTTTTCTAGATATTGATACAACGTCTAAAATCTCAAGTTATCGGTCACGTTTGGCCATATAGTGTACCTTCGATAAGCCAAAGTATCACTGTACAGTTTATGCAGTTTACATCTACTTTATACATATATATACTCGTATATTAATATTTCAATAAATGTACATTTTAAAAAAATAATTAAAATTTATATACAGGGTGAGTGCAAATGATGGACACGATTTTTAAAATATCATATTTTCGAAACTACTGCACATATTACAATGCGTGATACATGAATTGAAAGAGAAATGTACCAAGTTTTTTCAGTTACACATACACTGGTGTCCAAAATTAAGGACCAATCGAAAAATGATAATTTTCAAGTACTCGAATACTCAAAAGGAAATAATATAATTCGAATAACTACTATCTCTACAGCACAGGTAGTCCATATAACATACATCTCATTCATGTCACACATGGTCACAAGTGTCGCAGTCACTACGGTGAAGCAAAAAAATAGGAAATTCCATACATCTCCTTATGAGTTTCAAATGATCACTATACGTGACTCTACTGAGTCGTCACTGTGACTGCTGCTTCGTGACGAGTCACCATGTGACTTTACAATGTAGTTACAGTGTGACTGTCATGTGACTGTCATCTGTAGACTCAATTTCAAAGTCATCGTGAACGCTGCATTGTAATAAGTTATCAAATAATGTGACATTAAAGTCACATGATGACTTTCAGGTGACAGAGAGACTACTGTGAAGTCACCATTCTGCCCTTTTGTGAAAAGTCACCATGTGACTATAATGTGATATTATTTGGTGACTTATCCTAATGCAACGTTCATGATGACTTTGAAATTGAGTCTAAAAATGACACTCACATGAGAGTCACAATGTAATTACATTGTAAAGTCACATGGTGACTCGTGACAAAGTAGCAGTCACATGGACGTCTCAGTGGAGTCACATATAGTGATCATTTGAGATTCATAATGAGACTTGTGGAATTTCCTATTTTTTGTTTCACCGTAGTGACTTAGACACTTGTGACCATGTGTGACATGAATGAGATGCTATATGGACTAACTGTGCTGTAGGGATAGTAATTATTTGAATTATATTATTTCCTTTTGAGTATTCGCTTACTTAAAAAATAGCATTTTGTGACTGGTCCTTAATTTTGGACATCAGTGTATTTCATGTGCGATCTCTTGTTACACGACATAACGTCCAATCTGTAATCCAGTTCGTTCCAAACATTTTGTAGCATCACTCTGTCAATGGTTATGAATGCTGCACAAATGCGT
Organism: Maratus speciosus; assembly: GCA_963932465.1. Lineage (NCBI taxonomy): Eukaryota > Metazoa > Arthropoda > Arachnida > Araneae > Salticidae > Maratus > Maratus speciosus. Next base: position 606,965,006 of record OZ010788.1, on the reverse strand, counting down.
TCTTTAAGTTTTGGTACTAGTTTTTTTTCGGCACAGGTGGTACATAAACAACACCTTTGACGTAAGTCCACAAAAAGAAAGCAAATGGTGTTAGGTCTGGAGATCTTAGTGGTCATGTGATTAAGGGTAAATCACCATCACCTGCTTGAGGACAGCACAGATTTTGTGTTTCAGCATGTTGGAGCCCCACCTCATTTGTCTTTGCACGTGTACGTAGTTACTTGAACGAGGAGATTACACACCGGTGGATGGGGCGTGCGGGTTTGGAACGAACTGGATTACAGATTGGAAGTACGCTGTGTAACAAGTGCGTCACATATCGAACATTTGTAACTGAAAAAAAACTTAGTATATTTCTCTTTAAATTCATGCATCACTTATTGTAATATGTGCAGTAGTTTCGAAAATGTGATTTTTTTAAATCGGGTCCACCATTTGTAATAGCCCTGTATATATCTACTAAATAAATTTCGAAAATTTTATGAATTACACAATATAATCGAGGGTCCCTCTGCAATAACAAGGAGAGTGGCGTCAACAACGAGTTACCTTGATTACTTGTAAACCATGTAAAAAGAAAGCTTGTTGACCTACCTTACTATTCTTAAGGATTTATTTCATAGTCAAATTGTCATGGCTTGTACAAAAAAAAAAAAAAAAAAAAAAAAAAAAGAATTCAGCTCTCACGTGTCTCAGTTTCCGGATTCTGATAACAGCTGAGGTCTGCCTTGTATTATAACTTTAAAAGAAAAAACACTAAGATGATTTTCATATTTTTTAAAGTCTTGTGTTTCACTATATAAAAGTTATGAAAATATGTATGCTAACCACTTATAATGAAACAAAGCTAAACAAGTTGGAAATTGCTCGTCAAGCGTAACAAATGAGGTGCGTTCGTACTATAACTAGTTTTTAAATATTTTTTGCACTGCATATTGTAGTGACTGTATATTTTAGTGGGCTTCATAAGTGCATATCCATTTCATTCTGTTCGAAAGGCTATGTAACATCATTAAAATGCACTTGAAATACTTTTTTCCCATTGGCCTTAATGTAACGGAAAACTTTTGACTGTCCCTGTCATTAAACTATACACCCGATTTTCATAAAATTTGAAATGAATCGACAAAATTTTGCAACAATTATGTATTTAAAATTTCAGTCATTCGGTTGGGTAGTCTTTGCTCTGTTATATGCGGACAGACGGACAGACGGACGGATTAATCGACTATAGGTGCTACGTATTTATATAATTACGAACGCACCTAAAAATGCTCTAAAAGTGATATAATCCTTTATTTAGATTAACGCTCAAACATCGCACAAACGGCGACATTTGGTATGAAATATCTTTCACCAAAGAATATGGAGTAAAGCAGTTTTATGTAGATATGACAAGAGTATGACATAGGCATGACAGAAAACTTAAAACTAGAATCAAAGAACATATAACAGACATCAAATACAACAGGAGAATTTCAGATTTGGCCAAATTATGAACCAAAGAACCTTTACAGATCGATTTAAAAACAGCAGAATAATTTATTCGTCAAGATTTTATCTACCATCCATTATCCGGGGAATCAATAGAGATATTTTTACTCAACGAGAATATTTGTAATGATTCAGTGCCCCTTGAGTTACCTAAAATTTGGAAAGAAATGCTATGCTGTTTTAGTAACGATAGTAAAAATTAATCCACGCTCACAAATGTCCAATTTCCTTTTATTTTATGTTTGCACGGATTTTCATTATGCGTAAAGTCTCGTGACATTATTTATCAAGTTGTTGTTCTTAAAATTTGTTTGCAAAAATATTTCTGTCATGAATGGTTTTGAAAAATGTTGCCGTTTGTGCGATAAAATGAGCTTTAATCCAAAAAAAAAAAAAAAAAAAAAAAACGCATTTCAGCAAAAAGTTTCTCATTTGGCGCTTAATGCGATTAATTTTGTTTGCGTTTTTACTGCCGCGACGCTGGAGCATAGATAGTGATTAACCGACGATAGAGAAATACAGTAAACTCTGTCTAAGGCGGAATCGATCGGGACTGAGAAAAATTTCCGTGGTAGACAATATTCCGGCTTATGCAAAAAAGCCCCCCCCCCCCCCCCCCCTCAAAAAAAAAAGAAAAAAAAATCCCTCGAATTTGATGATTTTTTATTGATTTTCCTGACTCGAAAATCGGTTGAAACCTGAAATTCGGAAAGATATTTTGTCTTTATAGATAAATGAGAAACACTATTCAATTTCTTAGTACTGCTGTAATACATGCGAATTGGAAGTTTACACACACACACACACACACACACAAAAAAAATAAAATAAAATAAAAATAAACTTCGAGAATGAGACAGAACGCTATAACTTTGAATTCGAGTACATCCTTAAGGGTGTATTCCGATCCAAACTGCTTATTTTCTGATTCATTTTAAAATTCATTTTTGCTCTCAAACTCATCAAACTGGGAAATTCTCTTATTTAGAAACTACATAATGTGTCGTGCTTCTCAATTTTTTGATAAATGCAGAAAATACTGTAAAAAACGCTGTCAAAGTTGGCGTTTTGAACCGAATTTTCCGAAGCGGGCGATCTGGGAATGAAAAAAATGGTCATACTGAGAAAATAATGGTTTAAAAATCAAATTCTAATGAATTGAGCTGAAAATGAAATCACACGGCCTGTTAAACATGTATTCAAAAATCACCCCAGCAAGTTTCATGTTTTTATTTTTAAAAATGAGTCTGAAAATGTCTCAGAAAATTTCGAGCTGTTGAAGGTGGAAAAACCTTTTTTCGAATACACCCTTAAAGTATAATATATTGCACTTTCGAAAATATATATTTCGATAAATGTTCATTCTACTAGAAATATAAACTTTTAAATGTAATTTTGCATATGAAAAAATGGCACAAGCATAAATTCCTTAAAATTTAAATAGTTTCTGTTCTTTTGAATTAACTTTTTCAAAGTGTTACGGAATTTAACTAACATGCACGACATTGAGTATTTGACTTATCGGTTTTAAAATTTAATAAACAAATTGCCTTTCATTTTTAAATTATCCTTTTTTCCGTCTTATGCAAAATTTTGTTTTCGGTGGGACCTGAAAATGCTTTCCGTTTCCGCGTTAGACAGATTCCACCTTATGCAGCATGAATTAATGTAATTTCCTATGGGCTCGCCGGGACTTGAAAAATTTTCCGCGGTAGACAGATTTCCGGCTTATACAGAGTCCGCCTTAGACAGAATTTACTGTACCTATTGCATAATCCTTTCTGTGTCTTTGTCAATCCTTTCTGTTTAATTTTTTGCCAAAATATTTGTATCATTTTAATTCTTGAGAACATTGTCGTCGGAGTAATGAAACATGTTGAATATGAATAAATATAGGTATTTTTTACCTTTGACTTTTTTTTATCACTTATAGCAAATAGCAAGTTACTTTGATGTTTTGAAGATTATATGAAAAAAATTCACCCCTTACTATTAAATCTACCTATTTTTTGTTCTTAGGAACTTATACTTACGTATTGACTTTTTTTCTTCGTAGCAACTTATACTTACGTATTGACTATTTTTTTAATACCTCGACTAACGAACGTCTTGCTGAAAAATTTTTCGTCTTGTCTTGCGAAGATTTGTTTCTGTTTTACTAAGTCCACTAGAAAATACTTTATAAGGCGTGCCTGTTAAAAACGTAGACGAGTAGCATTTTAATTGAATAAAAAAACATCTTTTTGCTCACGAATGTGAACGAAATACTTCCGTTTACAGAAGTATTGCAACAAGGTTAGCCAAAAAGGGTCCACCCCCATAATGCTAAAAAAAAAACAAAAAAACAAAACAAAAAAAAAACAAAAAAAAAAAAACAAATTAAGGTAATTGGAAAATATATCTTCTTTACAAGTACAAAAGAAACATAAAATTTGGAGGATCTTCAGATAGAAATTGTACCTCCAAACTTAGAAATTTTCAATTCGAACACATATGCACAGGTTACAATACATATTCTTATTTTTTTTTTCGAAAAAAAATTATATATATACCGGGTATCCCAAAAATGACTGATGGAATTTAAAGTTCAATAACTTCCAAACGGTGACAGATATTGAAAAAATTCTTGCAGGAGGGTTATGTATGATGTCAGGAGTTTTTGTACTGTGATTCTTGATTTTAGATTGAATTTCAAACAATAGATGGCGCTGAGATCAATAGTCCAGCCCCGATTTTTGGTCCTTCGGGATCCATTCAATACATCTTAATCTCCTTTTTTCGCATGGAAGAAGAGAGAAGCCGAAAAATCTAGCTTGAATTTAGCGGCTATTGCTTGCAGCGCCATCTATCGATGCTATTTGGAACTAAAGCTGAGAATCGCAGCATAAAAACGCCTAACATCTTACATAACACTCCTGCACGAATTTTTTTAAATATCTGTCTCCGTTTGGAGGTTATGGAATTTTAAAATCCATCAGTCATTTTTGGGACACCCGGTATATATATAATTTTGAAAATCAATTTTAAATAAATGTTTTTTTGAAATCAATTTTTGAAAATATTATAAATTATAACCTATAATTAAATTTGCGTCTGCATGTAGAAATTGTACCAAACATAGAAATTTTAAAAACTAACAGCTACTTATGCTTACACAGTACAGTTAATATTATTATTATTATTTTTAAATAATTAATACATTTATATATCTTTTTGAAAAATAATTTTTAAAAATATGCCTTTTTGAAATAAAATTTCAAAAACATTAAGAATTATAAAGTGCAATTTATTTTTGTATAAATTGATTTCTAGAAGCTTAAGTATACAGATCTAAAATTAAAGCTACTTCCTTCAAGTATAGTAGGAGAGCTGTTGAACATTTTTGAGTAGGTATTTGAGGCAGCCTGAAAATTTGTGCAGCACTTCTTTTGTAATGCCTGAATACAAAATCGAATGTCTGGCTGAAGGATCGTGGCCCAAAACCTGTGCCAGACACGTGTCAAGTGCCATTTTTTGACACTACCCAAAAAAAGTATTTGAGGCACGCTGAGATTGAAACAGAATAATATTTATACTTAGAAAAAAATATTTTGAAAATGACAGACACTTTAGTCGGCACAAAAACTGTGCCAGACACGTGTCAAGTGCCATTTTTTGTCTGGCACAGGTTTTGGGCCACGATCCTTCAGCCAGACATTCGATTTTGTATTCAGGCATTACAAAAGAAGTGTTGCACAAATTTTTAGGGTGCCTCAAATACCTTCCCTAAAATGTTTAACAGCTCTTGGACTAGTAGTTTTGAGTTATGCTTAAAATACTAACTGTATTGCAGTTTGCTTTCTGGCAACTAAAAAAAAATTAACAATAGAAGTTCAAAACTTTAAACGTGAACAATCCCTAGAATATTTGAATGACTTTCCGTTTGGTACTCTATCGTAAATTTTCCAAAGGATAAAAAAAACTCGCCAAAATTTGATGTTCATATTAGATATTTTAACGATCAGATTTTTTTTTTTGTATTATAGCAACCCCCTGAGAGTTTTATTTTGAAGCTGTTGTCAAATCCAAAACAGTTACTTTCTGACACATTTCAAAATTAATTTTTGTTCGGATACGTTTTAAATTGTCATGTGGTCTTATTTCCTTACGATAGAACGCGTGAAAGATGAAAAACCTGTCGCCACGTGATAACGATCGCTTATAACTCAAAAAGTAATTTATTTATTAAAAAAATGAAAAACTACATATGATTCCAAATCCCTTCAATAGTTAGGCATTCAAATTCTATGCTTTACCTTTAATAATGAGTAAAAAAATGTTTACAGCTCTTAAAGAATGAAATAACAAACAACACTAAATGTTTTTTATGGTTTAGCCGGATAACAGCTTTAATTTGGTACGCCTAAATAAATACATGTGAAGGTTTATACATACAGAGGATAATTTTGTTATGAATATGGAAGAGAATTTTGACATACAAAAGAAAGTTTCTGTGTAAAAAACAATTTGGATTAAAACAGCATCCGGCAGGAGTTTCCGTTTATGTCTATTGTTCATAGATGCTATGGATTGATGGAATACTATTCAATTTCCACTGGTACTTTTCCACGGTTATTTTCCATGAAAATTCAGTCATATTGTAAAAAACAGGCGAAAATATTAAATAAATCTAATTATATATAATTAAAAAAGACCTTGAAGTTAGACGATTCGTAAAAATATGCTGTTAGTGACATTTTTTATCGTTTGAATTTCTTTCTAAACCAATTGGTTACCTTTTCTTTCATGTTTTTCTTTACATAATATTTTTTCTCCTTTCTCATTTCTTCTAATGTCACATTTCCTAAAAGACATGACAACTTGTCTGTGATGCCTGGATTATCAAACTCTTGCATTGGCGATAAGTAAGGACATGAAGTTTTCGGTAATCTTTCTTCATTCATAACGTGGACTACAGCTGTTTCTTGTTTAGGCAGCAAGTAGCTGTTTTTAGCTATTTCATACTGAACGCCATAATTCAGCTTGACTTCCCCAATACCTATTTCTCCGGTATTTAGTTTTTGAACATTATTCTCTTTATTGACACTCACGTGAACATAATCGAATTCTTCAAAAGGATTAGTATTTATACCATCTCCCTGTGACGACAAATCATTATCTTTTTCTGATTTAAAATTGTTTCCACCCATCTTTAGAAACGGATGTTTCATTATAACTGGAGCTGATGGACGCTCATCAGCATTTATCTTTAATATTGATAGTATAAAATCGAGTGCCTGAGATATATCTCTTTCCGATATTTTGGAACCTGGCAAAGAGTTTTTCATCAAATACTCAAAATTCTGTTTTCTCAAAACTTTCTCCAGAACTGGCCAGATGTGCGATGACCAAGCAAGATTTTCATCAGTGTACTTCATCCATTCCATTTGCGGCCAATGGCCTGTTAACATGTTCAGTGCCATTAATCCAAAAGTGTACATGTCGTATGGCACTCCTTGAACCTTTTCATATGCTACTGAATTAAAGCACTCCGGAGGCCGAAATATAAATGGAGAAATTATGTCTGAGTTGATCAGAGACTTTCCAGTGTAGTTTAGGCCAGAAAAATCACATAACACGGCCGTATCTTCTTGATCTATCAAAACATTATCAGTCTTCAAATCGCAATGGCAAAAGCCGGACGAGTGCAAGTAATCTAATGCCAATAATATGTCCTTCATCCACAGTTTTAACTTGGTCAGTCCATTTGAATAGACTCTGAACTGGTCGTTGTGAATAGTTTCATCCAGTGCCTTTGGCAGCATGGGAGTTAAATACAATTTGACATCGGGCTTGTCCATAGATAAAACATCCAATACGGGAAGGATATTTCTGTGGCTTAACAATGGCCATATTTGATCTTCGATCAGGCAGACATTTTCCTTTTCTATTATCTTGACAGCAACAATTTCTTCCTGGGGCGAAAGAACAGCAATGACAGAAGCAAATCCTCCTTCACCAACTGGTTTTAGATATTTGAAGTTTTTATCTTCTAAGAAGTTAATGACTGCGTCTTTAATAGTTTCGCGAGACATTTTTGTAAAAAGTAAAATTGATAAGGTTTATTTTTCCCCGCAAACAATTACTTAATTGATAAGGACTTTTTTGTAGTAAAAATACTTTAAATATACTGATTTTTATAGCTTTTATAAGGATAACTATATTGTTTCGCACATAAAAGAGTAGTAATAATCAGTTCAGAGTTGTTACAAGAAAATTATTTTCATTGAAGAATAGAAAAAATTTTCAATTGTTTCAACAATTGTTTGCATTTGTTTTAAACTATTGTTGAGAGTTACTTTTGTGCTTAACTGACAATTGTTAGTTTTCAGTTAACAATGCAAATTCAGTGCAAGAAAGAAAACATTTTGTTGTATTGTTGCGAGATGAATATTACGTTTGATCTTGTAACAATATCACAAGAATATGTCTGTAATGCGCTCAATTTACATTGTTAAATGGAAAATGCAACGTTTCAGAATTGTTGAATTTCACTGAAATATGTATAGCTTTATTACCAACCGAAACATATTCACAGATTTATACCTGCATATAAAGATGCATGTACGCACATTTATGCCAACAGAATAAATAATAAACAAGAAAACAGATGAAAACAAATTCATTGATTTTTTATTGAATATAACCTTGCAAATAAGACATATAGCACTGAAAAACTACATCTTCATGTTTTTTCGATTTTTTTGCAAACGCAATAGATCTTTCAGAAAATAATGTCAAAATGGGCGTTTTGAACCAAATTTCCGCGCGAAGGGAGAAAGAGCACTCAAGAGCGGCCGAAAAACGTGTTTGTCACGTGATCGAATTCACTTATAACTCAATAGGTAATTGATTGATCCAAAAAGGAAAAAATAGTTCAATTCCAAATCGCTTCCATGGCCAGATTTTCCAATTTTATAGCTTTCCGTTAAAAAATGGATTTGTAAATATGTCAAAACGCTTTTCGCTCGTTGAACAGAGCAGTTAAGAACAGCCTTAAATGATTTGGATACACAAAAACGTTGAATTTTAATCTTCGAAAATTTTCGCATTATTGTAAAGTACCTAAGAAAATGTTTAAGAAAATCTAATGTTATCGTATTCAAGTACGATTTTGGAAAAAAATCATCATCAGAAATCTTTACGAAAAGAAACACTCAAAGCTTCAGAAAGAAAGAAATTTCCAAAATTAATAAATGTACACTTTTCGGCATTTACGGTTGGAAAAGAGAACCATTTATATCGGAAATGTTTTGTAATTCTTAGAAGCATATTATTTTTGCTTCTTTTGATTGATCCTCAAACAAATTTTTTTTTCATAGATAATAAAAAGTTTTCAAAAAGCGTAAGTAATGCAAGATAACATTTAATTTTCACAAACATTTCTGCCTGTATTATTTTCTATACACATAGTATAATGATTTTTTTTTTCATATCTATATGTTTTGAGGCTTTCTAAATCCAATTTTGATATTTTTATTCCATATATATGTGCGTATGTATATGCCTATTTTGTTGTTTTTTATACTCCCAGTCTTTCAGACACCAGTTAAAATGTGCTTTACAATGTATGTATATGTGTAAGTGTACACTGTTAAAAATCTGCAGCTTTTGCTGCACAGTCACTATACCGCTTTAATAGAATATCTCTATTCTGAACAACGAGAATGCTGTAAAATATAGTCAAGTAACCGTTTTCTATAGAAGCGGCGGAGTGACTATGCAGCAAATACTGCTGATTTTTAACAGTGTATGAGACTGTTACTATGTGGCTCTGATATGCAGCATTTTTTACGGTTCCACAATAGCTCAATCTCCAGAACTAATGCACGGATTTTCACCAAACTTCAGATTCAGTTGGCCCTTGACATAAATTGATGTTTTATAGATTTTGGTGTAAATCGCTCAACAGGTGGTGCTGCTATGCTGCATTTTTTCGCAATTTCCTCTATAGCTCTATCTCAAAAACTAAAGCACGAATTTTCATCAAACTTCAAATTCAGATATATTTTGACATGAATGGGTGCTAAATTGGTGTAATTTCTTGCACTATTTAAATGATTTAATTGACGTGATTTATATAGAAGAAAGTTTTAGGATGGCCAAAACATACTAGTTTAAATATTACTTGGTGTGTATAAATTCTATACATACTATACGGAGTCGCACAAAAGTTCTCAACAACCTCCGTCTACAGGCGGAAGTTGCTGGGTGGAAATTTTCAACTGAGCTATGCGCTTAACTGAACTAACTTTTAGCATACTATAACTACCTTCTTACTTTCCATGAGAAGGCGCCACAATCTTTAATAATACTCATCACTTCAAATGGACTCGTCACTCCATACTTTAGTAGAAAGTAATGTTTAATAAAACTCTGTACTACAAGACATATTGTTATTTACAGGATGGCTGTACAATATTTACACAGTAAGGAACGGCAGAAGAAATCTGCTGCGAAAACATTAATTCGCAAGCATTTCATCATTTCCCGCCTCTCATAAAAACTCCGTGGGACAAAAATAAACAGGAAAGTGGGCATTTCGCACCCTCTCCGAAGCGATACCCCAATGCACTCTGTGGAAAACTTATCGCAAGGGATGATGGGAGAAAACTATTTGGCAGCCGCTATAATAAGGAACCATCGTCTAGTGCTTCCATCTAGCGGTGTTATCTTTAAATATTTGTTACAATACTATGTAGTATGCATACATATCTATATATTTTAACGGCTATTCGTGGTAATAGCATAAATCGTATGTTTTCAAATGCATTATGCGTTTCCCAAATTGTTCATTTAGACATCATCTTTCACCTTAGTAAACTGTGATGTTTTGTTATAGTATTCTGAATGCGTTGGAAAGTGTTTCATAATCTATGCTGTATGCATGATTTTTCATTCTTGTCACTCTTTTAATTTAACTTAACTTGTTTTATGTATGTAAAGATGGAATTTTGGGGGAGTGGGGAGTTAATACCCCCTTAATTTAGATAAATGGATATCTATCCGATTTGCTTCAAATTTGGTATACCAGTTTTTTATGATAAGGAGGCTTCCCTGATGAGATTTGGAGGCTCATTAGTTGAGTATAAATATGTGAAACAGGGGAGGGGGACACTAATCTTCTCTTTAACAGTTTTTTCGAAAGGCATTATTCTTTGAAGTAAGAGCATCATTTACAATTAGTGTGAATAGACTGTGAGCTCAATGCGATCAGTTTAACTGCGCGCTTTTCTTTTTCATTACTTTTGCACCTGTACACGAGTTGCAACAACAATGGGGTTGATTATGCACCAAGCCAAGCTTGCTATAAATATGTCAATTGATTACCTCTTCAAATAACGGCAGATGATGAAAAATAAAATGTGCCCAGTTAAACGGATGGTATTGAGATCACAGACTATTCACACTAATTGTATATTATACTCTTATTTAAAAAAATTATGCCCATCGAAAAATAAAGAAATCGACAATAAAAATGCAAAACGGTAAAAAATAAAAATCATAAAAAAGCAGCTTTTGTGTCATAATACAAACCAATAAGTTCAAATGAGAAAAAAAAGAACTTCCGAAACTAACCAGTGAAGCGCCTTATGAAAATAAACCTGTACACCAAACTTGAAGCAAATCGGATAATTCTGCAAGAAAAACCCACATTTATCTAGATTAAGAGGGGGATTAGCCCAATTCCCCCTTTTATACTTAACTAATAAACCCCACAAAACTAATCAGGAAAGCGCCTTATCAGAATGAACCTGATGTACACAACATTTGAAGCAAATTGGATATTTCTATCAAGAGTTATCGCGTTACGTACATACATACGTACGTACAGAACTTGAGAGCACATTAGTTCTCAGGCTTTGATAGCCTGTGAACTAAAAAAAGGGCTTGTATTTTAAATAAATATATATACTAACACTAATTAACAAAATATTTTCGTCTGAAAAACAATCATTTCTTTAACGGTTCCTCCAAGTTTTCTACCCTTTCCCTACAGAAAAAAAATAAATAATAATAATAATAATTTGAATGAATACTTAAAGAAAATAAGTCGCTTATTTTTCGCACCCCCTAACTTTTTTCAGCGTGAAATGGTAAAACAAGAACCAAAAACCATGCGTCCAGCATAGATTATGAAACCCTTTCCAACACATTCAGAAGAGTGTAACAAAAACTTCACAGAAAACTTCTTCGTGAAAGACCGATGTCAAAGTAACATGTTTGGAAAACGCGTAAAATATTTGAAAAATAAATTTCTGAAATTACTGTCAATAGTTAAGAAAAAAAAAAGATTTTTTAAATCTATAAATTTGTATTATGTATACTAAATAGTATATAAATATTTACTTCAGTTAGGAAACGCCATAGCACAGTTAAAAATTCCCATTCAAAAATTTCCCTCGGTAAACGGGAATGCAGTGTGGAGATCTTTTGTGCAGCCCTGTACAGGATTTATAGCATTTATTCACAGCAAGTAACATTAAAAAAAAAAAATAGTTAAATTTAACTAGAAAACAGGAATTCTGCTTTTTCAGAATTTAGTGTCGCCTCCGAGGAAAAAAAAAAAAAAAAAAATATATATATATATATATAGGGTAAAAGCACCAATAGTCGGCCACTTAAGCGCTTCCTTTTAGTATATAGCTCAAAGCGGAATTTTAAAAAAGCAATACAAGATTTTTAACAGTGACACATTTTAAAGTATACTTTTCTTTTACTGTTTCAGCAATTGTTTTTAAAAAGAACTGATTATAGTTTTTATTTATAAAAAGTTAAACTTAAAAGTAGCAAAGTCGCTAGTAGTCGGCAACTCAATTCTAGTGTTCGGCCATCACTGGACCAGTTGTCGGCTACTTAAATGCTTTGCTATTGTAAATAACTTAAAGTATAATTTTTATAAACAGAACAACATTTTAACGATAAAACGTGTTAATTTATACTTTTATTATAATGTTTCAGTAATAATTAAAAATATTATAATAGTTTTTAACACTTTCCAACATAGTTTAAGTATTTGTGAATTTGGATTGTCTCCGAGTCTGTCCGAGCTCTAACACTCGTAAATATACTCGAATCTCCCTGAATTTTTTGTATGTTACTGACGTTAACAATAGCACGATCGCTATTGAAAATAAAGTGTGTAGTCTTTATAGTTCATCTACAGGGACAGTCAAAAAGTATTCCGATAAATTACGCTCAATGCGCAAAAATTGCTTCAAGTTTATTTTAATGATGTTTGTCATTTCAAACATAATGAAATTTATATGCATTTATGAAGTGTACTAAACTATGCATTCTGGAAAATATAGGGCTCAGTTCGTTTATAAGGCCACGCAAAAGAATTCCTTTACATAATAGTGTCAGGGGAAAAACGATTTGCAGTTTGACCTCAGTGGTCTGCAATGATTCCTTGTCATTTCAAATCCCAAATATTTGGATTGAATTGTTAGATAATTTGAAAATAAAATAGGGCAACGTGAAACATGTTAAAATATTACGCGCGTGATTTTTATTTATTTATTTTCAAATTTCATTTGTAATAGTTTATTGTCATTTTCCATCTTTGTGTTTATTTGTTTTTCTGATGATGATTGAGTAAATTCAATCGAAACATGTCAAATTATTAAGATCTTTTAATGTATTTTATGAACGTTTGATGTCCTTTTTAGCAATTAAATGTTTAATATATATTTTGAGTGTGTTTTTAGAATATATATTTTTGAAATGTATCAAAAATGTTTATTAGTATTCATATTATATGTTAAAACACTCAAATTCAAATAAATGAATAAATAAATAAAGTTATTCGCTTATCAACTTAGAACAAAGATTTTACTTTTGAGATCTAAAAACTGTGTTTTGACTACAGAGGACAAACAAAATGTCACAGAGTTTCAAAATTTTTTACCATATGTCTACCGGTGTTATCATCTTTAGTAATTTTTTTTCGAATAAAAAAACTTATAAAACTATCGAAAAAGTGCGATGTTCACATCTGCCCCGTGTTCACATGTGCCCCCATCTTCCCTGTGTGTTACGCTCATTTTGTGGGCAGTTTAAGGGGAGGTTCTCTGATACGGCTTTATTTTTAGACCATTTTAGGGAAATTGTTTTTTGTTTAAGCGAGTCCGGGATACAAAAATCTTCGAATTTTCTAAAAATAATTATTGCATTAAAATTTTTTCTGATTTTTTCTGCTTAAAATGAAGTTTAAATCATGTTTCTATCTTAACTGGAACAGGAAATTTTAATTTTTTCGTTTTGGTTTGTTTTCAAAATCTAGCTTTCAAGCAATGGTTGTCTTGTTTTACTTTAATTTTGATTTAGAAAATTTGAAAAAAAAAAAAAAAAAAATACTTTTGAAAATATGATTTTTTTTTAAAGTTGCATAATTTTTTTTTATAATTTTTATTTTAAATATTTTTAATTTTTATTTAAATTAACATTTTTAAAATTGCTGAATGAAAATTAAAGCTTATATATTTCTGTTTGTTTAAATGAAAACAACAACAACAAAAAAAAAACTGAAATTATACAAATAATATTTCGAGTTATAACGATTTTAACATACTCCACTTTTTAAATAAATTTTAAATTTTAAATAAAAAAAAATTCGAAGTTTTATCATGTGATTTTGTTTAGAAATGATATGGTTACACACACAAAATCAACAAAAAATTTCAAAATTTTAACTCAATAAGTAAAAATTATTTTAAAATGTGTCCCAGACCTCCTTAAATATACAAATAGAAAAATAATGTTTTTTTGGCATTGAATTTATTGCAATTTTTCTTAAGTATGTGAACATCTCTATGTAAAAATGTTGACTATTTAATCAATTTAAACTTCTCCCAAGTTCTCTATTTAAATTTTTACTTTAAATATTTTAAATTTTTATTTAAATTAATATTTTTAAAAATGCTGAATCCTAAAATATACAAATAGAAAAATAATGTTTTTCTGGCATTGAATTTATTGCAATTTTTCTAAAGTATTTGAACATCTCTATGTAAAAATGTTGACTATTTAATCGATTTAAACTCCTCCCAAGTTCTCTATGCACAGTGTGCATAGTAAATCGGTACAGGTGATTGCGTTCTTAATAATAATCTGAAATAAATAATTATACAAAATTGTACATAATTTTTACTTTCTTATACCTTTGCAAGAAGGAAATATTGGATTCGTGAAAAATTTCGACTTCCGGTTTTCGGTGGATTCATACTTTTTAAAAGGTCCTAAACACGATTTGACTATTTTTAGAAAATGTCTGTCTATGAGTCTGTGGTTCCGTAAGTTTGTCTCTAAGTGACACAAATTTTGTGTGCTCTCTATCTCAAGAACGGAATTTAATAAAACATTAGATTCAGTTAGTTCCTGATATAAATTGTTGCTGATTACTTTTTGGTGTAAATCGCCCAGCAGGTGGTGCGGCTGTGGTGTATTATTCGTGATTTACGCAATAGCTATATCTCAAAAACTAGTGCACAGAGTTTCATCAATATTCAGATTCAATTATTTAATATAATTTGGTGCTGATTACTCTTGGGCGTAAATCGCCCACCAGGTGGCACTGCTATGCTGCATTTTTCAGGATTTCTTCAATAGCTCTATCACAAGAACTAATGCACGGATTTTCATCAAATTTCAGATTCAGCTAGTCCCTAATATAAATCGGTGCTGATTAGTTTTTGGAGTAAATCGCCCAACAGGTAGCGCTGCTATGTAGAATTTTTCACGATATCTTCAATAGCTCTATCTCAAAAAGTAATGCACGGATTTTCAACAAATTTCAGATTCAGTTAGACATTGATATAAGTTGTTGCTGATTAGGTTTTGGTGTAAATCACCCAACAGGTGGCGCTGATATGCTGCATTTTTCAGGATTTACACAATTTTAGTGATAGTCCTACTTCAAGAACTAATGCACGGAATTTCATATATTTAGAACACTTGTGATGGACACAAATTGTCATTTAATTTTGGCACTGTGATAGCGAATTTTGAAGCATTAACATGTATGAGATTGAAGAAAGTTTTGGGATTGGCACAATCGAAACCGACTGATTCACTCTGGGGAAAATATGCGCGATATAATATTAACAGCAAATGCGCAATTTTCCCTTTCTGAAAACGTCTATTCTACTTCGCCCAACCATTTTTACAATGATACGTCAAAATTTAAACTATACAAATAAACATGAGTTTATGATGACTTGTTGGAGTGATTTTGTAGCTTAAAATTCTCATTAATTACTTTGAAGTATGATATTCTCTTTATGAATTGTTTGTATACGTGAGTTAAAAAAAAACTGTATAAATAAATAAAATATTTTTTTAAAAAATGGCACATAAATACAAATCACAAATCATAATCACAGTAACACGTAAATTCAACAGATGGCAGCACTAAAAACAGTTCAGTTCGAAAAGATATTAATAAACAATAAACTCAACAGATGGCAGCACCATAAAAATAAAATTCATCCAGCGAAACAGCACTAAAAAGTGGCGATATGAAACTATTAAAATAATAAAGCTTTGTAAAAAATCACCATAAAATAAAACTTAAATCCTTGCTCTTGCAATTTAGGTTATATTGGTCAAACAAAGAGAGCTTTAAAATTCAGATTAGGCGAGCGTCAGAGGTATATTGCAAATCAAGAAATCTCTAAATCTTCGATTGCTTATCACTGTTGGTCTTCCAGTCATTGTTTCAATTTCTCCATGGCCAAAATTATTTCTTCCCTTGCCTTTCCCTCTCACTTGGATTTTCATGAAGCATATTTTATTTCTAAAAATTCTGATAATATTGTCAATGATCTCTGATCATCTCCTTTCCTATCTCCAGCGTTGAAATTACTTTTGTAATTCTTTTCCCTCTTCTCGGTTTCTTTTCTTTTTATTTTGTTTGAGAGAAAAGAAAATAAATAAAAGGATCTTTTGGTTTTTTTCTTGTATATTTCTTTCTTTATTATTATTATTATTTATAATTATATTTTTAATTTACTTCTTTTATTTTATTTTAATTTTGTTTATTTCTTTTATTTCCATTTTTCCCTGTCAATTTCTCTTATATCATTTTGGTTACAATTTCGTCTTCTGCATGTTACCCTTTCAGCTAGCGCCATCTGTCGCATTCTTTGCAAGCTTTATTCTCTACCTTTCAGTTCATTTTTGACCTTGTCCCCTTTCGGACACGTGTTTACTGTAGCTGATGACAAGCTGTTAATATTGTTAGCTCGGAACGCGCGTCCTATGTTTTGTTTTATTTTATGATGATTTTTTACAAAGCTTTATTATTTTAATAAAATTCATCCAGTTTATGAAATAAATAAAATTGAAGGCGCCATGGAATAAACAGAGCAATAGAGGTTGTAATTGTAATTAAATTGGAGAAACCCAGATTACAATATATATATATATATATATATTTTAAATAAGACATAGAACCATTATTAATCTTAATTCGTTTAGAAATTGTATTATACAGTTGGTTAAAACAAGAAATTGAATTATTCTGTTGGAACTTTAATGTTAACCGGGCGCAGGTAATCGATTGTTAAATTATTGTTCCCTCCCAACACCATCAGACGCATTGCATTCATTTCATTTTAAATGTAAGCCGTTCACCCGTTTAATTTAAAATACATAACTTTCATTTAAAATACATAACTTTTATTAGGATGAGCGAAGCGAATCCTCTACTAGGCTACACAAATTACAGTTTGTCGTACACTTTACAAAAAAACTATTCAGTATTTTGACTTGAAATTAAACATAAAAATAAATTATAACCTGCAGATTTGCACAATATTATTATTTTTTTTACAGAATGACCTTAAAAAATTTATTATTTTAATTAAGCGAAGCGAATCCTCTACTAGGCTACACAAATTACAGTTTGTCGTACACTTTACAAAAAAACTATTCGGTATTTTGACTTGAAATTAAACATAAAAATAAATTATAACCTGCAGATTTGCACAATATTATTATTTTTTTTTTTACAGAATGACCTTAAAAAATTTATTATTTTAATTAAGCGAAGCGAATCCTCTACTAGGCTACACAAATTACAGTTTGTCGTACACTTTACAGAAAAACTATTCAGTATTTTGACTTGAAATTAAACATAAAAATAAATTATAACCTGCAGATTTGCACAATATTATTTTTTTTTTTACAGAATGACCTTAAAAAATTTATTATTTTAATTAAGCGAAGCGAATCCTCTACTAGGCTACACAAATTACAGTTTGTCGTACACTTTACAAAAAAACTATTCGGTATTTTGACTTGAAATTAAACATAAAAATAAATTATGATCTGTAGATTTGCACTATATTATATATTTTAACAGAATAACCTTAAAAAAATTATTATTTTAATTAAGCGAAGCGAATCCTCTACTAGGCTATCCTGACGTAGGATAGTATTTAATCGAATGAAGAAAACTTTTATTAATATCTTTTTAAGTTTTGATTCGATTTTCATAAAATTTGAAATGACTGGATAAAATTCTGCAACGATTATATAGATCAAATTTTAAACCATTCGGTTGGGTAGTTTTAGCACTGTTATAGGCAGACAGACAAACCAGACGACGACTATAAGTGCTACGTATTTATATAATTTCGAATGCACCTAAAAATGGAAAACCCTGTTCGATTTCATCGTTTCTGAATAACGGAAGATGCTGATTTTATGCATTTACAAATTAAAATGAATCGATTCAGGTATAAGCCGACCACTACAGTAGAGGACTCTACCATGACGCATGATTTTTATTTCTTGGTTACAGAGTATAATAAAATTAGATGAGAGGCCCAAGGTGTAGAAATACCTATTTCTATGGGTGTTTGATTACCTCTTCAAATAACGGCAGCTGAAGGAAAAAAATATATATATCAAATTTTAATACATCATTTTATTGATGCATATGCATTTTTAATTATGTATTTATTTATTTACCATCTATAATTTTAATTTTTTGTGTACAATTGCTGTTTTATTCTAACTTTTTGTGATGCATATTGAATACAACATAGGACATTTCGTACTTTTGGCCACTGCTTTACAGTCTTGTATTATTCTTCTTTATGCATCTGTGGTTTTCATTTTTCCGTTATTGGTTTTATTATTCCACTTTTTGATATATAGAATTTCGGTTAATTGTTATTATGGTATCATAAATGATTTAATTTTTCTGGTCGATTTTCCATTTGTTCATATGGTTTACAATTACAAAAAGTTTTATTATTATATATAAGTATATATATAAGTTTTCCTTTTAATTTTTTTACGTTTTTTATACTACTTTTGTAATTTTCCTATTACATATTTAATTATATTTTTGATGTATAAGTATCTGGATAATCAGTTTCATTCTTTCATTTGTTCTAATAGTATAAAATTACAGAAAAGTGCAAAGCACTAATATATGTATACAATAATGCTAATTATTTAATCAAATATATTCATCTGGAAAATATTCCTTTAGTTGCTCCCCAAAGTTCCTTTCCTCTTCCTACAGAAAAATTAGTAATTTCAATGAAGACTGAAAGAAAATAAGTTGCGTATTTTTCGCACCCCTTAACTTTTGACGTCGAAGAAATAGAAAAAAACAGAAAAAAATAAATAAAACTGCGCGAAAAATACTCAAGTTAATACGGTAATAAAATTAGAGGAAGCGACCAAAGATGTATTTCTATGGGTGCTTGATGATTTCTATGGGTGCAATCAGCGCTCGGTCCACTGACTAAACTGACCCAAAAATAGTAAGCCGGAATGCCGCTATCAAAGAGAATCGGAAAGTGTGGTTCTTGAGTGGTTTGTTCGACTCAGTTTTGAAACAGATAAGTAGTGTGAGATATCGCGAAAACATTTTTTTTTTGTCAACTCTTGTCAGATAAAGTGTCGATTTGCAGCCGAAGTGTAGTTCAGACCGACATACGCACATCCAAACATCATGGTGTTATTATTGCTGCTGCCTCTTTTCTTAGTGGTTTTAATCGTAGCCTTTATTTATTTTATGACCAGAGTGGACGCCGATTTGACACTTTTTTACTATGACAGACAGGATAACATTTTTGGTAAGTTCTGTAATAGTTCTTACAAACCACTGTAGCAGCTGGGCTGCAAAGAGAGTGAGAATCTACAACCCCAAGTAGTGATTAGGCATGCGAGTCCTTAACCCTTTATGTACTGAATTATGAATTCATGAAAATTTTATCTTCTAAAGCATTTTCCGTGAATTATTTGAACTACTTAGAAGATTTACATAACCATTTAATAAATTTTAGAAGGATTGAAGGAAGGATTTAGAAGGATTCATTAAATTTGAATTTATAAGGAATTTGTGCAATATTTATAGCCCCACTCAAATCTTTTTCTTAGTATTTTGTAGAATTAGAAAATGTGCATATATAATGTTCTAACAATATAGAATTATTTCCTAATTGAAAAATCCCCCCCCCCCCCACCCCTCAAAACACCAAGAAAGCTGAAAAGATGCAAAGGCAAGAGAAACCTTCCTTTTAAAAATATTTTTGTTTTGTGTAACCCATAATGCTTTTGGAACAAGATAAAGTAATGTATCTATAACTGATTATAAAGTGTATTACAACTAATCAATGTATTAAATGAATTTTATAACAAGTTATTTTAATGGTACTTATAAGTACCGTCAGTAGATAAAGGGTTAAATTCATAGTCGCGGAATCCATTCGTATTTTTAAAATATCTCTTCAGGAAATAAATATTTTTGATTTCTTTTTTTTCTGTGTACTCTTCTTAAGGCGTGATTTTCTTTTTCTTAAGGTCAAAATATTTTTTAAATATATACTTAATCTCATTTCAAGTGTTAAAATTTTATTCACAGCTCATCAGCTTTTCCAAAATTTTAACATATAAAATGTTATATTAAGCATATATTTTACAAATATTTTGTCAAAAAATATGTTACACCTTAATGTCGTGTAAAAAAAATTAAATATCCATCACTTATATGATTGAAGTTCCGACTTTTTAATTTTCGTTTGCTTTTTAGTTATTTTAACTTGAAAATGTTGCATTAAAAATATGTTTGAATCTACGTTTTTAAAATTTTATCTAAAAATTGAGCCCTTTGAAAGAACCAGAGTCAGGTAATTTGTGCCCGGTGGTGAATTCAAGAGATGATCCTGTTAGACGTATTTCAACTTATCCAACAAAGTGTTTGCGCGAAATTCGTTGTTCCTCACACTTTATTATTTAATCATATCTCAATATTAAAAGCATAGGTAAGAGAAAATTAGCTTACCCTGTATTTATGTTTTATATTCGTGGTTTATCTAGAATCCATCATGAGGGTAATATTATCTGTAAAGTCTAGTCATTTCCCATTCTGATCCACTGCTAATGCTATAATATTCTGTGTTGTTTTTGAGCACGCGTGATTACTTTTGTGACTTGTAAAAAGAAAAAAAACGTAGATTTGAACTCTTAAAGAAAGAAACAGAATTTTAATTAGTTACACTTGCAGCATAAAAATCGCCGCATCTCCCCTTTTGAGAGTTTGGAATTCAAGTAAATGTAAAAAACATATATTATACATTATTGAAGACAAAAACAGGATATTACTATCTTTATATTTATAATTACTTAAACAGTTTAGATTATTGAATGTTCAAAGGTCTTAATTTCTTGGATATGAGATGAAATGTTTGTATAAAGTATTTACTTAGAATCGTAAACTTCCTTGTTTTGAATAACAAGTTCTTTTCATAATTGCTTTTATGAATCACTAGGAGGCTCAGCCCCCTGCTCGCTAACGCTCGCCAACCCCCACGAATTGCTACGCAATTCATATTGGGATCGCTACGCAATCCCAGCTCGCTTCGCTCGCTAGCCACTATTTATGTCAACTCTAGCCAGAATAAGTGCTATCATAAATCATTACAACGTATTAAATTTACAAATATTTTTAATGTATAAAAAGGTAATGGAAAACTGTTGAAAATGTAAATAAAAATGTACCTTGGAAACAGAATTAATTAAAAACCTTAGTGAAAACACAATAAAAAATATTTTTAGTTGGGGCGCTATGAGATCCGCGCAAGCAACATGTGAAATTTACAAATATTTTAATTCATAAAAGAGTAATTGAAAATTTTGTTGAAAATATAAATAAAAATGCATTTATCAAAAGTTTGACGCTGTGACTTGTTGATCATCATTAAGAAAGATAAGCGAACAGGAAATCGACACCGTTAAAATTTAAATGGCATGTTAGTGCCAGATGGGGTCCTTCTCCTTTAATTTTGCCTATAGTATTTGAAAATCACGGCTTAAATTCATTTAAAACTATAATAAGATGCTATAAAACATGCTACGTATCATGCTATCGAAATGTAAACAAAACGTTTTCGTCTGTGTCTAAATACAACCTTGGATCAAACAGCTACGTCACCGTAAAACGGACCAATAGCAATTGTCATTCATGTATTGCTCAAACGGTTTGCGTTAAAAGAGAGATCCTGTCTGGATTTCGATTTGCTGAGTGGGTTGGGACATGTGAACTTAACTACCACTGAGAAATGTCGCTTTGGCTGTTGCCAAATAGCAATCTACAAATACAGCCCTTTTTTAGCGCTACGTAAGAGAAATATATATATAGATGTTGATAGATGAAAAGTAATTTACTGAGTATGATTTATTTTATAGCCTTCATTTGGAGATTACATTTCGTAATATCTGTCAACAGATCCATTTGACGTGGGGGGGGGGAGGGATTCTCCCCCGGAGTATCAAAATGCCCCCTGTTTCGAAGTTTTCGTGTTAAATCGTCAATTTTCGAATTCCCCTCTGTAAAGTTAAGTCTATGGGCGTTTGATGGATTCTAATATTTAAAATATCTCCTCGGGAAATTAATATTTTTAACTTCTTTTTTCTGTGTATTCTTCTTACAGGACATCTCTCTCTTTATTAGTTCTCAAAATATTTCTAAAATATGTGCCTAATTTAATATTTTATGTCTTAAAAGCTGACGAAATGGGAGTAAAATTTTAACACTTCCTATAAAATTAAGCCTATACTTTAGAAATATTTTGACAACTAAGGAAAAAAGAGGCATCCTTTAAGAAGAGTACACAGAAAAAGGAGTTAAAAATATTAGTTTCCCGAGGAGATATTTTAAACAGTTCCTTAGAATGCATCAAACGCCCATAGATTTAATATTACCGAGGAAAATTCGAAAACTAAGTGACTAGCAGAATGTTCTAATTGACGCAGACTAACGAACAGCATGTCGAAAAGAAATTTAAAAGTATTTGACCATCTTGAAAAATTGGCGTCCTGCGGATCAGATCTTTTAGAACCCCGGAAAATCGGGACACTTGGCGACACTAGTCCAGACTGACATATACTCACAAACATCATGGTGCTCTTACTGTTACTTCTTTTCTTAGTAGTGTTATGTAGCCTTCATTAGTTTTTATTCGATATTTTTTGTAAAATGTTTTCTAGATTTTTACGAATGTATCTAAAAATACGAGTTTACGAACCGATTTCTTAATTTTATCACATTCAACAGGAATTTACTGCATTTGAATTAATATCGTTTTTCATATCGGGTCCATTGGACCCGTTTGGTAGGCAGAGGCTTAACACTTTTCTATTATGACAGACAGGATAATATTTTTGGTAAGTTCTATAACAGTTCTGAATTCTTTTGGGGCGAGTATCCGCATACGAAATTTTTTTTGGTGTACTGCTATTTCTGAAAAATAATCGTGGTCTTATTCAATGAGCACAGAAATTTTGAGATTAAATAAGGCTAAGATTACTATTCGGAAATAGTGGTACTAAAAATAAGGACCTTATGCATAAAAGACTCATATGTGGCATTAACCTTTAAGGAGTTAAAAGGACGTTTCACCAACTCTATCTTATGGGAACATTTAATGAGATGAATATTCATTACTTAATGTAATAATCAAAATAAGATTTTCACCACTATAAAATAGACACCCGATGGTCAGGGGGTAGTGCATTTTTAAAAGATGTCACTTTAATGGGTCTCTCTTAAAGCTTCAAAATTTTCAATTTTTTAGATGTTAAAGTCTTATCTTTCCTGAACATTTTCATATAATTGTTTCCTTGAAATTCCAATTAGAACAGAAGTTATGGCCTTTAGAATTATACTCGCTCAATAGCCGAAGCGGCCTTTCCGAAACTTTGAAATCCTTTTTCTCCAAATGACATCTCTGGGTGTAACGCGCATGATATCTCAAAAACTTCTGAATATCTTATCATGAAATTTTCAAAAAAAAAAAAAAAAAAAGTTTTATCTTAGTCTGTATAAATTGAACCTAAAATTTCATTTTTATTGTTCCAAAAAATATTTTTAAAAGTGATTATACTTACTTACACTTACACAATGGTGCTACAATCCATGTAGGATTTTGACCTCCCTCAATATACTTCTCCAGACCTTCCGATCTCTGGCCTTTACTTTATAATTTATAATTTGGTTTTCTGCAAGATCTTTTTCTATCTCTTTTATCCAACTCTTCCTAGGTCTACCAATACTTCTTTTCCCAATTAAATTACCTCATTAAATCTTCTTTGTGCTTCGCTCATCCCTCATTCTGATTAGATGGCCTAACCATTGCATTCTTCTTATTTTTATAGTATTTATTATATCTTTTTCATTACATAACTGTTCTAACTCCATATTTGTCCTTATACGCCATGTATTGTCTTCTTTAATAGGTCCAAAAATTTGCCTTAGGATCTTCCTTTCCCAAGTGATAAGTAGCTTTTCATCTTTTTGTGTAGTGGTCCAGGTCTCACTACCATAAATTACTATTGGTTTTATAACAGTTTTATAAATTTTAAGTTTGGATGTTCGAGATATTAGAGGTGATTTTAGAATGTTTCGAAGAGAAAAATAGCATCTATTTCCTGCTGCAAGTCGGGTTTTAATCTCTGCTTCTACCATATTATCACAGGTGATCGTAGATCCTAAATATTTAAATTCTGTTACTTCATTAAATTGTAATTCATTATTTATTGTTAAAGCTGCTGTTGCCTGTGATTTCATTCGGTCCATTTTCATGTATTTTGTTTTTTCTTTATTAACCACGAGGCCTAGTTTTCTTCCTTCAGTGTCTAATTTATTGTATGTTTCAATCAAGACTTTCTTATTCCTAGCAATTATATCAACATCATCTGCAAATGCAAGGATTTGGAGGGAGCGATTCATAATAGTACCACCTCTGTTGTTGTAAATACTTCTAATTATTTTCTCCAGGCATAAATTAAAAAGAATTGTCGAGAGAACATCACCTTGCTTTAGACCTGAATTCACTGCAAATTCTCTTGAAAGTCTTCCTTGTACCTTAACTTTAGCTTTTGTATTTTCCAGTGTTAATTTTATAAGCTTAACTATTTTATCAGGTATTTTAAATTCCTTTAATATTTCAAATAACTTATTTCTGCTTATACTGTCATAGGCCTGTTTAAAATCAACAAACAATTGGTGCAAATTAATATTTTGTTCATAGAATTTTTCAAGGATGTTCCTGATACTAAAGATTTGATCCACTGTTGATCTTCCTTTCCTAAAACCACACTGATAATCACCTATCACCACTTCAGCATACGGTTCTAATCGCTTTGCAACAATCTTTGCCAACACTTTATATGTAACATTTAATAAGGCTATGCCTCTATAATTCTGGCAATTTAAGATATTTCCCTTTTTATGAATTGGGATAATAATAGCACAAAAGTGATTATACTGTTGAAATTTTCAAACTTTTATATTAGCTAAATACAACTTTTATTAAAAATATAAAAATGCTTTAAATACAAATTTATTTAGGTTCAAGGTAATTATTATAATTTTAAGTATAATTAGGCACAAAAAATTTAATTCTTGTCGCAAAATATTTTAGGTAGCTTTCTTTACAAAAAGCTACCTATTGCAGCCGTTCGGAGGAAAGCGATTTCAAAACATTTTGGTATATTTTCATCGATCATGACCCCCAGATCCCGAAACCACCCTCCGTTCAAAATTGATATATATATATATATATATATATATCAATATATATATATATATATAACCATTAATTAAACATAACCTACCACCGTCAATTATTGTGAATTAAAGCTATATGTATATATATATATATATATATATATATCTTGTATTATTACTATTTTTTGTTATGTATTTTATGTGGATGTTGATTTGATATTTTATATGTAAATTGGAGATTTTCATTAATATTATAATTAGCTTAATTATTCATTAATCTAATTTACAATTATTTGTTATTAAATTTTAATTTACTAAGGACAATATCATATTAATTACTAATAGTATGCCACTCTTAGTTTAATGTTTTTGAATGTCCCACATTCATACTTTATGGATTTTTATGGATGTCTGAAAATAATCCACATTCTATATTTGTGCTTTTTAAGTAATGGGATTTTAAGTATTATTTAACCTTCTATATACTTCCACATGTTTTTTATTTCCTGTTCATTTTATAAATATCTTATATATAATTCATTAAAAAATAATTTTTAAATTATTTTTAATAATTATTTATATTAATTATTACTGAATTTATGTTGTTTTATAGCATATAGCTATATGCTATATATTATCAATGTTCTAGCATTATTTAAACTCTTAGTTTAGTTTAAATAAGTTAGCTAATAGAATATATTGTATGCTTTTAAATTTTATTAACAATAGTTTTAAATACATTGTGTGATTTATATTAGGTTTATAATTCTCTATATATAAGGATTTGTTTGGTTTTGCTGTTTAAACAGTTATTTACATTCAAAAGCTTGCAAATTTTTATCTTGCGATAGATGTTTAATATAATTAATAATAGATGGCAGAACCAAAATTGTCTCTTTCAGATTGCTCTAATTTTTAATTTTTCTAGCTCCATTTCAGTTATAATTTATACACCAGGGTGTTTTTTTAGCTAAATTTTGACGATATTGTTAAACTGTTATCTATTAATTTAATAGTGCATTTTAAATAATGTAATTAATATCTATTTATTTTATATTAGATTAAATTTGTTTTACAAGGTATTTCAAATTTTATTTCAAAATGTATTAACTGCATCCTTTGGTATCATTTACTGTGATTTCTTAACTGTTTTATTCACCTTAATCTTTTTGATATACTGGTAGACATGTGCACATGGATTTTTGTAAAATACTGAAATATTAATCGGTATGATGTTTATTATTTATATTTTATATCCTATAAATATTTAAATACGTTTTATTGATTCTTACATTTCATATTATTTGTTTCTATTCTGCTTTCATTTTTAATCAATTCACTTGATTTTAGTGGTTGTTCGGGCACAAGGGAAAATTAATTTTAGCTTTAGCTTATTTTTCCCACAGAAAACAACCATTTTGCTTATATCATTGAATTCTGTGCCCTTGATAACGTAATTCAATGTATAAGCTTTTCAATTTTTGTCGGTGTCCACTTTTTTCTTTTTTCTTCCATAATAATTCTTATAATATATTTTTTTTTTCAATACTTACAGCTTTAATTTATAATAATTGACGGTGGTAGGTTATGTTTAATTAATGGTAATATATATATATATATATATATATATATATATATATATATATCTGACCTATGTCATACTGTAACTCTCGTATTTATGAACCGATTTGGATGTAATTCGGTGTGTACATAGTACATACCAATGTCTCGACCGAGTTCGTTGGCCAGCTTCATCAGCCATTTTGTTTCAAAATGGCGGCCATTTAAAATTTTTTTAAAAATTTAAAATTCGAAATGTGGTACCAAAAAATTGAAAATGGAAAAATATTTTTTTCTTATGTATTTGACGTTTATACAAAGAGTTCGTAGCAGTTTTTGTTTCGTCTATATCTTAAAAAATGGCTGAGTTATAGCATTTTGAATTTCTAGCAAAGCTGACATTTTGAAACGTCCTGAATTTTGTCACGCGATAAAAGGCGTATTTATGAACCGATTTGGATGTAACTTCGTTTATACATAGTACAGACCAATGTCTCGAACGAGTTCGTTGGCCAGCTTCATCCGCCATCTTGTTTAAAAATGGCGGCCATTTAAAATTTTAAGAAAAATTTAAATTTGAAATGTGGTAGCAAAAAATCGAAAATTGAAAAAATATTTTTTTCTTATGTGTTTGACCTTGATAAAAAGATTCGGGAGCAGTTTTTGTTTCGTCTATATCTTAAAAAATGGCTGAGTTATAGCATTTTGAATTTCTAGCGTGGCTGACATTTTGAAACGTCCTGATATTTGCCACGTGATAACAGACGTATTTATGAACCGATTTGGATGTACCTTGGTGTGTACATGGTACATACAAATAACTCAACCGAGTTCGTTGACCAGCTTCATTCGCCATCTTGTTTCAAAATGGTGGCAATTTAAAAAAATAAAAAATAAAATTAAATTTAAAATGAGATACCAAAAAATTGAAAAATGAAAAAGATTTTTTTTGTATGTGTTTGACCTTAATACAAAGATTCCGGAACAGGTTTTGTTTCGTCTACATCTAAAAAAAGGCTGAGTTATAACATTTTGAATTTCTATTGTGGCTGACATTTTAAAACGACCTGATATTTGTCACGCGATAACAGGCGTATTTATGAACCGATTTGAATGTAACTTGGTCTGTAAATAGTACATACCAATGTCTCGACCGAGTTCGTTGGCCAGCTTCATTCGCCATCTTGTTTCAAAAGGGTTGCCATTAAAAAAAAAAAATGTAATTTAAAATTTAAAATGAGGTATTAAAAAATTGGAAAATGAAAAAGATTTTTTTTATGTGTTTGGCCTTGATACAAAGATTCTGGAGCAGTTTTTGTTTCTGAAAATATGTTTTTTTGTTTATATCTTAAAAAGTGGTTGAATTATAGCACTTTGAATTTCTATCATGGCTAACACTTTGAAACGATCTTGTATTTGTCACGCGATACCACACGTATTCGCCTATTTCGATGGAAGAAGGCATGTGGATAGTATACATCAATATCTCGACCAAGTTCGCTGGTTAGCTTCATCAGCCATCTTGTTTCAAAATGGCGGCCATTAAATTAAAAAAAATTATATTTAAAGTGAGGTGCAAAAAAATTAGAAATTGAAAAAGGTTTCTTTCTTAAGTATTTGACCTTGATATAAGGATTCAGGAGCATTTTTTGTTTGCCTTTATCTTAAAAAATGGCTCAGATATAGTAGTTTCAATTCCTAACGTGGGTGACATTTTGAAAAATCTGATTTTTTGCCTGCGACAGCACTCGTATATATCAACCGATTCCGATGTGAGTGAGCATGTGCACAGCAATTACTAAGGTCTCGACCAAGTTCACTGGTTAGCCTCATCCACCATGTTGTCTTAAAATGGCAGGCACTTTAAGAAATCGCCGAATTTGGCAGCCAAATATAAGTTACTTTAATTAAAAGCAGCTTGGATAAAGCTGACTAATTTCGCGAAATTCTCATTCATAATGATTTAGTATTGATAAAAATTAGTATTGAATCTCCTACATTCGGTTTCCACTTAATTGAGCTTCGTGTGTTTGAATAATATAAGTTGGCTTTTTAAAAATAAGGAATAGGAAAATAAAGCTACCTCTTCCTCCCGGCACTGGCCGGAAGGACTTTTTCGATAATTATATTAGGTAATGAGTAATAATTATTTAATTAAAATTTCTTATAAGTTAACTCTGGATTTTTGCAATCATCGAGGAACGGTAAAGCATATCATTTTAGCCTTTAATAATTAAGGGGCTACTTCACCCACGCGATAACACACATGCTCGCTAATGTTAATTTTATGAAAGAAATATTTTAAGATATGGGACATTCTTACAATCTTTTGACTTTTATGTCCCTGAATAATAATTTTTATTTTAATACATATTCTTGTGGGGTTTTTTTTATTTTATATACTGGGGAACATCCCATTGCATGATTGCACAACAATATTAACGAGATAAATAAGTTTTGGACGATGTTGGGGGCCCAAATACCAGGAAAACTCCTATACCGTCCCGTGTCCCTGATGCTGATTTTTAAATTTGGAGCTGTATGTACAAAATTGTTTCAATAAAAGTAATTCAATGTAATTTTTTTCGGAAACTGGGACAATTGATTTATATAAATATGTAGTAAAATTTAACTTGCATACATTTTTACGGTTGATATTATTTTTTGAACTCTACCCCTGGGTTTTAGATTCCTTACCATCCCTCTTGCTAAACGTATACAGAAAATCACTTCAGATGCAGCCACATAATTTTTTTTCAAGTTTTTTCTCATGCAGAAGTATGGTAGAGAAAGAATGTCTAAAATTCTTTGACAGGAAATTGACTGCAGAATTTAAATCAGCATTTAAATATCAATTTCAAGCATCGTGACTTTATTGGTAGTCTTACCGTCCGCAAGGTTTATTCCTGCACTTTTCGAGGTAAATAATTTTTTTTTTTTTTTTTTTTTTTTTTTAATCCAATGTAAATAACTGTTTCTAAAAATCAATGAACATTGTAGCTATCACTTAGTCTTAACATGATTTGCCTAAAAATAGTGGTAATTTTTCTTACCGTGCCATCCTTTTACCATCTCTTTTTTTCCCCATTACCGTCCCTTTTTCCCTATACCATCCCTTTTTTCCATCCGCCCCTTCTTTAACACCCCTTTAAGACAATGTTATACCAAAATTTTGTACTAAAAATAATACATTTTTATTATTTCTTATTTGAATGTCCTGTGGGTACTATGCAAATTCATTATAAGTAAAAATGTAGAAGAAAATAGAAAGTTATAGTGGTAAAATGGTAAAGAAAATTAAACTTGCAAGTTTAACTTAAACCTCAGTTAAATAAAAAAATTTCGCAGCTGACCATTTTTTCTTTATTTTGAATCATTAAGGCATTCATCTATCAGATTAAAAATGTTATTTTACCAAGTTTAATTTCCCCAGATTTTTATTCCCGAAAGTCAAAAGATTGTGAGAATGCCCCATATCTCGTTTGCATTTCAGTATTTTCAAATGATTTTTTTTTCATTGAATATCTGAGGTTGATCTTTACAAAGACCGTTTTTCACTTTTTCGATTTTCTTTGCAGGGTTTTTTTTTTTTTTTTTTTTTTTTTTTTTTTTTTTTAAATGAAGATAGTTTCGAAACAGGTTCCGAAAAAAAAAATATCCTTATTAAAAGAACCTGTAAACAAAATCAAAAAAGAAAAAAAAATGCTTTTGTAGAGGTCGATCTAAGTATCCAATGCAAAAATAATTTTTAAAAAATATCGAAATGTTTACGAGATATTGTAAAAATTTCTTCCATAGGTTTAACATTAGCGAGCGTGTGTTTTCAGAAATTGTCGCATAGTTAGGGGACAGTAGGGTAATGACGCCCAGAAGGGCAATCCCCCTCACCCAATATCTCTAAACAGAATGGAATTGAAATCGTGCGATCGGTAGCGGCACCTAGCGAACTTCATCCTAAGTTCACAGTAAGGATTTAGTGCCTGTTGGGAGGAAAGTATTTTTGTGTCCTCACGTTATTAGTTTGAAGTTGTTTTATTATAAAATTCTACAACATCTAACTTGAAGGTAGGTGTACACCCTTATTTTCAAATATTAATTTACTCACTATGTCTACAAAATATATACATTTATCTGTACTTTCATGCTTTTATTTATTTTTGTAGTGCGTTGTTACGCCAATTATAATGCATTAAAACCCAACATGGTGATAACGGGTAGTGGCGCTCGCGTGGAATTCCATAAGAAGTGTTGCCAGTTTTGGGCAACTTTTTTAAAATTGAAATTTGTTGATTGACACCACTTTTTTGAAATGGTAAAATTCCCCTGTTTTCGCCTTAATTAATGTTTCATTAAACAAGGAGAATTTTAAAAAGTGGTGAAAATAAAAAACCTAAATTTAAAAAAAAGTAGCCCACTATATGTGTAACACAATATGTGTGCACAATATGTGTAAAGTGGTCGCAAAAAGTCTGCAGTGGTGTGAACAGCCCACACAACTACATATGTGACTTTTGTCTTACTTAAATGTTGTATTCAAACTCTGAGCGCAATTACCCTACCATGTCGGGCATTACCGCTCAATCGATGGTTATTTAAATAAAACAACAAGAAAAAAAAATCCTTGAACTTTTATGCAAATTAGTTGATTGCAAACTGTTCCTTATGCTTTGGAGTTATACTTCGTTAATAAAATATTGATTTTTTTTGTTTAAATTTGACTAGCTATTCGTGTTTTCCCTTAAGTAAGCGCCATTTCCCCACTTTCCCCTACTGTGAGTGGTCTCTGAAACTGCTTGATCTAAAGCTGGATAAAAGGCTTGATAATGGGATACTGTTTCTGTAATTAAACATTACGTACAGGATTATTTTAACTTAAATTCACCTATTCAGCAGTCTCTATAGCGATTGTACATGGCATCCAAACGAAACAAAATTTCACTAGTGTCTAAAGCAGTGGTTCCCAACATGGGGCATACGGACAGGGGGGCAATATGATTTGTCATAGGGGAGCAATTTCAGATTTCTTATTAACAGATATTCTGTCATTTTTTTTCTTCTCTAAATGAAAGTAGTGTCGTAGCCTAAAAATAGAAATAATAGATGAAAACAATTAAAAATAACTGAATAAAAATTATTTTTCGAAACGTTCCCATTTAAGGCTGTTCGCAAATCCCTGAGAGCAACTTTATGACATAAGTTTTAGTTTATTTTTGTTCGGAAATGCATGAAACTAGCTGGTGTTGTTATTCAGAAACTATGTGATCGAGCTGTTTTTTCCGTTTTTATGCAGACGCAATAGATCTTTCAGAAAAGAGTGTCAAAGTGGACGTTTTGAACCGAATTTCAGCGCGAAAGTAGAATATCCACTCAAGAAAGGGCGAAAACGTGTTTGTCACGTGATTAAAATCGCTTATAACTCAATAAGTAATTGATTGATCAAAAAATGGAAAACACAGTTCGATTCCAAACCGCTCTCATGGCCAGGCTTTCCAATTTTATATCTTTCCGTTAAAAAATGAATTTGTAAATGTGTCAAAACGTTTTGCGCTTGTTGAGCAGAGCAGTTGAGAACAGCCTTAATAGCGTACACCTGCGCATAGAGGACAAATTCTGCGCTCCCGATGTATTGGCTAGTCAGAGGTTCTACTGTACTTTAATTACACCATTATTTTACTTTCTTCTTTTTTTTTAACAAGAAGAAAATGTTGCATTCTTGAAATTTTTTTGTGTTATATTTTTGTTTATGGATTGACGCGTTTAAAAATATCCACAATGACTATTTTTATTGCAATTTCAATTACAATTATGTGTTACGTTCATTTTGTGGGCGGTTTAAGGGGAGGTTCTCCGATACGGCTTTATTTTTAGGGCATTTTTGAGAAATTGTTTTTTGTTTAAATATGCAAATAGAAAAATAATGTTTTTTTTTGTTTTTGTTTTTGTGTGTGTGTGTGTGTGTGTGTGGGGGGGGGGGGTGATTTTTTGACGGCCGATTCGAGGGATATAGGCCCTAGGGAGAGTGCCTTCCATGGGGGTCTTTCTAAGGGAACCTAAGCGGTATTTACGCAAGGTTTCCCAAGGTTCGAAGAAAACCAGGAAACTCCGAACGGTTAGGCCGACGGGTGCGATTGGGTTCGAACCCACCGTCTACCAGCTTTGAGAGCAGAACCTCTCAGCCACTTTTATCCAATTATAGTAAATTTTAACTTTCGTGATTTTTTAACTTTTTGAGATTTTTGATTTTTACGTTTCTTCGCGATCTGCTGCAATTTTTTGACATTCCATTTTTGACCTATAATACTAAAGTAATTTCTGCCTTCATTTCAATAAAGTTTATTCGGATTTCGTATAGCAATTTTCGAATTTTTCGGGAATTTTGTATGTGATTTTTAGTATTTTAGCCATTTCCTACCATTTTCCCACATTAGTGAAAGGAATCAACTTTCAATCTTCGAACACAATATATAATTTTTTTTCTCTTTTCGAAATTTGTGCAGCGATTAAAATTTTTTTCGCGATATCTTATTGTGATTTTCAGAGCTTTTTCGCAATTCGTGCTGTTTTTTGGCGTACCCGGGCAACGCCGGGCAAGTTAGCTAGTACATAATATATAAACATACTTAAAAACATATAAATTTTAAAATTTAAAATCGGAGAAAACGTATTGACCAAATAATAATAATGGGAAAAAGAAAGCCCGTTATCAAAGAAGTACATTATGAGGGGAAAGAAAAATATTTATTTGAAATAGATAAAAGTGCGAATCCGGAAATGTTGCATGTGAATTATATTATTCATGCAGTCTCTGTGATAAACGAATATCACTTGTTCTTAATGAAGTACTAAAATCCATCATAAAATGCATATATTCAATCAGATGTGATACAAAATGTGAGAGGGATTTCAAGAAATTTTACGAAGATAAAAATGTAGGCTATTTATCACTTTTGAATTTGAGGTAAGTTGCCAAAAAAAAAAAAAAAAAAAAAAAACTTTTGTAGACGTAAATGCGAAGATCCATGGCCTCATTGCATTCATAGAGTTATGTTAAAAACATATTTGTAAATATGTATATATATATATACATATATGATTTTTATAAATTAAAGAATGTGAAATCACTTACCAGAGTTAATGCTATTTTCGAATCCTTCCAGAAAAATAGAATTTAATTTTTTATATTATAAGATTTATATGATATGGACATTGGGATTTTAGAGATGCTTAGGTGGAGCTCGGCCAAAAAAAGGTTGGGAACCACTGATCTAAAGTTAAACTGAAAATTCCAAGTTAAACTGTGAAAACTGAAAAAAAAAAAAAAAAAAAAAAAAAAAAAAGCAGCGATCTATGTGACCGCTAACAGCAGTTAAATATTAAAATGGATAATGATTAATATCCCAATTTTCTACCTTACTAAAACAGGAAAATTAGCGTTTTACTAAAGTTTACGTTTTACCATTTTACGGAAAACTTACGGCTTCACTTTACTAAAACACTCAAAGTCACATTCCACATGTGTTACCTGTCAGTTACTCCATTTTATTTATTTTGTACTTTTATTCGAGCGGTCTGTCAAACCGACAGCAGTTAAAATTTAAAGAAACTCGGAAAGTATGGCTCTTGAGTGGGTTGACTCCTTTCCGAAACAGACAAGTATTGCGTCAGATGTTGCGAAAACTTTTTCTCAACTCCTGTCTCATGAAGTGTTGATTTGCGACCCCATTGTGGTTCAGACGCACATCCAATCGTCATGGTGTTCCCGCTGCTGCTCTTCTTCTTAGTAGTTTTTATTTTAGTCTTCATTTATTTTATGACGAAAGTGGACGCTGATTTGACTCTTTTTTACTATGACAGACAGGATAACATTCTTGGTAAGTTCTAATAAGACAATCCTTAGCATTTATAAACACGGATGGCGTACCGCGAGCACCACTCGCACTCGGCGAAAAAACAGCTACAAATTCCAAAATAATTAGGGGAGACCGGAGGAATGGCGACAACTTCAGGGAATTTAAATTTTTTCACCTCGAAAAAATGTTTATTTTTTAATAGTAAAAATTCTAAAGCTGAATTATTATCTTTAGTATCTGTATAAATTTAACCGTAATCATAACTGTGAAGTAAGCACACATAATATATATATATATATATATATATATATATATTTCAACCTTTGTACAGTGGCGGGATTACTCAGGATACTGGGGGCAATTCCGCTGCTGTATCGGAGTCATGACGACACTCTTTAATGACCTAGTAAATACATAAAATGGATACTAGGAAACATTTAACCTACTGAAAATATTTAGAAAGCAATGTAATTTAGCAGAATAATGAATAATTACAATGTTCATTAAGCTAGATTTATTAATGTGCTAAGCTTACAATTTAACTCAAATTGCAAAAATCGCTCTTTGCCATGGTGCGGGTGCGGCATTACCCCCAGAGGACAATATAACGGAAATCCCCCAGCAAAGCCGAAAGAAGAACCGAATTTGTTCAACAGATTGCATCAAAATGTCGGTGAATGCATGTAGATTACGGGTAATATTATCTTAAGTACCTAATGTTACAATAGAAGGTGTTTACCTCTACTTATTTGAAGCACCAAAATAAGAAGCAACTAGATGAAAACTAAATTTCTCACTAGAACAAACGAATGACGTACAACAAAATCACTCTCACTCTAGGCACTGTTTCTATTGTTGGCTGCTATAGTGCAGGCTCATTCACTGTCTTAAACTGCCGTTAGTTTTTAAACTAGGCGGGATGGCAGCATAACCCCAAGTGGCGCCATTCCCCCGGTCTTCCTACTTGATTAAAACCTGCACCTCATTTAGCCTCTTCCCAAAGATCCTGCAGTAACCTTTAACTGATGTTAGCTGTCTCACAGTTCGCTGCTTTTCTCAATTTTCATAGTTTAACTTGTAATTTCTAGTTTAACTACATTAACTAGTGGAATTTTGTTTCGTTTGGAAGCCTAGCATTATCGCTAGAGGCTGTTGAATGGGTAAATTTTAGTTATAATATTAATTCTTTAAAAAAAGTTTAGTACAGAAAAAAGTATCATTTGAGTTAACAGAGTTCATGTTTCGATCGAGCGGTCTCACAGACCGCTTCACTTTAGTTATGCGACAGTTTCTGTCACATCAGTTAAAGGTTAAATTTCGCAATTTTTTCTGCCCCTTTTCATTATTTTTTACAAGCTTTTATTTAACTTGCCGTATGTGTCCATTCAGCTTAAATCTTGCACTCCAATTTTATCACACACCCTATGCTACGATTGACCTAATTTTTGGTAGTGTGACGTACTTCCAATCACAATATAATATTCTGTAATATATATATATATATATAGGGAAAAGTAGGGTAATGGCGCTCAGAAGGGTAATCCCTTTCACCAAATATCTCTAAACAGAATAGAATTGAAAACATGCGATCGGTACCGGCACCTAGCGAACTTCATCCTAAGTTCCTAGTAAGGATTTAGTGCCCGTCGGGGGTAAGTATTTTTGAGTCCTCACGTTATTAGTTTGAAGTTGTTTTATTATAAAATTCTACAACACCTAACTTGAAGGTAAGTGCACACTCTTATTTTCAAATATTTAATTACTCATTATGTCTACAAAATATATACATTTAGCTGTACTTTCATGCTTTTATCTATTTTTGTAGTGTGTTTTTACGCCAATTATAATGCATTAAAAACCAATATGGCGATAATGGGTTACGGCGCTCGCGGGAATTCCAGAAGAAGTGTTGCCAGTGGGCAACTTTTTTTAAATTCAAATTTATTGATGAACACCACTTTTTGAAATGGTAAAATTCCCCTGTTTTCGCCTTAATTAATACAGTGGTGGTCAAAATTATAAGTACAAGGGAAAAATTGCCAAATCTTGGCTACATTTGGCCGAAAACTTATGCAAATTTAATGGATGGAAACTAAAAGAAAAATGAAGAATATTTTTATAAGTTTTTATGGAAACATGTGGAAAATTCATATTCATAAAATGTATTATGGATTTATACAGCTATCTGATATGGACAAAATTATAAGAACAGCTGTATTTGTGTGTTCTAAAAAGTAAAATTTGCATGTTTTTTGCTCTGCACACGGAACTCAGCGACGATATAAATGCTTAGTAATCGTTTGGGATCGTCATATTCTGTTTTTCAGTCATGCCGCTAGGTACAAAGCTTTCGGAGTTTGAGAAAGGAAAAGTGGATGCATTAAAAAGTTCACGACTTTCTGTACGCCAAATTGCGACAAAGCTTAATAGATCAAGAAGTATTATTTACAATTATCTTAAAAATCCCGGTAAATATGGACGGCAAAGACATACAGGTAGGCCATCTTTAGTTTCTGTACGGGAGAAAAGAATGATA
This sequence comes from Maratus speciosus, assembly GCA_963932465.1. NCBI lineage: Eukaryota > Metazoa > Arthropoda > Arachnida > Araneae > Salticidae > Maratus > Maratus speciosus. The sequence goes on along the minus strand of OZ010788.1, from coordinate 606,927,496 downwards.
ATAAGGCGAGCTTGCTCCAAGAAACAAACGTCAGCAGAAATAAAACGTGAATTGAACTTAGAATGCAGTACTCGAACTGTTCGCCGTGTTTTTCAAAAAGAAAAAAGGGTTCGCTAAAGTAAACATATGTCACGACCGCCTCTTACAAAAGTTCATAAGAGACTGAGGATGGAGTTTGCCGAAAAATGCAATTCTATGGGAAAAAAGTCTGATGATGTTGTCTTTTCAGATGAGAAAAAGTTTAATTTGGATGGACCAGGTGGTTTTCGCTACTTCTGGTATGATCTCCGTAGAGAAAAAGAAATTTTCTCAAAGCGTGAATTTGGAGGAGGCTCAATAATGGTTTGAGGAGGTTTCGCAACTGGTGGAACTACTCCAATAGTTTTTGTGCAGGGTAGAATGAATTTTGAGAGTTATGTTGATGTATTGAACTATAATCTTTTACCGGAAGCTCCGTTAATAACGAGTGGAGACTATTTTTTCCAGCAGGACAATGCCTCAGTACATGTTTCCCAAACTTCAAAATCGTGGTCTGATGCTAATTTTTTGAAACTACTTCATTGGCCGGCCAGAAGCCCTGAGCTGAATCCAATGGAAAATCTGTGGGGTACTTTGGCACACGAAGTATACAAAAATGGTATACAGTATGAAAACAAGCAAGAACTCATGTTCTCCATCGAAAAAGCCTGGTCAAAAATTTCCAAGAAGGTTAAAAAAAAAAAAAACTGTCAAACTCCATGACGTCAAGACTGATCAAAGTGATTGAGAAGAAGGGGGAGATTATTAATTATTAGTGTTTTAGGCAAAAACATTCATTGTCCTTATAATTTTGTCCAATTTTTACAATGACGTATTTTGTTAATTATGAAAAAACATTCATATTTTGCATTTTCCAATGTTTTGCACTCTATAATGATTTCTAGCATAAAAAAGCTTTTTATGTATAAATTTCATTTTATTTAGTTCAGAAATAAATTTTTTATCGGCAATTTTCAATTGTTCTTATAATTCTGACCACCACTGTATGTCATTAAACAAGGAGAATTTTACGATTTCAAAAAAGTGGTGAAAATCAAAAAACCTAAATTTAAAAAAAGTAGCCCATTATATGTGTTAAACAATATGTGTGCACAATATGTGTAAAGTGGTCGCAAAAAGTCTGCAGTGGTGCGAACAGCCCACACAACTACATATGTGACTTTTGTCTTACTTAAATGTTGTATTCAAACTCTAAGCGCAATTACCCTACCATGTCGGGCATTACCGCTCAATCGATGGTTATTTAAATAACACGGTAAAAAAAAAAATTCCTTAAACTTTTATGCAAATTAGTTGATTGCAAACTGTTCCTTATGCTTTGGAGTTATACTTCGTTAATAAAATATTGATTTTTTTGTCTAAATTTGACTAGCTATTCAGCTTTTCCCTTAAGTGAACGCCATTCCTCTACTAAAGATCATGATTCAACTTTAGGATTTTTTAGTATCAAAAAATAAATATTTTTTTGAGGTGAAAAAATTTAAATTCCCTTAAGGTGTCGCCATTCCCTCAGTCTCCCCTAAATTATTTTTTTTAATAAACTTCATATTTATAACTTTTATACTATTACTAGAAATTTCATTAAAAAAGAATATCTTCAAAAGTTGATATTTAGGCTATAAAAGGCGTGCTTTGGCATATGGAGTACGCCGCTCCTGTTTTTATGCTACTACAAACCGTCCGCATTATATTAATTCTAATTAAATTAGCCTTTTAAAAAATAAATTTGATTTTTATTACTTTTATACAACTATCGGAGATCGCATTAAACAAGGATATCATTAAAAATTAAAAGTTGTTATTTAGGCTTTAACCCTTAACGGACCAATGCTGCCATATAAGCGGCATTGGCACCCTTAACCAAATTTATTCGTTTGGTACCACTTTTTTTTAAAGAAAAATTTTTACTTGTACTTTGACAACATATGCAAGAAAAATTTACTTATAAATATAGTTGTGCGAACAGAATATAAAAATAGAATCATGTATTTAAAGCTACCGTCCGTTAAGTGTTAAAATGCCTTGGCGCATACAGCATGCCGCCTGTGTTTTTATATTACTGTACAAATCGTCCATATTATATTAATTCTAATTTTTAAATTAGCCCTTTTTTATCAATTTGATGTTTTTTACATTCATACTGCTACTAAACATTACAATAAACAAGAATTAATGGTTTCTTTAAAATTTTATATTTAGGTTTTTAAATGCCTTGATGTACGTACGTTAAAATGCCTTTTACCGCCAGCGTTTTTATGTTACTTATACAAACCGCCCGTGTTTTATTAATTCCAATTAAATTGACCTTTAGAGAAAATGAATTTGTTTATTACTTTTACTAGTATATAATCCCCGTCAAAAATGACGGAAAGGGAAATGATAAATCTTCAAAACAATAGTTAAAAAAATATTTTTGTGACTTAAAGAAAAAAAAAAAGATGCCCCATGCATTTTGTTAATCAAAAAGTATTATCCTTTGATTTTTTATGATTAAAACAAAGAAATTATGTAAACTACAATTTAGTCACCAGCGCTTAAACGCGCCATTTCCAGCTGCACATTCTATGACGAAAATGCTTGTTTAGATTCCCTCTGCATTAAAAATTTGTTGTTTAGCGAGACTTTTTTTTTTCGCTACAAATTATGTTAAAATTCATAATTTTATCTGCAAGATAATTAAAATATTTTGTACCGAAAGATAAGAAATATTCATTTTATTTGCAATGTCTTCAAATCTGATAAAATGCATTGTAAAAAAAAGTACGATTACAACAGAAAGTTGACGCCAAAAGAATTAGCAAGAAACATAAGCTCCTAATGTATTGGGAATTAACACGGCCTACAGAGGCGCTGCTCGCAGCCTTCGGTTACAGGAAAAATTGTCCCTTTAACCCTTTATCTACTGACGGTACTTATAAGTACCATTAAAATAACTTGTTATAAAATTAATTTAATACATCGATTAGTAGTAATACAGTTTAGAATGAGTTATAGATGCATTACTTTATCATGTTCCAAAAGCATTATGGGTTACACAAAACAAATATATTTTTAAAAGGATGATTTCTTTGGCCTTTGCATCTTTTCAGCTTTCTTGGCGTTGGAAGGGGGTGGGGGAGGGATTTTTCAATTCAGAAATATTTCTATATTTCTATTGTAAGAACATTATATTTGTAGATTTCCTAATTCTACAAAATACTAAGAAAAATATTTAAATAAAAGATTTGAGTGGGGTTATAAATATTACACAAAATCCCTATAAATTCAAATTTAATTAATCCTTTTAAATCATTCAATCCTTCTAAAAATTATTAAATAATTATGTAAATCTTCTAATTTAGTTTCCAAAAATTCAAGAAAAAGGCTTTAGAAGATGAAATTTTCATGAATTCATAATTCAGTACATAAAAGGTTAATTTCCCTTTAAATAACGCTAAAGTGCCATTGAAATAATTATTTATTGTAAATGCATTTGAAAGTTTTAGACATTCAAATTCGGTTAACTTTTACTTTGTCATATAAGACAGAAAACAAACGTCACAGGAAGTCGAAATTGTGCAGAAGAATAATTATTCTGAATAAATTAAAAATGCATCTAATGCAATGTTCTTTCACGGACTTTTTTAGAGCGAAAGTTATATATTTTCTCCAACAGATGGCGATAGTTATCCGTTATTTTTAATTTAGAACTTGTTGTTGTTGATGATGAGGATGATGATTTGTCCCTTAAATTTAAAACTCAATTGGATAGTTTTTGAAGGTTGTAAACAAAGTTAAAATATTTAAAGGTTTTAATATACTATTACAAATATTTTAAGACCAGCATCGGCGTTAACCTGTATTTTTTTTAATGAAGCGTTCAAAGAGTCATTCATTTGTTTGTAGATTTGCTGGAATTTGAATCTGAATGGCAACAGTAGCGTTTGTTTAGACCTGATTTCTATGTTTATAATAGCTTAATTTTAATTTAGAACTTAAAATACTACAAATAGATATGATACACATATTTTATGTGAAAATATGCTGAACAGACATGATTTCAAGTAGAAAAAATTATCATTTAGCCGTCATATGCTAGGATATGTTTTTCATTAAGCCTAACATGGCGTTTAGCTAGGGTCGATTAGTCAGTGCTAAATCACACAACGCTCCGGTATAAACAAACCGAAGGCTCCTCCCATCCTAGAAACGAGCGCATCTACTGGCTAATCCTCTAAAAATAACATTATGAGGGTTTTTAAATTAATTTTACATTTCTTTTTTCTTCTTAACAATGAATTAAAAACATTCTTCATTGTATTTTTAAAACAATGATAATAATAATATGTTCTTTCTGTAACTATCCATAAAATTTTCATTTTATGATTTACCATCATAAGCTAGTGAATTTGAAATAAAAATTCTTTAAAGTGAAGTTTTTTTAAAAAAGAGAGAGAAAGAGGGGGGGGGGGGGGTAAATATTTTAATACCAAATATTTAATTTATATGCTTTAATATTGAAGTTACATTTAAATACATGTATGTATCTTGACTTAGGACTAGCATCTCTTAATATTAGAATGTTTTATTTTTTACTGTAAAGAAAATTTATTTCAGATTTACTAGTTTATGATATCATGCTTCGAAAAATGAAATCGAAAAATTTACGGCCAGTCATAGAAAAATCATATTTAATTATTATTATTTAAGAATTCAAAGATCTTTTTTTTTAAATTCATTATTTTTGCATCTTATTAAGAAACAAGAAAACTTTAAATTGAAGAACCCCCTAGGATCTTAATTTTCATAATAATATTTTGAATTTATACTTAATAACAGAGAAAGGGAGAGAAAAAAAATATTAAAAATTACTTTCTAATAATTTGAGCTATCAGTAACTTTCCAATACCTTTCGTTAAATCTGACTTAAATAAATAATAAATTTTAATAAATAAAAAAGACAAATTTATACAAAAGAATTTTCATAGACATTAATATGTTTTTAATAATTTAGTAGAGAAAAATGATTTTAATGTAAAAAAACAATAACTGCAAAAAAGCACCACTTTTTAAGTTATTTTTGATAAATAACTATTTAAGATTGTGTTACATAAAAACACTATATACTGTTATATTTGGATTCTAAAAAATAGTAATAAATATATTTTTTAAATATATCTAAAAATTTAAATCCAAATTTTGCATTTACAACTTTTTAAAAATCCTATAAATTAATTCATTAATTTAAATCAATAAGTATAGTACGAGATTTAAGTAAGATTTAGCTAACATTACTGGAAAGTAATTGATAGCTAAAATTATGGATGCACCGAATAGTGATTTTGGCCGAATGCCGAATATTCGGCCAACAGGTAAACCGAATACCGAATGTTCGACCAGCCGAATAGTGACTATTAAGCCGAATACTGAATATTCGGTCTGCCAAATAGTAACTATTCGGCCGAACGCCGAATATTCGGTTTGCCGATTACTTTTAAATTTCAGAATTTGAAAGTATTAAAAAGTTAAATTTTGAAACAATTTTGCATAATATTTAACACACATACTGCCAAACAAGATCTTTTTACAAGTAAAATTCTACACTAAAAAAATATGCTTTGAATTGTTATTTAAGGAGAGGGTAGTTTTAAAGCTTCTTTAATTGATAAAATTTTAAATTTCATGGATTCCTCTCTGAATTAAAACAAAATTAATAAAATTTTCTCAGTATATTCTAAAACAAATATTTTAAAATCAAAGTGAAATTTTGAAGGAATTGGAAGAAAATTTTTTACAGTCATGTGCTGTTTATTTGTCAGGAAGGGACTAAAATCGTCATTATTGGTTAAATATCTTACGTGATACTTTTCAAATAGCAAATAACATATGTATAAACTTTCTCTTTTGTTTAAATATGATTCTATTTCTAATTATTAAATATCTTTATCAATTGACAAAAATAGCAGTTTTTTTTAGGTTTTTAAAAATATTTTTTAAAATCGACATAACCGAGTATTCGGTAGTATGACCGAATACCGAATAGATACCGAATATTCGGTGCATCCCTAGCTAAAATTATTAGAAAGTAAATGTTAATAATATTATTTTTTTTTTGTTCTCTCCCCTTTTCTTTTATTAAGTATGAATTTAAAATATTATTATGAAAGATAAAACCCTAGGGCGCTCTTCAAATTAAACTTTTCTTGTTGCTCAACGATATGCAAAAATAATGAATAAAAAAAAAGCTCTTTGAATTCTTAAGTAATATTAATAATAATTAAATATCATTTTTCTATCAATAGCCGTAATTTTTTCAGTTTACTGCAGGATATCATAAACTTGTAAATGCAAAATAAATTTTCGTTAAAGTAAAAAAATAAAAATAAATAAAAATAAAATAAATAAAACATGCTAATCCTAAGTCAAAATAAAGTGTAAAGTTTTTTTTTTTTTTTTCAGGTTTAGAAAATGATCCATGCATATATATTGCAGTACACTTATAGACATTACTTAGATATAACTTCAGTGCTAAAGCATATATATTAAATATTTGGTACTAGAATATCCCCCCATCCCTTCTTTCTTTTTTAAAAAAAACTTTACTTTAAAAGATTTTTATTTGAAATTCACTAGCTTATGTCATATGATAAAATGAAAATGTTATGAGTAGTCACAGAAAGAACATATTATAATTTTTATTATTTTAAGAATACAGTGAAGAAAGTTTTTAATTCAGTCTTAAGAAGAAAAAGAAATTCAAAATTAATTTAAAGAACCCTTTGGGGTGTTATTTTTAGAGGATTAGCCAATAGAGGATTAGCGCTCGTTTCTAGTGTGGGAGGAGCCATTAGTTTGTTTATACTGGAGCGTTGTACGATTTAGCGTCTACCTAGATACTACTACAGAACATGCCATTAAGGGGTCCGGTCACTCAGCTTCGGAATTTTCCTTTGCTAAGTCTATGGACTTTTGATGCGTTCGCATATTTATAATATCTTCTCGGGAAATTCACATTCTAAACATCTTTTTTCTGTGTACTCTTCTTAAAGGATGTCTCTTTTTGTCTTAGTTTTTTAAATATTTCTAAAATTTATGCTGAATTTAACATTTTAATTGTTAAAAGCAGGCAAACTGTGAGTTAGATTTTAACACTCCATATAAAATTATGTCTATAGTAAATCTATAAGTTTAGAAATATTTTGAGAACTAAGAAAAAAGCGACATCTTTTAGGAAGTGTACATAAAAAATAGAAGTTAAAAATACTGATTTTCCAAGGAGATATTTTAAATATACGAATGTATCCAATGCCCATAGACTTTACATTAGTGAGGAGGAATTGGAAGCTGAGTGATTAGCCCCCTTATACATAGACAGCAATAAAAGACGTTATTTAGGCTTTAAAATGCCTCAGCACACACAGTACGTCGTCCATGTTTTTAAAGGTTAAATAAGAAAAGTTGATGAAATTGACAGAAGTGACCATCCAATAGTTATGTCATGAAAATTTCATGACTTTTGACCCCCTTCCTCTGTTCAAAAGTCATTTTTCTTTTCTTTTTTTCCACAAGAGATAATTTATTTTAAAACGACATTGAAATTTTTTTTTAGACTTTCTTAAGAATGTGTAGCAAGCTAAAGTACAGTAAACTCTGTCTAAGTGCGGAATTGATCGGGACTGGAAAAGTTCCCGCCGTAGACAATTTCCGCCTTATGTAAAATATCCTCCCCACACAAAAAAAAATTTAAAACAATGCACAAGTCATGTATTTTTTTACGTTCGTAACTTTTAGTACCGTTCTTTAAGATGAAAATTTAATGAAATAAAACTATTTATTAAATTTATTGTTTTAAAAATCTCGAAAAACAGTATTCAAACACTGAAATAAATAGTACCGCTTCGAAATTGCTTCAATTATGGAATTTAAAAAAAAAAAAAATCATTCACTTTAACAAACACAATTACATACACTTGATAACGAATCGGGATTATTGGACGAATTTTTTTTAACAATTAATTTGGTAAATTGAAAAAATATACTCGGTATGATGTTCTTTTATTTTTTCAGAGGAAAAACATTTGATTATTATCAAAATCTATAAGATTAGGCTTAAAGACTTTTAAGTCAGTAAAATTTCACAGCTTTAGTATTAAAAAAACGCCCAGTAACGAAAATATTTCTGACACATTCTCAACATCATTTTTATACGCAAAACCATAAATTTTGCAAGCATGATTATTGGAGATATTTGGAATCGAATAGCGTGTTTTGTTTTCGATAAATATATTAAGCCGTTAGGTATAATGAATTGCCCTCAAGGATTCTTTGTGAGGAACGCTATTCAAGTTCTCTGTATTGCTGTAATAAAAATCCTCGAGAATTTCATGTATGCGATTAAAATGACTTCGGGAATGAGTCAGAAAGCTGCCACTTTGAATTTGAATAAATTTTAAAGAGTAATATATTGTACTTCAGAAAATACACATATTTTCATAAATGTGCGTTTATTAGTAATAACTTTTATATGCGAATTTATATTGGAAATAATGGATTGAAAAAGCATTTCTTAAAAATTTTAAAAGTTTCTGTTCTTTACATTTAACTTAATATATTAAGGAATTTAATGAAAATGTTTGACAGTGAGTATTTGACGTATATATATCAGTTTTAAAGTTTCATAAAACAAATGCCTTTCATTTTTAAATTATCATTTTTTCCGCTTTACGCAAAATTTTAGTTTTGGTGGGACCTTAAAAATCTTTCCGTTTCCGCGTTAGACAGATTCCGGCTTACACAGAGTCCGCCTTAGACAGAATTTACTGTACCATTAAAAAATTCCCCATTACCTGTAATATCGTATTTACTCGCGTATGTACCGCGCGATTTTTTATTCCAAAAATCATTTAAAAATAGGGTGGAAGGGGGAGGGGCATAATCAGTATTTAATTCAGACACTTTTCTGAAGGATTTCTGAGGGATTTTCTGAGGGATTTCTATAGTTCCGGTCGGGGGTGATAGAGTTCTGGGGGGAAATTGAATATTTTGACCGTTGAAAACACAAAACCTCAAATCTTCCGGGGTGACATCTCATTTCTCCGGCGGCGGGTGTCACCCCGGGCTACCCCTTGAATTCAACACTGGGCGTAATACACGAGGATTTGATATCGCGGAAACCCTCACAGCGGAACCGTCCATCGGATTACATCATATCATTGGCTCCTGTATATGTATACATCGATGGATCGATCTTTCAAGTCAAATAAACATATTTTAAAGCAGAAAATTTATTTGTTATAATGTGTCTTGTTTCTATGTGGTGCTCATTTTATATCCCTTTTGAACCTCTTCAGTTCCGAAACTAAAATAATAATACAAAAGCTTATTCGTTGTTTTTTTCCAAACAAAATGACATCGTAAATGACAGAAAAAATATCTGTTCTGAAATTGATCCTTTAGGCTCTTAGTAATTTAGGTTCAAAAATAGGGATCTAAAACTACTAAACCCCTTAAAAACATCAATTTAATAACCATTAACCTAAATGAACGCAATCACAAATTTAAGAGCTTTAACAAGTAAATGATCTGCAAATCCTCAAATTTTTTTATTGAAAAACATTTAAGTCAAATACTTATGAAGATTTCTCACTTTCTTGGTCATACTGTCTTTTGGGCATTTTGCAAACTCAGATGAAAATAACATTTATTTTATGTGGGAATCAGCTTAGATGCTGCCGTTTATTCGTTTGCTTTGAACGCAAAAAACATTCAGCTATTAAGAAGTGATATGAAAATGTAAAAAAAATCGGACATTTTAGTTTTTATAAGGAAAAGAACAGAGGTCTCTATATGGGGACCCAGGAACCGAAGAGGTTAAGTAAAAATTATGGTTAAATCTATATTTGTTTGATTGGGGAAAAGAAGCAAACAGTTGGCAGTTATCACATTTGAAAGTGTTCTATATTTTTAAAATCAAATATTTGTTGATTTTTATCAGAAATGTGATAAATTATCCATACTAATTTATGAGTTATATGGCATCCTTTCTGTAAATGCTTTTAACATTGTTGGTTTATATCATCTTCAAGTTTAGTGATTATAGTGAGAAATTTTATTCATTTTCTTCAGTTTTCGCAATATTTCAAAAGTCTACATAGATTATCTTAAGGAAAGATTCGAGAAATTGAGTCAATTTATCGCGATAAGCGACTGCAACTATCGAGTGCTGATAACTGAAATTGAGCCTCCTTCTTTATTTACAAATGATAAAAGGAAGCAGAAACATGTGTTAAGCAATGTTGTTTAAATATAAAGCAAAGATTAAAAATAAAGCAATTCGTAAATAGTAGTAGATTTTCTTTATGCAAAAGCTAGCTAAATTGAAAACACTGATGTTACAACCTGGAAAGACGGGCTATTTTTAACACTTTCCAACAAAGTTGAAAAGTGCTTATGACTTCGGTTTGTCTGGCCGTCTGTCCGTCTGCCCGCGCTCTAACTCTCGTAAATATAGTCGGATCGTTCTGAAATTTTTGGATGCTAGTAACTTTTACCATAGCACGTTCCCTATTTCAAATACAGTTTCTAGGATGCTTAGTTCATTTACAGGGACAGTCAAAAGTTTTTCGTTACATTACGGCCTATGGGAAAAAAATCGTTTAAAATAGTTTTTAATGATGTTACATGCTTTCAAACATAATAAAATTCATATGCATTTATCAGGTGCACTAAAATATGCATTCTGTAGAATATACGATGCAAAGCATAGTTATTATTCATTTACAGGGCCACACAAAATAATTCCGTTACAGAGCGATAGAGGGATGGAGGGAATTGTTTGCTGCGTATTTTAATTATGTTAAATTATTTCATGTATAATGAAATTGATATACATTGCTGAGGTTTACTATAACTTATTTCATGCATAATACGAAGTGCATAGCATTTACAGGGACACACAAAATATTTCAGATACTATATTGTGTCCGAAGTACTGTACAGTAGCGATGATTGCTGGAAATGCATTTTTATATATGTTTTGTGCTTTTATGTTTCACTATATTTATGCATAGTATATGGTGTGTATAAATGTTGTAATTCATATACAGGACTACACAAAATAATTCGTAATAGTTACTGGGTATGATTGTAAATTGCTTAAAGGTGGTTTTTAAATGAGTTATGCATTTTTTACGCGGAGCTGCATTTGGTTTACTAAGAAATGTTTGTAGAAAATAAATAAAAAGATATACAGGGTCACGCAAAGAATTGGATACATGGCCGTCTATAAATGATAATTTCCGGAAATGTTATTTCAGTAGTTTTAAGAGTGTTTTACTTTGAATTAAACTTTAGCTAAATAGTGGCGTGTAATAAAGGTACTAGGTTAACTACACAGCTGTACAAAGGTATACAAGTATGTTTTGATCTATTAGTATAAATTGATGAAAGATAAATTTTAACCTGCTATGAGTTTTATTTCTAAACTAAATTTTCCCATTATATAGTATATATATCAACCTACAGATCAAATACAGGGCTGTTCAAAGGAATTGGAATACATATTTGGCTATATACGGTAACTGCAGAAATGAGTTTTTCAAATGTTTCATGAGTTTTCTAAAATGCTTACTTCTTATTTCTCTAAATAACGAAGTTTTGTTAAAGCATTCAGGAAGTGTTGGAAAGTGTTTCATAATCTATGCTAAACGCATGATTTTTCTTACTTGTTTTTTCTTTCTTTGCAGGTCATGCTCAGTTCCGGTGTACTTTAAATGTTTCGCGTTCGGGTAGGTTTCGGGTTGAGATTTCACTCTTTCTGGTCGGTTTCAGATTGACGTGATTTTTCAAAAAAATCTAGAATTTTTTTTTTCAAAGGAAAAACAAGGAAAAGAATAGGAAAGATAAACATGACCCACGCAGATCTCTAAAATGTTTTCCATTTTCCTCTAATGTCTAAAATATAATTACATCTAATGTTTTCAGCTAACGATTTTTGAAGTGGTATTCTTCCACACAATTGCGACAAATGTTATTTATTATTATTATTATTATTATTTTGTTTGGTTGCCGCACCATTTTTTCTTTTCCCCGACATTTTATATGTGGAAAACTAGTATGTAGAAATAAGTTAAAATCTTTTTTCTCACAATTTCTTGTTTTCTGCAATTTTACAAAATTCAAAAGTTTATAAAACTTTACATAATTTTTGAACTAATAGCGATTAGAAAAAAAAAAAAAAAAAAAATCGAAAGATCTTAAATCTGCACACTTTCATTTTTTATTATATCATACAATTGTCGAGGATTTATTTGTACTTTTTTTTCTAAACTGAGTACTTTAACAAATACTCAAATAGCATTCAAAATGCCGGTTTTTGAAAAGTCACGTGAAGGTATAGAGATGACAATATGCATTTTTTATATGTGTTATTACTTATACAAATGTCCTCCAAACATGTCCTAGGGGAAAAAAAAAAACGACAGTTATTCCCTTTTTTTCTTCTGAATTAAGACAATTTAAATTTTGAAAATTTTCAAAAACAAGTATATTCGACAGCTTGTAACTCAAACGGGGGAATTGGTATTTATATTATACATTTTTAAAGAAGATTTAATATTGCTATAGTTTTAAAGTACTCAAAAAAAAAAAAAAAAAAAAGCTAAATCTGCGGCATTTACATGATCTAATAGAAAACACTGCGCAGATTTCAGATCTTTTTGAATTTTTCGTTTTTCTAAATTAGTTCCGAAAACATGCAAGCGGTGGAGCGCGGAGTAAATAGGTCTGTTTTTCAAAAACTTATATCATTAATTTTATCTGCTGTAAAGTTAGAAATCTGAAATCAGAATTCTAAATTTTTACGGCTGCTCTTTCATCCTCACCTAACACTTCATTTATAATGGCTGTTTCATAATAATGGAAGCCACCAGTCCATCAGAAGAAAATGATCCATTCCAAAGGTACAAATTCGATTGAAAAAACTATTTAATACTTTGAGCAAAAAGAAGAGGCTACTCCTGCAATTTTCAAACCCTAATGGAATCACATAGCTGCCAATTTGTACGGTTTTGTTACCTATAAAATTTAATACAAATTTTTGTCATATTTAATCGTTGACAATTGTTAGATTTCGGCGATTGAATTAGGAAAAATTTACTGGTAAGTTTTAGAGGTAAGAAAAAAATCTTAGAAATTGGTAGCTATGCAGTAGTGTAATACTGCAAGGGGAAAAAAAAACTGCAGCAAAATTGACATTCAACAAACAAAAAACTATCAAGGGATTTTTCAAATAAACAATTTGATTCCCCGTACTTCTTAAAAGTAACGGATAGAAATGTTACTATACCATAAAAATTAATGAATTAAGTGAAAAATAACATTTCATCTCTTGAGTTGGTGACGATTTGTGTAAATCCGGTTTATACGAGTTTTTTGCTTATCCAAGGTGAGCTTGGTCCATATCAACTCGGATAATCCGGACTTTACTGTATAGCAAATTTATATTTAGCCGTAGAAAAAAATATTTAAAAAAAATGCATTCAAGATTCTAAATAATTAGTATCTATGTGTATGAAACTGCAATAATATTTTTTTAATAATTCCACGAACCGGAACAATATTTTCCATACTTTCATGAACCGGAACAATATTTGTCACAATTGTACGAACCGGAACATCGTTCCAGTTTGCTCCGGTACATTTCGAGTCCTGTGTTGAAAGAAAGCAAATTCGGAAGAAATATTGATAAACAACTTCGTAAAATCGAAGTGCTTTATTAAAATTTATGTTGAGAGAGAATGAACGCTAAAATTAGCAAGTGTCAGCCATAATCTAGATTATCTCGTTGGTGCAAAACTATGTAATAAATCGCACTGAATTTTACACTTTTTCTTTATGTAATACAATTATTAATAAAAGTATTTTTCAATATTTATTAAAAGAAGGTCGCCTTTTTCCTAGGACAGATTAAGACTCTACACTCTCAGAAAGTACCTGGTGAGCCGAAAGTTCGTTAAAACTTTAAAAACTCATAAAAAAGGAAGAAATTATGATAAAGGAGTGCGGTTTGCAAGAAAGGGCTCACAAGGTAGTCAGATTTTTCTTAGCAGCAGGAAAAAAAAATAGTTAAGGCTGTTCTTAACTGCTCTGCTCAGTGCTTAACAAGCGCAAAACGTTTTGACACATATACAAATTCATTTTTAAACAAAAAGATGTAAAATTGGAAAGCCTGGCCATGAGAGCGATTTGGAATTGAACTGTGTTTTCCATTTTTTGATCCATCAATTACCTATTGAGTTAGAAGTGATTTTGATCACGTGACAAACACGTTTTTCGCCCTTTCTTGAGTGATTATTCTACTTTCCCGCGGAAATTCGGTTCAAAACGCCTATTTTGACACTATTTTCTAAAAGATCTATTACGTTTAAAAAAAAAAAAAAAAAACAGCTCGATGACATAGCTTCTGAACAACAGCAACTGCTAGTTTCATGCATTTCCCAACAAAAATAAATTAAAACTTATGTCATAAAGTTTCCCTTTTGGATTTGAGAACACATTTAAAAAAATCACATGAAACATTGTAAATTTCAAAATGTGTTCCATACTTCCCCACTAACAGGGAGGTATGGGACAGCTATAAAACAATGTATGATAAGGCACAAATAGTCTATTGGTGGCTATACATACAATCTAACAAAGATTGTAGGTTGATAATGTCCGTTCTACAGTATCAAATTCCATTACCTTCATCACTAGAAGAAAAATTCAGGATTGTCAGTCAGAGATGACATTAAAAAGTCATCAGTTTAATTTATTTACATTTTGAAGTAAATGAATATATTTATAACGTTATAATTAATATACTGCCCTCGAAAGATATTTGCATATTACCAATTTACATTCATCATATTAAAAAGAAGGAATTAGACATGTCCCATTCCTCCCGTTGCTGCCATGTCCCATTCTTACCTCTACCTTCTTTTATGTTAAACTTCTTGTATAAACAAAAATGCTGCTTTTAAGCATCGTTTAAATTAGGTATAATATACAGTATAATGTTCTATAAATGGGGAAACTATTACATCTGCGCATAAACAAGTCATAAACATAAAAAATATACTAAGCAAATTTACTTTTGATTCTTGAAATAATCTTTTACTTTATACAATCGAAAGCTTATGCAGATCAGCTACTTTTTTCAGCTGAAGCTTGGGGTACCATTGCTTCATCTAATGTGTGATCGATGAAATGGTTAGAGTGATACATAAAGAGAAAAACTTACTGTCCATTCCACCCCACTCTCCCCTATATATATTAGTCGAGGGGATCGGGCCCATAGAACCCGAGATTGTTAGGCGCCTCCTGGCGGTAAAAAGTGGAAATAAAATATGTAAGGCTATGGTGCATAATATGAAAGAGTGGTCAAAGGGGTGTCGGCAAAAGTTAGAAAATTCCCCCCCCCCCCCCAGGTGAAAACGGTGGAAGTTAGAAAAATTGCTTAAAATACACAAGTTAGAGACTGGAGGGTTAAATATAAGACTTTTTGAAATTTTTATTATTTATCGTTTGATGTGAGGTATTCAGCTATAAGTATTCAAAATTTCAAGCCTCCAACATATATAGTTTCTGAGAACGGGATCTGTGGCTGACAGACAGACAGAGGAGTGAGACGAATAGGGTTTCGTCAGATGAGCGAAACCCTAAAAAATACATAAATATTAATGTATATAATGTATTTTTTCTTTTAATTACTAGGCTTGCTTCGTAACAAGGTAGTATGGATTACGGGGTCCTCTAGTGGATTAGGAGAATATCTAGCGTATGAACTGGCGAGAAATGGTTGTAAGCTTATCTTATCCGGTACCAGCCAAGAAAGACTTGAAAAAGTGAAGCAGAAATGCAAAGGTAAAGCATTTGCATACGTATTATTTAAGAATTACTTATGTAGAAATTAAAATAAAGTTTGATTGTAAGTTTTAGATATACAACCATGTGTTGTAATAGTAAATAAAACGGTCAAATGCGAGTATTACTCGCGCATAGAGGATTCCGTACAATAAATATATGAATTGGTAACTGGACATTACATTACACAAATATATCAGTAAAAGGTGTTGTCTAGGCTTTAAAAGCCGATGGCGCATAGACATACATAGGCTGGCGTTCAAGTGCGAGTATTACTCGCTCACAGAGGGTTCCGTTCCGTACAATAAATATTTTTTCAAGTAACTTAATTCGTCCCTCTACATTTTACCTAAATATATTTGTGAATGGTTAATAATCTATAGATATGTGGGTCAATATTCTTTATTACTTCAGCCTGTTTGAACTTTCCACATGCCATAGTGTACGAGTAAAACGGCTGTGACAGACAGACACAGGAGTGATCTTATAATGGTTCCGTTTTAACTATCCGTTTTTACAGAACCCTAAAAAACCTCAGGAGTATACGCTAATAGATCAGATGGTATATCTAGAGAGTATACGCTACAGGTTTATTTGAGAAACAGGATTTTATGGAGTTTCTTTTTAAAAAAATTAGAAGGTACTTGCCAAATTATTATGGTCACAGGAAAATTTACACATAAATCAGCTTAGAAGTTAACAATTTATTGTATTACATTTAATATTGGGTGATTATATATGCATCACTTACAATGAACATAGTTATAGATGTAAACTCATGGCTTTTAGTACTTCGTATGCCCAGCTTTAGCAGCGATGACTGCCTTTATACGTCTTGATATCACTTGGATGTGCTTCTGAATCAGTCGTTCCATTTCATCACTATGACGCCATACACAAATGAAACGCTCAATTAGTTGAACCTTGTTTTTACCTGAAATTTGGTTGACTCTGGACTTCAAGTCATGCCATATTCCCTGAATTGGTTTGAGACCAAGGCTGTTCCTGGCCGCGGCAGGACTTTAAACCTTATCTCTTCAAAGTAACACATTACCCTAACAGCAGTGTGACAAGGACAACATTCTTGCATCACGACACAGTTACCATCTGGGAACCATTGCTCCAACTGTGGCTGCATTCTTGTTTGCACTACATCCAGGTATTGGTATTGGTTCATATTGCCTTTAACGATATGCAGACGGCCAGGTCCTTTGATGGAGATCATGTTCCACGCCATCACCTTTGCAGGGTGTTTCACACACTCCTTCACACACTGTATTGAAACCTCCTCACCTGGTTTCCTCCTCACGGTCCTGTCTGTTATGATTTCAATGATGGATTTATCCGTAAAGCAGACATATGCCCAGCCTTCTTTCGTTCAATACTGAAACTGCTTCGCCCACCGTAGACGTTTCTTCCTCATTGCCTCAGTAAGATTAGGGTTCTTTCATGGACGGTTTGCCTTGTACCCAGCAGTCACTAACCTTCTTCGAATTGTTCTTGAGAAATTTTTACGCTATGTTCCCTCATTTCTGCACTTAATTCAACAGAGGATTTCTTCCTACTTTTCTTGCATAATCTTAGCAGAACAAGTTCATCCTGAGGTATTGGAATCCGCTTTCTTTACATTTTCTTTTACGATTTAGCGAGATTGTGCCTGCAGTTTCAAGTGGACGTTTTATCTTGGACACAGCCTGAAGTGAAACGTACATATCCTGTGCTAATGCAGTTTGACTTTTGTCTGTACACTTTAATAATAAATCAATCTGCCCATGTTTTCGTGGAGATAAGTCTCCTCTCTTACCATGACTTGCAACAGAATGGTTCCTAAAACAACTTCCGTGACAAGTAAGTGTTGAAATTAAAACTAAAGTGTAAGTGTATTTTTTTTTTTTAACTTACACTTTTAAGAAATTGGCCATTTCTCTCTTCATTTTATGGTCCAATGTGTCATAAAAGGAATGCTAATCTGTATTTCTTCCGTCATTTTTCGACGTGTTGAGTTGTTTAACGGCAGTTCCTGCGTGAAAAACTCACATTTTACACATCTATAGTTGGCGTTAGCGGTACGCAAGTGTATTATGTCATGCAGCAGCGTGACTATTACTTTTGTAGCGATCTCATCCCACATGATCAGTATAAAGCGAGTTACTAGCTTAGAGTAAATGGCTTGGCCTTTTGCTCGACGCTAACGTTCTCGCCTCCTGAACATGAGATCCCTGGTTCATATCTCAGCGGCGCCAATCAATTCACTCTCCTCATTGATGACCCGGATAAACACGCAAAAACAACCTTGAGCAACAATCATCTCATCTCATAACCAATAGATGGCAGCACTAAAAAAATCATCCCCTGCATCCAAAGCCTGTGGAAAGCTCACAGCACAAAGCCTGTCATCCCACGCATCATACATGCGTGGGACATTTTCCTAAATATATTTATGAGTATTTATTAATATGAAAATATGTGGGTCAATGGTATTTATTACTTCCCCGAATTTGAGCTTTCCCGTTCCATAGTTTACGAGTAAAATGGCTGTGACGGACGGACGGACAGACAGACACAGGAGTGATCTTATAATGGTTCCGTTTTTACTTTTTAAGTACGGAACCCTAAAAACAATTTTTACTTTCTTCTATCTTTAGAAGAAGAAAGTATTGGATTCGTGAAAATTTTCGACTTCCGGTTTTCGACGGATTTATACGTTTTAAAATGTCCTGAACACGATATGATGGTTTTTAGAAAATGTCTGTCTGTCACGCTGTCACTCTGTGAGTCTGTACGTGACAAAAACTTTGTGGGCGCTCTTTCTCATAAACTAATGCACGGAATTTCACAAAACTTTAGATTCAGTTAGACCTTTATATAAACTGGTCCTGATTAGTTTTTGGTGAAAATCGCTCAACAGGTGGCGCTGCTATGCGGCATTTTTCCCGATTTCTGCAATAGCTATATCTCAAGAACTACTGCACGGATTTTCATAAAACTCCAGATTCAGTTACTCCAAGCTATAGTTTGCTGCTGATTAGTTTTTGGTGAAAATCGCCCAACTGGTGGCGCTGTTATGCTACATTATTCATGATTATCGCAATAGCTCTAACTCAAGAAAAAATGCACAAAATTTCATCAAACTTCAGATTCAAATAGTCCCTGACATAAATTAGTGCTGTTTAATTTTTGGTGTAAATCGCCCAAAAGTTGGCGCTGCTATGCAGAATTTTTTACAATTTCCGCAATATCTGAAGAACTGATACATGAATTTTCATCAAGCTTCAGAGTCAGTTACTTCCTGGTATAAGTTGGTCTTAATTAGTTTTTGGTGTAAATCGCCCAACAGGTGGCGCTACTATGCAGATTTATTTTACATTTTCCGCAATAGCTCTATCTAAAAAACTTATGCAGGGATTTTCATCAAACTCCTGATTCAGTTAGAAATTGTCAAAATTGTTGATAATTAGATTTTGGTGTAAATCATCTAACCGGTGGTGCTAATATGCTGCATTTTTCAGGAAGTATTAACATGTATGAGATAGAAGAAATTTTTGGGATTGTCACATTCGACTAGTTAATGATTAGTGCTCTATTTAAGCGTGAAAACGAGAACCTATCTAAATCGATTTAAAAGAAAAGAAAAACTTATTAGAAAAAAATGGGTTTAAAGATTTTTTATCCGTTTTTATTCATGATACCTATTTGTTAAACTAGTTGTCACAAATTAAAAAATATTCAGTAAACGTCAAACGTTTCTGATGGCATATTCTAAACACTTTAAAAGTAAAAAAAGAAAAAAAAAAAAAAACACTTTTAAGCTTTTTGAGAGGATTTCCCCCTAAAACGAAAATATTTCTCAGCTAATTTTTATCTTATTTTATTTTATCTTATTTTTGTCCATTTCAGAAATAGGCGCACCAGATGAAGATGTATTTGTTCTCCCGTTCAACATGACACAGTTTGATCTCCATGAAGAGTGCGTCAAAAGGGTTATAGCAAAATTCGGAAAAGTAGGTAGCCCTTTTTTGCCGTAATTTATCAATTGATGACAATTTTTGCATTATTACAGGTACAGTGAAAACTCCCTGTGCGACGCGATCACCTCCATTAAGCGACCACCTCTCTGAATGATCATTTTTTCATGGAACAAATTTATTCCCATAGGCTCAATACTAATTTTATCTCCATTCAGAGACCATCCCAGATGAACTCCCTCCATGAGCGACCCATTTCTTTGAAGAAAATGGAACAAATTTCGTTTTTTCCTGGTCGCTTGAAGAAGGTTTTATCAGAAAAATAATACCGGAGAGCGCATTATTCATCAAACTTCTAAACTAAGTTTAGATTTTTTTTTTCTGGTAACTTTTAAGTGTTTAAACCCCTTTGTGCCTTTTTAGGCAATAAATTTAACTCTGATGACACATTAAGAATGACGGTCAATAAACTCCCCAGCCCAATTCTGCCAGGAAAGTCTAAAAAAAAAAGTAGATAAATGAATGAAAGCGTCATTATTTGTTCCAGTCCCCCCCACCCCCCCCCCCCAAAAAAATGCATTTATTTATTGAACTTCGAAAGGACTTGGAAATAAAAGTTATAAAAGATAAAACCATAAAATCAAAGCAAACGTCAATGAATTCATTTTTTAAACTCTGCAGTAATTAACTTATGTAACTAACTTTTGTTTTGATACTTAAATTTTTATATTTTTTACAAATGTGAAAAATAAATTTTAGTAACATTAATGGTTATCTTTTTTCAACAATTAAAATCTAGATTTAAACATGACCTCCATTAAGAGACCATCTCTCAGAACGACCCATTTTTATTGGAACGGAACGTGGTCGCTTTAGGAAGGTTTTACTGTACATAAACGAAGTGGTTGCAATTAGGGTTGTAAAGCATTAGTGATTTGACCGAATACTGAGTATTTTACCCTATTTTATGCCGGATATCAACATTTTTAGAAAAGTACATATTGATTATAATTTTTTTTTTTTAATTTTACAATAGAAATAAATTTAAGCAGATATTAAAATTGATATTGTATTATTTGTATGTTTAAATATTTTAACAGCTTGATGAATTGATTGTACGATATTGACACTTTTTTATTTAACATGGTTTATGTATGTAAATATGTAATTTTGTAATCGATTTTTAACTCACTTGCTGATTTGCTAGAATAAATCTATCTATCGATATTATAAAGGACAAATGTCTCCGTGCGTAATGCTGACGTCATCTTGACGGTGGGGGTGGCAACATCAGACGATTAAATTTCGCTTTTACTGCAATTTTTAAAACTTTTAAACATAGTACATTTTTACTTTTTACACCTTCGTTGAAAAAAAAAAATCTATTTTCAGATGCAATTTGTTTGAAAGCTATATCATAATTTGTTTGAAAACTGTATATACTCATTTTTATGGTTTTTAAAATAATTCTTAAAAATGATTTTTTTTAAATCTATCTCTGTCGAACGCAGGCAGACGATTACTAAAGATAAATCTGTCTGCTCTTAAATTAATATAAATAAAATAGTTCAGCATTTGTTTCCGACTTATATTCCATAATGAAATTAAAACTTTATTAATAAATAAATAAAATAATAAAATATAAACAAAACACAAATTTAAGACATGTAATCGACGCATAAACAACTGAACTTAAACCGCTGATATTATCAGAATAAAAAAGGTTAGCGATCTGTGGCGATTTCTTCCCTGTTAAATCCTGCCTCGACGCCAACACGAAAGTTTGTTTTTGATATAGTATTTCAAAACTTTATTTGAATACATAATTGCTATTTTTCATATAAAATGATTGTTGGCAATGTTCGTGAAAAAGCTAAATAAATACATATTAAATTTAAAAAATATATATCATTTTCACTTATATTTTGTAACCCGGGAAGCTCGTGTCGGAACTTTTGACGGGACTTGCATTATTATTTGGACATTTTTGCAGGGATGGTTTTAGTGGATTGCCTATCATTCTATATTGTTTAGTTGTAAAATTATGGAGAAAGTTCTATAATCAGGTGAACCCAATTCTGAAAAATTAGCCTTATTAAAAAGTTCTACTGGACGGATTTTGACAAGAACTACACTGTTAGTTAGATTTTTTTAGGGATGGTTTTGGCACATCGCTCTATCTTACTTTACCAAATCCTGCTATAAATGTCAACTAAAAGAGTTGGCCCTTAGTAGCCAAATTTTGTCTGACACGTTAGAAAATATAATAGAGCCATGGCGTTCGTATTGTTTCCGGAAAAGCGCAAGGACATTCCAGGTCTAAATTGCTTTAAAACACAATCAAATTCATTGATATTTTTCGTTTGATTCAAAGTTCATATGGAGAAACCGATCAGCGAACCTTCTTATATATATACATACACGGATATATTAAAATAGCAATTAAAGCCTTTGTGCAGGAATATTAAAAAGCAGAAAATCAACGTTTAAAAATGCACAAATAATACGTGAAAAGCAGCAAACAGCTGTTGCGAATCTACTAGCGAGATTCTTCTTCAGTGCAAGATAGAGCAAGACACAGCGAGCTAGAAAAAGCAAGGCTGAGCAAAATGACAGAGACGCGCCGGCTTATATGCCCGATACGGGTAGCCAATACGCCAAAAAAACCAATGCGACAGAAGCAGATGAAACGAGTGAGTGGACAAGTAGCGACATCTACCGGAGAACGAGAGAAAAAGAAACCAAAAAGAAGAAATTAAATTAATGCTTTCCAAATACATGGAAAATCAGGAGTACTAGATAAGTAATTGATTAAAGAGTGAGAATTTTTAATGATGTGTTAAGCTTCCCAAAAATCAAGATCAAGGTTAGAAGAACATTTATGGATAATGATGGCTGAGGAAAAATTGGACCTATGTTGAAAAGACCAACAATGTTGAGTAATAGAAGAACGTTTAAGCTCCTGACTTTTAACATAACCCTCATGCTCTTTTAAACGAAATCTAAGAGCACGTTTAGTCTGCCCAATATAAGATAGACCACACTGGCAAAAGATTTGGTAAATACCCCAGTTATCTAAGCGATCAATGGGGTGTTTAAGATTTGAAAAAGAGATTTTATTAACAGGAGAAAAAGTGACGTTAAAATCAAACCCTCTTAAGATTTTAGCAACTTGCTGACTGATTTTAGAAAAAATGGCAACACAACTGAAGTATTCGAGTTGGAATTAGAATGCTTTACAAAATGGACGGGTTTCGTCAATTTCTTATAAATAGAATCTATAATATTAGAAGTATAACCACGATCAACAGCAATAGCTTTGGGGTAATTAAGTTCAGCACTGAGTAACTGAGGAGTGGAACAAATATTGATAGCCCGAAAAACAAAAGTATTAAAAGCAGCGAATTTCTGGTTAGGAGGATGAGAAGAATATCTGTGAGGTGGGAGACTGACAGCAAAAGGTTTACGAAAGACGGTAGTCTGAAAACCCTTATCACAACGAATAACAAGGACATACAGGAAAGAAAGACAGTTATTGGTCTCAATTTCAGAGGTAAATTGAATGCAGGGATCAATGGAATTCATAATAGAGAGAATATGATTAATATCCAAATTCATTTCAGCCAGGACATAAACATCATTAACATAACGACCATAGAATGGAAATTTTAAAATTTCAAAAAGTTTGACCTCAAAATAGTGCATATAAATATCCCATAAAATTGGACTAAGAGGATTACCCATAGCCAAACCGTCAATCATACGAAATAAATTTCCATTAAAAACAAAAATATTTTGCGACAAGCAAGCCCAAGTGAGAAGGATAAGCTCCTCGATTTCAAAATAAGAGAAATGGAATTCACAAAGTCTTTTCTTGAGGCAATCTAAAGCCCCCTCAACTGGAACGTTAGTAAACAATGATTTAACATCAAAGGAAACCACCATGTGTCCCTGTGGCTTAAAATTATGAAGTTTTTTAACAAAATCAAAAGAATTCTTAATAGTGAAACAGTTACCGCTCAAAAGTGGAGAAAAAACAGAAACTAAATATTTGGAAAGCTTATAAGAAGCTGTATCAATACTAAAGACAATAGGTCTGAAAGGAATGTCAGGTTTATGGATCTTAGGTAAAGCATAAAACCTGGCACAGTGCGCAATAGAAGGAATAAGAGACTTCTTAATGTTAGCAGAAATAATGGGAGAAGACTTGATGGCAGACTTAATAGAGTTAATTTCAATAGTGGAAGGGTCTTTGAGGATGTACACATAAGGACCATCGTAATTAATTTATGGGATCCCACTCCTGATTTTCCAAGTATTTGGAAAGCATTAATTTAATTTCCCCTTTTTGGTTTCTTTTTCTCTCGTTCTCCGGTAGATGTCGCTACTTGTCCACTCACTCGTTTCACCTGCTTCTGTCTCATTGGTTGTTTTAGGCGCATTCGCTACCCATATCGGGTATATAAGCCGGCGCGTCCCTGTCATTTTGCTCAGTCTTGCTTTTTCTAGCACGCTGTGTCTTGCTGTATCTTGCACTGAAGAAGAATCTTGCTAGTAGATTCGAAACAGCTGTTTGCTGCTTTTCACGTATTATTTGTGCATTTTTAAACGTTGGTTTTCTGCTTTTTAACATACACGGATGTGTTTCCGTCGACAATACAAGGTTTTAATATTTTTAGAACTTAATTATAAATTACCTAATAAATAGGTTTTAGAGCATTTTTTCGTCAGCCGGTTTGCAGGTGATGAATCGTCCAATATTCTTCATGGTTACAACTGTATATGAGTTACAACAATGGAGTTAATGTTGTCCCAAACCACTCTCCCTAAAATAGGTCAACTGGTTGTGAAACTGCAACAACGAAATATTTAAACACCAAAAAATAGAAAATTAAGTATAAATAAAAATTAAAGAATGCAATATATATATATATATATATTTAATTACGCTTTTATTTTTCTAATATTTCAAACATCTTGATGCTGATAATAAAACAGGATTTCTATTTCATTTAATTACTAAAAGCATAATTTTATTTGTGGATAAATGTAATTCATATTCATTTATATAAAATAGGAACTCATTATTGCCACTGTTAAATGTACTTATTTATTTATTATTATAATTTTTTTTCTTTCAATGCAAAATATTAAGAATTTGTATTTTATCCTTTTATACTTACACATATCAAATTGATTTTCTGTAAATGGAGGTGGTAAGTTATTCCATTAAAATATAAAGAATATTTTGAACTTCTTCTAACCTCCTTACTTCATTCAAAGTTAATCAGATCCTCCCAAATCTCAAAGTGGAACGAAGAAAACGAGCAAATTAGCAATTCTGAAGCTTTTGAATGTTTTGCAAAAGATTTGGCATGGCTGGAGCAGCATAAAGACTGTGATACTGGTGAACTAATAATATTAAAAAACTCCATGATAAAACTTCAAAGCAAAGGCTGCGACAAACAAAACGTTTTTTTCAAACCCGTGTGATGTATGTAAAATGTACTTAATTTCAAAATTAAAATTCGGATACTTTATTCTTGTTTCTTTTTAGCTGTTACTTTATTTTTATTAAGCACTTATTACCATAATAATAAATATTGCATATATTTCTCTTTAATCTCAAAATTGAAGCATTCTCGATTATCCGAAAATTTCGATTTTCCGAAAGAAAGTCGGTCCCAATTACTTCAGATGATCCAGGTTCTACTGTACATGTGCAAGATACAGCTGGTTTAAATTTGTGGAATATTTGATAAGTAATTACAACCTGGTCTAATAATTGTGGTAGATATACCACAAGAGGTTTATTTAGTAATCCCGTTAGCCTTTAGTGTCGCACCACGGGCCATGCCCGTGATATTTATAATTGGCTCCATCATTTTACCAGGGGCCATGCCCGTAATAGTTACATTTGGCCTGACCGATGTGCTACGGCCCAGGCTCGTGATAATCAGTTTTGTCCGGAATACAAGACCACGTGTATCACACGTAGTTGTAAGTTAAGGGATTAAATAAAATTCTGTAATATTTTGTATTAAATATATATTTAAGGCTGTTATTAAAAAAAATTAAATAATGCTTCTGAACGGTGCACAACTTTCTGACACATTAACACAGCTATATTTATATGTGCATGAAATTTTCAGAGATTAATATTCAAGCTCTTTAGAACTGAATATTATTTTTTATTTTTCTACAAACGTATTACATCTATAATAGATTGTTCTTCACTAGTATCGAAAACCGGCTTAAATTTTCAACTTTGAGAACATTTTCTAAAAGATTCTTAACATTTAACCCTTTAACGGAAATATAGAAATGCTATTAAAACTTCCTTATATTACATGAAAAGAATATACCAGCAAATTTTGCGCATTTAATCTTTTGCACTCCACACCAAAATTTCAATTAACCCCCCGAAACTCCACGTCATTCTTACATATTTGAAATAATATGTGGGGAACTTTCTAAAAGTATGTTTATTTGTTGTATGTTCATTTGTTGTTTATCGTATGGGTGTCAGTGGATTTATAGTTAAACTTAGTATGTCACCGTGTAGTATAGGTGTCAGTGGATTTGTGGTTAAACTTAGTATGTCATCGCATAGATGTCAATGGAGTGCAAAAGGTTAAATATGAAAATTATTCTATGACTATATCAGAAACAAGCCAGTTTGAATTTGTGAAAAAAAAGATTGAAAAAGAAAAATCTTCAATTTATTCGGCTAAATATTCAAAAGTATTTAGCCGAAGTATTAGGCTAATTAGCATTCAGCATTTGCTCGACCCCGAATATTCGGCAAGACGACCAAATACCGAATATTGGCCGAATATTCGTTGCATTCCTCAGTTGCAATTTCGTTATATTCCTAGTTGCAATTTCGTTACATTCCTAGTTGCAATTTTAGGTCGATTTCTAAAGAAATTAACCTAAAAGTATTTATACATGGTGCGTAAATAATACCAGCAATAAAGCAGATTTTATTTATTTTTTTATTATTATTATTATTTTTAACTTTCATATATCTGTTTCAGCTGGACGTTCTTGTAAACAACGCAGGCAGATCTCAAAGAGCCAATTTTCAGGACATAGATGTCGCAGTGGATAAGGAGCTTTTTGAAGTCAACGTATTCGCAGTTCTAAATCTCACGCGTAAAGTGCTGCCGCATTTTTTAGAAAATAAAGCTGGCCATTTTGTAGTGACAAGCAGCTGTGTTGGTAAAATGGGTAAGTGGAATCTTACTTTTTAAATATAATTCCAATATAATTGAAAAATGTTTATGAATTCAGGTTGTCAGTCTGTTTGTCCTTGTTCTAACTCTCGTAAGTATACTCGGGATTGCCAAGAATTTTTTATAGGTTATTAAAGTTACTTTAGAATGTTCGGTATTGAAAATAATGAGTGAAACATTTATAGTTCGTCATATAGTTCGTAAAATATCGTATGCTGGATAAAATGTTTCAACCAAGGATATTCTCACTGCTTATGGTAGCCAAACAACCCCCGAAATTAAAGAATATCATTTGCGCTAAAATTGACCCAATTAATTTTGAGAATTACTCAGGAGTATATGAAATACCATTTATTAGAGCAGCCCGATCAAAGAATTACTATATTAGTATGACTATCGGGAAAATTAAGTATAGAAAAAAGGAGAATGTAGCTTATATTAACGTTTAACTGATGTTACCGGTTTCGCAGACCGGTGCTTTTTTCAATTTTCATAGTTTAACTTGCAAATTTCAGTTTATCTACAAACACTACTGAAATTCTGTTTCGTTTGGAACTTTAGTACTAATACCAGAGACTTTTGAATAGGAGAATTTTAATTATAACACCCCTGTACAAAAGGTTTAGTACAAAAACAACATCCTATGACTTAATCGCGGCTTTTATTCATCTTTCGATGGAGCGGTCTCACAGACCGTTTCACACTAGTTATGTGACAATTTCTGTGACATCAGTTAAAGGTTAAATATAATTGAAAAACCACAGTCCTAGCAAGATTATATCAAGAGGAAACTATTCAAATAAATTTCAATTAAAGTAAGTTGATTTCCCACCCCCCCAGTCTATACTATCCGTCCGTTATAAGAGAAACCACAGAGATTGTAACACACAAAAATTCAATACACAACGATTCACCATCATTTAACTTACCAAAATTATGGCTGGAGTTACTCAATGGTTACGAAGACAAAAATAAGCATCCAAGTAAATATAAAAAAAAATAGCGTGCATAATAAGAAAGAGTACGTGAAAAATTGAATGATGGCGTTTCATAGACCGTGCGATTTTAGAATATTTTTAGTTACAGCAAAACCTCCCTAAAGTGAACACGTTCCGTTCCAATAAAAATTAATCGCTCCGCTCCGAGGGGTGGTCTCTTAATGGAGGTCATGTTTAAAACAAGATTTTAATTGTTGAAAAAAGGTAACAACTAATGTTACTAAAATTTATTTTTCGTATTAGGAAAAAATATGAAAATTTAAGTATCAAAACAAAAGTTAATTACATAAGTTAATTACTGCAGAGTTTAAAAAATGAATACATTGACGTTTGCTTTGATTTTACGCTTTTATCTTTTATAACTTTTATTTTCAAGTCCTTTCGAAGTTCAGTAAATAAATGCAATTTTTGGGGGAACGGGAAAAAAATAATGACAATTTCATTAATTTATCTATTTCTTTGAGTGTTTCCTGACAGAATAGGCCAGGGGAGTTTATTGACCGTCATCCTTAATTTGTCATCAGAGTTAAATTCATTGACTAAACAGGCACAAATGGATTTAAATACTCAAAAGTTACCAGAATGAATAATAATAAAAAAAAAAAATCTAAACTTAGTTTAGAAGTTTGATGAATAATGCGCTCTCCGGAATTATTTTTCTAATAAAACCTTCTTCAAGCGACCAGGAAAAAAAACGAAATTAGTTTCATTTTCTTCAAAAAAATGGGTCGCTCATGGAGGGAGTTCAACTGACATGGTCTCTGAATAGAGGTAAAAATAATATTGAGCCTATGGGAATAAATTTTGTTCCATTAAAAATGGTCGTTCAGGGACGCGGTCGCTTAATGGAGGTGGTCGCACAGGAAGGTTTCACTGTATTTGTTTTGAAAATGACTCGGGTAAAGTCAAAACATGTAAACAGTTGAATAAACTTATTTTTACTGTTTTTAAAGTTTTAATTTACTCCTTTTAGAAATTAAAATTAGTATATTTATACTTCGTTTACAGGAACACACTACAAATTTCCGTTTCATTAGGGTCTACGGGGAAAAATCGTTTGCAGTGCATTTTATTGTAGTTACGATATTTCAAACATAATGAGATTTATATGCATCACTGAGATGGACTCCAATATGCTTTGAATTGATTGTGGAATGCTTAGCATTTATCGTTCATTTACAGGAACACACAAAATAATTCGGTTATAGGACTGACTAAGATCGATAATTGCTGGAAAAGCGTTTTCCGACGTGGTATGCAATTCTATACTTAATTTTGAGTGTATTAAGGGGACCGGGAAAGCACTATCTCCGCCACGTTAAATTCACCAACTTTATGTACCTTTTTCTCAGAAATGGTGAAAAATAGAGATCTAGATTTTTTAGAGTAGTTAGTATAACATGATTTACGTATTTTAACACACCATTTTCTTTCTAAGTGAAACTCCACATTAATTATTAATTATTTATTGAAAGTCATTTTTAAATTAGCATTTTTGGTAAGACTTCACTGCCTAAAATAAATAATTCTCAACAAATCATCAAATCCCTGTGTTAAAGTATACAATATATCATAATATAAGTATTAAATAAAAATCTGAGTTCTTAAATTTAATAGATATTGAAAAAAAAGGAACATAAACATGAAATAAACCAAGTTTTCAGAAAAAGTCAATTAAAGATTTAAATGGCCATTAAGCTGCGAAGTACTCTTAGAAAAGAATGAATAATTTCAGGCCCTTATTATTCCATGGGCAAATCGGGACTTTGCTCGGGGGCCCCGGACCTCATGGGGCCCCCCCAAATCCATGTATCAATTTATAAAATATTTACATTTTTTCCCCAACTAAAACTCTGAAAATTTTCGAATACTAAATACAAATTTCATCTTTAAAAGATTCTACTAAACTTTCTGAAAAACTTTTTGAACTCGCATAGTTGAATCCTTTCGCAAAGCTAACCTCAACCATCATTAAATAAGAAATAATATTTTGACTTAATAGATTGTATTAGCCATGAAATTAAATCATATCTAAACTTTAGTGGTTGGAAATAATCAGTTCTATTGTCATGAGATAAATTTTCTTATATATTCAAAGTTTTTTTTTTCTTTTAACTGACAGTTAAATATGAAAAACAAACCCAAAATTGTCATCTTTTTAGATTTATTGAAAAACACACAAGTAGTTCACAAGTAGAAAGTGTTTGATTTGATATTATGTTGTGTGTAGTACAACTTAAAAAAAATGTAAAAGAAAGCAACTTGATAAACTCATATTTACATGGTAAGAGTATTTGACACTTTTCCATAAGTTGAAGTTATTAAATTCATGTTAAAGTAATATAACAAGTTGCTAAAGTTATATAAAAGGGTTTTATTCTGTACTAAGAAAAAAAAGAATTTTTTTTATTAATTAAGGTACTTAATTTAGAATTGACGGAGCTAAGAATTTTCTTCCATTTAAAATCCAAAGTGCGAAAATATTGTTAGCCTCGGATCCGGTATGCTATTTCTTTCTCCCAGCTTATTTTGTGTCCAAAAAATAACGTTAGCTTACTAAGGCTAGCTGTAAAACAAATCATTACGATTAAATACTCTTTAGCAATTTTTTAAACTTCTAAGCATCGCACACTTTCAGTTCTTATACCGTCGTATTGGAAAACAAAAGTTCTTTTAAATGCACTTTGTTTGAAAACTGTATCTCCATTTGTTTTTGAAATATTAATTTTTTTGTAGTTTTTGGAGCCATTTGCTTAATATTGGCAACGGCATTTTATCCATTTCTGTAGAAAGCAAAGGAAAAATAGTTTTAAAATAGTAATTATATATTTTTGTTGCCATTTTCTCATAACAACCGAAAGAAAATGTAATTAAAATCCGTGCTATTTTGAAAAAAAATATAAACGAATGATTTCTGTTAAAACAATGGAGCTATTATATACTATATTTAATTGTAACTATCTATGAATCATTAGATAGCCGGGTTTTTTTTTTTTTCGATTTTCTTGAATGACGATATCTGTTTGCTGCATTTGTGCATTATTTCGCGATAGTGATGTACTATGCATGCTTTACTGTCGGTCTGTGAAATTCTTAAGCGGATGCGAATGACGTCATTTTACATAAAATAAAACGTGTGCTTTAAGTCTTAAAATTTAAATATGTTTTGTACTGCAGTAGAGTCTCGCTTAACCGAGTTATTTTCTTCTGATGGACTGGTGGCTTCTATTATTATGAAACAGCCATTATAAATGAAGTGTTAGGTGAAGATGAAAGAGCAGCCGTAAAAAACAATTATGGCCATTTCTTCCCCCCATTCTGACTAGAGAATTAGAGTTCTAACTTTTTTAGGCTGCTCTTTCATCTTCACCTAACACTTCATTTATAATGGCTGTTTCATAATAATAGAAGCCATCAGTCCATCAGAAAAAAATGAAGTAATGGAAATGCCGGAGGCGACACTAAATTCTGATAAAGCAGAATTCCTGTTCTCTAGTTTATGCATTACGCACATGACTGGCCATCAGTTGTATTTGAATAATGTTGCAACGATTCGAATGGGGACCCCTGATTTATCTTTGCCCAGGTCATGATCGGGGTCATGAATGAGTCATGATCGGGGACTGAATAATTTCAACACTTACTTTTTTATATATAAACATGTGTGACACATCGTTGGAAAGATAAAAGGTTAAACTATTTAATGATATAAAAAAGTAAAAATCGATTTTTTGGATGAATTTTGCTTTCTCGGTCCCCTTAAGTGGCGTGTATATAAATTCTATAGATCAGGGGTCGGCAAGTAATTTCAAGTGGGGTCCGAATACTTTTGAAAAATTCAATCGAGATCCAGAGAAAAATCACATAAATAATATAAGTACTTATTTCTTTAAAATTTTTATTTTTACATACATATGCATATATTATAAAATAGAAAAGTCAGGTATTCGTTTCGAAAATTATTACATACGCAGGCTCAGAAAATTTTTACATACACATAGTAAAATGGAAAAGGCAGGCATTCGTTGAAAAATTACACTTGCGGTCTTGAGTCAATGTTTTATAGTATGGTTCACGTGGTGAGCAGCTCATTCGAAGAGTTTCTTCAAGATGGGCGTCCGTTAATCTCGAACGATATTTGTTCTTCAAAAATTTCATTTTGGAGAAAGACTGGCAAGATGAATCCATTCCCTCCCAGACGGTTCCTCGCGCATGCGCTCCAACGCAGCCGGCCAGTCGTACCGCCGCACCTGCGCTCCAACGCAGTATTCACATCATAGCAACTATGCATCACTATTAAAATATCAAATTGATCGCGCTATTACTAGTAGAAACATTGATAAGGCTATAGCGCAAACTTATCTGCTATTATATTTAATTATTAATAAATTATTTATTCAAACTGGAAATTTTTGGCGGTCCAGTCTTCGACCTTTCACGGTCCGGAGATGGACCGCGGTCCGTCTGTTGCCGACCGTGGCTATAGCTCGTATACAGGGTTACACGAAAGAATTTGCACAGGTTACCAGATACAGACAGTAATTGCTAAAAATCTATTTTTTCTGAATTATGTGTTTTGTAAATTGCTTATTTAGATACCTCATTTCATTATGAAAAAAAAGAAATTGTGATTTCTCAATAATATTTTGTTGGAAAGTATTTCATAATCTATGCATGATGCTTGAATTTTTTCATTCTTGTATATATTCGAAACGTTGTTTGCTCAACAAGAACGAAAATATTTCTGTGGTTGTTATTAGAGAGTGTTCTTATCTATAGTTGAACAATAGCTAATTCTTAAACTGTTAGCTTTAGAGGTATAGTTCCAATTTCAACTAGTCGGATGTGGCAATACCAAAACTTTCTTCTATCTCATACATGTTAATACTTCAAATACTTTTTGGTACTTCAGCAATACCAAAATTAAATGACAATCTATGCCCATCGTGAGGATTCTGAAATTCCGAGCATTAGTTCCTTGAAATAGGACTATCACGGATATCGGGAAAAATGCAGCATAAAAGCGTCACCTGTTGGGCGGTTTACACCAAAACATAATCAGCAATAATATTTATCAAGGTATACATGATGAATCTGAAGTTTGATGAAAATTTCGTGCATTAGTTCTTGAGATAGAGCTATTGCGGGAATCGGGAAAAATTCATCACAGCACAACCACTTGTTGGGCGATTTACACCAAAAACTTATCAGCACCATTTTATATCCAAGTCTAACTGAATCTAAAGTTTTGTGAAATTTCGTGCATTAGTTCTTGAGATAGAGCTATTGCAATAATCATGCATAATGCAGCATAGCAACGCCACCTGTTGGGCGATATACACCAAAAACTAATCAGCACCAGTTTATATCAATGTCTAACTGAATTTAAAGTTTTGTGAAATTCTGCGCATTAGTTCTTGAGATAGAACGCCCACAAAATTTTTGTCACATACAGACTCGCAGAATGACAGAGTGACAGACAGACTTACAGCGAGACATTTTCTAAAAACCATCAAATCGTGTTCAGAACATTCTAACGCATAAATCCATCGAAAACCGGAAGTCGAAATTTTTCACAAATCCAATACTTTTTTCTTGTAAAGATAGAAGAAAGTAAAAATGTTTCAAAGCATCGTAAGTCGGAAAATTTTGATTGTAGGAAAATCAAATTTTTACTGGTCTACTTGTTGCAGAACGGAGCAAGTTTATCTAAATATAACTTATAGGACCCGAGGGAACGCTTAAAAATTTACATTCGTAATTTTAACCCTTTCGCGACGAGCGTCTTTTGCAGAATTTTTAATCTTTTGTCACAGGTTTTTGAAAACAGAAAATTTTGCCTAATTTAATCGGGAAAATGCCCTTATTAAAAATAAGGCAAAATTTACAATAAAAAATAACTAGTGAGTATAATCATGGATTCTGAGCAACCTTATGCGGCACGTACACGTGACGCTCGTCCCCAAGGGGTAAAAAAAAATAATTATTATGATGACGTAAATAGATTTTCATATAATGAATTTTTTCATTATATGATCATTATGATCATTATATGATCATTATATGATCATTTTCATCAATAATGAATATAATGAAATATAATGAATAATGCATTTGAAATATTTTTACTTTCTTCTACCTTAATAAGAAAAAAGTATTGGATTCTTGGAAAATTTCGACTTCCGGTTTTCGATGGATTTATACGTTTTAGAAGGTCCTGAACACGATTTGATGGTTTTTAGAAAATGTCTGTCTGTCACTCTGTGAGTCTGTATGTTACAAAAATTTTGTGGGCGCTCTATCTCAAGAACGCTCGGAATTTCGTAAAATTTTAGATTCAGTTAGACCTTGATATAAACTGGTTCTGATTACTTTTTGGTGTAAATCGCCGAACAGGTGGCGCTGCTATGATGTATTTTTCACGATTTCCGCAATAGCTATATCTCAAGAACTATTGCACGGATTTTCATAAAACTTCAGATTCAGTTAGTCCATGATATAATTTGATGCTGATTACTTTTTGGTGAAAATCGCTCAACATGTGGCGCTGCTATGCTGCATTATTCCTGATTATCGCAATAGCTCTATCTCAAGAACAAATGTACTAATTTTCGTCAAACTTCAGATTCGGTTAGTCCCTGGTATAAATTAACGCTGTTTAACTTTTGGTGTATATCGCCCCGACAGGTGACATTTCTATGCTGCATTTTTCAAGATTTCCGCAATAGCTGTATCTTAAGAACTAATGTATAAATTTTCATCAAGCTTTAGATTCAATTATTCCCTAGTATAAATTGATCCTAATTAGTTTTTGGTGTAAATCGCCCAACAGGTGGCGCTGTTATGCAGAATTTTTTACGATTTCCGCAATAGTCCTATCTCAAAAAGTAATGCACGGATTTTCATCAAACTTCAGATTCAGTTAGAAGTTAACATAAGTTGTTGATTATTAGATTTTGGTGTAAATCATCTAACCTGATATGCTGCATTTATCAGGAAATATTAACGTGTATGAGATAGAAGAACGTTTTGCGATTGCCACATGTGACTAATTGAAATTGGAACTATAGCTCTAAAACTAAAAGGAATTGGCTATAGGTCAACGATAAGAAAAGACATCCAGTATATTAGCTGATGCTGTGTTTTTGAACCATTAATATAATTCGAAACTAACAAAGCTCATTTTTTGCCCTTGAAATTTGTAAATAGAATGACTTATTTATCATGAAATATTAGTATAAAGCAAAAGTTTTAATAAAAAGTTATCGCAGCTGTGAATGAGTTAATAAATTATACTAAGCCACTGGACATACGAGGGCATCTGGCTTAGTAATAATTTTTTTTTCCTCTATGAAATGAAATATTCTCGATTATAAAGACATAATGTAACTGTAACATAAATATAGATTTAAGAATAACACAGGACTGCATTAAAAACATTTTTTTATAAGATTAAATGATGTTTCTTATGTAATTTTGGACGCAGAATACGAAAATCATGCTAAAAATTGCGTATCACGTAGCAATTTTTCACTAACTCGATTTTTCTCTACTTGATGAAAGCATATGTCAGTACAGTATATTTGATTGTGATTTAATCTTTGTAATTTGATTTCGGAAACGCTAGGTTATTTGTTGATGCTACAATTGTTTACATTTCATAGCTGTGTATTTTTATTGTAAATTTGTATCTTTTAAATCAATTTTAAACTTTTAATTTAACACTTAACAGATTAATGCCGCCATATAAGCGGCATTAACGCTCTTACCAAATGTATTCGCTTGGCACGACTTTTTTTTTAAGAAACACTTTTACTTGTACTTTGAGACCGTGTGCAAGAGTGTACTAAAACATTTACTTTTAAAATATAATGGTGCGAATAGAATGTAAAAATAGAATCATGTATTTAAAGCTACGGTCCGTTAAGGCTTAATTATGATGAACTATGATAGGATTATGGCTATGATAGGATTATGGTGATTGTGTTAATTCTCCGGATAACTTCTTTTACATTTGTGGTGAATATTCTATGCATTTTGTAAATATTAATTTCAATTAAACTTGCTTATCTCATATTATACATATTGTATCAGTAGAAAATGTGTTAATACGAAATGTTGGGAAACTGTACGTGATGGAACAAAAATGAGCTCAATTTTGGAATCAGCATCCCAAAATCTTGTAAAACCACCATAAATTATTATAAAAGTTTTCACAATGTTGAATTTTGCAGGCCTGTCTAATTAGTGGTGACTAAACCTTCCTCAGGAAGTCATTTCAAAACGTACATTCATCCACAAGTAAGTCTGAAGTACAAATTCAAGTGAATAGAATAAATACAAATGAAATTATTAGGGATGTTGTATCATAAAACTTTCTTCTCTATAAATTAAATCATTCTCATATTCTGGTAGCTAAGCGTGAAGTTTCGTTGAATCCCGTGGATTTAAACTGATGGTATAAGGATCTCATATTTAGAACAAATCATCGAATTTCGGCACCCATTCTTTGAGAAAATTGAATGACAATCTATTCCTATCATGAATATCCTAAATTTGATGTTTCATTGAAGTCTGCGCACATAAACTGGAGGTAAAGCGTCACATGTTTCGAACAAATAATCGAATTTCGGCAACTTTCCTTAGGCGACCGCAACCAAATTTGAATGGCAATCTATTCCTATCCTGAGGATTCTAAATTTGATATTTTGTAGAATTCTGCGCACATAAACTGGAAATATAAGAATCACATATTTCAAACACATCCTCGAATTTCGGCAACTTTCCTTAGACGGCCAAAACCAAAACTGAATGGCAATCTATTCTTATCATGAGGATTCTAAATTTGATGTTTTGTAGAATTCTGCGCACATAAACTGGAAATATAAGAATCGCATATTTCGAACACATCCCAGAATTTCGGCAACTTTCCTTAGATGACCACAACCAAAACTGAATGACAATCTTTCCTATCGCAAATATTCTAAATTTGTGGTTTCGTTCGTTGAAGTCTGCGCAGATAAACTGGTAATATAAGCATCGCATATTTCGAACAAATCATCGAATTTCGGCACCTCTTCTTAGAGAACCGCAACCAAAATTGAATGACAATCTATTCCTACCATGAGGATTCTAAATTTGATGTTTCGTTAAAGTCTACGTACATACGCTGGTGATATAAGCATCGCATATTTCGAACAAATCGA
This sequence comes from Maratus speciosus, assembly GCA_963932465.1. Lineage (NCBI taxonomy): Eukaryota > Metazoa > Arthropoda > Arachnida > Araneae > Salticidae > Maratus > Maratus speciosus. The sequence goes on along the minus strand of OZ010788.1, from coordinate 606,890,168 downwards.
ATTTCGGCAACCCCTCTTAGATATCCGCAACCAAAATTGAATGACACTCTATTCCTATCATGAATAACCTAAATTTGATCTTTCGTTGAAGTCTGCGCACATATAGGTATAAGCGTCACATATTTCGGACAAATCATCGAATATAGGCAGCTGCTCTTAGATGACCGCAGCGAAAATTGAATGACAATCTATTTCCATCATGAGGATTCTAAATTTGATTTGTCGTTGAATTCTGCGTACATAAACAGAAGGTATAAGAATCGCATAAATAGAACAAATTGCCGATTTTCGGCACCCCCTGTAAGGGGGTTTTGCACCAAAACCAATAAGCACCAGGTCACATAAGGAAAGAACTTCAAATGAAATTTCATCATATTCTACGCTGTACTTCGTAAGTTAAAGTGCCCGTAAAATTTGTGTCATAGACAGACACAGACAGACTTTTAGACTCATGGACAGAGATTTTTAAAAAATAGTCATCGTGTCAGAACCTTCTAAAACGTATAAATCCGTCTAAAACCGGAAGTCGAAAATTTACGATTCTAATATTTTATTTTTGTATAGATAAAAGAAAGTAAAAAGGGAGGGGAATTAAATTGAAATATGACAATTTTTTTAGGATAACTTATTTACAGTTGTACTTTATATTTTAGGAGCTGCATCGTCGGCTTCATACACAGGTTCCAAGCATGCTATTCATGTAAGTATTATTTAAAAGCTATCTTTAGCTTGCATATTAATTGCCTTACTGTAGAGACAGGTCTTCTTTCTCTTAGTGTCTAAATATTTTGAGTCACTTAGGAAAGATAAATGCTTGCTATTTTTCATTTTCAAAATCATTAGAGAAATTTAAATCAAAAGATAATTTTAATCAAAATTATATATTCAACCAAATATAAACAATATATATTAAAATACATTCAATTCAAAAGATAATTTAATGAATTAAATTTCAAAATATAAGTAAGGGATTTGATAAGTGCCCCTCCCCATTCCACCTCACACTTTGCTATCGCCTATGTTTAGTAAGAAAATTGTAAAATACTCAGTCAAAGATCTTGTATGCCTACTAAATTGGAATATTGTTTTTAAAAAAGGGCTGAAAACACTTATAAAAAAATATTATCTTTATTCGTATTCTTTTATAAATTATCTTTACTCAGTCAAAGATCTTGTATGCCTACTAAATTGGAATATTGTTTTTTAAAAAGGGCTGAAAACACTTATAAAAAAAATTATCTTTATTAGTAGGAAGTAAGTTAATGATATCCTTATCCAATCCCAGAGCCGCAGCAAGGGTGGTGCGAGCGCTAACAAGGTGTTTTGCACCAGACGCTAATTAGAGTACGCTGTGCCACCTAGCAATCAAACAATACAGAGCTGTTATGAAGGGTGATGATATGTAACCTCTGTACACCTTCAGCATTAAAAAAAAATAAAAAATAAATATAAAAAAATTAATAAAAAAATAGAACTATTGGCGATTCAAGCGCTCGAATACGCCATCTGGTGGAGATAGGATGTAACTTCTCGCTTCAGGATACTGCAGTGCAAGCACATTGCATTACATGTACTTTTAATTTGTTCAGAATGATTATTCTTTTGCATAATTTCAGATTTCATGTGATATTTGTGTTCTGTCTTATAAGACAAAGTAAAAATTATCGGAATTGAATATCTAAAACTTTCAAATACATTTACAATAAAGAATTATTTCAATGGCACATTAGCATTAGTTAAAGGGAAATTAAAGGGACAATTTTCCTGCACCGAAGGCTGCGAGCAGCGCCTCTATAGGCCGTTTTAATTCCCAATATCCGCTATTTCTCAGGAAAACTATGTAAACATTTTTTTTTTTTTTTTTTTTTTTTTTTTTTTTTTTTTTTAATGCAGAGGGCAAATTAATTGCCAGGATTAAAGTTTTCTAGGAAAACATGCATTACGGGGCGGTTTGTGTTTCTTGAATCTATGTACGAACGGTAAAATTTGGAACTCTTACATATACAGTACCGTTAGTAAAATTGTCAAGAAATCCATCCCTGTTTAGCACTGAGGAAGGAGAGGGGGGACGGGTCTTCCAACGACGTCAGCGCTAAATCGCACAACGCTTAGGTATAAACACAGACTTCTAAACCGAGGCTAACGAGAAAGACAGGCTACCGCGGTGGGTCCGATTCTTTTTTTTTTTACAGACCGCTGGAGTCACGTGATGCTCTTTTCGCACACCTTCATTGGTGCATTCGAGCATCACGTGACTTCAGCGGTCTGTAAAAAAAAGAAGTATCGGACCCATCGCGGTAGCCTGTCTTTCCCGTTAGCCTCGGGTATAAACAAGGTGACGTATCAATTTAGACTCCTCCCACACTAAAACGCTGTTTCCGTCACAAGTAGAGCTGCTAAAATCGGCTGGAGACGAGACTGGAGATCGACTAGTAAAGATTTTCAGCCAAGGCGTTCAAAGTAAGGAAGATTGAATTTCTTCTGCAATACTTATTGAATTAAAATAATAAATTAATTTATAGGGTTTTTAAAAAGTTGTAAATGCGAAATTTGGATAAAATTTTTAAATATATTTTAAAAAACAAAAGGTTTTTTAAGTCCATATTTAAGAGCATATTGTAGTTGTTTTTTTATTTTTAACACACTCTTAAATAGTTATTAAAATGAACTTAAATAATTTATAGCTTTTTTTTCATAAAAAATATTTATTTTTGCAAATTATTAAAAACTTGTGAATGGTTATGAGAAATGTTTTGTGTATAAACTGTACTATTTTTATATATAAAAAAAAATCATTTACATATTTAAGTAAGATTTACCTAAAGGTATTGGAAAGTAATTGCTAGCTCAAATTATTAGAATGTAACTGTCAATATTATTGTTTTATTTTTTCTCCTTTATTAAGCATAAATTTAAAATCTTATTATGAAAGATAAGATTCTAGATTCTAGAGAATCTTTAAACTTTTCTTATTTTTTAACAAGATGCAAGAATAATGCATAAAAAAAAAATCCTGAATTCTTAAAAAATAACTAAATACCATTTTTCAATGACTAGCCTTAAAATTTTCAGTATACACACACACACACACATATATATTATTTAAATATAATTCAACATTTATTCGGTATCCAAACATATTATCCCCCCCCCCCCCCCCACACACACACACATGCCTCTATCTGTCCTTTTTTTCACTTCGGAGAAATTTTATTTCGAATTTACTAGCTTAATATGTCATATCATAAAATGGAAATTTTATGGATAGTTACAGAAAGAACATATTGTATTATTACTATTATTATTTTTAATATTTTGAAGAGTTTATGAATGAATTCATTATTTTCCATATAATTAAGTAAAAAAAAAAAAAAAAAAAAAACCCTAAAATTAATTTCAAGAACCCCAGAGGATCTTATTTTTCATAATAAAATTCTGAATACAAATTAATAAAAGAGACATCAAGAGAAAAAATACATTAATAGTTTTAGCTAACTCTTACTCCAACATGTAAATCATTTTTATAAAGATAGTTCAATTTATTCAAAACAATTCTCATAGCCATTCATAAGTTTTAATAATTTAACAGAAATTATTTTTTTAAAGGTGTAGAGGGGACACTGTTTAGTTAAATTATTTTTAATAAATAATCAACTAAGGGAGTGTTACATAAAAAAGCGATATCCTCTTACATTTGGACTTTAAAAGCAATAATCCAAATTAACATAAATTAAAACTTTTTCATACCTTATAAATTGAATCATTAACTTAATTCAGTTAGTATAGTATAAGAAATTTAATTCTCCAACAAAATATGGTTTCACTTCAGGCTGTCATGTTTATGATTTCATGTCGATACATGGCAGAAGTAGAGATCCGTCTTTATTTTGACTTAAACCAGGTCTTAGCTGAAAATTTGCCCTCTTTTTCTAAATGTTTTCATCATTTGAGCACTACTATATGGCAGAACAGACTTTAAAATCCGAAGGATCAAGAATTAAAATTAAAAATCCAGTTCTTAATTCATGAATTTATTATTTTCAGTATCTTAAGTTCAGATTAATAAAAGATTTTTAAAATAAAATCGAAATTTTAAAATAAAATTGAAAAGTAAAGTTTAAAAAAGAGAGAGGGAAGGTGGGGGGGGGGGGGGAGGGGATATATTTTAATGCCAAATATTAAATTTATATGCTTTAACATTGAAGTTATATTTAAGTATATGTCTGTATATGTACTGCAATTTACATGCATAAATACTTTTCTTTCCTGAAAACCTGAAAAAAAAAAAATAACTTTACACTTTATCTTGACTTGGGTCAAGCATCTGTTAGTATTAGCAAGTTTTATTTATTTGATATTTATTTCTTTTATTGTTTTTACTTTAAAAAAGTTTATTTTAGATTTACTAGTTTATGATATCATACAGTAAATTGGAAAAATTACGGCTTTTCATAGAAAAACCATAATTATTGTTATTTAAGAATTCAAAGAAAAGTTTTAATTCATTATTTTTGCCTCTTGTTAAGAAACAAGAAAAGTTTAATTTGAAGAACCCCTTAAAATCTTATTTTTCATAAATATTTTGAATGTATACATAATAAAAGAGAAAGGGAGAGAAAAAAAAAATAAGAATTACTTTCTAATAATTTTAGCTATTATTATTTTCCAATATCTTCATCTAAATCTTGCTTAAAGCTTGTACTATACTTATAGTCCAGGCAATAGAGAATTTTACCTAGCAAAATTAATGGTACTACTGGAAATAGGCTTTCTAGATGTTTTTTGGGTCACTGAATCCGAAATTGTAACTTCCCACCAAAATTTCCCCCGGCAACCCCCCCAAATTTTGGTAAAAAAAACCACCCAAAAAAGGTTTTTATTAAAAAAAATCAATTTTTTTATTGTTTTAGAGAAAAAGTATCTAAAAATTCAGAAAGTAGACAAAATTTCCAACAAATCAGATATATGACATTATGATTTAGGATGAAGGGGAAGGGGGGATCTGCCTTGGAACATGCGCGCGGTGCTGCGTAAACTAAGTTGCGCAATTCCACTTAACCACTCACACGTTTACATTCGCCCTCCCATCTCCCCTCCGAACTTTCTCTATAAGGTTTACTTTAAGATTTTTGGGTCGCTGAATCCGAATTTTTAACTTTCCCCCAAAAATTTCCCCCCCCCCCGAAATTCCAACAAATAGTTGTTTTTAACTTAAATTTCTTATTGTTTTAGGGGAAAAGCATTACGAAATTCAGAAACTAGACAAAATTTGCAAAAAATAGGATACATGACATTATGAATTAGGATGAACGGAGAGGGTGAGGGCTGCCTCTGAACATGCACTACGGCGCTGCGTGCACTAAATTTTGAAGTCCAGGCAATAGTGGATTTTATCTGGCAAAATTAATACTAGTTCTGGATTTCGACTCACTTTGTTTTTTGGGTCGCTGAATCCGAATTTGTAACTTCCCACCAAAATTTCACCCGGAAACCCTCCAAAAAATTGATTTTTTGAAAAAATTTGGTTTTTAAGAAAAGCGCGCGGGGAATGCTCCGAGGCAGCCCCCTCTCTCCCCGTTTATCCTACGTCATAATGCCATATATCCTATTTGTTGCAAATTTTGTTTAGTTTCTGAATTTCGTAATGCTTTTCCCCTAAAACAATAAGAAATTTAAGTTAAAAACAACTATTTGGGGGGGGGGGTTGGGGGGGGGGGAATTTTGGGGGCAAGTTGAAAATTCGGATTCAGCGACCCAAAAATCTTAAAGTAAACCTTATAGAGAAAGTTCGAAGGGAAGATGGGAGGGCTAATGTAAACGTGTGAGTGGTTAAGTGGAATTGCGCAACTTAGTCTATGCAGCACTGCGGCGCATGTTCCGGGGCAGATCCCCCCTTCCCCTTCATCCTAAGTCATAATGTCATGTATCTAATTTGTTAAAAATTTTGTCTACTTTCTGAATTTCTAGCTACTTTTCCCCTAAAATAATAAAAAAATGAAATTTTTTAATAAAAACCTTTTTTGGGGGGCTTTTTACCAGAATTTGGGAGTGTTGCCGGGGGAATTTTGGTGGGAAGTTACAAATTCGGATTCAGCGACCCAAAAAACATCTAGAAAGCCGATTTTCAGTACTACCATTAATTTTGCTAGGTAGAGTCCCTATACGGTCTCTATTGCCTGGACTATTATTGAATTACATTAATGTATTAATTTATAGGATTCTTTAAATGTTGCAAAATTCGGATTTAAATTTTTAAATATACTTTAAAAAAATTATTACTATTTTTTTTTCAAGTCCAAGTGTAAGAGTATGATTTTTTTTTTTTTTTTCATGTAAGGAACTCTTAAATAGTTATTTATCAAAAATAACTTAAATTTAATTGTGCCTTTTTCTGTTGTTGTTGTTATTGTTTTTACATTAGAAATAATTTTTATGTACTAAATTATTAAAATGAGAATTCTTTTGTATAAATTTGTCTTTTTTATTTATAAAAATTTATTATTTATTTAAGTAAGATTTAGCTAAAGGTATTGGAAAGTAATTGCTATCTAAAATTAATAAGTAATTATTATATTTTTTGTCTCCCTTTCTCTTTTATTTAGTATAAATTCAAAATATTATTATGAAAAATAAGATCCTAGGGGGTTCTTCAAATTAAACTTATCTTGTTTCTTAACAAGATGCAAAAATTATGAATTTAAAAAAGTTTTTCTTTAAATTCTTAAATAATAATAATAATTAAATAAGATTTTTCTATGATTAGCCATAAATTTTTCAATTTACTGCATGACATCATAAACTAGTAAATCTGAAATAAATTTTCTTTAAAGTAAAAAAATAAAAGAAATAAATAACAAGTAAATAAAACATGCTATTATTAACAGATGCTAGTCCTAAGTCAAGATACACACATATATTTTAATATAACTTCAATGTTAAAGCATATAAATTAAATATTTGGTATTAAAATATATCCCCCCCTTCCCCAACTTCTCGTTTTATTTATTTATTTATTTATTTATTTATTTACTAGCTAACTTGCCCGGCGTTGCCCGGGTACGCCAAAAAATAGCTCGAATTGCGAAAAAGCTCTGAAAATCATAATAAGATATCGCGAAAAAATTTTAAATCGCTGCACAAATTTCGAAAAGAAAAAAAAATATATATATTGTGTTCGAAGATCGAAAGTTGATTCCTTTCACTAATGTGGAAAAATGGTAGGAAATCGCTAAAATGCACTAAAAATCACATACAAAATTCCAGAAAAATTCGAAAATTGCTATACGAAATTCGAATAAACTTTATTGAAATGAGGGCAGAAATTACTTTAGTATTATAGGCCAAAAATGGACTGTCAAAAAATTGCAGCAGATCGCGAAGAAACGTAGAAATCGAATTAAAAATCACGAAAGTCAAAATTTAGTGTAATTGGATAAAAGTTTCAAAAGTTTCCTTTGACCTGCGGGCTCTCTTAAAATCATGGGCGTAATCTGGCGGGGGCAAGGGGGGCATATGCCCCCCCAGTTTTTTAAGAGCAGGGGCAAGACATGTATTTTGCCCCTCCAGTTTTTTGTCTTGTTTTCAAATTTCTGTATCTCATTTTTCGCTTTTTTTTTCACCCCTTTAGTTTTATTAATTTATGTACTATCTTGGGATTGAACTAGAATTGGATAAAGGAGGGCCTCGGTGGCCGAGCGGTTAGGACACGCGCTGCCATCCGCCAAGTATTGAGAGCGGCAGAGGTCTGCGAGTTCGACTCTCGCTGGCTCCATTGCACACTCTTTGTGGAGCTCCCGGATGTAATTTCTCTGTGTTGTAAATTTCATTGTGCTATCTCGCCCTGTACATTGACGATGACTTATAAGCGGACCTAGATGTCAAGCACACAAGTCAGATGTATGTGTTAAAATAATAAATAAATAAATAAATAAATTGGATAAAGCAAAATCAAAACAGCCAGAATTAATGTTTTCATGTTGACATAAGTAATTTGTCCTATATCTTGACAAAACCTTCTGCCATAATAACAGTTCAAGAGATTTTTTTTTCCGTCTCCCTTTTTTTCCTCTTTTCTTTGTACAAAGTAGAAAACTTATTTTCCTCTTCATTTCCAGGGATGGTTTTTTGGTGCATGTGTGGGAAAAAATATCACGATTACTGTGTCTTGACTCTGACCATTGTCCTTTTTCGTAGGATAATATAAGCATAAAACAAGAACTTCCTGGCCCTCAAGGCTCTCGGCTATATTGACGTTCCTTGAATATACTCGTAGTGTCAGTCCAGTACTTGTGAGGAAATTCTCATGGCGTCTGGATATGGCACACACATTGCGTTCCCTCGTGTACATACAGGGACTATTGCACCTGTCGCATTGTACCCATGGGCGTAATCTGGTGAGGACAAGTGGGGGATCATATGCCCCCTAGTTTTTCAGGAACAGGGCAAGACTTACCTTTTGCCCCTCCAGTTTTTGTATCGTTTTGTAGTTAAAGCCCAGCTTTGTATTTCAATTTTCTGGTTTTATTTTTTATTTAACCCTTATATGCTAATTTGCGCACGAACTGGAATAAGTATTGGATAATTCAAAATATCCTGAATTAACTTCTTCATGTTCATAGAAGTAATTTCTGTCTTACGTCTTAACAAAATATTTAATGCAGTAGTCAAAGCTCAAGTAAGATTATTTCCTCTGCTCTATTTTTCAAAAAAGCGGAACCTATTTTCCCTTTTTTATTTCCATAGAACTGTTTATATGCACATGTGGGATAGATCTCTTGATTACTACACTGTTAAAAATTTTGCAGCATTCTGGCAGGTCATTCGACCGTTTTTTGAAAAAACGGTTTCATAACCATAATTTAACTATATTCTGACCATAAAATGGCCAATAATATGGTCAGAATAGTGTTAAAATTACGGTTGTGTAACCGTTTTCGGAAAAAACGGTCAAATGACCTGCCAGAATGCTGCAAATTTTTAACAGTGTATCTTTTGATTCTGACTATTGTCATTAGGGTTTCTTTCATCTGACGAAACCCTATTCGTCTCACTCGTCTGTCTGTATGTCCGTCTGTCACAATACCCGTAACTATACATGTTGGAGGCTTGAAATTTTGCATACTTATAGCTGAACACCTCACATCAAACGACAAATCATAAAAATTTAAAAAATTCGTAATTGATGGACTTTGTTAATTAAAAACCCCCAATTATAAGATCGTAAAGGCATTCATATGATTCAACAAAAGCATGAATTTTTTATCGAATTATAAGAACTATCTTTTCCACCGATTAAAAACAGGTGTCATTTTATGGGCAGATAAGAACTGGCAACTTCTTTAAGTCGCTATTACTTTTTTTCTACGCATCCCAGATATTCGAAATTAGTACCACAAGACGGGGGAAAAAATCAGCTTTCAGAAATTTTAAAAATTATCTCGATTATACCATAAAAACTCGAAAATTCGTTAAAAATCGAAAAAAAAATCTCTTATTTTTCTTCATTTGTGAAGGCGACAGATGTCTGATGAGATTGAATTTTCGGGGATAACGAGAGAGTATAAAGCAAGTACGGTCTTGCGGTCAGAAACGGACTCAGAATTTTTATACAAAACCAATTTTTTTTTTTATTATCAATTTTCAAGCTACGATTTTTATGCCATCCGACGTAGAATTTAATTCTCTTTCAGAATATGTCTTTATTTTTTAATTTCGACAATCAGAAGGGAATGTAATTAATTTTTTGGTAATTAAAACCAGAATTGCATTTCTGCACGGCAATTTTAGAAATTTGGTTGTTTCGCATCCGGATGTTATTTCGTACGCTGATTCATAAAATCTAAATTTTAAAAGAATCAGACCACAACTTTCCGATTTATGAAAAAAAATCGATTTTTTAACTTATAAAAGGGATGCTCGCACAGACAATTGACGGGAATTTGTTAAAATTAGGAAAACTAAAGACCCGATCGATTTTAAACTTTGACATAGTTTATAACACATAAGAATTTTATAAATTTAAGGTGAGTTGAATTTGTGTGTGTGTGTGGGGGGGGGGGGGGTAGCAAACGAGGGCTCCGTCAAAAAATGTCTAATCTGATTTTTTTTTTTTTTTTTTTTTTTTTTTTTTTACTTTTACGCATTTGGTTACATCTATTTATTAATTACATGCATTAACATTTAGATTTTTTCACCGTTTATTTAGCTGGCAGGCTATCAAAGCCTGTCAGCTAATGTGCCCGCAGGTTCTGTATGTACGTTTGTATATACGTAATGTGATAATTGTTGATAGAAATATCCGTTTTGCTTTAAACTTTGTATAAAATATAAAAAATTGAAATTGGGGAGTGGATAATTTTCAGGGGGGTGGGGCGCATTCCTAAATATAATAGTGCTGCCATTTATGCATGGAATTACTAATTTTCTATTAACAATTTTGATTTGTTAATTTAAGAATAAATTGTTTTGAAAGAGATATTAAACGAAATCCTCTGTGCGATCTGCGATAACACACTTACCCACTTGTTTTCTTTACGATAAAATAATACATAAATGATGATTTTTTGATAAATAAATTACTTATCTAGTTATATGCTATTATGGATCACGTGACAACCGGTTTTTCTCCCTTTTCTGGCTGGTTTTCTCCTTACGTCCGGAAATTCTGTTCAAAACGCCAACTTTGATGGTATTTTCTGAAAGATCATTTACGTTTATCAAAGAATGGAAAACGTATTTCGATTACATAGTTTCTGAATAACAACACCTGCCTATTCCATGCTTTTCTGAACGAAAATAAATTGAAACTTGTGTCATAAAGTTGACCCTTTGGATTTGAGACCAGCCTTAAGTACAATTGAAGAATACGGTAAAAAAGGAAATATTCTTTAGATAAATAGAAGCAGAAAACTTGACATTTTTTTCTTCATTCTTCTATAAAAATACTATAAATTACATAAAATTTTGTATTTAATATTTTAAAAGTACAAACATTATATTAAAAAATGAATATTTTTATTTAGGTCTTTAAGGGGAGTCCACTTTGAAAATATGAAAAATTAAAAACATTCGAATTAAAATAAAGATTAAAACCAGCGTTTAATTTATATTTTTGTATTGCTAAATTATCTGGATTCATCTTAAACCAGTATGAGTGGGATCGTATCAAAGGTGTTTTTCGCTAAGAATGGCAGTTGACTTTTAGGATGTTTCTCTGATAACAGGTTCTGAACTCCCCAGTTGGTTACATTTTTCACACTACACTTTGAAGTTGTTAGCCTCCGATATGCTATTTCTTTCTCCCACCTATTAATATGTCGTCTCCAAAAAATAACGTTACGTTGTATAAGCCAGCCGTAAAACAAAACAGATGTATCATTGTACGGAATAATCTCTACTGCAATTTTTTAATCTTCTAAGCATCGCACATTTTCAATTCTTATACTATCGTATTGGGGGTAAAAAAAGTACTTTTAAGTGCAATTTGTTTGAAAACTGCACCTCCATTTATTTTTGAGATAATTTTTTTGTAGTTTTTAGCACCATTTGTTTAATTTTGGCAACTAAAGTACTCCATTTCTGTAGAAAGTAAAGGGGAAATAGTTGGAAAATAGCAATTATATCTTTTTGTTGCCATTTTCTCGTAAAAACTGAAAAATGCACTTAAAATACGTGCTATTTTGAAAAAATATAAATGAATGATTTCTGATAAAACATGGAGCTATTATAAACTAAATTTAATTTTAAGTATCTATATTAATATTACAAACAAATGAAGGTACAGTCGTGGAAAAAAAAAAGTAAACACCCCCTACTAACTCCTCAACAAATTATCGTAGAAGAAAGTTACTAGTACCGAACGATTGGAAATAAAGTCTACTTTTAAATGATGTATATAAAATTTGCTTAGGGGGCCACCTACATATTAAAACGAACCATAACTTTGTTTTTTTCAATAGCAGTACCCAATTCTGACAGCATAAATGAACTCCACACCCTTCAATTAGCCTTAAAACGAATTTTTATGAAATTCGTACCATAAGTTTCCGAGAAATTAATTATTTTAAAACGAGCGTATTTTAAGGGCTGTATCTAAATTGAAGTTCCGTACTGGATTGTTAACCGAGAGAGCCGCTTCCTTGATCAAGGCACCTTAAGCGCCACTCAAGGAGTCAATGAAGCATGTTAGATTACAGTACGGCAGAATAAATTTCAAAATGTCTACTCACTTCCATCATAGACGGCCCTTTAAACCATCATTTTGCCGTTTTTTAAGCATAATTTGAAAACTACTTGGAAGAAAAATGTGAAATTTTTGAATTTCCATTAAGCAGGACTTAATAAATCTAAATCCATCAAAAAAATTGTAGGTTGCAATTCATAATTTTTTCGAATATTAATTTCATAATTCATAATTCATATCATAAAATTATAAAAATTGCAAATTCAGCTTATTTATGTTTGGGTATATTAGTATTATTACCACAAAAAAAAATTAGCGCATTAGGAGCATAATTTCGGGAGATATAAATAAAAATATGAAAATATAATTTAACATTAGAAGCACTCAATTTTGAATGTTTATAATTCAAAAACTTATCATTCAAATGGCTTGAAATTTGGTGTCTAGTCATAGTTTGAACCGAAGATTTGAAATATCTCGTTAAAATTGGGTATTGCTATTGAAAAAAATGAAGTTTGGATTCGTTTTAATATGTAGATGACCCCTAAGAAAATTTTATATACATCATTTAAAAGTAGACTTTATTTCCAATCGTTCGGTACCAGTCACTTTTTTCTATGATGATTTGTTGAGGAGTTAATAGGGAGTGTTTAATTTTTTTTTTTTTCCACGACTGTACATGAATCATGAGATAGCCGTTTCCCCCCCTCCCCCCTCCAGTTTCTTGAATGACGAAATCTTTTTTTGGATTTGTGTATTATTCCACGATAGTGACGTCATATGCGTACTTTACTGTAGATGTTGTTTAACACTGGATCGCAAATTAGGAATTATTCAGCGAATGCGGATGACATCATTTTATATAAAATAAAATCGCGTGTTTTAAGTCTTAAAACTGAATTACAGTAGAGTCCCGATTATCCGAGTCCCGTTTAACCGAGTTATCTTCTTTTGATGGACTGATGGTTTCCAATATTATGAAACAGCCATTATAAATGAAGTGTTAGGTGAAGATGAAAGAGCAGTCGTAAAAAGTTAGAACTTTTTAAGAAGTTAAAAAAAAAATTTTCAAAAAAAAATTATGACCATTTTTTCTCCCCACAGTGTAAAAAAAAAAAAAAAGACTAAAAAACGGAGATTCTATTGGCAATCGAGACGCCGCCAGTACTATTTCCGTATTTTAACGGAAATTTTCATCCATAAATTCCATAAAAACGGAAAATTTTCTGTAATTTATGGGGGAAAATTTCCGTAAAAATACGGATTTCTGGAATTTATGGGGGAGGGGGGGGGAATTCCGCTAAATACGGAAGTAGTACTGGCGTCTCGATTGTCTGTAGAATCTCCGTTTTTTAGTCCGTTTTTTTACAATGCATTCTGACCAGAAAATCAGAGTTCTAACTTTTTATGGCTGCTCTTTCATCTTCACCTAACACTTCATTTATAATAGCTGTTTCATAATAAGGGAAGCCATCAGTCCATCAGAAGAAAAAGATCCATCCCAAAGGTATAAGTTCGATTAACTCGGATAATCGGGACTCTACTACTGTCTCTATATACCTGCATATTTTTTTCATCGGGGGCGACACTAAATTCTGAAAAAGTAGAATTCCTGTTTAGTATATATTTTTTCAGAGCTTTGATAGTCAAGAACGAAGAGAGCGGGAAAAACGAGTCATCTGGAATTTCCCTGGAAACTAATGATGGTGACTATGAAAGTCAACCGCTAGTTGAAAAAAAAGGAATTATATATGTTACTAGTTTTAAATAGCTCTAAAATCTAACCGATGGTTAAGATGTCGCATACGAATTTTTTTTTTCAGTCAAACCCTTTCAAATTTTTCGTGTATGTTAATTTTGTCCCCCCCCCCCTTAATAAATATGTATCAGCATGAAAAAGAAGGAATAATTATCAAATGAATTATTAATAGGAATTATAAAGAAAGCTCGCCCAATTTGGAGACAATATATACTAGTAAAAAAAAAAGTTTCGCTTTGTGTGTGTGCGATGACTAGAAAAATCTAGTGCAAGTACGAAGCTGAAAATTTTTGTGAAACTAGCCCAAAGTCTCTTCTGATGCACCTCACTCAGAATTTAAAAATTCTAATAATTAGTTGAGTTATTAATTAAAATTCGCAAATTACTCTCATTAATAACTCATCCCGGCCCTTGCGAGAGGGAAAAAGTAATGGCGCACGCGCAGAAGCTTTATTTATGCATCGGAAGTTCGAAATTCAAGTTTGAAAAGAAGGAATTTCGCGGAGTATTTTGTCATTATTTATTAACTTACATCAGCCAAACTGCTTAGTAAAGTTAAAAATGGATGACATATTCTATAAGGTCTCAATTGCCACAATCAATTGAAAAAAATATCGCAGTTAACCCTTTGAATTTTTTTTTTCAAAAAGGCTCATTTTTTCCGTAAAGCGTTTTTCTGTCCTGTTGCAGCGCCTCTCGAGGGTGCAATTTTAGAGGTACAGACAAACTAAAAAAGTTCTCTCAAAACTAAAACCTTTTAATCGATGGTTTTAAAAAATATGAATTTTAACCTTTTCAAATACTGACGAACTCAGGTCACTTCGCGTTTTACGGAGACTATATATTTTTTTACCCTGAAAGTGACAAAACGTCCATACTTTAACACAATCTTTTTAGAGCATCTCTATAGACCAGATTTACATAACCTACAAAAATTTTGAAACGTTCGGATGGGTATAAAATATTTTTTACAAGATAAAATGTGTGAAAATTTCCATGAAAATAAAAAATATGAGTGTTTCGTCGAAGTTTCGCAAGTTCAGGGCACAATTTTAGAGGTACCAACAAACCAAAAATATGTTCTTAAAGGAGACACATTCTTCTAATCGATGTTATAATCGGGTTTTAAAAATAAGAATTTTAACCCTTTCAAATACACCGGCACGGATATCACTTCGCGCCTCACGGTGACGATATTTTTTCTATGCTGAAAGTAACTAAACGTCCGTATTTTAACAGAAACTTTTTAGAGCATTTGGATAGACCAGATTTACGTCCCCTGCAAAAATTTCGAAACATTCGGAAAGGAATAAATATTTTTTATAAAATAAAATATGTGAAAATTTCGACAAAATCAGTAAAAACCTGGGTGTTTCGTCGCGGTAAAAAAAAAGACTTCTTAATTGAAGTGTATGTGTTTAATGATAGGGAGGGAGGGTATAAATTTTAAAAAAATGGCCTCAAGATTTTTGCACCCCCCCCCCCCACCCCCCCAGTCTTAGAGCCCAAGTTACGCCTATGCTTAAAATTTATGTTTGGGAAAGCATGCTAAGCATTGTATCATGTTATTTTTATTCATAATTTAATTTACTTGCATTCCCTTAAATATAATTAATATAAACCCTTAAGTTAATATTAGTTTTTGTTGCAATAAAATATCTCAATTTGTTCATTTTCTGTAAGCAAGTAATCCCAATTGGTTTACAATGGAAGTCTATGGGAACTTGGCGAAATATTAGAGATATCGCCAAGTTGGCGTCACTTTTGGCGACTAATTTTGGCCGCCAAATTTGGCGATATATCGCCAAGTGGGCGACAAACTTGGCGGCATTTGGCGACAGATCTGTGTCCCTCTACGGTAACCTCCTTATAGTAATGGAAATACATTAAATGCTGTTCAATAATTGCATAAAAATTTCGCTAAAAATTCAAAAATCGCTGCACGAATTCCGAATAAACTTTTTTGGAAAGAGAACAAAATGTACTATATTGGATTAAAAGAAAGAAACCATATTCTGCTCACTTATATGGAAAAATCGCCTCAAAACTTAAAAAAGTGTTAAAAATCGCATAAAAAAATCTAATCGAAAATCGGGCTTCGAGGTGCAAAACTTCATATATAGACGTACCTTTTCCCCAAATTTTGTAGCTCTATGTGCAGTGGACTCTTCAGAACACCGTCGACACACTCACTCACACACAAACTTCTTTCTTTATTATTATAGAAGATTTATTTTGTCACATAAAGAACATATAATTTTTATTGTTATTATTATTTTAGAATACAATGAAGAATGTTTTTTATTCGTTGTTAAGAAGAAAAAAGAAATACAAAATTAATTTAATAAACCCTTCTAGATGTTATTTTTAGAAGATTAGCCAATAGATGGCGCTCGTTTCTAGAGTGGGAGGAGCCTTCAGTTTGTTTATGCCTAAGCGTTGTGCGATTTAGCGCTGACCTTCCAACGAACTTGCCACAAAACCTATATCTGTTGAAAAGATTTTTCAAGAAAACAGCCTGCAAAATGCATCCTCTTTGTTAATATAGCTTCCGTATTTAAAAATTCGTTAGATCCACCCTTGTACGCAGTCCTCTGTGTTGAAGTTTAATTTCGACAAACTTCTATTAGTTATGTATATGTTGTTAATCACATTTTACGTTTTCAGGGATACTTTGAAACGCTGAGGACAGAAATGTCAAGAAAGAATATTGATGTAACAATATTATGCCCAGGACCTGTATTTTCAAGATTTTTAGAGAATGCATTTACAGGGACTCCGGGAGAGGTAAGTAGCTGTGAACATGATTTTAAAACGTACAGTCGTGGAAAAAAAAAAAGTAAACACTCCCTACTAACTCTACAACAAATTATTGTAGAAGAAAGTTACTAGTACCAACCGATTGGAAATGTCTATTTTGAAAGTGTTGGATTCGTGAAAATTTTCGACAGATTTATACGTTTTAGAATGTCCTGAACACGATTTGATAGTTTTTAGAAAATGTCTGTCTGCCACTCTGTCACTCAGTGAGTCTGTATGTGATAAAAATTTTGTGGCCGCTCTATCTCAAGAACTAATGCACAGAATTTCACAAAACTTTAGTTTTAGTTAGACCTAAACTGGTCCTGATTAGTTTTTGGTGAAAATCGCCCAACAGGTGGCACTGCTATGTGGCATTTTTCACGATTTCTGCAATAGCTATATCTCAACTATTGCACGGATTTTCACAAAATTTCAGATTCAATTAGTCCAGGATATTGTTAGGTGCTGATTACAATTTGGTGAAAATCGCCCTACAGGTGGCGCGGCTATGCTGCATTATCCATGATTATCGCAATAGCACTAACTCAAGAAAAAATGCACGAATTTTCATCAAACTTCAGATTTAGTTAGTCCCTGATAAAAATTAGTGCTGTTTAATTTTTGGTGTAAATAGCCCAACAGGTGGCGCTTCTGTGCTGCTTTTTTCATGATTTCCGAAATAGCTATATCTCAAGAACTAATGCACGAATTTTCATCAAGCTTCAGATTCAGTTACTTCCTGGTAATTGGTCCTAATTAGTTTTTGATGTAAATCGCCCAACAGCTGGCGCTTCTATGCAGAATTTTTTACATTTTCCGCAACAGCTCTATCTAAAAAACTAATGAATGGATTTTCCTCAAACTTCAGATTCAGTTAGAAGTTGTCAAAGTTGTTGATAATTAGATTTTGGTGTAAATCATCTAACAGCTGGTGCTGATATGCTGCATTTTTCAAGAAATATTAACATGTATGAGATAGAAGAAAGTTTTGGGATTGCCACATCTGACTAGTTAAATTATGTACATAAAATTTGTTTGAACATACGGCCATCTACATATCAAATCGAGCCCAAACTGTTATCTTCAATAGCAATACCCAAGTCTGACGACATAAATACATTCTACACCCTTCAATTAACTTAAATACGAATTTTCACGAAATCGATACGATTAATTTCAGAGAAATTATTTTAAAATGAGTCTAATTTAGGGGCTATATCCAGATTGCAATTCATACGTTTTTCGAATGATAATTTCGTATTTCATATTATAATTTTTTTTTTTTTTAATTTCAAATTCAACGTATTTATGTTTGGTTTTTTTAGTATTATAACCAGGGTTGTAGTGGGTAGCTGCCCGGGTACCCACCCAGCTGCTCGCCCGGGCTGGCTTTTTTTTAAATAAAAAACCCGGGGTTTTTTAAATATATTTCTGGAAAGAAACAAATGATGTATTTTTTAACAGTTTATGGTTATTTTGTTTTATTTATTCACTTCTTTGAATCTTAGAAAATATATTTGTACTAATTTACTTGCACTTTTAGATTGGGAACCCTATAATTTTAAAACGTTTTAGCTTTTAATTTAAAATGTAAATTTAAACTTTTCAGTTAGTATTTACTAAGTTTATTATATTTATTAAATTATTTTATGTATTTTTTGCTGCTGAATCCGAAAATGACCTTCATTTTTAACCATCACTTCAGGAAAATTAAATAAAAAAAAGTTTTACATCTGTTTTATAGTATCATTTTTACCGATGAATCCGAAACTGACCTTCATTTTTAACCATCACGTCAGGAAAATTAAATAAAAGTTTTACATGTGTTTTATAGTATCAGATTTTTGCTATATTTTAACTTTGATATTTATGATTTGCAAAAAAATTATAACGTGATGGTTAAAAATGGTCATTTTCAGATTCAGTGCTAAAAAGTACATAAAAATCAATTATCAAAAGTTAAAAAACTCAGCCATCGCCAATATTTTATAGTATCTGATTTTTGTTATTTTTTAACTTTAACAATTTATGATTTGCAAAACATCCTGAGATGATGGTTGAAAATTAAGGTAATTCTCGGATTCAGCACTAAAAAATACAACCATAACAGTCTTGTGTTATCTAACCTAAAACTTTTTCTTAAACTTCTTGGCGGTAATCTAACTGAAATTTTGTGTGTTATCCTGTTAAATAAGTATGAATGGTAACCACCGAAAATCATAATAATGTTAGATTGTAATTGGATTTACATCAGTATGTATGTAAAATTTAATCTCAATCGGATATTTGAAAGTGAGTTAAATTTTGAGTACAAATTTTGAACTGGGAAAACATACATACGATCATTGAAGTTAAATAAAATAACATAATATTCGTTAAAAGAAATCATGAAAAGAAATAGTCTTAAATCCTTACAAAATGTAACATACGTTAAAATACAATAATTTTAGTCAATCTGAAACTTAATAAAAGTTAACTCAATTGTAACATTTGTACTATTTTTTCAAAGCGCAGAAACACATGAAAAGTTCTTTGAATATTTTAAGCACTTAGTATATATGACCCCTCAAAACATGGCGTAACTCATTTGTGTTCAGATGCAGAAAAGTGATATAAGTCATGCATTTTTAAAGTTTCATAACTCGGTCAATTTTAGTGTTATATGAACAGGACTTTTTTTGTCTTACTTGTCAGTGTAATAGGAAAATGTTACTAAATATAACTTATAGGACCGGAGGGCCGTATAAAAACTTAAATTTCGTAATTTTTTAAGAAATGTTTTTATTGACCCAAATCGCTTTTAAAATATTTCTTTGCTTCAATTTAAAACATTTTTTGTAATTTTAACTATGTGTCTATGACTAATGGTTTAGAAATTAGCCATTGGACACCGTTGAGAGTGCACACCCTGTATATAGTATATACATACATACATATAAGAAAGTTTTTGTTGTAAGATATTTTTTTTATCAACATTTGCTATCTTATGATAATTTCAAAGGAGCAAGTTTTTTTTTTTTTAAGTTATATTGATATTTTATTAAATAACACACAATTGATAGCTTTGCAATTTAAAATTTGTTTGTTATTTAAATTAAAGGGATCATATATATATGTATTTTAAGAACAGAGAAAAATATTGAGATCCTTATTAAGACTATGAAGTCATTCCCATCTCTTAGACTATGAAGTGTTCACAAAGATTGTATTTGAGATTAGGATTGCCACTTATTTCGGCAATCAAATTCCTTGCGCTTTCCTAAGAAAAAAATTAAAATTTCCCTGAGTAATTCCTCTGAGAATTTTCAAAATTTCAATATATAAATTTTGCAAAGTACCAAAATTTAGTAAAATTTCTTGTTTTTAATATTCATTTTTAAATTCCCTCAGTTTTTTCTATACAGTGGCAACCCTGAAGATTATTATTTGTGAGGAAGGTGGAATCATAGTCCACCTTTTGGCATTTTAACCCAATTTACCCGGGGAAAATTGCCCATTTAACCCGGGTTTTTTAATAAAACCCGCCCGGGCTGGGTTTTTAACAAAAAACCCGGGTTTTTTACAACCTTGATTATAACCACACAAAACATTATCACATTAGGCTATAATTTCAGGAGATATTAATAAAAATATGAAACTGTAATTTAACATTACAAGTTCTAAATTTTGAATGTTTATAATTCAAAAACGTATCATCCAAATGACGTGAAATTTCGTTTCTAGGCATAGTTTGAACCGAAGATTTAAAATAAGTTGACAAAATTGGGTGTTGCCATTGAAAAAACAAAGTTTGGTCTGTTTTTTATTTGTAGATTTCCCCTAAGCAAATTTTTTATGCATAATTTAAAAGTAGACTTTATTTCCAATCTAAGAAACTTTCTTCTATTATAATTAGTTGCAGAGTTAGTAGAGGGTGTTTACTTTTTTAAAACGACTGTACAGATATTAAAATGCAGTGGCGAACATTAGTGCGATCGCGCAAGTCCTTTGTTAAATCTGTCTCTAATTTCCGAGTTCTTTATTCATGCACACTTTGTGTCCTATTATCGACAAGACACTTAATCAAGCCCATTAATTTGAAAGTAACTTATAAGAAAATTGGTACAATGGACATTTAAAAGAACGGCTTACTTTTATATAAATTTATGACTCTTCAAATTTTTAATTACAGCTACTCCCAATTTCTATACACACATGCATTTTATTATTTTATATGGACGTTTTTAAAAAATGCTTTTTGTAAGCGCATTTACATTTCGTATGCATGTTAGAAGTTTCAAGCTTTCCATAACTAGTTCAAATCGTAACCGATTTTTTTCTATTTGTATTTGAAAAATTTTATGCAGGTTTTAATTATGACTATTTTCTTTGGCATATGGCACACGTAGATTTTTCAAGATTGTGTAAAATTAATTTCATGTTTACTTTGCATCGTCCTACTTAACTCTACCAAATTCTCTATTCGTAGATTTAAAGCTAATAATAAATGCTAATAACAATTTTAAGGCTAATATGCTTCTTTTGTGCACAATAATGTAAGTTTTTCTTTTACATTTTCACATTCAGTTATGAGTAGCAATTGTTGTATGCATTTTTTGTAAAAGTATCGTGATCTATAGGGCCAAAATATGTTATTTGCCCGGGGCACAAAACTTTTATAATCAGCCCCGGGTATAATTATTTGTACAATGGAAAATTTTTACAAATGGAAAATTTTTAAGGTTCTGACGAAAGGAATGCTATACACATATACCTGCTAAGATAAGAACATACCTTAAACGGAATTTTCCTTCGGTCCCACGTATATGCAATTTTACTCTATTTTGCTTTAATACGATGAAATGCGGGCCCTTTGTTAAAACTTTCATATTTCGCCACTGTATAAAGTTCATAAAGGTTTTTCTCAACTAATGTAAATGCACATATAGCAGGTCACTAATTTTTAAAGTTTAAAAGCAAGTCCAAAATGGATTTATGAAAAACGACTGAAGGAAATCTGATGAGTAACATCCTTAAATATTAACTTTCTATAAACTGGAATTATTTCTTTTTTCCTGCTGGTACATTTGTTAATTTTCTAGAGTGTCTTCAAAAACAGATTTTTTTGGAAAATTCTTAGAGATTTCATTAAGAGATTTTTATTTTAAACACCGTTTCTTTAATAGTATTATGTTTTATTTTGAATTAAACTTCTGTTGATATACACTATTACATTGCAAATAATTTATTGAATAAATCGAAAACTTAAAAGCTCATGCATAAGAAATTTACAATACCCACTACTGAAGCATAGACGAAGGTAACATTTTTTATCATTTTTTTTTTTCAGAAGAATATATTTCGAAACTTTGAATGTTTATTCTATGATACATGAAGGTTAGGCTAGGCTAAATAAATATATATTTTTTTGTATTCATTAACACTTTAACAATAATTAGATAAAAGTCCTTAAGTGGCCCACTACTGGTGTATTTACCTCAACAGGGCTGCCACAGGCGACTATTTTTTTATTCTAACTGGCAGCACTTTCTTAAAACAGTTTCCTTAACACATACTTTGACAACATTTGCAAGATAAATATATTTCAAAATTTCTATTAAAAAAAATACTAGTGCAAACAGAATATAAAAATAGTCGCCTGTGGCAGCCCTACCTTGATGGCTTTTCTAAAACCCCTGTTTTAAAAATACGATGTTTTCCTTGTTTTAAAACGCGATGTAAAAACATTATATAATGCTAAGACGTTCCGAATAAAGTGAAGTAGGTCTATATATAACATTATCCAGAGGCATTTGGAGTTAAAGTTTTTGAGCTTTTATAGAAGCTCATAAGAATTATAGGAGACTAGCGCCATTGTTGCTCACATTTTCAACTTAGGACTTGGTGTGCTACGAAACCGACTAAATTACTGTCTATAAAAACAAGAATTCATCTTAAACTTGGTCGTACGGAAAAATGGACTCTATCCACTTTAGTTCTGAACATAAGCATCGGCAGAAAGAAATGCAAAATGCGAGAATTTGATAAAGATGTGCCTGCGATCTGCATCATTGTACTACGTACCTTTTTTCTTAATGAAGATTGTGACCTTTTTTCGTCCGGAGGAAGAGAAGATCTGCGCCCCTGATCCCGACGCTTAAGGCTCCTGTGCCATCAGGCGAAGACACTCGCGAGTTAATGCTAAACCTATGGGGAGGGTCTTTGCCAATATCTAGTTTGCCTTTCCGACTTTTTTTTTTTTTTCTTTTTTTGCATTGGACAGTTGAGGTTGATTCTTACAGTCGCTCTTTTTTACTTTTTCGATTTTGGTTGCTGATATTTTTTAATAAAGTCACTTCCACCTTTGGAAATATCTGCAACCAAAATCGAAAAAGTAAAAAAGGGTGACTGTAAGTATCGACCTCAACTGTCCAATGCAAAAAAGTCGAAATGCAAACTAGATATTGGCAAAAATAACTCCCCATAAGTTTAGCATTAGCTCGCGACTGTCTTCGCCTGACGGGACAGGTGCCTTAAGATAAATTTTTGACGCATGAACGCAAAAAGAAAAACGGAATTAAAAATTACCTTCTACGAAGAGATCAGACACACACCCCTCCCCTCCCTGATGAAAAGCCCTTAGTTTTTATTTCTCTTAGTGTTTAATATTATTTTAAACCACTCGAGTAAAGTAAATGTTGCTATTTTTTTTTTTAATCATATGAAAAAAAGGAAATTTAGCTAATTAAATTTCAAAATTTCAACGCGAGGGTGGTTGTAAGGGGAATTACCTTTTCCTGGAGCCCGTGGTTCTGAACGACTCATATGTTGTCCTTTATCATCGTATTAAGTGATATTATAGAGATATAGTTATTATAGTGATTAATATTATTTTGAATCTGATAATTATTTTTCTTTTTCTTCCTTTTCACCCTTTAGAAATTTGGGAAACCTACTCAGAGTTCCGATAAAAGAATGCCTACAGATCGTTGTGGAAGACTCATGGCCGTAGCAATAGCCCACAAATTGGACGAGGCCTGGATTGCCATTCAACCTTGTTTGCTATTTTATTACATGGCACAGTACACGCCGACATTTTTTAGGAAGTAAGTAAATGCAGGACGTCAATTACCATTGTTTAATATAAGGGATGACATAAAAAACGGGAACTTTTGAAATATATAGTAACAGAAAAAGAGCCCGATTACCTTCATTAAGATTGGGATAAAGATTCATTAATGAAAATCTCCACGACATTTTTGCAACCACAGTTTATGTCGCTTTAAGGAGACAGGTGCCTTCAAACTTATTTTTTTTTAATTTAACTTTAAATACTATTGAAGGGCACACTATATTCATTATGGCATATATTTATCACGCAAGAAATAAAAAACAAGTTGGAAATTGCTCGTCAAACGTGGCAAGTGAGGTGCGTTCGTACAATAACTAGTTTTATAAATATTTTTTGTACCGCATAGTGTACTGAATGTATATTTTACTGCACTTCAATAAGTGCGTATCCATTTCATTCTGTTCGAAGGGCTGTAAACATCATTAAAATGCACTTGAAATATTTTTTTTCCCATTGACCGTCATGTAATGGAAAACTTTTGACTGTCCCTGTCATTAAACTAGACATCCGATTTTCATAAAATTTAAAATGACTCGACAAAATTTTACAACAATTATATATTTAAAATTACAGACCATTCGGTTGGGTAGTTTTTGCTCTGTTATATGCGGACAGACAGACAGACGGACGAACTGAACGACGATTATAGGTGCTACGTATTTATATAATTACGAACGCACCTAAAAATAAGGAATTTTCCTGAATATTTTAAGCGTTAGGAAGAAATTTTTCAAAATGCCCCATGCGCATTTCTATTAAATCAATTAAAATTTGCAATATTTTTTTTATGCGAGTTTATTTTGTATATACAAATAAAACTGCATAGTTTTTTTAAACTAAATATAATTGGAAAAGTTAAAGGTAGTTAATTGGAGAAATATGACGCAAAAATTCTGAAAATTTCATAAAATTTAGAAAATATTTTTTTATACTTACCTTTTTATTCGAATATATAAAATTCGATGCACAATTTTATTTGTATATATAAAATGAACTCGCATAAAAAATACTGGGAATTTTAATTGATATGGGGCATTTTAAAAAGTTTTTCATAACGCTTAAAATATCCAGGAAAATTCCTTATTCCACCCCCCCCCCCCCAAAAAAAAAAAAAATAAATAAAAAATAAATTTCTTGTATGATAAATATATGAGTGTGCCCTTGAATAGTATTTAAAGTGAAATTAAATAAATAAATAGATAAATAAATGTGTTTTAGGTCCTTTGTCCCCTTAAAGTAAAGAAAAGAAAAACAAGAAAGAAAAAAATCACGCGTCAAGCATAGATTATGAAACACTTTCCAACCCATTCAGAATTATGTAACAAAACTACACCGTTTAAAAAAATTAAAATATTACGTCTAATTGAACCCTATGGAAACGCATAACACATTTCAAAACCCATTGTCAGCTTTTCTCATCTACAATCGTAAAATTATCTGAATTTTTTCAGCAGCCTTGTATATAGATTTGCATCTATTAACTACATGCATGCCAAAATTTAGCTCACTTAAGAAATACATGTACTTCAGTTGAAAATTTACCTTCAGCAATTCCATCTAATAAGGAGAATGGTACGTGAATCTTTTTGTGTAGCCCTGTATATGAGATATATTATTTATATTTAACGAGTAACATTGAAAAAATTAATTAAATTTAAAAGCGTATACTGAATTTTAAACCGTACACTCCAGCCATTATTATTCAAAGACAGTACTGTAACCGATTTCTTTTGCGTGTTCCTGTAAATGAATAAAAAATGCTATGAATGTCCTGTTCTAACGGAATCGTAGTGAAATTCAGGGATTTATATCAGTTTCAATACATTTGAAATAGCATAATGTCATTGAAATACTCTGCAAACGATTTCTTCACATATACCCTGATCGAGGGGTGCACAACCTTTTTAAGAGAAGAGCTACTTACAAAAATGCCTGGGTTGTCGAGGGCCACATCAGTAAAACAAAGATAATTCTGTTTTGGGGAGATGGGGCCTATAAAAAACATGGTTTCAGAGGAGTGGCAGTTTTACCCCTTTAGGTTCCCCTATCCAGTCAACATACCATACCCAATTCAGTTGGCAAGGATATATCAACAGTTTATGTTTGTATATATAACAGAGATATAGCAAAATTATTTCCAAGGAGTGAAAATATTCCTTGATTTTATTCGGGGGGGGGGGGGGGGGGGATTAAATTTTGCTTTATTAAAAGTGCTAAAAAACCGCGCTCAGTCAACGAAATTCGCAATCCTTAATTGACTGTCGAAATTTGCAATTTTCCCGCGACAAATTGGCAAAATTCACTACTTTTTCTCGATATAAACTGACGAAACTCACGATTTCCCCGTGCTCGTTCAACAAAATTTGCGACTTTTTCGCACGCGATCGATAAAACACGCAATTTTTCCGCGCCCAATGGATGAAATTCGAGGTATTTTTCGACTAGCGACTGACGAAATTAGCAACTCTGGAATTTCCTATATTGAAGCAAATGGTATCGGCTGTGCGGTTAATGAAAT
The DNA here is from genome assembly GCA_963932465.1 of Maratus speciosus. Taxonomy (NCBI): domain Eukaryota; kingdom Metazoa; phylum Arthropoda; class Arachnida; order Araneae; family Salticidae; genus Maratus; species Maratus speciosus. Next base: position 606,863,797 of record OZ010788.1, on the reverse strand, counting down.
TCGCGATTTTTAACTGACTGACGAAATTTGCAATTGTTTTCCGCGGCAAATTGACGAAATTCACGATTTTTTCCAGGAACGTATTGTCAAAAATTGCAGTTTTTGCCAATTATAAATTGACGAAATTCGCGGACCACTTGTTGACCCATCGCGGGCCACAGGTTGTGCATCCCTACCCGAATGTAATGGAATACTTTTGAGTTTGAAATTTAACGAATATGTTAGTTTCTGAAACCTAACGAATGCAGTCATTTCGCGTTCTTTGCATATGACAATAGTCGAAGGAAGAATTTTTGAAGACGTTTCGAAAATGTCGTGTTACAACATAATTTAACAGAAAATAAAAGCATACTAGCATTTTTTATTGTTTATCACAAGTTGTTCATTCGGAAAAGTAGTCCGTAATTTAAGTTTAAACACTTTCGGCCCTGATTTTTTTCTTAAAATCCAAAAAAATTAAAACAAATTAAAATTGTCAACTTTTTTTTTGGTATTATTAGGTTGAGCAAAAATTTCTGGGAAATTTTTAATCTAATAGTTACCAGAATTTTTATCGTATATGATGGTCGTGCCATCAATGCCGAGCTCTATTGCCAGCAGATGGATCGCGTCTACGAAAAATTGGTGCAGAAGTATGCAAGATTGGTCCGCCGAAAGCGCGTTTTGTTTCAGCAGGACAATGCCAGGGCTCCCAAATGGTCCCCTTTTCCCCCCCAAAGTCCCCCTTTTTAAAAAAAGGTCCCCTTTTATGCATTTTGGTCGCCCTAGTCCCCTTTTCAGTGACTGAAAAAAATCCCCGCAAAATAAAAAAAAAATTACTTCAACCTCCTTGTGCAATATTGCGCCGGCCCTGCTAACAGCTTATTACCTCATAAAAAGAAAAATCCTTTTTTATGTTCAAGGAAACAATACGAAATTTTCAGAATTCTCCTATTTATCCTCCACAAAACAAAATGTATGGGAGACTTTTCTATTATTACACACTTTCCATTTATCAAGGATAGACTTGTCTTAGCCAGACTTGTTACTCACATGACCAGTTTTTGAAATCGAATGTTAAAAAACTATCGCAAAAAAAAAAAAAAAAAACTCAAACTGCATAAAAAAAATTAAAAGAGGCTGTACCATTTCTGGATAAATTGTATTCAAAATATGACAAAATTTATTAAACTGGGCTAAAATATTGAAACTGAATTCCTTTTAAGAATTAAAAAATTGCATAAAAACTCGAAAATTGCTGTACAAATTTTGAATAAACTTCATTAAAAGGAGGACAACATTTACTATACTGGGCTAAAACATTAAAACCGGATTCTAATGTGGAAAAAATCGCTGCAGAATACACATATATACGTACAAAAAAAAGGCTAAAATTAGTTAAAAATTTTAATCTGACGACGCAATCATATTAGGGCAAAATTTATTATATTAGTGCTAAATGTTTGAAACTGAATTTCTTTTATGAATGCCAAAAAATTGCCGCAGAATGCGAAAAAAGGCTGAAATTCACATTAAAAATTTGTGAAAGATTTTTAAAATGTTGTACAAATATCGAATAAACTTTATTGAAAAGTGGAAAAAAAAAATATTACATTTGACTAAAAAATAAAAATCTCATAAAAAAATGTAATTAAAACAAAATCCAAAAACAAATTTAGATATACGGGTGGTATCTTCCTGCCAAATCTTGTAGCTCTATGTGCAACAATTGCTCTTTAGTACACAAACTTTTACCTTTATTATTATAGATGTAGTTTTGTTTTCAATTTTGATGGAGAAGTATAGCCAATCTATTAAAGGAACTCTTAATTAGAATGTCTTCTTGTTTTTTTCCCCCTAGGCTCTTTTCAGTATATATTTCTATATTCTTAGAAAAAAAAGTAACTAACTCTGTCACTGCCACTGCAGTTATGAGCATTGGTAGTACTCATATTATACAGAAATTATTGATAAACACGCTGGTGCAGACAGTTTTTAAATCGAAGAATCCTTTTTAAGAGCTATTCAATGTTAAAGTTGGTCAAAATCATTCCATTAAAAAAGTTTTATAGCTGAACAAAAGTTATGCACAGGAATTTAATCCTTTTTTCTAAGGATATACATTACAAGCCTGTGGTACGCAGACTGCATTTATTTTATTTTAGTTTTTTACGATATTTTTTTTTCAGTTTTTATTTGAATTTTCACCATTTTAATAGATATTTTTATTCACATTTAGATAAAGTTATTATTTTAAATTGTTGCCAATTGTAAAAACAGCGCAAAAAGTACTATTTCCTTTAAATTAAAAATGTCTTAGTATGTGACTATTAAAAATAGAAATAAAACTTTAATATAAGAATTCAATGATCACGTTTTAAAAGCAGGAAAATATTTAAAGTTTCATCACAAAAATTGTATTTACATGGGAATATTTAAAAAGAAAGAAAAGTTTTAAAAATTAACATTAATATGTGCTAGTTAAAAGCAATAAATAGGAGAAATTACATAACATTTAAAATGCACAATTAATAATATTGCCAAACAGTTTAAATTAAAAAATATATTTACACGAAAGATTTATTTCGTATTTTGTGGTGATCTTTTTAACTATTGTTGTCAATTCTAAGACAGCACAAATAATAATTCTCCTTTCAAACAACAAATGTATTTTCATGTGAACGTTAAACAGAGAAATAAATTTTTGGTGAAAATTACGTCAGATTTAAAATGTGTTATTTAAGACAATTTTCTTATAATGTTGTTTAAAAAATTCCGAAAGTCAACGACTCTGATTTGTTCATTTTATATAGGCTGATTTTCAAATGCTGTTTACTGATCTTATTTAATCAATCACGAAAACAGCCATTAAATGTCTGAACAGCAGTTGTTATATCTTAAAATCCCCCAGTGAAGTTGAAATGAATGGAAATCTGTTTACAGTGAGATCATCACTGGTTGTTTAATTATTATTCAAATCTTCCATAATCTTTTTAAAGTGGATCAAATTAGCGTGTTTTTAGAGTCTGCAGTGTCTGAACGGAATTTGTCGAGCATAGCTCGTAGGGGGCAGAGACCCTTATTTTATCAGAAGAAGGTATTGGAATCATGAAAAAAAATTTCCATTTTTTTAATGGATGTATATGTTTTAGATTGACCCTCAATACGATTTGACTATTTTTTAAAAATCTCTCTCTATTTGTGATACAAAATTTGTAGCTACTTTATCTCAAAACTAAAGCATGGAATTTCATCAAATGCCATATGTAATTAGACTTTAGCACACATAGGTGCTGATTAGGTTTCGGTGTATATGGGCCCAACAGGTGGCATTGCTATGTTACATTTTTCACAATTTACATGATAATTATACCTTAGCATCTTTAGGGTGAAATTCCATCAAACTTCACATTCATTTAATTCTTGACATAAATTGGCACTGATTAGATTTTGGTGTATTTCGTGACAGGTGGCAGGCACTACTAGGTTGCAATTTTAATTATTTCTGTGAAAGCCAGATCACAGCATGTTTGGAATTAAATTTCACGAGATTTGATATGTAAAATTATGAATACTGATGATTCAATATTGGTTTTGATCACTCCCCACGGAGCTTTGCCATAGTAGGCTTTTTCCTATGAACATTATAGCTTATCCTAGCTTCTCTATTGTGCAAAAATAAACTAAATTTTATGTTTGAGGATAGTAATTAATAACATATATCTTAATCTAATTTTAATGTTCAACAGGAATCGTTATTATGCTGTGCTCTTTTTATTCACTGATCATTATTTTTTTTACCTTTAAAGAGAATTATCAATGTGAATGCCGAAATATAGAATACTTTCTATATTCTTGCAGTAGGATATTTAAATGTTTTTCTATGAAACTGTGTACATTGTTTAATGACACCTTATAAAGATAACCTTCTAACATATTTTCTGGGGTAATTTTTAAAATTTACTTGCATATTTCGGAAAATTAGTGCAATGTTTTTACTCATGATTCTTTTTTAGTCTCTTTTTTTAATAAAAATGGTCCCCCAAAGTCCCCCTTTTAAATAAAAATGGTCCCCCAAAGTCCCCCTTTTAAATAAAAATGGTCTTCCAAAGTCCCCTTTTTAAATAAAAATGGTCCCCCTTCCCCCTTTTTGAGGGCTAAAATGTGTTGGGAGCCCTGCAATGCCAAACGGCACGTGGCCCAGAGGACCAAGAAAAAGTTTGCACAGTTGGACAGCGTCGAAATTCTCCCATACCCGCCTATATTCCAGACGTGGCTCCATCCGATTATGGCCTCTTTCGATCAATATAACACTTTTTTAAGGGCCGTCAATTTGTATCTTTTAATGAAGTTGAAGAAGCATGTCAAGAGTTTTTCGATTCCAAGAAGCCGCCATGGTACTTCCAGCAAACCGGAATCTGGCAGAATGATGGCAGTAAGTCGTGGACTATGATGGTCTCTACTTTGAAGAATAGTCCTTGTTGCTTTTGTTGTTAATTTGCGCATAACAACGCAACTTTCACAAATTTCCCAGAACTTTTTGCTCAACCTAGTATTTCAAAGCAAGATATCCACTAAAGACCAACTTGTACACTAAAAAGTCAAAATATAAAATGCATATATGTGATTATGAGTTTTTTACGTATCTGCAAGGCTTTATTTATAGTTTGAAGCATTTTAAAAGTAAGGAACGCATATGTGACCACCAGTATTTTCAGAACGTTTTCAGTTGACAGTATTTTTAGAAAGATATATTGCTTTTATCTATGAAAAAAACCACATTTACATAGCTTCTGAATTAGAATACCTGCCAATCTTACGCGTTTCCGAAAAGAAAAGAATTCATAAATGTGTCGAAATGTAGCTCCTTTGGATTTGAGAAAAGCCTTAAAAATGAGAGAAATATTTTCACAAATCTACTTTTTATTATACAGTTTCAAAAGTTATCATGTTTTTAATCCTTTATTCTGAACTACATTAATCTTTTAATGAATCCTTATTTCCATTTTGAAATATCTGTAGACACGATGACTAAAACACTGTAAGTAATCGTTAATATTTACTATTGTGTGTTTTCTGTTTTGCGAACATCATAGTAATGTAAAATATACTGTAAAATGTTCCCATAAATATGTATGTAGTATTCATTAAAAGAATCTTAATTGTATTTTGAGAAAAAATGGAATTTTTTTTTTTGTAGAAATTATGTCGGGTCGGGCCGGGCCGGGCCCGTTTTCACTGATTTTTGTACGGGCCGGGCCGAGAACTGTAAAAAGGCAAACGGGCCGGGCCGGGCTCGGGCCGAACTTCCAATTTTTACTCCGGCCCAAGATAGCTTTCGTTCGGGCCGGGCCCGGGCCTGGAAATTCCGGCCCGTGCAGACCTCTAGGGTGACCATAGATCTTATTCTTTTTCGTTGATTTTTTGCTGCCCTCCAAATTGCCTTGCTCATCAAATCGCCATTGATAAATATGAAGTCGAATATATTCTTCATAATCCTGAAGTTCCAGGAAAATCCGACAAGTATATCTTTAAATATTTGACGAAATGTCTAAAATTGAAAGCGTCCGGTGGTTAATGGCCATATAGTGTATGTGATTTTATATACAGTGAAACCTCCTTGTGCAACCACCTCCATTAAGCGACACCTCCCTGAACGACCATTTTTTCATGGACCGAAATTTATTCCCATGGCTCAATACTTATTTTGCCTCCATTCAGAGACCATCCCAGTTGAACTCCCTCCATGAGCGACCAATTTCTTTCAATAAAATGAAAGAAATTCCGTTTTTTCATGATCGTTTTAAGAAGGTTTCATCAGAAAAATAATTCCGGAGGGCGCATTATTCATTAAACTTCCAAACTAAGTTTAGATTTTTTTTTTTTTTTATTCCGGTAACTTTTAAGTGGTTAAAACCCTTTGTGCCTTTTTAGGCAATGAATTTAACTCTGGTGACAAATTAAGAATGACGGTCAATAAACTCCCCTGCCCTGTTCTGTTAGGAAATAGATAAATTAATGAAATTGTCATTATTTGTTCCCATCCAAAAAAATTGCATTTATTTACTGAACTTCGAAAGGACTTGAAAATAAAAGTTATGAAAGATAAAACCGTAAAATCAAAGCAAACGTCAATATATTCATTTTTAAATTCTGCAGTAATTATAACTTATGTCATTAACTTTTGTTTTGATACTTAAATTTTTATTTTTTTTTTCGTAATGGGAAAAATAAAATTTAATAACATTGTCACCTTTTTTCAACTATTAAAATCTAAATTTAAACATGACCTCCATTAAGAGACTACCTCTCGAAGCGACCCATTTTTATTGGAACGGAACGTGGTCGCTTTAAGGAGGTTTAACTGCATATACATTTTTTGGGGTGTGTGTGTGCGTGGTGGCCGTATCAGTTTTATTAGTGAAACTATCGTGCCAATAAGTTACTAAATACTGAAATATTCATTTAAGTAGTGCTTTGAAATTAACAATTGTATACAATTGTAAAGTTATTGTTTAAATATGAATATTGTCTTATTCATCCACACTCTCTCCTACTTGTTAAATTATATAGATTTTTTGGATATAAAATATGTCTGTTGTGAAGAAGATGAAGAAGAGGGTGGGCAAATAATAGATAATTTACTGATACCAATTTGTAGATATTAACATATATGTTTATATGTGAGGGGGAACATTTGAATAATCAGGACAAAAATACGTTTTTCTCGTTTTTTAAAGAAATTGAAAAAAATGTCTTCTTTTGAAATGCCGCATTGCGCTTGCTAATGAGTGTATAAAAAAGTTATAAATAAGAAAGTTGTAGAAAATTTTGTCCCCTGCAAGAGTAATTAACAAATAACACGCTACAACAACAGGTCTCGAGATATTTTTAAAAAAACCCCAAAAGTCCCCAAATTTTGTTGTTTTTATTTTGCCACAGAAAATTCTCCCGAAGGAAATTTTGTTGGATAATTCAACTAATTTTGTTGGGCCATATTAACTTCAGTATATAAAAGTGACAGAAAAAATCTTCTACCCAACCTTTAGCAAAATAACGCCTTTTTTTTTTTTTTTTTTTTTTTTGTACATTTTCCCTGTACTGCACAGGCATTTAATTAGACAAATACGTATGGAATAAAAATATATAAATTCGATTCAGATAACTGCAAAACATAAGGATATAAAAAAACAACTCATAAATGCGATTAGAATAATTTTCGTACACTATACGTTCAGGAAATAAAACTGGTAGATTTTTTAATTATATAGCAGAAAACATTTATTAAAATTCAATGTTCTCTTTAAAAAGTCATTTGTTTAAGGACCAATCAGAAGATTGAAATGAAGTATGTTTCCCAGTTTTCCGAAAAAATGGGTTTCTTTATCTACTCGTAAATTCTGAAAAAGGTGTTTTTATTCAAATTGATAGTCGTAGTCGACTACGAAGTTACATTGGATTTTCCTAAACATTCTGTAGTATTTTATAATGCAGCGAATATTTTTGCAGATAGAATACAATATGTTTAAGCATCCCAATTCTTTAATCCCTTTGTGATAATTTAATTTTTTTTTCAGTGCTCTGTGGTTTTACTCTAACTTTTATATTTTGTAAAATTATCGATGAGTAAGGTGTCTTTTCATGTGTTTTCCTTTTATTTAATCTATTGACGTATATGTGCGTGTGTGCATCTTTATATGCTGATATAAATCTATAAATATATTTAGGTATGCAAGAAAGTTATCAGAAATTAAGTACATTTCGATTATTTTGAATTTTTGAACTTTCTAATTAACAATGTAACTTTAACGCACGAAAAAAAAAAAATTGCATATTGTTGCAGTCTAGGTCAAAAGTATACTTTTTTGAACTCGCAACAATAACACAAGTATTCTTTCTTTGACTGAATTCACATTGTTAATTGAAAACTAACAATTGCAAGTTAAACACAAAAGTAACTCTCAACAATAGTTAAAAACAAATCCAAACAATTGTTGAAACAATTGAAATTTTTTTCCATTCTTCAATGAAAATAACTTTCTTGTAACAACTCTGAACTGATTATTACTATATAATTTGCTACTCTTTAATGTGCGAAACAAAATAGTTCTCCTTATAAAAGATGTAAAAAATTTTATATTTAAAGTATTTTCGCTAGCAAAAAGTCTTCATCAATTAAGTAATCATTTGTGGAGAAAAAACTTATTAATCTTACTTTTTAAAAAATGTCTCGCGAAACTATTAAAGACGCAGTCATTGACTTCTTAGAAGAGAAAAACTTCAAATATCTTAAACCACTTGGTGAAGGTGGATTTGCTTCTGTCATTGCAGTTCTATCGCCCCAGAAAGAAATTGTTGCTGTCAAGATAATAGAAAAGGAAAATGTCTGCCGCATTGAAGATCAAATATGGCCATTGTTAAGCCACAGAAATATCCTTCCCGTATTGGATGTATTATCTATAGACAAGCCAGATGTCAAATTGTATTTAACTCCCATGCTGCCAAAGGCACTGGATGAAACTATTCACAACGACCAGTTCAGATTCGATCCAAATGGACTGACCAAGTTAAAACTGTGGATGATGGACATATTATTGGCATTAGATTACTTGCACTCGTCCGGCTTTTGCCATTGCGATTTGAAGACCGATAATGTTTTGATAGATCAAGAAGATACGGCCGTGTTATGTGATTTTTCCGGCCTAAACTATACTGGAAAGTTTCTGACAGTCTCAGACATAATCTCTCCATTTATATTTCGGCCTCCGGAGTGCTTCAATTCAGTAGCATCCGAAAAGGTTCAAGGAGTGCAATACGACATGTACACTTTTGGATTAATGGCAGTGAACATGCTAACAGGTCATTGGCCACAAATGGAATGGATAAAGTACCCTGATGAAAATTTTGCTTGGTCATCGCACGTCTGGCCAGTTCTGAAGAAAGTTTTGCGAAAACAGAATTTTGAGTATTTGATGAAAAACTCTTTGCCAGGTTCCAAAATGTCGGAAAGAGACATAAATCAAGCATTCGATTTTATAATATCGATATTGAAAATAAGTCCTGAAGAGCGTCCTTCGGCACACGTGATTATGAAGCATCCGTTTCTGAAGATGGGCGGAAACCCCTTTAGATCAGAAAAAGAGAATGATTTGCCATCACAGGGAGATAGTGTACACGCTAATCCTTTCCAAGAATTTGATTATATACCCGTGAATGGTAATAGGGAAAATAATGTTCAACAAGTGAAAAATGTAGAAATAGGTCTCGATGAAGTCAAGCTGACGCATGACGTACAACATGGACTAATTAAAAACAGCTACTTGCTACCAAAAGAAAAAACATCTGTAGAATCAAAACTTGATGAATTGAAGATTATGTCCGAAGAAAAATTTTCGAAACCTTCAGGTCGTTACTTGTTGTCGCCAGCACAACTGTTTATTAAATCGTCCGGCACAGACAGGTTCGCATGTCTTTTGGAAAATGTGTCATTGGAGAAAATGAAAAAGAAAAAAAGCCATTATTTGAAGAAAAATATCAAAGAAAGAGTGACCAATTGGTTCATAAAGAAATTCAAAAAATAAAAAAAGCATGACATTCTGCTTTAATTTTATTATGATGGATAATACTGATGATTATGATTATTTTTTAAAACGTATTTTTTTATTATGACCACAACATTCATCAATCATCAATAATTTTGACGTCTTTAATGGTTTAAAGAGAAATATATATATATATAAATTATATTGGTAAATATGAAGATTGAAGATTTAAGAAATTTTATTTACAAATGGACTTGCTGAATATTTTTCCATATATTTTTATGTAAAAAAATCTTGATTTAAATGTTATTGGCTCTTTATAACTGGATTAAATTTTTTTTAACAAGTGTTTCTTTTTTGTTATTGTCTATTTTCATATACATTTATCATTAAGTATTATCTATTATTCCTTCATGCACTGTAATAAAGGACAAAAAACCGTTCAGTACACAAATCGATTAACTCCATCAAATGAATATGTTCAGTATAAGCAGTTAAAGTTGTTGTAACTATAAAAATATTGTATCTATATAATATTTTTTCTCCGGATATTTTGATTGAACTCATTAATTTTTTGTTAATCAAGGGTAACAATTATCACTGTATAAAAATATAGAAATTTTTCAATGTTTCTTTGTTTAAAAAAACGCCACTTGAAATGGAGCCAGTTGGATTGTCTTCTGAAAGTCTCAAATGTCTCTATATCTACAAAAATGTAATAGAACCAAAAATGTAATAGAACAAAAATATACAATAAACTCTTCCGAGTTACTTACGATACGGAAAAGCTTTGCTTTATCTTTTTGATGTTAACAATAGCAGATGATTACATTTCGCTTTCACTGAAAATTTTTAAACTTGGAAAGATCGCACAATTTCAATTTTTACATCGTCGAATAGGGAAAAAATGTACTTTCAAATGCAATATGTATCAAAACTATCCAACTTATTAATTTTTTTTTATGTTTATAAAATAATTTAAAATGTCTTATGTCTTAACTTTCTTATAGCGTTGTTAAAAAAATACCGTGAGACAAAGACTCTGTTTACTTAAATCATTTTATATTAGCTTATTTTCACATGTTTAACTGATCTTAATTAATCAAACACGAAAATAGCCATTGATTGTATCTCTGAACAGCAGCTGATTTGGCCTTTAAATTCCCCAATCAAAGGGAAATGAATGGAAACCCGTTTACAGGAAGATCACCACTGTTTTTTTAAATTATAATTCAGTCTTCCGAAATCTTTTTAAATCCTATCAAATTAGCGTGCTTTTAGAATCTGCGGTGTCTGAACGGGGGTGGGCGAGCGTAGCTCGTAGGAGTCAAAACCCCTTAGCACTGAAAAATTTTAAAACTTCTAAAGATATCACAATTTCAATTTTTGCAACATCGAATAGGGAAAAAAACATTGCTTTTAAATGCAATTTGTTTCAAAACTATCACAACTTATTCATTTTTTTTATGGTTTATAAAGTAATTTTCTAGCATGATATTTTTAAAAATCTATCGCTATCGCGTGCAGTCGATGATAAAAGATAAACCCCTTTGTATTTAAATTTAAATATAAATAGTTCAGCATTTGTTTCCGGTTCATATTTCTTAAGAAAATTACAACTTCATCAATAAATAAATAAAATATAAATAAAACACAAATTTAAGACATGTAATTGAACTACGCACTTAAACCACTCAAATTATCAAAGTAAAAAAAGCTGCTGCATAGGGCGATCTTTGACAATTTCTTCAGCTGTTAACTCCTGGCACGAGCCCAATACGAAAATATCGCGGCTTTTAATAAACATCAAAATTTTATTTGAATGCATAATTGCTGTTTTTCATATAAAAATGATTTTGGTATTGTCAGAGGGGGATGAGTGGGGCTAGTAGAGCTTTAGCCTTTGGGTAGGCCTCCTCACCCAGTGAAACCTTATAAGAGGGGAATCTAAAAAATATATATTAAGGGTGTATCCGAAAAAAAATTTTCACCCTCAACAGCTCGAAATTTTCTGAGACATTTTTGGACTCATTTTTAAAAGTAAAAACATGAAACTTGCTGAAGTGATTTTTGAAGAGATGTATAAGAGGCCGTGTGGTTTCATTTTTCACTCAATTAATTAGAATTTGAGTTTTAAACAATTATTTTCTCAGTATGATCATTTTTTTCATCCCCAGATCTCCCGCTTCGGAAAATTCGGTTCAAAACGCCCACTTTGACGGCATTTTTTGCAATATTTTCTGCATTTATCAAAAAATCGACAAGCACGGCACATTATGTAGTTTCTAGATAAGAGAATTTGCCAGTTTGATGCGTTTGAGAGCAAAAAATGAATTTAAAAATAAATCACAAAATAAGCAGTTTGGATTGAAATACACCCTTAAATGTAAAAAATCTTTTAATTCTCAATAATAAACAAAAAACAGTTTTAACCTATATTTTATAATCCTTGAAGCCCTGGTTGGATCCTCCCCTAGTGTATAGGGTGTTTCCGAATTCGACCGACAAATTCAGAGGGGTAATAGATAGTAGGCATCAAGAGGATAAAAAATTGTCATAGAACATGGGGACGTAAACAACGTTTAGTGGGGGGAAATCGCAGCGGAAGAAAGAGAGTCAATAATAAGGAGAAAAACATTTATTTGACGTTAAGTAGGATTGCAATCAGGGCCGAAACTAGCCTTTTTTGCACCCGGGGCATGGATTTTGGCGCTCCCCCCCCCCCTCCCATCTTCCGCAAAGTATATTTACAAAGAGATTTTTACTAATTTTCTAATAGCCGACTTATTTTAAAATTTAAAATATGCAATCAAAATATGTAATACTGAACTACGTAATCTATACAATGGCGAATCCAATGGGGAGATCACGGCGGGTCATGACTCCCCTCTGAACACCAACAAAAATATTCTAAAGATCATTTTTTAAATAAAATATACAGTAGAGTCCCGATTATCCGAGTGCCGCTTAACCGAGTTTCCGCTTTAGCCGAGTTATTTTCTTCTGATGGACTGATTGCTTACATGATTATGAAACAGCCATTATAAATGAAGTGTTAGGTGAAGATGAAAGAGCAGTCGTAAAAAGTTAGAACTCTGGTTTTCGGGTCAGAATGGGAAAAAAAAAATGGCCATAAATATTATTAACACTTCATTTATAATGGCTGTTTCATAATAATGGAAGCCATCAGTCCACCAGAAGAAAATGATCCATTCCAAAGGTATAATCGTTCATTTGGCGCCCCTTCGTACTGGCGGCCGGGCACACAGCACATGCCCCCCTCTGCCCCTCCTTAGTTTCGGCCCTGATTGCAATGCATTACAGTTCAAGCTCAGAAATGAGACGCCGAGACACCTTTATAGGAATTGTTCGAAGTTGCGGCCGCGAAGGTCATTGCACAGCCGACACAGGTCTCCCCGAACCTCCATCCTTTATATTTCATCTTCTGGGGTCATCCGAAATCGTTTGTTTATCAGACGCCTGTGGATACACTAGAGCAGGGATGGCGAACCTTTTCACGTCCACTTGCCAAATTTTCCCAAAAATATACTTTACGTGATCATGACGTGCCAACAATAAAAAAATTTAATGGATCAAATAATAATGAATCAAAACTACTTAAAATTTTATTTTTAGCATTAAAAAAATACAGGTAATATTTGATGTTATACTGTAGAAATTTATTTTAAAAATATTATTTCTGTTGTCTCATCTTAAATGCCAAATAATTTATATCCGCTTCGTACTTAGTTATTTTCGATAGAATGCAAGTTTAATTGCACTCACTTGACAAGACGTTTTTAGTTGAATTTTTCATTTTTCATTTTTTTTTTTTTTTTTTTTTTTTTCCGAAAATAATGTTTTTCAGAAAAAATTGTCAAAATAGCAAGCGCCAGAAACTACAGCTTTTAGTGTCTGCGATTGTATTCTAAGTTGTTATAATTTTACAATCAGCATTTTTGCTTATTACACTTTTAATTTTTGTTTAGCGATAATCTTCTAATTCTCAAAATTTTCTGAGCCAATATTGAGCTAGATTCGGATAAATTAAGTTATATTTCAATTTCTTCAATCTGTATGTGACAATCACAACCAACCGAACTAATCGGATTCAAGTAACACAGACAACATCTATATTAATTAATGCATTTTGTGAGATTCTACTATATTTTGATGGGTTAGAAATTCGCGGTCGTTAGTCGCCAAATGCAACTAAATTATTGCATTTGACGACTAGACAATTATACCTAGTCGTCAAATTTGACGACTAGCTTTTTCCCACTTTAATTTTTGTTTAAAAAACGCTCTCATTCTTTAGCGCAAGGTTTTTTTTTTTTTTTTTTTTTTTTACATAGTCGTTTTGTCATGTCTGAAATAGCCTGTTTCTTTCTTTGTTATTCTTTTTTTCCCTTCTTTTTCAAACACATGCTACTGTCCATTCTTTTATGGAAAACAGGTGTTCTTCACGTGCGTGCAGTGGGTGGTGGTGGTGGTGGGGGGGGGGGGTTCAATAGGATTTGTCAATCACCTCCTAGCTGACTTCTTTTTAACCAATAACTGATAAAACTGACCAGAGAGGCACCTGTCTCTAAAAAGCTTGCGCACTTAGTTCAAAAGCCTGGTTTAAAACTGCTATGCACCTGTCAATCACCTCTAAGCTAACTTGATTTTAACCAATAACTAATAAAACTTACCTTAAAAACCACACCCTTAAAATTATTGCACTACTTGTTTGAAAGCATGGTTTAAAATTGATATTTGAGTTCAGTATAGCTTCTAGATGACACGAGTGTTTAAAAATGGCGAAACGCGATATAACTTCGTTTTTTTCCTTACCATTTCCAAATAAACGTTTAAAAATCGAAAATAAAGAACCGCTAGATTCTAACAATGAGAATTCTAAATTAATTTGAAAAGAAGTCAGCAATTCAACATTCCTAAAATGGAAAAAAGAGCACCCATGGCTCATTCAAGAAGAAAATTTGATGCTATGTACCCTATGTAAAGAATATGCTAAACCGGAAGAGACAAACTTTGTTAATGGATGTCCAGCATTGAGATATGAAACGGTAAGTAATTTCATTCTAAGAATAATTTGTTCTGTTATTATTTTTCTTTTATAAAATAATATTCACTGTCACTCATCTCTCCACTGAGTAAATTGCAAAATCGGGAACTATCAATTACTTGAACCTATTACTTAGCTTTATCGCCGATAATGCGAATTGAAATTAATTTCAAATTTCACTCGCAATATTATCTACTTTGTATATTTTTTTTCCTAAGTTGATTATTCAGAAATACTATCAAAATGCGGCATTTTGAACCTAATTTCCGACGTCGCAATTCGGGAAAGTCGAAAAGTGTCGTCATGTGACACGAATCGCGATAAATAATTTATTTCCCAAAAACGAAAAACTCATCAGAACCACCTATCAGAAATAAATTGTTACTTTACGCGATATGTTCGTAAATATTTAAAATAAAATGCCCTAAAAAAATTTTAAATATTTTAAAATAAATAAAAAAATAATTAAATTTGAAAATAATTTCTAAAAGATGTATTTACCAAATATGGAAAACGCTATTCGATTACATTAGTTTCTTGGTAAGAAATCAACTCCCAATTTCATGCATTCTTAAACAAAAACTAATTTAATTTAGAAAGTAACTTTGGATCTTAGAACAGCCGTGCGCAAGTAGCCTCATTATAATTTCTTTTTCCCTCTTTAAAGCGAGAGCAACTATTCAAATTCTATTCATATTCAACCTCACATATAAAAAGAACTCTGCAAATGTTTCAGCGGAAAAAAGAAATTATTGCGCTGCAAGCAAACAGAATAAGTATACAAAAGAAAAATAAATGAAAAGCCAGCTCTGCTTGTGCTTTTCCTTACTATTAAAAAAAAAAAAAAAAAAGATATCTTCGTTGTTAACGGAGGGATTTTCTTGAAATTTTCAGCAAGTTGCAAACATAGTAAATTACGCAGTGAAACAAATTTTTATTATAATGTAATAAGTGATTAGAAAATTAGAGCCTCTACAAAAATCACTCACTATAGAACAATTCTAAAGAAGAACCAATGCGGTTTGTTTTGTTTACTTAAACACCGTGAGGTTGGAAACGTTATCAAAATAAGATGATCTGCTTTGGATGGATAACATTTTGTTATGCAGAAAGAAACTGTGTGGAGATTTTTTTTTTTTTTTCGTATTCTATTTTAAAAACATCCGTTATCTGGTAAGCATGCAGGATAATTGGCAATAGCCGTAATTATTAAGGATTGAATTGATGGAAACGGAATTTCAGCGTTCTTTCTCTTTTCGGCCGAAAACAAAAACATTGGAACTTTTTTTAAAGTAATCAGTAATCAATACATACATAATTATTAATTATATGTTTTTATTAAATTTATATAATTATTAATTATACATGCTTATTAAATATTTATAACTATTAATTATAAGTGTGGCCAAAATTGGCTCTGAGTGCCTTAGTCCCAAAATTTTTTATTTTGGGATATAAATAAAAAAATTATAATTCCATATAAAATAAAACGTAATTAATTTATCAACGAATACAGAAATATTTTCTAATTACAAAAATTTTATTTGTACTTTTAAAATATTTTGATTTTAGGTATACATACAATGTAGGTTTATTTTTTATAATACTGTTTGTAAATGATTATATGTTATACTAGAACTTTCTCAAAGAATATTCAAAACAGTTCTGTAGTTTCAAACTAAAAATTCTCTATTTTTTTTTAAGGCTGCAGCTTTTAATGAGCGCGTAAAACAGTTTAGGCAAATATGTGTTGCTTGCTTTATAATTTGCATTCACGTCTGAGTCAGTCATGACTGATAATTATAAACAATGGAATTCATAGCAATAGTCTCATTTCAGCCATGAGTAAAGTTGAAAATATTCGAAAGAAGATTTGGAATACACAATCTCTGTCGAGTTTTGGTCCGATTTCATTTTCGGCAAAACTTGGATTTTAGGCCGAAAATGAAATGAAAGTTTCGGTCGGTCGATTTCTAATTATTATTGTGTCAGAACATTCGGCCTAGAATAATATACTACCAAAAAATTGATAATATTTCCAGTAATTGAATAATCAATAGTACAAATTTTATATCCTCATTAGTTTTGGATTAAAATTCTACCAAGAGGAATATATATATATATATTTTAATGTATAATTTAATAAAAGATTTACTTTTTTAGGGGGGAGAGAGGGATAAGTAGCATACTGTAATTTTATTTTGTTTTGCAACATTTCTATGTAGGTGAATAAATAACTTAAAATTAATAAGAAAAATTAAGTCATTTTTAAATTTTTCATCATTTTTACAGCACATAAAAAATATTTAATTAAAAAGTTCTGGCCTTTTTAAAAAAATTAATGAATTTTATTTTGAGTTTGTATTAAAATATTATTTTTTTTTTCAGGTAAAAAAGCATAGTATGTCTGCTACGCATTATAATTCTTGCAAAGCAAAATTAGCCAAAGATAATCCATCTAAAGCACCACTGATGTCTGCAGTTAAGAAAATGGATTCCCAATTACTTTCGAATATGGAAAAGCTCTTCAATACAGCATATCTAATTGCTAAAGAGGATTATGCTTTTGATGACTTTCCCAGTTTATGTGCACTCCAACAAAAAAATGGAATAAAGTTTGGCAACACATATGTGAATGATAAAGCAGCTAAACAATTCGTTAAATATATTGCAGAAAGCATGAGATCAGAAATTAAAGAACAGTTTTCTTCAATTGATTTTTTTTCTATGATGGCTGATGGATCCACTGACAGGGCAACAATATCATCAGAAATAATATATGTTTATTATTTGTATGAAGGAGATGTAAGATGTACTTTTATTGGTTTGAAAGAATGCGAAAATGAATGTGCTTCTGGAATAAAATCCACAATAGAAACTGCTGTACAAGAATTTATAACAGATTGGAAGGAAAAACTGGTTGCAGTCAGTTTTGATGGTGCTAGCGTAAACATGGGACCTGTTTCTGGTATTGTCAAATTAATGGAGGACGACTGTGGAGATTTAGCAACAGTTCACTGTGTAGCACACAGATTAGAGCTAGCTTTAGCTGATGCACTAAAATGTGTGAGGTATGTTACTAATGTTGAAGACACAATTAAAGGAATTTATTCCTTTTACCACAACAGTGCCAAACGTACAAGGGAACTTAAATCGCTCTCTGAAATCCTTGATGAAAAAGTTTTGCGGCCTGTTGGTTTGCATGGCATTCGATGGTTGCAATCACGGCATCGAGCTGTTCAGGTTCTTATTAAGAACTGGCATGCAGTTATAATTCACATGGAACAGGTTGTTGCTGCTGAAAAAGAAAAGACAGAATGTGCAAAATTAAGAGGATATTTAAAAACCTTGAAATGTGAAAGATTTTTGAATTTCCTTCATTTATATGAAGATATTTCTCACATTCTTGCAAGACTTTCTGAAACTTTTCAGCAAAAGTTCTTGCTTCTGAGCGATTTTTTTGTAAAGTTTGAATCTAGTAAAGAAAGACTTTCAAAAATGATTTCTGAAGATGCAAAAAGCCTTCAGGAGTTAAAAAATGCCCAGAGTTTTCAAGGTACTGAAGTAAAGTATAAAGATATAACACTGTCTCGGAATGATTCGAATTTACGTTTGTTTGAAGAAGACGGGAGAAAGCTTATAACTGAAATAATAGAATCTTTAAATAAACGGTTCTATAATATGACAAATGAAACCATCTTTGCAAATTTAAAAATATTTGACCCATGCTCCCTTTATGAATTGAAAGAAGATGATGAGAACAAAGTTAATAATCAATTAGAAGAACTCATAAATAATCTTCCACACAATGTAAGAAAAAACATTAATAAAGATGCATTAATCGAGGAATTCTCTGACTATAAAATGTGGACTAAAGATAAGTTAAATATTCCATGCAAAGCTGCTTGGCAGCGATTAATCGCAGAATCCAAATCTAATACGAGTTTTTATAACATCAGGAAAATTTTGGAATTTGTTATGGTTCTTCCCTTGAGCATTGCTGAATGTGAAAGGGGTTTCAGCCAACTTAATCTTATTAAGACAAACACAAGGAATCGTTTGTCACTGAATTTGATCAATGACATTCTTTTAATAAAACTGTATGGACCAACATTAGATAATTTCAATCCACAAAAAGCCATTAATTTATGGTACTCTGATGTAACACTCGGTCGAGTTAGGAGGCCTGATTTTAAAAATTTAACGAGTTAGGAGGCCTGATTTTAATTCAAGATATTATTTTAATTTTTGTATTCTTTGTTTGTGATTTTTGTATTTTCAACTTTTGTATTCATATAAGCTATATAAAAATAATTAGTTAAACATTTTTCTAGCATCCATATGTTGTAGCTTAATCAAATTTTACTGTTTTATAGAAAACCAGTTTTTACTTTGTTTTAGTGATTAACAATGATAGTGTTTTTAATATATACCCCTTACCCTTAACACATAAAAATAGGAACAATATTAATGTTAACACGGTTGTGAAAAGAAATGAGAAAATACGATACAACGTAAAATTGCAACCATGAAATGCAGTTTGGCGCCTAGAAAATAAATTGTAGGCGTCATTTGACGCCTTACTTAAAAATCCCAATTTCTAACCCTGTGTAAAACTTAAATCTATGCCGTGCCAAAAATAATCGGCAGCGTGCCACTTATAGCACTCGTGCCATAGTTTCGCCGTCCCTGCACTAGAGGAACTGACAGCATGGTCTGATCATCGTCGCTTCAGCAGACAGCCTCAGCACACCGGGTATATTTGATATCGTCCGGCAATCCTTCGTCTGTCGGCGTAGGCTATTGAATGTCTTTCGCGTCCGCAACTTCGAGAAATTCCTTTAAATATGTCTCGTCGTTTCCTTTCTGATGTTGAATTGTAATGCATTGCAATCTTGCGTAACGTCAAATACATATTTTTTTACTTATTATTGACCTTTTTTTGTTCCACTCAACGTCACACCCTTCACAACACTGCGATTTTCTCCCACTAAACGTAGTTTACGACCCCATGTTCTATGGTAATTTTTCATCCTCTTGATGCCTACTATCACACCTCTGAATCTGTCGGCCGAATTCGGCGACACTCTGCATGTAAAGTCCTAATATAACGCTTTTATGAACCGAATTTGTGACACAATTTTATGAAACGATTGTGTATAATGATTATATGAAATGAATTTGTGTAATGATTATATGAAAGGAATTTATGTAACGATCTTATGAAACTTTTTACAAATGATTAAATGCGTGTTTGTAGAACGCTGACGATAATCTAATTTAGGTATGCTGTTTTACAGTCACTGACTGCATGGTTTTTCTTGAAGGGGGTGCATTTATAGTTATTGTACAGAGCCACACAAAAGAATTCGATTACGTTACAGTCTACGGGCGGTAATGAACCTTATGCACGTGACGTCAGACGCGAGAACTGGCGGTATGTTGATCTATTATCCTGGCCCCTGTACCGCAGGGATACCAGTATGCGCAGGCGCAAATACCGTTAGCAGGCGACTTTAGCCCCCGACCCGGGTTGAGTGCATAATTTTCGGTCGGTAGTCAGAAGCTTGCAAAGCAAAGGAAGCATGCAAGGCTAAAGTAAAGTATAGTCTGCTTTATCAATGTTAGATTTTAGTGTTCTCATTTACTATTATCCTAATTTATACTTCTCTAGTTAAGTTATAATAAAATTAATAACTCATTCTCTACACTCTCAAAAAAACTTTCTTCAATTCACGGAAATTCTACTGGCAGCACTGCTGCCGGCATTTTTCCGTGAATTGACGAATATCCGTTTATTTTTTCGTCCGTTACAGAAATTAAAATGTCCGTCAATTGAAGACAGTTGGGAAAAGGCAAAAGCGGCGGACGTTGAATTCGAACCAGACATCTCAGCATTACGAGACGAGCACGCTAGCACCCAGCTATAGTTGTACAGCAACAAAACGCTTTGAAGTAAATATGTTCGCTTCAGATGTGTATGGCTGGATCAATTTCTTTAAAAAGCTTTTAAATTTGAAGTTCATTTCGGCAAGATTTCGTCTTTAATGAGATTGTGGCTGGGGTTTAATACTTTAGTATTAATAAAGTATAAAAATATGAATTTTTACATTTTTACGTAGATTACTAGAGGTAAAATACGAATGTTATATTTTTATTGGATAAGATTTTTTTTTTTTTTCGAGTAATATCGATTTTTTTCCATTTAATTTTCTTAATTAAAATATCCTTTAAATGTGTTCATTTAAAGTATATTTTAAATGCGAATATTTATTTATAAACAACTTTATAAATTAAAATTTATTTAACTTTATTCAACTTTATTCAACTTTAAAAAATAAATCGTGAGTATTTTTGAATGAATGAGAAAAGTAATTGTTATTTATTTTTAAATTCGAAAACTTTTTGTCTTTTTTTAATTAAATTAGAAATCTTAATTTATACAATTTTTGGTTTTTCATTTTTAAAATAAATTCTGATTTATTATTAATAGACCCGATACGCATGCGTGCTAGGAATGAACGGAATTTCTCCCTCTTTTTTAGACGTTTGGGGAGCATTCACGAATAAAACATGTTTTCTAGGAGTACGGAGATTATTTGTTAACAAATGAGGAATAATTTAGTGTATATTGACGAGTTTTTCTGACAGTGTAGTCATCTAAGGAAAATGCGATAAACAAAATTTTTTGCCATGAATGCGAACTAAAATTATCGTCACTGTATCCTCCCGCGCTGGCCGCTGGAAATCATGCTGGGAAATAGGAAGACAGGTCTCCTGTTACGACATAGAGCTCAACAGTAAATACCGCCAGCAGACGAATTTTAGTCCTCGACCTCAGGTCGCATGCATAAGGTCCATTACTTAAAATGCATTTTAGCGACACATTTGTAACCAGTGCGAAAATTGTATGTTACTAAGGGTTATTGTGGGATGTTCTCTATTGAAAATAGAGTTGTAACGTTTATATAGTTATTTTACTAGACAATACAAAAGAATTACGATGCAGTTCACTCTATCGGAATTTACAATTGGAAGAGCTGTTTTTTATGAACTTTATTTAACTTATGATGCTTCATGTGTAAAACTGTGTCTTCAACTAACTTTTCGGACGCATTTTAAACTCACCTCGCCGAACGAATTTTGCTCGAATTTCTAGAAAAAAAGCTAATTGTCTAATTTTTCTTCCACTAAGCTTTTTTTTAGCATTTGGAAAAATGGTTATTGTCTTCGGTCAAGGTAGGAAATCAAAAACATATCTGAAGCTTTTTATTAGTTGAATCCGCATTTTATTCGTTTTCTGATTGGTCTATACAGTAATCTGTATTTTCCCTTTACTTTCAACAGAGATGGATACTTCTGTTGCCACTATGACAAAAAAGTAATAAAAACTACAAAAAAATTAATAACTCAGAAACAAACTGAGGAACAACTTTCAAACAAATTGCATTTAAAAGTACATTTTTTTCTCTGTACGACGGTGTAAAAAGTAATATTGTGGGATGTTTAGAAGTTTAAGAATGAAATTTAATTTAAAATTGGTCCAGGAATGTTAATGTTTAATCCATGGCGTACGTAATGTATGACCAGCTCCGTAGAAGTTTAAAAATTTACAGTAGCGAAAAATGTAAAACTGAAATTTCTTTTAAAATTTGTTCATGATGGGTCCAGGAATGTTAACGTTTAATTCATGGTGTAGATAATGTATGATAACTCCGTGCGATTTTTTATGTCTTAAATTTTAGTCTTCGAAAAAATCATTTTCCAAATAGTCGTTGGCCCAACCAGTGGCCGAGAGGTTCTGCTCTCGAAGCTGGTAGACGGGAAGTGCTGGGTTCGAACCCAATCGCGCCCGTCGGCCTAATCGTTCGGAGTTTTCGTGGTTTTCTTCGAACCTTGGATTTCCAAGCGTTAATACGGGTTAGGTTCCCTTAGAAAGACCCCCACGAAGGGCACTCCTCCCTTAGGGCCTATATCCCTCGTGTTGATAATTGGCCGTCATAAACACAAAAAACCAACCAACCAACCAAATGGTCGTTGTAATTTCTTAAATTGCTTTTTATTTATTTTTTTTTTTTTTTACGCTGATAGCGCTCCTATTGTGAAATAGCATAACAAACATTTAATTTTTTTTTTCTGTTAAATGTTTTCTCATATAGGAATCATACTCAAAATTAAAATTAGGTTAAATTAAACTTTTTTTAACGCCAATAACGCTTCCTAGCGAGAAATATATTAACCAAATTCAAATAAAAGTGTTTTTTCCTTGTTGTTGTTTCACAGTATCACGACCGTACTCAAGATAAAAATCGATATTACAGATCCAATTCAATTTTCTGTTGCGTTTATAGTGCCCCGTGGGAAGAAACGGGGTAACCGAATTTAAATAAAATTTTGTATTGAAGAAAGTTTGGTGGTGGCCACAGAATAATAATTATTGTCTTTGTTTTTTAATTCAAATTATTAATATTTTATCGTTAAATGCATTTTAAAAAAGGATTTATTTTTTACTATTATTATTATACAATATATTTTTTTTTAAAGCTGCTGTAAAAAAGTTTTTTTTTTTCGTGTTTATAAACAGTTTAAACATTTTCTTTTAATTTCATTTTAATCTCTAATTTGCACAGTTTTACAAAATATGCAGAATTTTAAAGAATTATTTGTAGAAAAAGAAAGGGTGGGGGTTGTACCTCATATGAGGTTGAACTGAAAAAAAGGCGAACTGCGCATATTTTTATTCCTACATCACCTACACTCTAAAATTGGGAGGAGTGAAAAGTTCACTCTTTGAAAGAGTGACATGCATTTTCTCTTTTTGGAGTGAATTTTATAAAAATACACTCCTTAAAGAGTGGGATTTTCCACTCTCTAGAAAGGAGTGAGATATTTCACTCCATTGTCAAGAATGGGATTTTCCACTCCCTAGAAAGGAGTGAGATATTTCACTCCAATGTCGAGAGTGAATAGTCACTCCTCTGAAAGACTGAATATTCACTCTAAGCAGGAGTGAGTATTGGGTATTATAATAATCAGCCAATCAGAACAGCCTTTTTTAAGATAAGAGAAAGACGTCCGCCATTTTAGAAATGAAATATACCGATATTATTAAAGCGATTATTTAGGGAACTTTTATCTTCATATAAAATTAAATGTAATTAATTCATAAAAGTTACAGAATGATATGCGTTCGAAAAGGTCTTGCGGTTTCAAACTTCAATGACTTTTATCTGCAGAGCGCGCGAAAAGTATCTCGAAGGTTGACTCATATGCATTGCTTGCAATATTTTTACTCCCGTTTCCAGTCTGTGAAGTGTGTACACAGAGAGTCTTCACAGTTCTACACAGTGAAGTTCAAAGTATTAAACAAAGAGTGTCTCATTTGAGCCAATAAAACTCAAATCAAAGGATAATTTTGAAAATTTCGGCTCAACTCTGATTTTCGGACGACAAGGAAACCGATCTCTAATTTTATATATTCGTATTACTCATCATCTAATCTGAAAAGCAAAAGTATACGATACATTTTTTTAAGGTAAGAGAAAGGCGTTCATCCTTTTAGGATTAAAACATTTTGATATTATTTACGAAACCTAAAGGTGAGTCTTATTTAATTTTAACCTTTTATTCCTGGTAGAATTTGTAAGTTAGGATTATGAGTTAAATAGCTATGATACACGTAATTATTGACAGTAAAAAATAAAGCATGATACTTACGGGTCCTGTCCCTGCCGGCGAAGACACTCACGAGCTAATGCTAATCCTATGGGGAGGGATTTTTCTATTATCTCGTTTGCATTTCGACATTTTTAATTTTTTTTTTTTTTTTTCTTTTTGCATTGGATAGCCGAGGTCCGTCTCTACAGCGAACCTTGGTTACTTTTTTGATTTTGGTCGCAGATATTTTTAATAAAGTTACTTTCATTTTCAAAACCGGTTCTGAAAATGAAAGTGTCATTCTAAAAAATATCTGCAACCAAAATCGAAAAAGTAACCAAGGTGCGCTGTACAGACGGACATCGGCTATCCAATGCAAAAAAAGTATTTAAAAATGTCGAAATGCAAACGAGATATTAGAAAAATCCCTCAGCATAGGATTAGCATTAGCTCGTGAGTGTCTTCGCCGGCAGGGACAGGACCCTTAAGCATTGAAATAAAGTGTTTTTTATGCCTGGTATGAAGTTTATAGATAAAACTGCTTTAGTATATATTTTTTAATGATCATAGTGTCATTTATATATAATATAAGATTAAATATATTTTAAAGAGAGAAATAACTAATTTTACATTAAAAATGTTTTTCAAATAATAAGAACAGTACTTATGCAGTCATTTCTTTTCTTTTTATATTTTCATCTTTTTAGATGCATTCATATTTATATAAATACGTAGCACCTATAGTCGTCGTTTGGTCTGTCTGTCTGTCTGTCCGCATATAACAGAGCAAAAACCACCCAACCGAATGGTCGGAAATTTTAAATATATAATTGCTGCAAAATTTTGTTGAGTCATTTCATATTTTATGTAAATCAGATGTATAGTTTAATGACAGGGACAGTCAAAAGTTTTCCGTTACATGACGGCCAATAAGAAAAAAAATATTTCAAGTGCATTTTAATGATGTTACAGCCTTTCAAACAGAATGAAATTGATATGCACTTTGAATGTGTACTAAAATATACATTCAGAACAGTATGCGGTGCAAAAAATACTTATTAAAATATTTATAGTACAAACGCACCACATTTGCCACGCTTGACGTGAAATTTCCAACTCGTTTAAATTTCCTAGATCAATTTTTCCCTATAAAACATGCGCAATTGTTTAGCCCATATTCCCAAAATACAATATAAACTGGAATAAAAATGTTAAATTACATATGGCTTATCATATAATTTTCACGATTATGTTAAGGAATATATTTAAAAGAAAAATATAAACATATTCCACAGAACTTAAAAATATAGTCTCCATGTTCATATTTAATAAAACAATGAGAGATCACAACACACAAAAAGAAATCTTACACTATCTTAATATTTACATCTACCTTAGAACTTATTAAAAAAAAAAAAAGTTCGTTGATAAGCATAACGGAAAAATTAAAAATATTTTAGAACAATAGGGTTCTGCAAAATAGTGCTACAAAGATAAGACTTTATATTTAAAACAAAAATTAAAATGAAATTACAAGTTATCATATAACATCCATCTACAGTCATTAATAAAACTTTAAAAGTAACTAAAATGCAGTAAACAATAACGTTCGATTAGATTTAAATTCAGTAGCAATGAATTTTGAGAACTAAATATTTCAAATCTGAGTTACATATGAAAAAAAAAAGAACATAATTAACGTATGTTAAATACATAAAGAACATAATTAACGTATATACCTATATTAAATTAAATTATTAAAATACTAAATTAAACACATTAAATTATTAAAATACTAAATGGGTATCTAAAAAGAAAAAAATAACATTAACTGATTAAGATTCTGTTAATTACTTGCCCTTATGGGCATTTTAAAAATATCATATATTTATAGGGCATGCAATGAAAGCAAACACAATGGATAAGATTGTAATAAAATATTTTAGTTTTTTTTCTGTCAGTAATCTAATTTAATCCATATGTAACTTTCGCTGAATTTTTGCTTAAAAGTTCAGTTAGTGCTAACAACTATGGATTAAATAAATATTTCTAATAAAGTATTTTATTCCCAACTTTACCACGCTTATATCTATTTTCATTGCATGCTGTAAAATATGTGATTCTTTTAAAATACCCATAAAAGCAAAATGAAAAAAGAATTGACTTCATAAAAATGAACATTCACTCCTACCAGAAGTGAAAAAACGCACTCCTTTAGGAAGAGTGAATAGTCACTCCTCCGAAAGAGTGATTATTTACCCCTGTTTAGAGTGAATAGTCACTTCCCAGGAGTGACTATTCACTCTTTCAGAGAGTCAAAAATTTCACTTTTACTCAGAGTGAATAGTCACTCTAAAGAGGTTGGGCATATTTTGAGTCTGCGATAGAGTGACTATTCACTTCTCCAGAGTGATGAGTCACTCCTTTTTGTTCAGAGTGTATAAATCTGATATGAAGTTCCATACTGCTTATGATATACAGCAAAAGACAGCGCAACCATTTGTTTTTAGAATTTTCGGTTGGGAAATCCGCGTCTGACAATTTTTTTTTTTTTTGGTTTTGTGTAAGAGAACATTTTCTCAAAGAATTTCTGCTCTATGATTTAAACAAGAACGCAACCAATTATTTATTTATTTACTTATTTTACTATCTTATTATTGTAGTAAGATGTCCAAAGTTTAAACGATTACAAAAAACTATTGAATAACTCTTTAGTATAATTTTTAGTGCTTGCAAACGTGTTATATCACAGACATTTTGTAATTTTGTTGTAAATGTAAGATTTTTAAAAATCCAACATTATTTGTTCTTTATTATTCATTTAAAGTTTATTTTAAGTACAAAAAGTTTTTTTTTCATTAATTCAAAATTAATTCATAGGCGAGATTGTTAAAAAAAAGAAACTTTAGTGAAGTGTAAAAAGATAAGCAATAGGCATTACCGTAAAACCTGCACATGCACAAAATTTAGGGCACTTGTTCAATATTCGGGGACTACTGTTTCCTATTATGTTTGAAAATCCGTATTTAAAAGCATAAATATGTTCGTGAATAACGCTGACGTCATATCGATGGCGCAGAGATCTGAGCAAAACAGTTACCTTTTTTCGGAAATGTAATTATTTCTAAACATCGTGTAATTTTAATTTTTACACCGTCAAATTGGAAAAAAAAATACTTTCAAATGTAATTTGTTTGAAAACTGTATTCCAATTTACTGGTTTTTTATATTTTAAAAGTAATTTTCTAGCAAGGATTTTTTTTTTAAATATCTATATCGCGTGTAGCTCGATGACGGAAGATGCACTTAAAACAATATAAAAAGTCCAACGTTTGTTCCAACTAATATTCTATAATGAAATTAAGATTTCATCAATGAATAAATAAAATAATATAAAACACAAATTTAACAGATATGAAATCGAATTACGTACAACACTGAAATAATCAGAATAAAAAAGGCAGCAGTAAGTCGGAAATCTTCGGCTACTAACTCCTGGCATTAGGCTGATACGAAAGCATCGTTTTTAATAAATTTTAAATCTTTCTTTGAATACATAATTGATACACGTATTTTTCATATAAAAATGATTTTTGCGGCTATCAGAGATTCATTCTAAAAAATATAGTTATACTATTTGTATATTATATCTGTTAAGGTTTTCGAAACAAGAAAACCTGGGTTAGATCCCCTGGTTAATTATAAAAAATAACTTTTTTTTTGTTTCTTTTAGAATTATTATTGGAAAGCTCTACACTCCTGAACGAGCTGAAAAAATAAGAGAAGGAAGATGGTGAAATTTACTTTGTTTCCGAAGACGTAGACTTATGCATTTTATTGATACTGTTTTTTCTAGTTCTGGTTACAAATAAAAACTACATATTGCTAAAAAAAAAAGACTTGAAAAGTATATTGCACATTATTTATACCACATACATACACAATTATAGTTTTTCGGTTTTTTTGCGTTTGGTGTGATTTTTTTCCCTGTGTTTAACTTAATGTGCTGGTTGTTATACAGTGTGCCCACTCTCAACAGTGTCCAATGGCTAATTCCTAAACCGTTAGCCATAGACATATAGTTCCAATTACAAAAACGTTTTAAATGAGGTAAAAAATTATTTTAGAAACCGTTTTGATTAATAAAAACATTTCTTAAAAAGTTACGAAATTTAAATTTTTATACGCCCCCCCCCCCCGGTCCTGTAAAGGATTTTTAGTAAATTTTACTATTACACTAACAAGTAAGACCAAAAAAAAAAAAAGGGGGGGGGGTACTACTTGATTATGCCGTCGACCAAAAAACTATCGCCAAACTATAAGATTAAATGCCAATAATGGCTGATCGTAGATGTCACATTCACTTGACATTAAGGGTGTTCTCAAAATCTAAAAGGACAACTTTATGGCATAAGTTGTAATTTATTTTTGTTTGGAAATGCATGATATAAGCAGGTGTTGTTGTTCAGAAACTATGTAATCAAGCTGTTTTTTTTTTTTTTTTAGATTTTTTTTTGCAAACGCGATAGATTTTTTCAGAAAATAGTGTCAAAGTGGGCGTTTTGAACCGAATTTCCTCGCGAAAGAAGAAAAACCTCTCAAGAAATGATGAAAAACATGTTTGTCACGTGATCAAAATCGCTTATAACTCAATCGGTAATTGAATTATCAAAAAATTAAAATCACAGTTCAATTCCAAATCGCTTCCATGGTCAGGCTTTCCACTTTTATATCTTTCCGTTAAAAAATGAATTTGTAAATGTGTCAAAACTTTTTGCGCTTGTTGAGCAGAGCAGTTGAGAACAGCCTTAAACACGTTACGCGTGTTTGGTTACGTCATTAAGTGATTTTTAATTCGACTTTTTATTTGTATTTTTATTGATGTTTAGTAATTTATTTGTACTTTCGTTATTTAAAATAAAAATTATGTCAATTTGTATAATTTGGCAAAATTGGTCGACGGAGTAATCAAGTCGTACCGAAAAAAAAGTACCATTCATCCGTGCAATACTAAAATTGACAGAGTTGTGAAACTTTTAATTGCATTATTTAAAACAATTTTTTGCATCTGAACTCTGAACACGAATGAGTTGGGCTATACTTCGAGGGATCGTACACAAAGTACTTAAAGTGTTAGAAGGATCTATTTAGTCTGTACATTTCTGCATTGTAGCAGAAGGGAGTCACTTCGAACAAGTTTTAAAATAACTTTAATTTTTATTAGTTAAATTTAAGATTAGATAATCTAATAGCATTTTAAAATATGTATCAGTTTGTAAAGAATTGCGACTGTTGCTTTTCATCCTTCAATCTCGCTGTTTTCTCTCGTGCGCCAAAGGTCCTCATGATAAATAAGTACCATATAATTTTGTCAAGTTTAATTAAAAATCACAATATCATGAGACCTTAGAATTAAAACCCTGGAATTCTAAATTAAACCCGTTGACTTATTATTATTATTATAGCCACCGCAGTGGCGTGGCGTCCGGTCATCGCTGGATGCGGCGATGACCAAGCAATATTTTAAAACTCTTAATAAGCTTTTAAAACTCTACGATCCAGTTTTAGCAGAACATTTGGAGTTCATGTATAAGTGAAGGTAAGATTTAAAGTTTCTTTTTTGAACATTCAACCATTGAATTATAGAGTTAATAATTTTTCACCACAAATTTAAATAATTGCGATGACCACCGAAACTTTTCACGCCACGCCACTGAGCCACCGGTATGCTATTTTTTCCCCTACCTATTAATATGTCGTCTCCAAAAAATAACGTTACGTTGTATAAGCCACCCGTAAAACAAAGCAGATGTATCATTGTATGGAATAATCTCTACTGCATTTTTTTAAACTTCTAAGCATCGCACATTTTCAATTTTTATACCGTCGTATTGTGAAAAAAAAGTACTTTTAAATGCAATTTTTTTCAAAACTACATCTCCATTTATTTTTGAGATATTATTTATTTATTTATTGTTTGTAGTTTTTAACACCATTTGTTTAATTTTGGCAACTCAAATACCCCATTTCTGTAGAAAGTAAAAGAAAAATAGTTGAAAAATCACTGAGCTCCATATATATTGGAGATCAGTGTGAAAAATAGCAATTATATCTTTTTGTTGCCATTTTTCTCATAAAAACTGAAAAAAAAATGTAATTAAAATGCGTGCTATTTTGAAAAAATATAAATGAATGATTTCTGATAAAACATGTAGCTATTATAAACTAAATTTAATTTTAAGTATCTATATTAATAATACAAAAAATGAAGGTATGTGAATCATTAGATAGCCGATTTTTTTTGTCGAGTTTCTTGAATGACGAAATCTCTTTTTTTTTTTTGGATTTGTGTATTATTCAGCGATATTCACGTCCTGTGCATATTTTACTGTAGATGTTGTTCAAGACTGAATCGTAAATGAGGAGTTCTTTAGCGGATGCGGATGACGTCATTTTATATAAAATAAAAGTACGTGTTTGGAGTATTAAAACTGAGCTATCTATATTTAGATACATATATATATTTTTTTTTTCATCGGGGGCGACACTAAATTCTCAAAAAGCAGAATTCCTGTTTTCTAGGTTTTTATTATTATTATTATTCTTAATTTTTTTTATTGGTGATTGAACTATACTGACGTTAGTTTCATAATCGGATTTGCAGTCAAGGTTGACTTCAAACACGAGCGAGATACGCAACTGCGTGGTAAATTGTATAAATATGGAAGCAAACGTAAACTATATAAACATGATTTATTTAATTAATTATGCAAACTGCAGTTATATAAAAGTTGAGGCAAATATATTTTTAAAAGTCCGTTGCAAAGGTTTGCCAAATACACACACACACGCGAAAAAAAAAAAAAAAAAAAAAAAGAGCGAAAAGAAAAGGAAACGACAATGAATTTAAATTTGAGCCAAGCCATACTCTCTAAAATAAGACAATTGGCTGCAAATCCGATTGGGGAACATTTACAGATTAGGATAAATAGAGTATCTGCAGATAGTTGATCTATTAATGATACTTTCAGTTTACAGACATCCCCTCGCAAGTCCAGCATACCAGAAAATTATGCTCAACTAACGGTCTTCATTTTTCATTTTTTTATGCTGAATAAAATAGCCTATATAGCATACGGATAATTATGAGGTCCGGATTAAATTTCAATGGAATTTAAAAGTAGATTGAAACAGATGCTGTATATTCCCGCGGCCGCCATCTTGGATTTTTTCTTGGTGTAAAAACCCCTTTTCCGCCAATTAGTAAATGTCGCCAAGCAGCGATTTATGCGCATGTTACGCTTAACGGGGTTGCCAGAACACGTTACTCGTCGGGATTGCCTTATCGATAAATGCCAACAAAAAATCGCCAAGAAATCCAAGATGGCGGCCACGGGAATATACAGAATCTAAGCTAGCAGATTTCTTACATATTACATATTGAATACTAAAACTTGAATGTTAAGAAATATTTTTATTATTATGAACAAGATCCCTTTATCATAGTAATGTACTATCAGAAGGGGTTTATTATGGTAAGGCTCTCTTGATCAGTTATATTATTTTATGAACAGTTGTATTCATAGTAAGATTCGATAAGTGTTGTGACAATATTTTTAGAATGTTTTAACAGACAGTTCATTCACTGAAGATCTAATTTCAATATTTTAAAAAGTACTATGACTGAAATAACTCTTACATTGAACTAATAGGTCGACACTGTTTTAGTAATTTTCGTACATTTTCAATAAGACAAACATTTGCATTCAATAAGGCTTGTTTTTTTGCTTCATCCATTCCATGGTACACATAATCATACAAATTACGGAAATTAGATTCTTCTGCTTCTTCTACTTTCTGTTTCGTCTTTCTTTTACAATTATTTTCTTTTTTTACTTCTTCTACTTTCGCTGCAACTTCAATAGCATCTCTTTCAATGATTTGCTCTTCACTAATATTTTTAGATTCTGAACTTTCATCGATCGAATCTTCTGATTCAAGATCTTGAATTCTTTCTAAAGCATCTTTGGCTTTTTTTATTCGTTTCATCTCTTTATCATAATCAATAACTTCGTTACTTCTAATCATAACTCTTCTTATTTCTTCTTTTTTTTCAGTAGAATATTCGAGAACTATTTCGTCTTCTGCTGAAGTGCATTTTGAGACAGACATAAAAGTAACATTGGGGCACAACAAAAGCGCCATGCAGTCATAAACATTATCTTCAAATGATTCCTCCTTTTTTGAAATGTCTGCAAATTTACTAGCGTTCTCACCTGATACTATATTGATTCCTGCCGTAAGTAACTTCTGAATTAATAAATCAGAAGTCATCCATGTTGAATCTATTTCTGACAGTATTAAATCGTTGTCAGGATGTAAGAACGTTACGGTATAACCATGAATAGAAACTCGTATATCAATTTCAAATTTGGGGCCACTTAAAGAAAACATAACATCATCACTTGCTTTTAACATCCATTTTTTGTATGGTAAATTTAGATATTTCTTCTGTAACATTACAAATGTTCCGAACTGATTCGTTCTGAAGGATATTTGGCTAGAATCTTTTTTATAGTCTGCGCAAAATATACAGTTTTTGGAGTATCCGCCTTTTTCCGGAAAATATCGGGCTGGTTCAGGGGTACTCAAGTACATAACTTTGTTCGGTAATTTAAACTGAACAAATATAGCATTATCTAGTTCATATTGAAATCTTCTTTTCTCATATACACTAACTATATATGGCGTGTCGTCATCGAGTTTTCTTGGAGGAACAATTTTTCTTTTATATTGAATTCTTCGCAACTTGGGTTCCTCCCTGTGAATATACGTGATATTTCCTATCCGAACGTTTAGCTGTGGCATTGTATACAGATCAAAATGAAAATCACCACCAACAATAAAATATTCATCCGGATCAACAATTTGCGCACCAGCCTCCAGTAAAGAAGGCATAAGAAATGGATCAAATCCAGGAAATTGTATCTTACTTAAATGTTCATTCGTTATTATAGATGCACGTAACTTTCTTTTATTACTTTGAAGTACTTCATTCTCTTTTTCCGTGGATGTTATTTCCCCCTCTTCATTAAGATTTTCATTCTTAGTACGAACTATTTCATTCTCTTTTTCTGTGGACGTGATTTTTTCCACTTTATTAAGATTTTCATTGTTAGCTTCATCATTTAGATCACCTTGATTTTCAATTTTTTTTATTTCCTTAACATCTTCTCTTATTTCAAATGTTTCTTCCGTTGCATTCAAAACCTCACTTACGACTTCTGACAATTTTTCTTCCTCAGAAACACGGGTATTTATAACTTTTCTATCCCTCTCTATTTTACCTTCGAGTATTGGTTTTTGCAAGGATACTTGGTTAAACTGCGTATGCAAAATGCGCACTACGCAGTTTTCCTGGATAATATCCATAGGTAAAGTGAAACTGAAGCCGAGTTTGCTCATTCCTTGTTTTCGAACCGCTGCGTACAAATTACCCCATAAACAAAGCGTTATTAAACAATCACCATCATCATTATCTTTTGTTCCATACTCTATGTTTTCACTTTTAGGATTTATATATTTCTCACCATTCTTTAGCAACATGTATGACAGATAATTGAGCTTCTCAACTACCGTTTCTTGTACGTTATTGATACCCTCTCTCCACAAATTCCGTTGATGTTCCGTAGTATGCAGGCAGACGGCAATAGCAGAATGAAGCATGTCAATAATTTTTAAGCATGTACGACATTTTTCAAATATCAACGCTTCATCGAAGTCGTCTTCATCCTTCCATTCTGAAAGATAAGCATTAACAACAGGGAGCTGAACACAGTCCATCTCTTTCGCGCCATATAAATAATTATTCCACTGCATCTCTTCCCAGAATTCTGCAAGGTACTTTAAATATGCTAATGTTATTTCTTGCAATCTCGAGTCTAGCTTTCCTTTCCGATGATTTTTTTCATCATACTCTGAATTATTTCGAATTTTTTCATCTTCACAGACAAGTTCTTCTGATTTCACTTCGTTATTTTCACTTTCAGCCATTTTTTAACGGTTTTAAATCTTTATGGTAAAACTCGTGTTGGTGCTATTTCGTTTTATCAATTTATGTTTTCTTAATTAAAGACATTTATTAGCCTCCGTGGTCCAGATTCTGGACCATGGAGGCTAATAAATGCTTTAATGACATGAACTGTTGTATATTTGACGAAAAATGCATGTATGTTACATGCGATCAGAAATCTTAGACCATTAATGCAGTATTAATTAAATACAGCATATAGGTTTTTCGATAAAGGATATAAGCGATGAATATAAAACACCGCTGTAAAATAATCCAGATAAATAGTAAACATAACAGAAAACTTCACTGAAGCGCAGCGGGCCGACTATGAATGAAGCTTCCTGTATCCACTCTAATCTGATAATGAAATGATGATTTCTCAGATATGGTTTGATCAATTACTATGTAACTTATCACAAAGATATAAGCAAGACAGTGGTAATAACATGGCCAAATTTTTTAAATTCGATCTGTGGCTTGAATAATTAGAGTTAATAACTTCTAATGCAAACTCAGTGAGCAGAAATCTTCCGTAATCAGGGTAGGTGTATTGGTGAATATAGACGTCGGTCGGCCCTTCCCCCGACTATCGCCAAGAGCAATGAATAAGTTCCAGTTTGAAGCCGCCTAGTGCCTTGATATCGTTAAACACACCAACCTTTCCAAATTAACACATTGATGATGATGTCTTATCATTCAGGGGAAATCGTTTTACAATTTTTTATGTGGTCTAGCTTCCATAGTCAGACTACCTTCTCAACAGTCTTCAGTCGTCTGGTCAGTCTCAGTCGACCGCAGTATATAAGTGCGTCGGTTTTAATTCGCGATTAGATGAATATTCAGCAATGAAGTTTAGTTGTAGTATTTAGTTTAATAAAATATTTTCTTTCGATTGTGGCATTTTCTTAAGAGCTATTTTCAGTAGTGGCGCGATAAATTCTCTGAATTTCATAGACACAAGGCAACCTGCTGCTCTTCAATTACGAGTACGTGATTCAACCTAGTAAAAGTATTATTACACAAGGCGTCAAAGTTGTCGCAACTTTTGGGCGATTCAGTGTTAACCTTTGGCTTTAAAAAGAGTTGCTCTAAAAACAAGCAACTTTTTATTGTTAGTGCAATTTTGTCACCTTTTAATGTTCATCGAAAGGAACAAGGAACAATATCACGTGGCACTCTACCAAATGAAATCCCGTGCAATAGCACTTTAAGAATCAGAATATTTTGGAAAGGTGCAATATTTCGAAAGTTTTTTAGAGAGAGTGGATTGGCGGTGGAGGGAATTGAACCAGGGATCTCATGATCAGTAGGCGAGAACGTTAGCGTCTATCAAAAGGCCAAGCCAGTTACTCTAAGCTAGTAACTCGCTTTATACTGATCAAGTGAGATGAGATCGCTACACACTCCACACTGGCTGCAAACGCACCATCCTTCTAACTGTTATCAGTGTCGGCATCGTTTGTTATCGCCACGCGGTGTCTTTGATTTTTAATGACTTTAAAAGGAAAGGGACTGATGTCCTGCAAAAGAGAAACCTTTCCTTCAAGTAGAGTCGAGCTCCTTATCTCCTGATCCATTGTTGATTCCCCTCATTCTTTTGTGAATAAACCGCAGAACCGTCCAGAATAAAAGATTTTCAACGAAAACTGGAGAAGGATGGCAAAACACGCGTCTGTATGCAGCCTTAGTGAGGAAGACATCTTGTTGACGCCTGAGGAGCGATATGTACTCGTAAGTGATGCTGTCGTAATCACGTATGATGCGTGGGATGACAGGGATAGGCTTTGTGCTGTGAACGCTTCACGGGCTTTTGGGTGTAGGGGATGATTTATTTAGTGCTGCCATCTGTTGGTTATGAGATGAGATGATTGCTGTTGAAGGTTATTGAAAGCTGCGTGTTTGTCGGCCCACCAATTTAGAGAGAGAGGATTGGCGCCGGTGGGAATTGAACCAGGGATCTCATGATCAGTATGCGAGAACGTTAGCGTCGAGCAAAAGGCGAAACCAGTTGCTCTAAGCTAGTAACTCGCTTTATACTGGTCAAGCGAGATGAGATCGCTACAGTTTCAACAAAGAACTCGACTTCCAAATGGTACAACCCTCCATTACACATATACAAGTTTAGTGATTTAATTTAAATACTTATTAAAAACCATGAATATAGAAGAATAGGGGTGCCAGTTTTTTCTTAAAATTCTAAAAATGGAAAATTTTTATTCACATTATTAATTTTCGTTTTATCACTCTACCATCGTGTTTTGCAATCTACTCAACTATGTTGCCAGTAATGTGTTTTTTAAATAATTTGTCTTTATACTCTTAATTAAATCACAGTTGTAATTATTATTTTTTAAATTGTATAGATATTACATATTTTCTATCAACATTGTTTAAAATAATTTGCAGCCACATTTTTCATTATGTTTCGATTATGTGCTTTTAACATTAGAACTTCCAAATTTTAAACCTGCATAATTCCTAAAATTACTTAACTGAATCATTTTTTGATTGATATCCTAAAGTAAATTTTACGGAAAAAGCAAAATATTATGTCGAAAATGGGTGTTCGTATTGAAAATGTCAGAGTTTGGTACAAATTCACTGTGAAGACGACCCCTAAGTTTATTTTTTTAAGCATAAATTTAAAGACGGCACAATTTCCCAGTCTTTCGTTTGTTTCTGCTACGATTTGGAGATCTAAATATATGGAGTCTCTTTGGGCAGACAGTAGTTTTTAACCCTTTTGAATATATTTGAAATTTGATAAGTACAGTCGGACCTCTATTTAACGAAGTCGCTAAATCCCCCAAAAAAGTTCGTTATATGGAAAATTCGTTAAATAGAGAGTCACCTTTTAGAACACTTAAAACTACATAAAACATGTCCATAAACACTAAATATAATTTTAAGAAGTAATTAACCACACTTTTTTTATAAATTATATCTATTTGTTTTATTTATTTTACCCATCTAAAAGAAATCTGCAAGGGAAATAAGAACGAAACAAAACATTTTCTGGAAATACATTGTATTTTCAGCTAAAAAATTGATCTTACATTAAAATCACGATTTTTAAATATACTTGATAAGCTGCTTGGAGGAATACCAAATTTTAAAGCAGTATTCTTTTTCTTCACGGCTTTATCCACCACATCAAGAGTATTTTTTTTCTTTTTTTTTTATGCTCAAGCACTTTGGCTTTGACATTTTCGGGCTACAAGAACCGAAATTACCAACACGACTGATCATGATCAACAATCTAGAAAACGGGAGATTCTAAGGACACGGGGCAGCTTCATTGAGGTTTAAAAGGGGATATTGAAAGTTTGCACTTCTTGGATGAAAAGCAAAGAATCACAGCGATTTTACTGTTCTCGGTGAGCTAGGTGCCTGATAAAACTTGGTCTTGGTCATTGATCATCATAAAATGTGTTAAAAGAAAAAATAAGTTTGAAATGTCCAGCAATATTTTGCGAAATACGGAGAAAAAAAATTA
Organism: Maratus speciosus; assembly: GCA_963932465.1. Classification (NCBI taxonomy): domain Eukaryota; kingdom Metazoa; phylum Arthropoda; class Arachnida; order Araneae; family Salticidae; genus Maratus; species Maratus speciosus. The sequence continues at coordinate 606,825,983 of OZ010788.1, read as the reverse complement.
GATCCCAAGAAAAAGTTCGTTAAATAGATAATGCACTTCGCTATTTGGAGGTTATTTTACGAAGAAGTTTGCAAAATGTTCTTCGTTCCAAGTAAAAGTTCGCAAAATAGAGAAATTCTCAAAATAGAGGTTCGTTAAATAGAGGCCCGACTGTATTTATCCTTTTGGTTTATCTGGTCTAAATCTCGTAAATATACTCTGATTGCCATATATTTATATGATATACAGGTTCACGATAGAATGTTTACTATTGTAAATGAAGTGTGTAGCATATATAGAATATAGTTCGTTTACAGAAGCACACATAATAATTCCGTTGCATAATGGTCTATGGAGAAAAAACGTTTGCGGTAATTTTAATTATCCACATGATCTTTCACATAATGATCTATAGCTCGAAAAAATTTGGTTACAGGACGGAGTATCTAGTCTAGATTATAAAGGACAAACGTGTCTGTGCGTAACGCTGACGTCATTTTGAGGGTTAATACATTTCAAAACTTTAATTGAACGAATTATTGCTATTTTTCATACAAATATCATTTTTAGGTGCGTTCGTAATTACAGTAAAACCCCGATAATTCGGATTAATTGGGACCAGACCCAATCCGGATTATCGAAATTCTGGATTATCCGGAGAATGAGAAAAAATGAAATAAAATAAAACATACTTACAGAAAATCACCTTTATATTAAATATATTGAATATTTACAGACAGTAAAAAATGTTTACTTTGTAATTATAAAGTTTGCAATCTTCTGCTGTGCCAGTTTTGTATACTTTTTGCGGGCCACACGGTCACGCATCCGCTTGAAGCATAAGCAGTTCGTTGGGTGTAGTCTCCACAGGACATTCAAAAGAAACCATTAATTGTTCTAAAAGAGATGTTGCTTCATTATGACTAATAACTTTTGGTTGATCATCATTGATAATGATGTTTTCATCTGTATCATCTTCATTTTCATTTTCTTCAGTTGTGCACAAAGCGATTATTTCGTCATCTATAGGTGAGGCGTAACCTTCATTATTTTCTGCTTCTAACGAACTGCTAATGTCGCTGATATCAACATCTGAGCAACCGTCAACTTTTTTTAACATGCTCACAAAATCTCCAGGTGTAATTTCTCTTTCATTCTCGCTTATTCTTCCTTCTGTTTCAAGCTTATTATTCGAGAAGTCACAATTTGCAGGTCATAAATTCTTCAACGACTTTCGGAGAGTACTCTCAGCATCCTGATCCCAAGATTCAGCAATCATATAGATTACTTTCTTGATATTGAATGATTTGAGAATCTCTACCACTCCATGTTCTCCATCATCTTCTAAAAGTTCATTCAGCATTTGTCGTTTATAAACTTTCTTAATGTTCTGAAGAACTCCTTGATACATCATTGATATAAAGATACCTTGATACATTTAATTCATCATAGCACAGCCACCTGTTGGGCGATTTACACCAAAAATTTATCAGCACCATTTTATATCCAAGTCTAACTGAATCTAAAGTTTTGTGAAATTTCGTGCATTAGTTCTTGAGATAGAGCTATTGCAATAATCATGCATAATGCAGCATAGCAACGCCACCTGTTGGGCGATATACACCAAAAACTAATCAGCACCAGTTTATATCAATGTCTAACTGAATTTAAAGTTTTGTGAAATTCTGCGCATTAGTTCTTGAGATAGAACGCCCAAAAAATTTTTGTCACATACAGACTCGCAGAATGACAGAGTGACAGACAGACTTACAGCGAGACATTTTCTAAAAACCCTCAAATCGTGTTCAGAACATTCTACCGCTTAAATCCATCGAAAACCGGAAGTCGACATTTTTCACGAATCCAATACTTTCTTCTTGTAAAGATAGAAGAAAGTAAAAATGTTTCAAAGCATCGTAAGTCGACAAATTTTGATTGTATCAAAATCAAATTTTTACTGGTCTACTTGTTGCAGAACGGAGCAAGTTTACCTAAATATAACTTATAGGACCCGAGGGAATGCTTAAAAATTTACATTCGTAATTTTAGCCCTTTCGCGACGAGCGTCTTTTGCAGAATTTTTAATCTTTTGTCACAGGTTTTTGAAAACAGAAAATTTTGCCTAATTTAATCGGGAAAATGCCCTTATTAAATAAGGCAAAATTTACAATAAAAAATAACTAGTGAGTATAATCATGGATTCTGAGCAACCTTATGCGGCACGTATACGTGACGCTCGTCCCCAAGGGGTTAAAAAAATGATTATTATGATGACGTAAATAGATTTTCATATAATGAATAACAGCATTTGAAATATTTTTACTTTCTTCTACCTTTATAAGAAGAAAGTATTGGATTCTTGGAAAATTTCGACTTCCGGTTTTCGATGGATTTATACGTTTTAGAAGATCCTGAACACGATTTGATGGTTTTTAGAAAATGTCTGTCTGTCACTCTGGGAGTCTGTATGTTACAAAAATTTTGTGGGCGCTCTATCTCAAGAACTAATGCTCGGAATTTCACAAATTTTTATATTCAGTTAGACCTTGATATAAACTGGTTCTGATTACTTTTTGGTGTAAATCGCCGAACAGGTGGCGCTGCTATGATGTATTTTTCACGATTTCCGCAATAGCTATATCTCAAGAGCTATTGCACGGATTTTCATAAAACTTCAGATTCAGTTAGTCCATGATATAATTTGATGCTGATTACTTTTTGGTGAAATTCGCTCAACATGTGGCGCTGCTATGCTGCATTATTCCTGATTATCGCAATAGCTCTATCACAAGAACAAATGTACTAATTTTCGTCAAACTTCAGATTCGGTTAGTCCCTGGTATAAATTAATGCTGTTTAACTTTTGGTGTATATCGCCCCGACAGGTGGCATTTCTATGCTGCATTTTTCAAGATTTCCGCAATAGCTGTATCTTAAGAACTAATGTATAAATTTTCATCAAGCTTTAGATTCAGTTACTCCCTAAATTGGTCCTAATTAGTTTTTGGTGTAAATCGCCCAACAGGTGGCGCTGTTATGCAGAATTTTTTACGATTTCCGCAATAGTCCTATCTCAAAAAGTAATGCACGGATTTTCATCATACTTCAGATTCAGTTAGAAGTTAACATAAGTTGTTGATTATTAGATTTTGGTGTAAATTATCTAACCTGATATGCTGTATTTATCAGGAAATATTAACGTTTATGAGATAGAAGAACGTTTTGCGATTGCCACATGCGACTAATTGAAATTGGAACTATAGCTCTAAAACTAAAAGGAATTGGCTATAGGTGAACGATAAGAAAAGACATCCAGTATATTAGCTGATGCTGTGTTTTTGAACTATTAATATAATTCGAAACTAACAAAGCTCATTTTTTGACCTTGCAATTTGTAAATAGAATGACTTATTTATCATGAAATATTAGTATAAAGCAAAAGTTTTAATAAAAAGTTATCGCAGCTGTGAATGAGTTAATAAATTATACTAAGCCACTGGACATACGAGAGCATCTGGCTTAGTAATATTTTTTTTTCTCTAATGAAATGAAATATTCTCGATTATAAAGACATAATATAACTGTAACATAAATATAGATTTAAGAATAACACAGGACTGCATTAAAAACATTTTTTATAAGATTAAATGATGTTTCTTATGTAATTTTGGACGCAGAATACGAAAATCATGCTAAAAATTGCGTATCACGTAGCAATTTTTCACTAACTCGATTTTTCTCTACTTGATGAAAGCATATGTCAGTACAGTATACTTGATTGTGATTTAATCTTTGTAATTTGATTTCGGAAACGCTAGGTTATTTGTTCATGCTACAATTGTTTACATTTCATAGCTGTGTATTTTTATCGTAAATTTGTATCTTTTAAATCAATTTTAAACTTTTAATTTAACACTTAACAGATGAATGCCGCCATATAAGCGGCATTGACGCTCTTACCAAATTTATTCGCTTGGCACCACTTTTTTTTAAAGAAACACCTTTACCTTACACCACTTTGAGACCATGTGCAAGAGAAATGTACTAAAATATTTACTTTTGAAATATAGTGGTGCGAATAGAGTGTAAAAATTGAATCATGTATTTAAAGCTACGGTCCATTAAGGCTTAATTATGATGAACTGTGATAGGATTATGGCTACACGTGATTGTGTTAATTCTCCGGATAACTTCAGTTACATTTGTGGTGATGCATTCTATGCATCATGCATTCTATGCATCTATGATGTATTCTATGCATTTTGTAAATATTAATTTCAATCAAACTTGCTTTTCTCGTATTATACATATTGTATCAGTAGAAAATGTGTTAATACGAAATGTTGGGAAACCGTACGTGATGGAACAAAAATGAGCTCAATTTTGGAATCAGCATCCCAAAATCTTGTAAAACCACCATAAAATATTATAAAAGTTTTCACAATGTTAAATTTTGCAGGCCTGTCTAATTAGTGGTGACTAAACCTTCCTCAGGAAGTCATCAGAACCTTTCAAAACGTACATTCATCCACAAGTAAGTTTGAAGTACAAATTCAAGTGAATAGAATAAATACAAATGAAATTATTAGGGATGTTGTCATCATAAAATTTTGTTCTCTATAAATCAAATCATTCTCATGTTCTGGTAGCTAAGCGTGAAGTTTCGTTGAATCCTGTGAATTTAAACTGCTGATATAAGCATCGCATATTTAGAACAAATCATCGAATTTCGGCACCCATTCTTTGAGAAAATTGAATGGCAATCTATTTCTATCATGAATATCCTAAATTTGACGTTTTATTGAAGTTTACGCACGTAAATTGGAGGTAAAGCGTCACATGTTTCGAAAAAATCATCGAATTTCGGCAACTTTCCTTAGGCGACCGCAACCAAATTTGAATGGCAATCTATTCCTATCATGAGGATTCTAAATTTGATGTTTCGTTGACTTCTTCGCGCATGAACTGGAAATATAAGAATCGCATATTTCGAACACATCAAGGAATTTTGGCAACTTTCCTTAGATGATCACAACCAAATTTGAATGGCAATCTATTCCTATCATGAAGATTCTGAATTGGATGTTTCGTTGAATTCTGATCGTTTAAACTGGTGATATAAGCATCGCATATTTCGAACACATTATCGAATTTCAGCGCCCCTGCTTAGAGAACCGCAACCAAAATTGAATGACACTCTATTCCTATCATGAATATCTTAAATTTGATCTTTCTTTGAGGTCTGCACACGTAAACTGGAGCTACAAGCGTCACATGTTTCGAACAAATCGTCGAATTTAGGCACCTGCTCTAAGATGACCGCAGCCAAAATTGAATGACAGCCTATTCCCTTCATGAGGATTCTAAATTTGACCTACCGTTGAATTCTGCGTACATAAACTGAAAGTATATAAGAATCTCATAAATAGAACAAATTACCGATTTGCGGCACCTCCTCCACGGGGATTTTCTCCCAAAACTAATAAGCACCAGGTCGCTTAAGGATAGAACTTCAAATGAAATTTCATCCTATTCTACGCTGTACGTTGTAAAGTTAAAGCGCCGCAAAACTTGTGTCATAGACAGACACTTAGGCTCATGGGCAGACATTTTTTAAAAATGGTCAAATAGTGTCAGAACCTTCTAAAACTCGTCCGTTTAAAACCGAAAGTCGAAAATTTTACGATTCTAAATATTTTATTTTTGTATAGATAAAAGAAAGTAAAAAGGGAGGGGAATTAAATTGAAATAGGACAATTTTTTTAGGATAACTTGGATCTTGGATGGTTACAGTTGTACTTTATATTTTAGGAGCTGCATCGTCGGCTTCATACACAGGTTCCAAGCATGCTATTCATGTAAGTATTATTTAAAAGCTATCTTTAACTTGCATAATAACTGCCTTACAGTAGAGACAGGTCTTCTTTCTCTTAGTGTTTAACCCCTTAAAAATCGCTTAATATTTGGAAAAACCATTAAAAAGTACCCATTTTTTTATTACAGAAATTGAATAATTGTAAGGTTTCTAAATAAAATATGCTATTATTTTTTTAAGGCTAAAAAAAAAGATGTTATGGAACAAATTCACATTTGTAGAAAAGCCATCATGCGAGGATTCTGTGTCTTAATGTTTGTTTTACACCATACAAATTAATGCGAATAACACCTTTATTTTTCAGACCTTTATCTTAGATATTTATTTATCATCATCACACACATATTTTTAGAGAAAATATTTGAAATAATAAATATAGGTTAAATTTTGATTATTTATATATTTTTTTTAGTGTGATATATTTCAAAATATGCAACACAAAGTCCAACTCCACAATCAGCGCCAAAAACCAAACCGAAGCGGTAATATTCAAAGACTTCACACGGAAATGCCAGTTAAATCTTTCTGATTTCAGAAGTTTTTCAAACAATTAAATCTGCAGCCCGGAAATAGGACGGGCACGAGAAATAACGAACGACACCTCAGACCGTGATCTTGACGGGAGCGAGAATTAAGGGGTTAAATAATTTGAGTTACTTAGGAATTATAAATGCTTGCTGTTTTTTATTTTCAAAATGACCAGAGAAAAAAAGGTAGTTAATTAAATTTCAAAATATAAGTAGATTCAATTCTCCTCCACATTCTACCTCACCCCTTACTAGAGACTTAGTAAGAAAATTGTAAAATACTCAGTCAAATATCTTGTATTGCTACGATATTGCATTTTTTTTTTTAAAGAAAGGGTTGCAAACACTTATCCTTATCACTGGTAAAGAAAAATTTGTAAGCAGACCGAAAATAATTATAATTTTTATTGCTACCGGGAGAGAATTAATGATATCCTTATCCCACCCCACAGCCGCACCAAGAGTGGTGCGGGCGCTAAGAGGGTGTTTTGCACCAGGCACCAAATAGAGTATGCGGTGCTGTTTCCACCTAGTAGTCAAACAACGCAGAACTGTTATGAAGGATACACGGTGATATGTAACCTCAGAACACTTTCAGAATAAAAAAATAAGTATATCCACAAGGGTTCGCAAAGCTGGGCCCAGTTCAAAAAATCCCAGTGGGTTTTTTCAGAATGGGCCCACTTGAAAAAGCCCACTGAAAAACCCATAAAGTGGGTTTTTTCAATTTTCAGATATAATTTAAAAATTTAAACAACATATAAATTTAATGAATTTAAATCATTTCAGTTAATTTTGAAAAAATATTAATATATAAAAGCCATTACCTACAAATAAAAATGTATTTCAGCACATTGAACTACTTTGCTAACATAGAACCTAGTAGGCAACACACATAGTACATAATTATAGGTATGTCTTTATATAAAAAATTCAAATCAACTATATTCATGGAAATAAAAAATATGTATTTTTACTTTCTTCTATCTTTACAGGAAGAAAGTATTGGATTCGTGAAAAATTTCGACTTCCAGTTCATGATTGATTTATATGTTTTAAAACGGTCCTAAAGACAATTTGATAGTTTTTAGAAAATGACTGTCTGTATGTGAAAAAAATTTTGTGGGTGCTCTATCTCAAGAACTAATGCACAGAATTTCACAAAACTTTTACTAACACAAAACTGAGTTAGACCTTGATGTAAACTGATGCTGATTAGTTTTTGGTGTATACTGCCCAACAGGTGGTGCTGCTATGCTGCATTTATCTCAATTTTTGCAATAGCTTTATCTCAAGAACTAATGCATGGATTTTCATAAAACTTCAGATTCAGTTACAAGTTAAGTTGTTGCTTATTGAATTTTGGTGCATATCGCCCAACAGGTAGTGCTGCATTTTTCTCGATTTCAGCAATAACTCAAATCTCAAGAACTAATGCACGGATTTGAATAAAAATTTAGATTCAGTTAAACCTTGATATAAACTGGTGTTGATTAGTTTTTGGTGTATATCGTCCAAGTGGCGCAGTTGTGCTGCATTTATCTCACTTTTTGCAATAGGTTTATCTCAAGAACTAATAATGAATGGATTTTCATCAAACTTCAGATTCAGTTAGATGTTGACGTAAATTGTTACTGATCAAGTTTTGTTGTAAATTGAACAACAGGTGATACTTATCTCCTTGTTAAATGCATCCAATTCAACAAATCTATATTTTACAATCCTCATGATGGGCATAAATTGCCATTTAATTTTGGCACTGTGATAGCGAATTTTGAATTATTAACATGTATGAGATAGAAGAAACTTTTGGGATTGGCACATCCGACTAGTTTACCCCTTTTTTTCTTCCTACTTATATATTTTAAATTTTAATATTCTATTCATTATTTGATTTAAAGAAAATTAACAATTTTATATCTTCTATTATATTTAAAATTAATTTGTGAGAAACACTGGCATTTAATTAATTTAAATTCATATAATTTATGCAATTTATAACTTGTAAAATTGCATTATATTGTACTACAATACAATTGTATGTACAATTGTATTACAATTATATTGTATATAAGAGAACAATGTATTTTTTTATGTATAGTGTATATAATATATAGAAAATATAGTATGCAATTATGTAATTACGCATGTATTATACTTTTGAAAAAACCCGATTTTCCCCGGGGAAAATTGGGTTTTTCATGAAAAAACCCATGTGGGTTGGGTTTTTTCAGAAAAACCCGGGTTTTTGCGAACCCTGATATCCACTATTCCTTACATAAAACTACGGAAACATTTTTTCTTTATTTATTCAGAAGGTAAATTAATTGCCAGGATAAGATTAAAATTTTCTAGGAAAACATGCATTACGGAGGTTTGCGCCTCTTGAATCTATGTATACGAACGAAACGATAAAACTTGGAACTTTTACATTTATATAGTAACCTTAGCAAAATTGTCAAAAAATATCTACCGAAAAGTTCTGTCCGATAATGTTATTTCACACCTACTTTTTTAAAATTCAGATTTCTTCATTGGCATCACTGTTTTGAAATGGTAAAATTCCCATTGTTTTCACCTTAATGTGAAAAGTGAAAACAATGGTAAAAAATTGTTGTAAAAATTGGTTGTAAAATTCCCATTGTTTTCACTTTTCACATTAAGGTGAAAACAATGGGAATTTTTCAATTTCAAAAAAGTGGTGCCAATGAAGAATTCTGAATTAAAAAAAAATAGGTATGAAATAACGTTATCAAACAGAACTTTCCGGTAGACCTAATACATCACTGTTTAACACTGAGGAAGGGGAGGAGGGGCGATCTTCCAACGAACTTCCCACAAAGCCTACCTCTGCTGAAAAGATTTTTCAAGAAAACAGACCGCAAAATAAATCCTTACGTCGAAACTCCTAGTTTTTAATATAGCTTTCCCCTTCCATATTTAAAGATTATCTAGACACGCCCTTGTACGCAGTCTTCTGAGTTGAAGAAGTTTAATTTCGACAAGTCTCTATTATTTATGTAGGGGAGATGGGGCACATGTGAACCTCGCAATTTTTTGATAGTTATTATAAGTTTTTTTTATTTGAAAAAAATTACTAAAGATGATAGTACCTGTAGACATATGGTAAAACTTTATTGAAGCTCTATGACATTTTGTTTGTCCTCTGTAGCCAAAACACTGTTTTTAGATCTCAAAAGTAAAATCTTTGTTCCAAGTTGATAAGCTAATAACTTTATTTATTTATTCATTTATTTGAATTTGAGTGTTTTAACATATGCTATGAATACTAATAAACATTTTTGATACAGTTCTTTTTCTTCTAAAATTGAGAAATGTTAATGATTTATCAATTTAACAAAAGCAGCAATGTGGGACACTTGTGAGCAGATTAGTTGGGGCAGATATGAACAGTTCATAAGTGCCCCAATAATCATTCTGCGATTCTGTTTCTTTCAGTTAACTTAATGAGAAATAATGTAAATTCCATTATCTACAATTTTCCTGAAATAGAAGATATTTTCCTCACACAAAGTTTATTTTGTATTGAAACTTCCACAAACACATCTTTCAGCAAATACATAAAGAGCGACAAGCTCGTTTACGTTCAATTGTACTTTAAATAAATTTAACGTTTTCTAAAATGCAATAAGTGTTACATATTATTTTACTAAACGGTTTATAACAATATTTTTTATGCATTGTTAATACAAAAGTATTACCTTTAACAACTTTGCAAATTTTTCTGTTACATTTGTTCTAACCTTGCAATGATGGCTTCCATCTCTAAAACAGTTATGTATATGATGCTTTGAATGGAGCTATCCATTCAAAATACCATATCCATAAATACCAGTAATATCTTAAGAAAGTAAAATTTTTAAACTGATAACTACCGTAAAATCCCGATTGTACCCCACCCCCCCTCTTTCAAAAGCAAAAGAAGTTGGGGGGGGGGGGGTTATAGTCTAGATTTTTTTTTTATCATGAAAAAACCCTTCTTTATCTATAATTTTACAAGTAAATAAGGCAAATACAGGAGTGAGAATGTTTCGTATTTCGGCAGATTTCCGATAAATAGTATGTAAATGCCCCCTCCCTAAAATTTCCCCAAAACAAAAACCCAGCAAAACTTAAGTTTTAATTTCTTTTTTAAAATTGCTTCTTTATTTTTTTATTTTATTGCAACAATAGTTAATGAATAATCTAAGTCTCTCCCTTCCAAATGTACTTATTTTCATTTTATAATCTTTTACTTAAACATATCACCCAGAAACTTGAGAAATATATGTATATATTTTTTCTTTTTGGTGAATTTAAAAGGTAATATAACTAATGATTACGATGACAAATGAATAACAATAAAAAGCATGTTAAAGGATATTTTTTCCTTGTGTTCACATGGTGGTTCACATGGTGTGTTTCCTTGTGTTCACGTGTGTTCACAACTACCCCGCTGATAGGGCACATGTGAACAATTTTTTGAATTTATAAAACTATTAAAAAATGTAAGAAAAACTATACAGGTGATTTTTAAAAAATTACCATGTGTAAAAGAAAGTTCTGTTTACTATATTAAGTAGTTTTTGTTTATAGAAATTAATGCAGTTATGAGAAAAAGCTATATTTATACGAACTGTTCACGTGTGCTCCCATCTCCCCTACATATTGTTAATTGAATTTTATGTATTCAGGGATACTTTGAAACGCTGAGGACAGAAATGTCAAGAAAGAATATTGATGTCACAATATTATGTCCAGGACCTGTATTTTCAAGATTTTTAGAGAATGCATTCACAGGGACTCCAGGTGAGGTAAGTTGTAGTGAACATGATCATTTTAAAACGGGCATACGAAGTCTGTCTGATAACTATCCGACCTTGATTTTTCCCGCAAACATTAGTGATTCTAAGGTGACGCCACTGTGCACATTGGACGGAAACAGTTTAATGCACTGCTTGAATTTTCCCCCTCGTTTTCCAGTGAGCCAGTCGTTACCTGCTGGCCACCGAGTTAGGTGCTCTCATACGTGTTCGTCGGATTTTGATTTCTGTCAAGATGACTGAACGAGTTGAGCAAAGATACTGCATCAAATTTTGTAAAAGCTTGGTGATTCTCAAGGGGAAACAATTCGTAAAATTCATCAGGTGTCGTAAGATTCATCATTGCTCCACCTTATTCATTGCACCTGATTCAGACTTTCCTGACGAAACATGGAATTCCAGTCGTCCGCCAACCTTCCTACTGTCCAGACATGGCTCCTTGCGACTTCCGGTTGTTTCCGAAATTGAAGCCGTCATTGAAAAGATCCCGTTTTGAGAATAGAGATGAGAACTACAATATACAAAACGCGACGGCGAAGTTGAATACTATTTCAAAAGAAGCCTTACAGAAGTGTTTTCGACAGTGGAAGGAAGGGTGGGCCAAGTGTGTGGAGGTGCAAGGGATCTACCTTGAAGGGGATTAGGGTCTCAATCCAGTCAGCTAACCCAGATAACATGGACATTAGCAGCAAGTTTGAATTTACTGATATTATCATACCGTGACAAATTTAAATTGAGAAATTCTCAGCAAATTTCTCGCCAGGTATACCATCCGCAACTTGCATGAGTAGTTTGTTGTGAAACTGATGGCAAGACTGCCTTTAATTCAAGAAAGTGACGAAATCAGAAAATCCCTCTGTTGAGAGAATAGACAATCAGCAGATACGCAGAAATTCCACAAATTGTATTCGTTTAGCACCGCCTTTTTTAAACGCTATACTTATTAAATACAAAAAAAAGGATCTAACTGAAAAGTACAAATATTAGCCGAACTTGTTTATGGTGGCAAAAACGATGCATGCACCTTAACGGTGCGTATGCATCAATAGTCCTGATCAGGTCTATGAACACCTCCGAAGAGGTTAAACTTATAGTGTAACAGTAGTGGGCGATAGTGGGGCGTGGAAAAATTACTATTTTGCAGCATTTTTGATTACTTGTTTTCCGTTAATTTGCAATAAATTTGATACAGCATGAATTTAACTTGCACGACAAGTTAGCTGCAAGTTCAAAGTGTGGTGACTTCGGCGTTTGCGTTATCTTGCTGCAGTCTTGTTATAAACTTTCAGTCTTGTCATGCTGGGCTCGCTGCAAATTTGCAGGTTTTCAAAGCAAGACTGCTGCAAATTTTCTGCAAATTAAAAATATTATCTGGAACTTATATATTTTTTTCGGCCCAAAGGTTGGATACTTTTCAGACAGGCCACATATATAAAGGCAGTGATGAGCATTAATGCGATCGCGCAAGCCCTTTGTTAAACTTGTCTCTAATTTCTGGGTTTTTTATTCATGCACAATTCAGTCGCCCTATTATCGACAAGGCGCTTATCCAGGCCTATTAACTTGAAAATAACTGTAAGAAAATTGCTACAATGGACATCTAAAAGAGCGGCATACTTTTTATATAAATTTACGACTCTTCAAATTTTTAATTACACCCTCTCCCAGTTTCAATATACACAAGTATTTTAATATTTTATGTGGACGTTTTTAAAAAAGGCTTTTGTAAGCGCATGTACATTTTGTACGTGTATTAGGGACCCTCCACAAATGATGTCACGCTTGCAGCGGGGGAAGGGGAGGGGGGTTCGTGAAATTGTGACAGTTTGTGACAAGAGGATGGGAGGGGGTAAGAAGAAATGTGATATCACACATTTTGGTTCAAATAAAAGCATTTAAAATCAACAGATTAAATTTTGAAATTAAAGTATTTTGTGTTGATAAAGTAAAGTTAAGATTTAAAGCCAAATATATTAAATTCCATTTCAATTTCCAAAATACTACTGTTTTCAATTGCACTTTCCTATTAATATTTTATTACTATTGTATATTAATTATGTTTTTTGTTGTAAACCTTAATCTTATTTCATACAAAATAAGAACACTAATCATTTTTATGGTTATGCTCACAAATGCATAGTTAAAGTTAAAAAATAAAATTTAAAATATGATCTATAGCGTAGTGCTTTGTTTCTGAACTGCAAGTATAAGTTTATGTAATAAAGAGTGACACGTGACAAGAGGGGGGGGGGGTAGTATGGTGAAGTATGACACTTTGTGACAAAAGGGGGGGGGGGTCAAAAATATTGAAAAAAAGTGTGACATCATTTATGGACCATCCCTTAAAAGTTTCAAGCTTTCCATGACTAGTCCAAATTGTATCCGATTTCTTTCGATTTATATATGAAAACTTTTATGATGGTTTTAATTATGACAATTTTGGGCGCCAACAAATTTTTAAAATCGTGGCGATAAAAATAATTTTAGCATAATAAGGATTTATTAAAGAGAGAAGAAGGCAAAATAAAGAGCAGAATTTTTGTTTGATGCTGTCATCTATAGGCATTTTTATGAACTAACGAAAAACAAATAACCTGTAATGTCACATTATTTAAATCTAATCATTTCTAATTATCATTATTTTGCGCCCGATTTCATTGATCGATTTTAAAATTTCAGATATTTGATAACTCACATATTTTAAAGAAGAAAAATGAGTTTAATTTCAGGGGGGGGGGGGGCGGGGGGACAACACATTTTTTTAAATCGTAGTGATAAATATAATTTTAGGATAGTAAGGATTTGAATAATAAGGATTTATTAATTTTAAATTAACCCTTTTTGATTTATTAATTTAAGGATAAAGTGTTTTGGGAGAGATATTAAACGAAACCCTCTGTGTGATCTGCAACCACATTTACTCACTTGTTTTAATGAAGATTGTGCCTTTTTTTCGTCCGGAGGGAAAGGGTACTTGCGCCTCTGATCCTGAGGCTAGGCTGCTAGTCACTCCTCGCCAATGCTAAGTCCATGGGCGTAGAATGCATTCGTATATTTAAAATATATCTTGGAGAAATTGATATTTTTAAGTCTTTTTTTTGTGTACTCTTCTTCATAAGGATGTCTCTTTTTAGGTGCGTTCGTAATTATATAAATGCGTAGCACCTATAGTCGTCGTTCGGCCCGTCTGTCTGTCCGTCCATCCGCATATAACAGAGCAAAAACTACCCAACCGATTGGTCTGAAATTTAAAATATATAATTGTTGTAAAATTTTGTCGAGTCATTTCAAATTTTATGAAAATCGGATGTACAGTTTAATGACAGGCACAGTCAAAAGTTTTCCGTTACATGACAGCTAATAGGAAAAAATTATTTCAAGTACATTTGACTGATGTTAAAGCCTTTCGAACAGAATGAAATGGATATGCACTTTTTGAAGTGCAGTAAAACATACATTCAGTACAGTATGCGGTGCAAAAAATATTTATAAAACTAGTTATGGTACGAACGCACCCCATTTGCCACGCTTGACGTGCAGTTTCCAACATGTTTTCGCAGTTCTCAAAATATTTCTAAAATCAATGCTTCATTTAATATTTTATGTGTTAAAAGCTGACGAACTGTGAGTAAGATTTTAACACTTCATATAAAATTAAGCATATATTTTAGAAGTAGTTTGACAACTAAGAAAAAAAAGAGACATTCTTTAAGAAGAGAACATAGAAAAAAAAATAAGTTAAAAATATTAATTTTACGAGGATATATTTTAAATAAATCAAACGTCCATAGACTTAGATTTAGTGGGGAAAATATCGGAAGATAAGTGACTAGCAGTCTTAAAATAAATTTTCGACGCATGAAGGTAAAAAGAAAAATGGAACTAAAAATTGTCTTCTAGGAGAGATTAGAGACCCCCCCCCCCCACACACACACACCCTGATGAAAAGACCTTAGTTTCTATTTCTCTTTATTTTTATTGTATTTTAAACCTTTCGAGTAAAATAAAGGTTACTACTTTTTTAATCGTATGAGAAAAAGGAAATTTAGCTAATTCAAAATTCAACGCAAGGGTGGTTGGGAGGGGAATGACCCTTTCCTGGAGCCCGTGGTTTTGAACGACTCATATGCTGTCCTTTATCATCTTATTAAGTTATTTTGAATTTGATAATTCTTTTTCTTTTTCTTCCTTTTCACCCTTTAGAAATTTGGAAAACCTACTCAGAGTTCCGATAAAAGAATGCCTACAGATCGTTGTGGAAGGCTCATGGCCGTAGCAATAGCCCACAAATTGGACGAGGCCTGGATTGCCATTCAACCTTGTTTGCTATTTTACTACATGGCACAGTACACGCCGACATTTTTTAGGAAGTAAGTAAATGCAGGGTGTCAATTACCATTGTTTAATAATATAAGGGATGACATAAAACACGGAAACTTTTGAAATATGTAGTAACAGAAAAAGAGCCCGATTACCTTCATTAAGATTGGGATAAAGATTCATTAAGGGTGTTTTCAAATCCAAAAGGGCAACTTTATGACATAAGTTTTAATTTATTTTTGTTCAAAAATGCACGAAACTAGCTGGTATTGTTGTTCAGAAACTATGTCATCGAGCTGTTTTTTCCATTTTTTTGCAAACGTAACAGATCTTTCAGAGAATAATGTCAAAGTGGGCGTTTTGAACCGAATTTCCGCACGAAAGTAGAATGACACTCAAGAGCAGGCGGAAAACATGTTTGTCAGGTGATCAAAATCGCTTATAACTCAATAGGTAATGGATTGATCAAAAAGTGGAAAACAGAGTTCGATTCCAAATCGCTTCCATGGCCAGGCTTTCCAAATTTATATCTTTCCGTTAAAAAATGAATCTGTAAATGTGTCAAAACAGTTTGCGCTTATGGAGCAGAGCAGTTGAGAACAGCCGGAAATCTGCACAACATTTTTGCAACCACAGTCTATGCCGCTTTAAGGAGACAGAACACTCTAAAAACGATATTTTCAAAATTGAGCAAAAAATACTCAAATCTGAGTATGTCGCATAGTCAAAATGGCTCCGAATCAAAATTACTAAAGTTTGAAAATCGTAAATACTCATTTCTGAAAACACCGACATACTCAAATATGAGCACATGATGTTTTATTCTTGAGAGTATGCATGTTTTCAGAAATAAGCATGTGCATGTTTCAAACTTGAGTAATTTTGATTCGGAGCCATTTTGACTATGCGACATACTCAGATTTGAATATTCTTTGCTCAGTTTTGTAAATGTAGTTTTTATAGTTTACGAAACATGCTGCATAGCTAACTCTAATTTTAAGATAACTTATAAAAATTAAGTGTGCATACAATAAAAATAGGGATAAATATTTCGAAACAACAAAATTATTGAAAGTACCTTCAAAATTTTGAAAGAAATCTTGAAATTCCACCTGCGAAGTCTTTCTTTTACGAATTCATCCATTCCTAGGTTTCGAAGGTTGAACTCTACGCTTCTGCAAACACATTACGAAGGCTTTTAATGTTCTTCCGCGATTAAGATAAAAAATGTAGTTCTCAACATTTCATGAAATAAAATATTATTAAAAGGTGTGTTTCGTTCGAAATCATAACAAATGAAATAATATGAATAAATGTAACTACACCGGTGAAATTTACTACAGTTAACGAATAAAAAGTAATTTTTATTGAAACTGAGTATTTCCGGTATTTCAGAATTGAAACTATTGGGTCGTCATATTTGAAACAAAAAGTTTCATACCAAAATGAAAACATCGATTTGCTTAGATTTGAAAGTGTTATTTTTCTGAGTGAAGACTTTCAAACTCATTTTTTTTTAAATTTAACTTTAAATACTATTCAAGGGCACACTATATGCATTATGGCATATATTTATCCCGCAAGGAAAAAAAAAGAGAAAAATAAGGAATTTTCCTGAATATTTTAAGCGTTAGGAAGAAATTTTTCAAAATGCCCCATGCGCATTTCAATTAAATCAATTAAAATTTCCAATATTTTTTTATGCGAGTTTGTTTTGTATATACAGATAAAACTGCATAGTTTTTTTTAAACTAAATATAATTGGAAAAGTTAAAGACAGTTAATTGGAGAAATATGACGCAAAAATGCTAAAAATTTCATAAAATGTAGAAAATATTTTTATACTTACCTTTTTATTCAAATATATAAAATTCGATGCACAATTTCATTTGTATATATATAAAATGAACTCGCATAAAAAATACTGGGAATTTTAATTGATATGGAATGCGCATGGGGCATTTTAAAAAGTTCTTCATAACGTTTAAAATATCCAGGAAAATTCCTTATTTTTCTCAAAAAAAAATTTTTTAATTTCTTGTATGATTATATGTCATAATGCATATAGTGTGCCCTTGAATAGTATTTAAAGTGAAATTAAGTGAAGACATCAGAAGCCAAGAGATACAAGTGACAAAATTTCGATTTGGAGTAAATTGAGTTCAAAGATAATTGACGTTAAAGTTGGACATCAATAATACTTGACCGAATTGAAATAGGAAACTGCTGCTTGTTTCACAGGGGTCTTTGAACTCTTAATTAAAAAAATGTAAAAAAAGTAGAGTGCAATTTTCTTTAAATTTATAATTAATCAATATTGATCATTATTCGGCAAAAGTGGTTGATCTCTAAAATACAACACATAATTAGAAAATAACTTATTTCTTTACCTGAAAAGAAAAAAAGCATATTTCCAGGTCATCTGTGCACTTTGTTCAATTTTTTCAATTTTGTCACTTATACCCCTTGACTTCTGGGGTCCTCAAATAAATAAATAGATAAATAAATCAGTTTGAAGGTCCTTTGTCTCCTTAAAGTAAAGAAAAGAAAACAAGAAAGAAAAATGCGTCAAGCATAGATTATGAAACTTTCCAACCCATTCAGAATTATGTAACAAAACTGCACCGTTTAAAAAAAGTCCTTCCGGCCAGTGCCGGGAGGAAGAGGTAGCTTTCATATTCTCTATTTTAAAAAAGCCAACTTATATCATTCAAACAAACGAAGCTCAATTTAGTGGAAACCGAATATAGGAGATTCAATACTAATTTTTATCAATATAATGAATGAGAATTTCGCGAAATTAGTCAGCTTTATCCAAGCTGCTTTTCTTTAAAGTAACTTATATTTGGCTGCCAAATTCGGCGATTTCTTAAAGTGCCTGCCATTTTAAGACAACATGGTGGATGAGGCTAACCAGTGAACTTGGTCGAGACCTTAGTAATTGCTGTGCACATGCTCACTCACATCGGAATCGGTTGATATATACGAGTGCTGTCGCATGCAAAAAATCAGATTTTTCAAAATGTCACCCACAATAGAAATTGAAACTGCTATATCTGAGCCATTTTTTAAGGTAAAGACAAACAAAAAATGCTCCTGAATCCTTATATCAAGGTCAAATACTTAAGAAAGAAACCTTTTTCAATTTCTAATTTTTTTGCACCTCACTTTAAATATATATATATATATATATATATATATATATTTTTAAGTTAATGGCCGCCATTTTGAAACAAGATGGCTGATGAATCTGTCCAGCGAACATGGTCGAGGTATTGATGTATACTATCCACATGCCTTCTTACATCGAAATAGGCGAATACGTGTGTTATCGCGTGAAATTTACAAAATCGTTTCAAAATGTTAGCCATGCTAGAAATTCAAAGTACTATAATTCAACCATTTTTTAAGATATAAACAAAAGTACAAATTTTCAGAAACAAAAACTGCTCCGGAATCTTTGTATCAAGGCCAAACACATAAAAAAAATATTTTTTATTTTCCAATTTTTTAATACCTCATTTTAAATTTTAAATTTAATTTTTTTTTTAAATGGCAACCTTTTTGAAACAAGATGGCGAATGAAGCTGGCCAACGAACTCGGTCGAGACATTGGCATGTACTATGTACAGACCAAGTTACATCCAAATCGGTTCATAAATACGCCTGTTATTACGTGACAAAAATCAGGACGTTTCAAAATGTCAGCCACGCTAGAAATTCAAAATGCTATAACTCAGCCATTTCTTAAGATGTAGACGAAACAAAAACTGCTCCCGAATCTTTTTATCAAGGTCAAACACATAAGAAAAAAATATTTTTCCATTTTTAATTTTTTGGTACCACATTTCAAATTTTATTTTTTTTTTAAATTTAAATGGCCGCCATTTTGAAACAAAATGGCCGATGAAGCTGGCCAACGAACTCGGTCGAGACATTGGTATGTATTATGTACACACCGAATTACATCGAAATCGGTTCATAAATACGCCTTTTATCGCGTGACAAAATTCAGGACGTTTCAAAATGTTAGCCACACTAGAAATTCAAAATGCTATAACTCAGCCATTTTTTAAGATATAGACGAAACAAAAACTGCTCCGGAATCTTTGTATAAAGGTCAAATACATAAGAAAAAAATATTTTTCCATTTTTAATTTTTTGGTACCACATTTCAAATTTTATTTTTTTTTTAAATTTAAATGGCCGCCATTTTGAAACAAAATGGAGGATGAAGCTGGCTAACGAACTCGGTCGAGACATTGGTATGTACTATGTACACACCGAATTACATCGAAATCGGTTCATAATTATAAGAGTTACAGTGTGACATAGGTCAGATATATATATATATATATATATATATATGTGTGACATAGGTCAGATATATATATATATATATATATATCAATTTTGAACGGAGGGTGGTTTCGGGGTCTGGGGGTCATGATCGATGAAAATATACCAAAATTTTTTGAAATCGCTTTCCTCCGAACGGCTGCAATAGGTAGCTTTTTGTAATGAAAGCTACCTAAAATAAAATGTTACGTCTAATTCAACCAATGGAAACGCATAACACATTTCAAAACCCATTTTCAGCTGTTCCCATCTACAGTCGTAAAATTATCCGAATTTTTTTGAGCAGCCCTGTATAGGATATATAGATTTGTATCTATTAACTACATGCATACAAAAATTTAGTACACTTAAGTTCTCACTTTAGTTCACATGTACTTCAGTTGAAAATTCCCCTTCAGCAATTCCATCTAATAAGGAGAATGGTACGTGAATGCTTTTGTGTAGTCCTGTATATGAAGTATAGGATTTATGTGTAACGAGTAACAGTGAAAAAATTAATTAAATTTAAAAGCGCATATCGAATTTTAAACCGCGCACTCCAGCAATTATTACTCAAAGACAGTACTGTAACCGATTTCTTTTACGTGTCCCTATAACTGAATAAAAAATGCTATAAATGCCCTGTTCTAACGTGATCGTAGTGAAATTCAATGATTTATATCAATTTCAATACATTTGAAATGGCGTAATGTCATTGAAATACTCTGCAAACGATTTTTTCTCATATAATCTAATGCAGGGGTCGGCAAGTAATTTTAAGTGGGGTCTGAAAACTTTTGAAAACTTTTATTGAGGATCCAGAGAAAAAAACGCATAAGTAATATAAGTACTTATTACTTTTAAATTGTTATTTTTACATAGACATACATATAATATGAAATAGAAAAATCCCTGCCGGCCCGGCCTATAGGCAGAGGTAGATTTCGAAGTCAAATATGCTAATTTCACAAACAAAAACTAAATCATGATTAGAGATAAATCCACTTTAACAATTTTATCAGGCCGCTTTTGATGAGTTTTTATTTCATTTTTATATAATAGCTGGTTTTATCAGAATCGTGTTAGGGCGGTATTAAAAAAAAAAAAAAATACTTTTCCATGCTCAACAACTCGAAATTTTCTGGCATAATTCCAGATTCATTTTTAATTAAAAAAAAATATATATGAAACTTGCTGATGTGATTTTTGAAGAGATTTATAAGCGACCTGTGTTTTTATTTTTTGTTCAATTAATTAAAACTTGATATATATACAATTATTTTCTCAGAAGGACAATATTTTTCGTTTCTAACACAATCGCTTCGGGAAATTCGGTTCAAAATGCCCTTTTTAACAGCATTTAAAAAAATATATTCTGCCTCTATCAAAACATCGACCATTACGTTACATTATATAGTTTCTGAGTAAGAAAACGTACCAATTGGAAGCCTTTGAGAGCAAAAATGAATTGTAAAATGAGTCCGAAAACAGGCAGTTTGGATTTGAATACACCCTTACTAAGATGATTTTTTTCTTCAACCGCTATGTATTTTTAATTTGTTTTTGCTGTAAGAATTGGTCCTATCCAAAACTTGTCTATATAGATGTTGTAGACAATATTAAGAAGATATATGATAAATTCATGGGGATTTTATATCTTTTGAATTGACGGAGTTATGAATTTTTTTCTTCTTTAAACCCCCTTTTTGTTTTCGTTTTTAATTTTTTTTCGCCGTACGAATTGGTCCTATCAAAAACTTGTGAATATAAAAGTTGTAGATAATGTTAAGGAGATTTATAATAAAATTATTTGGATTTGATATCTTGAGAATTGACGAAGTTATAAATTTTTTTCTCCAAAAACCCTATTTTTTGCGCCCCTTGAGCCCATTTTTAACTTTATCAAAAATATGTGATACATAAATTTTTGGCCCTATTTTTAGAAGTAATAAAAACTTTAAACTGATTTGATATGTACAAAAGTAAAGAAGTTATAGGGGTTTTTCTGTTTTCACAAAACCCCTCCCTATTTCCATCCCCTTGGTCCGATTTTGCTCATTAACGAACTTGACCGAGAATTTATGCCCATTGATTTTATGTATCAGTTTGGAAGATATTGGTGCAGAATTACGAAAGTTATCGTGTCCAGAAGAAAGTGATATATATATATAGATAGATAGATAAAGTTTTTTACTGAGGGTGGTTTCGGGTTCTAGGGGTCATGATCGGTGTAGATCTGCAAAAAGTTTTCAGAAATTCCAACATAGGAACGATCCCAATAGGTAGTATTTCATACGAAATCTACCTAAAAGTCAGGTATTCGTTCTGAAAAATTATTACATACACAGGTATACGTTCTGAAAAATTTTACATACACATTATAAAATAGAAGAGGCAGGTATTCGTTGAAAAATTAACGTGAAAAAATTACACTTGTGGTCTAGAATCAGCTTTTTAAGCTTGTTTCACGTCGTGAACAGCTAATGTGAAGAGTGTCTTCAAGATGGGCATCCGTTAACTTATTTGTGCCTGAATTTTTGTTTTCTGTAATTTGTTGGTGAAATCAGTTTAAAATGTTGCAAAATGAACTTGAAAAATACAAAAAAAAAAAAAATACCCTAAAACTTTTGGGTATTTATTTGATAAAATGCAAGAGTACTAAATATGGGAATATGCATAATATTTGTAATAGTATAATATGCTTAATTATATGTTTTGTCTAAATTTATATTAAATAAGCTTTTAAATTGTATGTTATATACTATAATTAGTATTTTTATGAACTACTAAAATAATATAGTTATTTCTTTACAGAGACTAATAACATTAAGTATTAGTAATAATAAACTAAGAATAATCATATTTGAGTCTTAAAAACAATTTGTTTCATAATCACCTTGAAAAGAACTTTACATAAATAAATGCCCCTTAAATGGCTAATAAAAATATGTACCCATTTGTACCTAGTGCCCTTTATTTTGCACCTTACAAAAATGCATAAAAAGTAGGCTTGAACCTATAATTTTACAATTTAAAAAAATACGTATTTCAAAGAAGTCTACAAGCTAAGATTATGACTTATTTATTTGGATCCTAGGTAGAAAAAACAAAAATAAACTTACTTTTTACTTTCCGCAATTTTGAAAAGTGGAAAATCTATAAACTCCGAAAAAGAAACTTCATTTAAGCAAATAAATATCCATCTTGTGCTGTCATCTCTCGGTAACAGATAAAGACATTTATAGATAATTATTTCATACAATTTTTATGTTATAAAGAAGATGAAAATTGCACAAATTTATAATAATTCGAAGCGTCCCAAAAATGCAAGGGCGGATCTGGAGAGTCCTCAAGGGGGGGGCGATTTTAGAAATTTGGAGACTCCAATCTGATGCGCGTGTCGGGGCTAATTTTTTTCACTGCGGGTCGTGTTACTTCTACTTTTTGCTGTGGGTCGGGCTTGGGTCCGGTTGACTATAATTTTTTGCTGTGGATCGCATTTGGGTCCGGTTGACTTCTACTTTTTGCTGCGGGTCGGGTTTGGGTTCGGTATACTTATACTTTTCTGCTGCGGGTCGAGTTGACTTCTAACTTTTAGCTGCGCTCTAGCGCATTGGGTTTGGGCCAGATTTGCATACATTACTTCCGGTTTGGGTCAGTTTCTGATTTGGTTTTCACTCTTGCGAGATGGGTTCGGGCCGACCCGAATTTGAAAAGAAAGTCTAAATATTTTTGAAGATAAAAGATAAAGTAAAAGATCCATAACTGACACGCCCAAACAATTATTTAATAATACTTTTTAATCTTCAGGATTATGTAAAAAATACTAGTTTGTTATAAGACTGCTTATCTCTTTATATCTAAGATGAGTTGTAATTAAAAAAAAACTAGTATGTTGTGGCCATCACAAAACTTTCTTCTATATAAATCACGTCAATTAAATCATTTAAATAGTACAAGAAATAACAACGATTTAACACCAATTCATATCAAAGTATATCTGAATTTGAAGTTGGATGAAAATTCGTGCATTAGTTCTTGAGATAGAGCTATAGCGGAAATTCTGAAAAGTGTAGCATAGCAGCGCCACCTGTGGAGCAATTTACACCAAAAATAAGCAGCACTAAATGATGTCAAGGTGTACCTGAATCTGAAGTTTGTTGAAAATCCAAGCATTAGTTCTTGAGATAAAGCTATTGCGGAAATCGCCAAAAATACACCATATCAGCGCCACCTGTTGAGCGATTTACACCAAATATTAAACAGCTCTAATTTATACGTCAATTCATGTCAAGGATTAACTAAATCTGAAGTTTGATGAAAATCCGTGCAATAGTTCTTGAGATACAGCTCTTGCGGGAATCGTGAAAAATGCAGTACAGCAGCGCTACCTGTTGGGTGATTTACACCAAAAATTAAACAGTACTAATTTATATCAGTGACTAACTGAATCTGAAGTTTGATGAAAATTCGTGCATTTTTTCTTGAGCTAGAGCTATTGCGATAATCATGAATAATGCAGCATAGCAGCACCACCTGTTGGGCGATTTTCACAAAAAAGTAATCAGCACCAAACTATATCCTGAACAAACTGAATTTGAAGTTTTATGAAAATCCGTGCAGTAATTCCTGAGATATTGCTATTGCAGAAATCATGAACCATGCCGCATAGCAGCGCCACCTGTCGGGCGATTTTCACCAAAAACTAATCAGGTCCAGTTTATATCAAGGTCTAACTAAATATAAAGTTTTGTGAAATTCCGTGCATTAGTTCTTGAGATAGAGCGCACACAAAATTTTTGTCACATACAGACTCACAGAGTGACAGACAGACTCACAGGCAGACATGTTCTAAAAACCATCAAATCGTGTTCTGGGCATTCTAAAACGTATAAATCCGTCGAAAACCGGAAGTCGGAAATTTTCACGAATCCAATACTTTCTTCTTGTAAAGATAGAAGAAAGTAAAAAAATGCTTTGAAACTTATTAAAAAACATACCGAGTGTCCTAAAATGGACTGACTGATTTTAAAATTCAGTGACTTGCAAATGGTGACAGCAATTTTAAAAAATCTTGCAGGAGGGTTATGTAAGATGGCATGAGATTTTTTGCTGCGATTCTTGATTTTACTTTACAATAGCAGCGGTAGATGGCACTGCAAACAATAGTTGTTAAATCTGGCACCGATTTAGCGCCTATTGATTGCAGCGCCATCTGGTTTGTATTCTAAACTGAAAAAACTCCTGATCAGGGGTGATTCTCAGTTAAAAAAAAAAAAAAATCTGAAATGTTACAGCAGAGGGGTGGGGATACCCTTCTGGCACTAATTATTCTTGTTGCAGGTCGAGTTAGCCGTTTTCGATCTGGGTCGATTTGTGGCTGAGTGTAGATTCATGCAAGCTCGGTTTGGGTTAAACCATTTTGTTCAAAAGTTAGTTCAGTATATTATTTCAGATTCAAAATTATACCTATAATAATAAACATAGGTGTATGTTTGTGTGCTGTTTCCCAAAGAGAGCACTGTATTTTTTCCACGACTCTTTGACGAAATTCGAGTTTTTTTCGCAGCTTTTTGACGAAATTCGCCTATTCTCCCAGCGCTTCGATAAAATTCGCGTTTTTCCGTAGCTGTTTGGTGAAATTCACATTTCTTCCATTATTCTTTGACAAAATTTACGTTTCTTCCGCAACTCTTTCATGAAATAAGTGTAATTTTGCAGCCCTTCGATAAAATTCGCGTTTTTTCCCTCCACCCTTTGACAAAATTTGTGTTTTTTTCGCGACCATTTGACGAAAATTGCATTTTTTCAGCGATCCTTTGACGAAATTCGCGCTTTTTAAGCAATTCTTTAACGAAATTTGCTTTTCTCCGCGATCCTTTGACGAAATTTGAGTTTTTTTGCGACCCTATGAGGAAATTCGCGTTCCTTTCGCGATTCTTTGATAAAATTAGCATTTTCGCGATCCTTTGACGAAATTCGCTTTTCTCGCGGTTGTTTGACAAAATTCGCGTTTTTTGCGCGATCCTTTGACGAAATTCGGATTTCCGTGATCATTTGAAGTACATCGCGTTTTTCCGTAGCCTTTTGACCAAATTCGCGCTTTTTTCGCGCCTCTTTGACCAAATTCACGTTTTTTCCGCGATTCTTTGGCGAAATTGAAGTTATTTTCTGTGAACGATTGATGAAATAGATTTTTTGCGGCGACCATTTGTCAAAATTCGCAATTATTTTTATGTCCGAATTTTCGGACAAAAATTGAGCCTTTATTTTATTACATATTTCAAATCTGTATATATTTTAGAGTTCAAATATGTCCAAAATCTTTGTGAAAGAGTTTCTTTTTAGGTGCGTTCGTAATTATATAATACGTAGCACCTATAGTCGTCGTTCAGTCCGTCCGTCTGTCCGCATATAACAGAGCAAAAACTACCCAACCGAATGGTCTGAAATTTGAAATATAAGATTGTTGCAAAATTTTGTCGAGCCATTTCAAATTTTATGAAAATCGGATGTATAGTTTAATTACAGGGACAGTCAAAAGTTTTTCTTTACATTACGGCCAATGGGAAAAATTATTGCATGTGCATTTTAATGATGTTACAGCCTTCCGAATGGTCTGAAATTTTAAAGATATAATTGTTGTAAAAATTTTTTCGAGCCATTTCAAATTTTAGGAAAATCAGATGTATAGTTTAATTACAGGGACAGTCAAAAGTTTTTCTTTGCATTACGGCCAATGAGAAAAATTATTGCAAGTGCATTTTAATGATGTTACAGCCTTCCAAATGATCTGAAATTTTAAATATATTAAACAATTGTTACAAAATTTTGTCGAGCCATTTCAAATTTTAGGAAAATCGGATGTATAGTTTAATTACAGGTACAGTCAAAAGTGTTCGGGGAATGGGAAAAAAATATTGGGAGTGCATTTTAATGATGTTAAAGACTATGCACTTTATGAAGTGCAAAAAATTATACATTCCGTACAATATGGGGTGCAAAAAATAATTATAAAATTTGTTATAGTACGAACGCACCTCATTTGCCACGTTTGACGAGCAATTTCCAACTTGTTTAAATAGAATTAGATCATAAAAAAAATGGTTTGCTGCGGAAATTGCGGGTTGCTCAAATTTTGCCACTTTTACGTTGGCCGTGGAAATAGCGGGATGCGCAGTGAGAGGATTAAATTTTCGGAAAATTTGGAACACAATCACCCCTGCTCCTGAGATCTTACATAACCCTCCTTCAAGTATTTTTTTTTTTTTTTTTATAGCTGTCGCCATTTGCAAATTATTGAATTGTATTTAAAATCAGTCAGTCCATTTTAGGACACCCGGTATATTCAGTAGCTATATGGGATGATGGCTGAAAGAAGCATATTTAAAAAAAATTAAAGCTGGCTTCGATATGTCAGTTAGAGGTTTACCAGGGCTGAAATTTCCAGGTCCAACCCACAAAGAAAAAAATTATTAGCCCGGTATAAAAGCTAAAAAAATCAACTCCAGCCCAGCCTGCATTTTGCAATTACAATTATTCATTAAAGCACACTTACTTATGCTCATATTTTATTTTACATTATGTTCGAAAATCATGAATGCAGAAAAACATTAATATTAATGACTATTTAGGCAATTATGTACATAAAAACTACGTAAAAATCATTACTTAGACAAATACATTCAAATGGAAATCCAGTAAGAAAATCAGTTTAGAATGAAAGAAACGGATGATAAAAGAAAATCCGAATTTTAAAGCTCTACAAAGAAAAAAATTCTGCATAGCAGCGCCACCTGTTGGGCGATTTACACCAAACACTAATATGGACCAATTTATACCAGGAAGTAACTTAATCTAAAGCTTGATGACAATTCATGCATTAGTTCTTGAGATATAGCTATTGCGGAAATCGTGATAAATGCAGCACAGCAGCACTACCTATTGGGCGATTTACACCAAAAATTAAACAGCAATAATTTATTTCAAATGAAAATCAAATTTCAAAGTAATTGCTTAAAAGGCGCAAAGGCCAACATAGTGAAAAAGATTCCAAGCCGGGACTCGAACCCGGGCCATCAGTATAGCGCACTGACGTTCTACCGACTAAACCACTTGGAACGATACCTAGCTCGGAAAATTTCTCACTATTATATGTTGGCAAGGCTACAAACGCAGCACAAGATGGAATATTTATCGTGAGTCACCGACCTGGGACAAACACGAAACATAATTAAATCCAGCATCGATAGAAATTATATTAATGCATGGAAATTATTCCAGAGAGAAAACATTCGCCTTGCATACAATATTTCAAATGAAAATCAAATTTCAAATTCTAAAGTAATTGCTTAAAAGGCGCAAAGATTCCAAGCCGGGACTCGAACCCGGGCCATCAGTATAGCGCACTGACGTTCTACCGACTAAACCACTTGGAACGATACCTAGCTCGAAAAATTTCTCACTATTATATGTTGGCAAGGCTACAAACGCAGCACAAGATGGAATATTTATCGTGAGTCACCGACCTGGGACAAACACGAAACATAATTAAATCCAGTATCGATAGAAATTATATTAATACATGGAAATTATTCCAGAGAGAAAACATTCGCCTTGCATACAATATTTCAAATGAAAATCAAATTTCAAAGTAATTGCTTAAAAGGCGCAAAGGCCAACATAGTGAAAAAGATTCCAAGCCGGGACTCGAACCCGGGCCATCAGTGTAGCGCACTGACGTTCTACCGACTAAACCACTTGGAACGATACCTAGCTCGGAAAATTTCTCACTATTAAATCTTTTTCACTATGTTGGCCTTTGCGCCTTTTAAGCAATTACTTTGAAATTTGATTTTCATTTGAAATATTGTATGCAAGGCGAATGTTTTCTCTCTGGAATAATTTCCATGTATTAATATAATTTCTATCGATACTGGATTTAATTATGTTTCGTGTTTGTCCCAGGTCGGTGACTCACGATAAATATTCCATCTTGTGCTGCGTTTGTAGCCTTGCCAACATATAATAGTGAGAAATTTTCCGAGCTAGGTATCGTTCCAAGGGGTTTAGTCGGTAGAACGTCAGTGCGCTATACTGATGGCCCGGGTTCGAGTCCCGGCTTGGAATCTTTTTCACTATGTTGGCCTTTGCGCCTTTTAAGCAATTACTTTGAAATTTGAAATTTGATTTTCATTTGAAATATTGTATGCAAGGCGAATGTTTTCTCTCTGGAATAATTTCCATGTATTAATAGCACTAATTTATATCAGGGACTCCCTGAATCTGAAGTTTAATGAAAATTCGTGCATTTTTTCTTGAGATAGAACTATTGCGATAATCTAGAATAATGCAGCATAGCAGCGCCACCTGTTGGGCGATTTTTACCAAATTGTAATCAGCACCTAACTATATCCTGGACTAACTGAATTTGAAGTTTTATGAAAATCCATTGAGTAATTCCTGAGATATTTCTGTTGCAGAAATCATGAACCATGCCGCATAGCAGCGCCACCTGTCGGGCAATTTTCACCAAAAACTAATCAGGACCAGATTATATCAAGGTCTAACTGAAACTAAAGTTTTGTGAAATTCCGTGCATTAGTTCTTGAGATAGAGCGCCCACAAAATTTTTCTCACATACAGACTCACAGAGTGACAGAGTGACAGACAAACATTTTCTAAAAACCATCCAATCGTGTTCAGGACATTCTAAAACGTATAAATCCTTCGAAAACCAGAAGTCGAAAATTTTCACGAATCCAATACTTTCTTCTTGTAAAGATAGAAGAAAGTAAAAAAGTAGATTTTTAAATATGCATCTCTGTAATTTATCAAATCAAATTAAATTTTTAAAGATTTCTCTAAACAAATGTACAACATAAATTTTACGGACAACAAATAAGTAAGATGCCAGAACAACTTGGGCTCGGGTAAACAAATTTAGAGAAGTACACGTGTCGCGATCGGGGCAATACTGTTTATCATACGGGCTGACACGGACCGAACGTTTAGCTTTTATTCCGGGACGAGACTCGAGCTGGAAATTTTGGCCAATGCTGACCTCTAGGAAGAGACCTGAATTTGCAGAAAATTTTAAGATCAGGGCATGGCCTGGCTCTAAATGAGAGAAGACCTGACCCAGGCCGAGTCTCGTGGATTTAAACTGGTGGCGCGACCCGGGTCGGGTCGCGCCGGGCTCGAGCTTCACCCCAAGTCATTTCAAGTGAGGATGCATAATGCCGTTTTGAAACCCTTTTTTAGCCCAAGGGGGGGGCGATCGCCCCCTCGCCCCCCCCTTAGATCCGCCATTGCAAAAATGGGACGCTAGGCATAAATGGGTTAATCTCGAACGATATTTGTTCTTCAAAAAATTCTTTTTGAAGAAAGTTCTTTCACATACATATGTGGAGTCAAACATAGTAGCTGGGATAATAGCTAGTTTTTTTTTTTTTTTCAATTTTCCTGCTTTTCTGAGAGACATGTTTACCACAAAATTCATCAAGAGATGCAGTTTTACATATTTGCAAGGAAATATCTTCTTCAAGTCAAATATCTCTATTTCAAGTAAAGGTTTTTCAAGACTAAAGAACATCGCAGGCACATCACTCCATTCTACAGCTGGAGCAACTTCATAAGGCGATTTATAGAATTGAGACAAATTACCTTATTTGTGCAGAGTTTTAGAATCTTGCTTCAAATTCCTTCCCAAGATCTGACATAAAACTTATGAACATTGCAATGTGTATTTCGGAATTCTTCCTTTTATATTCAAGAATTGTTGGAAAATGAATAAATACTTCACTTAGCGGTCCAGGCTTCGACCTTCCGCGGTCCGGGGTCCGCCAGTTGCCGACCGCGGTCCTAATACAATGGGATACTTTTGAGTTTGAAATTTAACGAATGTATTAGTTTCTGAAACCTAACGAATGCAGTTATTTCGCGTTCTTTGCATATGACAATAGTCAAAGAAAGAATTTTTGAAGACATTTGGAAAATGTTGTGTTACAACATAATTTAACAGAAATAAAAACATACTAGTATTTTTTACTGTTTATCACAAATTATTCATTCGGAAAAGTAGTCGGTAATTTAAGTTTAAACACTTTCGGCCCTGACTTTTTTCTTAAAATCCAAAAAAAATTAAAACAAATTAAAATTGTCAACTTTTTATTTTTTAACCATTTGGAAATGGTTGTTGTTTTAGGTCGAGGATGGGGCCAAATGATGCTCGCATTTTATTTTTTTTAACGAAATTCAAAGATGTTCTTTATTTTTAGAAGAATTTTTATTTGAATAGGTAATAGAAAGGCATAAAATCGTTAAAAATTGTTTGAATAGGTAATCGAAAGGCATAAAATCGTTAAAAATTGAAAAAGTTACAAAATGGGTAGGCGAAAATTATCAGATATGGAAATATCCAAAGACAAAGAGGGACGCTGAAATGAAAATCGTCTTGCAAAGCAAAAATCGAGGTCTTCAACTCATTATTTAGGCCATGGAAATCGAGGTCTTCAACTGATTATGTAGCCCATGAAAATCGATTACAGAATAAAAGACGAACGCGAAAAAGGAAAAAATCTAATGTTTAATCGATTGATAGTAAAAGGCCATGTCTCGAGGGGCTACAATCCACTAGCCACGGCGTTTTACAATCGGTCGATTCTATCCGATAAAAATTGAGCTCAACGTAGGTAATTTGTCGCAATCTGTGGATGATTCGGTGAAACTGCTTCCGATTTGTAAACTGTTTTTCTTCACGAAACGGGGCTTGGAGAGTTTATCGATGAAGGTTTTGGTCGTCTGAAGTTTGATCTTTGCGATCTGTTGTTGAAGAGGATGCGACAGAATTTGGTGGACGAAATTTAGATTTTTCGGTTAAATTTTGTTACGAAGGTGATTTGTCACGATCTGTGGCTGATTCGGTGGAACTGCTTTCGATTTTTAACCTCTTATCTTTCTCGGCTTCTCTTGTCGAAATGCCCCAAAATTAAAACTAAGCAAAAAAAAAAAATTCCAAATGGTCGTTATAATCTATTAAATTACAATTTTTTTATTACTTTTTTATTTTTATTTATTTATTTATTTATTTATTTATTTGGTGTTATTTCAAAGCAAGATATCCACTAAAGACCAACTTGTCCACTAAAAAGTCAAAATATAATATGCACATATGTGATTATAAGGTTTTTACGTATCTGCAAGGCGTTATTTATAGTTTAAAGCATTTTAAAAGTAAGGAACACATATGTGACCGCCAGGGCCGAAAGGATTAAATAAGGGTATAAAAAACAAAAGAAAAATATACCATCTAAGCACAAAAAATTCTGATATTGCTTTATTTTATATATTATTATAAAGGAATCTTTATATTTATTATTATAAAGGAAAAACAAGTTTTACCTGTAAAACATGTTTTTCCTTTAGTATACTGTTATCGCAGAATAGCATTACTTTGAATTAAATGTGTTTTGAAAAAGTAGCACAAACAAAAGATTTCTTGGTTTAAAAATTAGAATATGAAAACGTATTTCTGCATTTCTGCCCATTAAGAGAACTTGTTATACCCTTTAAATTTTTTAACACTTTCCAGTTGAAAAGTGTTCATGAATTGTGTTTGTCTGCCCGTCCGATCTCTAACTCGCGTAAATATACTCGGATTGCCATGTAATTAATATACGTTGCTGAGATTCGCCATGGCATGTTCTGTATTGAAAATGAAGTGTGTACCAATCATAGTTCGTTTACAGGGGCATTCAAAAGCATTCCATTACATTAAGGTCTATGGGGGAAAATCATTTGCGATGTATTTTATTAGCGTTTCAATATTTTAAAATTAATGAAATTTATATACATTATTGAGAGGCACAGGAAGATGATTATTATAGAATGTATTAAGTGTAGCACTTACAGTACGCATACAGGAAACTCAAAAGTATTCCGTTATATTATGGTCTATGAAGAAAAATCGTTTGCTGCGTATATTTTAATTATGTTACTCTGTTACAAACATAATGGAACTAGTATGAATTTTTGGGGGTGCGCTAATACATGCTTTCTATAGAATATGGTGCGCAGAGCATTTATCATTCATTTACAGGGTCACACAAAAGGGTTCGGCTATATAATGGTCTACAGGGAAAAACTGTTCAGAGTCTTTCAATTATGTCCATTATTTCAAACATGATGAAATTGATATATATTACTGAGGTTTGCTACACGATGTTTGCAGTTGAATATGAGTTGTTATGCATTAATCGTTAACATTTACATGGACGCACAAAAGATTTCGGATACAGTGTTGTATCCGAAGTGTTTGCTATTAGGGGAGATCGATGAAAGTAAGATTTCAGTTATGGCATGCATTTTTTAGTTTAACTAAATTTATTGCATACTACGTGGTGTTCTTTAATTCTATAGGCCATATACAGGGCTACAACAAAGAATTCGTAAGCAGTATCTAGAATGAGAATAATTACTTAAAGGTGTTTTTTTTAATTTGAACTATACATTTTCAAGCTCAACTATACATTTAGAGATAAAGACACTAAGAGATGCTAGTAGCATGTAAATAAAATCATATAGACACTAAGAGATGCTAGTAGCATGTAAATAAAATCATATAGACACTAAGAGATGCTAGTAGCATGTAAATAAAATCATATACTACAGGTCTATGGTAAAAACTGGATACATGGCCGCCTATGGATAGTAAATTCGGGAAGTGTGATTTCAGTAGTTTTAAGCATGTTTATGCCTGAATTAAATTACATCTTAATATGTGGTGTGTATAAAGATCTGTATGTAATATACAGGGCTGTACAAAATAATTCAAGTACATTTCCGCTTATTAGTAGAAATTGCTGAAGGTGAATTTTCAACTGTGTTATGCGTTTTCTTCTAAGTAAATAAAACTTTTTCATACTATGTATAATCTGTACAAATCTAAAGATCATATACAGAGCTGCATAATTGAATTAAATTTAAAAAATCAAAACATCCGACTGCGTAAAAAGCGAACTAATTATTTCTCATTAATGTGAAACTACTTTTTTTTTCTACTTACTTGTCTTGATGACTTTTAAGTTGTGTTTAATTGTTAGTTCCTATCTATAAACACAGTTTCGATGAAGTCTATAGATGTCTATGATGGGTAGAGTTGCAGTAAAGCTAGAGATCCTACCTACACAACTTCCATGTTATGTAATATTTAAACGGAGCTTCTGACTGTAAAATGGTCAATGAAACATCGTCTTCATTTTGAATGACCTATCCAATGATAGGCCACTCAATAGGGTGCGTAAATTTTTTTTTCGTCTCTACTGCCATTTTGTATTTTACGGCCGCCATTTTAAATTTACAAAAACAAAACCTGGCCTATAACCATCGGACGGTTAAGACGAATCCATAGAGACCTCATTCGTTAAAATCCACCCAGCCGTTGGGCTGTTTCGAGGGTATAAAGAAATCCACATACCCAGATACGCGTGAAACACATAACCCTTCTTGGAAGTCGGGTAATAAAGGAGTTGGAGTACCTTTCTGGCTATTGGTGGTAATGGTTGAAAATTAGTTTTCAAATGAATTATATATTTTCTAAAACGTTTGCTTAGGTACCTTCTTTAACTTATTAAATGGCTAAGTTTTGTTAAAGCAGTCTGAAAGTGTTGGTAAGTGTTTCATAATCTATGTTTGACGCACGATTTTTCTTTCTTGTTTTATTATCGTGTGAGTATTTTATAATATATTGTGAATACTATTTAATGATTTTATGAAGGAAAATGTTTTCATCAAGCAAAAATACAATTTTTTGTAGTAAAAAATAATTATTAAATTTTAAGAAAATTTTAAATCAACATTTCTCCTGCAATTTTCTACCTTTCGAAATGACTTTTATTGCATATTTTTTCTTAAAAGTGCGTTCTACAAATGTCCAAAAAATCAATTGGTTTCAAAAAATAAATAAATGAATAGATAAATAAAATGTCATATGTAATAAGTATCGTAAAAATGGCTATTTATTTAAATTTTTTATATTTTAAAAATAACCTATTTATATTACTGAAAATCCTATTCCTAGTTTTATTAAATAATTCTTAAAGATCGACTAAGAAAATAACGATTTATAATAACGAAATAATTGAAAACTATTTGTTGGAGTTTAGCGCTTACAACGTACTGATATGGTGGGTAAAAAAATCATAAACTGGAACAAAACATTGCAGCTCTGTATTATTTAAGGCTGTTTTCAAATCCAAAAGGGCAACTTTATGACATAAGTTTTAATTTATTTTTGTTCGGAAATGCATAAAACTAGCAGGGATTGTTGTTCAGAAACTATGTAATCCAGCTGCTTTTTCCGTTTCTTTGAAACGCAATAGATATTTCGGAAAATAGCGTCAAAGTGGGCGTTTTGAACCAAATTTCCGCGAGAAAGAAGAATAATCAGTCAAGAAAGGGCTAAGAACGTATTTGTCACATGATTAAAATGGCTTATAACTAACTGAATAGGTAATTGATGGATCAAAAAACGGAATACACAGTTCGATTCCAAATCGCTTCCATGGTCACGCTTTCCAATTTTATATCTTTCCATTAAAAAAATGAATTTGTAAATGTGTCAAAATGTTTTGCGCTTGTTGAGCAGAGTATACTTTCCACTGATCCGTTTTTGGATACCAGTATTTCCGGAGACAAGTTTTTGCGTTAGGGTGCAACGAAAATAACTTTCGTGTTAGAATTCTACAAAATTTAGAAAAAAAAAAAAAAGAATATTGTTTGAAAAAACTGGTTATAAAAAAACGGACAGTGTGAGAGCCCTCAAAGCCAAATGGATGCAGTAAAAAGGGGCTTTTTCGCATATTATGCAGCTTCCATTACGAAAAGTAACGTATCACAAATGCACCTAAAAAATTTCCCTATTTAAAGGGAAAGTATGGTTACTTGTTCAGTTGTTTTCTCGTATTCGATATTTTACATACATGTGACTGAACAATCATTTGTTATTATTATTACCTTAGTTATTATTATAGTTATGTGATTTTAAACAGTCATTTTGATATAATTACGCTATATGGCCATTAATCACCAGGCACTTTCAATTTTAGACATTTTGTCGAAGTGTAAGAATAGCACGTGTATTCATGGAGATATATCGATTTTTTTTTTAAGTTAAAAAAAATTCTGGCATGTTTTTTGCTTATATCGTACAGGGTTTTCTACCAAATTTAATGCCAATGTCTGAAAATTTGAAAAGCTGTAGTACGAATAATATAGTGCAGTTGGAATGTAAATATATTAAATATTTGATAAAATATGCACAATTGTATGAAATGTTTTTTTTATCTGCGCATGCGCGGCCGATAACAAATATTTTTATTTATGATTTCATTGTTAACTCTATGAAGCAACTATTAAAAAACAGCCCGTCAAATATCATGAAAATTCAGAAAGATAACAGTGACTGAGTAAGATAATTTTTAGTTGTTCTCTAAAAACAGTTAAATGATAAGTGGTTTTCCATAAATTGCCATTTTTAATTTTAATTTTATTTTTTTACTGCTGCTTTAGTTTTTCTTGGAAAACCTCCAGAACGAACCTAATCCAAGAAAAAAAGAAGCATCAAAAACTAAATCTAAGCATTTATTCTAAATCTACCCGTCGACATTCATTAAATACAAACACCTTTGTTGAAAGCTAGTTAATGACTAGTATGTTGTGACCATCACAAAACTTTCTTCTATATAAATCACGTCAATTAAATCATTTAAATAGTATAAGAAATTACATCAATTTAGAACCAATTCGTATCAAAGTATACCTGAATTCGAAGTTTGATGAAAATTCGTGCATTAGTTATTGAGATAGAGCTGTAGGGGAAATTCTGAGAAATTCAGCATAGCAGCGCCAGCTGTTGAGAGATTTGCACCAAAACACAAACAGCACTAATTCATATTAAGGTGTACCGGAATCTGAAGTTTGATGAAAATCGGTGCATTAGTTCTGGAGCTAGAGCTATTGTGGAAATCACAAAAAATGAAGCACAGCAGCGCCACCTGTTGAGCGATTTACACGAAAAGGTACAAAACATCATTTCATGTCAAGGACTAACTGAATCTGAAGTTTGATGAAAATCCGTGCATTAGTTCTGGACATTGAGCTATTGTGGAAATCGTAAAAAATGCTGCATAGCAGCGCCACCTGTTGAGCGATTTACACTAAAACATAAACAGCACTAATTCATATCGAGGTATACCTGATTCTGAAGTTTGTTGAAAACCCAAGTATTAGTTCTTGAGATAGAGCTATTGCGGAAATCTCAAAAAATGCAGCATAGCAGCGCCACCTGTTGAGCGATTTACATCACAAGAGACAAAACGTCAATTCATGTCAAGCACTAACTGAATCTGAAGTTTGATGAAAATCCGTGCATTATTTCTTGAGATTGAGATATTACGAAAATCGTGTAAATTCTACAAAATGCAGCATAGCAGCGCCATCTGTTGGGCGATTTGCACCAAAACGTTACCAGCACCAATTCATATCAAGGATTAACGGAATCTGAAGTTTTATAAAAATCCGTGCATTAGTTCTTCAGATAGAGCCATTTCGGAAATCATAAAAAATGCAGCATAGCAGCGCCACCTGTTGAGCGATTTGCACCAAAAACTAATCAGCATCAATTTGTATCAGGGACTCACTGAATATGAATTTTTATTAAATTCCGTGCGTTAGTTCTTGAGATAGAGAGCCCACAAAATTTATGTCACACACAGATAGACAGACAGACAGACTCACAGACAGACATTTTGTAAAAACATGTTTTTTGGAATCTCTGACCCATAAAACGTATAAATCCGTCGAAAACTGGAATTCGAAAATTTTCATGAAACCAATACTTTCTTCTTGTCAAGATAGAAGAAAGTAAAAAATGACAATTTGTGGAAAATCCCTTATCATTCAGCAGCTTTTAGAAAGTAACTAAAATTCGGCTCGCTCTACTGCCGATATTACGATATTTGACTGGATTTTTTTTTTATGAGTTGCTTCATAGAGTTGACTACTAAATCATAGAAAAAAAACTTTTTATCATGTGTTCATGCGTAGATAAAAAATATTTCATACAACTGCTTATATTTCATCAAATGTTTCACATATTTACATTCCAACTGCACTATATTATTCGTACTACAGTTTTTCAAATTTTCATAAACTGGTGTTACGTTTTGTAGAAAAACTTGCATAAGCAAAAAAATATGCCAGAATTTTTTGAACTTTTTAAAAAAGTTGATATATCTCCATAAATATATGTGCTATTCTTACACAAGTAAATGCACATATTGTACAATATCCACATATTCGTAATCTATAGCGATAGATCATTTCGTGCATTTTTTATAGATATTATTCTTTTTCGTTGATTTTTTGCTCAAATTGCCTTGCTCATCAAATCGCCGTTGATAAATATGAAGTCAAACATATTCTTCATAATCCTGAAGTTCCAGGAAAATCCGACAAGTATATCTTTAAATATTTGACGAAATGTCTAAAATTGAAAGTGTCCGGTGGTTAATGGCCATATAGTGTATGTGATTTTATATACAGTGAAACCTCCTTGTGCAACCACCTCCATTAAGCGACCACCTCCCTGAACGACCATTTTTTTCATGGAACGAAATTTATTCCCATGGCTCAATACTAATTTTGCCTCCATTCAGAGACCATCCCATCAGTTGAACTCCCTCCATGAGCGACCAATTTCTTTCAATAAAATGAAAGAAATTCCGTTTTCTCCTGGTCGCTTGAAGAAGGTTTTATTAGAAAAATAATTCCGGAGGGCGCATTATTTATTAAACTTCCAAACTAAGATTAGATTTTTTTTTTTCATTCCGGTAACTTTTAAGTGGTTAAACCCCTTTGTGCCTTTTTAGGCAATGAATTTAACTCTGATGACAAATTAAGAATGACGGTCAATAAACTCCCCTGCCCTGTTCTGTTAGGAAATAGATAAATTAATGAAATCGTCATTATTTGTTTCCATCCAAAAAAAAATTGCATTTATTTACTGAACTTCGAAAGGACTTGAAAATAAAAGTTATGAAAGATAAAACCGTTAAATCAAAGCAAACGTCAATATATTCATTTTTTAAATTCTGCAGTAATTATAACTTATGTCATTAACTTTTGTTTTGATACTTAAATTTTTATATTTTTATTTCGTAATGTGAAAAATAAATTTTAATAACATTAATTGTCACCTTTTTTCAACTTTTAAAATCTAAATTTAAACATGACCTCCATTAAGAGACCACCTCTCGAAGCGACCCATTTTTATTGGAACGGAACGTGGTCGCTTTAAGGAGGTTTTACTGTATATACATTTTTTTGTGTGTGTGTGCGTGGTGGCTGTATCAGTTTTATTAGTGAAACTATCGTGCTAATAAGTTACTAAATACTGAAGTATTCATTTAAGTAGTGCTTTGAAATTAACAATTGTATACACTTAAAGTTATTGTTTAAATATGAATATTGTCTTATTCATCCACACTCTCTCCTACTTGTTAAATTATATAGATTTTTTGGATATAAAATATGTCTGTTGTGAAGAAAATGAAGAAGGTGGGCATATAATAGATAATTTACTGATACCAATTTGTAGATATTAACATATATGTTTAAATCTGAGGGGGAACATTTGAATAATCAGGACAAAAATGCGTTTTTCTCGTTTTTTAAAGAAATTGAAAAAAAAGTCTTATTTTTGAAATGCCGTATTGCGCTTGCTAATGAGTGTATAAAAAAGTTGTAGATAAGAAAGTTGTAGAAAATTTTGTCCCCTGCAAGAGTAATTAATAAATAACACGCTACAACAACAGGTCTCGAGATATTTTTTAAAAAACCCCAAGCGTCCCCAAATTTTGTTGTTTTTATTTTGCCACAGAAAATTCTCCCGAAGGAAATTTTGTTGGATAATTCAACTAATTTTGTTGGACCATATTAGCTTCAGTATATAAAAGTGACAGAAAAAATCTTCTACCCAACCTTTTGCAAAATAACGCCTTTTGGTACATTTTTTCCGGTACTACATAGGCATTTAATTAGACAAATACATATGGAATAAAAATATATAAATTGGATTCACATAACTGCAAAATATAAGGATGTAAAAAAACCTCATTAATACGATTAGAATAATTTTCGTACACTATGCGTTCAGGAAATAAAACTGGTAGATTTTTTAATTATATAGCAGAAAACATTTATTAAAATTCAATGTTCTCTTCAAAAAGTCATTTGTTTAAGGACCAATCAGAAGATTAAAATGAAGTATGTTTCCCAGTTTTCCAAAAAAGTTTCCGAAAAAATGGGTTCCTTTATCTACTCGTAAATTCTGAAAAAGGTGTTTTTATTCAAATTGGTAGTCGTAGTCGACTACGAAGTTACATTGGATTTTCCTAAACATTCTGTAGTATTTTATAATGCAGCGAATATTTTTGCAGATAGAATACAATATGTTTAAGCATCCCAATTCTTTAATCCCTTTGTGATAATTTTTTTTTTCAGTGCTCTGTGGTTTTACTCTAACTTTTATATTTTGTAAAATTATCGATGAGTAGGGTGTCTTTTCATGTGTTTTCCTTTTATTTAATCTATTGACGTATATGTGCGTGTGTGCATCTTTATATGCTGATATAAATCTATAAATATATTTAGGTATGCAAGAAAGTTATCAGAAATTAAGTACATTTCGATTATTTTGAATTTTTGAACTTTCTAATTAACAATGTAACTTTAACGCACGAAAAATAATTTCATATTGTTGCTAGGTCAAAAGTATACTTTTTTGAACTCGTAACTATAACACAAGTATTCTTTCTTTGACTGAATTCATATTGTTAATTGAAAACTAACAATTGCAAGTTAAACACAAAAGTAACTCTCAACAATAGTTTAAAACAAATACAAACAATTGAAATTTTTTTCCATTCTTCAATGAAAATAACTTTCTTGTAACAACTCCGAACTGATTATTACTATATAATTTGCTACTCTTTAATGTGCGAAACAAAATAGTTCTCCTTATAAAAGATGTAAAAATCTTTATATTTAAAGTATTTTCACTAGCAAAAAGTCTTCATCAATTAAGTAATCATTTGTGGAGAAAAAACTTATTAATCTTACTTTTTAAAAAATGTCTCGCGAAACTATTAAAGACGCAGTCATTGACTTCTTAGAAGAGAAAAACTTCAAATATCTTAAACCACTTGGTGAAGGTGGATTTGCTTCTGTCATTGCAGTTCTATCACCCCAGAAAGAAAGTGTTGCTGTCAAGATAATAGAAAAGGAAAGTGTCTGCCTCATTGAAGATCAAATATGGCCATTGTTAAGCCACAGAAATATCCTTCCCGTATTGGATGTATTATCTATGGACAAGCCAGATGTCAAATTTTATTTAACTCCCATGCTGCCAAAGGCACTGGATGAAACTATTCACAACGACCAGTTCAGATTCGATCCAAATGGACTGACCAAGTTAAAACTGTGGATGATGGACATATTATTGGCATTAGATTACTTGCACTCGTCCGGCTTTTGCCATTGCGATTTGAAGACCGATAATGTTTTGATAGATCAAGAAGATACGGCCGTGTTATGTGATTTTTCCGGCCTAAACTATACTGGAAAGTTTCTGACAGACTCAGACATAATTTCTCCATTTATATTTCGGCCTCCGGAGTGCTTCAATTCAGTAGCATCCGAAAAGGTTCAAGGAGTGCAATACGACATGTACACTTTTGGATTAATGGCAGTGAACATGCTAACAGGTCATTGGTTACAAATGGAATGGATAAAGTACCCTGATGAAAATTTTGCTTGGTCATCGCACGTCTGGCCAGTTCTGAAGAAAGTTTTTCGAAAACAGAATTTTGAGTATTTGATGAAAAACTCTTTGCCAGGTTCCAAAATGTCGGAAAGAGACATAAATCAAGCATTCGATTTTATAATATCGATATTGAAAATAAGTCCTGAACAGCGTCCTTCGGCACACGTGATTATGAAGCATCCGTTTCTGAAGATGGGCGGAAACACCTTTAGATCAGAAAAAGAGAATGATTTGCCATCACAGGGAGATAGTGTACACGCTAATCCTTTCCAAGAATTTGATTATATACCCGTGAATGGTAATAGGGAAAATAATGTTCAACAAGTGAACAACGTAGAAATAGGTCTCGATGAAGTCAAGCTGACGCATGACGTACAACATGGACTAATTAAAAACAGCTACTTGCTACCAAAAGAAAAAACATCTGTAGAATCAAAACTTGATGAATTGAAGATTATGTCCGAAGAAAAATTTTCGAAACCTTCAGGTCGTTACTTGTTGTCGCCAGCACAACTGTTTATTAAACCGTCCGGCACAGACAGGTTCGCATGTCTTTTGGAAAATGTGTCATTGGAGAAAATGAAAAAGAAAAAAAGCCATTATTTGAAGAAAAATATCAAAGAAAGAGTGACCAATTGGTTCATAAAGAAATTCAAAAAATAAAAAAAGCATGACATTCTGCTTTAATTTTATTATGATGGATAATACTGATGATTAGGATTATTTTTAAAAACATATTTTTTTATTATGACCACAACATTCATCAATCATCAATAATTTTGACGTCTTTAATGGTTTAAAGAGAAATATATATATATAAATTATATTGGTAAATATGAAGATTGAAGATTTAAGAAAATTTATTTACAAATGGACTTGCTGAATATTTTTCCATATATTTTTATGTAAAAAAATCTTGATTTAAATGTTATTGGCTCTTTATAACTGGATTAAATTTTTTTTAACAAGTGTTTCTTTTTTGTTATTGTCTATTTTCATATACATTTATCATTAAGTATTATCTACTAAAAAACAACTTTTCAAAAGTAAAAAAAAAAGCCAAGCAAAAAAAAAAGAAAAGAAAAAAGGGGAAAGTTGTGGCTAAAAAATAGTGTGATATCAAATTTCCAAGCTAATATTATGGTACTTATTTAACATTTTTTATTAAAAATTTACCATATGTAAGTCGAGTACCTAAGTATGCGTTGATAGAAAGCCTTTTCTCCTTTACTAAATACATCATAACGTGTTTCTGAAAATTAATTTTTTTTAATTATGCATGATGGGCTTGGCGACCATCTTTCCATATTTTACACAATTTTCTAAGCACACAAGTACATTGTTAAGATCGGAAATTCGAAATTGTTGCTAAAGCAAACATTTTATGCTTTTAATTTATGGAAATGAGTGCCTAGAAATTTGTGTCTTAAAATAAAGTTGAAGTAACTTCAGGTTTTATCTTATGATTCTCTTTTTTCGAAGGGGGTTAATTAATTAGTTAAAGCAGTAAAAATCAATTTTTTTTTCTTCAAAATAAAAGACTCTTAATTTATCTGTCTGTAGCCAAAACTAGAAGTTCAAAATTCTTAATAATGCAAACATATTACGAGCTTGTCTGCTTAGAAATTTGTGTAAAATATGGAAAGATGGCCGCCAAGCCCATCATGCATAATTAAAAAAAATTAATTTTCAGAAACACGTTATGATGTATTTAGTAAAGGAGAAAAGGCTTTCTATCAACGCATACTTAGGTACTCGACTTACATATGGTAAATTTTTAATAAAAAATGTTAAATAAGTACCATAATATTAGCTTGGAAATTTGATATCACACTATTTTTTAGCCACAACTTTCCCCTTTTTTCTTTTCTTTTTTTTTTGCTTGGCTTTTTTTTTTACTTTTGAAAAGTTGTTTTTTAGTAGATATCAGTTCTTTTTTTTAAACAGATTATATATAATTGAAATAATTCTACTCGCTAAAATTAGTCCTTGTATAGCCTTTATAAGTAGGGAACAAACACAATAGTATACACTTTGTTTACCTATCATTAATTTTTTAGAGTAATTAATAATTCAAAAGTAAGGAAAGTCAATTTCTTCTTTCAAAGTATCAGTCTTTCTCAATTTATATCGCCTTAAAATTTTCTATGAAGGATGAAAATTTAGTAAAAATCAAATAGAGTCAAAATAAAATATATATTTACAGTTAGTCTGTCAGTTAATTGTTTGTTCTAAC
This sequence comes from Maratus speciosus, assembly GCA_963932465.1. Lineage (NCBI taxonomy): Eukaryota > Metazoa > Arthropoda > Arachnida > Araneae > Salticidae > Maratus > Maratus speciosus. The sequence goes on along the minus strand of OZ010788.1, from coordinate 606,782,002 downwards.
TTTTTTTGCTGACGGTTTTGCAAAATAAATTTATCTTTACAAATACCTACGGAAAATCCGAAAATGAAGCCCCGCAGGCATCTAAAGAATCGAAGATCTGTCTAAAGAAGTAAATCTAGCAATTCTAGACATGATGATGAAACATTTTTGATAAAAAAAAATCTAAAAATTTAAAGATATAAACTGTACATATAACTTCATCTTCATTTAGATCGTGTTATAGAGAAGAAAGAATAAATATGTAATTTTACTTAAGTCTGTTTATCCATACCTATTTGCATAAATGTGAGAATATAATTTCGTATAAAAATTCCCGTAAATTGATTATATTTAATAGTCTATTATTAAAGCCGCATAATCATTAGAATAAAATTTTTTTGCAGTTAAAAATTGCCTGAAATCTATAGTCTTATCGTTCGTCAAATTTGTTATATGTTTTTTTTAATACCCAGACACCTTTTCTAAACTCTGACCAAAGATCACAGAAATACTGAAATTATCCAAATACTTATACCTTTCTATCGTATTTCTTTTTTTGAGTGGGTGGAGGGGTGAGGAAGGGCGCTTAAGAACTTCGTTTTGTTCTTAGAATTCTGAATTAATCATTGAAAAGATCTGCCTACGTAAGTCTTGTTGCAGAATTTTCATTAGGTAAGAGTTGCATCAACTTATACATCATGTGAATATATTAAATTACTTTTGTAAAATACTAAATGGGAGCCATTGATATTTTCAGAGCATTTGCCTACATTTTAAACTTAAATTATTTACAACTATTCATTAATTTTCTATACGAATTAAAGAAGTCGTTGTTTCCATGGCAACTGTACCTTTCACTATTGCTTGTTTGTTTGTTTGTTTTATTGAACACATATATATCAGATCACGTGAGGATCACGGCGGGATTTGAACCCGCCCCCACCTACGTTCTCAAGCGATTAGCGGCGTGGTGTCTTATCCACTCAGCCACGGTGGGCCACTATTGCTTTATCTAATACCCAGATACTCAAATTTAACCAGCTGCGCTTAGAATCATGCTCATAACAGAGTACATTTATATGTAAGAGTGGTGACACATATGCACAAGTCGTGTACTCATATTCAAGTTTTTGTCCAAAGTACAGTAACTCCGTTTTCATTAATAGACGTGGAAGATTTCGATTAAACTAACCAAAAAAGTTTAAAAACATTGGCTTTCTGATTTGATTTTATTCAAAATCGTCTTAACCAACCAAAGTTAATGTCCGGGATCCAGAGTGTTTACTGCAAACATAAAAAAAGTTTTCAAAAATGCAGGCTTCTGATTGATCAATCTCATCGCGCTAATAGCGTGAAATCTATCTTGATCCCGGTCTATTCAACGTCCTTTAAATATTCGAGAAAGCCTTGACAAGTCAGGAAAATATCACACAAAGCAGGCAAAACAAAGAAGAAAAATCATTCATTGGCTCGTTCATATCCACGAGCCAATGAATGATTTTGTTCCTTTGCTTTGCCTGCTTTGTGTGATGTTTTTGTGACGCGTGTCAAGACTTTCTCAAATATTTAAGGGGCGTTTGTTTATTTCACCACCATGAAGCTATGAAAGGAGAGGAGCAGACATGTCAATCTTCCCGTGTGAAAAACTACATAAAGAAAACGAGTTCTTTCCCCCCTCTTCTGCCCTTTTCTCTCTTGATTTTGACCGATAGCAGCCCATTTAGCAGTCTCCATAGCAAGATGCAGCTGTATATGGCGGACGCAAGGGGGAGGGTGTTAGCGTGATCAATGACATAATAGGCCAGTTTATGACGTTTAAAAGTCACACGGAGTTGGATCATCTTTACACGATGATTAGTACAAAGCGGTGCGCCGATTTTTTTTGTGTCCATTGCCGTGTACAGATAATCAACTCCACACTTAGGAACAGCTTCAAATGACGTCATCTACTTCGAGGCAAACGAAAAAGGACAGGCTACCGCGGCGCTACAGCGTCTAGAATATATAGTGTGGAAATCCAATCAGTCGATCACAGCGATATCTGCAGGATATTTCCCAAAACTCCAAGACAATTTGGTCTAGACGCTGTAACATTTTTTTTAAACGTTTTATTAACTTACATTTGACCTGTGTGCTTGGCGTCAAACCCGCTGTAATAATACGATGTTTACTTTGAAATTTGAAAATATATAGCAGATGTCGCTGCGATAATCTCCCTGGATTTCAGCGTCAGTGCACATTTAAGGGATACACCTTTTTAGCGGTTCTTGGATAGCAAATTTCCACATTATGCATTCTAGACGCTGTAGCGGTGCATTACACATGTCTCTTTCTTCTTTAAAAAATATCCTGCAGATGTCGATGCAAATGACTGTTTGGAATTCGACATCGTTGTACATTTAAGGGATTCAATACTTTCGCGCTTTTTTAAGTATTGCTGGGATAGTCGATTTCTACAACATATAATCTAGACGCTATAACGGAGCTATAGTTTCTAGAAGATATAGTTTAAAAATCGGTTTATTAAAAAAGTGCTAAAAATTGTATCCCATAAATGTTGAACGAGGCTGAACGACGAATGTCGATTACAGCGACATATGGTAATTCCAACATAACTATTTCAAAAGAAAATGTTTCGCTCAGAGAAGATCTAGAAAATGTTGCTTCTATCGACATTTGTCATTCAGTATTTTTCAATATTTATGGGATTCAATTTTTAGCACTTTTTAACGAATTACTGGAATAGCCGGTTTCCACACAGTGACCGTGATCTAGGTAGATTTTTCTGTGTTATCGTAACGAGATTGACCAATCAGAAGCCAAAATATTTGCTAACTTTTCACTGTTTGCAAAATTGTACCTGAATACCGGCCTATATTTCTAGACGCTATAACTGAGCTCAGGAATAGTACAGAAAGCAAACTCTGTATTTTGATACATTAAGGCCGGGATCTAATTAGGAACAAGTGTGTCTCTATAACGAAGTAGCGACATACGGCCAATAAATGTTTATTGGTAAAAGTGATAAAAACAAATCGTTAAAGTTCTTTACGAGCATGCCATTATCGCCAGGTTAATGCATGCTGAATTATTTCCCTAGTCTAATAGAGATCGTCCATGCGCGTATCTTCTAATGGAAGATATTCCAAATATGGGTTCGAGGCTGAAAAAGTCACGTGGTACCGGTAATTTACCCAAAGAATTTATAACTGATAGAAGGGAAACAGGAAACTACACTGTTAAAAATATCGTGAAAAATTATCTCGGTTCTTACAGGTTCTCTATTTTCTGACCAATGAGAACGCTACATAAACGCCTATGAAGCGTTCTCATTGGTCAGAATACAGATAGCCTTTAAAAACAGAGGTAATTTTTCACGATATTTTTAACAGTGTACTACTGCTTTCTCCCATGAACTGTTTCCTTGGCTAGCGGGGATTTACATTACGTAGACGGAGCCTTCCCTTCTTTACGCTAGACGTTCTTGCCTTGACCATGTGATCATAACGTAGATTGAATATCCTCTATTCAAGAAAGCGGATTGCCGTACTTTCGACAAAAGCTTGAAATGAGCATGCCTCCTGTGCATATATCACCACTCTTATGTATAAAGGCTCTCTGTTATGGTGTTGTTTCTGATACAGCGCGTAGAATACCTATTGTGGAAATATGCTATCCAAACAGTTCTAAAAATTTGTATCCCTTAAATGTGCGACGATACTGCTAAAATTTCAAGTGTCGATCGCAGCGACATCTGTGGGATTTTCGTATTACTATTATTACATTGTATAGACTAGCAATTTCTTGCAGTTGTAGAAAATATCCTGCAGATGCCGCTGCGATCTGCAAATTACAGCAGTATCATTGCACATTTAAGGGATACAATATTTTAGCGCTTTTTTAAGTATTACATGGTTAGCCTATTTCAACACTATACATTCTAGGCGCTATAGTTTCTGAGCGCTGTTGGTTAAATTTCGATATTCGTGTTTTAGAGTGAGCAATAGAGAAAAGTACTAAAACTATTGAAACAACAACTTCTTTAATATTGAAATGTATAGCAAAGGAGTTCAGAATCAATGCCTTAAATAGTTTCGAATACGCACTGTTGTTATGACATCAATACCCTTCCTGGATGTGGAAATGCAAAATTGTGTTCAACATAATTGGCCGCAATCTAGATAGATTTCTCGCTGTTAGCGAAACGAGATTCATTAATCAGAAGCTTGCACTTTTGCGAACTTTTCGCTGTTTGCAGCAATGCAGGCTATTGATTGGTGAATCTCGTTTCGCTAACAGCGAAAAATCCATCTGGATCCCAGCCTAAATTTCTGTAAACATTGCACTTCATCCATGGCACTAAGAAAATGACTCAAAACTTTTATGACATAGGCCGGGATCCAGAAGCAGCAAAAATTCTCAAACATTCTGGCTTCTGATTGGTCAAACTCATTTCGCTAACAGCGAAAAATCTATCTGGATCTCGGCCATAGTTTTCTTCGATGAAATCAATGCAAAAGGATAATATAAAAAATTTTAAAAGACTTCTAAAATGATTTGGCGGGTTTATCGCTGTTTGGCATAATTTATAAACTTTAAAATTAATTAACAGTTTTTCGCTAATTAAGAATAGAAAATTTGTGTTTTTAAAGCTGAATTTTACAAAAGCACGTAGATTGAGTAAATATCTGTCCAAAAATGCAATCCTTACTTTTTTATGTCCATTATTTAAGTCTCTACCTTGATTGAACCATAAATTGTGACGAAGAAAATAAATCGATCATTTTCAGTATCTCGACGTTATTTTAAAAAATCTATATCTCTGTTTATAATTAATTTATGAGGATGCATTTGGTCTCAAATTGAAGATATTTTCCATTAGGTCCTTCTGGTTTTGGTTTTATTTTTCTGCGATGATTGGTTCTTTTGATATGGGAAATTTTACGCTGGCATGTTTGGTTGATTTTACATGGAGAAGTTGTCATCAGTATAATAAGCAGTTACGGTGTCTTGCGTTTTATTCTTGGCGTTTGTTTGTTTGGCGAGGTTAGCATTTTTTTTTTTCAGCTTGGCTTGGCAGAACGACCGTCCTGCTTGATCTATTATTCCTTCATGCACTGTAATAAAGGACAAAAAACCGTTCAGTGCACAAATCGATTAACTCCATCAAATGAATATGTTCAGTATAAGCAGTTAAAGTTGTTGTAACTATAAAAATATTGTATCTATATAATATTTTTTCTCCGGATATTTTGATTGAACTCATTAATTTTTTGTTAATCCAGGGTAACATTTATCACTGTATAAAAATATAGAAATTTTTCAATGTTTCTTTGTTTAAAAAAACGCCACTTGAAATGGAGCCAGTTGGATTGTCTTCTGAAATCCTCAAATGTCTCTATATCTACAAAAATGTAATAGAACCAAAAATGTAATAGAACAAAAATATACAATAAACTCTTCCGAGTTACTTACGATACGGAAAAGCTTTGCTTTATCTTTTTGATGTTAACAATAGCAGATGATTACATTTCGCTTTCACTGAAAATTTTAGGTAGCTTTCTTTACAAAAAAGCTACCTATTGCAGCCGTTCGGAGGAAAGCGATTTCAAAAAATTTTGGTATATTTTCATCGATCATGACCCCCAGACCCCGAAACCACCCTCCGTTCAAAATTGATATATATATATATATATATATATATATATATATATATATCTGACCTATGTCACACTGTAACTCCCGTAATTATGAACCGATTTCGATGAAATTCGGTGTGTACATAGTACATACCAATGTCTCGACCGAGTTCGTTGGCCAGCTTCATCCGCCGTTTTGTTTCAAATTGGCGGCCATTTAAAAATTTTAAAAAATTTTAAAACTTGAAATTTGGTACCAAAAAATTAAAAATGGAAAAATATTTTTTTCTTATGTATTTTACCTTTATACAAAGATTCCGGAGCAGTTTTTGTTTCGTCTATATCTTAAAAAATGGCTGAGTTATAGCATTTTGAATTTCTAGCGTGGCTGACATTTTGAAACGTCCTGAATTTTGTCACGCGATAAAAGGCGTATTTATGAACCGATTTGGATGTAATTCAGTGTGTATATAGTACATACCAATCTCTCGACCGAGTTCGTTGGCCAGCTTCATCCGCCGTTTTGTTTCAAAATGGCGGCCATTAAAAATTTTTAAAAATTTTTAAAACTTGAAATGTGGTACCAAAAAATTAAAAATGGAAAAATATTTTTTTCTTATGTATTTGACCTTTATACAAAGATTCCGGAGCAGTTTTTGCTTCGTCTATATCTTACAAAATGGCTGAGTTATAGCATTTTGAATTTCTAGCGTGGCTGACATTTTGAAACGTCCTGAAATTTGTCACGCGATAAAAGGCGTATTTATGAACCGATTTGGATGTAATTCAGTGTGTACATAGTACATACCAATCTCTCGACCGAGTTCGTTGGCCAGCTTCATCCGCCGTTTTGTTTCAAAATGGCGGCCATTTAAAATTAAAAAAAATTTTTTAAACTTGAACTGTGGTACCAAAAATTTAAAAATGGAAAAATATTTTTTTCTTACGTATTTGACCTTTATACAAAGATTCCGGAGCAGTTTTCATTTCGTCTATATCTTAAAAAATGGCTGAGTTATAGCATTTTGAATTTCTAGCGTGGCTGACATTTTGAAACGTCCTGAATTTTGTCACGCGATAAAAGGCGTATTTATGAACCGATTTGGATGTAATTCAGTGTGTAGATAGTACATACCAATCTCTCGACCGAGTTCGTTGGCCAGCTTCATCCGCTATTTTGTTTCAAAATGGCGGCCATTTAAATTTTTTTTAAAAATTTAAAATTTGAAATGTGGTACCAAAAAATTGAAAATGGAAAAATATTTTTCTTATGTATTTGACCTTTATACAAAGATTTCGGAGCAGTTTTTGTTTCGTCTATATCTTAAAAAATGGCTGAGTTATAGCATTTTGAATTTCTAGCGTGGCTGACATTTTGAAACGTCCTGAAGTTTGTCACGCGATAAAAGGCGTATTTATGAACCGATTTGGATGTAACTTCGTTTATACATAGTACATACCAATGTCTCGACCGGGTTCGTTGGTCAGCTTCATCCGCCATCTTGTTTAAAAATGGTGGTCATTTAAAATTTTAAGAAAAATTTAAATTTGGAATGTGGTACCAAAAAATTAAAAATTGAAAAAATATTTTCTTCTTATGTGTTTGACCTTGATAAAAAGATTCGGGAGCAGTTTTTGTTTCGTCTATATCTTAAGAAATGGCTGAGTTATAGCATTTTGAATTTCTAACGTGGCTGACATTTTGAAACGTCCTGATTTTTCTCACGTAATAACAGGCGTATATTTGAACCGACTTGGATGTACCTTGGTGTGTACATAGTACATAGAAATATCTCGACCGAGTTCGTTGGCCGGCTTCATACGCCATCTTGTTTCAAAATGGCGGCCATTTCAAAAAATAAAAAAATAAAAAAAATTAAATGAAATACCAAAAAATTGGAAAGTGAAAAAGATTTTTTTTGTATGTGTTTCACTTTAATACAAAGATTCCGGAACAGTTTTTCTTTCGTCTATATCTAAAAAAAATGGCTGAGTAATAGCATTTTGAATTTCTCTTGTGGCTGACATTTTAAAACGACCTGATTTTTGTCACGCGATAACAGGCGTAATTATGAACCTATTTATGTAACTTGGTCTGTACATAGTACATACCAATGTCTCGACCGAGTTCGTTGGCCAGCTTCATTCGCCATCTTGTTTCAAAAGGGTAGCCATTTAAAAAAATTAAATTTAAAATTCAAAATGAGGTATTAAACAATTGGAAAATGAAAAAGATTTTTTTATGTGTTTGGCCTTGATACAAAGATTCCGGAGCAGTTTTTGTTTCTGAAAATTTGTTCTTTTGTTTATATCTTAAAAAATGGTTGATTTATAGCACTTTGAATTTCTAGCATGGCTAACATTTTGAAACGATCTTGTATTTGTCACGCGATAACACACGTATTCGCCTATTTCGATGTAAGAAGGCATGTGGATAGTATACATCAACACCTCGACCAAGTTCGCTGGCAAGATTCATCAGCCATCTTGTTTCAAAATGGCGACCATTAAATTATAAAATATATATATATTTAAAGTGAGGTGCAAAAAAATTAGAAATTGAAAAAGGTTTCTTTCTTAAGTATTTGACCTTGATATAAGGATTCAGGAGCATTTTTTGTTTGTCTTTACCTTAAAAAATGGCTCAGATATAGCAGTTTCAATTTCTATTGTGGGTGACATTTTGAAAAATCTGATTTTTTGCATGCGACAGCACTCCTATATATTAACCGATTCCGATGTGAGTGAGCATGTGCACAGCAATTACTAAGGTCTCGACCAAGTTCACTGCTTAGCCTCATCCACCATGTTGTCTTAAAATGACAGACAATTTAAGAAATGTTACTTTAAAGAAAAGCAGCTTGGATAAAGCTGACTAATTTCGCGAAATTCTCATTCATTATATTGATAAAAATTAGTATTGAATCTTTTATATTCGGTTTCCACTAAATTGAGCTTCGTGTGTTTGAATGATATAATTTGGTTTTTTTAAAATAAGGATTATGAAAGCTACCTCTTCCTCCCGGCACTGGCCGGAAGGACTTTTTAAACTTGGAAAGATCGCACAATTTCAATTTTTACATCGTCGAATAGGGAAAAAATGTACTTTCAAATGCAATATGTATCAAAACTATCCAACTTATTAATTTTTTTATGTTTATAAAATAATTTAAAATGTCTTATGTCTTAACTTTCTTATAGCGTTGTTAAAAAAATACCGGGAGACAAAGACTCTGTTTACTTAAATCATTTTATATTAGCTTATTTTCAAATATTTAACTGATCTTAATTAATCAAACACGAAAATAGCCATTGATTGTATCTCTGAACAGCAGCTGATTTGGCCTTTAAATTCCCCAATCAAAGGGAAATGAATGGAAACCCGTTTACAGGAAGATCACCACTGTTTTTTTAAATTATAATTCAGTCTTCCGAAATCTTTTTAAATCCTATCAAATTAGCGTGCTTTTAGAATCTGCGGTGTCTGAACGGGGGTGGGCGAGCATAGCTCGTAGGAGTCAAAACCCCGTAGTACTAAAAATTTTTAAAACTTCTAAAGATATCACAATTTCAATTTTTGCAACATCGAATAGGGAAAAAAAACATTACTTTTAAATGCAATTTGTTTCAAAACTATCACAACTTATTCATTTTTTTTTATGGTTTATAAAGTAATTTTCTAGCATGATATTTTTAAAAATCTATCGCTATCGCGTGCAGTCGATGATAAAAGATAAACCCCTTTGTATTTAAATTTAAATATAAATAGTTCAGCATTTGTTTCCGGTTCATATTTCTTAAGAAAATTACAATTTCATCAATAAATAAATAAAATATAAATAAAACACAAATTTAAGACATGTAATTGAACTACGCACTTAAACCACTCAAATTATCAAAGTAAAAAAAGCTGCTGCATAGGGCGATCTTTGACAATTTCTTCAGCTGTTAACTCCTGGCACGAGCCCAATACGAAAATATCGCGGCTTTTAATAAACATCAAAATTTTATTTGAATGCATAATTGCTGTTTTTCATATAAAAATGATTTTGGTATTGTCAGAGGGGGATGAGTGGGGCTAGTAGAGCTTTAGCCTTTGGGTAGGCCTCCTCACCCAGTGAAACCTTATAAGAGGGGAATCTAAAAAATATATATTAAGGGTGTATCCGAAAAAAAATTTTCATCCTCAACAGCTCGAAATTTTCTGAGACATTTTCGGACTCATTTTTAAAAGTAAAAACATGAAACTTGCTGAGGTGATTTTTGAAGAGATGTATAAGAGGCCGTGTGGTTTCATTTTTCGCTCAATTAATTAGAATTTGAGTTTTAAACAATTATTTTCTCAGTATGATCATTTTTTTTCATCCCCAGATCTCCCGCTTCGGAAAATTCGGTTCAAAACGCCCACTTTGACGGCATTTTTTGCAATATTTTCTGCATTTATCAAAAAATCGACAAGCACGGCACATTATGTAGTTTCTAAATAAGAGAATTTGCCAGTGTGATGCGTTTGAGAGCAAAAAATGAATTTAAAAATAAATCACAAAATAAGCAGTTTGGATTGAAATACACCCTTAAATGTAAAAAATCTTTTAATTCTCAATAATAAACAAAAAAACAGTTTTAACCTATATTTTGTAATCCTTGAAGCCCTGGTTGGATCCTCCCCTAGTATATAGGGTGTTTCCAAATTCGACCGGCAAATTAAGAGGGGTAATGGATAGTAGGCATCAAGAGGATGGAAAATTGTCATAGAACATGGGGACGTAAACAACGTTTAGTGGGGGGAAATCGCAGCGGAAGAAAGAGTCAATAATAAGGAGAAAAACATTTATTTGACGTTAAGTAGGATTGCAATCAGGGCCGAAACTAGCCTTTTTTGCACCCGGAGCATGGATTTTGGCGCTCCCCCCCCCCCCCTCCCATCTTCCGCAAAGTATATTTACAAAGAGATTTTTACTAATTTTCTAATAGCCGACTTATTTTAAAATTTAAAATATGCAATCAAAATATGTAATACTGAACTACGTAATCTACAATGGCGAATCCAATGGGGAGATCACGGCGGGTCATGACTCCCCTCTGAACACCAACAAAAATATTCTAAAGATCATTTTTTAAATAAAATATACAGTAGAATCCCGATTATCCGAGTGCCGCTTATCCGAGTTTCCGCTTTAGCCGAGTTATTTTCTTCTGATGGATTGATTGCTTACATGATTATGAAACAGCCATTATAAATGAAGTGTTAGGTGAAGATGAAAGAGCAGTCGTAAAAAGTTAGAACTCTGGTTTTCGGTTCAGAATGGGGGAAAAAATGGCCATAAATATTAACACTTCATTTATAATGGCTGTTTCATAATAATGGAAGCCATCAGTCCATCAGAAGAAAATGATCCATTCCAAAGGTATAATCGTTCATTTGGCGCCCCTTCGTTCTGGCGCCCGGGCACACAGCACATGCCCCCCTCTGCCCCTCCTTAGTTTCGGCCCTGATTGCAATACATTACAGTTCAAGCTCAGAAATGAGACGCCGAGACACCTTTATAGGACTTGTTCGAAGTTGCGGCCGCGAAGGTCGTTGCACAGCCGACACAAGCCTCCCGGAAACTCCATCCTTTATATTTCCTCTTCTGGGGTCATCCGAAATCGATTGTTTATCAGACGCCTGTGGATACACAAGAGCAGGGATGGCGAACCTTTTCACGTCCACGTGCCAAATTTCCCCAAAAATATACTTTACGTGATCATGACGTGCCAACAATAAAAATAATGAATCAAAACTACTTAAAATTTTGTTTTTAGCATTAAAAAAATACAGGTAATATTTGATGTTATACTGTAGAAATTTATTTAAAAAATATTATTTCTGTTGTCTCATCTTAAATGCCAAATAATTTATATTCGCTTCGTACTTAGTTATTTTCGATAGAATGCAAGTTTAATTGCACTCACTTGACAAGACGTTTTTAGTTGAATTTTTCATTTTTTTTTTTTTTTTTTTACGAAAAGAATGTCTTGTAGAAAAAATTGTCAAAATAGCAAGCGCCAGAAACTACAGCTTTTAGTGTCTGCAATTGTATTCTAAGTTGTTATAATTTTACAATCAGCATTTTTGCTTATTACACTTTTAATTTTTGTTTAGCGCTAATCTTCTAATTCTCAAAAATTTCTGAGCCAATATTGAGCTAGATTCGGATAAATTAAGTTATATTTCACTATCTTCAATCTGTGTGACAATCACAACCAACCGAACTAATCGGATTCAAGTAACACAGACAACATCTATATTAATGCATTTTGTGAAATTCTACTATATTTTGATGTAAAACTTAAATCTATGCCGTGCCAAAAATAATCTGCAGCGTGCCACTTATGGCACGCGTGCCATAGGTTCGCCGTCCCTGCACTAGAGGAACTGACAGCATGGTCAGGTCATCGTCGCTTCAGCAGACATCCTCAGCACACCGGGTATATTTGATATCGTCGGGCAATCCTTCGTCTGTCGGCGTCGGCTATTCAATGACTTTCGCGTCCGCAACTTCGAGAAATTCCTTTAACCCGGGAGAACTCGCTGCATGAGATTTTCTATCACAGTCGTACTTTTTTAAGACTCTTATTTAAATCATTTTTCATTTTAATTAAAATTTCAACATGTTTTCAATTATTTTACCTATTTTGTGAATAAAAGTACTAAGCCAACCAAAAAAAGTTGATATTATATTAATGTAAAGTAAAAGAAAAGCAATTAGGCTTTCTCACTAGCGAGTTCTCCCGGGTTAAATATGTCTCGTCGTTTCCTTTCTGATGTTGAATTGTAATGCATTGCAATCTTGCGTGACGTCAAATACATATTTTTTTTACTTATTATTGACCTTTTTTGTTCCACTCAACGTCACACCCTTCCCAACACTGCGATTTCCTCCCACTAAACGTGGTTTATGACCCCATGTTCTACGGTAATTTTTCATCCTCTCGATGCCTACTATCACACCTCTGAATTTGCCGGCCGAATTCGGCGACACTCTGTGTGTAAAATCCTAATATAACGCTTTTATGAACCGAATTTGTGACACAATTTTATGAAACGAATGTGTATAATGATTTTATGAAATGAATTTGTGTAATGATTATATGAAATGAATTTGTGTAATGATTATATGAAAGGAATTTATGTAACGATCTTATGAAACATTTTACAAATGATTAAATGCGTGTTTGTAGAACGCTGACGATAATGTAATTTAGGTATGCTGTTTTACAGTCACTGACTGCATGGTTTTTCTTGAAGAGGGTGCATTTACAGTTATTGTACTGAGCCACACAAAAGAATTCGATTACATTACAGTCTACGGGCGGTAATGAACCTTATGCACGTGACGTCAGACGCGAGATTTGGCGGTATGTTGATCTATCATCCTGGCCCCTGTACCGCAGGGATGCCAGTATGCGTCGGCGCAAATACCGTTAGCAGGCGACCTTAGATAGGAATCCTCCATCAAGATAGGAAATCAAAAACATATCTGAAGCGTTTATTGGTTGAATCCGCATTTTGTTAGTTTTCTGATGGGTCTATACAGTAATCTGTATTTTCCCTTTACTTTCAACAGAGATGGATACTTCTGTTGCCACTATGACAAAAAAGTAATAAAAACTACAAAAAAAAATTAATAACTCAGAAACAAATTGAGGAACAGCTTTCAAACAAATTGCATTTAAAAGTACATTTTTTCTCTGTACGACGGTGTAAAAAGTAATATTGTGGGATGTTTAGAAGTTTAAGAATGAAATTTTATTTAAAATTGGTCCAGGAATATTAATGTTTAATCCATGGCGTACGTAATGTATGACCAGTTCCGTAGAAGTTTAAAAATTTACAGTACCGAAAAATGTAAAACTGAAATTTCTTTTAAAATTTGTTCATGATGGGTCCAGGAATGTTAATGTTTAATTCATGGTGTAGGTAATGTATGATCAACTCCGTGCGATTTTTTATGTCTTAAATTTTAGTCTTCGAAAAAAAATCATTTTCCAAATGGTCGTTGGCCCAACCAGTGGCCGAGAGGTTCTGCTCTCGAAGCTGGTAGACGGGAAGTGCTGGGTTCGAACCCAATCGCGCCCGTCGGCCTAATCGTTCGGAGTTTTCGTGGTTTTCTTCGAACCTTGGATTTCCAAGCGTTAATACGGGTTAGGTTCCCTTAGAAAGACCCCCACGAAGGGCACTCCCCCCTTAGGGCCTATATCCCTCGTGTTGATAATTGGCCGTCATAAACACAACCAACCAACCAAATGGTCGTTGTAATTTGTTAAATTGCTTTTTATTTATTTTTTTATTTATTTATTTATTTATTTTTTTTACGCTGATAGCGCTCCTATTGTGAAATAGCATAACAAACATTTAATTTTTTTTTTCTGTTAAATGTTTTCTCATATAGGAATCATACTCAAAATTAAAATTAGGGTAATTTAAATTAAACTTTTTTTTACTCCAATAACGCTTCCTAGCGAGTAATATATTAACCAAATTCAAATAAAAGTGTTTTTTCCTTGTTGTTGTTTCACGGTATCACGACCGTACTCAAGATAAAAATCGATATTACTGATCCAATTCAATTTTCTGTTGCGTTTATAGTGCCCCGTGGGAAGAAACGGGGTAACCGAATTTAAATAAAATTTTGTGTTGAAGAAAGTTTGGTGGTGGCCACAGAATAATAATTATTGTCTTTGTTTTTTAATTCAAATTATTAATATTTTATCATTTAATGCATTTTAAAAAAGGATTTATTTTTTACCATTATTATTACTATTATTATTATTATTATATTTTTTTTAAAAAAAAGCTGCTATAAAAAAAAAAAGTTTTTTTTTTTTTTCGTGTTTATAAACAGTTTAAACATTTTCTTTTAATTTCATTTTAATCTCTAATTTGCACAATTTTACAAAATATGCAGAATTTTAAAGAATTATTTGTAGAAAAAGAAAGGGTGGGGGTTGTACCTCATATGAGGTTGAACTGAAAAAAAGGCGAACTGCGCATATTTTTATTCCTACATCACTACACTCTAAAATTGGGAGGAGTGAAAAGTTCACTCTTTGAAAGAGTGACATGCATTTTCTCTTTTTGGAGTGAATTTTATAAAAATACACTCCTTAAAGAGTGGGATTTTCCACTCTCTAGAAAGGAGTGAGATATTTCACTCCATTGTCAAGAGTGGGATTTTCCACTCCCTAGAAAGGAGTGAGATATTTCACTCCAATGTCGAGAGTGAATAGTCACTCCTCTGAAAGACTGAATATTCACTCTAAGCAGGAGTGAGTATTGGGTATTATAATAATCAGCCAACCAATTATTAAAGCGATTATTTAGGGAACTTTTATCTTCATATAAAATTAAATGTAATTAATTCATAAAAGTTACAGAATAATATGCGTTTGAAAAGGTTTTGCGGTTTCAAACTTCAATGACTTTTATCTGCAGAGCGCGCAAAAAGTATCTTGAAGGTTGACTCATATGCATTGCTTGCAATATTTTTACTCCCGTTTCCAGTCTGTGAAGTGTGTACACAGAGAGTCTTCACAATTCTACACAGTGAAGTTCAAAGTATTAAACTGATCTGAAAAGCAAAAGTATACGATATATTTTTTAAGGTAAGAGAAAGGCGTTCATCCTTTTAGGATTCAAACATTTTGATATTATTTACGGAACCTAAAGGTGAGTCTTATTTAATTTTAACCTTTTATTCCTGGTAGAATTTGTAAGTTAGGATTATGAGTTAAATAGCTATGATACACGTAATTATTGACAGTAAAAAATAAAGCATGATATTTAAGCATTGAAATAAAGTGTTTTTTATGCCTGGTATGAAGTTTATAGATAAAACTGCTTTAGTATATATATTTTAATGATCATAGTGCCATTTATATATAATATAAGATTAAATATATTTTAAAGAGAGAAATAACTAATTTTACATTAAAAATGTTTTTCAAATAATAAGAACAGTGCTTATGCAGTCATTTCTTTGCTTTTTATATTTTCATCTTTTTAGGTGCATTCGTATTTATATAAATACGTAGCAGCTATAGTCGTCGTTTGGTCTGTCTGTCTGTCTGTCCGCATATAACAGAGCAAAAACCACCCAACCGAATGGTCTGAAATTTTAAATATATAATTGCTGCAAAATTTTGTTGAGTCATTTCAAATTTTATGTAAATCAGATGTATAGTTTAATGACAGGGACAGTCAAAAGTTTTCCGTTACATTACGGCCAATAAGAAAAAAAATATTTCAAGTGCATTTTAATGATGTTACAGCCTTTCAAACAGAATGAAATTGATATGCACTTTGAATGTGTACTAAAATATACATTCAGAACAGTATGCGGTGCAAAAAATATTTATTAAAATATTTATAGTACAAACGCACCACATTTGCCACGCTTGACGTGAAATTTCCAACTCGTTGAAATTTCCTAGATCAATTTTTCCCTATAAAACATGCGCAATTGTTTAGCCCATATTCCCAAAATACAATATAAACTGGAATAAAAACTTTAAATTACATATGGCTTATCATATAATTTTTACGATTATGTTAAGGAATATATTTAAAAGAAAAATATAAACATATTCCACAGAACTTAAAAATATAGTCTCCATGTTCATATTTAATAAAACAATGAGAGATCACAACACACAAAAAGAAATCTTACACTATCTTAATATTTACATCTAGCTTAGAACTTATTAAAAAAAAAAGTTCGTTGATAAGCACAGCGGAAAAATTAAAAATATTTTAGAACAATAGGGTTCTGCAAAATAGTGCTACAAAGATAAGACTTTATATTTAAAACAAAAATTAAAATGAAATTACAAGTTATCATATAACATCCATCTACAGTCATTAATAAAACTTTAAAAGTAACTAAAATGCAGTAAACAATAACGTTTGATTAGATTTAAATTCAGCAGCAATGAATTTTGAGAACTAAATATTTCAATTCTGAGTTACATATGAAAAAAAAAGAACATAATTAACGTATGTTAAATACATAAAGAACATAATTAACGTATATACCTATATTAAATTAAATTATTAAAATACTAAATTAAACACATTAAATTATTAAAATACTAAATGGGTATCTAAAAAGAAAAAAATAACATTAACTGATTAAGATTCTGTTAATTACTTGCCCTTATGGGCATTTTAAAATTATCATATATTTATAGGGCATGCAATGAAAGCAAACACAATGGATAAGATTGTAATAAAATATTTTAGTTTTTTTTTTCTGTCAGTAATCTAATTTAATCCATATGTAACTTTCACTGAATTTTTCCTTAAAAGTTCAATTAATGCTACAAACTATGGATTAAATAAATATTTCTAATAAAGTATTTTATTCCCATCTTTACCACGCTTATATCTATTTTCATTGCATGCTGTGAAATATGTGATTCTTTTAAAATGCCCATAAAAGCAAAATGAAAAAAGAATTGACTTCATAAAAATGAACATTCACGCCTACCAGAAGTGAAAAAACGCACTCCTTTAGCAAGAGTGAATAGTCACTCCTCCGAAAGAGTGATTATCCACCCCTGTTTAGAGTGAATAGTCACTTCCCAGGAGTGACTATTCACTCTTTCAGAGAGTCAAAAATTTCACTTTTACTCAGAGTGAATAGTCACTCTAAAGAGGTTGGGCATCTTTTGAGTCTGCGATAGAGTGACTATTCACTTCTCCAGAGTGAATAGTCACTCCTTTTTGTTCAGAGTGCATAAATCTGATATGAAGTTCCATACTACTTATGATATACAGCAAAAGACATTTGTTTTT
Organism: Maratus speciosus; assembly: GCA_963932465.1. NCBI lineage: Eukaryota > Metazoa > Arthropoda > Arachnida > Araneae > Salticidae > Maratus > Maratus speciosus. The sequence continues at coordinate 606,764,545 of OZ010788.1, read as the reverse complement.
AGAATTTTCGGTTGGGAAATCCGCGTCTGACAATTTTTTTTTTTTTTTTTTTTTTTTTTTTGTTTTGTGTAAGAGAAGATTTTCTCAAAGAATTTCTGCTCTTTGATTTAAACAAGAACACAACCAATTATTTATTTATTTACTTATTTTACTATCTTATTATTGTAGCAAGATGTCCAAAGTTTAAACGATTACAAAAAACTATTGAATAACTCTTTAGTAAAATGTTTAGTGCTTGCAAACGTGTTATATCACAGACATTTTGTAATTTTGTTGTAAATGTAAGATTTTTAAAAATCCAACATTATTTGTTCTTTATTATTCATTTAAAGTTTATTTTAAGTACATAAAGACTTTTTTTTTCATTAATTCAAAATTAATTCATAGGCGAGATTGTTAAAAAAAGAAACTTTAGTGAAGTGTAAAAAGATAAGCAATACGCATTACCGTAAAACCTGCACATGCACAAAATTTAGGGCACTTGTTCAATATTCGGGGACTACTGTTTCCTATTATGTTTGAAAATCTGTATTTAAAAGCATAAATATGTTCGTGAATAACGCTGACGTCATATCGATGGCGCAGAGATCTGAGCAAAACAGTTACCTTTTTCCGCAAATGTAATTATTTCTAAACATCGTGTAATTTTAATTTTTACACCGTCAAATTGGAAGAAAAAATTACTTTCAATTGTAATTTGTTTGAAAACTGTATTCCAATTTACTGGTTTTTTATATTTTAAAAGTAATTTTCTAGCAAGGATTTTATCTATATCGCGTGTAGCTCGATGACGGAAGATGCACTTAACACAATATAAAAAGTCCAACGTTTGTTCCAACTAATATTCTATAATGAAATTAAGATTTCATCAATGAATAAATAAAATAATATAAAACACAAATTTAACAGATATGAAATCGAATTACGTACAACACTGAAATAATCAGAATAAAAAAGGCAGCAGTTAGTCGGAAAATCTTCGGCTACTAACCCCTGGCATTAGGCTGATACGAAAGCACAGTTTTTAATAAATTTTAAAACTTTCTTTGAATACATAATTGATACACGTATTTTTCATATAAAAATGATTTTTGCGGATATCAGAGATTCATTCTAAAAAGTATAGTTATATTTGTATATTATATCTGTTAAGGTTTGCGAAACCGGAAAGCCTGGGTTAGATCCCCTGGTTAATTATAAAAAATAACTTTTTTTTTTGTTTCTTTTAGAATTATTATTGGAAAGCTCTACACTCCTGAACGAGCTGAAAAAATAAGAGAAGGAAGATGGTGAAATTTACTTTGTTTCCGAAGACGTAGACTTATGCATTTTATTGATACTGTTTTTTCTAGTTCTGGTTACAAATAAAAACTACATGTTGTTAAAAAAAAAAAAAGACTTGAAAAGTATATTGGACATTATTTATACCACATACATACACAATTATAGTTTTTCGGTTTTTTTTTTTTTTTTTTTTTTTTTTTTTTTTTTTTTTTTGCGTTTAGTGTGATTTTTTTCCCCTGTTTAACTTAATGTGCTGGTTGTTATACAGTGTGCCCACTCTGAACAGTGTCCAATGGCTAATTCCTAAACCGTTAGCCATAGACATATAGTTCCAGTTACAAAAATGTTTTAAATGAGGTAAAAAATTATTTTAGAAACCGTTTTGATTAATAAAAACATTTCTTAAAAAGTTACGAAATTTAAATTTTTATACGCCCCCCCCCCCCCCCCACGGTCCTGTAAAGGATTTTTAGTAAATTTTACTATTACACTAACAAGTAAGACAAAAAATAAAAGGGGGTACTACTTGATTATGCCGTCGACCAAAAAACTATCGCCAAACTATAAGATTAAATGCCAATAATGGCTGATCGTAGATGTCACATTCACTTGACATTAAGGGTGTTCTCAAAATCTAAAAGGACAACTTTATGGCATAAGTTGCAATTTATTTTTGTTTGGAAATGCATGATACAAGCAGGTGTTGTTGTTCAGAAACTATGTAATAAAGCTGGGTTTTTTTTAGGGGATTTTTTTTTGCAAACGCGATAGATTTTTTCAGAAAATAGTGGCAAAGTGGGCGTTTTGAACCGAATTTCCGCGCGAAAGCAGAAAAACCTCTCAAGAAATGATGAAAAACATGTTTGTCACGTGATCAAAATCGCTTATAACTCAATCGGTAATTGAATTATCAAAAAATTAAAATCACAGTTCGATTCCAAATCGCTTCCATGGTCAGGCTTTCCACTTTTATATCTTTCCGTTAAAAAATGAATCTGTAAATGTGTCAAAACGCTTTGCGCTTGTTGAGCAGAGCAGTTGAGAACAGCCTTAAACACGTTACGCGTGTTTGGTTACGTCATTAAGTGATTTTTAATTCGATTTTTTATTTGTATTTTTATTGATGTTTTACTAATTTATTTGTACTTTCGTTATTTAAAATAAAAATTGTGCCAATTTGTATAATTTGGCGAAATTGGTCGACGGGATAATCAAGTAGTACCAAAAAAAGTCCCATTCATCCATGCAATACTAAAATTGACAGAGTTATGAAACTTTAAATTGCATGATTTAAACCAATTTTTTGCATCTGAACTCTGAACACGGATGAGTTGGGCTATACTTCGAGGGATCGTACACAAAGTACTTAAAGTGTTAGAAGGATTTATTTCGCGTGTACATTTCTGCATTGTAGCAGAAGGGGGTCACTTCTAGAAAGTTTTAAAATAACTTTAATTTTTATTAGTTAAATTTAAGATTAGATAATCTAATAGCATTTAAAAATATGTATCAGTTTGTAAAGAATTGCGACTGTTGCTTTTCATCATTCAATCTCGCTGTTTTCTCTCGTGCGCCAAAGGTCCTCATGATAAATAAGTACCATATAATTTTGTCAAGTTTAATTAAAAATCACAATATCATGAGAACTTAGATTTAAAACCCTGGAATTCTAAATTAAACCCGTTGACTTATTATTATTATTATTATAGCCACCGGTATGCTATTTTTCCCCCACCTATTAATATGTCGTCTCCAAAAAATAACGTTACGTTGTATAAGCCACCCGTAAAACAAAGCATATGTATCATTGTATGGAATAATCTCTACTGCATTTTTTTAAACTTCTAAGCATCGCACTTTTTCAATTTTTATACCGTCGTATTGTGAAAAAAAAAGTACTTTTAAATGCAATTTTTTTCAAAACTACATCTCCATTTATTTTTGAGATATTATTTATTTATTTATTGTTTGTAGTTTTTAACATCATTTGTTTAATTTTGGCAACTCAAGTACCCTCAAGTACTCAAGTACTCAAGTACTCTTTTCTGTAGAAAGTAAAAGAAAAATAGTTGAAAAATCACTGAGCTCCATATATATTGGAGCTCAGTGTGAAAAATAGCAATTATATCTTTTTGTTGCCATTTTTCTCATAAAAACTGAAAAAAAAAATGTAATTAAAATGCGTGCTACTTTGAAAAAATATAAATGAATGATTTCTGATAAAACATGGAGCTATTATAAACTAAATTTAATTTTAAGTATCTATATTAATAATACAAAAAATGAAGGTATGTGAATCATTAGATAGCCGATTTTTTTTTTTGTCGAGTTTCTTGAATGACGAAATCTCTTTTTTTTTTTTGGATTTGTGTATTATTCAGCGATATTCACGTCCTGTGCATATTTTACTGTAGATGTTGTTCAAGACTGAATGGTAAATGAAGAGTTCTTTAGCGGATGCGGATGACGTCATTTTATATAAAATAAAAGCGCGTGTTTGGAGTATTAAAACTGAGCTATCTATATTTAGATACATATATATATTTTTTTTTTCATCGGGGGCGACACTAAATTCTCAAAAAGCAGAATTCCTGTTTTCTAGGTTTTTATTATTATTATTCTTAAATTTTTTTATTGGTGATTGAACTATACTGATGTTAGTTTCATAATCGGATTTGCAGTCAAGGTTGACTTCAAACACGAGCGAGATACGCAACTGCGTGATAAATTGTATAAATATGGAAGCAAACGTAAACTATATAAACATGATTTATTTAATTAATTATGCAAACTGCAGTTACATAAAAGTTGAGGCAAATATATTTTTTAAATTCCGTTGCAAAGGTTTGCCAAATACACACACACACACGAAAAAATCTTCATTTTTCATTTTTTTATGCTGAATAAAATAGCCTATATAGCATACGGATAATTATGAGGTCCGGATTAAATTTCAATGGAATTTAAAAATAGATTGAAACAGATGCTGTATATTCCCGCGGCCGCCATTTTGGATTTTTTCTTGGCGTAAAAATCCCTTTTCCGCCAGTTAGTAAATGTCGCCAAGCAGCGATTTATGCGCATGTTAGGCTTAACGGGGTTGCCAGAACACGTCACTCGTCGGGATTGCCTTATCGATAAATGCCAACAAAAAAACGCCAGCAAAATCCAAGATGGAGGCCACGGGAATATACAGCATCTAAGCCAGTAGATTTCTTAATATCATATTACATACTAATTGAATACTAAAACTTGAATGTTAAGAAATATTTTTATTATTATGAACAAGATCCCTTTATCACAGAGCTTGTTCAGCGACGCAAATCGGGCCGACCGGACGCAGGGAGATATACCTCATGGAGTGGTCTTAAAAAAGTAAGGAATTTCGAAATATTTTAATTATTTTGTAATTTTATGTTTCTAAACAGGTGAAACCAATGATTAAATCTTCTTATCTTTCCAAACAATGTCTCTCGTAATAGGAATATATGTCTATACGCACTCAGACAAAATCAAAACATTCATGAAAAGTATCACGTGATCTGATATAAATCCGATCAGCAGCAAATTTTACGCCCGGTCTTCGCTCACCTAGCCCACAAAAAATCTGTGGTCGTTATGATCACGTGCTTGGGCTTTTTTTGTTTATGTTTTCACTCGTTTTGTTGGGTTGACTGATTCGCTTGAACCGCTCGACAAAAAAAAAAACTACATCATAAAAAAAACAGTGATGGGATTCAAATAACTTAACAAGCAGTTGTACTCCCTAAAGACTTTTTTTTTCAAGTTTCAAGAAAAATAATGTGCCACACATAGATTTAAAAAATAATTTCCAACGTTATAAAATAATGAATAAAAAATTTTTATATTTAAATGCAGTGAAAAAGAAAAATATGTGCTTTAATATGCTGTTTACTACCAAAAGAACGTAATTTATTTAGCAAATATTCAACAATTACAAAGTACTCATCAAAATTTCTATCAGAAAATGCATCAAATTGAAAGTTATAATTGTAAAAAAAGCAGTATTTTTCAAGCGAAGGAAAAGACTAGGCTATCACCAAACTCTGCCAGGCTGCCATAGATTGGACAAAAACTTTGGAACTGAACATTCGTTCTGTGCATATATTGCTATTCTCTTTTAAAAACACTCTGCGGAACACTGCCTTATTTTTTATCTAATAAAAACGTTAGGTAATACCACAGGCTTATCATATAATCTCTTATTATCTTTACTCTGAGGGTAACACAAAGCTGCTGAGTATTTAGCTCCCAAGTTCACCGTAACTATACGCTTAAAATATCTACCTCTCCATATGCATCTGTCTCCTTCGCGCCCGGGCGAAGTGGTCGTGGTTGCTGAACAAGCTCACAGTAACATACTATCAGAAGGGGTTTATTATGGTAAGGCTCTCTTGAGTAGTTATATTGTTTTATGAACAGTTGTATTCATAGTAAGATTCGATAAGTGTTGTGACAATATTTTTAGAAGGTTTTAACAGACAGTTCATTCACTGAAGATCTAATTTCAATATTTTAAAAAGTACTATGACTGAAATAACTCTTACATTGAACTAATAGGTCGACACTGTTTTAGTAATTTTCGTACATTTTCAATAAGACAAACATTTGCATTCAATAAGGCTTGTTTTTTTGCTTCATCCATTCCATGGTACACATAATCATACAAATTACGGAAATTAGATTCTTCTTCTGCTTCTTCTACTTTCTGTTTCGTCTTTCTTTTACAATTATTTTCTTTTTTTACTTCTTCTACTTTCGCTGCAACTTCAATAGCATCTCTTTCAATGATTTGCTCTTCACTAATATTTTTAGATTCTGAACTTTCATCGATCGAATCTTCTGATTCAAGATCTTGAATTCTTTCTAAAGCATCTTTGGCTTTTTTTATTCGTTTCATCTCTTTATCGTATTCATAATCAATAACTTCGTTACTTCTAATCATAACTCTTCTTATTTCTTCTTTTTTTTCAGTAGAATATTCGAGAACTATTTCGTCTTCTGCTGAAGTGCATTTTGAGACAGACATAAAGGTAACATTGGGGCACAACAAAAGCGCCATGCAGTCATAAACATTATCTTCAAATGATTCCTCCTTTTTTGAAATGTCTGCAAATTTACTAGCGTTCTCACCTGATACTATATTGATTCCTGCCGTAAGTAACTTCTGAATTAATAAATCAGAAGTCATCCATGTTGAATCTATTTCTGATAGTATTAAATCGTTGTCAGGATGTAAGAACGTTACGGTATAACCATGAATAGAAACTCGTATATCAATTTCAAATTTGGGGCCACTTAAAGAAAACATAACATCATCACTTGCTTTTAACATCCATTTTTTGTATGGTAAATTTAGATATTTCTTCTGTAACATCACAAATGTTCCGAACTGATTCGTTCTGAAGGATATTTGGCTAGAATCTTTTTTATAGTCTGCGCAAAATATACAGTTTTTGGAGTATCCGCTTTTTTCCGGAAAATATCGGGCTGGTTCAGGGATACTCAAGTACATAACTTTCTTCGGTAATTGAAACTGGACAAATATAGCATTATCAAGTTCATATTGAAATCTTCTTTTCTCATATACACTAACTATATATGGCGTGTCGTCATCGAGTTTTCTTGGAGGAACAATTTTTCTTTTATATTGAATTCTTCTCAACTTGCGTTCCTCCCTGTGAATATACGTGATATTTCCTATCCGAACGTTTAGCTGTGGCATTGTATACAGATCAAAATGAAAATCACCACCAACAATAAAATATTCATCCGGATCAACAATTTGCACACCAGGCTCCAGTAAAGAAGGCATAAGAAATGGATCAAATCCAGGAAATTGTATCTTACTTAAATGTTCTTTCGTTATTATAGATGCACGTAACTTTCTTTTATTACTTTGAAGTATTTCATTCTCTTTTTCTGTAGATGTTATTTCCCCCTCTTCATTAAGATTTTCATTCTTAGTACGAACTATTTCATTCTCTTTTTCTGTGGACGTGATTTTTTTCACTTCATTAAGATTTTCATTGTTAGCTTCATCATTCAGATCACCTTGATTTTCAAATTTTTTTATTTCCTTATCATCTTCTGTTATTTCAAATGTTTCTTCCGTTGCATTCAAAACCTCACTTACGACTTCTGACAATTTTTCTTCCTCAGAAACACGGGTATTTATAACTTTTCTATCCCTCTCTATTTTACCTTCGAGTATTGGTTTTTGCAAGGATACTTGGTTAAATTGCGTATGCAAAATGCGCACTACGCAGTTTTCCTGGATAATATCCATAGGTAAAGAGAAACTGAAGCCGAGTTTGCTCGTTCCTTGTTTTCGAACCGCTGCGTACAAATTACCCCATAAACAAAGCGTTATTAAACAATCACCATCATCATTATCTTTTGTTCCATACTCTATGTTTTCACTTTTAGGATTTATATATTTCTCACCATTCTTTAGCAACATGTATGACAGATAATTGAGCTTCTCAACTACAGTTTCTTGTACGTTATTGATACCCTCTCTCCACAAATTCCGTTGATGTTCCGTAGTATGCAGGCAGACGGCAATAGCAGAATGAAGCATGTCAATAATTTTTAAGCATGTACGACATTTTTCAAATATCAACGCTTCATCGAAGTTGTCTTCATCCTTCCATTCTGAAAGATAAGCATTAACAACAGGGAGCTGAACACAGTCCATCTCTTTCGCGCCATATAAATAATTATTCCACTGCATCTCTTCCCAGAATTCTGCAAGGTACTTTAAATAGGCTAATGTTATTTCTTGCAATCTCGAGTCTAGCTTTCCTTTCCGATGATTTTTTTCATCATACTCTGAATTATTTCGAACTTTTTCATCTTCACAGACAAGTTCTTCTGATTTCACTTCGTTATTTTCACTTTCAGCCATTTTTTAACGGTTTTAAATCGTTATGGTAAAACTCGTGTTGGTGCCATTTCGTTTTATCAATTTATGTTTTCTTAATTAAAGACATTTATTAGCCTCCGTGGTCCAGATTCTGGACCATGGAGGCTAATAAATGCTTTAATGGCATGAACTGTTGTATATTTAACGAAAAATTCATGTATGTTACATGCGATCAGAAATCTTAGACCATTAATGCAGTATTAATTAAATACAGGGGATCATTCAGGGGAAATCGTTTTACAATTTTTTATGTGGTCTCGCTTCCATAGTCAGACTACCTTCTCAACAGTCTTCAGTCGTCTGGTCAGTCTCAGTCGACCGCAGTATATAAGTGCGTCGGTTTTAATTCGCGAATAGATGAATATTCAGCAATGAAGTTTAATTGTAGTATTTAGTTTAATAAAATATTTTCTTTCGATTTTGGCATTTTCTTAAGAGCTATTTTCAGTAGTGGCGCGATAAATTCTCTGAATTTCATAGACACAAGGCAACCTGCTGCTCTTCAATTACGAGTACTTGATTCAACCTAGTAAAAGTATTATTACACAAGGCGTCAAAGTTGTCGCAACTTTTGGGCGACTCAGTGTTAACCTTTGGCTTTAAAAAGAGTTGCTCTAAAAACAAGCAACTTTTTATTGTTAGTGAAATTTTGTCACCTTTTAATGTTCATCGAAAGGAATAAGGACCAATATCACGTGGCACTTTACCAAATGAAATCCCGTGCAATAGCACTTTAAGAATCAGAATATTTTGGAAAGGTGCAAAATTTCGAAAGTTTTTTAGAGAGAGGGGATTGGCGGTGGAGGGAATTGAACCAGGGATCTCATGATCAGTAGGCGAGAACGTTAGCGTCGATCAAAAGGCCAAGCCAGTTACTCTAAGCTAGTAACTCGCTTTATACTGATCAAGTGAGATGAGATCGCTACACACTCCACACTAGCTGCAAACGCATCATCCTTCTAACTGTTATCAGTGTCGGCATCGTTTGTTATCGCCACGCGGTGTCTTTGATTTTTAATGATTTTAAAAGGAAAGGGACTGATGTCCTGCAAAAGAGAAACCTTTCCTTCAAGTAGAGTCGAGCTCCTTATCTCCTGATCCATTGTTGATTCCCCTCATTCTTTTGTGAATAAACCGCAGAACCGTCCAGAATAAAAGATTTTCAACGAAAACTGGAGAAGGATGGCAAAACACGCGTCTGTATGCAGCCTTAGTGAGGAAGACATCTTGTTGACGCCTGAGGAGCGATATGTACTCGTAAGTGATGCTGTCGTAATCACGTATGCAGGCAGACGGCAATAGCAGAATGAAGCATGTCAATAATTTTTAAGCATGTACGACATTTTTCAAATATCAACGCTTCATCGAAGTTGTCTTCATCCTTCCATTCTGAAAGATAAGCATTAACAACAGGGAGCTGAACACAGTCCATCTCTTTCGCGCCATATAAATAATTATTCCACTGCATCTCTTCCCAGAATTCTGCAAGGTACTTTAAATAGGCTAATGTTATTTCTTGCAATCTCGAGTCTAGCTTTCCTTTCCGATGATTTTTTTCATCATACTCTGAATTATTTCGAACTTTTTCATCTTCACAGACAAGTTCTTCTGATTTCACTTCGTTATTTTCACTTTCAGCCATTTTTTAACGGTTTTAAATCGTTATGGTAAAACTCGTGTTGGTGCCATTTCGTTTTATCAATTTATGTTTTCTTAATTAAAGACATTTATTAGCCTCCGTGGTCCAGATTCTGGACCATGGAGGCTAATAAATGCTTTAATGGCATGAACTGTTGTATATTTAACGAAAAATTCATGTATGTTACATGCGATCAGAAATCTTAGACCATTAATGCAGTATTAATTAAATACAGGGGATCATTCAGGGGAAATCGTTTTACAATTTTTTATGTGGTCTCGCTTCCATAGTCAGACTACCTTCTCAACAGTCTTCAGTCGTCTGGTCAGTCTCAGTCGACCGCAGTATATAAGTGCGTCGGTTTTAATTCGCGAATAGATGAATATTCAGCAATGAAGTTTAATTGTAGTATTTAGTTTAATAAAATATTTTCTTTCGATTTTGGCATTTTCTTAAGAGCTATTTTCAGTAGTGGCGCGATAAATTCTCTGAATTTCATAGACACAAGGCAACCTGCTGCTCTTCAATTACGAGTACTTGATTCAACCTAGTAAAAGTATTATTACACAAGGCGTCAAAGTTGTCGCAACTTTTGGGCGACTCAGTGTTAACCTTTGGCTTTAAAAAGAGTTGCTCTAAAAACAAGCAACTTTTTATTGTTAGTGAAATTTTGTCACCTTTTAATGTTCATCGAAAGGAATAAGGACCAATATCACGTGGCACTTTACCAAATGAAATCCCGTGCAATAGCACTTTAAGAATCAGAATATTTTGGAAAGGTGCAAAATTTCGAAAGTTTTTTAGAGAGAGGGGATTGGCGGTGGAGGGAATTGAACCAGGGATCTCATGATCAGTAGGCGAGAACGTTAGCGTCGATCAAAAGGCCAAGCCAGTTACTCTAAGCTAGTAACTCGCTTTATACTGATCAAGTGAGATGAGATCGCTACACACTCCACACTAGCTGCAAACGCATCATCCTTCTAACTGTTATCAGTGTCGGCATCGTTTGTTATCGCCACGCGGTGTCTTTGATTTTTAATGATTTTAAAAGGAAAGGGACTGATGTCCTGCAAAAGAGAAACCTTTCCTTCAAGTAGAGTCGAGCTCCTTATCTCCTGATCCATTGTTGATTCCCCTCATTCTTTTGTGAATAAACCGCAGAACCGTCCAGAATAAAAGATTTTCAACGAAAACTGGAGAAGGATGGCAAAACACGCGTCTGTATGCAGCCTTAGTGAGGAAGACATCTTGTTGACGCCTGAGGAGCGATATGTACTCGTAAGTGATGCTGTCGTAATCACGTATGATGCGTGGGATGACGGGGATAGGCTTTGTGCTGTGAACCCTTCACGGGCTTTTGGGTGTAGGGAATGATTTATTTAGTGCTGCCATCTGTTTGTTATGAGATGAGATGATTGCTGTTGAAGGTTGTTGAAAGCTGCGTGTTTGTCGGGTCACCAATTTAGAGAGAGAGGATTGGCGCCGTGGGAATTGAACCAGGGATCTCATGATCAGTATGCGAGAACGTTAGCGTCGAGCAAAAGGCGAAACCAGTTGCTTTAAGCTAGTAACTCGCTTTATACTGGTCAAGCGAGAGGAGATCGCTACAGTTTCAACAAAGAACTCGACTTCCAAATGGTACAACCCTCCATTACATATATACAAGTTTAGTGATTTAATTTAAATACTTATTAAAAACCATGAATATAGAAGAATAGGGGTGCCAGTTTTTTCTTAAAATTCTAAAAATGGAAAATTTTTATTCACATTATTAACTTTCGTTTTATCACTCTACCATCGTGTTTTGCAATCTACTCAACTATGTTGCCAGTAATGTGTTTTTTAAATAATTTGTCTTTATACTCTTAATTAAATCACAGTTGTAATTATTATTTTTTCAATTGTATAGATATTACATATTTTCTATCAACATTGTTTAAAATAATTTGCAGCCACATTTTTCATTATGTTTCGATTATGTGCTTTTAACATTAGAACTTCCAAATTTTAAACCTGCATAATTCCTAAAATTACTTAACTGAATCATTTTTTGATTGATATCCTAAAGTAAATTTTACGGAAAAAGCAAAATATTATGTCGAAAATGGGTGTTCGTATTGAAAATGTCAGAGTTTGGTACAAATTCACTGTGAAGACGATCCCTAAGTTTATTTTTTTAAGCATAAATTTAAAGACGGCACAATTTTCCAGTCTTTCGTTTGTTTCTGATACGATTTGGAGATCTAAATATATGGAGTCTCTTTGGGCAGACAGTAGTTTTTAAAACTTTCCAATATATTTGAAATTTGATAAGTACAGTCGGACCTCTATTTAACAAAGTCGCTAAATCCCCAAAAAAGTTCGTTATATGGAAAATTCGTTAAATAGAGAGTCACCTTTTAGAACACTTTAAACTACATAAAACATGTCCATAAACACTAAATATAATTTTAAGAAGTAATTAACCACACTTTTTTTATAAATTATATCTATTTGTTTTATTTATTTTACCCATCAAAAAGAAATCTGCAAGGGAAATAAGAACGAAACAAAACATTTTCTGGAAATACATTGTATTTTCAGTTAAAAAATTGATCTTACATTAAAATCACGATTTTTAAATTTACTTGATAAGCTGCTTGGAGGAATACCAAATTTTAAAGCAGTATTCTTTTTCTTCACGGCTTTATCCACCTCATCAAGAGTATTTTTTTTTTTTTTTTATGCTCAAGCACTTTCGCTTTGACATTTTCGGGCTACAAGAACCGAAATTACCAACACGACTGATCATGATCAACAATCTAGAAAACGGGAGACTCTAAGGACACGGGGCAGCTTCATTGAGGGTTAAAAGGGGATATTGAAAGTTTACACTTCTTGGTTGAAAAGCAAAGAATCACAGCGATTTTACTGTTCTCGGTGAGCTAGGTGCCTGGTAAAACTTGGTCTTGGTCATTGATCATTATAAAATGTGTTAAAAGAAAAAAAAAGTTTGAAATGTCCAGTAATATTTTGCGAAATATGGAGAAAAAAAAATTAGATAGAAAAAGTTCGTTAAATAGAGAATGCACTTCGCTATTTGGAGGTTATTTTACGAAGAAGTTTGCAAAATGTTCTTCGTTCCAAGTAAAAGTTCGTAAAATAGAGAAATTCGCAAAATAGAGGTTCGTTAAATAGAGGTCCGACTGTATTTATCCTTTTGGTTTATCTGGTCTAAATCTTGTAAATATACTCTGATTGCCATATATTTATATGATATCCAGGTTCACGATAGAATGTTCACTATTGTAAATGAAGTGTGTAGCATATATAGAATATAGTTCGTTTACAGAAGCACACACAATAATTCCGTTGCATAATGGTCTATGGAGAAAAAACGTTTGCGGTAATTTTAATTATCCACATGATCTTTCACATAATGATCTATAGCTCGAAAAAATTTGGTTACAGGACGAAGTATCTAGATTATAAAGGACAAACGTGTCTGTACGTAACGCTGACGTCATTTTGAGGGTTAATACATTTCAAAACTTTAATTGAACGAATTATTACTATTTTTCATACAAATATCATTTTTAGGTGCGTTCGTAACTACAGTAAAACCCCGATAATTCGGATTAATTGGGACCAGACCCAATCCGGATTATCGAAATTCTGGATTATCCGGAGAATGAGAAAAAATAAAATAAAATAAAACATACTTACAAAAAATCACCTTTATATTAAACATATTGAATATTTACAGGCAGTAAAAAATGTTTACTTTGTAATTATAAAGTTTGCAATCTTCTGCTGTGCCAGTTTTGTATACTTTTTGCGGGCCACACGGTCACGCATCCGCTTGAAACATAAGCAGTTCGTTGGGTGTAGTCTCCACCTGACATTCAAAAGAAACCATTAATTGTTCTAAAAGAGATGTTGCTTCATTATGGCTAATAACTTTTGGTTGATCATCATTGATAATGATGTTTTCATCTGTATCATCTTCATTTTCATTTTCTTCAGTTGTGCACAAAGCGATTATTTCGTCATCTATAGGTGAGGCGTAACCTTCATTATTTTCTGCTTCTAACCAATTGCTAATGTCGCTGATATCAACATCTGAGCAACCATCAACTTTTTTTTAACATGCTCACAAAATCTTCAGGTATAATTTCTCTTTCATTCTCGCTTATTCTTCCTTCTGTTTCAAGCTTATTATTCGAGAAGTCACAATTTGCAGGTCATAAATTCTTCAACGACTTTCGGAGAGTACTCTCAGCATCCTGATCCCAAGATTCAGCAATCATATAGATTACTTTCTTGATATTGATTGATTTGAGAATCTCTACCACTCCATGTTCTCCATCATCTTCTAAAAGTTCATTCAGCATTTGTCGTTTATAAACTTTCTTAATGTTCTGAAGAACTCCTTGTTCCATTGGCTGTACCAGCGCTGTCACATTAGGTGGTAAAATCTTTACCGTTATGTTTCCTCACTTTCTCCGGGATGTGTCGGGACATTATCAATTAGGAGGACAGCTTTGATGGGTAAGTTGCACGATTTTAAATATTTTGTAACACCCGGAACCATAAAATTGCCAAACTTGAAGTGATACACTGTTGTTTCTTTGAAGGATAACATCAAAGAATTTAAATAAGAATGCTTAAAGTATTCTTCTAAAGATTTCACAAAAGACTTTTTTATTCAGAATACGTGGATGAAATAAATGAATGTTATGGAAATTTGCCGATCGCGTCTCAAATTTGAAAAAAAAAATCGACCAGACCAATCCGGCTTATCCGGAGATCCGAATTAACGGGGTTCCACTGTATATACATACGTAGCACCTATAGTCATCGTTCAGTCGGTCTGTCTGTCCGCATATAACAGAGCAAAAATCACCCAACCGAATGGTCTGAAATTTTAAATACATAATTGGTGCAAAATTTTGTCCAGTCATTTCAAGTTTTATGAAAATCGGATGTATAGTTTAATGACAGGGACAGTCAAAGTTTTCCGTTACATGACGACCAATGGAAAAGAAATTACTTCAAGTGCATTTTAATGATGTTACAGCCTTTCGAACAGAATGAAATGCATATGCACTTATTGAAGTGCATTAAAATATACATTCCGTACAATATAAGGTGCAAAAAATATTTATAAAAACTAGTTATAGTACGAACGCACCTCATTTGCCACGTTTGACGAACAATTTCCAACTTGTTAGTATTGTTAGTAGGCATTCTAAAAATATATTAAATGTAAAAAATCTATCAGGGTTAACAATAATAATAATAATAAAACACTAGAACCGTGTGAAGCTTTCTCAACGTAATTCTTTGAGATTATTTGCTAATACGTTTTTTCATTAGTTTTTGCTTGACTGCAATTATTTTTATCAAACAACTTTTTTAACCATACATAAGTATATTACGTCAAAAGCCGTTTCCAGAACCTTAAAAATATCCCCTGAATTCATCGCTATGCCTTTAGTGTGTGAAGAAGAAAAAAATTAACATCAGAAATGATATACAGCAAAACCTTCGTAAAGCGACCACGTTTCGTTCCAATAAAAATTAGTCGCTCCGAGAGGTGGTCTCTTAATGGAGGTCATGTTTAAATGTAGATTTTAACTGTTGAAAAAAGATAACAATTAATGTTACTAAAATTTATTTTTCACATTAGGGAAAAAAAACTGAAAATTTAAGCATTAAAACAAAAATTAATTACATAAGTTAATTTGTGCAGAGTTTAAAAAATGAATACATTGACGTTTGTTGTGATTTTACGGTTTTATCTTTTATAACTTTTATTTTCACGTCCTTTCGAAGTTCAGTAAATAAATGCAATTTTTGGGGGAACGGAAAAAAAAATAATGACAATTTCATTAATTTATCTATTTCTTTGAGTGTTTCCTGACAGAATAGGGCAGGGAGTTTATTGACTGCCATTCTTTAATTTGTCATCAGAGTTAATTAAATCCATTGCCTAAAAAGGCACAAAGGGGTTTAAAACACTTAAAAGTTACGGGAATAATAATAATAAAAAAATTCTAAACTTAGTTGTGAGTCATTCCATGTCAATTCAACCAGACCTTGTAACCCGACCCCCAGGGATTTGGTTGAAACTCGGTGTATATACTAATTCTATCATGATATGAATACATCAGAAATTTTTCCTTCCTAGACCTCATAGTTTGTGAGATATGGGGGGGTCCAATTTTTTGGATTTTTCTCAAATCGCACATTTCTGAGTCTGTATTTTTAGACTGCAGTTCCATTTTCAAAAAATTGTTTCTCTGGATCTAAAATATGAATCATCTTAAAAATACCACCGTAAGTACATAAAAAGATGCAGATTTTAATAAAAAAATATTTAAAAAATTAATTTTAAATATTTAGGGTCAAAAACTTAAACCAAAGTTGAAAGTTATGTTTATTTTTCCAAATTTTTGTGACTTTACGAAAAAGGCTCTACACAAAAAGGCAAATAAAATTTTCAATTTCTTTTTGTTTTAAATAAAAGTTGACCCTTTGGGCTTTCTATTTATGAAATAAAAATGATGTCTTTCGCATGGCTTATGCAAAAATTTTGACTTATTTTGTGATGCTGTACTTATCAAGAGACAGAAATCTTTAAGTTTGCTTACGGTACCTAAATATTTGCTGCACATTTTAAATTTAAATTTATTAATCAATTTGATTTATTTTCTAAAATGAAACCTTAAAATCAGACTGATTTATTTATTTTTATAACAGTAGAAAATTTGTATAGTATTGGTACTTATCACACATTATCTGAAATTGTGTTGTTCTCAATCTTATCGCATATGTTTGTCACATAAATGTACATCTATCATTGGATTCAGTGGTATAGTATTTCTATATATACTTTCACAATGGTAGTATCTAAAGAATATGCACAATATTTAATGAAGGGGGGGGGGGGGTGGATATTGAAATCATTGATTTTTTTCTCATTTTACTCAGAAAAAGCAAAAGCAAAAACTTTACTTTGTAAATAAAATAAAAGAAGCACTTATATTGAAAAAATTCATCAAGTTATAAGAACCACAGTAATTATTTAGGTACCACAGTTTAAATTAGACATATTAGAGATTTTTTTTCTTGAATGGTGCAATTTCCTAAAACAGGGCAAAATTTTACATAAGCTAGGAGAAATACTTCATTTTTATTAAAATTGAAATAATCATTAATTAAATCTAATACATTAATTAAAATTGCTTATAAATATTTTAAAAATTTAGATCGTTGTAATTTTTTTATGTAACAAATAAAGAATTTGTTAAATTGTATGTAAATTTTTAAAGCTAAAAAATCAGATTAAACATTATATTTAAAAGATTAAAATTCAAAAATATAATTGAGCTAAATATAAATATAGAAATAAATGACGTACTTTGCAGTATCACTTAGACTTATTTTTCAACATTCTTTCTTTGTGCAATTTAAAATTTATATTTATTATGCATAAGCAATTTTGAGAACCTTCTAATATATATTTCAATTTTCCTATCTTACTGCAACTCCAAACTTAATAACCTAACAAGATATCGGTATATTAGGAAGATCTTTGTGATTTAGAATCTAAAATGTCTTTGTATTTCAAAATCGGTGGCTATCCCCCCTTCTTCCTCCTCCTCCAGAAAAAAATGTTAAATATCTTAAGGGGAAATTCTCTTCATTTTGGTAAAGGTTTATGAAAATTTGTAATTTTTATATTGCCAGAGCACCCATCACTAAAGTCAAAGGCTTTCTTTACATCAGGGAATATCTATTTTACAATTGCTATCACTTCCTTCTGTGTTCAACATACAAGAGTGACATCATGTTGCATATCATAAGATAAAATGTGTATATTGCTTGCTCTTGCTGATAATCTAATATTGATAGATTGAGTGTACATAACAGTTGGATCAAGAGTGCGGCTTCTTTGGTCCAATGGTAACTTTAAACCTTACCTTGAATAAAAAAAGTAAAATTTTTGCTGAAATCCAACAAAACTATAGCTTTTTGAGGGCCAAAGTTTGGTTTAGTATCTTTTAAGATATTAAATTTCATTATAAAAGAGTGGAATAACATTTTCCAAATATTTTACTTAGCTTGTCACAAATTTATTTAAAGGAACAGTGCTGCTAATACTGGATTGAATACCTAGAATTATAATCCTCAATTTTTTTGGAAATTCCTGTTTAAAAAGAAAATACAACTCATGTAGATATACATAATATCAATCGCTTTTGTGCATAATACATTCTTAGCAATGCTAACTACATTTTCTTAACAGCCATGATTCTTCAATATTCATTACAATTATAAAACTTTTCAATTAGTTCAATTGTTTCTCAGAAGTTGTCATGACGGTCTTGCAGCATAATTAGTTACTTCAAATTCATCTATTATTTTCTTTTGCAGCACAAGGAAAAATAGATCACCCTTCTATTATGAGAAACAGCAGACTAATAATAATTTGATTAAGAGATTCGAAAACACCTGCTGTTACGGCTTCTCTTAACCTTGACTGTCGCGCGCGCCTCCATGGCGCATTCTTCTGTAATTTAGGTTTGGCCGTTTGGCAACCTTTAAGAATAGTTCAGTTGTTTGGTTTTCGACGATCTCTGCGGACCTATGGTGCGTTCGCTGGATCCAATATTCTTCAAATAATGTATATAATTCTTCGAATAATGTATAAACTGCAAATAATATTCTTGTATATAAAGTAAATTAAATTAATAAGTGTAGTTAATGAACCAGCGACTATGGGTATCTCGTTACTCGCACCATTCGACATTCGACATTGGTCCGTCGAGCCGGAGGTGGTTTTGGTTTTAATTCTTCGTTTACATTAAGGATTGTATTTTAGTTGTTGTGAAATTACCAATTGAAATGGTCACATTAGTGTCCTTAAACAGATCGAGGGGCTGGTTAAAAGCTCAGCTCACTAGGCTAGAAACTCTACTAAATGATGAGACCGCTACGTGGTCAAAAATCAAAATCGATACAAAACTCAAGACTCTTGAAAAGGTTTCCAATAACATCGATTCGTTACGTACTGATTATTACACAACAGCTCCTGACGATCATGATATGACGGAAATCGACTCTTCATTAATGGAGTTGGAAGAACGAGTGGAACAGCTAGAGGTAAGTTTCAATCTATTATTAAATTCGGATAAAAATGAAACTAAAAGTCCTGAATTAAAATTTAGTAATTGTAAGATCAAATTGCCAGAAATTCCACTTCTTCAATTTAGTGGAAAGTATGAGGATTGGAATATGTTCAAAATCGAATTTAACAATATTGTTACGAATAATGAACAGCTATCTGAAATTCAGAAATTACATTATTTACATTCCGCATTAAAAAATGAAGCTAAACAATTAGAAACTCCAGAAGACACATTTGATTCATTGTTTAAAGCATTAGAAAATAGATTTGAGAATAAACGAATTATTGTGAATATACACTTAAAGGCTATATTAGATTTCGAAAGAATTGTACACGAGTCATCTAAAGAACTAAGGCGATTAGTAGATGTTATAAACAAAAATATCAGGGCTCTAACCAACTTAGGATTTGAGAGAAATAAACTCTCGGACATTTTGTTTACAACCATAATTTTAGACAAATTGGATAAGGAGTCTCGGAAACAATACGAATTGTCAATAAACACATCTGAAGTCCCAAGCTTTGACAGTTTAATGCAGTTTTTAGAAAAAAGAAGTCAATCGCTCGAAAGTATAAATAGAAACGTAACTAGATCAAAAATCAGTAGTGAAATAAAATCCAAATCTTTGTTAGTAAATTCGAGTTCTGAGAGGCAGTGTGTTATTTGTGATCAATTTCATCCTCTATATAAATGTAAGAAATTTCTTAATATGCAGTTTGGTGAACGATATGCTATCGTTAAAAAGCATAAGCTTTGCCTGAAATGTTTTTCGGAATCTCATTTAGTTTCTAATTGTGTGTCAAAACATGTATGTAAACATTGTAAATCGGACTTCATCGCATAACACTCTATTACATAGAGATAAATCAATTGTTTCTAATAATGAATCTCGAAATCAAAAGGCAGAAAAAGAGCAGACAGTGGACCGGGGGGAAAGAAATGCGGCGCCTGATGTAGCAGTTTCGCAAAGTCTTTCAAATTGTTTTCCTTCTTCGAATAAAAGCGTCATTTTATCAACTGAAATAATTGAAATTAAAACGAGTAAAGGGAATTTTATTCAGGGAAGAAGTTTATTAGATTCTTGCAGTCAAATTAATTGTGTATCATTTGAGTTTGCAAAAAAATTGGGTTTAAAGAAAACAAAGGTTTTTGCTCCTATATCTGGGCTGAATGGCACAGCTACGACACTGAATTATAAAATTGAAACTGTGATTTCAAATAAAAATAGAGATTTCACAAGGGAACTGGAATTTCTTTTAGTGCCAAAAATTACAGAAATAACCCCACTTACGCCCATTCGAGTAGACATTACTGATATACCCACAAATATCTCGTTAGCAGATGCTAAATTTAATATACCAGGAAAAATACATTTATTATTGGGTGCTCAATGCTTTTTTGATTTATTGAAAGCCGGTCAAATTCGCTGCTCATCACAAAACTTGTTATTTCAAGATACCGTGTTTGGATATGTAGCTAGCGGTGTTGTGAGTAATTCCCCAAACGATTCTCAATATTGTGGTCTACTCACTCAAAATGAAAAAATAGAACAATCTTTGCGACAATTTTGGGAAATCGAAAATATTAATGATTCCAGTTCGTTGCTTAGTGAAGAAGAGAAATTTTGCGAAAATCATTTTAAAACTACGCATTATCGAACTGCCACTGGTCAGTACGTTGTAAGCATGCCTATGGAGGATGCTACATTTTTAGGAGAATCAAAAAAATTAGCCGAAAAAAGACTCGATCAAGTTTGGCACCGATTAGATAGGGATTCGAACTTGTAACCTCTGTATTCGGAATTTATGGACGAGTATAAAAATTTAAATCATATGGAGTTAGTGGAGGAATCGGAATCCGTAAAGGACTGTTATTATATACCTCATCATGGAGTTTACAGACCAGAAAAAAGTACTACACGCTTGCGTGTTGTGTTTAACGCGTCAACGCCAATGACGTCTGGGTTGTCATTGAATGACCTCCTTTTAAAGGGTAAAATTCCACAACAAGAGTTATTCTTAATTATGATTCGTTTTCGAAAACATAGATATGCATTCACAGCGGATGTAGAGAAGATGTATCGAATGGTATTAATTAATCCTTCGCAAAGAGACTTTCTTCGAATTGTGTGGAAGAACAATATTGACGCGCCAGTACAAACTTATAAGCTCAATACAGTGACTTATGGGACATCTAACGCTCCTTATTTAGCTACTCGTGCTCTTAAGCAATTAGCTCTAGATGAACAAAAAAACTTACCTCTAGCATCGTCAGTCGTCTTAAAGGACTTTTATGTAGATGATCTTCTTTCCGGGGAATCAACTCTCGAAAAGGCTAAAATCCTTAAATTACAATTAATTCAACTTTTGAATCGTGGAAACATGAAATTGCACAAATGGTGCGCTAATCATCGAGAATTAGTTAAATCTCATAATAGGGTTGCCACAGAATATAGTTTCGATGATCAGCCAGATTGTACTTCAGTAAAAACCTTGGGTGTTCTGTGGGAACCACACAGTGACTGTTTTCTGTATAAATTGAAAATTCCTAACAAAGAATTTTATAGTAAACGAGATGTTCTATCTCTAATTTCAAAAATATTTGACCCGTTAGGATTAATTGGGCCTGTAGTAACAAGGGCTAAGATATTTATGCAGAAGCTCTGGTTAGCCAAAATCGATTGGAATGAGCCATTACCGGATTTTCTGGAGAGAGAATGGAATGACTTTCTATCCACCCTCTCAGAGAATTTAAAGATTTCTAGATTTGTTTTTCATGAAGATCGCATAATCATACATGGGTTTGCTGATGCCTCTTCGTTAGCCTATGGAGCTGCAATTTATGTTCAGTCTTTACCAGTTGAAGGATGTCCTGCTGCGCAACTATTGTGCAGCAAATCCAGAGTCTCTCCTATAAAAACAGTGTCGATTCCTCGCTTAGAATTATGTTCTTGCCTCCTATTAGCGAAACTAATTCATAAAGTTCTACCGTCACTGGACATTCGAATAGAAAATATCGTTCTCTGGAGTGACTCCACGATCTCGCTTGCTTGGATTAGAAAACCACCCCATTTATTAAAAACATTCGTGAGTGACCGAGTCGCTGCTATACAAGAACTTACAGACTCTTACCAATGGCAGCATGTGACATCGGATAATAATCCAGCTGATGTAATATCTAGAGGACTGAACGCTAAGGAACTTTTAAATTGCAACCTTTGGTTTTGTGGTCCGAACTTTCTTCGTGACAAAATTCAGCATGCAGAAAATAATCCAGTAGATCTAGAAACAAATAATGACTATGCGTTAGAATTCAAATCAGTTCAGGACATTAACCTCGCTGTTAAGACTGAAAATTTACTGTATAATTGTTTGTTTACTTTGACTAATGATTTTTTGAAATTGATTCGTATTATTAGTTATATTTTTAGATTTATAGAAAATTGCAAAAATGTTAAAGAAAAAAAAAGTGGTCCTTTAACAATTGATGAGTTGAAAAAAGCGGAAGTTGTCCTGATTAAACAGGTACAGTATTCTACATTTTCTGAAGAGATAAAACAACTGAAGAACGAGAAGAGCCTGTCAGGTAAAAGTCAATTAAAATTTTTGAATGCATATTTAGATTCTGCAGGAATTATCAGAGTTGGAGGTCGCCTAGACAACTCCAGTCTGACTTTTGAAAACAAACATCCTGTTGTTTTACCCCATAATAATAAATTAAGTGAAATTATTTTTGAATATTTTCATAACAAGTTTTTCCATCTAGGGCCACAATCCTTATTACATTATGTCAGGCAAAAATATTGGGTAATAAATGGGCGATCTTTAGCGCGTAAAATAGTTCATAAATGCATAACCTGTTTCAGAAACAAGCCAATAAGTGCGAACCAAATAATGGGAAATTTGCCTTCAGAACGAGTAAACCCTAGCCCACCATTTCAAAAATGTGCGATTGATTTCTGTGGACCCTTTATGATTAAGTATAAAAATCAGAGAAAGGGCAATTATAATAAAATTTATGTTGCAATTTTTGTTTGTCTCGCCACAAAGGCAATTCATTTGGATATAGTAACAGATTTAAAATCTGAATCCTTTATTGCCACCCTGAAACGATTTTTCGCTAGAAGAGGTAAAAGCACAACTATAATGTCAGATAATGGAACTACATTTGTAAGTGCAAATAAAGAATTGAAGAAATTACATGCCCTGGTATGTAAACCCGATGATGCTTTGTCTAATTATTTGGCCTCTGAGGCTGTTAACTGGAAATTCATCCCTCCTCGTTCACCCAATTTTGGTGGATTATGGGAGGCTGGGGTGAAATCCTTTAAATATCATCTCAAAAGAGTCTTAGGCAATTCTCGAGTCACACTCGAAGAATTTTGGACATTAACCACAGAAATTGAAGCAATTTTAAATTCTCGACCTTTAGTCCCTTTGTCGTCAGATCCAAATGAAATTGAAGTCTTGACCCCTGCCCATTTTTTAATAGGCCGACAAATTATTTCAATTCCTGAACCGGATTTGACCAAAATTAATGATAATAGGTTGTCTAACTGGCAAAAATTAACCCAAATGACCCAACTTTTATGGAAAAAATGGAACACGGAATATTTGGCTAATTTACAGCAACGCACAAAATGGTACATTGAAAAAGAAAATCTAAAAGAAGGATGTATGGTCATCCTAAAGGAGGATAATTTACCTCCTGGCAAATGGGCATTAGGTCGTGTCCTTAAAGTAATACATGGCTCTGATAAAAAAGTCAGAGTTTTACACATCAAAACAGCAACAGGTATAGTTACGAGGTCCGTCACAAAAGTGTGTCCTCTTCCATTAGATGATTGCTGATTTCTATTATCTTAAAACATTTAACTCATTGCATTATTATCATCACTATTGTATATTTTTATTTTGAACATTTTATTATGTATATCAAGTTAAAATTGGGATAACAGAACGCAATTCTTTGCTTCAGTTTTCACATAGAATCTAAATCTAACTGTTACCGTATCTATATATTTTCTTTAATTAAATGTTATAAACTTTGTTAATTTTATTAGTTTGCTATGTGTATTGAGTGCTAATTTTGATAATAGTCTTTTATGATATTCAAGTGTAACCACTGTTTGCATTATAATTTATCTAATTCTCATCTTTGAAAAACTTAAGTGTATATTATTGGAAGTAGCATATTTGTAATTTTTTTGCAAACTAGTGTATATTGTTTTTAGAAATTTAATTCCTATTGTTTATTGTTATATTTAGTATTATTATGTTGAATGTTGACACATGTCAACGGGGGCCGGTATGTTACGGCTTCTCTTAACCTTGACTGTCGAGCGCGCCTCCATGGCGCATTCTTCTGTAATTTAGGTTTGGCCGTTTGGCAACCTTTAAGAATAGTTCAGTTGTTTGGTTTTCGACGATCTCTGCGGACCTATGGTGCGTTCGCTGGATCCAATATTCTTCAAATAATGTATATAATTCTTCGGATAATGTATAAACTGTAAATAATATTCTTGTATATAAAGTAAATTAAATTAATAAATGTAGTTAATGAACCAGCGACTATGGGTATATCGTTACTCGCACCATTCGACATTCGACACCTGCCTTTACTAAAAAAATTTATCCTGCCTTTGTCAAAATTTGTTTATACAAGGCAGATGTAGAAATATGTTTTATCCTGTAGAAATGAACTAGGCTTTGTTAAATATAAGGTATTTAAACTATAAAAAAAATATTTAAAATGATTAAAATTATCCAAGATAATAAGATAGAAAGTTAAAAAAAAAGAAGTTAAATACAAATAAAGTATTTTAATTCAAACACACACACACACACAGAAAAAAAGTATTGAAAATATGATTGGTAAAAAGTCATTATTGCATTTTCTTATTCTATACCACAAAAAATTTTTTGTTTACAGTTATATAGTAAAAAGAAAATTAAGGATTGTTTAAATTAAAAAAAAAAATACTTGTAATAAAAGAAAATATATGAATGAATAAATAATTAAAACATTAGGATTATGCACAAAATTTGATGGAGGGAGGATAGACTGCAGTCACAGACTTTTCCCCCCTTTTCACTCAGAAGAAAAAAAAGCAAAGTAAAAAATTTACTTTGCAAAATAAAGGAAGAAAGAAACATTGAATAATACATTCAACAAGTCATGGCAATCACAGTAGTTATTTAGGAACCACAGCTAAAAATTAGGCAGATTTTTTTTTTCTTTATTGGTGCAGTTTCTCAAAACAGGGCAAAATTTGCATAAGTCATGAGAAAGACATCATTTTTATTTCATAACTAGAAAGCCCAAAGTGTAAATTGTTATTTAAAACGAAAAGAAATTGGAAATTTACAACAATCTAAATTTTTAAAATATTTATAAATAATTTTAATTAATGTATTAGATTTAATTAATGATTATTTCAATTTTAATAAAAAAGAAGTCTTTCTCCTAGCTTATGTAAAATTTTGCCCTGTTTTAGGAAACTGCACCATTCAAGAAAAAAATATCTCTAATATGTATAATTTAAACTGTGGTACCTAAATAATTTCTGTGGTTCTTATGACTTGTTGAATTTATTTAATATAAGTGCTTCTTTTATTTTATTTACAAAGTAAAGTTTTTGCTTTTGTTTTTTCTGAGTAAAATGAGAAAAAAATCAATGATTTCAATATCCACCCCCCCCCCAACCCCCCTTATCGTTAAATATTGTACATATTCTTTACATACTACCATTGTGAAAGTATATATAGAAATACTATATCACTGAATCCATTGATAGATGTACATTTATGTGACAAACATTTGCGATAAGTTTGAGAACAACACAATTTCAGATAACGTGTGATAAGTACCAATACTATACAAATTTTCTACTGTTATAAAAATAAATAAATCAGTCTGATTTTAAGGTTTCATTTTAGAAAATAAATCAAATTGATTAATAAATTTAAATTTAAAATGTGCAGCAATTATTTAGGTATCGTAAGCAAAGTTAAAGTTTTCTGTCTCTTGATAGATACAGCATCCCAAAATAAGTCAAAATTTTTGCATAAGCCATGCGAAAGACGTGATTTTTATTTCATAAATAGAAAGCCCAAAGAGTTAACTCTTATTTAAAACAAAGAGAAATTGGAAATTTTATTTGCCTTTTTGTGTAGAGCCTTTTTCGTAAAGTCACAAAAATTTAGAAAAATAAACATAACTTTCAACTTTGGTTTAAGTTTTTGACTCTAAATATTTAAAATTAATTTTTTAAATATTTTTTTAATAAAATCTGCATCTTTTTATGTACTTACGGTGGTATTTTTAAGATGATTCGCATTTTAGATCCAGAGAAACAATTTTTAAAAAATGGAACTGCAGTCTAAAAATACAGACTCAGAAATGAGCGATTTGAGAAAAATCCAAAAATTGGACCCCCCATATCCCACAAACTATGAGGTCTAGGAAGGAAAAATTTCTGATGTATTCATATCATGATAGAATTAGTATATACACCGAGTTTCATCCAAATCCCTGGGGGTCGGGTTACAAACCTTAAAAAATTTGGTTGAATTGACATGGAATGACCCTATTTCTTTTTCTATACGTAGTCCAGGGGAAATGTGCATTTTTCTTTGCAAAAGATCGGGTAGAAGATTTTTTTTCTGACTTGTTTATAATGATGCCAACATGGAAAACCAAGTTTTCTAACGCCATTTCTTAAGGCTAAATTTTCTGTGGCCAAAAAACAACAAAATTTTGGGACTTTCTTTTTATTTTTTTTATATATCTCGAGATCCGTTGCCGTAGCATATTATTTGTTAAATACAGTATTAAAGAGGATAAAATTCTCTGCAACTTTCATATTTACAACTTTATTATACACTCAGTATCAAGCGTAGTACGCCATTTCAAAAATAAGACAATTTTTTCAATTTTGTTAAAAACCGTGAAAAACATAGTTTTACCCCAATTATTCAAATTGTTCCCCGCGGATTTAATCGCGTATGTCGACTTCTAAAAATTGATAGCAGTAAATTATTTATCATTTGCACACTCAAGTCTTTATTTTCATCTCAACAGACATTTTATATTTAATAAATTTACATAACTTTAAAAGTAGGGCAGAGAGTAGAAGAATAAAACAATTCTCATATTTACGGCAGTAATTTTAAGTGTACACAGTGTTAACTTCAAAGCATTGTTTAAAAGAATTCTTCAATATTTAGTAACTTATTTGCACGATAGTTTCAATTAAGAAAGAATTCTTGTTTAATTTTAATAATTAAATATTATAAAATATATAAAATATAAAATATATATCTTATAAAATATTATTAAATATTATAATAATAATTTTAATGCATACATATTTTTCCAGGCATCAATGGGATAGGTATGAAAATTTGCGAAAAACATATTCTAATCTACGCTACAATGATATATTTTATTTACTAATTTTTGATAACATATGTTTTAATGTTTCACTGTTTTAAAGATAGAAAACATTTTAGATAGATTTTGCAAGGTTACCTGCTTTTTTCGGTACATTTCCCCTGGACTAGTATTTTGAATACAAAAATACATTTAATTTTAAGCAATGATCGCTGTCACTGATACTTGAACTTATAATACCGATATTGAAAAATATTGGATTTACATTGGAAATATTTGTAATGAAATATCAAAACTTTAAATTGACGCTATTTCGAGCAAAATGTCAATATTGTGAAAGTATTTTCTTTATGTTAGTAATATTAACAGTGAAATAACAAAATATTTTTTGCCAATTTATATACTTGTGCATTATTAAAAAAAAATATTTTGCAATTTCACTATTAATATTTCTATTATAAAGTAAATATATTTTTTTTATTTGCTTGTAACTTTTATTTGATGTATTGCAAACAAATAAAATATGTAAATTTTATTAAATTAAGTGAAATTTTTAAACATTGGGGAAAAAAATTAATATGATGCATAATGAATACAAAGGCATTTAATTATCTGTTTTGACACTGAATTCAGTCAAACATTTTCACAGTTATAATATTATTAGAATTAAGATAGTATCATTATTACACTGAGATAATACCAAAACTAAGTGTTTCAAAATATTCAAAATTTCATACCAGAAAAATGTACTGAGAAATACCAGTGTCGAATCTGAACCGAGTAGGTATTGTGAACATGCGGACCGCACCCGTACACAGAGTGCAAGAGGCAAAATCGTAGATGCCACGCATGCTCCAGATATAATGATGCAAACAGAGGATATGCTGCATCATACAGAAATACGAACCATCAAGCCAACTCCCTAGAATGCACGACATATCGGACTCTCTTTCGAATACGGCAACTCCAAGCAGAAAATGGCATGGCACTAGCTACAGGTCAGGACATAATCATGGGAAGGGTGAAGCTAACTAGCACAAATGGTGTGGAAAGGGTAACCTGGTTACCGCGCCACGACCAATTACTCAGGAATAAAGACGCCCAAAACTGGCAAAAAGTCAAAAAAAGATAAGCACTCGGTGTTCCAGTAACACCACATATATACCATATCACCCTTCCAAACATAACAACACAATCAACACACAACTATCGATACACAGAATAACGAGAACAATCAGCACAACTC
Source organism: Maratus speciosus (assembly GCA_963932465.1). Lineage (NCBI taxonomy): Eukaryota > Metazoa > Arthropoda > Arachnida > Araneae > Salticidae > Maratus > Maratus speciosus. The sequence continues at coordinate 606,735,857 of OZ010788.1, read as the reverse complement.
CAAATACTCACGAAGAAGTCTAATAGATATTTCCTAATATGTCAATTTGTATGTCTTTTTGTATGTCTAAGTGTTAAATGTATTAAAATAATAATAATAATAAAAAAAAGAGGAATGTAGGTGATTTCCTACATTTATATTTGTCAATGTGAAAATTGTATACTATATCATTAATGCTAACTGGATTTCCATAACCTATGTTTGTTCGTCTAAGTAATAAATTAAGTAAATGCCTGAACAACTGATTGATGATTTACCTTGTAGCTATAAGCTAATTGAATATTTAGATGGGTAAAATATTAAATCGAACAATACTAATTGTAATGATAGTTTTAGGATTGTTTGCTGATGTCTAACTTTTCAAGCAAGAAGGGGGAGACAAGGGCAGAATTTATCAGAATCTAAACTAGGATTGTTGTCACCTCCCTCCTTTCCAAAGTAAATTAATAAACAGAAGTTTTCGATCCATTGCTTTTAGTTTAATAGGAAATCAGAAAGTACACCCTAACGCAGAAATATTTTTAAATGAACTTCTTTAGAGATCTTCTACTCGGGGTTTGGTGATCATGGTATATATCTGATATTTATTCTCAAAATATCATTGTTTACGATATTTTCATAAACCAGGTCTCAACAAATTTTTCAACTGTTTTTGATTGTGTCGTTCTGTAGATAAAAAGCATTTTTGCCAGTGATTTTTGAACACTTTACAACAAAGTTGAAAAGTGTTTATGCATTCGGTTTGTCTGTCTGTCTTTCCGCGCTCGAACTCCCGACAATGGACTCGGATTCTCAAGCGACTTTTTAGGGTCACCAAAGTATGTTTGGTGTTGTATAGGAAGTATGCAGTTTTCAACAGATTATAATTTTTTAGTGTAGCTTTTATTATTTTTTATTCTGGTTTTCACTTTCGAAGGAACACATTTTATCAGAAAATATAAATTAATTTAAGAAAATATTTAAATAAAATAGTATACTTGCTGCAATAAGCAAAAGTTCTGCAATAAGTATAAACATTTAAATCCTATTCAATATTATAAGTAAACCTATATCTATTAAATAAAACATAATTTGCAGAACAAAGTAAGAAAACAAAGCAATTTATTTCCTATAATGTTTAAACCCGATAAGAGCACAGATATTAACATATTGCATTCAGTTAGTTCTACATTTAAGGTTAATTTTTTGTAAAAAATGCACTGCTCAAAACAATCAGGGGAGCACATGGTTTTAACAAAATTACGCAAATATTTACACCGATAAGTAACGTAAAATAAACATAATTCAAAGCGTAGTAGAAAACAGATAGAAAAAAACTTCACATGCAAATTAAAGTTTATGACGCGAAAAAGAAGATAAGAGATGAAATTTTGCAAAAACATCTGTTTCACTGTCTCAGTTGTAAAATTCAATTGCTCAGCCTGCGTTTTGAGAAAAGGTGACTTGAAAATGTCACAACAATGTGATATAACGAAATTCATGGCTCGGCGTTTTATCGGGACAGTTGAATCTGGGGAAACACAACGAAAAATAGCGGACGCTGTTGGGGTCGCAAGAAGTGTCAATAGGCAAGGCTGTGGAATCGATTCCGAGACACATGGAATGGTAGACATCGACAAGGCAAAGTCGGCCATGTGCTACCACAGAAACTGATGACCGATAAATCCTGATAACAGCTCTTCGAGACGGAACGGGCAATGCTATCCTGCTGCAAACACAGTTGTTCTTGGCCACAGGGCGAAGGGTGTCCAGCCAAACAGCCCGAAATAAGCTTCATCAGGGTGGTCTCTATGCACGTAAGGCAATGGTCTGTATTCCGTTGATCTCAAGCAACTGAGCGGCCCTAAGAAGTTGGGCAACTGAGTTTGGAGGCATCGTTGTTGGAGTCAAATTCTGTTTACAGACGAGTTCCGGTGCAATCTGGATTGACATCCGATGTGTTTTGGCATGGGGAGAAAGAGGCACTCAAAATAATCCCACATTCGTTCGTGAAAGATCACATTACAGACGAGGTGGGCTACAGACGATGCTATGGGCTGGAATCAGCATAGGTGGACGTACGGGTCTGCATATCATTCGGAATGGCACTTTGGCGGTCTGGAGTTATACAGACGAGATACTGAGACCTCATGTCGTATTTTATGTTGCAGCAATTAGTGATTTCTTTTTTTTACATGCATGATAATGCCAGACCTCATACAGTTCGTCTTGTGGAAAACATGCTTGAAGTTAAAACAATACAGCGTATGGAATGACCAGCATGCTCTCCTGACCTAAATCCGATGGAGCATGTTTGGGACATACTCAGACGACGAATTGCTGCAAGACCAAGGCCTCCTTTTACTGTCCGGGACTTGGAGATAGCAATTCTTGAGGAGCGGAACAGTAGTCCCCAAAGTCTTATTGAAAACCTCACCGCATCATGGAAAACAGTTGTGCAGCAGTCTTAACTGTTCGAAGAGACCACACGCCATATTAAAAATCTTGCATCATTTCTAAACAACACTTTTTTTTAAAAATCATTTATATGAAATCAAATTGTCGCCCTAAACCATCTTTTCATATTCTTTCAATCTTTTCAAAAAAATAAAAGCTCCCTTACAATGTGTTTTGCGTCTTTTTTTCTGTATTGTACATTGATACACGTGTAATATCCATTTTATACCCATACATGGCTGTCTTGCAATGTTCTCTTCACTTTTTTGCTTGCTCCCCTAATTTATTTCAGCCGTGTACGTAACCAATTTAACATTAAATAATAAAAACAACATTAAAATAATATAATACTTAAACACTCTAAATACTTAGGTTCCGCTCAAATGAAATTGAAATAAATCTTAGACTTTTTAAAGATTCGTATTTCAGATGTGCATTACCGTTTTGTATATACCAATCATAAGCATAATACAACACATCATAAGCATAATGCAACACTGCAATTTGCAGCTTAAAAAAGAAAAAAGTTTAAACTTATTTCGATTTTATTTGAATGGAACCTAAATTCCATTTAAGTTTTTAAGTCCATTTAAACATCCATTTAAGTTTTTAAAAAGAACAGTTTCTAAAGAATTCTAAATTAAACAAGTTGGTAAGTGTGATCACAGATCGCACAGAGGGTTTCGTTTAATATTCCTTTCAAAACACTTTATCCATTTGCAAAATCTGTTAGTTCCGCAATTAGCAACCAGTGGGCGCACTCTATTCTACACAAACCTCTATCCAAGCAAAACTCCATTTTACAACTTATCCATAGATATATTAGTCGAGGGGATCGGGCCCATAGCACCCGAGATAGGTAGGCGCCTCCTGGCGGTAAAAAGTGGGACTAAAATATGTAAGGCTATGTGCATAACATAAAAGAGTGGTCAAAGGTGTGTCGGCAAAAGTTAGAAAAGTACCCACACTGTTAAAAATTTGCAGCATTCTGGCAGGCCATTTGACCGTTTTTCCGAAAACGGTTACACAATCGGTAATTTAACACTATTCTGACCATATTATTGGTCATTTTATGGTCAGAATAGTGTTAAATTATGGTTATGAAACCGTTTTTTCAAAAAACGGTCGAATGACCTGCCAGAATGCTGCAAAATTTTTAACAGTGCACCGAGTGCAATGGGGGGAGGTTAGAAAAATTGCTTAAATTACACAAGTTAGAGCCCGGAGGGGTCAATAATATAAGACTTTTTGAAAATTTTAGGATTTTTCGTGTGATCGCAAGTGTTCTGCTATAAGTATGCAAAATTTCATGCCTTCAAATTAAATATGGGCTCAGATAGAAAAAAAAGCTTAAAAGGCACAAGTTAGAGCCCAGGGGGTTAAATATAAGACTTTTTCAAAATTTAATGATCTGTCGTTTGATGTGAGGTGCTCAGCTATAAGACCAATGTCAGACGGGCGTCGTTTTTGCTGCTTTTTTGCTTAAGTATTATCCATTCACAATGCTATAGCATTGTGAATGGATAATACTTAAGCAAAAAAGCAGCAAAAAAGACGCCCGTCTGGCATTGGTCTTAGTATGCAAAATTTCAACTCTTCAACTTAATTAGGGGCTCCGTTAGAACAAAAAGATTAAAATACACAAGTGAGAGCCCAGAGGGTTAAATATAAGACTTTTTCGAAATTTTATGATTTGTCGTTTGATGTGAGTTGTTCAGCTATAAGTATGCAAAATTTCAAGTCTTCAACCTATATAGTTTCTGAGAACGGGCTCTGTGATGGACAGACAGACAGAGAAGCGAAACGAATAGAGTTTCGTCAGATGAACGAAACCCTAAAAAGGGTGCAATGCGCTCAAAGCGTTGTAAAAACAATCTAAATTATGATTTGTCTTGAATTGTTAAGACAAAAACTTAAAATTTGTTATATGGTGTAAGATGTAAATGCTCTCTAAGAACAGTTAAAAAAAAAAAATGGAAATTTAAAAGGGTAAAATGAGCTAAAAGCGTTCTAAAAATGCTCTAAATTACAATTTCTATGAAATCTCAGGAAACGCCAAACCGATTTCCAAGGTAATGATTGCAAATTGACCGTCTTTGCTCAAACACAGGCAATATTTTATGTCAGTGCCACTACCAAAGGGTTTTCAGAAGCAAAAAATTCTAAAATTTCGGAGTTACTGAAAGGGCTAGAAACTTGGAATTTGGCATGATAGTTATTTATAAGATGTAAATGCTCTCTAAGAACAGTTTCTAAAAAAAATAATCGAAATTTAAAAGATTGAAATGAGCGAAAAGGAAGAATGAGCTTCTAAAAGATTTCTTAAATTCTATTTCTATTTAATTATTAAAGATCGAATCTTGAAATTTAGCATGGTAGTTAGTTATAAGATGCAAATGCTGTCTAAGAACATTGAAAAAAAAATCGCAATTTAAAAGTGTAAACTAGGCAAATGCAAATAAATGAGATTCATCTTATACATCGAAGTTTCATACCTGTTCAGTGCAATTCGACGTGGCCTCCATTTAAATCGGAGAATGCACAGACGTTATTCACTCTGTTACACCAGACGTCCTTAATTGTATGTGGGAAGAATTAGAATATCGTTCAGATGTGTGTAGGACCCCCATGGAGTACACCTCGAACGGCACCGAACAGGCATGAAACTTGGAGAGCTTTTCTTTCATTCGGTGAAGATTTCATATTTCCATCTTATTTTGTTGATTATCGGCGACCGGTCAAAAGTGCACTATGACTTTATGGGCACACTGTATGAGAAGTCTGTGATCCTCAAACTAGGTTTCTTTTTCACCCCAAACGATCAAAAGACCTCATGCGATTTAAAGAGAAATTTTTTAACCCCGAAAATTTTTTCGGCCAGTCATATCTCAAAAATAACGTTACGTTATTTAAACCAGCCGTAAAACAACGGTTAAATACGGATAATCACTACAGTAATATTTTTATCTTCTAAACATCGCACATTTTCAATTTTTATACCATCGTCTAGGGGAAAAATACTTTTAAATGCAATTTGTTTGAAAACTGCACCTCAATATATTTTTGAGATATTAATTTTTTTTTTTTAGCTTTCAACACTTTTTCTTTGAAGTTGGCAATTGAACTACTGAAAATAGTAGATTACTGTATCTTTTGGTTGCCACTTTCCCATAACAACTTTTAAAAAAGTGTAATTAATATTCGTGCTATTTTGAAAAATTATAAATGGAAAGTTTCTGTTAAAACAGGGAACTATTATAAACTAAATTTAATTTTAAGTATCTATATTAATATTACAAACACATGAAGGCCTATGAATCATGAGATAGCCAATTCCTTTTCTTTTGTTTTGAGTGTGTGTGTCAAGTTTTTTATTATTATCTCTTTTTGACGGGTTTGTGTATTATTCTGCGATAGGGACGCCCTATGCATGCTTTTCTATAGATGCTGTTTAAGACTCGATCTTCCATGTGGAATGCTTCAGCGGATGCCAATGACGTCATTCTACATAAAATAAAAGCGAGTGTTTTAAGTCTTAAAACTGAAAAATACGTTTTGTACTATCTATAGTTGTATGCATTTTTGTCTCATCGGGGGAGACACTTCGTTCTGAAAAAGCAGAATTCCTGTTTTCTAGTTTTCCATTGCTTCGAACAGTACACAACACCCAAAGAAAATGTTTCCCAGCTGAATTCGGAAAGGGCGTAAACTGTTAAATATTTCTGTAAAAACACAGAAAAAAGGCGAGACTCTCGGTAAATTGACACTAGTTCTCGGTTAAATGCATTTGATTGAGATTCTCGGTCATCCTTTTATAGGCCTTTCCCGGTACTTTTCCGTTATACAGACACCCTGGTCGCCAAGCGTAATAGTTGGCGCAAAATGAAAATCTCTTGAATTGAAACATTTGAAAAATAAAAGAAAGAACATTATCGATAGTAAAGTGAGCATTTTAAAAATATAGCATTTGAAAATGACAGACTTTTCCGAACTATATTACTAAATCACAATTATATATTTAAAATAAGTGAACAAATAACTGTTATACAATAAAGTAATAAAACTAGAGAACAGGAATTCTGCTTTTTCAGAATTTAGTGTCTCCCCCGATGAAAAAAAAAATATATGCATACAAATATAGGTAGAATAGAGTCCCGATTATCCGTGTTAACCGAACTTATACCTTTGGAATGGATCATTTTCTTCTGATGGACTGATGGCTTATATTATTATGAAATAGCTATTATAAATGAAGTGTTAGGTGAAGATGAAAGAGCAGTCGTAAAAAGTTAGAACTCTGATTTTCTGGTCAGAATGGGAAAAAAATGGCCATATTTTTTTTTTCCCCTTCTGATCAGAAAATCAGAGTTCTAACTTTTTACGACTGCTCTTTCATCTTCACCGAACACTTCATTTATAATTGGCTGTTTCATAATAATGGAAGCCATCAGTCCCTCAGAAGAAAATAACTCGGTTAAGCGGCATTCGGATAATCGGGATTCTAGTGTAGTACAAAACATATTTTAGCTTTAAGACTTAAACACACGCTTTTATTTTATACTAGTAAACCCCGCGTAATAGTTGAACGCGTAATAGTTGAAATATACCAAGTGATATTTGCATGACTATTTTTTATTAGAAGAACACTTTTTGGAATAATTCAAAAATTACAAATTAAGCCACAGTTTGACTAAACTTCGTTATAAAAATGAAATAGACAGAAATGAGATTTTAATTAATAAAAAGAACTAAAACTAATTCCAAATAAATGATAATTTAGAAAGTATTTTGACACTTTTATGCTCATTTCATACGCTCACTTCAGTATTCATTTGAAGTTTTGAATTTTTTAGAAACCATCTTAACACATTTATATCTTAAAATTAACCATCATGAGTAGTAGGAAATGGAGAGTTCACCTGCAACAGGATCGAGGATCTGCGCAATCAGTGAGTAATCGTTGATCATACCCATCTTTCTCTCAATAATAGCAATTATTAATATTATGTTGCTGCTCCGTTTAACACTTTGCTAGAATGGTATATATATATACACATATATATATATATATATATCAAGAATTAAGGTGTCAAAGCGGTTCCGTTTAGAAACACTTGCTTATTTTATCTCATTTTGTTGTTTTCTTTGAAATTTTCTTGAAAAGATGCGTGTACATGGATACGTTTTTTAATAAATATACATGTTTTCCACATTATTTAAAATAAGTTTTAAAAAAATATGCTAAAAAAATATGCGTGTCTTAGTAAGTATATGTGTTAGTCAGCATATATCTCTCTATATATATATGTTTGAACGAATCTAAACATATGTATATGTTTAAAAAATTTAAAATTGTATAAAAATGTTTAAGTAAAAGCACACATCCATATCTACATATCTCTAAGTAAATAAAAGTTAAATGTTTATAAAAGGGTTCTTGTGTAATATATATAAATATATATGTATAAAGTTTATTAGTTTAAAAAAAATTACAAAAGTTTTACATAGATAATAAAAAGTTTTACAAAGGTTTAACAAAGTTAAAAAATAATAATAAAAAAAGTTAAAAAAAATGTTTAAAAAAAATTTACAAAAAAGTTTTAACAAATTTAAAAATTATAAAAAAGTTTTTAAGTAAAAAAAAAAAAGTTTTAACAAAAAAAGTTTTACAAAAAAAGTTTTAACAAAAAAAAAAAAATGTTTTACAAAAAAAAAAAAAGTTTTAACAATTTTTTTTAAAAACGTTTTAACAAAAAAGTTTTAAATATGTTTTTTAAAAAATTCTGAAAGATTAGAAAAACTATACATTAAACAAAATTATTTACAATGAGCAAAGCTAGTTATATATATTGCATAGATGAATGTATGTGTGTGTGTGTATATGTTTGAATATACGTGTTACACATATCTAACAATGTATTAAAAAGGTTTGTGTAGATGTCATAAATAAGAACTCATATAAAAAATCAACATTTTTTTTATTTAAACAAAGCAATTTACAGACAGTATTGCTACAGAAAGATATATTTACATAAAAACATTTTCTTGAAAATTCTACATCATATTAACAATTTTCATCACTGATACAATCTTGACTAATTTTATAATGAACTATTTTTTTAACACAATCAAACTGATTGGTAAAGTTATCATGCGAATTGAATATTTCCAACTGAGCGAAAAAATGCCCAGGCTGGGAATTATATAATGTCCATAGGCAAAACTTGATATTCCATCATCTAGCAAGTAACGCTTATCATCAAAAGGACTTAAGCTAATTTTATTCTATATTAATGTATATAGGTGATGATTATCTTAAGCGATCCTTCTCTGCTTCTCCATGCTAGTTTTCACTTGTTGTAGACATTCTAAATAATGTTGATGCTTGATTTCCCGTCGAACAACATGTGTAGGCACACTCTTCGCCCGCTTCTTTTCTTCACTCGAAGATTTCAGGGAGTACATTTTAGATTTTAAGCCAACGAACTCAAGGGCTAAATCTTCATTGAGCTCATCCTTGAACTTGCCAATCACCTTCTTATTGATATCTGAGTAGAGTGAATGATGTTTTGGATAGTCTGAGAAATCAAAATAGCTTGCATGATGTTCCATATCATCAAAAATATTTTTTGTTTTAATATGATAGCACAGTGAGTGGGTATCTGTGAATGAAAGCTTTGCATCATCTTTAAATGCTTTCTTTATAAAATTATAGTGAAAATCATACATTAAGAGCTTCGAAAGCTTCAAAATGCAGAAGCCGACATAAATCAGCCGATTCATGAGGATGTTAGTTTTCATCCTTTCTACGGCACTCAGCTCTTCGTCATATGTTTTAAATGACTTAAATGTGGGTGAGGCTACTAATTTCATCGCTCTTTTTTCATTATTGCAAAGCACAATATTCCGCCTCTTTCTTAAATTTTCCATAGTTTTTCCGAATACAGAGTTGTTCATTACAGGGGTGCCCAGAGAGGGGTTTGGTGACGCAAAATGCGTCATATAATTTATTTTTGGGGGGGAATTTAGAGAAAAAGTACATTTTGGGGGGGGATTTTTAAAATCTTAATAATATTTCCTTTTTTTCCACTATTAAAAAAATTCTTGATTTTTTTTTTTTTTTTTTAATATCACTTTTAACTTCTTTTCAACATTCAATTTCCAGAAATGTTCATGTTTTTTTCATTTTTAAAATTCTAGATAAGGGCAACAAGGACCGACTCTGCATCTTAATATCTTTGAAGGTGCGGTAATAAAAAAATACTTGGTATACAGGTGGGAAAATGCTTAACACATTCTGAAAGGCAATTAGGACCGCAAGACGTGATAAAAGGAATAGCTTTCTACAAGCATCTTAAGTAATTTATTATATTGTTTGACAGGGTCGTATCATACAGCCCGAGTGCAAAAATACATTCTTCATGGGTATGATAAGAAATAACAACAAAATAAGCATTTCAGAGGAAGAGACAACGCTAAAATAAATTACTTGATGATTTTTAGAAAACTAGGATTTAACTGCAGTATATTTTAGTGATGTTAGAAGAGTAGTATTGTATGTCATTAAAACAGTATGAGGTAAACAACCTGTACAGAGAAAAAGACTTCCAGCTAGTGATGGGGCGATAACGAGATATTTTTATAGATTTTATCGATTGTGCAAAAATTTTCTCGATGACTCCAGCTTGCCAATTGCTTTTATACCATACCCGATTCGATTTTATCAAGAATCGTCTGCGGGTAAACTGGAATGAGCCGGGTTAAAAATAACTAGTTGGCTATGCCCGCTAGTGCGCCGCTTCTTTAATCAGGGCCTCTAATTTATACGTAATCTTGTAATATGAAATCTCAAACTCGGTCCCCACTGCATACGGCACCGTATAGCAGGCGTGGTGTGCACGCACTGCAAAATCTTGTAAACAAACAAAAAAAAATCTCGAACCGAACGAACCTCGGACGGATCCTTGCGGCGGGGGGGCGTCAAAGGGCGGGCACAGGAGCTGCATAACATGAATAAGTGGTCACAGGGCTACCCAACGATATATCACATGAGGGTTATAGGCAAAATTTAGAAAACTGCCCCTGGGAGGGCAAAGTGGAGGGAGGGTCATCAGAGGGATTAGCATCAATAAGTGGTCACAAGCATTTCCAACCAAATGTCACATGAGGGGTCTTGAGCTAAATTTATAAAAATGCCCCCTAGGCTCACAAAGTTGGGGGAAAGGGGCGCGGGAAGTGCATAACATGAGTTAGTGGTCACAGTCCTATCAAACAATACGTCACATGAGAGGTCTCAGCTAAATTTCGAGAAGTACCCCCCATGGGGGCAAAGTGAGGTGAGGGACACTGGGGGTGCATAACATCAATAAGTGGTCACAGACCTTTCCAACCAAATGTCACATGAGGGGTCTCGAGCTAAATTTATAAAAATGCCCACCCCACCGTGAGGGCAAAGTGGGGGGGAGGGGCGCGGGAGGTGCATAACATGAATAAATGGTCACAGTCCTTTCAAACAATATGTCACATGAGGGGTCTCGGCTAAATTTAGAAAAGTGCCACCCTGGGTGTCAAAGTGAGGAAAGGGGCACGGTAGGTGCTTAATATGAATAAGTGGTCGCAGGACTTTCTAATGATATATCACATGAGGGGTGTCGGCAAAATTAGGAAAGTGCTCCCCTCAGGGATCCAACTTTCGCACCCCGCCCCCGGAATTCAGCTCCCCCTTTTTGAAATTTCATATGTTATAAGTAATATTTTTCGGAAAACTCCGTAAAAAAATTCGAATTAAAATGATGAAAACACAAACAAGTTCGAAAACTGCCCCCGCCGTGGAGGCTAAATTGGGGGAGGGGAAGAAAGTCTCATAATGTGAAAGAGTGATCAGAGGGCTTTCCGATGATATATCACATGAAGTGTCCAAAAAAGGTTGGGACTTTTATTTGGGACCACCCTTTCGGCCCGGAATTCACGCATGCCCCACTTTTAATTTTTCATATTTAATAAATAATATTTACCGGAGGACTCCATAAAAAAACACATCTAAAATTTATATTCATTGTAGAAATCACTACGGTTTTAAAAATTTGTTCGCCCCCTCAGCACCCCCCTCTTTGAAATTTTATATTTAATAATTAGTATTTATCAGAGGGTTCCAGGTATGTGACAGCTTGATAGGGCTAAAATAAGAGAAACTTTGAAAATTAGGGCTTCATTTCACAACTCATTGTCATGCCTCTTTCTCTATCTCGTCTCGATAAATCTTCTCACATCTCTTCTCTGCCGAGAACGAGAAATTAATTTCTCATTCCAACCTGTGAAAAGACACTAATCGAGAACAACATATCGGGAAGCTAAGAATATTGATTTCTCATTCTCTGCCAACATACGGAATGTTGAAAAGCGCGAGAGGAATAATCGAGAAGTCAAAAGTCGAGATGCCGGTGAAATCATCGAGATGAGATTTGCGGAAATGCCAGAGAAAGAGAGAAATGAAGCTTTCAGAGTCAAACTTACTGCATTTCGGGTTTAAGTCGGAATTTCTCAAAGGAGTCCAACTGCTTATCCATTCTCTTTTTGTTATTAACCGATATGAGTTTGGAGGCACAGGGGTTTATGTATTCAGTTGTGTATAGTCCTAGTTTCAATAATTACTATTGAATTTAGTGTCATTTTGCCCCGAATTTTCAATGTTTCTCTTACTTTAGCCCTGTCAAGCTATCCCACACCCGGGGCCCTCAGATAAATATTATTTATTAAATATAAAAATTTCAGAGAGTAAGAGGAGTGAATTCCGCAAGGCGCGAGAATGGATCGACGGGGGATTAGTTTTCAAACTTTTACCGAACCCCTCCTGTGATATATCATCGGAAAGCCTTTTGACCACTCTTTCATATTATGAACCTTTCTCCCCCTGGACTAAATTTCGGGAGGGGGGGAAGCAATAAGGGGGTGAATGTTTTAAATCGTTGCGGTTTCTACCATAAATATCATTTTAGAAGTTTTTTTTTATGGAACCCTCCGGTAAATATCATTTATTAAATATAAAATTTTAAAGTGAGGGCTGTGTGATTTCCGAGTGCATTCTGGGAAGAAAGAGTGAACCCATGGGTGAGGGGTAAATTTCAAACTTTTTTGGACACGTCATGTGATATGTCATCGGAAAGTTTTCAGACCACTCTTTCATATTATGAATCTTTCTTCCCCTTCCCCAATTTGGCACCCTGGGCGAGGAACTTTTCAAACTTTTTTGAAATCGTAGAGTTTTTATCATTTTAGATCGGATTTTGTTACGGAACCCTCAAATGAATAATTTATAATATATTAAAATTTCAAAGAGAGGGGGGGAGGGTGTATTCCAGGGGGCGCAATAGTTGGAATCCTGGGGGCACTTTTCTATCTTTTGCTGACACCCCTCGTGTGATATATCATTGGAAAGCTGTGTGACTATTACTTCATTTTATATCCCTCCCTCTTTGACCCCACGGGGGGTCACTTTTCTAAATTTAGCCATGTGATATATCGTTGGAAAATCCTATGACCACTTATTCATATTATGCACTTATTGCTCATCCCCTACTTTGCCCCCCAGGGGGGTCGTTTAACGTATTCCAGTAGATGGTCTTCTAATAATGGGGAAATCATAGAACTGATCTCAAATGACGTAAAGCCCCACCAGTGGCTGAGAGGTTCTGCTCTCGAAGCTGGTAGATGGGAGGTGCTGGGTTCGAACCCAATCGCGCCCGTCGGCCTAACCGTTTCGGAGTTTTCGTGGTTTTCTTCGAAACCGTGGATTCCCATGCGTAAATACGGGTTAGGTTCCCTTAGAAAGACCCCCACGAAGGGCACTCCCCCCAGGGCCTATATCCCACGTGTAGATAATTGGCCGTCATAAATACAAACCAAACCAAACCAAACCAAACCAAATGACGTAAAAAAATCAATAAAAAATATTGATACCATTTACCATCCTTTTAGTACATGTTCTTGCCACTAGGGGTACTTTTTATTCTAATTTCTTTTGCCAATTTGCTACTAATTATCGAAAAATTCTAATTTTTTATACTTAAAATCCCCTTACCGTTTCATACCTACTCGCGACTTTTTAACCTTTTGCAACCAAGGAACGCCGTCACATGACTTTTCCACTATTATGGCTCCATTATAGCCTCCCTTCGATTTGTTGTTTAATTAATTCCATCTGTTTTCAGTTACCATGTATTTACTAAATACTGCTTTATAAACATATAAAAATAATGATTTTAATAATCGATTGTAGAACATCTCGATTGTTGGTTCTCGGAAGTAATCGATGACTATATCGATTGTGTTTTTTACGATTACGATTTTTTTTATTGGTAAATTTTTCGAGAATCGCCCATCACTACTTCGAGCCACGAATTGTTTTAAGGGGAAGGGAGAAATTTTGAGAAACAAGTGGGTAAGTGTGATCACAGATCGCACAAAGGGTTTCGTTTAATATTCCTTTCAAAACACTTTATTCTTTAATTAATAAAGCCAAATTAATATAATTTATAATTATTAAATCCTTAAAAACCGCACATAAAAAAGTAAAAAACGCTAAGGTTTAAAAAAAAAAAATTGCGCCCCCCTCCCCCACGAAATTTCTCGCGCCATTCTTTTGAAAACTTTTTATTATGTGTTATAAACTATCTTAAAGTTTCAAACAGATCGCCGTGTTAGATTTCCTAATTTAAATAAAATCGCGTTCTATTAATTTCACATTCCACCACCAGGGAGCGCTCTCTATTCTTAACAAAACTGTACTGAATGAAACTCCTTTCTACAACTTATCCGTAGATACATTAATCGCTGGGGAGGTGGGGTGGGGGTCTTAAACACCAATTTAAGATATTTGCTGAAATTACTATTCGAAAATAGTGGTATCGACACTTATGAACTTTTTTATCTGAAATTTCTCGCGCCGTTTTTTATGAACTTTATATTATGTGTTAATAACTATCATAAAGTTTCAAACAGATTGCCTTGTTAGATTTCCTACTTTAAATGAAATCGCGTTATGTTAGTTCCACATTCCACCACAAGGGAACGCACTGTATTTTTAACAAAACTGTATCTGAACGTAACTCCGTTAAACAACCTATCAGTAGATATGTTTCTCGAGGTGGTGGTGGTATTAAGCAAGAAATTAAGATATTTGTACAAATTACTATTCGGAAATAGTGGTAACTAAACTTTTGACAATTTTATATTAAATAAGTAGCATATATATCAGGACTCCCTCAAAAACGGCACCCAAAGTGGTCAGAAACGCTAATTTTTTAAAAAGAAATCCAGCGTCCCTCCCTCCCCCCTTCTCAGGAAATTGCACGCACTTGCATTTTTTATAAGCTTTTTATTATGTGTTAGGAACTATCTTAAAGTGTCAAACAGATTGCCTTGTTATATTTCCTAATTTTAACAAAATCGCGTTGTGTTAGTTCCACATGCCACCACCACGGAGCGCACGCTATTCTTAACAAAAGCGTATCTGAACAAAACTCCTTTACGCACCATTTCCGTAGATACGTGGGTCCGTTGTATAACGTTTAACACCGTTGATAACAGTTTAAAAATATCCAAAAAATGCTCACACACCCCTCAAAGTTTTTGGTTCATAAAAAAATAGGACTTCCCTCTTTCCTACGACCTTGATTTATTGAGCTCTGGTAATACAGGTATCAGAAATAGTTATTAAATTCTTTAAAATAGAAAAAGTCAATAAAAAAATTACAAGCGGCTACACTTTGTAACATTTAGGTGGGCCCACTATTTGTCAATTTTCCTATCCACACCCCCTCCTTCATTTTTCTATCAGATTAATGATTTTTCATTTTAAGAACAGTTAGGAGGATGGTACACCCTACTTTTAGAATATTATTTTCATACTTTAATGAATTTATAAAATATTTGTTTAACCCACTGACAGAAGAAAGTAATTTTGTCTACCAGTTATTCATTAAGATTTAGAAAAACTCTATATTATCTTATTAAGAAAAATGTCTATACGTAGCTTAAGGCTACTCAACTGCTCTGCTCAACAAGTGCAAAACGTTTTGACACATTTACAAATTCATTTTTTAACGGAAAGATATAAAATTGGAAGGCCTGACTATGGCAGTGATTTGGAATCGAACTGTGTTTTTCATTTTTTTTAATAAATAAATTACCTATTGAATCATAAGCGATTTTGATCACGTGACAAAGACGTTTTTCTCCCTTCACTGACTGGTTTTTCTGCTTTCTTCGCGAACTTCGGTTCAAAACGTCAACTTTGACACTATTTTCTGAAAGATCTATCGTGTTTGCGAAAAAACAGTTCGATTACATAGTTTCTGAACAACAGTTATATTTTAGACACCTGCTAGTTTCATGCCTTTCCGAACAAAAATAAATTAAAACTTATGTCATAAAGTTGCCCTTTTGGATTTGAGAACAGCCTTAAAGCTCTTCTTAAATTCCCTGCTCTACAAAAACAAAACTTCCTGACATGCTTTTAACCAGGGTTGGGTTTTTGACATGACAAGCGTTAAAAACTGGTTTAAACTGTCATAAACTGGTTTAAACCGTCGAAAACTGTCAAAAACATGTAACAGGCTTAAAACATATTTTAACAACAATAGGTAAGCATTAAATAAGTCGATGATTTATGTTTTATTTAAAATTATTGTAATTTAATAATTAAAAAAATTTTAAATTATTAATTGCAATAAAATATTTTTATTTTTTGGAATTTTCAATCAGAAGAAAATAATTTTGTACATTTAAATAATGCGGATCAATTTTACGCAGCAGCATGCTGCAGCACACAACCTGTTTAGCACATTTATTTACACCCAAATGATTTCTGACTTTAGAATGTATGAGGCGTTAGAAAAAAGTCTGTCTCTAAATTGATGCTGAGCTAGTAGGACTTGATAGATAGGCAAGTTTTGAAGCAGGCTTAGCAGCTATAGCATTTAATAATACTGATACCCTTCCACCAAGTAATGGGGTCCTCCCTCTATGGCACTGATATAAGAAGATGGGAACGGGGATTCTTTAGCTTCATACACAATCAGTATGGCTAAGCAACCATAAATTTTCTCTGTAGCCCAAGCGCGAGCTGAATCAACTGATACATCAGTCAACCCTTGCCCCCTAATGGCCTGAAAATCAGTTTATCCCTGATTGCCTTATTTCTCAAAAGTAAGACAGAAATTAAAACGATTTTAAGTAAGAGAAAAAATGTACAGTTCAGGGGAGCTTAATGTCTGCTTTTTAGAAAAAGTACAAAAAAAAAAAAAAAAAAAAAAAAAAAGAAGTAAAAATTTTACCCTGTTAAAAAGTTGCATTTAACAATAATACTTTACTAACTATGTACTAATTATTTATATACAGTAATAGTAAATTTTAAATGTTATGTGTGACATTTTAATGTGAAATTTTACAGATCAATGTAGTATTCGAGGTTTTTGACGAGGTTTTTCACAAATGGTTTTTGACGAGATGTTTTTGACATGACGGTTTAAACCATGGTTTAAACATGACATAAACTGACACATGTCAAAAACCTGCCAACCCTGCTTTTAACCTAAAAAATATAATTGGTAGGCCTAATTACTATTTACTTGCTACGTATTAAAGCAAGGTATCAGAAATAGTAATTAAATTCTTTAAAACAGAAAAAAGTCGATAAAAAATAGATTCATAAATAAATCTTAAAAATAAAAATTTAGAATCGAATAGCATTTTTCATTTGTTAACTAAATTACTTGATTTACAAGTGATTTTTGTCATGGGATGACAGGTTTTTCTCCTTTCCTACGCTGTCGCATCCAGAAATTCATTTAAAATGCAGACTTTAACAGTATTTTCTGTCAATTTCATGTGTTTCTGAACAACAGATAACTTCAAAATGTATCAGAAATTAGTTCCAGTGAATTTGAGAATGGACTTAAAAGTTATTAATCATATCTGTCAACCTTCCAGTTTTTAAATGTCAAACACACTTTATGCCACAATTTTGAAGAAATTAAATCAAATAAGTACCACATGAAGAGAGAAGGGTGGGGGGGCAGTGATATATCATTAAATAATAAAAAAGCCATATCATTAAACAATTTTATTAAATTTTTGGTGCCATGTATGGTATATGTTTTTTTATTCTAAAAAAAAAAAAAAAAAAAAAAAAAAGGAAGGTTGGCAGCTGTCTTAATTCTCAATACCTCAGCAATAATATGAATAAATAAAGAGAAAAAAATTATTTTATTTAATTTTCTAAGATTTTCTGTAAATTTAGAAACTATTTTGTAAACAACATTTGTATTCTCAGGCTATGCAATAACTAAATCAAAATTCACCAGTGGTTTTTTTAAGGATAACCAATATATACACTTACAGTTACTCAATGGTGCTACAATCCATGTAGGATTTTGACCTCCCTCAATATACTTCTCCAGACCTTCCGATCTCTGGCCTTTACTTTATAATTTATAATTTAGTTTTCTGCAAAATCTTTCTCTATCTCTTTTATCCAACTCTTCCTGGGTCTACCAATATCTCTTTTCCCAAATAAATTACCACTATAAATCCTCTTTGTGCTTCGCTCATCCCTCATTCTGATTAGATGGCCTAACCATTGCATTCTTCTTATTTTTAACCAATATATATATATGTGTGTGTATATATACATATACAGGGTGATTCATAAATATCGAAACAATAGGCTATCTCCTTAAATATTGCCCCTAGGCACATACTTCCAATTGCAAAGTTTCATAAAAAAAGGTGCAAATTTTGATGAGATAAGTTTCAATTCCATGGGGGGGGGGGGTCTATATGAGAAAATACAAAAATTAAATTTTTATACGGCCCCCGTAAAGTAAAATTCCCAACTAGGAAAATTTTCCTTATCCATTCCTGAATTAAACACAAAAAGAATTCATCTCGATATCTTCAAAATTCACAGAGATATCAAAATCCAAAATTCGTGACTTACACCATTTATCCATGCCTCTGAGCGACGAGTTTTTGACTCATTTTGAATGCAAGATAGGGATCATCCACAAATTGCACATTATTAAAAGTCGATATAAGACAGTGCCTCTCCTTTGGATATGAAATAGGCAGCGTATAGATTTTACGTTAAACTTGTTTTCTAAGTATGCTGGTGGTCTTGCACTAGAGGTCTGCACGGGTCGAAATATCTAGGTCCGGTCTCGAACCGACCCATAGGACAAAAAGTTCGGCCCTGCCTGGAAAAAAGTTAAAATCGCAGCCTGGCCCGGCCTAACTCAATTTCTACATAGTTATTTACATCGATATGGTTAAAAGTTGTTTCGTATGGAGGAGTTCTGACCAAAAATACTTATTACATCTTTTCTTTTTTCATGTTTATAATTATTATTTTTAAAGAAGCGCCAAAAGCTGTGATTATTTGTTTTATTAATGAATCTCTATTTATATGTAAATGATTCACTTCTCCTTTAATATCGTTAATCCATATTACATGTGTTGGAGACAATGAAAAATGATATAAAGTAAAATCTTTTAAGATGGAATCACATAGCAAAAAAAAAAAAAGCGTTATAGACAAGTTCCCTTCTTAGGAGCTGTAAATGTAGTCTATTTTTCACAGGTATTTTTATATTCATTTTCCATGGATCAACAGATTTTTCCGTTTAAGGAAGGATTCCGTCATAGGCAGATTTTTTTTACTAGTTTTACTGTATTTAATTTTTTTTTTGCCTTAAAATATACTATCCTTTAAAAATATGAATTTTAAAGTTTTATTGTAAAATAATGGCCATTTAAAAATATATGCATTTATTGTAAAAGTTTTTGGGCTGAGCCAAATTTTAGTTATTTTTGCACGGTTTAGGTCAGTCATAGGCAATGATTTTAATACGGGTTGTCTCGAGACCGGGACTGAAAATTTCGCCCAAGGGAGACCTAGGAATAAGGAAGCCAGCCCCAGTTCGGTATAACCAGTGGCCGAGAGGTTCTGCTTTCAAAGCTGGTAGATGGGAGGTGCTGGGTTCGAACCCAATCGCGCCCTTCGGCCCAATCTTTCTGAGTTTTCAGTGGTTTTCTGCGAAACTTGTATATCCTTGCGTAAATACGAATTAGGTTCCCTTAGAAAGACATCCACGGAAGGCACTCCCTCTCTTCGGGCCTATATTCCTCGTGTAGATAATTGGCCGTCATAAATCGCTCCAACACCCGGTTCGGTATGAAAAATTACGTTAGACCCGGCCTGGCCGAGTCTTCCGAAAAAAGTCGCCAATCCCGGGTCTGGCCGGCCCCAGAATACAGATTTTTTTAACGGCCTCGCCGGGACGATAAAAAGCCTGAATTAGTGAGGGTTAAAGTTATGAAAAACTCTTAATCGGCATGTTAGAAAAAGCATTGTTTCAAATTACACATTTAACATTTATTTATGGACATTTAAGTAGTACAAAAAGGAGGTGGAAACGGAACGTTAAACTGAAAAACGGGAAAAATTAAACTAAATCGGAAGTTTAAGCTACAGAAAAAAGTTACTTTTTCAAGTGCATTTTTTAAAAATGCATTTAAACATTTTATTAGAAGCCAATCAATGTTTAAAACTTTAAATGCTTTTTTCTGCATAATGTTTTGTTGTTGTTGTTGTTTTTTACCATTTCTTGTCCTTAAATTATTATAAGTCAGGAATCGTAAATAAAAAGGTGCAAACTTGGAACATATCTTTTTTGATCATTTTACGTTAATTTTGTTTCGGCAAATTTGAAAAAAATGTTACTTTTGAAAATATGATTTTTTTAAAAATAAGTTACATAATTTTTTAAATAAATATTTTTAATATTTAAAAAATTAATATTTAAAAAAAATTCTGAAACAAAACTAAAATTATACTTTACTCCTTAATTAAATGAAAAAAAATTGAAATCCGATGAATAATTTTTCGAATTATAAAGATTCTAAATTAAATCCGCTTAAAAAATACTAATCAGTTAAATTTTTTAAAAACTTCATTAGAAATATTAGGATGTGATTTTCTTTGAAAATTACATGGTTAACCATCAAAAAAAAAGAAAAAAAAATCAAAATTCTAACTCAACAAATATATTTTTTACATGTTTCCTAGAACTCTTAAAGTAACATTGTTTCTTGGATTGCACGCATTTCAATTTGTGTCTAATCCCTTAAAACTTTATGAATTATTTAAACGGCCATAACTCTGCGAGTTTTTCAGATATGTAGATGCAATTGTTTGTGTTTAATTCAGGAATGGATAAGGAAAGTTTTCCTGATTGGAATTTTTATACTACGGGGTCCGTATAAAAGTTTAATTTTCGTATTTTTTCAAATAGACCCCCCATGGAGTTGCAACTTATGTCATTAAATTTTGCACCTTTTTTATGAAACTTTGCAATTGGAAGTATGGGTCTAGGGGCAATATTTAAGGAAATAGCCTATTGTTTCGATATTTATGAATCACCCAGTATATATATATATATATATATATATATATATATATATATATATATATATATATATATACTACAACTGAAGAACGAAAATGGAAAAATCAATAATACTATTTGGATACGTTGAATTAATATGGGGAAAAAAAAACCTTCTTAAATTCTGTAAGGGTATCCATAACATAAATCATTCGACGAAACATTAACAACTACCGCGAAACTGACGAGAACAGAATGCTGCATGCGCGGAGTTCGTTTTCTCGCCAAAACGCTTGGCTACAGAGCTTGGCGTCAAAAGCGCTGGGTCGTTGAGTGTTTGTGAATTTGCGGTCGGGATGTGGCGGTCTTAACCAACAATTTAAAACATTTGCTGCTGTAACAAAAGCTAAGATTTAAAAAATAAATCTAGCAAACTCCCCCTTTCCCTCCTCGAAATATCTCGCTCCATTCTTTTTTACACTTTTTCTTATGTGTTATAAACTATCTTAAAGTTTCAAACAGATCGAGTGGCGGTCTTAACAAATAATTTAAGATATTTCCTAAAATTACTATTCGAAAATAGTGGTATGAATACTTGTACACTTTCTGATAATGAATAAGTTATACTTATCTCATAATGTTGTTCAAAAACCCCACGCAAATTGTTAGATTTCTTAATTTAAATTATTTCGTGGTTAAAAAAGCACGTGCCTCTATTTTAATCTATGCATTTGATAGAAATGAAACCGGTTAATTAAATAATAATTAATATCTCAGCTTTTAATTAAGCTAGGAGTTTGAACTGGGTATGTATGAAATCAGCGAACAATTTCGCATCGAAATGCCAAAAAATTTAATCAAAAAATTTAATATTTAAAAAGTTTAAATTTCGTATTAAAATATCTTACTACGGAAAACCGCAAGCGCCGTCATGTCTGAATTTGACAACATCTGCTTTCCCGCGGAAATGAAATCTCTTTTGCTTGTCTTTACCAATTAAATAAAATTGATTATTTATCGATCGATTTTTAGTGGATATTTTATGTTATACACATCGCAGAAATGTTATCTTTATACAAAAAAAAGTAGATTTTTTTCTGCGTCTGCTTATACCCTTTACAAATTTCTAAGACCAATACTTTCTGAGATCCGATTTCACTTTAAAATGTCCACTTCATTTTTTGCTTAATTTGCACTCTGGTAAACCCGATTCTATTGTAACCCTAAGGAGAATCGGAAATAATCTTGTGGTTTTGATAAAAAGATGAGATCGTTTTTTCAATTTGATAAAAAATCCATGCTTTTGTTGAATTATGAATGTCTTTCCGATCTTGTAATTGGTGGTTTTTAATTAATAACGTCCGTTAATTACGACTTTTTCAAAATTTTATGATTTGTCGTTTGATATGAGGTGTTCAGCTATAAATATGCAAAATTTCAAGTCTTCAACATATATAGTTTCTGAGAACGGGCTCTGTGACAGACGGACAGACAGACAGACAGACAGAGGAGTGAGACGAATAGGGTTTCGTCAGATGAACGAAACCCTAAAAAGGTGACATCTCTTAAGTACACACAAAAATGAAGTTAAAAATATTAATTTCCTGAGGAGAGGTTCAAAAAATATTTTAAACGCACCCATAGCTTTAACATTAGCGAGGGAATTTTAAAATCTCATTGACCAACAGCCTTAAGGAAACGGGAGACATAAATTTGAGAACTACTGATTCAAATGAGTATTTGTAGCATTACTTTAGCTTCGGGAACAAAGTGGTTATGCAAAAATGCATGAATACAAAATTTATTATGATTCTATATATTAAATTCAGCAATATGGAAATAACAGGACTCCATCTTAAATAGGACGTCATCACCATCGCAACCTAAAATCATTACCTATCATGTCCCTGGCAAATTTTTGAATTTAATATAAGATCAAATAACTGAAGTGTGGCTTTTTTTGGTTAAAAAGTTTATAATTATACAATAAAGTTATACAGAAATAAGAATGAGTAAATGTTTATAAATATTCAGCACATAAAATAAGGTAGTAAACATAATTATGAAATCTTAAGTAACTTCATCCCAGTTAAACAAGCGATATTTCCGGACTGGAACTTAACGAATGGGTTTCCTGCACTGTCACCTGAAGTCCAGAGAAGTTCGTTTGGCGACTTTTCTATGGCAAGCGTGTAAGTTACGTGAGGACGTAACTTGATAACAGTTGGAGGATTGTACACGAATTCTTCGATGCGATTTCCAGCAAAATACCTAACTGATTCACGATTTCTGTTTTTAAAAGCATTGTTCAAAATGTTTTTTACTTCGAACATGACATTTTCATTATTTTTCAAGCAGAAGGCTATCTTGCTAATTTCGTGAACTGGAACAGTGATGACGCATGACAGTTTGACCTGCAGCAGATATGCATCGCTTTCAACAGAAAATTTCGTTTCGTAAATCTTTTCATAAAGTGGGACAAAATCTTTGACATTTTTCAATTCGTAACAGATGAAGAATTTTGGATCCAGTTTCGACGGATACCTGTATTTTCTTGAGTGAACTGCAGGCGCTTTTGAGGATGTCTTTTTCCATTCATAATACTCCAGGATGTTATCATTGCTGTAGGTTTTCAGTTTTTGTTCGTCGATTCCTTCAAAGTGTATGTAAGGAGAATAATGTTTGAAAAACTTCCCGATGTTCCGGGTGGTCAATTTCGAATCATTCCAACAGCAGTCAAGAGTTGCCTTTAACCAGAGGGCGTAGAACAGCCCGGTTTCGCTCACTACATTCAATTTTGGTTGAGAAGTAATCGCGACGACCGCTTCTGAACGGATGCAGTAAAAATCATCTAATTCTAGAAGTAGAAATCCGATTTCAGTGCAAATCTCGAGACATTTCTCGTGGAGTTTCTGTATGAAAAATGTCATCGAAAGTTCCAGAAAACTGCAAACGTTAGAGATTTTTACTTGGTCGAGGAAATAGCAGATGCAATGCTTCACTAATGCTTCGTGATTCTGGGATTGAGCTTCGATGAAAATCTCAACAACATCGTTCCAGTTTAGAGAATCGAACTCTTTCTTTAATAAGCTGCAAGGAGAAACGCACAATTTTTACAAGCCTCATTAAAATAGAACAATACATTTTATAACAATACATAACTTAAATAGAACAATACATTAAAAGTACAAATAAAACATTATTAAAAACACTTAAAAAACAAGAAGGAAAAGTCATTCGCCAAGTAGTTTGTTTCATATATTATGAACCACTTTCAAACACTATTCAGAATACTCTAGCAAAACTTCGCCTTTTAATAGGATGAAAGTTAATGCATAATAACACTGAAAACTCCATTTCAGCATTTACCATATATTATTGGAAAAATATCCGAATTTTTTTGTGCAGCCCGATATATTTGTATATATATATATATATGTTACATTATTAGATCTAATTCCGCGATTTCCTTATCTTATTCTAAATTACTACTTTATATTCACTAAATCCTTATTCTTAAATAATCTCTATCGTTAACTCTGTTAAATTCCCTTTAATTTAATGGCTCACTTGTCTTAATCGCTTTAATATTACGCTTTTAGTATTCTTAAATTAAATGTTTCATTCCCGCGCTTTATTCTTTCGAGATTATTCTTTTAGCTTCCATTTTTACTTCCCGCGCATTTCTGATGTTATCCTTTCTTCCTCCAAATTCATCCGCTAGTTCTGTTCCCACTCTTTATATGACGTGACATTCTTAATTATTCATTGGTTGAGATCGCGACCTACGTCATATTTGTATCCTTACACGTGAGGAACAAAAAGTTGATACTCGCTGTGTTTCAGCAGATTTGAGTCGTATTTCCAGTTTTCATCCATCCCCTGTCCTGTTATTCGATTATCTGGAACTTTGTTTAAACTTAATTACTACTACGGAGCGATGGCTAATTATCTTAGTGGAAACTGCACTTTTTGAAAGATGTTCTAATAAAGTGCTTAGTTGATTATGAGTTGTTTCAATTTCTTCTGGGGAAACTTCACGGAACGATGCATTCCATTGTTTTCACTCGACAACTGCATTTCATCAATTTGTTCTACTAACATAACAGATTCGAATTATCTGTTCTGATCACTTCTTTTACGCCATTATCGCTGCATATGATCCACAGCTACTATCGTGACAGCCAGTACGGCATTTTCAATGATAAAGCCAATCCAATGTTGCTAGAATGCAACATATATATATATATATATACTGCATAGACTGCTAAAATTTAGCTCCGTTAGGGAACGCATAACACAGGTGAACATTCCCATTCAGCAATTTTTATCAATAAGCGAAACTGTACTCGAATTCCTTGTATATGATTTATATAGGGCGGATCAGAACTATATGTCAAAAATGTAAAGGCAGGTAGAGGGAACCTAAATAAGCAGATTTCGTATAGGAATGTGTGTGCGGAAATGTAGCGTTGAGGCAGTAGAGGGCGCTGTTGAGTTTGGTGGATAAAAGCACTTCGCTGGCTTGAATAGTCATTCTCCGCACAGATTTCGAGCAACATGCGTTGTTACACGAATGCGGAGCTTGCTGACATGCATTTCATGTATTTGGCTGCGCAAGCAAATGCAGCGGCTGCTCAGAGGATGTACATGGAACGATTCCCAGATAGAAATCTTCTGGATCGCCGAACATTTGAGCATTTTCACGGGGGGGGGGGGAGTTGTGCGGGAGTAGATCCTTTTATGCTTCAAGGTGTGATACGGGCGCTGGAAGATATCGCAGAATTCTTGCTATGAAAGAAGCAGTATTACGCACAGTAGAGGATAGTCCTTCAATAGGCTTGAGAGCTGTTAGACGTGCAGTGAGTGTGAGCCATTTTCTTGTGCAGCCCCATACATAAGAGGCATGTCGGCAAGTTCCGTATGGTGTAGTGATGCATGTTGTTTGAAATCGCTGCAGAGAATGACGATTCAGGACAGCGAAGGGCTTTCATCCACCGAACTCAACAGCGTCCTCTACTGCCACAACGCTGCATTTCCGCACCCACATTTCTATACGAAATCTGCTTATTTAGGTCCCCTCTACCTGCCTTTACATTTTTGACATATAGTTCTGAACCGCCCTGTAGATACACCAAGTAATAGGCATAAAAATTAGTTAAATTTAAAAACGTATGCTGCAATTGAAAACTCACTTCCAGCAATTATTGCTCATAGACAGTACTGTAACCGAATTCTTTTGTGTGCCTCTGTTCATGAATCATAAATGCTATGCAGGTCTTATTCTACACTGTTAAAAATTTGCAGCAAACTGTCCAGTCATTCGACCGTTTTTTTGAAAAAACGGTTTCATAACCGTAATTTAACTATATTCTGACCATAAAATGGTCAATAATATGGTCAAAATAGTGTCAAATTACGGTTGCGTAACCGTTTTCGATAAAAACGGTCAAATGGCTGGACAGAATGCTGCAAATTTTTAACAGTGTATAGTAAGAATCTTGCAGTGTATCTAAGGGATTTATATCAATTTCAGTATGCGTTAAATAGTATAACATCATTAAAATACACCGTAAGCGATTTCCCCCATAGACCATAATGTAATTGCATTCTTTTGAGTGCACCTGTAAACGATCTATAAATGTAACACACTTCATTTTCTATATCGATCATGCCATAGTAAATCTCAATCACATATAGCAGTTACAGGGCAATCCGAGTATGTTTATGGGAGTTAGAGCACGGGCAAACAAACCAAATTCATATACTTTTCAACTATGTTGGAAAGTGTTAAAAAGTGTCATGCAAATAAAAATACAACTATGCATCCTATAAAATACCTCTAAGATACAAATTTATACTAGTGGCGTCGCCAGTATCTTCCACTGAGAGTCATAGTATTCTACTCAACAGCACAGCAATATCGACCCATATCGTAAACAGCGATTTTGCGATACTAGCCAATGTCGGGCAAAACCAGACTGCCCAATATTGCACGATTAAGTGTTTTCCAATATTTGTCGATATCG
This sequence comes from Maratus speciosus, assembly GCA_963932465.1. Taxonomy (NCBI): domain Eukaryota; kingdom Metazoa; phylum Arthropoda; class Arachnida; order Araneae; family Salticidae; genus Maratus; species Maratus speciosus. The sequence continues at coordinate 606,708,949 of OZ010788.1, read as the reverse complement.
ACTGTCTCGCATTAGTTAATATTGCAGCTCAATATCGGCTGATAGCGGTCTAAGTGTATAGCCCATCACCCCTCACAATTTTGAAGTACATTGCTGTCTTCATTCATTTTTGCACCGATAACAATTATAGAAAAACAATAATTAACTTTAGAATCGCAATGGAAACTTCGATTACGCTTGTCATTTCATAGCAGGCGTATTAAAAACATTTATATTTTTTACAGTGAGACTGTAGCATAACTTTATGCATTATTTTCATAAAATTAAGTAATAGTAAAGCAATCTTTAGTTTATAGTACTTATAGCGTTAAATTTAGACATTTTTCTACAGGAACGAATTCTGCATCTCCGGGACGGGTGGCACAGCGAAATTCCGGACGAGGGAAACTACACTTCTAGACCATTAAGGGTGCTGGTCACTCAGTTTCAGATTTTCCCTCCCTCATCTAAAGTCTATGGGCATTGGATGCATTGGTATATTTAAAATATCTCCTCGGGAAATTAATATTTTTAACTTCTGTTTTTTGTGTACACTTCCGAAAAGATGTCTCTTTTTTTTCTTAGTTCTCAAAATAGTTCTAAAGTATAGACTTCATTTTATAGGAAGTGTTAAAATCTGACTCATAGTTCGCTGGCTTTTAACACATAAAATATTAAATTCAGCCTAGATTTTAGAAATAGTTTGAAAACTAAGAAAAAAAGAGACATCCTTTAAGAAGAGTACACAGAAAAAAGATGTTAAAACTACGAATTTCCCGAGAAGATATTTTACATAGACGAAGGCATCAAAAGTCCATAGACTTAACATTACGGAGGAGAATTCCGAAGCTGAGTGACCAGCCCCCTTAATAAAAATTTCGCATCTTCCCCGCGGGAACATTTTGATGCTCCGGGGATAATATCCACCCCGGGACTACCCCCTGAATTCAACACTGACAATTTGTGAACCAAATTTGTGATATGAGTACTAAAATAAAACAAAATAAGTTCGTTGTATTGTGAACGATTTACGTAATAATATCGTTAAGATATGATAAAAAATAATAATAATCTCTTTTATTTTTCAATGAATGCTTGTGATGGCCATAGAAGCTCCTTCCAAAAAGTACGTTGGCAGAAGATTCCTGAAGAGATTCATCCTTCAATGCATTTTTAATTATCTATTGCTTTAAATGTTGTGATTATGATATTGAATAAAAACTAGTCGGATGTACCAATCCCAAAACTTTCTTCTATCTCATACATGTTAATACTTCAAAATTCGCAATCACACTGCCAAAAATGAATGGCAATTTATGTCCCTCATGAGGATTCTAAAGATATGAAATTCTGTGCATTAGTTCTTGAGATATGACTATCGCTGATCATCTAAATCCGGCTAAATGCAGTCTAGTAGCGCCACCTGTTGGGTGATTTACACCAAATCCTAATCAGCAACAACTTATGTCAACGTCTGACTGAATCTGAAGTTTGGAGAAAATCCGTGCATTAGTTTTTGAGATAGAGCTATTGCGGAAATCGTGAAAATTCCAGCACTTATTGAGCGACTAACACCAAAACCTAATTAGCAACAACTTGTGTCACCGTCTAACTAAATCTGAAGTTAGATGAAATTTCGTGCATTAGGTCTTGAGATAGAGCTATTGCGGGAATCGTGAAAAAGGCAGCACAGCAGCGCCATCTGTTGGACGATTTCCATCAACACCTAATCAGCACCAATTCATGTCAAGGACTAACTGAATCTGAAGTTTGATGAAAATGCGTGCATTAGTTCTTGAGATAGAGCTATTGCGGGAATCGTGTAAATCCTGCAAAATTCAGCATAACAGCGCCACCTGCTGGGTGATTTACACCAAAGTTTAATCAGCACCAATTCATATCAAGGACTAACTGAATCTGGAGTTTGATGAAAATGCGTCCATTAGTTCTTGAGATAGAGTTATTGTGGGAATCGTGTAAATCCTGCAAAATTCAGCATAACAGCGCCACCTGCAGGGCGATTTACACCAAAATGTAATCAGCACCAATTCATATCAAGGACTAACTCAATCTGAAGTTTGATGAAAATCCGCGCATTATAGTTCTTGAGATAGAGCTACTGCGGAAATCGTGAAAAATGCGAATAGCAGCACCACCTCTGAAGCGATTTACACCAAAAACTAATCAGCATCAATTTGTATTAGGAACTAACTGAGTACAAATTTTTATTAAATTCCGTGCATTAGTTCTTGAGATAAAGCGCCCAAACAATTTGTGTCACATATAGACAGACGGACAGAAAGAAAGACAGACTTACAGACAGACATTTTGTAAAAACACGATTTTTGGAATCTCTGATCCTTAAAACGTGTAAATCCGTCGAAAAACGGAAATCGAAAATTTTCACGAATATAAGAAAATAATAAATAAAATATAGAGTTTAACGTCTTTATTTTTTACATTATTGTTTCATGAAGATCACTTTAAGGTATCTAAATTATAAAGCAAAAGCATGTTCTCGAGTAATGCTGCATGATGTCATATCGACGGTGTAAACGACCCACAGTGGATCAAAGTGTTGGAAAACGTCTCAGCGTAAGTGGTTTTATGTCCAACACCGCCTCGCCTGTGAAATGACAATTTATCTGTGACATGTGCAACACGCCTTCGTTTTAGTTGTGAAATGTGTTCCAAGATGGCGACACTTCCCTGAGCGAAGTTCTCGTAAGATCACGGACTAATGGACAATTGTGTCAGAGACTTATGTTTCGAAAAGGCGACAATAGATCGCAGCACCAGAGAACTTTTCTGACGATATACACTCCTTTAATTAGAACTTTTTTGCTTGTTAAGCAGTTTTATTGTTTCCAGACTTTTTTACTCTGTTTTAACTTGTGTGGGCCCCTTTTTACTTCTCACTTGAAGGGCCGATTTTGCCAGGTCAAGACGCACGGGTTTTTTTGTGCGTCAACCCTTTGTCCTATGGAAGACTTACGTCTCCTACCGGATTTTCGATGTCATTACTCTTATCTTATTAATATTTAATCCTTTTACTTTATATTTTTTAGTGTGTGAGTGTGGATCCTTGTAACCCAGAATTTTTTCAAGCATTAAATAGTTTTTTCTCTACATCTGGATTCTTCGAAGATGATATTATTCACAATTTGCCACATCTATTTTTTAAATAAAAATTACAGGTTGCCTACGTAAGAAGGAAACCAGTCTGTTTTACCAGAAAGGTAAGAAAATAGATTTCTATCTTTCATTATTGATATAAAAATTTTATTACAATTATTTTATATTTATACTGGGTCCTTAGCTTGATGCTTATCGCGAACTCACCCTTCCTAGATATTTTAATAGATTATGAGGGCTGAATTGAAGGGGAAAGTAAATAAATAAATAAAAAACCCAGTAATAAAAATTTGTTTATCTGATTGTGATAAAATGAACAAGATGCACATATAAGATATGAAATATTGAAATATATACATGAAAATAAATGTGCATGAATAAATAATGATATATATAATATCGCAAAAAAGGCATTATTGTGAATGAATATTGATTGATTATTATGAATAAATGATCATTTTATTTATATTTATGCATATATTCTAAGAAATTATTTTAAGAAAGTCACAAACTTCTTATAGTAAATATATTTGTTATCAAAGAATTTATAATACTTGAATAACACGCTATGTCTGCTTCAAAATAAATTACGGCAGTAGAAAAATTGAATGATAATAATTATAATCATTGGTGTTTTAAATTAGAAAATTTGTTAATTAAAGACGATTTACTGAAATATGTGACAGAATCTCAACCTGCCGCACCCGATGATAATTATACTAAAAACGCGGCTAAGGCGAAAGCCATAATTTGTTTATGCATTGAAAATACACAGATAGTGCATATTAGAAACTTGACATCTCCAAAAGACATATGGGAAAGATTAAAAAGTGTTCACCAAAGGGCGAATTTATCATCCAAATTATTCCTTTTGAGGAAGTTATATTCGCAAAGGCTCAACGAGGGCGGAGACTTAAATTTACATATCAACAATATTTTAACTATCCGCGACAAACTCGCTGCCATTGGAGAGCTCATAAATGATTCGCACATTGTGGCTCTTATGCTTTGCAGCTTGCCTCAGTCATACGCTCCTCTTATAACGAGTATGGAGGCTAGAGACGAAAAGGATCTAGACCTCGAGTTTGTAAAAAACAAACTCATCGAAGAGTACTCTCATCGGATCGAATACAAAAACACCAGCACACGACCAAGGGACACAGCATATAAAATTGTAAATAAAGGGAGCAAAAAGTATTGCAATTTCTGTCAACGAGATGGGCACGCTCGTTCAGAATGTTACAAATTGAAAAACAAACAGAAAAACAATTACCAAAGAAATGAAAATTATAACAGTAATAAATTTAACAACCATGCCAACTTTAAAGCCAATTCGGTAAACCCCAAAAATCAACACAATGGTAGTAAAACCGACTCCTCGAATTTTTGCTTTAACAGCAAATCAAATATAGAGGATAAGGTCAACCAATCGATCATTCCTCTCTTCCCAATGGAAAACAATTTTGAAATTAAGCCAGTAAAAATTAACCAAACACAAACAACAGATTAAAACAAATACATCATTGACTCGGGTTGTACCAGGCACGTTACATCAGCAAAAACAAATTTTGCTACATTCACAGCCGGGAATTTTGGGAATATAACAATCGCTAATGGAAAAAGGCTTAATTCGCAAGGTATGGGCGGCGTAAAAATTAAAACAGACAAAAACCACTACATTGCACTAAGAAATGTATTATACTGTCCAGAACTAAAGGGCAATTTATTGTCAGTTAAGAAAGCCACTGAAAATAACATAAGGGTAATTTTCGAGAAAAATGCATGTTTATTTGTCAAAGATGATAATATATCTTGACAGCTAAATTAAATGATAATCTCTACGTATTAAACCCTGAAGATGTTTACGGCTATACTATAAGTACTCAAACTTTCTGTAACAATACAAATTGTATTTCAATGTGGCACCGAAGACTCGGACACAAAAATTTTGATGATATTAAATACCTTGTTAACCATAAATTAGCCGATGGGATAACAATTAATAATTGTAAACATGACACGCGATGCACCAAGTGCATTGAAGGGAAACTTTCCGCTCTGCCCTACCCTAAAGTAGCCACAAACAGAAGCAAAGATATCGGTACCCTTGCACATTCCGATATATGTGGCCCCATGAATACTGAAACGATAGGAGGGAAAAGGTACTTTATAACATTCACGGATGATTATAGCAGGTACACACCCAGATAGCATGCACGTTTGCAGTAAGTTTGACTTTTTCTCGATATTTCCTTGTCTTGACAAATTTGACACAACAATTTTCACTCAAAAGTACTGCAAGGCAGATGAAACAAAATCGATCTCTCCCTTGCAATGCCATTTTGCCGTAAAACTGCTGCAACACTGTCATATTTCAACGACGTCAGCAAAAATTCCCTTTGTTGAGAGCAGAATAGATAACAGAGTATGACTGGAAATTCAGAGCTCAGAGTCAAAAGAAAAAGACACATCGTTATTGAATCTCGTGATTAGCGGATCATTGATTAGCGTTCAAATAAAGGTATTTCTTATTTTAATTATTCAAATGTGGTTATTTTCTCTAAAGTAACATTTCTTTATAATCTACAACTTATTTCATAACAAAAATTCTAATAAATTAAAAGTTATGTTAATTATCTAAGTAATGCCTACGTTTTTCAATAGTTATGTTTTGGTCCATGTTAAATATTTTTTAATAAATTTTTCTGAACTTTACAGGGAGTTTAAGATTTCGTTTGCTTTTTTTTTTTTATTGTTGTTGTTGCCTTTCACGCTGCTGGAGCAGTGTTGAATTCAAACGCTTATCTCCGGGAGAGATTTATGTTGCTCCGGGATGAGGTGGAGGGGGGGAGGGGCAGGGGCGTCGCGATAGGGGTTATGGGGGGAGACCGCCCCCCCCCAATATATGTGAACTTGGGGAAATTTGAGCTTAGAGTTAGGAAAGTATAGATTTTTGAAACACTTATTCTTTTTTTTTTTAAGTAAAAATAAAAAAAAGAATTATTTATTGTTTTGCAGACGATCTTTCTGAGTTCTGTAATAGTAAAATAGTTCAACTTTCAAATTAAATACAAAAAGCAGCCAGACTCAATTTCTCATTATGTTTCTCTGTGTAACGAAAATATCATACATCTACCAGACATGAATTTCTCTACTGTTGTCCATCAACAGTGTCTGTAATACCTCTCCTCCAAAACTTTGTTCCTTATTCAAAAATCTAAAAATATGAGGCTATTTTCTATAAAGTACAATTATGACTCGTACACAATTGAAGACAAAAACTTTCAGTAAATGAACCAATAATTATAATTTTTATGTTTTTAGTTTCAACATTTTTTTTTTTGGGGGGGGGGAAGATTTTTTTTTTTTTTTCATATAAGTATCATTATCATTAAAGACACATTGAGCATACATATTATTTTAGCTGGAAAAAAGATCATTTTTTTTTCATGTTGGGAAAATTTTTAACTCCCTCCGCCCCCCCCCCCCGCCGAAATTTTTTTTGCAGCTACGCCCCTGGAGGGGGGGGGGGGCATTCCGAAGTGGAAATTGCACTTTTGTCCATTAAAAAGCAAAAAAATTCAAACCTTCCGGGACGACATTTCAAGGTTCCGGGGAGGAATGTCTCCCCTCGGTCACCCCCTGAATTCAACACTGCGTTCGAGAGTATGATTTTAAACTTTAAATTATTTTTTCATTACCATTAACATTTTTTTCTCTATTTAAATATTAAGTATAATTTTAAACTGTTTCTTAGTTGGCTCTATGCTTATCTACCTGGATTTCTAATGTACCTCTTTTTTCTAATTTTTATTGAAATTACTAAAAGTATTTCCTACCGACGTCCGTTTTATTTAATTCTTTAATAATTTCTCTTTTCTTTTGACGTAACTGCTTCTTAATCGGATGTGTTTAAATCTTTTTATTTCCAAATTTTTGTAAAACTTTTAAATATGAATATTTTAAAATTTTTAGTGTTTCACGCCCGCAATTCACGCATGTACCGGAGCAAATCGAAACGATATTCCGGTTCGTGAAATTATGATAAATATTATTCTGGTTAGTGATCCGTGAAGTTATTAAAACATCTTATTACAATTTCATACGTATGTCTTTTATTGTGCTGTCTATAACTTTTTTTATTATTTCGAATTTTGAATGCAGTTTTTAAATTGTTTTTGTATGATTAGACATAAATTCGCCTAAAGTTTAAAAAAAAAGTTTTTAGTCAACGATAATTTTGAAATAGCGTCCCTATTCGTGGATTTTCCATTTCGAGACCTGCCGCAAAAAATTTTACTAATATTGATTGGTGCATATTTTTGTAATGAATAACTACTAACTACTGTATTAAATAACTAAAATGCATTGAATAACCACTTCAAAATCTCAATGTTATAGTGTTAATGTCAGATTTGAATATTGTTTATTTGTATTCTTATTGAACATGTTTTGTTTTGTTTTGTTTTTTACATGTAAAAAAAAGTGTTCAACTGTAGAGTAGGTGGGGGCAAAGATACACACTGCCTGATTTAATATGAAGAAATTTTTCTACAATCATGACCGCTAAGCAGTAGTTTGATCTCATGTGTAGTAGTTGTGTGATCAAACCTTATGAAAAACGTAGCACTCCGTGCCAAGAAAATGAGGTAAATTTAAATTTTCGAATTTTGATCTAATATTTTAAAAATTTCACTTTATTGTTTAGCTAACAATACTTCGAATTTTTACAAATCCAAAAGTTCAGTGGAGAACGGAAGCTCTATAGCTTCTAAATGCCGTATAGTTTATCTCGATCGCATTTGTTTAACCCTAGATCTACCGGGAATTTTATTCAAGTTTTAATAAAACGTTCTACACCAGAATTTTTATTTAAAACTATTTAACTTATTTATTTACCTTATTTTTGTCTGGTTTATATACTTAGTTTATTTTAAAGAAATTTCTGGTTTGAATGAATATTTTGTATGTACCTGTCGGGTCCAATGGACCCGTCTGGTAGACGGAGGGTTAAAATTGTAAGTAGCCGGTTAAGTAAAATACTGCAGAATGGGGCAAAAGTACGCAACCGTCTTGGGGCAAAGATACGCACAAGATTAAGATTCGGGGTTTTGCCTTATCGTTTTAGCTAGATGCAAAGCTTTCCACAATTACGTTGTGGTAAGTTTTATTTTTTATATTGTATAAAATATAATAGCTACTTAACTAATATAAGCTAGTTAACTACATTTTCCTTTTTCTAGTTAATTTTTTTTTTTTAATATAGAACGTAGATATCTACTTACCTACTTTTAAAAATCAATATTCTTGTTTCATAAAACGATTTTGTTTTAAAGTCTTAACCCTTAACTCCTGTTAACGGTCTCACAGACTGCTGCTATATCCATTTTTCATAGCTTAACTTGTCATTTTCAATTTAACTATTGATGTTACTTTAATTTTGATTCGTTTGGAAACTTAATAGTATCGCTAAAGACTTCTAAATGAGGAGAACTTTTATTATAATAGGCCTTTACATAAAGTTTATCGCAAAAACAGTATCTTATGAGTCTGTCAACCCTTTTATTCATTCTACGATCAAGGGGCCTTTAAGACCGCTCACAGTATTTATTCAACAATTTTTGTCACAGTAGTTTGAGGTTAACTGCTATTTGCGATCTCATAGACCCCCTGTTTATTTCCTTTTTTTCGTGGTTTAACTTACAATTTTCAGTTTAACTATAAATACTAGTGAAATTTACTAATGCTTTTGCATAACTCATTCGTTTTATTGGAAATGGGGCAAAAACCCACAGTAAGTGGGCAAAAATACGCACTGCGTATCTTTGCCCCACGACTGCGTACTTTTGCCTCAACCGATGGGGCAAAGATACGCAGAGCAATGTTTTTTAAAAATTGCAATTTCTCTCAGAATTATAATTTGACAGAATGTCGGTTGATGTTAGCACTTGCCTAAGGTTCCAATCTTACATTTTAATCACTCATTACATAAGTTTAGACTAATGTGTGTGTTAAAAATGAAAATGCATGGAAAGTGCGTATCTTTGCCCCCACCTACTCTATATTTATTTATTATTATTTTCATGGTAACAATCTTTCATAAAAGGTAACTTCGTAAGAGCCTACACTAGTCACGCGAAGAAACGGTCAAGTTAATGTTAATCATATGGGAGATATTTAGATTTCTCTCTCGCATTTTAATATTTTTTAATCCTTTTCATTCATAGGATACCTGAGGTTGAAAAGTTTTATTCTGCATTTGTACTGTTTAGGTACTAACTAGTTAATGTTTAGTTTGTCTCTCTGACTAGATTAAAGTTGATAAATTAGGTTGAACTAATTTGACGAGATAAATTAGATTAAACTGATGAAATTTTACTAGATAAATTAGACTAACTGACTAGATAAACTAGTTTTGATTTTAGTTAAATTTTTTGGCTTCCGTACTTAAAATTAAAAACTGAAGAATTGTAAACATCACTTGTGTGTCCGTCTGTCATAGTCAATTTTACGAAACTACGGAACATGAAAATTTCAAACTTGCCAGAGTTATAAGGTTATTGACCAACATACTTATTGATTATTAGCGATTCGCAAGTATTTTTAGAAAAAAAATTAGGGAAATAAGCTACTTATTTTTATTTTCTTTTGTGTATGTAGTGTGTGGGGTATTGTTCGAAAGATCTTGTAATACGGAAACCAATAGTATATTTGTTGTAATTTTAGATATTACATTTTCAGAGATATAGTCGAAAATGTACTGGAAAAATGTGCCCCCCCCCCTCCTTCCCCGCTATTACCAAATCAACTGTAAATAAAATCTCTCTATTCTAAAAAAAAGTAACTACCGCTGTCACCGCCGCCGCCGGTTTTGAATTTTTTGTGACCGGAGGTCTTTCTTCGTTAATATTAAGAAAAATAGTGCATACAAAAATATGAAAATCGGTGGTTTTATACAGAAATGTTTGATAAATACGCTGATGTAGACAGTTTTCAAATCGAAGCATTATTTTAAGAGATATTTAATGCTAAAGTGGGACAAAATCGTTCCACTAAAAAAGTTTTATAGCAGCAAAAACTATACATGGCAGTGTAATCATTTTTAGATCATTTTATGCGTTAGAATTTGCCGGAGTGCAGATTGCATTAATTTTTTTTATTTTGACTCATTTTTTCAGGTTTTATTTCTATTTTAAATTCAAATTTTCAGCATTTCTAGAGATATTTTTTACAGATTTCAGAAAATTGTACTAATTTAAACTGTTGCCAACTGTATAAAAAGCGCAAGCAATAATGTTTGCTTCAAATAAAAAATTTATTTACACGTGACTATTATCAACAGGAAAAAAACTTTCAAATTAGAATTAAATAATTACGTATAAAAAGCAGAACTTATTAAAAATTACGTCATAAAAAGTATACACGTGAATTTTAAAAGAGAAAGGATATCGTAAAATAATAAATTCATTAACAGGAGAAGTCTTAGGAGAAATTACGTCATATTTACGTCACATTATAGTTGTTACATAAAATGAACACAAAATAATATTGCAAAAAAGTTTAAATTTAGAAATTGCGCTAGACATTTATTTAATATTTTGATAGGATATTTTCAACTATTTTTGTTAGGAAACCGCAAATAATATTTCATTGCTAACAAAAGTACTTTCACGTGATTATTTAAAAGAGAAAGAATAGCTTGGTCAAAATTACGTCAGATTAAAAACGATTAATTTAAAATGTCTCATTTAAAAGAACTTTCTTTTTGCTTTGTTAAAAAATACCAGGAGACAAAGACTCTGTTTACTTAATTCGTTTTATATTAGCTTATTTTGAAATGTTGTTACACGTGTCTACGTCATCCAGTTATTTTTATTTCGACGTTTTATTTGTATTTTTATTAATGTTGTACGAATTTATTTGTTCTTTCGTTATTTAAAAAAAAAAATTATGCCAATTTGTATAATTTGGCGAGTGGTTTGGCGATTTATATAATTTGGCGAAATGGGTCGACGGGATAATCAAGTAGTACCGCAGCGGATTTGGCGTTAAAATTCCCCAAACAAAGAGAAATGAATAGAAATTCGTTTATAGGGAGATCGCCACTGTTTTTTAAATTATAATTCAATCTTTCGAAATCTTTTTAAAGCCAATCAAATTAGCGTGCATTTAGAGCCAGCGGTGTCTGAACGGGGGTTGGCGAGCGTAGCTCGTAGGGGGCCGAGCCCCCTAGTTATGGAAAAAATAGTACTAGAAGTTTATTTAAGCCATACAGGAAAACTATAGCGATTATCCTAGTCACATACTTTTGAGAAAATCGTATTTTTTCGTTACACACTGACTTTACTTGGCAGGTGCTCAGTGGAGATGTTGACTGATGCTCGATGTACCTATCGATGCGGAATCATAATCGTTTTCACAAATATTTAATAAAGGCGCTGGTAATGCTTTGATGACTGCTTAAAGAATTTAAAACTTTATACTAAAGAATGTTCTGATTTCTACTAGTTTATCTTGTTTGGTCTTGGAAAAAACAAATATTTTAAGAAGTAAAATTATTTTAAATGGTTGAATATTTAAAAGTTTAATTAAACTTTACGTTTAATTTCGATACGTTCATTCTTACGGGATAACGCATGGGATAAAAATTTTACATTAAATGTCAAACCAACTGAATGAATTATCTTAATATGTTCTTCTCGGGTCTAAACAATATAGTAAATAAATTGTTTATCCTAATTATGTCTTTGTTTAGTCATCTTTATTCTTATGTATTGTGTAATTTGCCAGAAGCGTAACCCATATTACTGTCGAGTCTGGTTTACCTGAAAGTTCAGTCTGAAAGATAAGGCTTATCGCTCGGCAAAATGAATTTAATTGTTTCTATTAAGTTTTATTACCTCCCGGCAATTCCACCCTTAACATCAAGGTAGTTTTGTTAACTGAGAAGTTGTAGTTTATGATCACCTTAAAAACTAACTGTAGACAGAATTCTTGAAAGCTGTAAAAAATAAACCTGAGATTTTTTGTAAAATTTATTCCTTTTTCTTTTTTCTTCCCCTCAGATGTAGAGACATTAAAAACATGGATTAGAATGTGGAAAAATTGCATGATGCAACAGACTCAGGTGGGGGAGGAGAACAGGAAAGCGTTAAATATATTTAAATATTTATTTTTTCAATTATTTTTTGTGTGTTTTGTTTAGGGAAAAATCTCTTAACTCAAAATATGTAGAAAATAATGCTTTATAATACTGTTATTTATAAACTGTTATTTGTATTTGTGTAAAAATAAACTATGTAACTATTTTATAAGTAGTATTGTTTTATTACAACTTTGTCTTTTTTAAGTTTTTGAAGCTTTTTAAATAATTTATATATATATATATATTACATTTTGGCTGCAAAAACATATAAATTATATTATCTTTGATAAAATTAGCTAAAAAGTTCATCAATAAACAGGCAAGCATGCTTATTTCCAGAAAAACCTTTAAATTGTATTTTTCTGTTGTATCATTAAAAAAATCTTAGAATAAAAAGAAAAAAATCTTTTGAAATGCACTGATAACCTTTAACTGATGTTACCGGTCTCTCAGACCGCGGCTTTTAGGTAGCTTTCTTTACAAAAAAGCTACCTATTGCAGCCGTTCGGAGGAAAGCGATTTCAAAAAATTTTGGTATATTTTCATCGATCATGACCTCCAGACCCCGAAACCACCCTCCGTTCAAAATTGATATATATATATATATATATATATATATATATATATACATATATATATCTGACCTATGTCACACTGTAACTCCCGTAATTATGAACCGATTTCGATGTAATTCAGTGTGTACATAGTACATACCAATGTCTCGACCGAGTTCGTTGGCCAGCTTCATCCGCCGTTTTGTTTCAAAATGGCGGCCATTTAAAAATTTTAAAAAATTTTAAAACTTGAAATGTGGTACCAAAAAATTAAAAATGGAAAAATATTTTTTTCTTATGTATTTAACATTTATACAAAGATTCCGGAGCAGTTTTTGTTTCGTCTATATCTTAAAAAATGGCTGAGTTATAGCATTTTGAATTTCTAGCGTGGCTGACATTTTGAAACGTCCTGAATTTTGTCACGCGATAAAAGGCGTATTTATGAACCGATTTGGATGTAATTCAGTGTGTACATAGTACATACCAATCTCTCGACCGAGTTCGTTGGCCAGCTTCATCCGCCATTTTGTTTCAAAATGGCGGCTATTTAGAATTTTTAAAAAAATTTAAAATTTGAATTGTGGTACCAAAAAATTGAAAATGGAAAAATATTTTTTCTTATGTATTTGACCTTTATACAAAGATTTCGGAGCAGTTTTTGTTTCGTCTATATCTTAAAAATGGCTGAGTTATAGCATTTTGAATTTCTAGCGTGGCTGACATTTTGAAACGTCCTGAATTTTGTCACGCGATAAAAGGCGTATTTATGAACCGATTTGGATGTAACTTCGTTTATAGATAGTACATACCAATGTCTTGACCGGGTTCGTTGGCCAGCTTCATCCGCCATCTTATTTAAAAATGGCGACCATTTAAATTTTTAAGAAAAATTTAAATTTGAAATGTGGTACCAAAAAATTAGAAATTGAAAAAATATTTTCTTCTTATGTGTTTGACCTTGATAAAAAGATTCGGGAGCAGTTTTTGTTTCGTCTATATCTTAAGAAATGGCTGAGTTATAGCATTTTGAATTTCTAGCGTGGCTGACTTTTTGAAACGTCCTGATTTTTCTCACGTAATAACAGGCGTATTTATGAACCGACTTGGATGTACCTTGGTGTGTACATAGCACATACAAATATCTCGACCGAGTTCGTTGGCCGGCTTCATCCGCCATCTTGTTTCAAAATGGCGGCCATTTAAAAAAATTAAAAAATAAAAAAATTTAAATGAGATACCAAAAAATTGGAAAGTGAAAAAGATTTTTTTTGTATGTGTTTGACCTTAATACAAAGATTCCGGAACAGTTTTTCTTTCGTCTATATCTAAAAAAAATGGCTGAGTAATAGCATTTTGAATTTCTCTTGTGGCTGACATTTTAAAACGACCTGATTTTTGTCACGCGATAACAGGCGTAATTATGAACCTATTTGGATGTAACTTGGTCTGTACATAGTACATACCAATGTCTCGACCGAGTTCGTTGGCCAGCTTCATTCGCCATCTTGTTTCAAAAGGGTTGCCATTTAAAAAAATTAAATTTAAAATTCAAAATGAGGTATTAAACAATTGGAAAAATGAAAAAGATTTTTTTATGTGTTTGGCCTTGATACAAAGATTCCGGAGCAGTTTTTGTTTCTGAAAATTTGTTCTTTTGTTTATATCTTAAAAAATGGTTGATTTATAGCACTTTGAATTTCTAGCATGGCTAACATTTTGAAACGATCTTGTATTTGTCACGCGATAACAGACGTATTCGCCTATTTCGATGTAAGAAGGCATGTGGATAGTATACATCAACACCTCGACCAAGTTCGCTGGCCAGATTCATCAGCCATCTTGTTTCAAAATGGCGACCATTAAATTAAAATATATATATATATTTAAAGTGAGGTGCAAAAAAATTAGAAATTGAAAAAGGTTTCTTTCTTAAGTATTTGACCTTGATATAAGGATTCAGGAGCATTTTTTGTTTGTCTTTACCTTAAAAAATGGCTCAGATATAGCAGTTTCAATTTCTATTGTGGGTGACATTTTGAAAAATCTGATTTTTTGCATGCGACAGCACTCCTATATATTAACCGATTCCGATGTGAGTGAGCATGTGCACAGCAATTACTAAGGTCTCGACCAAGTTCACTGCTTAGCCTCATCCACCATGTTGTCTTAAAATGGCTGGCACTTTAAGAAACTGCCGAATTTGGCAGCCAAATATATGTTACTTTAAAGAAAAGCAGCTTGGATAAAGCTGACTAATTTCGCGAAATTCTCATTCATTATATTGATAAAAATTAGTATTGAATCTCCTATATTCGGTTTCCACTAAATTGAGCTTCGTGTGTTTGAATGATATAATTTGGCTTTTTTTAAATAAGGATTATGAAAGCTACCTCTTCCTCCCGGCACTGGCCGGAAGGACTTTTTTCAATTTTTGCAGTTTAACTTCCAATTTTCAGTTTAACTACAAACACTATCGACATTTTGTTCCGTTTGGAACTTTTGTACTATCACCAGAGACTTTTGAATAGGTGAATTTTAATTATAACACTTCTGTGCAAAAAGTTTAGTACAAAAACACCATACTATGTGTTAGTCGTGCCTTTTATTCATCTTTCGTTGCAGCGGTCTCACAGACCGCTTCACACTAGTTATGTGATAATTTCTGGGACATCAGTTAAAGGTTAATATCCAGAATGTGTGATATTTCTAATAAACATTTATTTATGTTACAGTAAAAAAAGTAATATCTTACTAAATCCGTAAATAAGTTTTATTTGATGAAATACATGGCTATTAAGTTTGCAAATTCAATTATCCTATTAGGTAGCTTTCAGATATATATATATATATATATATATGACATTTGTCACACTGTAATTCTCGTATTTATGAACCGATTTGGATGTAATTCGGTGGGTACATAGTACATACCAATGTCTCGACCGAGTTCGTTGGCCAGCTTCATCCGCCATTTTGTTTCAAAATGGCGGCCTTTTAAAAATTTAAAATTTGAAATGTGGTACCAAAAACTTGAAAATGGAAAAATATTTTCTTCTTATGTATTTAACCTTTATACAAAGATTCCGGAGCAGTTTTTGTTTTGTCTATATCTTAAAAAATGGCTGAGTTATAGCATTTTGAATTTGTAGCGTGGCTGACATTTTGAAACGTCCTGAAATTTGTCACGCGATAAAAGGCGTATTTATGAACCGATTTAGATGCAACTTCGTTTATACATAGTACATACTAATGTCTCGACCAAGTTCGTTGGCCAGCTTCATCCGCCATCTTGTTTAAAAATGGCGGCTATTTAAAGTTTTAAGAAAAATTTAAATTTGGAATGTGGTACCAAAAAATTGAAAATTGAAAAAATATTTTTTCTTATGTGTTTGACCTTGATAAAAAGATTCGGGAGCAGTTTTTGTTTCGTCTATATCTTAAAAAATGGCTGAGTTATAGCATTTTGAATTTCTAGCGTGGCTGACATTTTGAAACGTCCTGATATTTGTCACGTGATAACGGGCGTATTTATGAACCGATTTGGATGTACCTTGGTGTGTACATAGTACATACAAATATCTCGACCGAGTTCGTTGTTGACCTTCATCCGCCATCTTGTTTCAAAATGGCGGCCATTTAAAAAATTTAAAAAAATTTAAAATTTAAATTGAGATACCAAAAATTTGGAAAATGAAAAAGATTTTTTTTCGTATGTGTTTTACCTTAATACAAACTTTCCGGAACAGTTTCTATTTTGTCTATATCTAAAAAAATGGCTGAGTTATAGCATTTTGAATTTCTATTGTGGCTGACATTTTAAAACGACCTGATTTTTGTCACGCGATAACAGGCGTATTTATGAACCGATTTGGATGTAACTTGGTCTGTAGATAGTACATACGAATGTCTCGACCGAGTTCGTTGGCCAGCTTCATTCGCCATCTTGTTTCAAAAGGGTTGCCATTTAAAAAAAATTAAATTTAAAATTTAAAATGAGGTATTAAAAAATTGGAAAATGAAAAAGACTTTTTTTATGTGTTTGGCCTTGATACAAAGATTCCGGAGCAGTTTTTGTTTCTGAAAATTTGTTCTTTTGTTTATATCTTAAAAAATGGTTGATTTATAGCACTTTGAATTTCAAGCATGGCTAACACTTTGAAACGATCTTGTATTTGTCACGCGATAACACAAGTATTCACCTATTTCGATGTAAGAAGGCATGTGGATAGTATACATCAATATCTCGACCAAGTTCGCTGGCCAGCTTCATCAGCCATCTTGTTTCAAAATGGCGGCCATTAAATAAAAAAAAATTATACTTAAAATGAGGTCCAAAAAAATTAGAAATTGAAAAAGGTTTCTTTCTTAAGTATTTGACCTTGATATAAGGATTCAGAAGCATTTTTTGTTTGTCTTTATCTTAAAAAATGGCTCAGATATAGCAATTTCAATATCTAATGTGGGTGACATTTTGAAAAATCTGATTTTTTGCCTGCGACAGCACTCATATATATCAATCGATTCCGATGTGAATGAGCATGTGCACAGCAATTACTAAGGTCTCGACCAATTTCACTCGTTAGCCTCATCCACCATGTTGTCTTAAAATGGCAGGCACTTTAAGAAATCGCCGAATTTGGGAGCCAAATATAAGTTACTTTAAATAAAAGCAACTTGGATAAAGCTGACTAATTTCGCGAAATTCTCATTCATAATGATTTAGTATTGATAAAAATTAGTATTGAATCTCCTATATTCGGTTTCCACTAAATTGAGCTTCGTGTGTTTGAATAATATAAGTTAGCTTTTTTAAAATAAGGAATATGAAAGCTACCTCTTCCTCCCGGCACTGGCCGGAAGGACTTTTTTTAGTTTAATTTTCTAATTATCTTAGGATGTTCTTTTGCCTTTTTAAATTTATTACAGTTTTCTTACTTGCCTTTAAAGACATTTAATATTAATGTATGCAAATTATTAGAGAAATGTTTGTGTGATGTGTCCAATAAAAGTTTGTATATTGATAGCTATTTATGAAATTTATTTCAGAAAGGAATGAGTTCCATGAATTTTTCTTAATGACAAGCAATAAATAATATGTATAAGTTTGTTTAGAAAATGTTTGTTTCTGTTATTTTTTATTTTGTGTTTTAATTAAGGCAAGTCAAAAATAATGTATTTTAAGTTTATGATACATTTTTTTTTTTTTTAAAGGAATGTATTTGAAATGAAAGCTGTGTGTTTTAAATGAAATGAATGCGATATGAATGAAGGTAAGGGAAACAATATTTGGGGATTTATCACTTTTCCCGGCTAACTCAAAAATAACCGATCATTCCTTAACTCTTTGAGGGGCAAGCAATCGTGTTTTTGAAATGTCGAATTCACGCCGGAATCCGCAAAAAGATTTATTGCCAAATAAGGAAAAGCAAGTTTACAATTTTTTCCCAGCAAAGTTAGAAAAGTAAAATTTAATAATTTTTTTCTGGTGCAAATCCTCATTAATCGTAGGTGAGATAAATTATATCCCACCGCGCCTCAAGTGGTTAATGTAAGTTAAATGCAAATAAATCCAGCACCTGTAAAAATCGTTAATTAATAAAATTTTAAAACGAATGATCAACTCATTTTCTATTTATTTGTTATCCATCTCGAGAAGATTGATCATGCAAAATGATGATTGTTAATTGCCGAACACACTTACCATTCTTATTGACCAAATGCATTCAAAACAGTAATTTGATATGCATTTGTTAAGTACATAAAATCAGATTGATGAATTTCAGCTAAGATATTTGATTACCTAATCTTCCGTAATCGAGTCTACTGCCAAGATTAAAGTGTAACAAAAAGAATATCAGCAACAATATAGCTTAATGTAAATGTAGCTATCATTAAAGGATTTTCACAAAAAACATTCCATTGCACCAAATCTTATTAGCTAAAACACGCCAATAGGCCACTGACCCAATTACGGAAGATAATAGGTTTAAAAATCTGCGTTATCGAACATATTGCAATTGATAAGCAAATGGACATGAAGCATAAATGCCTAAGTGATTGTATTTGTAAAGAAAGATGAAATACGTAACAACAAAAAATATATGAAATGTTGCCATGATCGCAAAGAGTTCTTGGTACTTTTATGTTAATCAGGTGCAAATCTCGCAAATATCATTTTTTATTTTTCACGTGATAACTTAAAACAATGCTTTAATGTTAAAATTAAATGTCTTGGTTTATGTTATTTATCAGGGTTTTTTTTATTAATTCTTTTGAAATAAGTGAAAGTCTTGGATTTAAAAATTTTCTGTTTTAAATTAGTTATGCATTTTAAGGAAAATGAATGAAAGGGTTATATTTTAAATGAAATTAATGCAATAAAAAAATGCAATGGGATTTTGGATATTTGGCCATTATCACCTACACCCTGCTGACATACAGACAGTACAGAGTTCTTGATTTATCTATCAGAATCTTCTGATTTGGCGAAGACTTGAGCAAGTAAATTAAATTATGAATAATAAAAAAAAGCATGATACAATGATACTATACATTTTAAGGAAAACCAAACAGGTCGCCAGGGGCAGCTAGTTGTACAAGAAATTAGAATTGCTTTCGAATCTACTTTAAACTATAAGTCCTTGTCTACTCAGTCTATACAGGGTGTATCTAAACTCTTGGGCAAAACTTTAAGGGGTGATAGTATGCATCAAGACAAACAATATTAAATGGGAAACTAAGGGTCCCAAACGTCTTCCGAAGGAGATAGGCGCCATTAAAGTTTAGAGTCCAAATTTTCAAATGATTATAAAAAACGGAAAAATTTGTCGATTCGTTTGCGGTTTTCGCTAAAACTATTTTTTATGTCAGTATTTTCTTGAAAATAAATTTTAAAGGTAAAGTTCAAAAAATGCTGATAGAGGGTGCTTTAGACTTATTTTTTACCGTTTTTTTCTTTGTATTTCATTAAATGCTTTCAAAAGTTTAGACTTAAACTTAAATTTTGAGTTCAAAATCTGAATCGTTGGGAGTGGCTAAGTAGCGGAAACTGAACTGTGTTCAGAGGGCGGGGGGGGGGGGGGGGGGTTCAAATTTCAATTCCTGAACACAGTTCAGTTTGCGCTACTTAACCAATCCCAACAATTCAGATTTTGAGCTCAAAATTTAAGTTTAAGTCTAAGCTTTTAAAAGTATTTAATGAAATACAAAAAATAACGGTAAAAAATAGTTGTTCGTTACTCCAAAGTCTAAAGCGCCCTCTATCGGAATTTTTTGAACTTTACCTTTAAAATTCGTTTTCAAGAAAATACTGACATAAAGAATAGTTTTAGCGAAACCCACAAACGAATCGACCAATTTTTCCGTTTTTTATAATCATTTGAAATTTTAGACCCTAAACTTTAATGGCGCCTATCTCATTCGGAAGACGTTTGGGACCCTCAGTTTCCTATTTAATATTGTTTGTCTTGATGTGCACTATCACCCCTTAAAGTTTTGCCCAAGAGTTTAGATACACCCTGTACAGCATAAAAATGTTTAGCATCTGACAAGCCTCCGATTATGCGGAATCTTGCACAAAACACGCACAACCCTGAAAAGTACGACTATTAGTGTACAGGTAAAATACATATACCAATAAGTGAGTAATATATGACAACTGATGGCCATTCACCAAAATTTGGGAAGAACTTCGTTTTTACACAAAAAAATGAAGATCCTTGAATCCCCCCTAAAATAAAGTTACTTAACCATGTTTTGGGAAGCATTTTTAACTCGGGAAAAGGGAAGGGCAAAGCTAAAAAAAATTTAAGTAGGTCAACAGAGGGTTGTCGTTTATTATGTATTTTTTTTTTTTTTAATCGAATGATACCATCCGCAATTCGATACGATCTTTTGCTACATAGTTACGGCAGGTTTCATGAATCCGAAGTCGAAAATTATACTTTACTGCGGGTAAAATAGGTTTTTACAGCAGCAACTGATGGCCATTCACGAAAATTTGGTAAGAACTTCATTTTGACACTAGAAATGAAGATCCAATAAGTTCCCAAAAAGTGAAGTAGTTTTTTTTTTTTTGGGGGGGGGGGGCGCTTTAACTCTTTAAGGTAGAAGAACTGAAATTATTTTAAATAGGTCAAATGGGGTACCGTTTGTTATGATGTTTTTAATTCTGAATCAAATGACACCGTACGCAAGCCGATACGATTATTCATTACAAAGTTAAAACAGGATATAAGTGGATTTTGGCAACTTAAATGGCTTTGGAGTAAACTCAAATGATTCTGATTTTGATTATTGCTATTTTGAAGACATTTAAATGATTTTGATATTACAATGATTAAACTTAATGATTTAATATGATATAAAGAACATGTTTTGAACATAAAATAAATTTGACAAAACTATGCTAAAAAATAAAGTATAATTTTCCACTTTGTATTCATAAAACCTGCTGTAACTGTCTCACAAATGATCGTATCGACTTGCGGATGGTTTTATTCGAATCAGAATTAAAAGATACATATGAAACTATATCCCACTTGACCTATTTAAAAAATATTGAATTCTGTCCTCCCCCCCCCCCCCCCCCTCTCTCGTGTTAAACTTTTGCCTCCAAAATATGATAAACAACATTAATTTTTGGGGACTCAACGTATCTTAATTTATAGTGCCAAAACGATGTTTTTCTCAAATTTTTCTGAATAGGAATCAGTTATTACTGTAAAAACCTATTTTACCTGCACAAGTATAATTTTCGACTTAGTATTCATAAAACCTACTTAACTTTGTAAGAAATGATCGCATCGACTTGTAGATTATTTTATTTGATTCGGAATTATAAATTACATAATAAACAATGTTCTACTTCACCTACATAAAACTTTTTGAGCTCCCCCCCCCCTCCCTGAGCTAAAAATGCCTCCGTCTTTTGACCCCAAAACAGGGTACAACAACTTTATTTTTTAGCACTCATCGGATCTTCATTTCGAATGTCAAAACGAAGCTCTTCCCAAGTTTTGGTGAATGGCCATCACTTGTCTCAAAAAATCTTATTTTACCTGTACTACACGTAAAATTCAGAGAATTAACAACATTGCTATGAAATTACAGCATACTTGCAGATAGCTTGACATGACAAGAATCCAAGTTTGCAATGCATTTGCAGATAGTGTGTCATGGCTAGATTGCAAGTTTACAATGCATTTGGATGGCAATATTACTAGTTTGCTATGAGTCTGCAGTCAATTTGAAGAACAAGACTGCAACTTGCACGACAAGTTAGCTGCAAGTTCAAAGTATGGTGACTTCGGAGTTTGCATAATCTTGTTGCAGTCTTGTTATGAACTTTCTGGCTTGTCATGCTGAGCTTGCTGCAACTTTGCAACTTTGCAAAGTAAGATTGCTGAAAATTTTCTGCAAATTAAAATTGCTATCTGGGCAATAACATACTTAATCGCGCATAAATCGGAAGCCGTTATCAAACTGAAAGAATACATAGCGCTAACAAAAAATAAATTTGGCAAGTTGATAAAGGCAATAAGATCCGATAACGCAAAGAGTATATCAGTGATGAATTTGAAAACTGCCTGACAGAAAACGGGATAGAGCGTCAATTGAGTGTTCCCTATTCTAGCCCGCAGAACGGCGTTTCAGAGAGAAATAATAGAACGATAGTGGAAATGGCTAGAACCATGTTGTCGGACGCCCAGTTACCTAAGCAATTCTGGGGGGAAGCTGTCATGTCCGCCACCTACCTCATCAACCGTCTACCAACAAAAGCTAACAAAAATAACATGACACCCTATGAACTTTGGCATAAAAGAAAACCCGATCTCTCGAACATCAAAACATTCGGATGTAAGGCATTTGCCTATATCGACAAACCTAAAAGGAATAAGTTAGATGAGAAAGTCATCGAGGGAATAATGTTGGGATATGATTTCAGGAGCAAGGGCTATAGGATATATACGGGTGAAAATAAAATTATAATATCTAGAACCGTAAAATTCTTCGAAGAAGGTATAAAAGATGAGGAAATTAAACCCGCCAAAGAAAATCAAAACAACGAACAATCTCCCGCAGATAATATTGAAACTGTTCTAGAAGAACGCGACGATGATCAGAATAACACCCCGACCGACACATCCCATGAACCGAGAAGATCGCAAAGACAAAATCGTGGCGTACCACCTAACCGTTATGGAATAAGCGCAAACCTGTGTCAAATTCAGGAGCCAAAGTCATGGACAGACCTACAAAATATCAATGACGCAGAAACTAAAGATAAATGGCTAAAAGCCACTAGTGAGGAAATAGATTCTCTGAAGCAAAATAATAGTTGGAGATTAATAAAGCCTATCCCGGGAAAACGCGTCATAGGTTGTAGGTGGACGTTACGGCAAAAAGGGGAGCCAACGGGTCTATTGAGCGATATAAAGCTAGATTGGTCGCTAAGGGATATGCTCAAAAATATGGAAGCGATTTTGATGAGTCCTACGCACCCTTTGTAGCGCATACCACCCTGCGAGCATTCTTAAACGCAGCGGTGTACAAAGACCTTAAAACAACTCACCTAGATGTCAAAACTGCTTTCTTACATGGCGATTTAGAAGAGGAGGTTTATATGCATCAGCCAGAGGGATACTTAACAAAAGGGGAAGAAGATAAAGTGTGTAATTTAAACAAAGCGATTTACGGCCTTAAGCAGGCAGCTAGGGCGTGGAACCAAAAAATAAGTAAATCTCTAAAAGAACTAAATTTCGTTGAATGCGCGTCAGACAAATGTCTGTACAAAAGAGTCCAAAATGGAAAAATCGCATACATAATAGTGTATGTTGATGACATCTTAGTCGCAGGAGACAAAACAGACACACACGAAATATACACTGAATTATCAAAGCAATACGAAATCAAAAATTTAGGTCAAGTAACACAATATTTAGGCATAAACATAAAGGAAACAGATAACGGTAATCTAGAATTAGACCAGGAACACAAAATAATACAAATCTCAGAAAAATTCAATTTGTTAAATGGTAAGCCTACATATACACCCATGAATACTAACTACTTTAATCTAGATCCAAATGGGAAACTAATGGGAGATAATGTAAAATTTAGACAGGCTATAGGAGGGCTTCTATACATTGCAACTTTAACTAGACCTGATATAGCATCAGTCGTTAATATCCTGGGAAGAAGGAATGAATCCCCAAGGGAAGTCGATTGGCAAGCTATCGAGAAGTTAATTAGATATCTGCTTACTACCAAAGATCTTAAATTCGTCATAGATAAAACAAAACGTCCAATCCTAACGGCATATAGCGATGCCGATTGGGGGAACGACAGAATAGACAGGAAGTCAACCACCGGAAACTTGTTTAAATTAGGAAATAATATATTGGCATGGTCATCGAGGAAACAGAGTTGCACAGCACTCTCGTCCACGGAGGCTGAATATATCGCTGCCTCTAATGCAGGTCAAGAAATCTCGTGGTTATTAGACTTGTTAAACGATCTCGAACTATGTCAACAACTGCCCGTAACATTGTATGAAGATAACTTATCAGCCGTAAGATTGGCCGAAAACGAAAAGGCACAGACAAGAACTAAACACGTGGAAGTAAAGTATCATCACATCAGACATCTATGCCAAAATGGCATAATCAAAATAACTTATTGCCCATCGAAGTTAATGCTGGCAGACGTGCTCACCAAGCCGTTGCCTAAACCTCATTTTGAGTGTTTGAGAAATAAGTTAAACATTTTACGCTCGTCGGTTTGACATAAAAAGCGGGGGTGTTGGAAAACGTCTCAGCGTAAGTGGTTTTATGTCCAACACCGCCTCGCCTGTGAAATGACAATTTATCTGTGACATGTGCAACACGCCTTCATTTTAATTGTGAAATGTGTTCCAAGATGGCGACACTTCCCTGAGCGAAGTTCTCGTAAGATCACGGACTAATGGACAATTGTGTCAGAGACTTATGTTTCGAAAAGGCGACAATAGATCGCAACACCAGAGAACTTTTCTGACGATATAGACTCCTTTAATTAGAACTTTTTTGCTTGTTAAGCAGTTTTATTGTTTCCAGACTTTTTTACTCTGTTTTAACTTGTGTGGGCCCCTTTTTACTTCTCACTTGAAGGGCCGATTTTGCCAGGTCAAGACGCACGGGTTTTTTTGTGCGTCAACCCTTTGTCCTATGGAAGACTTACGTCTCCTACCGGATTTTCGATGTCATTACTCTTATCTTATTAATATTTAATCCTTTTACTTTATATTTTTTAGTGTGTGAGTGTGGATCCTTGTAACCCAGAATTTTTTCAAGCATTAAATAGTTTTTTCTCTACATCTGGATTCTTCGAAGATGATATTATTCACAATTTGCCACATCTATTTTTTAAATAAAAATTACAGGTTGCCTACGTAAGAAGGAAACCAGTCTGTTTTACCAGAAAGGTAAGAAAATAGATTTCTATCTTTCATTATTGATATAAAAATTTTATTACAATTATTTTATATTTATACTGGGTCCTTAGCTTGATGCTTATCGCGAACTCACCCTTCCTAGATATTTTAATACAAAGTATAGGCGATGTCGAACATAGAATTATCACGATTGTATAAGCCTATATATATGATGTTTTTTGTTATATTTTGGTTTAAATAAGTAAATTAAATGATACTGAAAGTATCTGAATGGTTTTTGCGAACAATTTCTCGCTTTTTTGTTGCAAACAGGAAGTTTAGGGAGATGATGAATAACTAAAATAAACTGGAAGAACAAAGCATGCAGTTTTTACTTATATCCAAATGACATTTGTGGAATATTTAAAGCATTTGATTAATTTTCAATTGGCAACATATGCGATATTTTTACATAACTCTTTAAAATCGTTCTACAAAACCACAACATTCTACTGCAGCATTTTAGAACTTTTTTCAGCGCGTATTTGTTATTATTGGGTTTGAGTTTTTAAAAATTATTTTGTAGTAATATTAATTTTAGCATATTTCTTTTTTATTTGAAACAAGATTATTTCATTTTGTCTTTTTTCTTATACTCTTTTGAAATATGATAACAAACATAGATTCGTTTCTGTTTCTGAAGAATTTAAATAACGGTTTTTGTTATGAAAAACCAATGCTTAGTTTTGTAACTGCAGTGTGGGCTAATTGCCTCAGAAATTAATGAAGAAGATTTAAAGGAGCATTTACGTATGTTTTGTGTAAATGCAAAAGATAGCTGGCTGAAATCTGAACGAAAATTAGATCGTTTCACTAATAAAAACTATTCTTCCCGTCAGCGTTCCTTTAAAGTTGGTAATGAGCTTAAACCATTTGCAGTTGAAAATCTGCAGAAATCAACATCACGAAAATCTTTTTTCAGACATGCTGAAAAATTTCGCAATTTCGCGCTAGGAACAGTTAAACAATGTGCCTCAAAGTACGATTGGTATTATATGCCAGCTTCTGTACATAAATTACTAACTCAAGGAGATGATATGATTACAAATGTTGCTGTCCTAATTGGATAATTATAGAAAGAAGCTAGCGAAGCACGAAATAAAAAGTTTCGAAGGTACCGGGAGTCTCATAAGAGAAAAATAAGTCGAAGAGCCATGTAACGGAGACTTATTGCGCCATTTGCTAATAACATCTGACGCTTTGATTTCCAGTATTAGACAGAAAATAAAAAACGTTCAAAGGAACAGAAAAATTCTAGAAGCACTGGAACTTTTACTTTAAAATATAACACTTTATCACTGACATAGCAGCGCATCCATTTATTAGAGTACATTTAACCCTCTGAGAGCGTTTGCGCTTTTCAGCATTTTCATGTAAGAGTTTATATAGCTCGAGATACGAGTATATTAAATTTAATTATTGCAGTTTAATGTTAAATTAGTTTTTTACATCATTTCACCCGAGAAATTTCTTACAGCATAATCTTCTTCAAAAAATATTTTTGTGTACAGCCAATTTAACTTGTTTTCTGAAAACGAAAAATTACGTAATATCCGCTTCAAGTCCCTTTATTTCGAAAACGCGCAGGTTTGCGCAAAAAATCCTTTATACCACATTAAAGTATAGGCTTTCAAGAATACCAACATGTGTTTGAAATTTCCAACAATTTTAAACAATTTAAGTTACGTAATTTTGAAGATTATGATACCGTTAATTCTACATGTGTTGTTCATAATGTAGAATGAGACATAAAATTCAATCAAAATGTAGACAGTAGTGGTTTAAAATGTGTTTTAAGAAGTTAATAATGATATTTAAAAGAAGTTAATAGTAGAGGTTACTTAGGTTACATTTCTGAGCGCAGCAAAAAGTCACTAAAATTCGCAGAAAATTTTCTCTGCTGAAAGGTGCATGTTCCGAGCTATACAAATACGATATAATTTTGTATAATTTAAAAAATAAGCATATATTCGTATTTTGTAGATATTCTTTTAAAATATTTCATTGTAAAAAATTAGTTATTTAATGATTATTTTTTGGCTCTATGTTCGCATTAAGGATTGATCCACTGTGTGACTCAACCTATCTATTTCACAAATTAACATCTAATCATTGCAGTTTCGTTCCCACACCACCGAATTTGAAAAAAAAAATGCACTTTCAAACGCAGTCTGGAAACTTTATCTCAATTTACTATTTCTTTTAAATAGTTTTAAAAATATTCAAGCAGTTAAAAAAAAAAAAAAAAAAAAAAAAAAAAAACTTTTTCTTTTTCGCGTGTAATCTGATTATGGAAGATAAGCCCGATTGCACCAGTGCAAATACGTCAACATTTGTTTCCGGCTATGGATTCACTGGATAAATAAATAAATTTTACAAACAAAAACTTTTAGATATGTTGAAATAAGCGCTTAAACCATAAAAAAATCAGAATCAAAAACGTTACTGTAAATAGTGAAACGTTTGACGATTTCGTCGGCTGATATGAGGCTAGTACGAAAATATCAGTTTTAATGAATTTCAAAACTGTATTTGAATAATTGATATTTTTCATATGAAAATGTTTTTCGTGATGCTAGTTGAAAACTAAAAATATGCACTAAATGAAAAAAAAAAAAAAAAAAAAAAAAAAAAGAAAGAAAAAAATCATAGTTTGATATAGTATAAGACAGGGACGGCGAACCTATAGAAAGCGTGCCACTTTTGGCACGCGAAATAATAATTTTGGCACAGCGTCGCTTGTGACTCTAAATCAAAATACAGTGAGTAGATTACACAAAATTTACGAAATTAGATGAGCTGATTTTGGTTAAATTCGATTAAATAAAAATTGAAAATTTTAATTGCGGCATATTAAATCCCAATTTAATTCAATAGATCTCAGAATTTAAAATAATATTTGAAAACTATCAAAAAGGAAAGATAAGGCATTATTAAAAATGCCGATGGTAAAATTATGGCAATTTGGAATTTATTTCAAAGCCTATTACAGAAACTGGCATTTGCCATTTCAAGTTTTTCCGCCTATCTACGCTTTTAAGTCAATATTTTCGCAAATGAATATTAAAGAACTAAAATAGAAAGCACTTGTCAGATAACTCCGGTTCTGCATTCTGTTAAAATTAACGTGATATTAAGATTCAATAACAGAAATCGCATTAATTTTTTTTTTTTTTCTAATATAGATTTGTTTCTATAATTATTATACTGTAAATAGCTACAAGTATGTTTCTCATATTTTTATATTAATAAAAAAAATGTTAAGTAATTTTAATTCGTTAATTTTCTTCCTGCTAAATTTGTTTTTTAGTTGGCACGTCATGGAAATGTAAAATAATTTTGTACAAATTTTGGCATACGGAAGCAAAAAGGTTCGCCAACTCTGGATAAGATGTCTGATACACAGGGCTGCCACAGGCTACTTTTTTTTCTTTTTTATTCCACCTCACACCACTTTCTTAAAACAAAAATTAATGACATATACTTCAAAATCTGTTTT
Source organism: Maratus speciosus (assembly GCA_963932465.1). Classification (NCBI taxonomy): domain Eukaryota; kingdom Metazoa; phylum Arthropoda; class Arachnida; order Araneae; family Salticidae; genus Maratus; species Maratus speciosus. The sequence goes on along the minus strand of OZ010788.1, from coordinate 606,680,162 downwards.
TTTTTTTTTTTTATTATAGTGGTGCGAATAGAATAGGAAAATAGTCGCTTCTGGCAGCCCTGGATACAGTAATACGCGGTTATGCTTTAAGCAATATTTTTTCATCGTATAATTATTGCTGTATACAGGGAATTGTAAATCTATTCCATTGAAAATCCTTACAAAAAAAAAAAAAAAAAGAATCAAGAAGTAAGCAAAAATTATTTTAACTTAATTCATGATCATCTATTTAATTACATACGTTTTGCACTTTAATTAGAAAATATTAACACATTTATATTTTATTTAAAAAAATCTTACCATGTTATTATAGAAATCATTCGTCCACCGTGAAAATATTCGCTGAATTCTCCAGTTTTTCGTACATAATAGCCTGATTTTGTTTCAAACCGATTGATCTTGGTTTCCATTAATAAGATACGGTTCAATCTTGAATTTTTACAACAAAATCATACAGACTAATCAAACAGTTGAACAGATGTGAGATATAAAATTCACAAAATCAAGCAATGCTATGACAAGCTAAAAAAAAAAAAAAAAAAAAAAAAGAGAGAAATCAGCTATAATTCAGGTTAAAAATATCAAGCTTTTAATTTACTCAAGCAAGTTATCTTCCATATTACACAAATAAAAAAGAAAAATGCCCAGCTAAACTGATGGCATTGAGCTCACAGGCTATTCACACTAATTGTATATCATACTCTTATTTTAAAGAATAATGCCCCTCTAAAAAATAAGTGAAGGGAAATTAGCCCCCGTTTCCCCCTTTATACTTAACCAGTGAACCTCCAAATTTAGGGAAGCTCCTTATCATAATAAACCGGTATACCAAATTTGGAGCAAATTGAATAATCCTGCAAAAAAACCATTTATCTAAATTAAGGGGGTGGGCTAGCCCCCCCCCCCTTATCCTTAACCAATGAATCCCCAAAACGAATCAGGGAAGCTCCTTAACATAATAAACCGGTATACCAAATTTGCAGCAAAGCGAATAATTCTGCATGAAAAAACCGTTTATATAAATTAAGGGGGGTGGACTATCCCCCCTTCCCGTTTATCCTTAACCAATGAACCCCCAAAACTAATCAGGGAAGTTCCTTAACACAATAAACCGGTATACCAACTTCGGAGCAAATCGAATCATTCTGCATGAAAAACCCATTTATTTAATTTAAGAGGTGCAGGCTAACCTCCCTTTTCCCTCTTTATCCTTAACCAATGAACCCCCAAAACTAATCAGGGAAGTTCCTTAACATAATAAACCGGTATACCAAATTCGGAGCAAATCGAATCATTCTGCATGAAAAACCCATTTATCTGAATTAAGAGGGTGGACCAGCCCCCCTTTTCCCCCTTTATTCTTAACCAATGAACACCCAAAACTAATCAGGGAAGTTCCTTAACATAATAAACCGGTATACCAAATTCGGAGCAAATCGAATGATTCTGCATGAAAAACCCATTTATCTGAATTAAAAGGGGTGGACTACCCCCCTTTTCCCCCTTTATCCTTAACCAATGAACCCCCAAAACTAATCAGGGAAGTTCCTTAACATAATAAACCGGTATACCAAATACGGAGCAAATCGAATGATTCTATATGAAAAACCCATTTATCTGAATTAAGGGGGGTGGGCTAACCCCGTTTTACCCCCTTTGTCCTTAACCAATGAACTCCCAAAACTAATCAGGGAAGTTCCTTAACATAATAAACCGGTATACCAAATTCGGAGCAAATCGAATCATTCTGCATGAAAAACCCATTTATCTGAATTAAGGGGGGGGGGGGCTAACCCCGTTTTCCCCCCCGTTATCCTTAACCAATGAACTCCCAAAACTAATCAGGGAAGTTCCTTAACATAATAAACCGGTATACCAAATTCGGAGCAAATCGAATGATTCTGCACGAAAAACCCATTTTTCTGAATTAAGGGGGGTGGACTAACCCCGTTTTCCCCCCTTTATCCTTAACCAATGAACTCCCAAAACTAATCAGGGAAGAGCCTTATAACAATGAGCCTAGGAAAATTTTTGAAGCAAATCGGATGTTTCTATCAAGAGTTATCGCGTTACGTACATACATACATACATACATACATACGTACGTACGTACATACATACAGAACGGGCGGGCACATTAGCTCTCAGGCTTTGATAGCCTGTGAGCTAAAAATAGACGTTTTTAATTTTTATAAATAAAAGCAGACGATATAATCTCATTGTTTCTATGGTGATAAAATGAACAATTAAATGTTATTTTTTGGAGTTAATATAAAAATGAATAAATAAATAAAAATTAAAAATTGCAGTCCTATCCCACATAGCATTTTTAGTTTGCAGAAAATTTGCAGAAGTCTTGCTTTGAAAACCTGCAAAGTCTCAGCAAGCTCAGCATGACAAGACTGAAAGTTCATAACACGACTGCAGCAAGATAACGCAAATGCCGAAGTCACCACACTTTGAACTTGCAGCTAACTTGTCTTGCAAGTTAAATTCATGCTGTGCCACATTTATTGCAAATTGACGGCAAACAAGTAATCAAAAATAGTGTAAACTTACTGCAAAGTAGTAATCTTTCCATACCACATTAACTGTTTACAACTATTGCACTATAAGTTTAACCCCTTAGAAGGGGTCCATAGACCTGATCAGGTCTATTGATGCATACGCACCGTTAAGGTGCATGCATCGTTTCTACCACCATAAATCCCAAGCAAGATAACGCAAACGCCGAAGTCACCACACTTTGAACTTGCAGCTAACTTGTCGTGCAAGTAAAATTCATGCTGTATCAAATTTATTGCAAATTAACGGCAAACAAGTAATCAAAAACACTACAAACTTACTGCAAAGTAGTAATCTTTCCACGCCCCACTATCGGTTTACAACGGTTATACTATAAGTTTAAACCCTTCGGAGGGGTCCACAGACCTGATCAGGTCTATTGATGCGAACACACCGTCAGAAGGTGCATGCACCGTTTTCATCACCATAAACAAGTTAAGGTAATATTTGCACTTTTCAATACGAGCCTTTTTTGGTGTTTTATAAGTATAGTATTTAGAAAAAGCGGCGCCAACCGAATAAAATTTCTGCATTTTCTTCGTATGTGCTGATTGTCTATTCTCCCAACTAAGGGATTTCTTGCTTTCGTCACTTTCGTGAATTAAAGACAGGCTTGCCATCAGTTTCACAATAAACTACTCATGCAAGTGGGGGATGGTATACCTTGCGGGAAATTTACTGCGAATTTATCAATTCAAATTTGTCACGGCAAGATAATGTCAGAAAAAATCAACCTTGCTGCTGATGTTCCTGCTATCTGGGATAAGTTAGAATAATATTTGTGCTTTTCAATTCGAGCCTTTTTTGGTATTTGATAAGTATAGCGTTTAAAAAAAGAGGTGCCAACCGAATAAAATTTCTGCAATTTCTGCGTATCTGCTGATTGTCTATTCTCTCAACAGAGGGATTTTTTTGCTTTCGTCACTTTCATGAATTAAAGACTGTCTTGCCATCTGTTTCACAACAAACTACTCATGCAAGTGGGTAATGGTATACCTTGCGGGAGATTTGCTGCGAATTTCTGAATTCAAATTTGTCACGGCAAAATAATATCAGAAAAAATCAAACTTGCTGCTGATGTTCATGCTATCTGGGATGGGAGTAACAGAGTAAAACGCAAACAGGAAACTAATCGGATATACCAATCCCAAAACTTTCTTCTATCTCATACATGTTAATACTTCAAAATTCGTTATCACACTGCCAGAATTAAATGACAATCTATGCCCATCATGGTGATTCTAAAGATACGAAATTGCGTGCAATAGTTCTTGAGGTATCACTATGGCTAAAATCGTGTAAATCATGTAAAATGCAGCCTAGCAGCACCACCTATTGGGTGATTTACACCAAAACCTAATCAGCAACAACTTACGTCAACGTCTAACTGAATCTGAAGGTTGGAGAAAATCCGTGCATTAGTTTTTTGAGATAGAGCTATTGCGAAAATCATGAAAATTCCAGCATAGCAGCGCCACCTTGTGGACGATTAACAACAAAACCTAATCATCAACAACTTGTGTCCACGTCTAACTAAATCTGAAGTTAAATGAAAATTCGTGCATTAGTTCTTTAGATAGAGCTATTGCGGGAATCGTAAAAAATGCAGCACAGCAGCGCCACCTGTTGGGAGATTTACACCAAAACGTAATCAGCTCCAATTAACATCAAGGGCTAACTGAATTTGAAGTTTGATGAAAATCTGTGCATTAATTCTTGAGACAGAGCTATTTCAGAAATCGCGAAAAATGCAGCATAGCAGCGCCACTTGTTGGGCGATTTACACCAAAAACTAATCAGCACCAATTTATATTAGAGACTAACTGATTATTAATTTGTATTAAATTCCATGCATTAGTTCTTGAGATAGAGCGCCCACAAAATTTGTGTCACATACAGACAGACAGAGTCACAGACTCACAGCAGACATTTTGTAAAAACATGTTTTTCGGAATCTCTGACCCCCTAAAACGTGTAAATCCGTTGAAAACCGGAATTCGAAAATTTTCACGAATCCAATACTTTCTTCTTGTAAAGAAGTAAGTAAAGTAAAGTAAAAAAGGATGTGCAAAATGTGATTATTATGGGAGGTTAACAGTGAAAACCCATGAGCATAAGAAATGAATCATAATAAATAAAAGAAAGTTTTGCTCTGTCTGTGTGCCCGCGATTGCTAGCAAAATTTAAAGCACGTACAAGGTTGGAAATTTGTGTGAGTATAGTCTAAGTCCTCTCTTAATGCACCCAAGACTCAGAATTTTAAATTTCTAATAATTAATTGAGTTATTAATTAAAAATCCCAATTAAAAGAATGGAAAAGTATTCATAATTCAACTAAAGAATGGATTTTAATCAGACCGCAAAGAAAATTCTTTCTCAAACTCGACAAGAAGGGGAAAGGTTGCTAGGGTGGGAGGTGTGCAATTGCTATAAAGACACAGGAGGTTTTTAGAGGGAAATTATATATCTTTACTTTGTTCTATCTTTACAAGAAGAAAGTATTGGATTCGTGAAAATTTTCGACTTCCGGTTTCCGACGGATTTACACATTTTAGGGGTCGGAGATCCTGAAAAACATGTTTGTACAAAATGGCTGTCTGCGAGTCTGTGATGCTGTCTGTATGCGACACAAACTTTGTGGGCGTTTTATCGCAAGAACTAATGCACGGATTTTAATAAAAAATATATTCAGTTAATCTCTATTATAAATTGACGCTGATTAATTTTTAATATGTAAATTACCCAGTAGGTGGCGCTACTATGTTGCATTTTTCACGATTTCCGCAATAGCTCTATCTCAAGAACTAATGCACCGATCTTCTTCCAACTTCAGATTCAGGTGCACCTTGATAAATATTGATACTAATTATGTTTTGGGTGTAAATCGACCAACAGGTGGAGCGGCTATGTTGCATTTTTCACGATTTCCGCAATAGTTGTATCTCAAGAACTAATGCACGGATTTTCATCGAACTTCAGATTCAGTTAGACGCTGACACAAGTTGTTTCTGATTAGGTTTTGGTATTAATCGCCCAATAGGTGACGCTGCTATGGTGGATTTTGCACGATTTTCGCAATAGCTTTATCTCAAAAACGAATCCACGGATTTTCATCAAACTTCAGATTCAGTAAGATGTTGACATAGTTGGGTTTTGGTGTAAAACACCCAACTGGTGGTGCTGCTAGGTTGCATTTTATAGGATTTACACGATTTTAGCAATAACCGGTACTACTTAGTTATCCCGTGGACCAAAAATCTATCGTCAAACTATAAGATTAAATGCCAATAATGTTTGATCGTAAATGTCACATTCACTTGACTTTAAGCAAATTACACGTATTTACGTCATCAAGTGATTTTTGTTTCGACGTTTTATTTGTATTTTTATTAATGTTATACTAATTTATTTGTTCTTTCGTTATTTAAAATAAAAATTACGTCTATTTGTATAATTTGGCGATTTATATAATTTGGTGAAATTGGTCGACGGGATAACTAAGTAATACCGCAATAATTATATCTCAAGAACTAATGCACAGAATTTCATGTCTTTAGAATCCTCATGATGGGCATAGATTGACATTTATTTAATTTTGGCACTGTGATAGCGAATTTTGAAGTATTAACATGTATGAGATAGAAGATAATTTTGGAACTGGCACATCCAACTGGTTTAATAATTAGTTAGTCGGTTTCCACGAAGGATATTTTTCATAACAGCGATAACATATTTCGTTGCTGTTAATATCGAAAATTTCTTGATATTATATGTATATAACAATAGATAATTTTTTTTAAACAACTGTGCATCTGATTTTTATAACGCACTCTATACACTGCTACAAATCTGCAGTAAACGGTTCAGCGATTCGACCATTTTTAACGATTACATGAGTATATTAACTATATTATGAAACGTATCCAGGGCTGTAGCTAGAAGTGAATAATAGAGGGTTCTGAAGAAAATGCAGGGGAGGCATTTTTTCTCTCTCTTTGACACGTGAAACACACATATATGATTAAAGTATTATATAGAAAGACAAATTAGTGCACATTCATATCGTAGGCACTATGTTTCTTATTAAACTGTTTATAATAACTTCATTTTGTGCTAAGAAAAAGAAAGGCTACTTAATGAAAATTTCCAGTGTACTCGTATATATAGTTTATAATTATACTGTTGAAATAATAAGTGATGATGTTAACAAGTAAATAAAAAGCTTACAGTTCACCTGGTTCAAAAGAGCTGCAACCTTTAATTTTTCTCCCAATTTTTTCCTGCTCTTAAAGATTCTAAATTTGTGTTTTTATATGATAAAAACATTATCAAAATCAAGGATGTATTTTGCATTTTAAAATTATTATTGTAGCCACTCGATTGCTAAAAATATTTGCATTTAAATTGTCCATCGACATTTTTCATTAGTATCATTTATAAATCAAGGATCCTATATATATATATATATACATATATTAAACTAGAATGACTCAAATACGAAACAAATTATTTATCACAAGCATCAAATGTTTGTTACATAATAGCTCAAACTCATTACAATAACTTTGTTTTATGCCAGTAATAGAAAACACTGCAGAATGAAAATTTTTAGTATATATAACTAATGCTGATAAGTAATAAATTATATGTCAAAAACTGCACTTTTTATACAAATACTACTATTTAGTTTTTGTGCAAAACTGTAAAAGGACCCCAAAACTAAGAGTGCAAAACTGTGAAAGGGCCCCAAAACTAAGTTAAATTTTTGAACAGAGTTTCATTTGGTGACCTTGGAATCTTTCTCAAGAGGGGCTAAAAATTTTTTAGGGGGGGGGGGGGGCTCAGCCTCCCCTGGCACCCCCCTAGCTACGGTCCTGAACGTATCTGACAATATTATTGACCACATTATGATCAGAACAAACATGAATTTAGGTTATGTAACCGTTTTCTATAAAAAACATTCGAAAGGCTGGGTTGTTTGTTACAAATTTTTAAGGGTATGGATAAATGTTATTACTCGTAACTGATAACATATTCAATTTGATGATGTTATGTTGATTTAACATAGTCTTAGATGCCTCAAAATGTACTTTGTCATATCTAATTATACAAATCGGTTATTGAATGTGGTCAGGAATACTATACCAAATCCGAAATTCTCGGTACATATGCATATGCATAGACAGTAAAAGCATTAAGAAATAAGAGAACCATATTTTTGCACGTTTCAAATTAAATTTGTTTCCACAAACGATTATGAACTATCCATCTGACTTTTGAAAAAAGAATTATCGTTTGCTTTTTCCCGACAGCAATGGCAGATTTCATTTCTATTAGCATCTGTAAATAGACGATGTTATATTAATTCGAAATAAGCTATCGAAGTGTCGGGAAATCCCAAATGGTGACCAATATATTAAAACTGGATTTCTTTCACATTAGCTTTTAAACTGGCTAATTTGATTTGGTTTACCTGAACAACGAAAATAATGCGGGCTTAATAAATTCAATAAAATCCAAGATGGCGGCCACAAGAAATTCAATAAAATCCAAGATGGCGGCCACAAGAAATTCAAATTCCATAGGTTACATAATAGCTCTAAACGTCTGAAACGTATTATTAAACTAACTTCTGTTGATTACATTTTGCTTTTTAATTGCTTAAAAGTTCTTTTAAGTGTCAGAACTTCGTTTAGGTGCTTTTTTATTGAAATGATAAGAGTGAAATTAGCTTATAAGCAAGAAGTAGAAATAAAATCGAAAACACATGCCTGAATTTCTTTCACATTAGCTTTTAAACTAGCTAATTTGATTTTATTTACCTGAACAACGGAAATAATACGGGCTTAATAAATTCAATAAAATCCAAGATGACGGCCACAAGAAATTCAATAAAATCCAAGATGGCGGCCACAAGAAATTCAAATTCCATAGGTTACATAATAGCTCTAAACGCCTGAAACGTATTATTAAACTAACTTCTGTTGATTACATTTTGCTTTTTAATTGCTTAAAAGTTCTTTTAAGTGTCAGAACTTCGTTTAGGTGCATTTTTATTGAAACGATAAGAGTGAAATTAGCTTATAAGCAAGAAGTAGAGATAAAATCGAAAATACATGCCTGAATTTACCAAAATATAGCCGCATGATAGAATGTTTATTTACTTTTTACTGCATTTTTATTGCCAAAAACTTTTATTATGAATTAGATATATCTATCAAAATGCATCTCGTGAGGAAAATTATTATATTTTTTTATTTCACACTTTAACGGAAATCGAACATGGCGGCTAAAAAATAAATCTCGAGAGATATTAAAATGTTTTTGAATCTGGAAATGATTAAATGTTTATTTACAAATATCCAACATGATATTTCATGAAAACAGGTATTAAATATTTAAAAAAAATACATTTTAGGATATAACATATCAATATTTTTTGAAGTTTTAAGCATTTTATGATCGAAGATTGCCCGCATGATTTGCAACGGTTAAAAATTGGTTCTGAGAAGATTACGCAGTTATTTTAAATATTTTAAATTTTAAAAGTACCTTAAACGGAAAATTTTAAAAGTTAACCCTTTATAGAGCGAAAAACCTGGAAGTTACTCAACATTTTTAAGGCAAAGGGCAGAAAATAACGACATATGTAATCACAATATGTGAAAAATGTAGTTCAAGTTCAATTATTTTTCGAGCTAAGAAATTGACAGTTAACAGCAAAACTGAATAAATGAAGACTGCAATTTGAATTTTAACGTTTTAAACATAAGAAATAATCTTAAATTCGTACGTTTTGCATTGAAAAAAAGCGATTAGATAGTCATTTTAAGTGAGTCTCAACGTAATCATTATACTATCTGTACATGCATAATTGAAAATCGCAGTAAGGTACAACACGGAATGTGTTATTTATTTAAATTTGCTAAATTTTGAATAATTATGTGGGAAATTCATATTTTTATCTAAATGCATTTGTTTTATTTGTATATAGCTTGAATTTTCTCAGCGAAATGATGCATATCTCTTTACTTAAATTATAGGAGGAATATGTCTGAAAAATAAAGTAAAATAGCTTCATTTAATTAAATTTTGTGCAATAGAATATGTCTAAATCTCATTTGCTAGGGAAAAATGCTTTTTGATGCGTATTTTTGGTCTTATCGTAATTTGGCGGATTTTGTCGCCATTCTATTCTGTTGGCGACCATTTTCTTGCTAATTTTCACAGTGACAGATATCGCATGACGTCATAGCATCACTTGACGTAACCGCTTGATAGCTCGTGACTTTTCTTTTTATGACGTGGAATACAGATAACCAATCAGAAGGTAGTGCTTGATGAAGTAAGATAGTAATAGCCAATCAGGAACGCCCAAACTAGTCACATGATCAAAGCCGCCTATAAATAGGCTGAAACCATTCGAGTCTCATCATTTCACCAAAAAACTTCTTAGGTGTCACTTGGAGTTAAATTTACTTGCTAGTCATTTTTAGCTGTTATAGAGTATACTCATTTGTCGCCAAAGGACTTCATTATCTGTTCTCGCCAAGTTAGCCCACAAGTGACGTAAGTTATCTTTTTGAATTCTTTTAGATATTTATTTGTGATTTCATTTCAGGTTTTTGCTTTACGATCCCGTGTGTAAATAATCTTAGCTTCTATAGCCATTTTTTTTAATCGCAAGGAATTATTAACAAATAATTCTCGTTTGATAAGTTTTTCGGAGAAATGAAATAAATTTAGGATAGGAAAAGATTTAAATTTGAGCGAAATTTCACTGTTATTAAGCTAAAACTGAAACAGAATGCTAGTGTATTTGATTTCTTTTTTAATTAATTGGATAATGAGTTGAAATGTGCAGGCATGGCATTACAATTATTATTAATTTTGTTGCATTATGTGTAATGCACAAACAATATTAAAACCAGCTTGGTAAATGGAAAAAGATTCTTTAACCTTCATTACTATTATACTTCTATTCGAATTTAGTGATTATAAAATGAGTGCATACTATTTTTCTTACTGAATTTTAGCCCCAAATAATGTGTGGCTATTCGAAATCCTATATATTGCTATACGTTTGCTTTTCGATTTCAGTTTCGTTTGCTATTCGTGTAAGAATTGCACTCGAAGGGATTCTTTAAAAAAGAGTGTAAATAGTTAATGGGAGTTAATTAGTTAATTAGTTACGTTAATACGTTTTCTTTTTTATTCTTTTAAAGCCACTCTAGATTATGATATCCGATGGAACGCGTCGAGTGACCGTCTTTCTTCATGAATATTGCCTATACTCAGTGCAATAATTGATGATGTCGACACGACCATCTTCAATTATTTAGATTATGCAAAGATTAGGATGTATAATATTTTAGGTACTTCTTAGTTATCCCGTCGACCAATTTCGCCAAATTATATAAATCGCCAAACCACTCGCCAAATTATATAAATTGACATAAATTTTATTTTAAATAACGAAAGAATAAATAAATTAGTAAAACATTAATTAAAATACAAATAAAACGCCGAATTAATGGTTTTACTGGCCATTATTAGCATTTAATCTTACAATTAATTAATGGCAAACCATTATTAGCATTTAATCTTACAATTTGGCGTCAGTAATTTGGTCGACGGGATAGCTAAGAAGTGCCGTATTTTATAATAAAAAGTTATATGAATGGATACTTCCTATTTATAGGCTTTAGCGCGCTAATTAAAAGTGCCATTGACCTAATTCGGGCTTTAAAAAGGGTGAGATTTTTGCTCAGTGCTATAAACAACTGTGTTTATTAATGCATTAAAAATGTATTAAAGGTTTTGTATTGCGGGTTATGTGTTAAAAAATAGCTTCTAATTGTACAAATTATGTCTGCAGATAGTAAAAGAGTTATGGCTTCTGTATGTAAATATAATATGGCACAGATGTCATATTCGCCCCATATTGGCGCGATTTATTTTCGGTTGCCAATTTGGCGAAAACATCAACAACATAAGCAACATAATCCGGGTTACCACATCAAGCAAAATAACGACACTTTGGCGCCAATTAAGTACCCGTTGCGTATATGACATTGGCAACCGAAAATAAATCGCGCCAATATGGGGCGAATATGACATCTGTGCCAGTATTTTATCACCTGCGCCCGGTTTTATGCTAAAGCACCTATATGAGGAAAGTATCTGTGAATATAATTTCTATATTAAGTATTTCGGAAACACATTTACATAATTTTATGGTACTTCTTAGTTATCCCGTCGACCAAATTTGCAAAATTTTGTAAATCGCCAAATTATACAATTTGACATAATTTTTATTTTAAATAACGAAAGAACAGATAAATTAGTAAAAGATTAATAAAAATAGAAATAAAACGTCGAATTAATGGTTTTATTGGCCATTATTGGCATTTAATATTACAATTAATTAATTAATGACAAACCATTATTGGCATTTAATCTTACAATTTGGCGACGGTAATTTGGTCGACGGGCTAACTAAGAAGTACCAATTTTATTTACTGTTAGAGAGTGTAATTAAAAAAAAAATATATATATATATATATAATTTGTAATTTTAATGAAGGTATCATATGGACTACGTTGTCGGTTTAGTGCCATACAAAGTAAAAAGTTGTCTTTATTTCAAATTTTAAAATGTCCATCGGTTCTGTCCCAGATAGTAAGAACATTAGCAGCAAGTTTGATTTTTTCTGACATTATCTTGCCGTGACAAATTTGAATTCAGAAATTTCCCGCAAGGTATACCATTCCCTACTTGCATGAGTAGTTTGATGTGAAACTGATGGCAAGCCTGTCTTTAATTAACGAGAGTAATGAAAGCCAATAATCCCTCTATTGAGAGAATAGACAATCAGCATGTAAGCAGAAATTGCAGAAATTTTATTCTGTTGGCACCGCTTTTTCTAAACGCTATACTTATCAAATACCAAAAAAGGCTCGTATTGAAAAGTACAAAAATTATCTTCACTTGTTTATGATGATGAAAACGATGCATGCACCTTCTGACGGTTTGTTCGTGTCAACAGAACTGATGAGGTCTATGGACCCCTCCGAAGGGGTTAAACTTATAGTGTAACAGTTGTAAACGCATAGTGGGGCGTGGAAAGATTACTACTTTGCAGTATTTTTTAATTACTTGTTTGCCGTTAATTTGCAATAAATTTGATGCAGCATGAATTTAACTTGCACGACAAGTTAGCTGCAAGTTCAAAGTGTGGTGACTTTGGCGTTTGCCTTATCTTGCTGCAGTCTTGTTATGAACTTTCAGTGTTGTCATGCTGAGCTTGCTGCAACTTTGCAGGTTTTCAAAGCAAGACTGCTACAAATTTGTTGAAAATTAAAAATGCTATCTGGGGTGAACGCATCGTTGTGAATGCAATATGATAAATGTCCCTCATTTTTAACCCATAGCTTAAACTATATTTTGAATAAAATGTTTATTTGTTTACACTGGAGTGTTTTCCTTTTTAATACTTACATTTCATTACACAATGGAAAAAATGACTGACACTGAATTAAACTTTTGCACATGTTATTAACTATGGGGTAATTGGTACTACTTAGTTATCCAGTCGACCCATTTCGGCAAATTATATAAATTGCCAAACCACTCGCCAAATTATATAAACTGACATAATTTTTATTTTAAATAACGAAAGAACAAATAAATTCGTATAACATTAATGAAAATACAAATAAAACGTCGAAATAAAAATCACTTGATGACGTTAACACGTGTAACTTGCTTAAAGTCAAGTGAATGTGACATTTACGATCAACCATTATTGGCATTTAATCTTATAGTTTGGCTATAGATTTTTGGTGGACAGGATAACTAAGTAGTACTGGGTAATTTTCCATAATCGGGATCCAGTCGACTTAGCATATTTTTTCTGCAGTTTCATTTTTTAGGGAGGTAATGGAGGGTAATGGGGTACTGTTTCTATAAAATGTCTTAAACATTTTTTTAACTCTCCTTCCTAGATCTGCATTCCAGAGTTTCATGCATTTCACAGGTTTAATTTTTTGTAATTTACAAAAATAGCTATAATACTAAAACTGCTACTTTTCTATATATCCATTTTAGTAATACATTCTTGCAGACATTGCTCATACTTTGGTTAATCTTCTGCAATCGGATCGAACGTCAGTTGGGGTATTTCAATTGGTGTTGTTGTTTTGCGCAACATAATGTGTTTTTATTGGCAGTATATCAATCTAAGTGCGATTTAAACATCGTTATCACCGACATTGCTCATGATGGACGCATACCATTCCCTTTTGGCTATATTATAAACGATTAACCCCATTTACCGCCAATCGTTGAGGTTGATTCCGATTATGGAAAATTAAGGGAAAATAACTCAACATTAAACTTCTCATATTTAATCTCTGTTTTGCAATACACAATATTCATGCACAAAGTGGAGACTGCAATATTAAGTAGCAGGAGACACCTAAGGATTTTCTTGATGTCGCACGAAGCCCCGTAATAGTAATTGTGGGGGCTACTATAACAAGGAAGTACCGCGGACTGCAGTAATTTTCATCACCAAATTTGAACTGTAAAATCGCAACAATATTTATATCGTACTGATATTTGGTATTACTTGATTATCCCGTCGACCCAAAAACTATCGCCAAACTATAAGTTTAAATGCCAATAACTGATGTTCGCAAAATGGAGCCACTTGGCATTAAACACTTTACACGTGTCTGTTACCTCATCAAGTGATTTTTAATTCGACTTTTTATTTTTATTTTTATTAATGTTTTACTAATTTATTTTTTCTTTCGTTATTTAAAGTAAAAACTATGTCATTTGCATAATTTGGTAAAACTGGTTGACGGGATAATCAAGTAGTACCCAATATTTATACCGTAATGATATTTGGTTATTCAAATTAGCGTTAGTTTAGTAGCGCCTAAATCGCGCCCCTCACGTCACAACGGCTCTTATCTCAAATGCACCCGAGAAATTCCCTGGCACTTCGCCCTGTCTCATACGATGTCATTATAGTTTATTTTAGTGTTGCATATTCAGACTTTATAGTTTTTACAAATAAAAAATGAGAAAAAGACTTACAAATATCATTCATGCACATGTTAAATGAAATTGATTTACGCTGATACGTTCGTTAGCGATTGCGACGTGCACGAATTTCGTTCGTTTGTGATCGCGGCCTTCGCGAATTTAGTATGTCTTTGAGACTGCTGCATCCAGTGATTTTTTTTCTTTTTATGAGTGATATGGGCGTGAACGAATTTCGTTCGTTTGTGATTGCGGCTTTCGCGAATTTAGTGCGTTTTCGAGACTGCTATACGACGAGGTTGCTGCATCCAGTGATGTGTTTTTTTTTTTTTCGGTTATCGTGAGCACTATGCGCTCATACGTTCGTTATTGATTGCGGCGTTAACGAATTTCGTTCGTTCGCGATCGTGGTTTTCGCAAATTACTGCGTTTTAGAGACTGCTGCACGACGATGTTGCTGTACCCAGTGATGTTTTTTTTCGGTTTTCATGAGCGCTATGCGCCCATTCGTTCGTAACTGATTACGACGTTAACGAATTTCGTTCGTTCGTGATCGTGGCTTTCGCGAATTACTTCGTTTTAGAGACTGCTGCACGACGAGGTTGCTGCACCCAGTGATGTTTCTTTTCGGTTTTCATGGGTGCTATACGCTCATACGTTCGTAACTGCTTGCGGCGTTAACGAATTTCGTCCATTTGTGATTCCGGCTTTCGCGAATTTAGTGCGTTTTCGAGACTGCTACACGACGAGGTTGCTGCATCCAGTGATGTTTTTATTTTCGGTTTTCATGAACGCTACGCGCTCATACGCTCGTTATTGGTTGCAGCGTTAACGAATTTCGTTCGTTCGTGATCGCGGCTCTCGCGAATTACTGCGTTTTTGAGACTGCTGCACGACGAGGTTGCTGCACCCAGTTATCTGTTTTAGTTTTCATGAACGCTATGCGCTCATACGTTCATCACAAAAAAAAGAAAACAAAAAACAAAAAAAAAAAATTATAGTTGGCATAATTATATCAAAACGACTGTTATTATAAAATCACAAATCTATAATAATAACTACTAAAATAACAATAATAACAAAAGATTGCTTGGTTGCATGCATTTAAAATATCGAATAGGGGAAACCAACTGAACAAGAAACCATATTTTCCCTTTAAATAGGGATTTTCTCGGCAGCTTAGGGAACTTCTAGGGTGCATTTGTGATAAGAGCCGTTGTGAGGGGCGCGATTTAGACGCTAGTGTAAAAGTGTTTTAAGGCATTTTTCGCTAACTCTCCATATGTTATTAATTGCTTAATACTCATAAAATATGTAATATGAACTTTTGAAAAGTTCGCTGTTTTACTTAAAAGGCGACTAAAATAATAAAAGAGATGTTACAAGTTAAAAATATACATTTTATTTAAAAACTTCTTAGTACTTTCGGGTTTTCCCCAACCCTTCATCAGAGAATATTATAATAACTAATTGCTGTTTATTTATACAAACACATCATTTCATTTTGAAAATGAAAGAGCCAATAATTATTAGAGTTGAAAGTAGAAGTAGCAGTTTCTTGGATTGAGCTTAATTAGAGAAAATATATATTATTATTAACCGCAGTTCCATTTATTTTACTACTTCCATCTTTAATAGTTCTCTCGTTCTAGTTTAATTTAATGGTTCTCTCATTTTCGAAATGAAGTGACGTGCTTGTATAAATAAACAGCGATTAGTTATCATAATACTCTCTGATGAAGGGCTTGGGAAAGAATGAAAGTACTAAGAAGTTTTTAAATAAAATGTATATTTTTAACTTGTAACATCTCTTTTATTATTTTAATCGCCCTTTAAGTAAAACATTGGACTTTTCAATAGTTCATGTTACATATTTTATGTTTGAATGAAGGTGAAATAGTGCGTTTCGTCTTGTGATTTTATTTGCTTAATACTCTTTGACTAGTACAACTGTATACAAGTTAAAACAACAATGGATTTAATGACACGCCCATAAAGGCTAGCCAAAATGGGACAAATGGCTGTGAAACTGCAGCATTTTAAGGGGTCAGGTACCTTTTGAACCAATAAAGTACATGGAAAAGTGACCTCTGTAACAATTGCAGTCAGTCTTTAACTAATTAACTTTTAATTATAAAATTGAAAGCACGTGTTAGGAACGATTTATTTTATCAATTAAAGTTGTTAGAAAATGTATACACATAAATAGTTTTTTTTTTAATTTATTTTTAAAGATAACACAATTTTTACAAAAGAATTATTCTTGCATGCATTGCGCGCATGATTTTCCCCATTTGAATGGCTGAAACAAGCCAAGTTTTTTTTTTAAATGAGTACAGATATAAAGTATTTTCAAAATGACCTGCAATAAAAAAAAATAAAACTTGTAGATGGCGAGATTTTTTTTTTTTTTTTTTTTTTTTTAAGTAATTAAAAATATTGAGTTTTTTTTTTTAACAAAAGTATTCGTGAATTCTAAACTTCTTACTTAAGGAACAAATGATAGGTCATTTTGTGCTTCTGTCCGTTTAATACATCCACCAAAAATTTCGTGAAATTCTAGGTAACCGTTTTTGAGAAATCGTGCGCGCAATGATCAAAATCGCTGTTTTGAGAAAATTGGCTTTAAAGATTGAATCACCCGTTGATCAAATAGCAAAAACTCAAAGTGTTTTAGACATAACTTCTTTTCTAATGCGAATTTTTGTATGGGGTTTGCTTTTAAATGTTCCTAAAGAATCATATTTAATTATAAGCTATTTAAAAAAAAAAAAATCGATTTTTGGACGCATCAAAGGTTACCTGACCTCTTAAAGGTTAAAAAGGAGAAAATAAACAAAAAGTGAAGTGTATAATATTTAAATATATATATACACATTTTAATAAATTAATAGTTTAATATTAGTTAATTTACGATTCTACGTTCGGAAATTAATTTAGAAATCTTAAAAAGATAGTCTAAATATATATATTTTTTTTTATTTCCTGCGCTATCTTAAGCTAATTCCTAAACGTGTAAGTTTTAGAGATATACACTGCAAAAATAAGACAAATGTTTTTTAATCTACGAAAAAAAAAAAAAAAAAAAAAAAAAAAAAAAAAAAAAAAAATTAACAGAACTGAGAACGAAAATATAGAATAATCTCTTCTGAGTTGCCCACGATCCCGAAAAACGTTTTTAGGTACGTTCGTAATTTCATAAGTACGTAGCACCTACAGTCGTCTTTCGGTCCGTCTGTCTGTCCGTCCGTCCGTCTATAACAGAGCAAAAACTACCCAACCGAATGGTCTGAAATTTTAAATATATAATTGTTGAAAAATTGTGTCGAGTCCTTTCAAATTTTATGAAAATCGGATGTATAGTTTAATATGACAGGGACAGTCAAAAGTTTTCCGTTACATGACGGCCAATGCGAAAAATCATTTCAAGTGCATTTTATTGATATTACACTGATAGGATTTTGAATCCCATTAAATAGGCGTGAGTACAATAATGTAAATTGGGGCTTACCCTTTTTCATGACACTTATCCATTCATGGCAAATCCACTTTTTACGTTTTATCCAAATTGTATCCATTTACGCCCTGAAAGGCTCAATTGCAAATAATGTTTTGTTTCGTCTAATTAATCTGTAAATAAATTGTTCTTTAATTTTAACTAAATAAGTTAGTATTTAATTATTACCCTTCTCACATTTCAGAATTCGTAACATCCAAGAGTAAAAGAATAATATTAATTTTAATGTTAACCCTGATACTGTTAATGTATCCTATTTATCTGTAAAACAGGTTTGTTGAACCCGAAAGTGTTCCCGTAAGGATGGATTCTATCCGAAAAACATATATTCCGCGATAAGAAAATTCTTTAATACACCCTAAACACTACTCGGAAACGTTTCCGAAAATCGGAGGCAGCGAAAAAAACTTCGCTTTTGTTAAATGCTTCTTCGAATCTGGAAGCCGCGCGGGTTTTTGCGGTTTCTAAAGATAAAGAAAGGGCTTCGGTGTCGCGGTTAACTCAGATGAAGTTATTGTATATATTTTCGTTCGTGGTTATATTACATTCTCCTAGATTAAGAAATATTTACCTTTTGTACGGTGTATTTCCTGCTGCAAAAATGCTTCCTATGTTGCTTTTCGTCCTATGAAAAGCCATTTACGTCAAAATCAAGAAAGAAAAATCCGTCAGATTAAGTTAAATAATGCTATAACAAATTATATAATATCTTTATTAAGACTGACGAACGTTTTATCGCACAAACGGCGACCTTTTCAAAATCATTCATGATAGAAAAATAACATTCTTTTAATAATAATAATAATAATAATAATAATAAAATTTTATTAATATTTTTGTATTAATATATTTTTCTTTCATGAATGATTTTGAAAATGTCGCCGTTTGTGCAATGAAACGTTCGTCAATCTTAATAAAGATATTTTATCACTTTTTATAGCATTATTTAACTTAATCTGTTTATAAGTGATTATTATACATGTTGTTATAGAAAAATCCTTCGTCAAGCACGTTATGAACACTTTTCAACACATTCAGAAGACTGTAACGAAATTTCAAAGTTTAACACGTTAAGCGCCACGTCAGTCACTGATGACTGACACTGAACTTTCTGTTTAGAACGCATCATTTACCGATGAATGACGGTCTAAAATATGATATAAAACTAAAAACATTTATAACGATTTTACGTTATATGGTGATTCGAAAGTGTGGATTAACTTCGATGTCATAGTAGATGAATAATCAATCTGGATATTAGAAGGTAGTTGCAGTCATCGAGTGGAAGGCCAGATAACACATTTCAATTCGAATAACAATCCAGTGTAGGTTTCTCCGGAATAATCGAGACAATGCGTAATTTAAACTCAGGCTTTTATTGAAAGAACTTTCGGCGTTGCAGTTTCCACCGATTCAAATTTAAATCAATCCATCGCTACGTACTATTTAAGCATGGATAAGCAATTATAGATAATAGAAAATACTAGACGGCGACCAGGGGAAGTTATCAAAATGGAAATACGACAAATTCTGCTGAAACTCAGCGAGTATCAACTTTCTGTTCCTCACGTGCAAGGATACATATATGACGTAGGTCGCGCTCTCAACCAATGAATAATTAAGAATGTCACGTCATATAAAGAGTGCGAACAGAGCTAGCGGATGAATTTGGAGGAAAAAAGGATAACATCAGAAATGCGGGGGAAAGTGAAAATGGAAGCTAAAAGAATATTCTAATGAAAGAAAAAAGCGCGGGAATGGATCATTTAATTTAAGAATACTAAAAGCGTAATATTTAAGCGATTAAGACAAGTGAGACATTAAATTAAAGGAATTAAACAGAGTTAACGATAGAGATTAATTAAGGATAAGGATTTAGTGAATATAAAGTAGTAATTTAGAATAAGATAAGGAAATCGCGGAATTAGATCTAATAATGTAACATATATATATTGCTTTAAGTAATTACTGAAAATTTATTTAAATTTTACTTCCTTTTTATTTATTACAGGATTATACTTTCTTAAAAATTACTTAAAACATTGCAAATTTTTCAGCTTCAGTGTCAGTCACCATGGTACTCAACGTGTTAATAAGGTGAAACATGATGTCTAATAGACCAGGACGAGGCTGCACAGACCGTCACTTCATCGAGGTGACTGCTGAAATTCTAGGATTAGACAGAACTCGATTAGCCTATTAAAATGCAACGGGTCTGTCAAGTCCTATCTTAGTGCAAAGCACCTGAAAACCCGATTTGAGTGGTTGACTCGTACGTTTACCACTGTGCTTTTCTGCATCCAAAGGTATAAAAACATGGAGGACTGGGTGCAGGAAAACACAATGGTAAAACTACGAGTCAACCGCTAAAATCATGTTTTTAGGTGTTTTCCATCAAGATAGGACTAGGCAGACCGATTGCGTTTTAATATGCGAGTCGATTTTGTAACTAATTCTGGAATTTCAGCCGTGAACTCGATGAGGGGATTGTCCGTGCTGCCGCATCCCGGTCTATAAGGAAAGGGCATGTTTACAAACAAACACTTCCGTCAACCAATCTACCAACAACATTTTTGTCATAACGATCCTTGCAGGAATAGTCTTGGCGACGTAAGCCAATCATATTACAGACCTGTTAAACGTAGACCCATCAAATTGTCCTAGCTCATGTGTACAGGTAGGAGTCATAAAGAATGGACAGGTTTTTCTTGCTGATCCACAGTTATTCGATCAACAGTGACGTCAGTTGCCCTTTCCTTATAAAGTGAAAGATGGGTACAGATGTCATATTCGCCCCATATTGGCGCGATTTTTTTCTGTCGCCAATATCATATAGGCAACAGGTATTTAACTTGCGCCAAAGTGTCGTTATTTTGCTTGATGTGGTAACCCGGATTATGTTGTTTATGCTGTTGATGTTTTCGCCAAATTGTCAACCGAAAAAAATCGCGCCAATATGGGGCGAATATGACATTTGTACCGAAAGATGATGTCTAAATTAACAATTTAGAAAACGCATTACACATTTAAAAAACACATTTATAGCAATTAACCTCTATAATCGAAAACATAATTGAACTCTTTATGCAGCCCTGTATAGGATTATAGATTTGTATAGATACTAATTGTTCTAGTAAGCTAAAATTGAAACTCATAACATAGTTAAAAACCCCCCTTAACCCATTTCCATCCGTATGCTGAAATGTATTCGAATTCTTCTGTGCAGCCCTGTATACGATATGTAGAATTCATACACACCAAGTAATATTAGAAAAATTAGATAAATTCCAAGACGCATACCACAACTAAAAATGCACTTCCAGAAATGAATGCTCATAGACAGTGTTGTAACGGAAGTTTTTGTGTGACCCTGTACATGAACTATTTGTGATAGGCACACAATACTGTTTAGTGACCCTCTGGTATAGCACTTAAGTGATATATATTAATTTCAATATGTTTGAAATGGTGTAACATCATTAAATACACCGCAAATGATTTTCCCTATAGAGCAGTTTACATCACGTGACTTTTATCGGAGAACAATGAAAAAAGCTGTAGGGCACACAGATAGTAATAGCTGTCCTACAGCAGCAGCAAAAACCTGTTCGTGACGTCACCTTGCACAGCTCTGTAGACCGCACTATAACAGTATTCTTTTGAGCATCCCTGTAAAGGAACTATAAATCCTAAACACTTCAATTTCAATATCGAACATGCTAGGGTACACTTCAATGACATATATCAATTAAATGGTAATATCTCTCTATTTACTTGAGTTTGAGCACGGACAGACAAACCGAAATTCATCAACTCTTTTCCACTATGTTGGAAAGTGTTGAAAAGGTTTTTTACTTTTTATTACATTTTTTAAATTTTTACACGAACCTTGGATCCCATAAGTTATATTTAGAAAAAACTTTCTCCTATCTCTAGCCAGTAAAATCCTAAAAATTTCATTTTTGTACTATCAAAACTTAGAGTTATGATGCCTTTAATGTTATGGGTTTTCAGTTTTTTTCCCCCTTAAAGGCGAAAAAACGCAATTTTATTATCATGACTCGGTAAGTTTGGTTCCTGAAAGAATATAATTTTTGCTTTTTCATGCTTGTTAGTGCATGCAGAAAGTTGTTCGATACTTTTCCAGTTATACGGGCCTTGGCGAGCTAGAGATAATGGGCGAGGAGAGAAAAGGAAATTTTTATACCTATTTTCTGGCAACCTTATTCAAGGTCTTGTATACACAAGCAATTTTTTCAATATTTATACAATTTCCTTCATATAAACAAGCCATTTGTCCACTTTTACATGCTAGCAGAAATAAATTGTACATAAAAAAAAACAACATCATTAATGATAACATATGAAAATAAGCATAAAAGTTCATTAGGCTTGTTCTCATAGCTGTTTACATTATTTCTCTTACTTTCTGAAACCCAAATTGTTGTAAACTTTTTTTTTAAAATGCCAAGGCCCCCTGCGCTCGTCAGTGAGTTCTTTTAAACATTTTCATTAATCGAATTCGGTTTTCGACTCGCATGATTTAAAATTGAAAAGTTTACGGATAAACAGTTAAAAGTGTCATGCAATTTTTGATAGGGTCGCACTGCTCGTTACGTCATAATGTTCTATACAGCAATATTTGTGTGATCATTGTTAAACGACCCAAATACAATAATGAAAAACCATCAAATTCGACTATCATTTCAATTCAATTTCTCTCTTGCCTTACAGATTGTTGAAGTGTATCTGAAGATGGAAGCGGCACTCTCTTTCGGCTCCTTCTTCTCCCGCCGTCATTGGGATGAAGTAAGTATGGGGGTAAGTGTTGACGATTGGTGCCCTAATGAAAAATTCTATTTAGGGAAAGCCGTGTCGTGGAGTGCTTACGATGGCATGGGGCTCGTTCCAGTTCCAGAAGCAACCTGGGAAGAAGATCTGCCTCCTCCCCCCATGCCATCAAAGAAGGTAAAATGGTGGCAGAGAGTTTTGACTTTCTGCTGCTGCGGTTACGAAGCTGACGATTAAATGTAAAGTAAAATTTAAGAAATCGCGTTTCTGGATTTTTTTTTTTTTAATTTAATGTATCTAGCAATATATTTTTAATAGTTTAATTCGGCGACATTTTTGCATTAAGTATTCAAATTATCATATTTTATTCATATTTACAATTTTTGGAAAAAGATATATGCACCAGTCCACAAACAGTTAACTTTTATCTGATCAGCATTTTAGACCATTACATCTTACTGAAAACTGAATCTTATTTTTAAATATTTTAATGCAATTATGCAAATGTAATAGTTTAAATTAGTCCTTGGTTAGTTTAGATAGTGAGATTGTTTTTCTAAAAACCATTAAGCTGTTCGCTTAAAATATATTCAAAAGTAATGGCTTCTAAACTTCTTTTTTTTTTTTAAGTAATAGAATAATAACTTTTCTTTGTGATTCACTCGTATTATTACTTTCGTTTTTTTTTTTTTAAGAAATGATTTAGCTTCACATAATTTAAGATATTTAAAAGCCAAGTTGATACTTTTCGGTTATAGGGATGTCATTTTTCACCTTCTACCAAATTTTGTAAAGCGAAAATTTTTTGCACATAGTCAAGCGTGGTAATCAACTTATTTCTAGGTATTTCTTTTTTATGAGGGCCTTGACGATTTTTAAATAGTATTAGCGCATTTTGGGCATAAGAAGGTTCGATGTGTTGCCAAATAACTTAAAAAGCTATGAAAAAAAAAAACCCAGTAAATGATAGAGTATTATGTTTGTTTAGGTGTGTTTTAAATAACTTGTTCCTGATTTTCTATATATCAGACAAGTTTCTTATTTTTTTTTTAATTTTATTAGATATACTGTTTCTGAGTATACATATTAAATAAATTATCTCAATTTTGAAAAATTACTGTGCATGTGGAACAGTTAATAGATTGCCCGATTTCTTACGCCAAAGTCATTTTCTTTATCTCGCCAAGGTCTCTACAAAAAAGAAAGTACCTATTTCTCTGTACGACTTAGTATGTTATAACCTTATTCTTCTTTCGAGAATTTCAAATATTTTATTTATTTATTTTTAATTTTTGTACAGATTTTGCATTGAATAAAGCTCTATTTTTTTTTTTTTCAATTTTATACGTCCATAGGCGTATCTTTCTCAATAACTAGTTAGATTTGTACCAGCATTTGTAATTGGTGTCTCTATAATCGAAAAGTACCGTTATCTTATAGGCATGTTTATTTGATCGTTTGCAAAGAAAAGGACAAGTTAATACTTTTTTATTTAAATTTAATGATACAAATATTGTTTTATATAAATGCTGTTGGTAGATCTGAGTGTATTTTTGTAAAAATACTTTTCTTACATTTAAAGTCACCTTCGTAGCCCATGCTATTTTATACATCTTATATTTATTTGTTTAATATTATATTTATGTATTATGTATTTTTATTATTATATTGATGTATTATTTATGTATTTCATTATTTACTGCGGCATTTCATTATGTATATATTAAAATTTTCTATCCAGTGTATAAAATATTACAAACATAAATGATTTTATTCGGCAATTTCTACTTCTGTAAATTATATATTTTATACGTATGTAGTTTTTAAAATACAACATTTCTTATTTGGCCTGTTTAAATCTAAATTTACCATCCATAAAAATAGAACAAACTAATAATGCTCAAATATTAAAAACAACACTTATTAATTAAAATATAGAAAAACAAAACAAATAAAAAACATAAAAATAAAATGAAAACAAATAAAAAATCCCATAAAAATAAAAGCAAAACACAAATAAAAAAGCAAAAGTACACATAAAAATAAAATGAAAACAAATAAAACCCCCCATAAAAATAAAAACAAAACACATAAAAACAAAACAAAACACAAATAAAAAAAAACAAAAATACACATAAAAAAACCAAAAAAATGTTAAACACTAAACTAAATAAAAAAACAGCAGTGGTTAGGTAGTCTAAAACTTCAGATAAATATTTGAGATTTCCTTATGGTAGGCATCCGATAACATAAAGCTCCCCATTCCTCTTTAATCCACGTTAGGAACGAATGTGATAGGTGTAGGTTTCCGAGGCACAGCGCAATCTTCTGGTCGTTTTCTCTGGTTCTCCCATTCTCTGTTAACATCTTATAGCCCATTGACATCGGGCTTAACAACATTGATCTTTTCTTCTGGCATCACTGGCTCTTTCAGCATTTTCACCACCATAGCCCATTGCCATCGGGCTTTATACCATCTCTCTGGTTATTGCATCACTGGATCTTTCTGCATTTTTACCATCACAGCCCACTGTCATCGGGCTTTAAAAGTATCTGTCTTCCTTCCTTTTTGGCATTCCTCGAATGCAGTTTTTCTTAAGGGGCGGAGGGTCAGTCGATTTCCCATAGTTCACTTGTATTTGTGAGAAATCGATTCTCTTAACCATTATTTACAAATTAAAGTAATTGGGATTTTATTGGGGAAATGAAAAAGCTATATTTAGCGCCGCGCGCGTATAAAAAGCAGAGCTGGACAATTCATCAACCTTTTCTTTCTTTTTATTATTTCAAACGAGTTTTTAAAGATCAACTTCGGTTTCAGCTCTAATTAACAGTTAGTTAAGATTAAGGCTAATGTCAGACGAACGTCTTTTTGCACGCTTTTTTCTCTTTTACACACATCTCTACACATGGTAGCGAAGGTGTAGGGATGTGCGTAAAAGAGAAAAAAAACATGAAAAAAGACGTTCGTTTGGCATTAGCCCAGTGTTGCTAGATTGGGGACTTTTTTAATTCAGATTATTTGACTGTCACCACTTTTTAAAATAGTACAATTCGCATTATTTTTAGAATTTTTAGTCTATTTTTAAATAGGCCGAATATTTCTATTTCAGAAAAGCGGTGAAAATCAACAATCTGGGGACAAAAAAGTCCCCAATTTGGCAACACTGCATTAGCCCCAGAGATAGAAACTGACTGTTATGTACGGGCGGTCCTCTGAAGTTAAATTTTATTAAATTAATTGCACTTTTGAATTTGCATTGCAGCCATTGACAAAAAAAGTCGCTTTTTAGTGGCAGAAATAAAAAATAGTTTAACGAACAAAAGCAAAAAGACGATTAGGCTATATTAGTAAAGTTCAGAGAGTATTTTATATCAATGGAACATTAAATTGTACAACAGTGTTTGATACATTTTAAGGATAGTTGTTACATTGTATAATATTTGTCCTGAATTTGAAGTGACCTTTTTGTTAACCACTTAAATATTTTGCTCGAACAGAGTTCGGGCAAGAAAAGTTAGATTACTTCGTTACTAAAAGCTTTTCCACACCACTAATTTTACCTGAAATCTTCGGTTCATTAAATGGCAGACTTTTGTTGATTATTTAAGGAAAATATTTTTGTACTTAAAATGTGGTGTTGGCTCCCACTTTTTAGTTTATGGTGTCAAAAAAATATGACAGTTAAGTGGTTAAGAAGCAATCAGATATTAACAATGTTTCAAAGAATCAATTGTCCATCTCTGCTGTAGGGGGGAGGGGGCCTCATCGACGAGACTCCACCTTGACGTGGTGATGAGGCTTAAGAATGCCGCTTCAATGCCATCCGTGTGTCTATTGCAGAAATTTTAAATGCCAATAACAATAAAAATAATTTATTACTTTCCTATATTTCTCTTATTAAGGAGATCTTTAAATTGTGTTGAATAATGAGTGTTTCTTTCTCTTTATTGAATATAGATGCAAAAAGTCGGAATGTCGCTTGTAATGGAAAACTATATTAGCGACTAAATGTACTTTTATATTGACAAATGCGATTTAATGTATTTTGGCGATTGGTAGAAAGTTAATTCACACAAAATAAACAGTCACTGAATTGTACAATTCAGGCGATTTGTTTCAATGAAGTGGCATGGAAATGAAGTGGCATTCGAACTAAGAGAGTCTCAAATAACAAATTTTTATTTTTATTTTAAATATTCTTGCTATCATGCATTTTATAAAGCACCAGATATTAGGCGGGTACCCCGAGTCAAACGAGAACACTCCCCACCTAGCGAAACTAAAAGTTCTTTTTATTAACTCTTCAATTCCCACACAGATCTACCGAAGCAATTTTCATTTTTTAAACTATTTTTAGTTATTTAGTCTCCAAATAAGATAAAATATGTAACTTTAACGTGTCTTGTACAACCACATACTGCAGGAAGCATTGTGTAGTGGAGCAACACTTTTTTGGCGATTTTCATGCGCAAGATTTTTAAAACTATTCCGCTAACTTTAAATCGCAAAGAAACGTCAGTAGTCACCTTTTACAAGTCATGGTAAACACAAAATTTAGCCAAAGTTGATGTGTCGCAAATGAAAAGGCACGAGAAAACTTGGAATGTATTAAAAAGCATCTGGTTATAAAAGCAAGTGTTTATTAGATATCGACACCTCCATTAGCTTCCCAAACACCTAACAGATAAACCTGAATTTGTCTGTGGTGAATCTATATTAATATTATAAAAAGGTAACGTTTTTGTGTTTGTTTCTAGGGATAATTTTTGGAACTACCAAACCGATTTAAAACATAATGGTGGCAAATGCTGGTGATCATCCCTACTCCAACATAGGCTATATTTTATGTCGGTAACCTGCACAGGCTATTTTTGTGGCCATAGGTTATTATTTATATACCAAAATGGGCTATATTCTATGTCCGCTCTTGAAACCCAAAAGGGAGGCAGGACACATAAACTTTCTAAAATGGAGATTTCTGTAAAATTACGGTGGCTAGATATTTGAAAATTGATGTAATGGTTATCTTTTAAGATGTAAATGTTTTCTACGAATGGTTTCTAAAAAGTTCGAAATTCAAAAGTGAAATGAGTTAGAAATGCTTTCTAAAAACTTTCTAAAGTACGATTTATTTGGAACTTTTAGGTCTAGAAACTTAAAATTTGGCATGACTGTTACTTTATAGATATAAATGCTCGCCCAGAATAGTTTTTTGTAATTCAAAATTTAAAAGGTGTAGCAGCAAACAAAATTCTAAAATTGCAATGTATGTGATATAGTTGGAATATCGCATGGTGGTTAATTTAAGATGTAAATGCTTGCAAAGAAAAAAAAAAATGGTTTCTGAAAAATTCGAAATTTAAAAAATTGAAATGAGAAGAAAACGTTTTAAGTTATAATTTGTTTAGAACTAGTGGGGCAAGAAACTTGAAATTTGGCATGGCTCTTTCTTTAGAAACTTAAATGCTCGTCCATAACAGTTTTCTTTCAAGAAAAAGCGTTCTAAAATTGTGATTTATGTGATACAATTGGTATGGAACAGGCATGCCAAACTCATTTACTACTGCGGTCTAAGCATTATATACAATCCGCGGGCCACATAAAAAGTAGATAATATTATTACCATTGCGCAGAATAAAATTTGTTTTTACAAAACACAGCCATGTTAAAGAAATATCTCCGCAAAGTTCCAAAGTTATTATTAAACAGTTTATTTTATTTTATTTTTGGAAATAAAACTAAAAATTGCTTTTTATCAACGAAATTTATAAAATTTATTGAATTTTTTAAATTGTATATCTTTTAAAAATTGGTTATACACGCTGGTTTGTTAATCTTGATCTAGAAAAGACACAACTGCCTACTCTATATTTTCTTAAGGTAAAAAATAATAATAAAGTCAAATTCTGAACCAGAAAATTTATTTAATAAAATGCGTTTATTATCTATCCGCTAATTGATTTAATCTATTAAAAACATTTTATGGTTGAAATTATATTTATTTGACTTAAAAAATAACAAAAGATTGGCAGCTACGCAAAGAGGTCGTATAAAAGTGCGCTACTGAACATATTTAAAATATGCCTAATTGACCATTATACATTAAACAAGTTGGAAATTGCTCGTCAAACGTGGCAAATGAGGTGCGTTCGTACTATAACTAGTTTTATAATTATTTGCACCCCATATTGTACTAAATGTATAATTTTTTGCACTTCATAAGGTGCATAGTCTGTAACATCATTAAAATGCACTTCCAATAATTTTTTCCCCATTCCCCGTAATGTAACGGAACACTTTTGATTGTCCCTGTAATTAAACTATGCATCCGATTTTCATAAAATTTGAAATGGGTCGACAAAACTTTGCAACAGTTATATATTTAAAATTTCAGACCATTCGGAAGGCTGTAACATCATTAAAATGCACTTGCAATAATTTTTTCCATTGGCCGTAATGTAAAGAAAAACTTTTGACTGTCCCTGTAATTAAACTATACATCCGATTTTCATAAAATTTGAAATGGCTCAACAAAACTTTGCAACAGTTATATATTTAAAATTTCAGACCATTCGGAAGGCTGTAACATCATTAAAATGCACTTGCAATAACTTTTCCCATTGGCCGTAATGTAAAGAAAAACTTTTGACTGTCCCTGTAATTAAACTATACATCCGACTTTCATAAAATTTGAAATGGCTCGACAAAACTTTGCAACAGTTATATATTTAAAATTTCAGACTATTCGGAAGGCTGTAACATCATTAAAACGCACTTGCAATAATTTTTCCCATTGGCCGTAATGTAGAGAAAAACTTTTGACTGTCCCTGTAATTAAACTATACATCCGATTTTCATAAAATTTGAAATGGCACGACAAAATTTTACAACAATTATATATTTAAAATTTCAGACCATTCGGAAGGCTGTAACATCATTAAAATGCACTTGCAATGATTTTTCCCATTGGCCGTAATGTAAAGAAAAACTTTTGACTGTTCCTGTAATTGAGCTATACATCCGATTTTCATAAAATTTGAAATGGCTCGACAAAACTTTTCAACAGTTATATATTTAAAATTTCAGACCATTCGGTTGGGTAGTTTTTGCTCTGTTACATGCGGACAGACAGACAGACAGACGGACTGAACGACGACTATAGGTGCTACTTATTTATATAATTACGAACGCACCTAAAAATGGGTTGATTGTTGAATAATTACAGAGACTTGGAACCCTCATGTCCATATAGTTTCGCTCTAATATGGAAATGCACTGAAATTTTATTAAATCCAGTAATGAATTCCGATCAATATTTTCAACATCAGATGTGAAGTAAACAGATTATACTGATTTCCATATTTCTTGAAATTAAATATACCTTCTTTTGAATTCATATTTTAATATATTTTCAGAATAATCTAAAGAATTGCACTCCGATGATTTTTGTATGATGCCCGACATATTTAAAATTAAATATCTTTTCTTTCTGATGAAATAGGAAAACGGTAATACTATCAAATATTAAGATAGCATTATGAAATTTTTTTTAAAGTTTACTCATTTGCTATGCAATTTCAAATGAAAACTCCAAGTATTTTGCCTGTTGGTTGCATTAATAATAATTCAAATTCACAGTTAGTTGATTTAAAATGAAAATTGTAACCTTGTTTAACAATTCGAAATTAATAGTTAAAGCTTTATAATGAAAACCCGTAAAGTATCTGTGTAAGAAGGTAGATTTGTTTATCTTCACTACCCGTTAATAAAATAGTCCAATCTTGGACGCCAGATTCAGCTTTGTTTATTACATAAAAACGTGAAAACATTTAAAATGCTTCATTAAAACACATTACTACAGTGTAATAAAATATATACAAATGTTTTTAAAAATTAAAAACACTAGATGTTAAAATGATAAAAAAGCTACTCCAAGCGCTTTCGACTAACTTTAAGCCTTTGTCAAGGAGAAGAGAATTGACTGAGAAAACGCTCGATGTTCACTGCTACACATTGACCGAAAACACTCTTCAGGATGTCCGCATGTGGTCGTACCCATTAAACTGAAGGAGGGGGAAGGTAGAGAAAGCTCAATCCTCCGGGACACCAAACTCTCCTGTGAGTTTGGTCTCCCGGAGGATTGAGCTTTCCGGTCTATGTGTAGCAGTGAACATCGAGCGTCGAGCGTTTTCTCAGTCAATTCTCTTCTCCTTGGCAAAGGCTTAAGGTTAGCCGAAAGCGCTTAGAGTAGCTTTTTCATCATTTTAACATCTAGTGTTTTTAATTTTTAAAAACATTTGTATATTTTTATCACACCTATGTAGTAATGTTATGAAGCATTTTAAATGTTTTCATGTTTTTTATATTCACTACCCGTATTTCCATGATATTATCTAGATTAACAATTATAAAGCATGTGCGTACGAATATAAGTTCACAAGCACTATAAGTTTTAAGCACACATCCGGCTTTTATAAATATTTCGAACAATGATACTTATGCTTATAGTATTTTCAAATTTATTTAACTGCTCTAGACATCAATTCTTCAATTTTGTAAATAATGATTTCGACTCGCGGGATATTTAATGTAATAAAGACTATGCTCAGTTTTTCAAAGCAAATATATTTTCTTCAATAGGCTTGGTGAAAATACTTTCTTTTTTTAAGAGACATCAGTTTCGATTCTGGCAGTTTATCTATCCGATGTTTAGCCAGATTTTTGTGAGGTTTTCTTTTTGTACTGTAGCATCTGTTAATTTTACATTCTTTCGAAACTCCAGCAGTGTCGACATATCAAAGATAAAATTTAAGTTTCCCTTTGAATCTTGTAATTGTATTGTAAATCCCCTTTAAAAAATTGGGATGTTCATCTTCAACCATAATGGTAAAGAGCTGTAACATTTTTTTAAAATATAAATCTTGGGATGTATAGCAATAAAATGTGTATTTTCAATAAAACAAAATGAAAGAAACAAAGGTCATACAGGTTTCATTCAATGACACAATTACTAATCTAAGTAATAAAAATAATTAAGGAACTTAAATTCAAAATCCATATCTTCGACTAAAGCCCAACAGACAATCACCTCATCGAGTTTACGGCTTAAATTCCCGAATTAGTTAAATCTTGATTCGCATATTAAAACGCAATCGGTCTGCCAAGTCCTATCTTGGTGGAAAACACCTGAAAACACGATTTTAGTGGTTGACTCGAGGTTTACCATTGTGTTTTCCTGCACCCAAAAGTATGAAAACATGGAGGACTGCGAGCAGGAAAACACAATGGTAAACCTACGAGTTAACGGCTAAAATCCGGTTTTCAAATGTTTTCCACCAAGATAGGACTTGGTAGACCGATTGCGTTTTAATATGCGAATCAAGATTTAACTAATTCGGGAATTTAAGCCGTAAACTCGATGAGGTGATTGTTGTGATACCGCCTCCCGGTCTACCAGTGAAGAACCTGGATGATATATTAGGTGGTTTTGTGTCGGTATAAAAGTGATAAGATGTGTCACGCACAGACTCCCTAAAAGGTATTTAATTTTTATATTTTGATTTTTTTTTTAACTATTTTTAATTTGAGACGAATGTTATTAATCTATTATATATATAAAATCCAAACGGAAATTTCGTTCCGAACGCCTAGATTTCGAGTTCTACTGCATGGATTTTTACGAAACTTATATCGTTAGATAGGTATCGTTTCAGGGACGGTTTGAAGCTATAACATATTATTCTATCTATATTAGTTATAGAATTATGACGCAAAGTTCTGTTATTTTGGACGATAAGGTTTACCATTTTATTTCGAATTTATCGTTGATAAAAAAATTGAAACAGCTATTACACCTCGAAACATAAAAGAAAAAACTGTTAATAATTTTAATTTAATAAAAAAAGAAGGAAGAAAAAAATTCGTTTTAATGAGTGATAATATTAAAAAACGAAAATATTTAATTTAAACTTGAAAGGGGATGTTCGTAATGTTTAAAAAATGACTCAGTTAAAATATTGCAATTGAAATAAGATTTGGCTCTTTATCTTTTGCGTCAGATTAAGAAAAATGCATCTGAAAAATTGATAGGATGATATCAAGGAAGTTTCGATAAGTGCATGCTCAGAAATATTTGAAAAAATTATATAATACTAGGGGGCTCTGCCCCCTGCAAGCTACGCTCGCCAACCCCCGTTCAGACACCGCAGAATCTAAAAACACGCTAATATGATCGGTTTTAAAAATATTATAGAAGATTGACTTTGAAAAAATATGTGCAGATCTCCCTGTAAACGGGTTTCCATTCAAATTCCTTTGATTTCAAAAATTTCAGGCCGAATCAGTTGCTGTTAAGACATCCACAACTTTGTTTTCGTGTTTGATTAAAGATGATCAGTTAAATATTTGAAAAGAAGCTAAAAAAATGAATTAAGTGTACAGAGTCCTTGTCTCCCGGTATTTTAAAACAATTTCTATAACAATAGCCTAAGTCATGTGACTATCATCAACAGTTCCGGGCGAACCACTTCGCTTTTTATATTCCTGGTGCCATTTTGGTACTTTAATGTTAGCCAGGTACAGGTGATAAGTCGCCAAATATTATTCTAGCGTCATCATTTCATCTATATTATAATAGTCCAACTCATGTAACTGACATAAATAAATACACTCTGATCCCTTCGCTTTTCATATGAAAGTTTAGCCCAGATATCATATACGGCCCCATATTGGCGCGATTTTTTCAAACGCTAATTTGGGGGAAAACATCAACAGAATAAACAACAATATCCCGCTTACCAAATCAAGCAAAATAACGATACTATGGCGCCAGTTAAGTACCCGTTGCGTATATGACATTGGCGTCTGAAAAAAATCGCGCCAATATGGGTCCGTATATGACATCGGTGCCGAAAGTTTTCCCTTTTGATTAAAAAATCAAATTTCTTTTTCGAATAAAACTACATAAAAGTTTCAATGGCCGCAAAGAATTCTTGGTACTGTTACGCTAGCCGGGTGCAAATCTCGCCAATAGCTATTTTTCAACTCGCAAGTTAGCATTTTTTTTTTTTTCGAGTGGTTAATTAAGGGGTCTCAGGACTCTTAAAGCTTTAAAAATTTCAAAATTTTAATTTTTTTAGATGTTAAACTCCTATCTTTTCTGAACATTTTGATATAATTGTTTCCTTGAAATTCCTGTTAGAACTGAAGTTATGGCTTTTACATTTATATACGTTCAATAGCTGAAGCGTCGTTTCGGAAACTTTGAAGCCATTTTTCTCCAAATGACGTTTTTGGGCATAACGCGCACGATATCTCAAAAACTTATGAATATTTTTTTCATGAAATTTTCAAAACATATGTTTCATGTTAGTCTGTATAATCTGAACCTAAAATTTCCTTTTTATTGTTCAAAACAATATTTTTTTAGGTGATTATACTGTTGAAATTTTCTTAATTTTGCATTAGCTAAATACAACTTTATATTAAAAATATAAAAAAGCTTTAAATACAAATTTATTTAGGTTCAGGGTAATTATTACAATCTGAAGTATAAGTAGGTACCAAAATTTTCATTCTAGTTGCAACACTTATTTTGTAATCGTGCGCGTAAGCTGTTATGCCGATTTTTTGTTCGAAAAATGTCTAACAGTTTGGAGCACCCTGTAAATGCTAATTCTGCATCTTATAATTTTTAAATATATGAAATGAAAGAACATACTTATATATTTTATTCCAATTAAAATTGTGTCTTAAAATCAAATACATTTTAAGATATTAAATGTTGAAAATGGTCTTTTTTTTTCATTTTTTCCAATTTTAAGAATCCTGAGACCCCTTAAACCATTGCTTTGAAGTTGAAATTAAATGTCATCGTTTGTTACATCATTTAATATTTGGCCAGATGTCATATGCGCACCGGGTTTGGCGTGATTTTTTTAACGAAAATTTGGCGAACGTCGTTTTCGAATACTAGTTACGTATGTATTTTTGGTACTACTTAGTTATCCCGTCGACCAAAAATCTATTACCAAACTATAAGATTAAATGCCAATAATGGTTGATCGTAAATGTCACATTCACTTGACTTTAAGCAAGTTACACGTCTTTACGTCATCAAGTGATTTTTATTTCGACGTTTTATTTGTATATTTATTAATGTTATACTATTTTCTTTGTTCTTTCGTTACTTAAAATAAAAATTATGTCAATTTGTGTAATTTGGCGATTTATATAATTTAGCGAAATGGGTCGACGGAATAACTAAGTAGTACCGTATTTTTTAATTATTTTATATAATTTTTAAAGGAAAATAACCAAAAAAATAATTAACTATAGAACAAAACAATTTATGTAATTTAAAAAAAGGAAATAAAGTAAATAAACATTTATTATTAAATAAACAACAATGGCCGGGTTACCATGTCAATCAAAATAATGCCATTTTGGTGCCAATTAGGTATCCCGGTGCGTATATGACATCTGTGCCTAATATTTTTCTTTTCATTTCCTTTAAAAAAAAAATAAAGAAATGAAAGCCATTTATTTTAAATGTATATATTATATGTGTATATGTTTGTATTAAATAACATGATAATGAAATACAAAATGAATTATGGAGAAAAGTAACATGATACATTTCTTAGCATACATTTAAGGGAGGCCAAACTTCTCGCCAAATTAGTTTAAAATAGTAACCTTTTCTAAAATCTGAAAACAAAATATCTGTTATGATTAAAATTTGAGATGCCATCATTAGAAAAATGTATATAAAATTAGAAAAAAATTAATATTTCGAAAACTAATTCGAATTTAAAAATTCTAATACCAGTTTTAAGATCTGCGGATCAATATTGATTTTTGGTGTTAATTTCATCGCAAAGTATTCCATATTTTAGGAGAAATCGCCGTGAAACATAATCAGTTGTTTAATCAGTCGATTCATACTTCCGTTTCATAAATTCGTTTCATTAGTATTTTATATATACGAGTTGGAACCCGTCGAAATTCGACGAACTAAAATGTTAGAAAGGAACTTCAGATCGAATTTATAATAAACCTACAAAAATAATTACAATAAAAAATTCCTCTAACATTGGTTGTCTCACTCTTAAAACAAATAATATTTTTTCTCTAAAATTACCAAAATATTATTTTCACAAACTTTAACTGCTTAAATTATTGAAAAATTAACCTCTATTAGAATACGTAATCAACATGAATAATTATGATGAATTTATCGATTGAGGCTCTTATGTTTGTTTTTACGGGATGAGAAATCAGTAAAAAGTATTTCGCTTTGTCACATCATAAAATTTCCCCCCATAAAATCTAAACTGTACGTTATTTTCACATTCTCGAGATTTACATACGCACCACTCAAATTCACAATTTGAAAGTATTTTAACGCGCAATAGATTATTAATGAATGTATTTCCAAACTTAAAGTCACTTTTGTCCGATACAACTTTTCATGTGAACTTTAAGTTCCAATCTCAATACCCGCGAAAAAAATATTCAGAAATTTGCCTCTAGTTGTCATATTGGCCATTTAGTATCGGTCAAATATTTAGTTTTATCAAAATAAATGATCGTATTGTTTTAAATATGACATAATTTTTACTCACTGAATCATTTTTCCTAGCGTCTCAAACTCAGTATCAGCGTAATGTAAAAATATTGAAATGCAACTGATTTATGAAGAAAAATGCGTGTTCTTTTTTAATGTCTGACATCATTTTCTGTTCAAAAATTATAAAAAAGTTACTTTTATTTGTAATGTGAAAATGGCATCAATAAGGATATAATCAATAAAAATAATAAACCATGACTATTTTCTCTTTACTTTCAATATAAATGGAGTCTTCAGTTGCCACGATTACAAAATTTGTATTAAAAACTACAAAAAAATTAATATCTCAAAAATAAATTGAGAGACAGCTTTCAAGCAAAGTGCATTTAAAAGAGCATTTTTTTCCTAATAAGACGGTGTTAAAATTCAAAATGTGCGATGTTTAGAAGTTTAACAATTTGCCGTAGATCGATATAAAATTGCAAAACCGAAATTTTATTTCAAATTCCAAAGTGTTGCCATTCGCAAAATGACGTATGCGTTACGCACAGATATGTTTGTCCTTTATAATATAGATAGATAGGGTAGATTCTTCTCATGAGGAATATATAAAATATTTTTCTCGTGACACATAAAGCGCGTTCACAGACCGAAACACGGGTAACTCGGAAAATTGGGGAATGACGTCATACTGGTTTCTCGGTGTAAGGTTGGGTAAAAACGGCGCTGGACGCTTTCGGGTAAAGTTGCGTAATTTTTTTATTTACATTTACAAACATGGCGGCATCTGCACTTTCGACAGTGCAAATAGATTCAATTATCACTTTTTTTTAGATGGGAAACTGTTCCAAAAGTTAATTTTTATGGGGAATACTATCGCAACAAATATGTATCACACACTGTTAAAAATATTGTGAAAAATTACTTCTGTTTTTAAAGGCTATCTATTTTCTGACCAATGAGAGCGCTTTATAGGTGTTTATGTAGCTTTCTCATTGGTCAGAAAATGGACCTTATGCACGCGACCTGAGGTCGAGGCTGAAATTCGTCTGCTGGCGGTATTTACTGGCGCTGTTTAGTATAGCAGTCTATGGAGTGTGAGTTATTAATGCTTGTTTGTTAAAAATACCGCAAAAAAATTCTTTGATGCAGCAGCATATACTTAATATATTGTAATCTAAATTCAAAATGTTGTTCTGTATGCGAGAAAATTCCCTAAGTTTGCAAATTTTCAGTTAAAATGTATGCACTCAACCTGGGTCAAGGCTAAAGTCGTCTGCTAGCGGTGTTTGCGCCTGCGCATACTGGTATTCTGCCGGTGCAGTCACTAGAATAACAGATCATCATACCGCCAGCTCTGGCGTCTGACGTCACCTGAATAGAGTCCATTGATAGCCTTTAAAAACAGAGGTAATCTTTCACGATATTTTTAACAGTGCAGGTTTTGCTAGCCATTTTAGGCTTCCAAGCGTGAACTGATTTGTCATATGCAAAATTTACATTTATCTTCTAACTTATCTAAAAGTTAAACTTAGACCAGATATGTTTTTATTATTATTTTTGTAATATGAAAAAACAGTAACAATGTGCGATAAAACTGATCAAAACAGTGCTATTCCGATTAACAGTCACAGTTAAGCTATAAAATGGTAAACAAATCAGATTTCCCAACCACGTGATCACTTTACCCAACAAAATTTTTCAGGTAATGTGGGTTCCCCGAAATCTTTTTAATCTCCGGCTCTGAACGCTACGGGGAACTCGGAAAAAGTCACGTGATGTCGGTCTCTGAACGCTTCGGGTTACCCGTGGTAAACCTGGGGAACCCAGGGTGCGGTCCGTGAACGCGCTCATAATATGTTTTATAAAAAAAAATCCGCAGAACCTCGATTTAGCGCTTGTAAAAAAATAATGAAAAATTAATTTTTTTGGCGATTTAATGCTGGTTGGCGGCACAATAAAATTTTGAATGATACTTTTTTTTATGATAAATAATTTTTAAGTAAAACCTTTTTCTACTCTTCATACGAAGATAGTTAGATTAAGTTTAACGTAATAAATACATTTTTATTACTACAGTTTTGTCATATACCTTATATGGGTATATATTAAAATTTTATTATCGTAATTATACGGTTTAAAACAAAATTTCAGTTTATTAAATTTTTTCCAAATTCAAAATTAATGTCCAATTCGGAACATTGGCAATTTGACTTCGATATTGTTAGTGTCAGAAACAAGAAATGAAGGTTATTGCTGCCATGGAAACAAGTATTTAATATAAAATGTTTAATGGTAGTATTTTTAATTAGCCAGCTACTTTTAAAACAAATTTAAAACGGTAGTACTTGATTATCCCGTCGACAAAATAACTATCGCCAAACTATAAGATAAATGCCAATAATAGCTGATCGTAAATTTTACATTCACTTGACATTAAACACGGAACACGTGTTTGTTGCGTCATCAAGTGATTTTTAATTTCACTTCTATTTCTAATTTTACTAATGTTTACAAATTTATTTATTCTTTCGTTGTTTAAAATAAAAGTTTTGTCAATTTGTATAATTTGGCGAGCAGTTTGGCAATATATATAATTTGGCGAAATTGGTTGAATGAATAATCAAATAATACCCTTAAAACATTTCCAGCTGGTGAAGCCATGTAAAATTAAATAACTACTATAACACGCAATTTGTATGTATTATACACGCTTAAAGATAAAAAATAATACGCTAATCCTTCGTTTAAGTTTAAATTCATTGAGCTTTAGGCATTTAAACACTTATTTAAAAAGCAATTTTCAAATGCATTTATTTTGTTGCATTTGGGACAGAAATGTGTTGGCTAGCCAAATAGCGTGGAACGTTCGTCTTTTTTGCGCCAAATACTCGAATATATATAGATGTTTTTCAGATTTTTACTGAGATTCCGCCGCCAAATTTGACTGATGTTTTACTACACACATGAGTAGTTTTAAAAGCATTTTTCTTTTCAGAATAATTTGAGTATGTTCTTTAAGGAGACCCTCCTTGTGGTAACAATTTTTTTTTTTTTTTTTGTTCTTTTTTATTTCTAACTCTTCCATCATGTGACTTACAGACGAAACTAGCAGATGCAATTGTAAAAATGATGGTACTTATGATTTACATGTTATATGTTTATTTGTGATTTTTGAGTTCACTTTTGTTGCCAAACAAATTGATTTTAAGCCAAAAAGATGTAAGCGTGAATTGGGTTCAAGCGATGTTTACAGTAAAGGTGATTTTGCAAGTGTACGAAAGCATTTTTTGAGTATTTTTTAAAATTCAAATGTACAATATATAAATAGCAATTAATATTTTAAAAATGGAGTCAGATATTTTAATTTTAGTAAATGTAAGCAATTATGTGTTATTTCTATCACGGAAAAAGACATTCTGCAATAAAAATTGCTTTCTGAAAACACTTTTCGATATTCCATTCCATTCGTAATTTTTTTTTCATATCTTCCCTTCTTTTAGAAATGTTATAAAAAGATAATGAATGAATCTTCCATAATAAGCCACCTTACAATTGGCGAATTTACT
Source organism: Maratus speciosus (assembly GCA_963932465.1). NCBI lineage: Eukaryota > Metazoa > Arthropoda > Arachnida > Araneae > Salticidae > Maratus > Maratus speciosus. Next base: position 606,640,091 of record OZ010788.1, on the reverse strand, counting down.
GTATAGTGTTCGAAGATTCGTCTATATTTGAAAGGAACCGTGGGCGGTAAATCCGATTTCAGAAGATTACGCGAAATTTGTACTTTTAGTAATTAGCGATCAGTAAATTTATGTTTTTTTAGTATGGAGCAAACGAACAAAAGAAGATTTACTAATAGATATTTTTCATGTGCAGTTAGTTTACTATCATTAAAAAAGCATTAATTTGAATGTACGAGAAAACTTTTTCAAATGCCGAAGGTGGCCAATGGAACAATATTTGTTCATTTAGCCTAGGTTTTTTTAAAAAAAAGTACCTCAAATTCAATTAAAATTTCAATCATTTTAAAATTTTGGTTGATGCACAGCCCGAGCAGCTGATCGTAGTGACAAATTTCAGGTTTATTTTACTATCACTAAAAAAGCATTACTTTGAATGTACAAAATAAAAAATAAAAAAAAAACTTTGAAATGCCAAAGGTGGCCAATGGAACAATATTTGTTCATTTACTCTAGGTTTTAAAAAAAAGTAGGGGAGACCGGGGCTAGTAGTGACATTTTCGACATTTTTGATATTAGCCGTACGATTTGAACTGAAGCGAAACATTTAGTGTATCATATCATTAGAGTAAATATTGCGTAATATATTTATAAAACTAATATTAACATTATTAACGTTTTTCATAACACAAAAGGTATTCTGCGTAATCTCGAAACTTGTCACTACTAACCCGTGCTACGGGGCAAGTTGTGACATGCTTGAGGCACATTGTGACACATAATTGACACATACAAGTACATTGTAACATATACAAAGTACGTAAGAAAGGCGATTAAATGGGATATGTTAAATCAAGAATGAGAAATTTATTCATTTATAACGTTCTTAACACAATAAAACACTTTCATGTTTTAATAATATTGTAAATCAAATGAAAATAAAATAGTTAAATTGTTAACACTTGTAAACTCCTAATCCTTTATAAAGATACTTTTAGAGACACTTAGCAATAAAAAAAAACTGTCTTAATCGGGAAAAAAAAGTAAGCCAACGCTAATCTTTGGCCATATTGACCTTTGACTCGGTAGCCTACAATAACGTGTAGGCATACATCCTATATTTTTAATCACTTATTGTCATTGCTTGTTTCAGCGTCTGATTTATAGTTAATACAAATATAATAAGGTTAACTTTTGGTACATTTGTCATGCGCCCTTCTTTTACATGTCATACATTGTTCCCAGTCTTCTCCGGGTCTAGAAATTTTGTATTGCTCCAAGCAAACTAGACATAAGCAATTTTCGTCATCTTCAGATCTATCCAATACTTGCTTTTCCATTTTTTTCAATAACCTAGGTGTAATTTTTTTATGCACTGCTTGGCCTTTCCATACATTTTCTTTTTTGCTTTTTCTTCTTCAATTTGTTTTCTGCGTTCTTTTGCTTTTTGTTCTGCTCGAATTTTCTCTTTTACAGGTGTGCTTGTTAGAATGGCAGATTTCAAACATTTACGAATAGGTAGCTTGCCTTTTCGAGGTCCTGCTTAAGGGAGTGGTCTTATTTCTGTAAGACTTACCACTGACACATTGCTATCATCAATTGTGATAGAATCATCTAATACAATGAGATTTCTTACTTCTGAAGACGGTACTGCAATCTCACCATCATTGATTAAAGTTATTGCTGAAGTGCTTGGTTAATTAACAGTTTCATATTTACTATTTTTTTTTCATTGTCATTCTGGTCTTTAACGCTTTCCTCTCTGATGTATATTAAAAATCCATTAAAATTTATGCTGGGGTAAGTAGTGACACTGTCACAACGTGCCTCTTAAACTTCGTCACAACAAGCCCCGCATTACGTCATTTTGAACTTTATTCATTAGTTTCCGATATGTTGGCATGATTAACAAATTAAATACGTAGAATAACAGCTCAAAATATAAGCTTTTAAATAATGTTAGGGAAGTTTGCATACCTCGGTATGGCTAGTGGCAATGACGATTCCAACGTAGGTCGCAAAATTTACTTTTACGATAGAAAACAAGATAAATATTTTTATCTCAAAAACAACGTAACGCTATACTTCAAAACATACGCAGCACACTGAGACAATCAACCTCTTCACTCACATGACGCGACAGGTGCTGAAACCTATTGGCTCAGTCAGGAAGCTCGATGGCACAACTTGCCCCTGACACAACTAACCCCGGTCTCCCCTACCTCAGATTCAAATAAAATTTCAATCATTATAAAGAAACTAGAAAGATAGCCCGTCAAAAATGACGAAAAATGAGATATAAAGGTATATACAGCACATGTGCAAGAATATGAGTTTTTCTGGCTTGTTCCGCTGTGATAGATGAAAATAACACATTTTAAAAACGCAACACATTTATGAAAAACTATGTGTATAATGAATACATAAAAAATGCAATTTAAGTATAAGTTAAAATTTGGTTACAAAACTTCAGGATGTACGATGTTTTAAGTAAAAACTCTTTCATTATTTAAAAACTGACCTTGCTCTTCAATATTTTTGACATAAATTTTTAACTGCAGTTAGAAGCTTAGATAGTACAGTGCCGTCTAGTGGCGGTTATTTTATTAGTAGCATCTGGATGAAGATGCAAAGACGTGCGTTTTCGTATATTACACTCAGGGCCGGCCCAAGGACATTTTGACGCCCGTGCGGGCACCCATCGGGGCGCCCCCTTTCCCCCCACACAAGAAAAATTGCATAAGTTATGTTCTTAAAATTTTTTATAAATATTCGTAATTTTTAAGCATACTGTAATTGATTATTTAAGATTAAAGTGTTTCAAAAAGAGATAAAAGTTTCTAAATTTAATCCCATCTTTGAGTTTGTATTTGGTGAATTGAAAAATTAAGTCTCATAAGGGAAATTTCAATTTTACAGTAATTATCACTCTTAATGAAGTAGAATGAATAAAGTGTCAATATAATTGTATGAATCCAGTTAAATCATAGAGTATTGGTTGTAGGACATCATGAAAAAAATCAACATAACAGACACTAAAGGCAAAAAAAATAAAATTATTTAACGATAAATGTTTTAAATGAAAAATTTTCTCAAGACGATTACAAAATAAAATTGATATGGAGATAAATTATTTTTTATAGCAAATATATAGCAATTTTTTTTTTGAAAATGACTCGAGTAGAGTTGAAACATGTAAACTGTTGAAATGAACGTACTTTTCATAGTTTTAAAGTGTTAATTTCCACTTTTTAGCAATTGAAATTAAAAAATTGTAAATTATTATTATTATTTTAAGGGGACAGTTTACATTTTCAAAAATTATTCTTATTTTAAATAATATGGTCAAATGGTGAACTCAATGTATTTCAATGTTCAACTAAAAGTAAATTTTGAAAAAAATTAACTGCATATTTAATTAAAAATTTTAGTTAAAAAGTTTTGAAATTTTTAAAATCCGTACTATTTTTTTAAATATCGATATTTTTACCCAATTTTTTTAAAGATTTTCTAATGTGTATTACACAAGACTGCGCATGGATTTTTAGATACATCCATTATTATATTTAATGTAATTTTTTTACTGATATATATAATGTAAAACGATGAAATCTAACACATCTTCATATACTTTTACTAAAAAAAAAACCTTGATGACTAATTTTATGTGCAGATTTATCACCTACATAATACAGAACATGTACAAAAATGTTTAAATCTCTATCTCAAATACAAAAAAAGCCTGAGCATTTTTAAAACAGGAAAGTGGAGAAAATATGAATATGGAGAAAAAGCCATATAAAGTTTAATTTGTGTGGGTAATTGCGCTGGCTGTATTAATAAAACTTACAATACCTCGCGACATAATTGTCGTATGGGTAAAAATGAGGTGTCAAAACATTCACAATTAAACAGGCTTTCATTTAATATTTTTAAAAGAAATAGATTTTTGATTAATTTTGTGGTAAACTGCCCCTTTAAATAGGCTCCATTTTCATAATTTTGTACTGTCAAGCTTTTGTTGATTTATTCATTTCGTTAGAGCTGTGCAAATAATAAAGTGCATGTCATGGTGCCGTTATGAGGGGAAGAGGGAGCAAGAAAGAGACTTTGCCCCACTATTTTGAAAAAAAAAAAATCGTTACCTTGGATGATTTTTTTTTTAATGTTGGAGGGAGGGGAGAGTACTTTTTTCGCTTAATTTTAAATGATAAATAACTAAGAGAAAAATTGCGCTTGGCCAAAAATCTGTATATACAGTAAAACTCGGATATAACGCTTACCGCTTAAAACGCTTTCCTACCTTTTACGCTCATTTGTCCCGATCCCTTGAACCATACTCATAAGAACAATGTAAAAATTCATTGCTTTTAATGGTGTTATTACACGAGGGGTCAAAGACGCTTCAGATTCCGGGCGTCTCCATGTATTCCTATGGCTCCAGGGGAGTCGCTTGGAGCGCGAGCGTCTTTTTTCTGTCGGAGCATCTTTGACGCCTGAAACGAGGCGAGTCGCCAGTAACAGCCAATCAAATGCTTGGAAACCTGATAATAGAAAAGCCTTTTCCGGAACAGCCAATGAAATGCTTGGAAAAGACGGACCGTGAGGCGGCTGTTGTCGCTAGACGCCCGGGATTTCAAGCGTCTTTGACTCCTCGTGTAATAACATCATAACGCTCCCCGCTTTTAATGCTTTCCCGCTTTTAACGCTTTCCCGCTTTTAACGCACTTTTTATTGGTCCTTTGAACAAAGAAATCTCAGATATTACGCTTTGGTGCTTTGGTTTGTATCCGAAGCTTTCATTTTCTCGCCCGTACACAGAGAGAGAGAGAGAGAAAGTGGGAATACGTGGAACTGGCAGCCAGACAACGCCCAAAGACTATGTAAAAAAAAAAAAAAAGCAATCTATCAAATTACAACGACCATTTGGAAAACGATTTTTTTGAAGACTAAAATTTAAGACATAAAAAATCGCACGGAGATGATCATACATTACGTACGCCATGAATTAAACATTAATAGTGTTATCACACGTAAAAATTGCAAGCCAAAAATATCGCCTGCGACCCGTCAGATTTCATGAAACTAAGCATTATCCACCTGAAGCTTACATAAATATTCAAGCATTTCATTGGCTGTTCGGGAAAAGGCTCTCCCATCCTCAGATTTCCAAGAAATCTGACAGCCAATTTTAAATGAAATTTCATTCTTAAACTTCTAAACATCCGACAATATTACTTTTTACACCGTCGGATAGAGAAAAAAATCTACTTTTAAATGCAATTTGTTTGAAAGCTGTATCTCAATTTGTTTCTGAGTTATTAATTTTTTTTTTGTAGTTTTTGTTACTTTTTTGTCATAGTGGCAACAGAAAGTATCCATCGTTGTTGAAATTAAAGGGAAATACAGATTACTGTATAGGCCAATCAGAAAACGAATAAATTGCGGATTAAACCAATGAAAACCTTCAGATATGCTTTTCATTTTCCATCCTGACGAGAACAATAACCATTTTTCCAAATGGTTAAAAAAAAAAAAAAAAAAAAAAAAAATCAGCCAGCTCTGCGGTTTTATTCTCATTGGATCAGAGAATAAAAGAATTTATTCCGTCCATCTCAGTAGCACCTGTCTGTCTCTTACTTCCCACAAACTGTTCCCGCTTTTTTCATTTACACATAAGTAAGCAGTATCGCTGGCGACTCCAATTAGGAGCAACATGGAAGCTAAGAGTATGAAAAGAAAGACGCTGACAATTTCAAAAAAATTAGAAATTCTAAAAAATTATGACAAAAAATCCCCTATTGTCAGCCAAAAAGATTTTGCGTTATCTATGAATATCGCTCCGTCGTCTCTTCGGACTCTTCTTCAAAACAGAAAAGATATTGAAAAAAATGCTGCTATTAGTGGCTCAAAGAAAAAAGAGAGTGAAAACAGGAAAATATGAAGATTTAGAAAAAGTTAAGTACGAGTGGTTTCTTGAATCAAGACATTGTAACATACCTGTCAGCGGATCCATAGTTAAAGAAAAAGCTGCAGAAATGGCTCAAAAGCTAAGAATTGAAGATTTTACTCCATCTAATGGGTGGTTAGACCGATTTCGAACCCGCCACGGCATTGTGTACAAGAAGATTTGCGGAAAATCCGCTGCCGTGAACACAGAAAATGCAGAATTTTGGAAAAAGAACAGTCTTCCAAGGCTTATCAAAAACTATGCCAGTTTTGATATTTATAATGCCGACGAATTTGCTTATTTTTTAAAGCGATGCCTGATAAATCCTTAACGTTAAAAGATGAGCAGTGCCATGGAGGGAAGCTCAGTAAAGAACGTGTTACTGTGCTTGTTTGTTCCAACGCCGATGGGAGCGACAAACGCAAGCCTCTGGTGATTGGAAAATCGGCCAAACCTCGCTGTTTCAAGAACATCAAACGACTGCCCTGTGACTATGCACATCAACGTAAGGCTTGGATGACGGCTCCCAGTTCATTAAATATGTTTCTGATTTTGATGTCGAGATGCGGAAGCAAAATAGGCATGTCATACTATTCGTAGACAATTGCGCAGCGCATCTCCAAGAAATACCAGATATTACAAACGTCTCTCTGGAATTTTTACCTGCAAACACCACAAGCGTACTTCAACCGATGGATCAAGGGATCATAAAGGTTTTAAAACAACATTATCGCAAACGTATAGTGAAACGATTTCTACATGAAATGGAAAATAAAAGTAGTCGATCTTCTGTAACTCTTCTCGACGCCATGAACTACCTTAGCGCTGCTTGGGATGCAATCGAACCTAAAAGAATTCAAAATTGCTTTAAAGCGGCAGGCTTCATAACAGACGCCAACTATAATATGGATGCAGATGAAGAGGGGTCGGATCCTATAGACGACGAGGACTGGCAAGCTGTTTGCGAGCATCTTGCAGAAAACGCACACAGCCTTCAACATTGATAAAGAAGATCTTAACATTGATAAAGACGTTATCACAAGCAACGTTAGGAGCATTGACGACATTATAGGGGAGACTGTACAGGATGACGCAGAAGAACAGGATCCTGATGAAGTTGCTGATGACGATGTTCAAGAGCGCATCCCAACGATAGCTGAAGTAATGGAAGCTTTTAGCACTATCCGCCTATACACGCTTCAGTAGATACCGCCGCTTCACATGAAGATATATTAAGACATATAAACAAAGCAGAAAACGCTCTTTTGTGTGGTCGTTCGTCCACCCGTCAGACAAAACTCGGTGAGTTTTTCTCTAAAACAGAATAAACAGTAAGTGAAAGTTTATAGTCCTCATAGTGGTGCTCAAGAATACAAATGTTACATTTTTTAAAAAACAAAATACTATTATTAGTTTCTTTCATAATTTTATTTTATGTTTAATATAAGGATAAAGGTTCCTATTAGAAATGTTAAATATATTTTGTAGCTTTTAATGTTAACAATTCTTTTACTTATTCTGATTTGAAATAATAATACACTTTGAAAATACTATGTAATGTAAATTTGTGATATTTAAAATGAAGGAAACGTTTTTGTACCTATGCTGTGGAGTTTCTATTTTAAATAATACACGAAAATGATTCCCCGTATTATTTAAAGCAGATAATCTAATATTCTCAATTTTAAAATGTCGAAAACTTTCTCCCGCATTTAACGCTTTCCCGCTTTTAACGATCTTCTAGCCCGGTCCCCCAGAAGAGCGTTATATCTGAGTTTTACTGTATTATAAAAAGGCTTAGCATAATATTATCCCAAAGAAATTGTATCCCTAAGTAGATTTCGTTCTTCAAATACTTACGGTGCAAATTATTTCACAAAATAATGAAGAATCTCTGTAATATCTATATATATATTAAACAAAAACCTAATTTGCAGAACAAATTAAAAAAAACAAAATTTATTTCTTAAATTGTTTAAGCCCGAGAAGGGCCAGATACTAAGATATTTCATTCAATTCGTTCTACATTTAATGTTAAATTTTTGTAACAAATAAGTTAAACCAATTGAACATTAAAAAATAAAAATGAAATTCATACAATATAATGCTAATGAAATCGAAATAAATCTTAGACTTTTTTTAAAGTTTTGTATTTTGCATGTACCTTATCATATTATGTACAATCGTCATAAACATAATGCAAAATCTGCAGTACAAATATTTACAACTTAAAAATGGAAAAAGTCTTAAGATTTATTTCATTTTCATTTGAACGAAATCTAAGTATATAGGTGTTTAAAGCATTATATTGTATGAATTTCATTTTTAATTTTTAATGTTCAATTGGTTTAACTTATTTGTTACAAAAATTTAACATTGAATGTAGAACGAATTGAATGAAATATCTTAATATCTGGCCCTTCTCGGGCTTAAACAATTTAAGAAATAAATTTTGTTTTTTTAATTTGTTCTGCAAATTAGGTTTTTGTTTAATATGTCAAGTTTTTTAATAACTACTGCAGTCAGACAAACACATTTCAAAATTAATGGAGGGTATCATCATCAGACTTTGATTTGTGTGATATCGCACCACAATTTGTGATGCAATTTACCTATGTATAATTCAAAATGTTTCACCAGTGCAGTAATGCAGGTTGTTGTAGTTTGGTCAAAAACTTACAATCTGAACTTAAAAAATCTGCTTGAAAATGTCATTTTTTCCACCATGACGTCATATTAATCTTCTTTTTAATTCTTAAAAAAAAAAAAAAAAAAAAAAAAAAAAAAAAAAACTATTTCAGTTTCTTCAGTTTCATGTTTCACGTGAAAATCATTCAACTAAAAATAGGCAAATTATTATTACGGCTTTTGAATTATTTACAACAATGAAGGAAAAATGTTAAATTTTATTAGAAAATGTCCGTTGATTCTCAATGAAAAATGCGAAATTTGGAATTATTAAGAAAATTATTTGAATAATGTAAATAAAAATTAGCCCATGTTACTCTCTAGATTATAATCCACCTATATTCAACGGTATTTTACCATTCGTTTTGACCCTGACGTCTGGCAAAAGTTTTTACGCTTTGAATTTATAATATCATTAGAATTAGTAAAGAATAAAAAATGAGTGGCATCAGGGACAAACAGGTGGGAAGAAAAAATGAAAAAGTTATGATCTCCATAGGCTTTTACATATTAAATTAACATTGAGAAGTGACACTGGAAATAAATAAGTATTGTGCTGCCGCGCAATACTTAAATTTCTCTTGCGTGGCGCTAAAATAGGGCTGAATTTGTAGTTTTGCCGCTTGGCAACAAACGCAGTAACACAATTAATTTGCCTTAACATTCCACCAATCAGAAGAGTGACTTCACTACTTAATCTCAAGTCATATTAGAAGAAAAATTTCAATGGTTTTATAAAATGTAAACATATTAAAACGATTGCGTCTAATCGTGTAAGAGCAGAAGACATATTATTTAGTGAAAAATAATATTAAGTAATCTGTCTAAAGAAAATGACAGTGAATAATCTTTCATAGTAAGCAATATGAAAAACGAAATGTTTCAAATGAAGATAAGGACGTTATTCGGAAAACAAAAGATACATTTTCATCCATGAATTAAAATATTTTACTTTAGCTGTGTCAGTGATGACGTCATAGTTCTGATCCTTATTCTTACACATACATAGGCTGGACTCTTGCTATTTATTTAAAGATCCTTGCAGGGATGTAGTGGAGGGTATACGGGGGTATACGCCGTATACTCTCTGGATTTTTTTAAGGAACACCGTATACCCTCTGTTTCTCAAGAAAGCTATAGTATATACACTCCGGGGTATACGCTCTGCCTTGAGCGTATGCCCTCTGCTTAGAGAGTATACCCTCTGTTTTTTTTTACTACTACACCACTGGATCCTTGGTATACACAAAATAAAATATTTCTGAAAATTACATAATTTCCAATTAATTAAAATGAATATTTAATGAAACTCAGGAATTTTAAAACAATTGCTTAAATGACGCTTTAATCTCGGAAGGGATGAATGCTTCTGATGGTGAAAATGATGATATATTAAAAAGAAAGAATTCATTCTTATATGGACTCAAAAAGTATCATGGCTCACGGTACAATTGTTTCTAACAAACAACCGATTTGGGAAAGTTTTCCATAGTGTGAAGGAGTTAATTCCCGGAAAAAAAGCGTAGAAAAAACGAGGAAATCGACAAGAACGGTTTGTTAGGAGCTGCCAATGACGTCATGAACTTTAGAGTCTATATAAAACTGAAATGTTTTAGTACGATTTTGTCAATATGACGTCATATTCACACTGCCCTTTACATCTAATTCAGCAAATTAAAACTCAGAGCAGGAGCTCTTTTTAAGCACAGTACGATCTTTTGGCAGATGTAAGAATAGCAATGACCATTGTTTCGTTTTACACTTACGTGATGCATTCAGAAAATCAGTTTTTTGATCAAACGTGTCTCTTATACACATCAGAAAACGTGTTGTTTACGTTTTGTTAACTTGCCAAGTGTCTGAAGGATACTGTATTTTTCACGTCGAACAAACGTTAGATAGTGTTTGTTGATTTATATTGAACTATCTCGGTATCAGGTAGTGTTTTTCCAAGAGCTTTTCGAAATAAATTTAAGCCGGTCTGTACAATATTATGCTCAAAAAGTTTTTAATTAATTGTGTTCCAAGGTAATTTTTTTCAGTTAATTATTTTACATTTCAAAAATTGGTAAATTTCATAATGTTAAAATGACTTATGCTTATTGGTAGTGTTTCTGTGTGTGTTTATAGAATTAGTAGATTAACACAAGATGTAAATAAAACTATATTGAGAATAGACATGTTACAATTTCTTGCATGTGCACAGGAAAGAGCGCTTGCAGTTTACAAGGACCGGGGATTTTGTTACCCGGCTGCGAAAATTGCGAAATCACAGTTAGAGAGATGAGCTGTTGCGTACAGTCTGAATGCTCGAGTTCAACTGCCTCTTCAAATGTACAATCACTCAAACCAGGAAGTGTCCTTGATTCCTTGATAAACAAACATAACTCACAATAATTATTTTTAAACAACTGAGGAGATGAAAGTATCTTGATATGATAAACAAAATTGGATATAACACCATTTCAGATGATTCATGGTTAATTGCTAAAGAGATAATATCAATAAGGGTTTTCTTAAATAAATAAAAGTTATAACAATAAATCACTCTAAAGTGATTTTAGTTGAAGTAAATGGGTTCTCATAAATCTAAATTGATAAAATGTATGTTCACTGAACATGCTCCCCCCCTATCAGGGCTTTAGTCCTGATACTGAGGGAGTAATGCCAACTTGTGCACCGGGCGTTTGAAGAATGAAGACCCGCGTTGCACAGTCACCACTCGGTTGAGTCCATCACTGCCTGGGTGGACCTCCGTAATACGACCCAACGGCCAAGTTCCAGGCGGTTGATTTGCGTCCGTTAATAACACTACCTGGCCCACCTCGATGTTAGGCGTGGCGATCTTCCACTTAGCTCTGGGTTGCAGCGAGGCCAAGTATTCTCTGGTCCAACGTTTTGAGAAGCCGGCTTTCATGTCTTGGAGCAGCTCCCATCGTTTCTTTAGATTCGTTGTCGAGGTTGCTGGCTCATCGGGTATGGAATGCACAACATCCCCTGTAAGAAAATGTGAGGGAGTGAGAACATTTATTGAGTCAGTATCATTATTGTTTAAATGTATAAGCGGCCGCGAGTTGAGCAAGGCTTCTATCTGCGTGAGTAACGTGGTTAGCTCTTCGAAAGTGAGCAATGTCTCTCCTATGACTCGCTTGATGTGATACTTTGTTGATTTTATCGCAGCCTCCCAAATCCCGCCAAAATGAGGGGCAGAAGGAGGGATGAAATGCCATTCTAGAGAGTTTTCAGCTTGATAGTGGGACATTATTTCATTATCTGTAAATGAACGCCACAATTCATAAATTTTGTCCAACTTTCTGGATGCACCGACAAAATTGGTGCCATTGTCGCTGTAAAGATGCCGTGGGGTGCCTCGCCTTGCACTAAAACGTCGAAGGGCGGCGATAAATGCCTCAGCTGTCATATCACTCACAGTTTCAATATGCACCGCTTTTGTAGCCAAACAAATAAACAAAGCTATATAGCCCTTAGTTGTTTTTGCACCCCGACCCTTATTAAATTTAATAGATATAGGGCCTGCGTAATCAACACCGCTGGAAAAAAATGGACGTTCCAGGGTTACTCGATGCTGTGGCAAATTCCCCATTAGTTAAGGGGTTGCAATGGACCTTTTATATCTGTAGCATTTTAAACATCTATTGATGCATTTGTTAATGATCTTTTTTCCACCAACTATCCAATAAGATTGTCTGATGATGTGGGATAGCAGTGAAGGCCCAGCATGTAAATGGGCAATGTGTTGTTGCTGTATTAATAACTCAGCCATTTTATGCTGTGAGGGCAAGATTAAAGGATGTTTGTGGTTGAAGGATAATTGTGAATTTTGTAAGCGTCCTCCCACCCGTAACAGACCCTTATCATCAATAAACGGGTGGAGGGGTTGTAACGTACTTTTCTTTGGCAAAACTTTCTGTTCTTGGATACATTTAAATTCTTCCTGAAAGTAAGAATTCTGAATCCAACGAACAATATTCTCTTCGGCTGCTTTTGTTTCTTTGTAAGTAAGATGTGGTGAAGAAATTTCTGTTTTGTTAGACTTCTTGCATTTTTTGATAAATCTTTGGCAATATGCCAAAATGCGAATAATTTTTGAAAGTGAAGAGTGCTTTTGAAACAAATTATCAAATAGATCATTTGATGTGTGGGCATGAAAGGAAAAAATTGAATCAGACCTTTGTTCGGCTTTGATTTGATCATCAAATTTCTCAACATTTGAGTCGTCTTTGGGCCAATTGGATGGGTCTAAAGTTAGCCAACTTGGCCACTTCCACCACAAATCACAACCTGGAAGACATTTTGGATCAATACCGCGTGAAGCGATATCTGCGGGGTTCTCTTTGGATGGTACATGCCTCCAGTGCTTTGTAGGTAGAATTTCGGTAATTTGAGCTGTCCTATTCGCGACAAAAGTCTTCCATTTACGCGGATGTGCTGATAGCCAAGAAAGGACGACTTTGGAGTCCGTCCAGGCGAGAATATTGAACTTGTAACTCTTTAATGTTTCCATGACGGGACGAAACAGCTTAGCTAGTAGGTGCGCACCGCAAAGCTCTAATTTTGGCACTGAAATCTGTTTGATTGGAGCAACTTTAGTTTTAGAAACTAAGAGAAAAGAGTTTATTTTCCCCTTATAACTTTGTCGGCAATAAATTGCGGCAGCATATGCCAATGTTGAGGCATCAGAAAAACCGTGTAATTCAAAGGGGTTACCGGATGAAAGCGTGACACATCTAGGAACAGACAATTGATTTAGTCCGTTAAAGGAAATTTGAAATTGTAACAATTCGTCTGTAAGATGTTGCGGTATAACAGAGTCCCAATCCCCTTTTGTAAGCCAAAGTTTCTGATAAAATACCTTTAAAGTCACAGTACAGGGCGAAATTAGACCTAGCGGGTCGAAAATCCGTGCAGACTCAGCTAAAATGTGTCTCTTTGTTAGAGGTGGAGTGAGTGTTAATGCAGTTATAAAAATAAAACTATCTGATGAAGAGTTCCAGCTTAAGCCTAGAACTTTGGAGCTTCCGTTATCACTAGGAATGATTTCAAAATTTGATTCAGTGCTAGAAGAATCTATAAATTCATTAAGAAATGCCTGTGAATTTGAATTCCACTTCCTCAAGTGGAAACCATGCGCGTCTAAGCAATCTGTAATTTCTTTGCAAGTTTCTATTGCTTCCCTAACAGTATTCGTACCGGATAATAAGTCATCCATGTACATATCCTCTTCTAACATGCGCGAAATGCAAGGATTTTTTGTATAATCCTGAGCAATTTGTTTTATACATCTAGTTGCCAGAAAAGATGCTGGCGCTAAACCATATGTGACAGTTTTCAATTTGTAATTTTTTATTTCCTCATTAGGATTAGACCTCCAAACTATTTGCTGATAAATTTGATCCTCTTCGGCAACCAAAATCTGGCGGTACATTTTCTCTATATCCGCAGAAAAGACTATTTTCGGAAATCGAAAATTAAGTAAGATTTCGAAAATGTCCCGTTGTAACTTAGGGCCTACACCCAAAATAGAATTCAAGGAAACACCACTTGAAGTTTTGCATAAAGCGTCAAAAACTACCCTTAATTTAGTAGTGATACTAGAAGATTTAATAACCGCATGATGAGGAAGAAAGTAGTGTTTGTTTTCATAATTATTAATGTCATTGTGTGCAACTAATTCCATGTGATCTAATTCTTCATATTCATACATAAACTCTTTATACTGATTTTCAAATTCTGGTTTTTCTCTAAATTTCTTTTCCATAGCAAGCAAGCGAGAAATTGCGGCAGGTTTAGAATTACCTAATTCTGATTTAGATTGAATAAAATGTAACTTAACCACAAAACGACCCTCGGAATTAATTGAATAATTTTCCTGAAAATGTGATTCAACAAATTGCTCTTCAGGTGACAACATTTGAGTATTCTTATTAAATACTTCTTCTACTTCCCAAAAACGCTTTAACTCTTTATCAATATTAACTTCATAAATGTGTAAATTATGTATTGAATTTGGAGATGTACTAGAATGTGGCATTTTCCCTGATACCAGAAAGCCAAAAATTGAATTTTGAGCAATTAAATTGCTCTGAGTATCTGTTACTTGACCAGGAAGCAAAATAGAAAAGAAATAATCAGATCCTAGAATAATGTCTATTTTACTTGGTGTCCTGAAATGTGGATCCGCTAAGTTTATATTCTTTAAATGCGAAAAATGCTTCTCATGTATTTTTTCCGCAGGTAACGGAGCAGTTAAATCATCTAAAATAAATGCCTTAACAGACAACTTGGTGTCTGCATTATAAATTGATGTAAGATCAAACATTACGTAACCCTTAGTTACTGCGATCTTTGAGTTAGACAGACCTTTTACGGGGAACCTAGCATTTTTCCTTTTAATTCCTAACATTTTCATGCAGGATTCAGAAACAAATGTAGACTCTGATCCACTATCACACATGATTCTTAAAGTGTGCTTTTGACCCATGCAATCATTAATATATATACTAGCAGTGGGCAAAAGTGCGAAAGATGTTTGAACTGCATTTATGGAAGGAGAAATTTCCTTTTTATTCTCATCCGGAATCGAACCGGCCTCTGAATCAGGTTTGTTTTTGCGGCTCTGTTTTTCATTTGAACGAGAAGTTGATATTGCGTAATTTTGCAGCTTATTTTCGCATAAACTAGTATGATGTTTCAGCTTGCAATTATGACAAGAGTAAGAGGAATTGCATTGCCAGGTAGTGTGCTTGTCAGACAAGCAATTACTGCATAACTTGTTTTTCTTAACAAACTGTCTCCTATCCCTGATGCTTAATTCTTTAAATTTAACACACTTGTAAAGTGAGTGATTAAATTTACACAATAAACATTTGCTAATGACACTGGAAAAAGATCTGTTGACGTTATACTGTTTCTCTTGTTTATGCAAACCTTCATTTTCACTTTTAAACAATTCTAAAGATGAACATCTATCATTTATAAACTGAATAAATTGATCAAAAGACGGAAAGTCTTCGCTTGAGGTCAATTTTGCCCATTCCTCCCTTGTTTTAGAATCAACCTTTTGTAATAAAATATGAATTAGCCATAAGTCACGGCCAGATGCCTTTTCATCGATTGATTTAAGGCCTCTAATTACTTCATCTGATACATCTGATAAACAGCGTAAGCTAAATGCATTTACTTAAGTAATGGGGGGAATGTCCAAGAATGTTTTAACTAAAGTGGAAACAATTTGTTTTTTCTTATCATATCTCGACAGCAATTTTTCCCATGCTTCTGAATAACTGTTTTCAGAAATAGGAATCTGTTTTATAATAGAGGCTGGCTCTTCCCCTAGTAACCCTCTTAAATACTGAAACTTCTGTATATTAGTTATGCTGGCATTGTTATGAACTAATGATAAACATAAATTTTTAAATGACAGCCAGTTTTTAAAATCACCATTAAATTGCTCTATATTGAGCCTAGGCAATTTAAAATTGTTAGAAATAGTAGAACTAACAACTGGAATCTGATCATTTATCATTTGAGGTGCATGCACATTTACGGTAACTTTTTCAAGTTCCGTTTGCAGTTTGGCTTTGGTTCCATAATATTTCTTTTCAAATTCCTCAATTTCAGATGCTTCAGTTGGTAATTGAGCATCATATTTATCAAAATCGGAGTAAACTGTCTCTAATTTTTCTAATTTATTGTACAAGTCATTTTTTTGAAATATTTGGTCAGAGTTAATGAAGTTATTTATCCTTGTTAGAGCAGATTTAGCTCTGCCACGTAAATTTATAGCTGCCTTTTCCAATTCTTCAGCAGCCTTTTTTGCGGCTTCCAAGTCGGTATTCATTATTCAAATAATGATGTGAATAGCGTAAAAAACAAAAGCCAAACCGATAATAATAATAAGATAAAATGTACTTATCTGTAATAAATGTGATGCGAGGTGCTCCGTCGTCTGTTGCAGTTCCACATAAGACTGGTGAAAACACTATTTAGAACACTGAAGTAATATATGCTGAGTGTACATTAATCCAAGCTTCAAAAAATATCCAAGATCTCGCAGCGGTGCCTCCAACTTTTATGTTTCTGTGTGTGTTTATAGAATTAGTAGATTAACACAAGATGTAAATAAAACTATATTGAGAATAGACATGTTACAATTTCTTGCATGTGCACAGGAAAGAGCGCTTGCAGTTTACAAGGACCGGGGATTTTGTTACCCGGCTGCGAAAATTGCGAAATCACAGCTAGAGAGATGAGCTGTTGCGTACAGTCTGAATGCTCAAGTTCAACTGCCTCTTCAAATGTACAATCACTCAAACCAGGAAGTATCCTTGATTCCTTGATAAACAAACATAACTCACAATAATTATTTTTAAACAACTGAGGAGATGAAAGTATCTTGATATGATAAACAAAATTGGATATAACACCATTTCAGATGATTCATGGTTAATTGCTAAAGAGATAACATCAATAAGGGTTTTCTTAAATAAATAAAAGTTATAACAATAAATCACTCTAAAGTGATTTTAGTTGAAGTAAATGGGTTCTCATAAATCTAAATTGATAAAATGTATGTTCACTGAACAGGTAGCACCAATCAAATGCAGTTTTAATTGTGATTTCAGCGAAGTTTTCAATTGCTGTTTTTTTTTTAATCTTAAATTTGTTTGAAAATTTCACAAGTTAAAAGGATTTATGATAGTACTCATTATGGCTAGAGTTGTAGTTGTTGCAAACAGTGTCGAGCAAGCAAGGCGCTCTGGGAAAGCGTAGAGGTTCCAACGTAAATTGTTTCGTAATTCACGGGGTTGGCGAGAGTTAGTGAGCAGGGGGCAGAGCTCCCTAGTTTATATGTATTCATTCCTGTCCTATTTATCTTTTTTTTTTTCTTTTAATTGGTTTATTCCATTTTTCTATTGCACGTGAAAATCTTACAAATTAAAATTAACTCTTTGGCAGAAACTGTTATTCATTTTCTTTCATTTTCATTAGTTATTATCCACCTGAAACTTACGTATTATCCAAGCATTTCATTGGCTGTTCGGGAAAAGGCTTTTCCATCGTCAGATTTCCAAGAAATCTGACTACCAATTTTAAATGAAATTTCATTCTTAAACTTCTAAACATCTGACAATATTACTTTTTATACCGTCGTATAGAGAAAAAAAATGTACTTTTAAATGCAATTTGTTTGAAAGCTGTATCTCTATTTTTTCTGAGTTATTAATTTTTTTTTGTAGTTTTTATTACTTTTTTGTCATAGTGGCAACAGAAGGTATCCATCTCTGTTGAGAGTAAAAGGAAATACAGATTACTGTATAGACCCATCAGAAAACGAATCAAATGCGGATTAAACCAATAAAAACCTTCAGTTATGCTTTTGATTTCCTACCCTGACGAGAACAATAACCGTTTTTCCAAATGGTTAAAAAATGTTGTTTTTTTTACTATTATTTAAAAAAAAGAAAAAGTGTTTCAAAAATCTGGAATTTCCCAACTCGAAGCTCAAATTTCCCAAGTTCACATATATTGGAGGGGGAGACCCCCCCCCCCATAGCCCCCATCGCGGCGCCTCTGGTTAAAATATTTCGTTATTGCAGCTTCACAGTCAGTTGGGCAATTTCAAGCGTGGTTTTACGAACCATTAAATCCGTTTCTGTAACTCGTTGAATAGAATTCCCTTTCAGTTTAGACAAAGTTTGACTCAGTATCAAATGCATAATCCAATTCCAAAAAAGTCCCTTTTTTTAAAGAATTTAGTCATTTTTCCAGAATTTTTTAGTTTTAGATTAATAAAATTTCATTTATTTAAATTCCAATATTGCGAAAAATTTTATTTTGTAATGGGCCAAAGACTATATTTCCCTAATAAATAATCCCTAATGATGAATGAAACAGTGCGTCATTATAACGCAATTATATATTTTTGTGACATTATTTTTTACTGGCTTTTCGCTCAGTGTTCCTTTCAGACCATATGTTTCTGAAAACTGTGGCAGTACATAAATACAAAGAATATAGCATTAGCGCAGTGGCGTGGCGTGAAAATTTCCGGTGGTCATCGCAATTATTTAAGTTTGTGGTGAAAAATTATTAACTCTAAAATTCAATGGTTGAATGTTCAAAAAAGAAACTTTAAATCTTACCTTCACTTATGCATGAACTCCAAATGTTCTGCTAAAACTGGATCGTAGAGTTTTAAAAGCTTATTAAGAGTTTTAAAATATTGCTTGGTCATCGCCGCATCCAGCGATGACCGGACGCCACGCCACTGATTAGCGCCAGATGAACGAAATCTTTGAAAGGGAAGATTTTGGAACAAATGTGTGCCTGTAGAAGGAACAGAAATAGTTTAATTTCTTTTCTGTCAAGGGAGCTCCGACCATCCCGCATCCCGTGTAAGGTGGTCTAAAAAAAATCTAAAGATTTGGAATGCAGTTCATTAATTGTACTGTTGCTCGAAAATTTCCCCAGATAGTTTGAAGGGGGTGGCGAGGAGGACTGCCCCGGCCATGATATGTGCCTGAAAGAAAAAAAATTCAGATTAGTCCGATTATTGCAAGGGAAAATGAGCTAGCTGCCCAGGCTCTCAACTCTAAAATTACCCATCTATCCAAAATCTTTTTTAAAGAAATTTTGCTTTTTTTTCTGTTGAAAAAATCGATTTTTTTTTTTTTTACATTTTTCTATTTCCGTCTTTAGATTATCCGTGCACAGCAATTTCGCCGAAGACCTTTCGTAATTATTTTGTGCTTTAGCGCAACGCGTCCGTAGGCTTACACTGTTTTTGGAGCATTATAAACGCATTTTAGGCAAAATGACTTTTTTTGAAGCTGGGAAAGATCAGAACGCAAAAACTATTAAACCGATCTTGCCAGTTTTTGTAAATTAAAGGTGATATCATTTATTGGAGCTTGGACTACTGTCAGACAATTTTATATATATATATATATATATATATAAGCATATTTTTAGAAACACGGCAAAGTGCGAAAAAAGGGGCCAAAAATAGATCATTTTTTTCAAATCGCTGACACTTTGGTGATTTTTAACTTTTTCATCTCAAAGTGGTTGAAGCTCCAGCCAATATTATCTACTAATTCTTAACGGTAATTGATTGCAAGCGAATCTGGCGACTTATCGGATTCCGCCTAATTAGAAGTTCACGGCACGCATGCTAGGACTAGGACATCCACCCACAAAACTGGAGCCATATCATTAATTTTTTATTTTAAAAAATTAAATGTTCTTTAGATGATAACAAATAACATGCAAAAAAACCCGGAGCAAAAATCTTCATTTCTAGTTTAAAAAAACGAAAAAAAACCACCCTTTTTCGGCTTTCTACAGGCAACCCCCCCTTGATGAATAGAAATTCTGGCTAAAATCATGTTAAAGGCGGTCCCATTAGAATCTTTGTTCCACTTACAAGGGCGCCATATAGCATTAGTCGGGCCCTAGTTTCGCCGTTCTCAGTTTAGGACGCAACGTCCTTCGTAATTTAAAGAACTGACAACTTTCAAATATTTCAACTTTCATGCATTGCAACTTTAAATATTACACAATGTTTCACACGCCCATGAAAATTACTCATTTAAACGAAATAAATAAATGAATGAAGCTACTTGAAAATTCTTTGGTTTGATTCATTTCTACCTATTAAATATTCCATTTACAGCAGTTTTATAAAATAATTAGTCAACGACCGAATCGCATTGTCTCGATACTACGGTCATTTCAATAAGAATTATTTACATACATATCTTTGTTTATATGGTCTTTTTTCCTTTTAGGTAGATTTCGTATGAAATACTACCTATTACATTTTCCCCTATGTTGGAATTTCTGAAAATTTTTTGCAGATCTACACCGATCATGACCCCTAGAACCCAAAACCACCCTGTAAAAAATTTTATCTATCTATCTATCTATCTATCTATCTATCTATCTATATATTTATCTATCTATCTATATATATAGATAGATCTATCTCTATCTATCTATATATATGTATATATCACTTTCATCTAAACACGATAACTTCCACAATTCTGCACAAATCTTTTCCAAACTGATACATAAAATCATAGTCAAGTTCGTTAATCGGCAAAATTGGACCAAGGGGACGGAAATAGGGAGGGGTTTTGTAAAACCGAAAAACCCCCTTAACTTCTTAATTTTTGTACATATCAAATCAGTTTAAAGTTTTTATTACTTCTAAAAATAGGGCCAAAAGTTTATGCATCACAGATTTTTGATAAAATTAAAAATGGGCTCAAGGGGCGCAAAAAATAGGTTTTTTGGGAGAAAAAAAAATCATAACTTCGTCAGTTCTCAAGATATCAAATCCAATTAATTTTATTATAAATTTCCTTAATATTATCAACAACTTTTATATTCACAAGTTTTTGATAGGACTAATTCGTACCGTAAAAAACAATTAAAAACGAAAACAAAAAGGGATGTTGAAGAAGAAAAAAATCCATAACTCCGTCAATTCACAAGATATATAATTCCCATGAATATATCATATATCTTCTTAATATTGTCTACAACATTTATATAGACAAGTTTTTGATAGGACCCATTCTTACAGCAAAAACAAATAAAAAATACATAGCGGTTGAAGAAAAAAATCATCTTATTAAGAGTGTATTTAAATCCAAACTGCTTATTTTCCTACTCATTTTTAAATTTATTTTTGCTCTCAAGCGCATCCAATTGGTAGATTCTCTTATTCAGAAACTATATAATGTACCGTAATGATCGATTTTTTGATAGAGGCAGAATATCTTTCAAAAAATGATGTCAAAGTGGGCATTTTGAACAGAATTTCCCGAAGCGATTGTCTTGGAAACGAAAAATATTGTTCTACTGAGAAAATAATTGTTTATAAATCAAGTTTCAATTAATTGAGCGAAAAATAAAAACACAGGTCGCTTTTAAATCTCTTCAAAAATCACGTTAGCAAGTTTCACATGTTTTCTATTAAAAATGAAACTGAAAATGTACCAGAAAATTTCGAGTTGTTTAGCATGGAAAAGTATTTTTTTAAATACCTACTTAACATGAATCTGATAAAACCAGCCATTATATAAAAATGAAATAAAAACTCGTCAAAAGCGGCCAGATAAAATTGTTAAAGTGGGTTTATCTCTAATTATGATTTAGTTTTTGTTGGTGAAATTAGTATACTTAACTTCGAAATCTACCTCCGCCTGTAGGACGGGCCGGCAGGGATTTTTTTCATTTTCGGCTAAATTTCTGACACTATAGCCGATGATGAGCTCATATCCAGAAGACACTGATAGAATAAAACCTTTCCAAAGACGCCTGATTTTCATTTTAAAATTTTTGCACCTTCAAACTCCTAATGGTTTCTTTTTCCCGGTCATATGGGGCTCAGTCTCAGAATCCCTGTGTGATAACAGGACTCTAGATTAATGCGCCTAAATAGCCAGTATGTCCAAGCAATTTGAGCATTAATAGAAAAGGACAGAAGCCGCTATCTGCATGCAAAAATTCAGCGCCCTTGAATATTTTTTTAAACACAACGAAGAATTCTTTCTCAAGCCGTCCCCAACCTAGCTATAGAAAATGTAAAAGAAAAAAAACACAGAATATAAAATAATTTTTATCGGTGCTCTTGTAGGCGCCCTTTCATCAGTTTGGCGCCCCTCCGGCTCGGCGCCCCGTGCGATGGCACACTTCGCACACGCCTTGGGCCGGCCCTGATTACACTTTAAATTCTGACCCATAGATTTTGAAAAATTCCTTAAGTGCATGAAAGATAAATGAGTTTCAAAGGGAATTTCGGCAAATTAGCCAGCTATCGCCAAGCTGGCTTCATATATGAAAACTAATTTTTGTCGCAAAATTTGGTGCTATTTTGCCAAGTTGATCAACATTTGGCGCTATTATGGTAAACCTGCTATTAGTAATTTTCAGCAATTTCTCATTGTTGAAGCTGATACCGATTTCTCCATACGAAGTGGCGCGGCGGGTGGCATGTCCGCGATAAATGAGGCGGTCAAACCGGAATTGTGAGGGACACACAGAGACTTGGATTTTATATAAATAGATTTTGGCTGATGCACAGCCCGAGCAGCTGATCATAGTCACAAATTAACGTTTTTAGTTTTATTTAGGCAACAAACTGATGAATAATGACACCTTGAAAATAAAAGCATGCTTATTTCTCCGTCTGATTACGCTCATTAGAGAAATGCGAAAAAAAAAATCTTCGGTTTGCCAAAAAGATCACTACTAAACATTTTGCATAACTAACTTTACTTATCATTTGCAAAGAGTTTTGATAGTGGAAAATCTAAAAATCAATCAACAGCAATTTGACATTATTTAATGGAATGTAGTTTGGAGCATAATTAACCCTGTTTTGTAGCTAACTCTGGTACATATTTAGCCATACCATTACGAACATTTCTAATGTTTTACATCAAACTTGGTTGTGGATCCGATAACGGGTGATTGGGAAGATTTTATTGAATGAAAACTAGAGGTTTAGTTTTCTATTTGAATTAGTTATCGAGTTTATTTTCCTAGGTTAATAGTTGCATGATTAAAACTGGTATGTAAAAAGAAACGGCAGTTAAAATGGCATTATTTTAATTTTATTCACACAATTCCGCTTTAAATATTCACTTTTACATGATTCACATATTTTAAAATATACAAGTTAAATACTGTTTTGATTGTATTTACTCTACTGGAAATCGAAGATAAGAAACTGTAGAGAAAACCTGCCAGAAGAAGACGTATATTACCAAATACAATGTAACGCAGAGAGAGATTGGATTTATTTTATCAGATCAGCACAAAATACCAAACTGAGAAGCCAGGAGTAAAAGACCTAACAAACGAAAGTGAATAACCCGAACATTCTTTAAGTTAAATGGTCAATCTCTGCAGTCATTGTAATTCTCTCTTTTTTAGTAGTGTGGTGATATGGCGTAATGGCCGCATTTCCCTCCCAAACTCTACATGATGTACTAAAGAGTTGCTTCTGAATTGCCCGTATTTCGTCTAACGCATCAGATAATATAATAGCGCAATTGCGTCCGATGCGTACTCAGAAAATGCGGAAGGATCTTCCAGATGAAGGTCCATATTAATTTAAAATACAGGGTCGGATTTTTCATTTCGTTTGATTGAAGGTTTATTTGAAAAATGGTCCAGCGCAGCGGGCTCAGCCTGCTAGTCTTACGATACATTTCTTAGTATTTAAAAAATACAGCATATTATTATGTAAAGTGATGTAAAATCGAAGAGAGTAGTAAAATAAAGTATTAGTTTCGACAAAAAACAAAAATAATACGTAAAATACCGTAAAAATTTTGGAACCGTTAAATTTTCGGATTCACGATCCTGCGCTTTTCTACGTTCCGATTACTTATCTTTGTATTCACAATTTTGTTTATGCTAAAGTATACAGTCTTGGGAAAAAAAATTAAACACCCTCTACTATCTCTGCAAAATATTATCATAGAAGAAAGCTATTGGAACAACACGATTGGTAATAAAGTCTACTTTAAAATGACGTGTATAAAATTTGCTTAGGGGGCCATCTACAAATCGAAACGAACCATAACTTTGTTTTTTTTTCAATAGCAGTACGTAATTCTGACAGCATAAATGAACTTTAGCCCCTTCAATTATCCTAAAAACGAATTTTTATGCAATTCGTACCATAAGTTTCCGAGAAATTAATTATTTTAAAACGAGCATATTTTAGGGGCTGTATTCAAATTGAAGTTCGATACTCGATTGTTGACCGAGAGAGCCCCCTTCTTGATCAAGGCATGTTAAGCGCTACTCAAGCAGTCATTGAAGAGTGCTAGATTACAGAATAGTATAAGAAATTTCAAAATATCTGGTCACTTCTGTCATATAGATGGGCCCTTAAACCATCGTTTTGCCGTTTTTTTAAGCATAATTTGAAAACTACTTGGAAGAAAAGTGTGAAATTTTGATTTTCATAAAACATGACTTAATAAATCTAAATCCATCAAAAAAATTGTAGATTGCAATTCATAAATTTTCCGAATATTAATTTCATAATTCATATCATAAAATTATAAAAATTGCAAATTCAACGTATTTATGTTTGGGTATTTTAGTATTATTGCTACACAAAAAATTAGCACATTAGGAGTATAATTTCAGGAGATATTAATAAAAATATCTTATACTATAATGCGAGCAAAAATTGTGTGTGTGTATGTAAATTTTATCTTGAAAACGGCTCTAACGATTTTGATTAAATTTTGCACCCTACCGTTTTCGAGCACGAAAAGACCATTGGGATGGGTCTCGTGTTCCAGAAAATTCGATTAGTGGGTCATTTTGGGTCATAATGGGTCAAGGTCAAGCTAATGATATCTAAAGAACGGCTCAATCGATTTTGACTAAATTTTGTATCTAACCATTTTCGGGCACGAAAAGACCAGTGTGATGGGTCGTGAGTTCGATAAAATTCGATTAGTGGGTCATTTTTGGGTCACTGTGGGCCAAGCTATTTTTATCTAAAAAACATCTCTAACGATTTTCACTAAACTCTATATTCTACAGTTTTGGATTACGAGAAGACCATTGGGCTAAGTCACATGTTCGAGAAAATTCGATTAGTGGGTCATTTTTGGGTCACCGTGGGTCCAGCTAAGTTTATCTAGATAACGGCGCTAAGGATTTGCACGAAATTTTGCACCCTACTGTTTTCGGGCACGAAAATACCATTGAGGTGGGTCTTGTGTTCGAGAAAATTCGATTAGTGGGTCAATTTGGGTCATAATGGGTCAGGGTCAAGCTAATTATATATAGAAGACGGCTCAATCGATTTTGACTAAATTTTGTATCTGACCATTTTTGAGTACGGAAAGACCACTAGGGATGAATGACGTGTTCGAGAATATTCGTTTAGTGGGTCATTTTGGGGTCACTGTGGGTCAAGCTATTTTTATCTAAAAAAACGGCTCTAACGATTTTCACTAAACTCTATATTATACTGTTTTGGATTACGAGAAGACCATTGGGCTATGTCACACGTTCGAGAAAATTCGATTAGTGGGTCATTTTTGGGTCACAATGGGTCAAGCTAAGTTTATCTAGATAACGGCTCTAAAGATTTTGAAGAAATTTTGCACCCTACTGTTTTCGGGCACATAAAGACCATTGGGATGGGTCTCGTGATCGAGAAAATTCGATTAGAGGGTCATTTTGGGTTATAATGGGTCAGGGTCAAGCTAATTATATCTAGAGAACGGCTCAATCGATTTTGACTAAATTTTGTATCTAACCATTTTCGGGCACGAAAAGACCATTGGGATGGGTCTCGTGTTCAAGAAAATTCGATTAGTGGGTCATTTTGGGTCATAATGGGTCAGGGTCAAGCTAATTATATCTAGAAAACGGCTCAATCGATTTTGACTAAATTTTGTATCTAACCATTTTCGGGCACGAAAAGACCATTGGGATGAGTCTCGTGTTCGAGGAAATTAGATTAGTGGGTCATTTTGGGTCATAATGGGTCAGGGTCAAGCTAATTATATCTAAAGAGCGGCTCAATCGATTTTGACTAAATTTTGTATCTAACCATTTTCGGGCACGAAAAGACCATTGGGATGGGTAATATGTTCAAGAAAATTTGATTAGTGTGTCATTTTTGGGTCACCGTAAGTTTATCTAGATAACGGTTCTACGATTTTGACGAAATTCTGTAATCTATCGTTTTTGGCCACGAAAAGACCATTGGGATGGGTTACGTGTTCGAGAAAATTCGATTAGTGGGTCATTATGGGTCAGGGTCAAGCTAATTATATCTAAAAAACGGCTCAAGACATTTTCACAAAATTTCTAAATACACGGCCATTCCTGGTCATGAGAAGACCATTGGGATAAGTCACATGTTCGACAAAATTCTATTAGTGGGTCATTTTGGGTCACAATGGGCCAGGGTCAAGCTAATTGAATCTAAAAACATGCTCAAAACAATTTGATCATATTTTATATTATACTGTTTCTGGGGATGAGAAGAGAATTAGGCTAAGTCACATGTTCAAGAAAATTCAATCAATGGGTCATTTTGTGTCCTAATGGATGAGGATCAAGCTAACTCTATCTTCAAAACGGATCAAAATATTTTAATAAAACTTGGTACTACACCGTTTCTGGACAAGATAAAACCATTGGGCTGGCTCGCATGCTCAAGAAAATTCTATTAGTGGATCATTTTGGTGATAATGGTCCGGGGTCAAGCTAACGGCATCTCAAAAAGGTTCAAACAATTTTGACAATATTTTTTGTTATACCGTTTCACAGTACAAAATGACCATTGAAATAGCTCACATGTTCGATAAATTTCGGTTAGTTGGTTTTTGAATCAACGTGGGTTAAGCTTATTTTATCTAGAAAACGACTAACGATTTTCAGTAAATTTTGTATTCCACCTTTTTTAGGCTCGAGAATAGCATTGTGTTAGGTCGCATGTTCGAAAAAATTCGATTAGTGGGTCATTTTGGGTCACTATGTCTCAGGGTTAAATTAATTGCATCTAAAACAGCAAGAATGATTCAGTGGGAATAATATATCGAGATAAACACAAAGCTAATTTTGACCGAGCTTAACTCGGTCATTCCTGCTAGTGAAAATGTAATTTAACATTAGAAGCACGAAATTTTGAATGTTTATAATTCAAAAACTTATCATTCAAATGACTTGAAATTTGGTGTCCATGCATAGTTTGAACCAAAGGTTTGAAATATCTTGTTAAAATTGTGTATTGCTATTGAAAAAAATGAAGTTTGGGTTCATTTTAATATGTATAAGGCCCCCTAAGCAAATTTTATATACATCATTTAAAAGAAGACTTTATTTCCAATCGTTCGGTACCAGTAACTTTCTTCTACGATAATTTGTTGAGGAGTTAGTAGGGGTGTTTACTTTTTTTTTTTTTCACAACTGTACAATTGAATTAAATCTGTCTCTATACATCACTTTTACCAGATAAGCGGGTTTTTTTAATTCGGAATGCTACCAAGTTCTGAAGAGAAATATTCCCCTTATTTAATGACAAAATAAATAAGACAAATATTACTATTCAAAAATAGCGATAGCATACTGAATTAAAAAAACCTGCCAAACTGGTTAGTTAACGCTAATATCTTAATTGGAGCTGTTAAAGCTAGAAACTTGAAATTTACCATTGCTGTTATAGGAGTGTTGAATTCAGACACTTTTCTTCTGGAGGGATTTCTGTGGCTCCCGGGGGGGGGGGGGGGTACATTATAGAGTTCCTGGGGGGAAATTGCACTTTTGACCACTGAAAACACAAAATCTCAAATCTTCCGGGGGGGGGGGATTCCCCCTCCCCCTGAAAGGCTGTTAGTTTACAGGCGTAAATGCTCGCCTAAAACAGTTTTCTAAAAATTGAAAATTTTAAAGTGTGCGAGAGCAAAAAGCGTTTTAAAATTGTGATTATGTCTTGTAGTTTGTATAGAATCTTGGAATTTGCCATGGCGGTTAGGGTTACTTTTAAGAAGTACATGATTGCTAAGAACATTAAAAAAAAAATAAGTTTTAATAGGGTGAAGTGGGAACGTTCTAAATTACTATTTATAGTTGGATTTTTTTCGAGTTATAAACTTGAAACTTAATGTAGCGGTTATTTTTAAGATACGGATGTGTAGTATAAACAATTGATTAAAAATTCGAAATTTAAAGTTGAGAAATGAGCAGGAAACGTTCTAAATTACTGTTTATTTAGAATGTTAGGGATAGAAACTTAAAATTTGAAGTGTCCGTTATTTTTTTAAGAAGAAAATGCTCGCACAGCACAGTTTTTACAAAATTCGAAATTTAAAAGGGTGCAGAAGCAAAAAAGTAGTTTCTAAGACTGCGATTTTGGAGATGCTGGGAATTAAAAATTAAAACATGAATTCCATTCCAAAACCCTTCAATACTTATGCGTGCCAATTTCACACTTTAACATGAGTCCGTCGCACAGTGGAGTATTTTTCAAATTTTGCCGGCCAAAAGTAAATTTTTCGAAACGCAGTTGAGGAGAAAAAAATGTAGCTAATTATGAAGATAAATAGATGGGGACTCACCTTGCATTTATAATTTTTTTCTGTTGTGCGAGAAAATTGGTAACAGAGAAGGTCAAACTTGTTTGTAGCAGTAAGTTTTTTACTTGTACTTTAAAGTTCCATTTTGTGCCTATTTATTTCACTGTGATTTTTTCCCCCATAAACGTTTGCTTATACCATATAGTTCTGGATTCTGAAAGCCCATGTATATATGTTTACGTTTCACGTGAATATATTTATATTTGTTAATTTGACAGATATGATAAAACGACATAAAATGTGCCGTATATTTTTTAAATTTGTGTTGTTAATTTCAATATTCTATAAAACATTTGTTATACATCGGGGTCGATCGGGACGATCTTTTTTAATCTAAATGACAGTTCAAGATATGTAGTTAATAATTTTGAAAACTGTAGCTGCGAAAAACTGCGATTTTAGAAGAATTCCATTCAAACACACAACTGTATGTTCCTGTAAATGACAATTTTTGCATTTCCCTTTCGATTTGAAAAGTATTCTACGATAGATAAATTGAAATTATTGTCAGAATGTACCGTCTGCGGACATAAAAAAGTACCATTTTACATATCTGACCCATAATTTTTTTAAGTATTGTCTGCGCCTGTTTCTGAAGTTCTGTGTTACTTTTTTACGTTATAAATTCAAAAATGATATAATGAAAATGTTGCGCTGTTTTAGTTTGCATCTTATAAATGATGCTTCCTAAATACATATAGTATTTAATTATGGATTGTGAAAGTCCAGGTAAATGTATTTATATATTCCACATGAATATGTTTATATTTATTTATTTAGAAGATTTTATAAAGAGGCAAAAAAGCTATCGAACATGTTTGAAATTTGTGTTTTTAATTTCAATATTCTATAAAAAATTCGTTACACTTCCCGATGAGTCCAAATGATTTTTTTATACTTTAAATGAGATCTAGATATTTAATTAATAACGTTGAAAACAATATCTACGAATAATCGGTAATTTGGAATACTTTATTTCAAGCCTGTTGTGTTTCCTTAAATGATAAATGTTTCATTTTCATTAAAATAAATTTAAAAAAAATATTTTAGGAAAGATAAATTGCAAATATTGTCAGAAAGTATCGTCTACGACATAAAATAATTAAAATTTATATTTATGATCAATGTTTTGTTCAACTTCGATTTTATGACTCGGCAGTTAATATTTACTTGTAGAAATAGTTTGATCTGCCGTACTTTCAACTTCGATTATGCGACTACTTATTTAAGTCAGTTTTTTGTTTTAAACTCTTATTTATATCAATCATTTCTAGATTTCAAAAGAGCCAAGTAAATATGTTTATATTTCATATCATATGTTTATATATGGTTTTTAAAATGTAAGATCAAGCATCAAATTTTTATTTTTTAAATTTGTATAGTGTATAAGGAATTTTTTATGCTTTCCGATGATTCTAGTTGATGTTTTTCAGTTTAAATGCATCAGATATGCAGTTAATAACTTTAAAAAAACTGTCAGGATCTCAGGATGGATTTTTTTTTTTTTTTTTTTTACACAAACTTATGTGTTTCTATATATGAGCATTTTTAAATAAAATTCTAAAAGCTAAATATCTTTAAAATTAATTACTCTTATTATTTTCTGCACAAAATTATTTCAGGTCCATCTGAAGTTAAAATTATATCAAGACAAGAGCTCTTCAACCTTATGGATAACCAGAATTGCCTGATTTCGATAAAAAACTAGAATCTCTCGAGGATTATCTTGTTAACAAAAAATATTATTCAGAAAACCAAAAACTACAAATAAAAAATGATTAAAAAAAATATATCAAGCCTGAATTTCAGAAAAGATGGCATGAATCAAGTAGGAATAAGCATTCTTTCTTGAAAAAAATTCATATTGGTTACAAAGAACATAAAAAGGCACAAAGGGGTTTAAGGATTTAATAGTTACAGGTATAAAAAAAAATTCTAAACTTAGTTTAGAAGTTTGATGAACAATGCGCTCTCAGGAATTATTTTTCTAATGAAACTTTTTAACCCTTTGAGCTCGGGGGGTAAATTCTTTAATATGTCCAAATGCACATTGACACCAGTATTTTGTAAACAAAAGATTCGGCTTATAATATACACGAAAAAATGCATTGACCTATTTTCAAATAAAATTGGGTGAATATTCCGGTGCCAATGTAACATTTGGAGATTAAAATTAAGTGGGAAGAAATTCACCCATCAGAGCTCAAAGGGTTAAAAGTGACCAGGAAAAAACGAAATTTGTTTAATTTTCTTCAAAGAAATTGGTCGCTCATGGAGGGAGTTCAATTGGGGTGGTCTCTCAATGGAGGTAAAATTAGTATTGAGCCTATAGGAATAAATTTCATTCCATGAAAAAATAGTCGTTCAGGTGGTCGCTTAATAGAGGTGGTCACACAGGGAGGTTTCACTGCATATGAAAAAATACATTTAGATTGACGGATAGAATACAATATACTCACTAATATTCTGTTGCATTAAAGTCATTTTTACATATTACAATGTTTTCCATATACCCTGTATATACATATATATATATATAATGTATTTTTCAAAGAAAACTACTAAAAAGTAATAGTAATAAGATAAACTAATCAATAATAAACTTTAGTCCAATTTTTCAGTAAGAAATTTTTTGGCCGGCTAAATCCACCAAATACTCCACTGTGCGTCGATCCGTCAGAAACGTGAAATTTGGCATGGTGGTTATTTTTAATATTTTAGTGCTGTCATAGAACGGTTTAAATAAAATTCGCAATTTAAAAGGGTAAAAAAGAGCAACAAACGTTCCAAAAACCTTTTATGATTTATCTAAATTTGTTGGAATAGAAACTTGAAATTCGACATGACTGTTACTTTAAAGACCCATGCACCCGCAGAACCATTTCTTTTAAAGTGTGCACGAACAACAAACATAGTAAAATTGCAATTTCTGTGATGTAGTTGTTATAGGTTGGTTGGTTGATTTTGACGGCCGATTATCTACTCTAGGGATATGGGCCCGAGGGGGAGTGCCCTTCGTGGGGGTCTTTTTAAGGGAACCTAACCCGTATTTACGCATGGAAATCCATGGCTCGAAGAAAACCACGAAAACTCCGAACGATTAGGCCGACGAGCGCGATTGGGATCGAACCCAGCTCTTCCCGTCTACCAGCTTCGAGAGCAGAATCTCTCAGCCACTGGTGGGGCGTAGTTGTTATAGAAACTTGTAATTTGGCAAGGTGCGTGGTTACTTTTAAGATGTAAAGAGAGTCTAAAAAAATCGAAATTTCAAATGAAAAATGAAATGAGCGGAAAACCTTCAAAATGCATTCTAAACTACCTTATTTGGAATTAATTTTAGTTCTTGTCATTCGTTTAAGAGGTCTCAAGGCTCTTAAAGCTTCTAAATTTTAGAAATTTTATTAGCCCCCGCTACGGTATGTTATTTCTTTCTCCCAGCTTATTTTGTGTATTCCAAAAAATAACGTTACCTTACAGAAGCCGGCCGTAAAACAAAGCAGTACGATTAAATACTCTTTAGCAATTTTTTAAACTTCTAAGTATCGCACATTTTAAATTTTTATACCGTCGTATTGAAAAAAAAAAGTACTTTTTAAAGCAATTTGTTTGAAAACTGCATCTCCATTTATTTTTGAGGTATTGATTTTTTTGTAGTTTTTAGCACCACTTGTTTAATTTTGGCAACTCAAGTACTCCATTTCTGTAGTAAGTAAAGGAAAAATAGTTGGAAAATAGCAATTATATCTTTTTGTAGCCACTTTCTCATAAAAACTGAAAAAAAAGTGTGTAAGTGTGATCACAGATCGCACAGAGGGTTTCGTTTAATATTCCCTTCAAAACACTTTATCCTTTTGAAAAATCTGTTAGTTCCATATTTCAAAACCAGGGGGCGCACTTGATTCTAAACACACCTGTATCTGAACGAAAATCCGTTTTACATACTATCCGTAGATATATTAGTCGAGAGGATTGGGCCCATAGCACCCGAGATAAGTAGGCGCACCTGGCGGGGAAAATGGAACTAAAATATGTAAGGCTATGGTGCATAATATGAAAGAATGGTCAAAGGGGTGTCGGCAAAAGTTGGAAAATTTCTCCCTGGGTTAAAAGGGCGCAGGTTAGAAAAAATGCTTAAAATACACAAGTTAGAGCCCAGAGGGGTAAATAATAAAAGACTTTTTGTAAATTTTATGATTTGTCGTGTGGTCTGAGGCATTCAGCTACACGTATTCAAAATTTCATGTTACCAACTTAATTAGGAGCTCTCTTAGAAAGAATTGCTTCAAATACATATGTGGTAGCTCAAAGAGTTAAACGTAAGACTTTTTCAAGATTTTATGATTTGTCGCCTGGCCTCAGGTGTTCTGCAATAAGTATGCAAAATTTCAAATCTCCAATTTAATTAGGGGCTCAGTTAGAAAGAATGGCTTAAAATACACAAGCTGGAGTTGAAAGGGTTAAACATAAAACTTTTTCAAAATTTATTATTTGACGTGAGATCTGAGGTGTTGAGCTATAAGTATGCAAAATTTCAACCTAAATAGGGGCTCACTTAGAAAGAATTGTTTAAAACGCACATGTGGGAGCACAAAGGGTTAAATGTACGACTTTTTCAAAAATTTTATGATTTGTCGTTTGATGTGAGGTGTTCAGCTATAAGTATGCAAAATTTCACGTCTCCAAACTAATTAGGAAGCTCACTTAGAAAGAATTGTTTAAAATACACATGCTCGACTCCAAAGGGTTAAATGTACGACTTTTCCAAAATTTTATCATTTGTCGTATGATGTGAGGTGTTAAGCTATAAGTACCCAAAATTTCATGTCACCAACATAATTAGGGGATCGCTTAGAAAGAATTGTTTAAAATATACCTGTGGGACCTCAAAGGGTTAAATGCACGACTTTTTCAAAATTTTATGATTTGTCGTTGGATGTGAGGTGTTCAGATATAAGTATGCAAAATTTCACACCTCCAACCTAATTAGGGGCTCACTTAGAAAGAATTGTTTAAAATACACATGTGGGACCCCAAAGGGTTAAAGTACGACATTTTCAAAATTTTATGATTTGTCGTTTGATGTGAGGTGTTCAGCTATAAGTATGCAAAATTTCACGCCTCCAAACTAATTAGGAGCTCACTTAGAAAGAATTGTTTAAAATACACATGCGAAAGCCCAAAGGGTTAAATGTACGACTTTTCCAAAATTTTATGATTTGTCGTTTGGTGTAAGGTGTTCAACTATAAGTATGCAAATTTTCACGTCTCCAAACTAATTAGGAACTCACTTAGAAATAATTGTTTAAAATACACATGCGGGAGCCCAAAGGGTTAAATGTACGACTTTTTCAAAATTTTATCATTTGTCGTATGATGTGAGGTGTTCAGCTATAAGTACCCAAAATTTCATGCCTCCAACATAATTAGGAGCTCACTTAGAAAGAATTGTTTAAAATACACATGCGGGAGCCCAAAGGGTTAAATGTACGACTTTTTCAAAATTTTATGATTTGTCGTATGATGTGAGGTGCTCAGCTATAAGTACCCAAAATTTCATGTCTCCAACATGTATAGTTTCTGAGAACGGGCTCTGTGACGGACAGACGGACAGACAGACAGATAGACAAACAGACAGAGGAGCGAGACGAATAGGGTTTCGTCAGATGAACGAAACCCTAAAAATTGATTTTTTTGGGAGGGAAAGGAGGATTAATTACTAGGTAATAAGACTGAAAAATTATAGTGTGAAAGAAAAACAAATACAAAGAGAGATAAAGGGGCTTATAATAGATTTAGGACTATGTTTTAATGGAACAATGTCTGCCATTTTATAAGAATCGGAACTTGTATAAGAGTATATTGTATGTTGTTAAAGCAGTATTAGGCAACAATTTGTACTGAAATAAATGCTTCAATCCACAGTTTATTTTAGGTGGTGGTAATGGGGGGGGGGGGGGGGGGGATAGAGAATTTTTTTTTTTTGGGGGGGGGGGGGGGTGAGATAAAACTGTATGACTAGGTAGTATAAAAAAATGATTGGGAAATAAGCTTTAAGATTTAATGTTAAGCAAGGGCGTATGTACAGTCGTGGAAAAAAAAAAGTAAACACCCCCTACTAACTCCTCAACAAATTATCGTAGAAGAAAGTTACTGGTACCGAACGATTGGAAATAAAGTCTACTTTTAAATGATGCATATAAAATTTGTTTAAGGGGCCATCTACATATTAAAACGAACCATAACTTTGTTTTTTTCAATAGCAGTACCCAATTCTGACAACATAAATGAACTCTACACTCTTCAATTAGCCAAAAAACGAATTTTTATGCAATTCGTACCATAAGTTTCCGAGAAATTAATTATTTTAAAACGAGCGTATTTTAAGGGCTGTCTCCAAATTGAAGTTCCGTACTGGATTGTTAACTGAGAGAGCCGCTTCCTTGATCAAGGCACCTTAAGCCACACTCAAGGAGTCAATGAAGCGTGTTAGATTACAGTACGGCAGAATAAATTTCAAAATGTCTACTCACTTCCATTATAGACGGCCCCTTAAACCATCATTTTGCCGTTTTTTAAGCATAATTTGAAAACTACTTGGAAGAAAAATTTGAAATTTTTGAATTTCCATAAAGCAGGACTTAATAAATCTAAATCCATCAAAAAAATTGTAGGTTGCAATTCATAATTTTTTCGAATATTAATTCCATAATTCATAATTCATATCATAAAATTATAAAAATTGCAAATTCAGCTTATTTATGTTTGGGTATATTAGTATTATTGCCACAAAAAAAAAAAAAAAATTAGCACATTAGGAGCATAATTTCGGGAGATATAAATAAAAATATGAAAATATAATTTAACATTAGAAGCACTAAATTTTGAATGTTTATAATTCAAAAACTTATCATTCAAATGACTTCAAATTTGGTGTCTAGGCATAGTTTGAACCGAAGATTTGAAATATCTCGTTAAAATTGGGTATTGCCATTGAAAAAAATGAAGTTAAGATTCGTTTTAATATGTAGATGACCCCCTAAGAAAATTTTATATACATCATTTAAAAGTAGACTTTATTTCCAATCGTTCGGTACCAGTCACTTTCTTCTATGATGATTTGTTGAGGAGTTAGTAGGGATGTTTACTTTTTTTTTCCAGGACTGTACATGCAAATGTACATATACGTTTGATATAAACGACTCGTCTTTAATATTTTAGTTTTCTTAAAACGATATGCAATCTTTGTATTTAAGATTTATTTTGTAATAATTTAAAAGATTTTTCTTTTAAATACTTGTAAATAAATATTTATTTTCATAAAAAAGTATATTTATTAAAACGTATATAGTGAACGTATTAACACGGGCTTGTCAGTCAGGACTTATAAATGTGAAAACAAATCAGATTGATAATAATAAAATATATATCTTCATTATTTATTACGCTGTTAAAACTTTTATTTCATGTTTGTATGATAGTATGTAATAATACTATTTTTAAAAAATTTAATAATAAGAATATATTTTACAATTGATGTTCTGTTTAGGGGGGACTCAGTGTTAATGTATGAAGATTTTTTGGGGGGGAATTTGCGTTATAGGGTTTGGGGGGGATGGTCACCACTGGTTCATTAATTTAAAAAACTCTTTTTCAGAAGAGGATTTTGCTTCCTTTCTTTTCTCTGTATTAAAATTAATATAGCTCTGCAGCCAGAGTGCCTGTTTGAATTGAAGAGCTTTATGCACAGCTGTCAATTTTAATCCAAGTTGCAAATAATATTTCAGATTTCGGTGATGAGTGACATAATTCTGCTTATCTTGAAAATTTGGGATAAGTTTGGGAGTGCCTTTAATTTTTTTATTTCCAAGCATCCTCTTCGCAGTAGGTGACAACATCTCTTCATTCACAGTCAGGCGTTCCGGGGCCAGTGGATATTCGTTATGAAATTTGTGAAGCTTCTTAAGATATTTAAGGTCCACCTCGAAAATATATCCAATTTCAGAATCATCAGATAGAGAAAGAATCCACTCTTCTGTAATATGACTTGTCGCATACCATTGAAACCCCCCGTATGGTAGATATTAGGACATAGCCCATCCATAAAGATTGTTCGCATCCCAATCCATGATGAAGCTGGGTGCTTCATTTTCTCTAAAATCGGACGTATTGGGGATGTTAGCTAGGACGTGTCTATGACTAATCATACTGATACCACCACGTATTCCATTTTCAATCATTAACAACATATCAATGTCCGTTAACAATTCTAGAGGTGTTTCAGACATTTTCAAGGAGGCTTGCTATGCGACCGAAGGTCCTGTATATAAAGGGCAAGGATCGATATCATAATACTGTTGACACAATTTACGAAAATTTTGAAAAACATCAGCTAGTAATAAAATATCTGTTTTTACATACAGATCATGATATCTACCCAGATTTTGAATATTAAAGGTTTTCCACACGTTCAAAGCATGTTGGTAGTCTTCATCTTTAATAGCTTCATCTGTGAGACTGTTATAAAATGCTGCAGGTGGGGGTAGTTCCTTTTCATCGAATTTTTCAAAAGAGGTGAAGTAGTCGTAAGGGTATACCCCTTTTCTTGTAAGCATATGCAAATTAGTATTTTCAGGGAAATTTCCTTCAAGTATGGTGAATTGTTCAGGATTAAGGTTTCTAACAAGCTTTTCTAAGGAGTGAGTCAAAAACTGGAATGAATCTAAAAAGATCATCTGTATAGGACTTTTTGGCTTTCTTAACTTGAAGGTTATATAATTTTCCATAGAGGAAGCAATCACATCAGTTTCATGATCTTTAAATTTACCAATCTTACTCATTACATGATGCCCATCATAGTTTTTTAGATTATGGAATATAACAGGAATTGTTTTACATTGCTTGTAGTTTAGATTGCAGCTTGTATGGGCAGCTCCTCTGTATGCACCCGTCACGTGGTCATGGTCACGAACACGTTTTTCACATAATGGTTGCTTACAAATAAAACAAAATTCCGCTTCTTGAAAAGCTTTTTCTTGTGCAGGTGAAAGCTTCATAGGTTCGATATTTAATAACCTTCGTCCTAATACATCTTCAATCGTCAGCATCTGTTTTAAAAAAGGGTCTACACAGTCTTTGCCACGATAAACTTTTCCTTTCCACACACATCTCCCATTGGATCCGACAACAACATAAGCGTACCGACATGGAAAATGGTAAGTTGTTTTTTCAGTATAGGACGGTGTGGTACAGAGTGCAGCCGGCGCAATAGGTATAAGAAGACTCTGAAAGTCAGCATACACAACATATGGTATGGGGTGTTGTAGATGGATTCCCGTAAAAGATAATATATTTTCACCTTCTTTCGGTAAGTGTATCCTTTGTGCAGCATATTTGAACAATATTTGATATGCTTATCTAATAGGTCTTGACTTGAAAACCGGTGTAAATATCCATAGCAGTAAAAAACAACCCCATCATGATGCGGTAGATTCCCTAAAAGTCTTGAAAAGCTTCTAATTAAGCAATAGTGTTGCTTTTCACCATCACCAACTAATAATAAGTTAATCACATCGAGATTTTGTTTCTCAGATATATACAGTGGACAAACTTCATCCTCTTCATATCCAAACACATTAATCCGTAAATTGTTCAGCTGTTCGATAATAGATATATTCTGAAGGGAAACAGGGCATTCAACATTACCAAGCTGGATGTCACTCTCATAAGGGATATAATGAGAAACACGTTCAGGATGTTTTGAAAAATAAAAGTTTTGCTTAATTTCCAAAAGACACTACACCAAACACTTGTTATCTTCGTTTTTAATATTCAACACTGCTTTTTTATCATACAATTTCTTAGGTAAAGCAATATATGAACTTGCAGCAAGAGGATGATATTTAGCAATCTTGAGTTCTAAATGCTGAATGTTTTTAAGCTTCCACCAGGAACCTCTTTGCACAAATTCTTCAAAAGATTTTAATATTTTAGAGAATCCTTCTTCAGTGTGTTGCGTAATAGTTTCTTCAGTAAGTTCTGTGAAACATTGACATTGAAAATAGGATTGAATCTCTTCCATCTCCTCGTTATCAGTCATACATTCAAGTGCTATTTTTCCCACCGCATACCATTTAATAGCACCTTTAGCCTGAACTTCATCTGTTAAACGTTCTTGAATTTCAGCTTGTAAGTAGCTATGAAACACAGTTAAATCACTTTCTTCACGTTCATCAGGATAAAGCATATGAGTTTCAAATACATTAAGTGCATCAGATTGGTTTTGCTTCGGCTTTTCTTATATAACAAAGATATGTTGGATTCTGAGTATATAAGTGCTGTCTCAGTTCATAATTTCGATCAAACACTTTGCTACAAAAACTACATACGGGTAATGGTTTATGATATGATCTAAGATGACGTTCCAAGTAATCCTTATATGTGAAAATTTGTTCACACTTGGTGCATTTGAATGTAGATCGCTCATTATGAGTTTCAAATGTCTTCGCAAGTTAGATCTAAATCTAAATGATTTCTGATACAAATCGCAAATATGCAACTTCTAAATGAAGTGTATCTTCATATGTTGAAACAAGTTGGATGAGATTGAAAAGGTCTTATCACAAATTAAACATGCAAACATCCTCTTGTCAACAGTTAATGTATTGAAAGGTTCTTCAGATGTTATATCGACATCCAGAAAATTCAACGATGGATTGTTTTTCGATGAACAAGCTTGAGAATGCCCATCACGCTTAAAAGTTGTTGCTTCATCATTAATATGAGTCTTAGAATGTCTTCTCAAATCGGATCTGCGGCTAAAAGACTTCTGACATACTTCACATTTGAAAAACTTTTCACCTGAATGTATCTTCAAATGCTGATTCAGGTTAGAAATAGTTGAAAAAGTCTTATTACAAATAAGACAAGTTAAATTCTTCTCCAAAGGCGTAGAACTTTCCAAAGGCATGGCTTCGTCCAAAGACATAACAGCATCCATAATAGATTAATAAGAAAAAAGATTTAACTCTGAGCAGAGAGCACTGAAAGACACGTCTGATCGCTAGTAGAACAAATCATCAAATGATGCAGATAAAAAATTTCACTGCTATTTATACTCCTCACGTGTTCACCCTAAGGCAATTTAAACTTGTCGATACTTTCCGCATCAACAAACGCAAATTGTTTTAGCATCAAATCGATTCTAAGAGTCGTGATGCGTTCGAAACATCATATCTGGTTTACAACCACCGATCGCTCAATGATTTCAGAAACCAATCGTGGTTCTTAACATCGACCAGTGATTGGTTCTTGTACTCAATTGTTAAAACTAAATTAAAATCAAGGTTCTAAAAGACAATCATCAACCAGCCATTACTTCTCTAACTCAAGTATCATCACAGAAATAAGTCAAGACTGATATCTTTGAATCTACTAATATAACAAATTATTTTTATTTAGGAAATCTATTTCATTAAAAATTTATCTTCATCTAACAACAGATCTGTTCTAATTTCCTCTCAGGGCTCGGCGAGAACTAGATGAAAGATTGAGAAGGACGCCAACTAGACAAAAAAAAAAAAAACTTAACGACAACAAACAATTAAATACGCAACCTTCACTAAACATTAAAAAACACTAATTTTATAAATTATCATGCACAACTACACGCTAAAAGTATTATTTAAAAAGTCTCTATCAAAAACATGTTTACATAATTAAAAAAGAGCGATAAAATAAATGTTCAATTCCCTTCAGAAAATTACTTTCAAAATCATCGAGCCCAAATACATTCTAGCAAGTTCCAACAACTTCATACAAGCAACAAAACTGCTGACTAAGCTCACTAATAAAAAATCACATGACTGCTAACCACCAATCAGATATGAGGATGATGACATCTTGTGACAACACCTCTACACAGCGTAATATCCTTCCCCTGTGAACAGGGAGTATGTCGAAGCATGCAGCGTCTGACTGGCGACAGATGATTGACAGGGGAGTGGTGGAATGTCAGGAATGCAGACACAGCAGTGACCACCTGCTCCTGACACAGGTCATGTGATCTTCACAGCCAATCAAAAGCGTGTAGGGGGCGCTCGCGTCGACTTCATGCGTGACATCATAACCGGTTTTATACTGAATCATACGCCATTTCTTCAGAGGTTGTGGATGGGAACGGACGTACAAAGGCGATGCTCTGCGGTAAGTAGTTTTTAAATGTCTAGGTTAAGGATTGTTTTAAGAAACTTTGCTGCTTTTGCATGCTATTTCAAACTACATTTTCAAATAACAAGTGTCTTTAATCACTTTTAGAAGAATAAGTTTCACTTTCCTTATTTTTTTTCTCTCAGAAAAAAAACCCGAAGCAAAATAATATTTAAAGATTGGGGCGAAAATAGGGGGTATGCATTAGTAGAAGGAAAAAGCCAGTTCTACCCCCCCCCCCCCAGGAGCCAAGAGCCGGGAGCAAAGATGAGTTACAGGTGGGCGGAGTCGAGTGATTGACAGGTGAGATAAGATTATCTCACCTGTCAATCATATTGGTTACAGCCAGACGGCTGTCGCCACGCCCACTTGCCACCCCCCTACGCTTGGTGAGGCAGAACCTCCATTTTCCTTCTACTAATGCATACCCCCTATTTTCGCCCCATTTTATTTTTAAAGCTATAAATATTATTTTGCTTCGGGTTTTTTTCTTTCAGAGGCGCCATCTATCGAAATTTTTGCTGACTTTGGGTTAAAAAGAAGCATTTTTCTACTCTACCACGACGGAGTTCGATCTTGTTATCTTCTGGACAGGACTCTAGCGTGCTAGCCACCATACGAGGTTGGACTTACGCTTGTTTGAGTTGAGGGTGGAGTGATGAGTTTTTGCGCACTCTGTTTGTTCGAAGTACAATTGTAATGTCTGTGTTTTAACAAGATAAATGTATTTTTAGATAGACTTTTTAATTTGAAGTAGGTGTTTTCAATGTAGATGATTGAGTTAATCATATTAATTGTAGAATGGTTAATTTTTTAGATTTCGTTGATTTAAGATTAATTTTATTAATCAGTAAATAACAATTAATATATATACATATATTTTTAATGATTTTGTTTTAGCAGTTTTATTTAATTTTTGGCGTGTACTTTAACAAGATAATTGTATTTTTTTAAGATAATCTTTGAAATTGTAGATACTTTTATGTTAGAGATTGAATTATTTATATTAATTAGAGAATAATTAATTATTAGATTTCTTTCGTTGATATAAGATTTGGTTTTAAATGAGTTAATAACAATTAATATTTTATTTCCTGATGAGTCTGTTTAAACAGTTGTATTTAATTCACGACGTGTTTTTTAGCAAGATGATCGTATTTTCTAAAATAAACTTAAAAAATTGAAGTAGCTATTTTAAAGTGAAAGATTGATTTATTAATTTTATAATGGTTCATTTTTGTTGATATAGGATTTTTGAGTTAACAATAATTAATATTATATTTCAAATAGAGCTTGTTTTAAGTTTTGTATAATTTTCACCGAGTTCAACGTGATGATTGTATTTTTTTTTTTCTTTTTTAGCTAGGCTTTAAAATTTGAAGTAGATGTTTTTGTTGTGGAAGAGAGATTCCTTAATTAGAGATTTCAGTATTACAAAAATCACAATTTAGAACGTTTTTTTAAAATTCAGCCGCAAGGTGGTAGTGACGCCGACATGAAATAGATCCTATATTGGAGCAAGGGCTGTCATCATCAATTTCCAACAATTAATTTTTTAATCGGTTAGGTACTTTCTGAGGTTGCGTAGAAATCGCTATTTAAAACGTTTTTTAGAATTCTTTTCGCGCATCTTCATCCCTTTTAAATATCAAATTTTTTAAGAAATGTTCTTAGTATGTTCTTCGGTCGTTTATATCTTTTAAGTAACTACCATTCCAAATTTTATGTTTCTAGGCCCTTCAGTAACACAAAAATCGCATTTTCGAACGGTTTTTTGCTCCTGCACACCCTTTTGGGGTAATGGCACCGATATAAAATGTGGCCTATATTGG
Source organism: Maratus speciosus (assembly GCA_963932465.1). Lineage (NCBI taxonomy): Eukaryota > Metazoa > Arthropoda > Arachnida > Araneae > Salticidae > Maratus > Maratus speciosus. The sequence continues at coordinate 606,597,279 of OZ010788.1, read as the reverse complement.
AGCAAGGGTTGTCATCATCAATTTGACACCATTATTTTTCGAAATCGGTTTAGTACTTCTCGAGATTGCGTAAAAATCGCCATTTAGAACGTTTTTTAGAACGCTTTTTGCGCATTTGCACCCCTTTTAAATTTCGAATTTTTTAAGAAATGTTCTTAGAGGTCATTTATATCTAATAAGTAACTACCATGCGAAATTCCATGTATCTGGGTCCTTGAATAACACCAAAAATCACAATTTCGAACGTTTTTCTCCTCCTGCACCCATTTTAGGGGTACTGGCACCGACATAAAATGTAGCCTATGTTGGATCAGGGTTGTCACCATCATTTTGACACAAATATTTTTGAAATCAGTTTGGTACTTCCTGAAATTTTGTAAAAATCGCCATTTAGAACGTTTTTTAGACGCTTTTCGCGCATGTTCACCCCTGTTTAATTTCGATTTTTTTAAGAAATGTCCTTAGAGATCATTAGTATCTTATAAGTAACTACCATTCCAAATTTCATGTTTCTAGGCCCTTCAGTAACACAAAAATTGCATTTTTAGAACGTTTTTTGCTCCTGCACCTCCATTTGGCCAGTGGCACGGTTATAAGATATAACCTATGTTCTAAGTTGGACTAACACCATCATTTTGATACCATTACTTTTGGAATCGGTTCGGTAGTTCTAGAGCATATCTCCTACAAATAAATAATTTTTACCTCTTTATAATATTACTAGCAAACCCCGCGGCTTTGCTCGCGTAATATTTTGAAATATGCCAAGTGATATTTATATGTCTAATTTTTATTAAAAGGTACTAACTAATTTTTTTTTTATTAAAAGGTACTTATTACTTTTAGGAATAATTCGAAAATTACTATTTAAAACACGGTTTGATTAAACATCATTATTACACTGCATTAGGCAGAAATCAGACTTAAGATAATAAAACGAAATAAAACTACATAAATGATAATTTAGAAAGTATTTTGAGACTTTTATGCTTATTTCATTAGCTCATTTCAGTATTCATTTGAAGTTTTGAATTTTTTAGAAACCATCTTCTTACATCTTAAAATTAACCATCATGTCAAATTCCAAGTCCTACCACCTCTCTCAACATAAAGGGCTATGTAGAAATAGGAATTGTCATCATTAATTTGTCAACATTAATTTCGAAATCGGTTCGTTATTTCCTAATATTCCACAGAAACGTATTTTAGAAAACTTTTAAAGGCCTTTTTTAGAACGTTTGTTGTTCCTGTGAACCCCAGGTGGTAGAATCATCGGCATAAAGTATAGCCTGTGTAGGATCAGAAACAGTTACCATTGATTCGCAACTATTACATTTATAATCGGTTTATATTACTTGAAATAGCATAGAAATCGTAATTTATGACTTTTTTAGAATGATTTCGCACCTCCCCTTCGTTTCATCCCTTTTTAATTCGAATTTATTTTCGACAGTCCTCGAGGGCATTTATATTTTATAAGTAACTACCATGTCATATTTAAAGTTTCTAGACTTTTCAGTACCACAGAAATCGCAATTTAGAAAGTTTTTATTTCCTGCAACCCTCTGGTGGTAGTGGCACAAACAAATACAAATATAGGTTATGTTTGAGCATATAAAGCATATTGTGTTTGGGCATAATATATAGCTTATGTTTGAGCAGGTTCTATCAACAACAATTTGTCATCATTATTTTTTTTAATCGGTTTGGTATTTTTTATAAGTTTGCTTAAAAATTGTAATTTATAACGCTTTTCGCTCTCTTCATCTTTTTAAATTTGGAATTTTCTTTCGACTGTTCTTAGAAAGAAGTTGCATCTTGTAAGTAAATACCATGCCATACTTCAAAGTGTTAGACCCTTCAATTATGCAAAAAACGCAAATTAGAACATGTTTTGCTTTTGCAACCCTCAGATGGTATTTTAAAATTTCAAATCCAATTTCAAATCCAAATTTAATAAGCCAACCTATAGTCGTCGTTCGGCCCGTCTGTCTGTCCGTCCATCCGCATATAACAGAGCAAAAACTACCCAACCGATTGGTCTGAAATTTAAAATATATAATTGTTGTAAAATTTTGTCGAGTCATTTCAAATTTTATGAAAATCGGATGTACAGTTTAATGACAGGCCCAGTCAAAAGTTTTCCGTTACATTACAGCTAATGGGAAAAAATGATTTCAAGTACATTTGACTGATGTTACAGCCTTCTTTCGAACATAATGAAATGGATATGCACTTTTTGAAGTGCACTAAAACATACATTCAGTATCAGTACAGTATGCGGTGCAAAAAATATTTATAAAACTAGTTATGGTACGAACGCACCTATTTGCCACGCTTGACGTGCAGTTTCCAACATGTTTTCGTAGTTCTCAAAATATTTCTAAAATCTAATGCTTCATTTAATATTTTATGTGTTAAAAGCTGACGAACTGTGAGTAAGATTTTAACACTTCATATAAAATTAAGCATATATTTTAGAAGTAGTTTGACAACTAAGAAAAAAAAAGAGACATTCTTTAAGAAGAGTACATAGAAAAAAAAATGTTAAAAATATTAATTTTACGAGGATATATTTTAAATAAATCAAACGTCCATAGACTTAGATTTAGTGGGGGAAATATCGGAAGATAAGTGACTAGCAGTCTTAAAATAAATTTTCGACGCATGAAGGTAAAAAGAAAAATGGAACTAAAAATTGTCTTCTAGGAGAGATTAGAGACCCTCCCCCAACACACCCTGATGAAAAGACCTTAGTTTCTATTTCTCTTTATGTTTAATAGTATTTTAAACCTCTCGAGTAAAATAAAGGTTACTACTTTTTTAATAGTATGAGAAAAAGGAAATTTAGCTAATTCAAAATTCAATGCAAGGGTGGTTAGGAGGGGAATGATCCTTTCCTGGAGCCCGTGGTTTTGAACGACTCATGTGTTGTCCTTATCATCTTAAGTTATTTTGAATTTGATAATTCTTTTTCTTCCTTTTCACCCTTTAGAAATTTGGAAAACCTACTCAGAGTTCCGATAAAAGAATGCCTACAGATCGTTGTGGAAGGCTCATGGCCGTAGCAATAGCCCACAAATTGGACGAGGCCTGGATTGCCATTCAACCTTGTTTGCTATTTTACTACATGGTACAGTACACGCCGACATTTTTTAGGAAGTAAGTAAATGCAGGGTGTCAATTACCATTGTTTAATAATATAAGGGATGACATAAAACACGGAAACTTTTGAAATATGTAGTAACAGAAAAAGAGCCCGATTACCTTCATTAAGATTGGGATAAAGATTCATTAAGGGTGTTTTCAAATCCAAAAGGGCAACTTTATGACATAAGTTTTAATTTATTTTTGTTCAAAAATGCACGAAACTAGCTGGTATTGTTGTTCAGAAACTATGTCATGGAGCTGTTTTTTCCATTTTTTTGCAAACGTAACAGATCTTTCAGAGAATAATGTCAAAGTGGACGTTTTGAACCAAATTTCCGCACGAAAGTAGAATGACCACTCAAGAGCAGGCGGAAAACATGTTTGTCAGGTGATCAAAATCGCTTATAACTCAATAGGTAATGGATTGATCAAAAAGTGGAAAACAGAGTTCGATTCCAAATCGCTTCCATGTCCAGGCTTTCCAATTTTATATCTTTCCGTTAAAAAATGAATCTGTAAATGTGTCAAAACAGTTTGCGCTTATGGAGCAGAGCAGTTGAGAACAGCCGGAAATCTCCACAACATTTTTGCAACCACAGTCTATGCCGCTTTAAGGAGACAGAAGACTTTCAAACTCATTTTTTTTTTCATTTAACTTTAAATACTATTCAAGGGCACACTATATGAATTATGGCATATATTTATCCCGCAAGGAGAAAAAAATGAGAAAAATAAGGAATTTTCCTGAATATTTTAAGCGTTAGGAAGAAATTTTTCAAAATGCCCCATGCGCATTTCAATTAAATCAATTAAAATTTCCAATATTTTTTTATGCGAGTTTGTTTTGTATATACAAATAAAACTGCATAGTTTTTTTAAACTAAATATAATTGGAAAAGTTAAAGGCAGTTAATTGGAGAAATATGACGCAAAAATGCTAAAAATTTCATAAAATGTAGAAAATATTTTTATACTTACCTTTTTATTCGAATATATAAAATTCGATGCACAATTTCATTTGTATATATATAAAATGAACTCTCATAAAAAATACTGGGAATTTTAATTGATATGGAATGCGCATGGGGCATTTTAAAAAGTTCTTCATAACGCTTAAAATATCCAGGAAAATTCCTTATTTTTCTCAAAAAACTTTTTTTTTTAATTTCTTGTATGATTATATGTCATAATGCATATAGTGTGCCCTTGAATAGTATTTAAAGTGAAATTAAGTGAAGGCATCAGAAGCCAAGAGATACAAGTGACAAAATTTTGATTTGGAGTAAATTGAGTTCAAAGATAATTGACGTTAAAGTTGAACATCAATAATAATTGACCGAATTGAAATAGGAAACTGCTGCTTGTTTCACAGGGGTCTTTGAACTCTTAATTAAAAAAATGTAAAAAAAGTAGAGTGCAATTTTCTTTAAATTTATAATTAATCAATATTGATCATTATTCGGCAAAAGTGGTTGATCTCTAAAACACAACACATAATTAGAAAATAACTTATTTCTTTACTGAAAAGAAAAAAAGCATATTTCCAGGTCATCTGTGCACTTTGTTCAATTTTTTCAATTTTGTCATTTATACCCCTTGACTTCTGGGGTCCTCAAATAAATAAATAGATAAATAAATGAGTTTGAAGGTCCTTTGTCTCCTTAAAGTAAAGAAAAGAAAAACAAGAAAGAAAAAATGCGTCAAGCATAGATTATGAAACTTTCCAACCCATTCAGAATTATGTAACAAAACTGCACCGTTTAAAAAAAGTCCTCCCGGCCAGTGCCGGGAGGAAGAAGTAGCTTTCATATTCCTTATTTTAAAAAAGCCAACTTATATCATTCAAACAAACGAAGCTCAATTTAGTGGAAACCGAATATAGGAGATTCAATACTAATTTTTATCAATATAATGAATGAGAATTTCGATTAGTCAGCTTTATCCAAGCTGCTTTTCTTTAAAGTAACTTATATTTGGCTGCCAAATTCGGCGATTTCTTAAAGTGCCTGCCATTTTAAGACAACATGGTGGATGAGGCTAACCAGTGAACTTGGTCGAGACCTTAGTAATTGCTGTGCACATGCTCACTCACATCGGAATCGGTTGATATATACGAGTGCTGTCGCATGCAAAAAATCAGATTTTTCAAAATGTCACCCACAATAGAAATTGAAACTGCTATATCTGAGCCATTTTTTAAGGTAAAGACAAACAAAAAATGCTCCTGAATCCTTATATCAAGGTCAAATACTTAAGAAAGAAACCTTTTTCAATTTCTAATTTTTTTGCACCTCACTTTAAATATATATATATATATATATATATTTTAAGTTAATGGCCGCCATTTTGAAACAAGATGGCTGATGAATCTGTCCAGCGAACATGGTCGAGGTATTGATGTATACTATCCACATGCCTTCTTACATCGAAATAGGCGAATACGTGTGTTATCGCGTGACAAATACAAGATCGTTTCAAAATGTTAGCCATGCTAGAAATTCAAAGTACAGTAGAAGATCTTTATAACGCAAACCTAAAAACGCAAGGTTGTGCATTATATAGAATTTTGCGTTATATGGATCACATCATTAAATTTACCTTGTAAATATGGCCAAATATGTCTGAAACATATCAAAATACATTAGAATATCTTTATACTGCATTCCTTGTTACCAAGAGTTATTCAAATTATAAATTTTTGCATAATATAGGTCAGACATTGTTAAATTTACTTTATAAACATGATCCAAATGTAACTGACACAACCATCCCTTATATTAGACATTTTCAAAAATGTTTATTGTACTAATAGCATTTTTTCATTAAAAAAGTCTTGAATTAGGAGATAAAGTTGAACTAATGTATCAAATTTAGTTCTCTAGAGAGTAGCAATATTTTTATAATGTGAAAATGCAGGTGCTTTTTAGCTGCAAAATTCATTGTTTACATCTGAAAAGTTGTGCGTTATATAGAGAATTGCGTTATATAGAATTGCGTTATAAAGATCTTCTACTGTACTATAATTCAACCATTTTTTAAGATATAAACAAAAGAACAAATTTTCAGAAACAAAAACTGCTCCGGAATCTTTGTATCAAGGCCAAACACATAAAAAAAATCTTTTTTATTTTCCAGTTTTTTAATACCTCATTTTAAATTTTAAATTTAAATTTTTTTTTAAATGGCAACCCTTTTGAAACAAGATGGCGAATGAAGCTGGCCAACGAACTCGGTCGAGACATTGGTATGTACTATGTACAGACCAAGTTACATCCAAATCGGTTCATAAATACGCCTGTTATTACGTGACAAAAATCAGGATGTTTCAAAATGTCAGCCACGCTAGAAATTCAAAATGCTATAACTCAGCCATTTCTTAAGATATAGACGAAACAAAAACTGCTCCCGAATCTTTTCACCAAGGTCAAACACATAAGAAGAAAATATTTTTTCAATTTTCAATTTTTTGGTACCACATTTCAAATTTAAATTTTTCTTAAAAATTTAAATGGCCGCCATTTTTAAACAAGATAGCGGATGAAGCTGGCCAACGAACCCGGTCGAGACATTGGTGTGTACTATGTATAAACGAAGTTACATCGAAATCGGTTCATAAATACGCCTTTTATCGCGTGACAAAATTCAGGACGTTTCAAAATGTCAGCCACGCTAGAAATTCAAAATGCTGCAACTCAGCCATTTTTTAAGATATAGACGAAACAAAAACTGCTCCGAAATCTTTGTATAAAGGTCAAATACATAAGAAAAAATATTTTTCCATTTTCAATTTTTTGGTACCACATTTCAAATTTTAAATTTTTTTAAAAATTTTAAATGGCCGCCATTTTGAAACAAAATGGCGGATGAAGCTGGCCAACGAACTCGGTCGAGACATTGGTATGTACTATGTACACACCGAATTACATCAAAGTCGGTTCATAAATACGCCTTTTATCGCGTGACAAAATTCAGGACGTTTCAAAATGTCAGCCACACTAGAAATTCAAAATGCTATAACTCAGCCATTTTTTAAGATATAGACAAAACAAAAACTGCTCCGGAATCTTTGTATAAAGATCAAATACATAAGAAAAAAATATTTTTCCATTTTTAATTTTTTGGTACCACATTTCAAATTTTATTATTATTTTTTTTTTAATTTAAATGGCCGCCATTTTGAAACAAAATGGCGGATGAAGCTGGCCAACGAACTCAGTCGAGACATTGGTATGTACTATGTACACACCGAATTACATCGAAATCGGTTCATAATTACGAGAGTTACAGTGTGACATAGGTCATATATATATATATATATATATATCAATTTTGAACGGAGGGTGGTTTCGGGGTCTGGGGGCCATGATCGATGAAAATATACCAAAATTTTTTGAAATCGCTTTCCTCCGAACGGCTGCAATAGGTAGCTTTTTGTAATGAAAGCTACCTAAAATAAAATGTTACGTCTAATTCAACCAATGGAAACGCATAACACATTTCAAAACCCATTTTCAGCTGTTCCCATCTACAGTCGTAAAATTATCCGAATTTTTTTGAGCAGCCCTGTATAGGATATATAGATTTGTATCTATTAACTACATGCATACAATAATTTAGTACACTTAAGTTCTCACTTTAGTTCACATGTACTTCAGTTGAAAATTCCCCTTCAGCAATTCCATCTAATAAGGAGAATGGTACGTGAATGCTTTTGTGTAGTCCTGTATATGAGGTATAGGATTTATATATAACGAGTAACAGTGAAAAAATTAATTAAATTTAAAAGCGCATATCGAATTTTAAACTGCGCACTCCAGCAATTATTACTCAAAGACAGTACTGTAACCGATTTCTTTTACGTGTCCCTATAACTGAATAAAAAATGCTATGAATGCCCTGTTCTAACGTGATCGTAGTGAAATTCAATTATTTATATCAATTTCAATACATTTGAAATAGCGTAATGTCACTGAAATACTCTGCAAACGATTTTTTCTCATATATTCTAATGCAGGGGTCGGCAAGTAATTTTAAGTGGGGTCTGAAAACTTTTGAAAACTTTTATTGAGGATCCAGAGAAAAAAACGCATAAGTAATATAAGTACTCATTACTTTTAAATTGTTATTTTTACATAGACATACATATAATATGAAATAGAAAAATCCCTGCCGGCCCGGCCTACAGGCAGAGGTGGATTTCGAAGTCAAATATGCTAATTTCACAAACAAAAACTAAATCATGATTAGAGATAAATCCACTATAACAATTTTATCAGGCCGCTTTTGACGAGTTTTTATTTCATTTTTATATAATAGCTGGTTTTATCAGAATCGTGTTAGGGCGGTATTAAAAAAAAAATACTTTTCCATGCTCAACAACTCGAAATTTTCTGACATAATTCCAGATTCATTTTTAATTAAAAAAAAAAAATATGAAACTTGCTGACGTGATTTTTGAAGAGATTTATAAGCGACCTGTGTTTTTATTTTTCGTTCAATTAATTAAAACTTGATATATATACAATTATTTTCTCAGAAGGACAATATTTTTCGTTTCCAACACAATCGCTTCGGGAAATTCCGTTCAAAATGCCCACTTTGACATAATTGTTTGAAATATATTCTGCCTCTATCAAAAACTCGATCATTACGGTACATTATATAGTTTCTGAATAAGCGAATCTACCAATTAAATGCGTTTGAGAGCAAAAATGAATTTAAAAATGAGTCAGAAAATAAGCAGTTTGGATTTGAGTGCATCCTTAATACAATGATTTTTCCAACACAATCCGCTTCGGTAAATTCGGTTCAAAATGCCCTTTTTAAAAGCATTTTTAAAAATATATTCTGTCTCTATCAAAACATAGACCATTACGGTACATTATATAGTTTCTGAGTAAGAAAACGTACCAATTGGAAGCCTTTGAGAGCAAAAATGAATTGTAAAATGAGTCCGAAAACAGGCAGTTTGGATTTGAATACACCCTTACTAAGATGGTTTTTTTCTTCAACCGCTATGTATTTTTAATTTGTTTTTGCTGTAAGAATTGGTCCTATCCAAAACTTGTCTGTATAGATGTTGTAGACAATATTAAGAAGATATATGATAAATTCATGGGGATTTTATATCTTTTGAATTGACGGAGTTATGGATTTTTTTCTTCTTTAAACCCCCTTTTTGTTTTCGTTTTTAATTTTTTTTCGCGGTACGAATTGGTCCTATCAAAAATTTGTGAATATAAAAGTTGTAGATAATGTTAAGGAGATTTATAATAAAATTATTTGGATTTGATATCTTGAGAATTGACAAAGTTATGAATTTTTTTCTCTCAAAAAACCTATTTTTTGCGCCCTTTGAGCCCATTTTTAACTTTATCAAAAATATGTGATGCATAAATTTTTGGACCTATTTTTAGAAGTAATAAAAACTTTAAACTGATTTGATATGTACAAAAGTAAAGAAGTTATAGGGGTTTTTCTGTTTTCACAAAACCCCTCCCTATTTCCATCCCCTTGGTCCGATTTTGCCCATTAACGAACTTGACCGAGAATTTATGCCCATTGATTTTATGTATCATTTTGGAAGAGATTGGTGCAGAATTACGAAAGTTATCGTGTCCAGAAGAAAGTGATATATATATATATATATATATATATATTTTTTTTTTTTTTTTTTAATACTTACAGCTTTAATTCATAATATTTGACGGTGGAAGGTTATGTTTAATTAATGGTTATATATATATAGATAGATAGATAAATAGATAGATAAAGTATTTTACTGAGGGTGGTTTTGGGTTCTAGGCAGGGTTCGCAAAAACCCGGGTTTTTCTGAAAAAACCCAACCCACATGGGTTTTTTCGGGTTTTTTCATAAAAAACCCAATTTTCCCCATGGAAAATCGGGTTTTTTCAAAAGCATAATATATGTGAAATTACATTATTGTATACTATGTTTTCTATATATTATATACACTATACATAAAATAATACATTTTTCTCTTATATACAATATAATTGTAATGCTATTTTACAAGTTATAAATTATATAAATTATATGAATTTAAATTAATTGTCAGTGTTTCTCACAAATTTGTTTTAAATATAATAGAAGATATAAAATTGTTAATTTTCTTTAAATCAAATAATGAATAGAATATTAAAATTTAAAATGTATAAGTAGGAAGAAAAAAAGGGGTAAACTAGTCGGATGTCCCTAAACGTTTCTTCTATCTCACATGTTAATAATTCAAAATTCGCTATCACAGTGCCAAAATTAAATGACAATCTATGCCCATCATGAGGATTGTAAAATATAGATCCGTTAAATTGGATGTATTTAACAAGGAGATATAAGTATCACCTGTTGTGCAATTTACAACAAAACCTGATCAGTAACAGTTTACGTCAACATCTGACTGAATCTGAAGTTTGATGAAAATCCATGCATTATTAGTTCTTGAGATAAAGCTATTGTAAAAAGTGAGATAAATGCAGCACAACAGCGCCACTGTTGGGCGATATACACCAAAAACTAATCAGCACCAGTTTATATCAAGGTCTAACTGAATCTAAATTTTTATTCAATTCCGTACATTAGTTCTTGAGATAAGAGTTATTGATGGAATCGCGAAAAAAGCAACATACTAGCACTACCTGTTGGGCGATATGTACCAAAATTTCAATAAGCAACAACTTAACTTGTAACTGAATCTGAAGTTTTATGAAAATCTGTGCATTAGTTCTTGAGATAAAGCTATTGCAAAAATTGAGATAACTGCATCATAGCAGCGCCACTTGTTGGGCAATATACACCAAAAACTAATCAGTACCAGTTTACATCAAGGTCAAACTCAATCTAAAGTTTTGTGAAATTATGTGCATTAGTTCTTGAGATAGAGCACCCACAAAATTTTTTTCACATACAGACAGACATTTTCTAAAAACCATCAAATCGTCTTTAGGACCTCTTTAAAACGTACAAATCCATCATAAACCGGAATTCAAAACTTTTCACAAATCCAATACTTTCTTCTTCTAAAGGTCGAAGAAAGTAAAAATACATATTTTTTATTTCCATGAATATAGTTGATTTGATTTTTTTATATAAAGACATTCTTATGATATAACCTTTACCTATAATTATGTACTATGTATGTTGCCTACTAGGTTCTATGTTAGTAAAGTATTTCAATGTGCTGAAATACATTTTTATTTTACTTCAGATGTGTATGTAATGGCTTTTATATATTATTTTTTTCAAAATTAACTGAAATGACTTAAATTCATTAAATGTATATGTTGTTTAAATTTTAAATTATTTCTGTAAATTGAAAAAACCCACATTATGGGTTTTTCAGTGGGCTTTTTCAAGTAGGCCCATTCTGAAAAAACCCACCGGGTTTTTTCGAACTGGGCCCACCTTTGCGAACCCTGGTTCTAGGGGTCATGATTGGTGTAGATCTGCAAAAATTTTCAGAAATTCCAACATAGGAACGATCCCAATAGGTAGTATTTCATACGAAATCTACCTAAAAGTCAGGTATTCGGTCTGAAAAATTATTACATACACAGGTATACGTTCTGAAAAATTTTACATACACATTATAAAATAGAAAAGGCGGGTATTCGTTGAAAAATTAACGTGAAAAAATTACTCTTGTGGTCTAGAATCAGCTTTTTAAGCTTGTTTCACGTCGTGAACAGCTAATGCGAAGAGTATCTTCAAGATGGGCGTCCGTTAACACATTTGTGCCTGAATTTTTGTTTTCTGTAATTTGTTGGTGAAATCAGTTTAAAATGTTGCAAAATTAACTAGAAAAATACAAAAAAAAAAAAAAAAAAATACGCTAAAACTTTTGGGTATTTATTTGATAAAATGTAAGAGTACTAAATATGGGAATATGCATAATATTTGTAATAGTATAATATGCTTAATTATATGTTTTGTCTAAATTTATATTAAATAAGCTTTTAAATTGTATGTCATATACTATAATTAGTATTTTTATGAACTACTAAAATAATATAGTTATTTCTTTACAGAGACTAATAACATTAAGTATTAGTAATAATAAACTAAGAATAATCCTATTTGAGTCTTAAAAACAATTTGTTTCATAATCATCTTGTAAAGAACTTTACATAAATAAGTGTCCCTTAAATGGCTAATAAAAATATGTACCCATTCGTACCTAGTGCCCTTTATTTTGTACCTTACAAAAATGCATAAAAAGTAGGCTTGAACCTATAATTTCACAGTTTAAAAAAATACGTATTTCAAAGAAGTCTACAAGCTAAGATTATGACTTATTTATTTGGATCCTAGGTAGAAAAAACAAAAATAAACTTACTTTTTACTTTTCGCCATTTTGAAAAGTGGAAAATCTATAAACTCCGAAAAAGAAACTTCATTTAAGCAAATAAATATCCATCTTGTGCTGTCATCTCTCGGTAACAGATAAAGACATTTATAGATAATTATTTCATACAATTTTCATGTTATAAAGAAGATGAAAATTGCACAAATTTATAATAATTCGAAGCGTCCCAAAAATGGGACGCTAGGCATAAATGGGTTAATCTCGAACGATATTTGTTCTTCAAAAAATTCTTTTTGAAGAAAGTTCTTTCACATACATATGTGGAATCAAACATAGTAGCTGGGATAATAGCTAGTTTTTTTTTGTTTTTTTTTTTTTGCAATTTTCCTGCTTTTCTGAGACATGTTTACCACAAAATTCATCAAGAGATGCAGTTTTATATATTTGCAAGGAAATATCTTCTTCAAGTCAAATATCTCTAATTCAAGTAAAGGTTTTTCAAGCCTGAAGAACATCGCAGGCACATCACTCCATTCTGCAACTGGAGCAACTTCATAAGGCGATTTATAGAATTGAGACAAATTACCTTACTTGTGCAGAGTTTTAGAATCTTGATTCAAATTCCTTCCCAAGATCTGACATAAAACTTATGAACATTGCAATGTGTATTTCGGAATTCTTCCTTTTATATTCAAGAATTGTTGGAAAATGAATAAATACTTCACTTAGCGGTCCAGGCTTCGACCTTCCGCGGTCCGGATGTGGACCGCGGTCCGCCAGTTGCCGACCGTGGCCCTAATACAATGGGATACTTTTGAGTTTGAAATTTAACGAATGTATTAGTTTCTGAAACCTAACGAATGCAGTTATTTCGCGTTCTTTGCATATGACAATAGTCAAAGAAAGAATTTTTGAAGACATTTGGAAAATGTCGTGTTACAACATAATTTAACAGAAATAAAAACATACTAGCATTTTTTACTGTTTATCACAAATTATTCATTCGGAAAAGTAGTCGGTAATTTAAGTTTAAACACTTTCGGCTCTGACTTTTTTCTTAAAATCCAAAAAAATTAAAACAAATTAAAATTGTCCAAATGGTCGTTATAATCTATTAAATTACAATTTTTTTAATTACTTTTTTATTTTTATTTATTTATTTATTTTTTTGGTGTTATTTTAAAGCAAGATATTCACTAAAGACCAACTTGTCCACTAAAAAGTCAAAATATAAAATGCACATATGTGATTATAAGGTTTTTACGTATCTGCAAGGTGCTATTTATAGTTTAAAGCATTTTAAATGTAAGGAACACATATGTGACTGCCAGGGCCGAAAGGATTAAATAAGGGTATAAAAAACAAAAGAAAAATATACCATCTAAGCACAAAAAATTCTGATATTGCTTTATTTTATATATTATTATAAAGGAATCTTTATATTTATTATTATAAAGGAAAAACAAGTTTTACAGGTAAAACTTGTTTTTCCTTTAGTATACTGTTATCGCAGAATAGCATTACTTTGAATTAAATGTGTTTTGAAAAAGTAGCACAAACAAAAGATTTCTTGATTTAAAAATTAGAATATGAAAACGTATTTCTGCATTTCTGCCCATTAAGAGAACTTGTTATACCCTTTAAATTTTTTAACACTTTCCAGTTGAAAAGTGTTCATGAATTGTGTTTGTTTGCCCGTCCGATCTTTAACTCGTGTAAATATACTCGGATTGCCATGTAATTAATATACGTTACTGAGATTCGCCATGGCATGTACTGTATTGAAAATGAAGTGTGTACCAATCATAGTTCGTTTACAGGGGCATTCAAAAGCATTCCATTACATTAAGGTCTATGGGGGAAAATCATTTGCGATGTATTTTACTAGCGTTTCAATATTTTAAAATTAATGAAATTTATATACATTATTGAGAGGCACAAGATGATTATTATAGAATGTATTAAGTGTAGCACTTACAGTACGCATACAGGAAACTCAAAAGTATTCCGTTATATTATGGTCTATGAAGAAAAATCGTTTGCTGCGTATATTTTAATTATGTTACTCTGTTACAAACATAATGGAACTAGTATGAATTTTTTGGGGTGCGCTAATACATGCTTTCTGTAGAATATGGTGCGCAAAGCATTTATCATTCATTTACAGGGTCGCACAAAAGGGTTCGGCTATATAATGGTCTACAGGGAAAAACTGTTCAGAGTCTTTCAATTATGTCCATTATTTCAAACATGATGAAATTGATATATATTACTGAGGTTTGCTACACGATGCTTGCAGTTGAATATGAGTTGCTATGCATTAATCGTTAACATTTACATGGACGCACAAAAGATTTCGGATACAGTGTTGTATCCGAAGTGTTTGCTATTAGGGGGGATTGATGAAAGTAAGATTTCAGTTATGGCATGCATTTTTTAGTTTAACTAAATTTATTGCATACTACGTGGTGTGCTTTAATTCTATAGGCCATATACAGGGCCGCAACAAAGAATTCGTAAGCAGTATCTAGAATGAGAATAATTACTTAAAGGTGTTTTTTTAATTTGAACTATACATTTTCAAGCTCAACTATACATTTAGAGATAAAGACACTAAGAGATGCTAGTAGCATGTAAATAAAATCATATAGACACTAAGAGATGCTAGTAGCATGTAAATAAAAGCATATAGACACTAAGAGATGCTAGTAGCATGTAAATAAAATCATATAGACACTAAGAGATGCTATTAGCATGTAAATAAAATCATATACTACAGGTCTATGGTAAAAACTGGATACATGGCCGCCTATGGATAGTAAATTCGGGAAGTGTGATTTCAGTAGTTTTAAGCATGTTTATGCCTGAATTAAATTACATCTTAATATGTGGTGTGTATAAAGATCTGTATGTAATATACAGGGCTGTACAAAATAATTCAAGTACATTTCCGCTTATTAGTAAATTGCTGAAGGTGAATTTTCAACTGTGTTATGCGTTTTCTTCTTAGTACATTAAACTTTTTCATACTATGTATAATCTGTACAAATCTAAAGATCATATACAGAGCTGCATAATTGAATTAAATTTAAAAAATCAAAAAATCCGACTGCGTAAAAAGCGAACTAATTGTTTCTCATTAATGTGAAACTATTTTTTTTTTTACTTACTTGTATTGATGACTTTTAAGTTGTGTTTAATTGTTAGTTCCTATCTATAAACACAGTTTCGATGAAGTCTATAGATGTCTATGATGGTTAGAGTTGCAGTAAAGCTAGAGATCCTACCTACACAACTTCCATGTTATGTAATATTTAAACGGAGCTTCTGTCTGTAAAATGGTCAATGAAACATCGTCTTCATTTTGAAAGACCTATCCAATGATAGGCCACTCAATAGGGTGCGTAAAATTTTTTTTTCGTCTCTACTGCCATTTTGTATTTTACGGCCGCCATTTTAAATTTACAAAAACAAAACCTGGCCTATAACCATCGGACGGTTAAGACGAATCCATAGAGACCTCATTCGTTAAAATCCATCCATCCGTTGGGCTGTTTCGAGAGTATAAAGAAATCCACATACCCAGATACGCGTGAAACACATAACCCTTCTTGGCAGTCTGGTAATAAAGGAGTTGGAGTACCTTTCTGGCTATTGGTGGTAATGGTTGAAAATTAGTTTTCAAATGAATTATATGTTTTCTAAAACGTTTGCTTAGGTACCTTCTTTAACTTATTAAATGGCTAAGTTTTGTTATAGCAGTCTGAAAGTGTTGGTAAGTGTTTCATAATCTATGTTTGACGCCCGATTTTTCTTTCTTGTTTTATTATCGTGTGAGTATTTTATAATATATTGTGAATACTATTTAATGATTTTATGAAGGAAAATGTTTTCATCAAGCAAAAATACAATTTTTTGTAGTAAAAAATAATTATTAAATTTTAAGAAAATTTTAAATCTACATTTCTCCTGCAATTTTGTACCTTTCGAAATGACTTTTATTGCATATTTTTTCTTAAAAGTGCGCTCTACAGATTTCAAAAAAGTTAATTGGTTTCAAAAAATAAATAAATGAATAGATAAATAAAATGTCACATGTCATAAGTATCGTAAAAATGGCTATTTATTTAAATTTTTTATTTTTTAAAAATAACCTATTTATATTACTGAAAATCCTATTCCTAGTTTTATTAAATAACTCTTAAAGATCGACTAAGAAAATAACGCTTTATAATAACGAAATAATTGAAAACTATTTGTTGGAGTTTAGCGCTTACAACGTACTGATATGGTGGGTAAAAAAATCATAAACTGGAACAAAACATTGCAGCTCTGTATTATTTAAGGCTGTTTTCAAATCCAAAAGGGCAACTTTATGACATAAGTTTTAATTTATTTTTGTTCGGAAATGCATGAAACTAGCAGGGATTGTTGTTCAGAAACTATGTAATCCAGCTGCTTTTTCCGTTTCTTTGAAACGCAATAGATATTTCAGAAAATAGCGTCAAAGTGGGCGTTTTGAACCGAATTTCCGCGAGAAAGAAGAATAATCAGTCAAGAAAGGGCTAAGAACGTATTTGTCACATGATTAAAATGGCTTATAACTAACTGAATAGGTAATTGATGGATCAAAAAACGGAAAACACAGTTCGATTCCAAATCGCTTCCATGGTCACGCTTTCCAATTTTATATCTTTCCATTAAAAAAATGAATTTGTAAATGTGTCAAAATGTTTTGCGCATGTTAAGCAGAGCAGTGCTTCCACTGATCCGTTTTTGAATACCAGTATTTCCGGAGACAAGTTTTTGCGTTAGGGTGCAACGAAAATAACTTTCGTGGCAGAATTCTACAAAATTTAGAAGAGAAATAAAAAAAAAAAAGAATATTGTTTGAAAAAACTGGTTATAAAAAAACGGACAGTGTGAGAGCCCTCAAAGCGAAATGGGTGCAGTAAAAAAGGGCTTTTTCGCATATTATGCAGCTTCCATTACGAAAAGTAACGTATCACAAATGCACCTAAAAAATTTCCCTATTTAAAGGGAAAGTATGGTTACTTGTTCAGTTGTTTTCTCCTATTCGATATTTTACATACATGTGACTGAACAATCATTTGTTATTATTATTACCTTAATTATTATTATAGTTATGTGATTTTAAACAGTCATTTTGATATAATTACGCTATATGGACATTAATCACCAGGCACTTTCAATTTTAGACATTTTGTCGAAGTGTAAGAATAGCACGTGTATTCATGGAGATTTTTTTTTTAAGTTAAAAAAAATTCTGGCATGTTTTTTGCTTATATCGTGCAGGGTTTTCTACCAAATTTAACGCCAATGTCTGAAAATTTGAAAAGCTGTAGTACGAATAATATAGTGCAGTTGGAATCTAAATATATTAGATATTTGATAAAATATGAACAATTGTATGAAATATTTTTTATCTGCGCATGCGCGTCCGATAACAAATATTTTTATTTATGATTTCATTGTTAACTCTATGAAGCAACTATTAAAAAACAGCCTGTCAAATATCATGAAAATTCAAAAAGATAACAGCGACTGAGTAAGATAATTTTTAGTTGTTCTCTAAAAACAGTTAAATGATAAGTGGTTTTCCATAAATTGCCATTTTTAATTTTAATTTTATTTTTTTACTGCTGCTTTAGTTTTTCTTGGAAAACCTCCAGAACGAACCTAATCCAAGAAAAAAAGAAGCATCAAAAACTAAATCTAAGCATTTATTCTAAATCTACCCGTCGACATTCATTAAATACAAACACCTTTGTTGAAAGCCAGTTAATAAAAAATGACAATTTGTGGAAAATCCCTTATCATTCAGCAGCTTTTAGAAAGTAACTAAAATTCGGCTCGCTCTACTGCCGATATTACGATATTTGACTGGATTTTTTTTTTATGAGTTGCTTCATAGAGTTGACTACTAAATCATAGGAAAAAAAAAAACTTTTTATCACGTGTTCATGCGTAGATAAAAAATATTTCATACAACTGCTTATATTTCATCAAATGTTTCACATATTTACATTCCAACTGCACTATATTATTCGTACTACAGTTTTTCAAATTTTCAGAAACTGGTGTTACGTTTTGTAGAAAAACTTGCATAAGCAAAAAATATGCCAGAATTTTTTGAACTTTTTAAAAAAGTTGATATATCTCCATAAATATACGTGCTATTCTTACACAAGTAAATGCACATATTGTACAATATCCATATATTCGTAATCTATAGCGATAGATCATTTCGTGCATTTTATTTTACAGGGTGACCATAAATATTATTTTTTTTCGGTGATTTTTTGCTGCCCTCCAAATTGCCTTGCTCATCAAATCGCCGTTGATAAATATGAAATCAAACATATTCTTCATAATCCTGAAGTTCCAGGAAAATCCGACAAGTATATCTTTAAATATTTGACGAAATGTCTAAAATTGAAAGTGTCCGGTGGTTAATGGCCATATAGTGTATGTGATTTTATATACAGTGAAACCTCCTTGTGCAACCACCTCCATTAAGTGACCACCTCCCTGAACGACCATTTTTTTCTTGGAACAAAATTTATTCCCATGGCTCAATACTAATTTTGCCTCCATTCAGAGACCATCCCATCAGCTGAACTCCCTCCATGAGCGACCAATTTCTTTCAATAAAATGAAAGAAATTCCGTTTTCTCCTGGTCGCTTGAAGAAGGTTTTATTAGAAAAATAATTCCGGAGGGCGCATTATTCATTAAACTTCCAAACTAAGTTTAGATTTTTTTTCATTCCGGTAACTTTTAAGTAGTTAAACCCCTTTGTGCCTTTTTAGGCAATGAATTTAACTCCGGTGACAAATTAAGAATGACGGTCAATAAACTCCCCTGCCCTGTTCTGTTAGGAAATAGATAAATTAATGAAATCGTCATTATTTGTTCCCATCCAAAAAAAATTGCATTTATTTACTGAACTTCGAAACGACTTGAAAATAAAAGTTATGAAAGATAAAACCGTAAAATCAAAGCAAACGTCAATATATTCATTTTTTAAATTCTGCAGTAATTATAACTTATGTCATTAACTTTTGTTTTGATACTTAAATTTTTATATTTTTATTTCGTAATGTGAAAAATAAATTTTAATAACATTAATTGTCACTTTTTTTCAACTATTAAAATCTAAATTTAAACATGACCTCCATTAAGAGACCACCTCTTGAAGCGACGCCTTTTTATTGGAACGGAGCGTGGTCGCTTTAAGGAGGTTTTACTGTATATACATTTTTTTGGGTGTGTGTGTGCGTGGTGGCCGTATCAGTTTTATTAGTGAAACTATCGTGCCAATAAGTTACTAAATACTGAAGTATTCATTTAAGTAGTGCTTTGAAATTAACAATTGTATACACTTAAAGTTATTGTTTAAATATGAATATTGTCTTATTCATCCGCACTCTCTCCTACTTGTTAAATTATATAGATTTTTTGGATATAAAATATGTCTGTTGGGAAGAAAATGAAGAAGAGGGTGGGCAAATAATAGATAATTTACTGATACCAATTTGTAGATATTAACATATATGTTTATATCTGAGGGGGAACATTTGAATAATCAGGACAAAAATGCGTTTTTCTCGTTTTTTAAAGAAATTGAGAAAAATGTCTTATTTTTGAAATACCGTATTGCGCTTGCTAATGAGTGTATAAAAAAGTTGTAAATAAGAAAGTTGTAGAAAATTTTGTCCCTGCAAGAGTAATTAACAAATAACACGCTACAACAACAGGTCTCGAGATATCTTTAAAAAAACCCGAAAAGTCCCCAAATTTTGTTGTTTTTATTCTGCCACAGAAAATTCTCCCGAAGGAAATTTTGTTGGATAATTCAACTAATTTTGTTGGACCATATCAGCTTCAGTATATAAAAGTGACAGAAAAAATCTTCTACCCAACCTTTTGCAAAATAACGCCTTTTTTTTTTTTGTACATTTTCCCTGTACTACATAGGCATTTAATTAGACAAATACGTATGGAATAAAAATATATAAATTGAATTCAGATAACTGCAAAACATAAGGATATATAAAAAAACCCTCATTAATACGATTAGAATAATTTTCGTACACTATACGTTCAAGAAATAAAACTGGTAGATTTTTTAATTATATAGCAGAAAACATTTATTAAAGTTCAATGTTCTCTTCAAAAAGTCATTTGTTTAAGGACCAATCAGAAGATTAAAAAGAAGTATGTTTCCCAAGTTTCCAAAAAAGTTTCCGAAAAAATGGGTTCCTTTATCTACTCGTAAATTCTGAAAGAGGTGTTTTTATTCAAATTGGTAGTCGTAGTCCACTACGAAGTTACATTGGATTTTCCTAAACATTCTGTAGTATTTTATAATGCAGCGAATATTTTTGTAGATAGTTATGCAATATGTTTAAGCATCCCAATTCTTTAATCCCTTTGTGATAATTTAATTTTTTTTAAGTGCTCTGTGGTTTTACTCTAACTTTTATATTTTGTAAAATTATCGATGAGTAGGGTGTCTTTTCATGTGTTTTCCTTTTATTTAATCTATTGACGTATATGTGCGTGTGTGCATCTTTATATGCTGATATAAATCTATAAATATATTTAGGTATGCAAGAAAGTTATGAGAAATTAAGTACATTTCGATTATTTTGAATTTTTAAACTTTCTAATTAACAATGTAACTTTAACGCACGAAAAAAAAATGCATATTGTTGCAGTCTAGGTCAAAAGTATACTTTTTTGAACTCGCAACAATAACACAAGTATTCTTTCTTTGACTGAATTCACATTGTTAATTGAAAACTAACAATTGCAAGTTAAACACAAAAGTAACTCTCAACAATAGTTTAAAACAAATCCAAACAATTGTTGAAACAATTGAAATTTTTTTCCATTCTTCAATGAAAATAACTTTCTTGTAACAACTCTGAACTGATTATTACTATATAATTTGCTACTCTTTAATGTGCGAAACAAAATAGTTCTCCTTATAAAAGATGTAAAAATTTTTATATTTAAAGTATTTTCGCTAGCAAAAAGTCTTCATCAATTAAGTAATCATTTGTGGAGAAAAAACTTATTAATCTTACTTTTTAAAAAATGTCTCGCGAAACTATTAAAGTCGCAGTCATTGACTTCTTAGAAGAGAAAAACTTCAAATATCTTAAACCACTTGGTGAAGGTGGATTTGCTTCTGTCATTGCAGTTCTATCACCCCAGAAAGAAATTGTTGCTGTCAAGATAATAGAAAAGGAAAATGTCTGCCTCACTGAAGATCAAATATGGCCATTGTTAAGCCACAGAAATATCCTTCCCGTATTGGATGTATTATCTATGGACAAGCCAGATGTCAAATTGTATTTAACTCCCATGCTGCCAAAGGCACTGGATGAAACTATTCACAACGACCAGTTCAGATTCGATCCAAATGGACTGACCAAGTTAAAACTGTGGATGATGGACATATTATTGGCATTAGATTACTTGCACTCGTCCGGCTTTTGCCATTGCGATTTGAAGACCGATAATGTTTTGATAGATCAAGAAGATACGGCCGTGTTATGTGATTTTTCCGGCCTAAACTATACTGGAAAGTTTCTGACAGACTCAGACATAATTTCTCCATTTATATTTCGGCCTCCGGAGTGCTTCAATTCAGTAGCATCCGAAAAGGTTCAAGGAGTGCAATACGACATGTACACTTTTGGATTAATGGCAGTGAACATGCTAACAGGTCATTGGTTACAAATGGAATGGATAAAGTACCCTGATGAAAATTTTGCTTGGTCATCGCACGTCTGGCCAGTTCTGAAGAAAGTTTTTCGAAAACAGAATTTTGAGTATTTGATGAAAAACTCTTTGCCAGGTTCCAAAATGTCGGAAAGAGACATAAATCAAGCATTCGATTTTATAATATCGATATTGAAAATAAGTCCTGAAGAGCGTCCTTCGGCACACGTGATTATGAAGCATCCGTTTCTGAAGATGGGCGGAAACCCCTTTAGATCAGAAAAAGAGAATGATTTGCCATCACAGGGAGATAGTGTACACGCTAATCCTTTCCAAGAATTTGATTATATACCCGTGAATGGTAATAGGGAAAATAATGTTCAACAAGTGAAAAATGTAGAAATAGGTCTCGATGAAGTCAAGCTGACGCATGACGTACAACATGGACTAATTAAAAACAGCTACTTGCTACCAAAAGAAAAAACATCTGTAGAATCAAAACTTGATGAATTGAAGATTATGTCCGAAGAAAAATTTTCGAAACCTTCAGGTCGTTACTTGTTGTCGCCAGCACAACTGTTTATTAAATCGTCCGGCACAGACAGGTTCGCATGTCTTTTGGAAAATGTGTCATTGGAGAAAATGAAAAAGAAAAAAAGCCATTATTTGAAGAAAAATATCAAAGAAAGAGTGACCAATTGGTTCATAAAGAAATTCAAAAAATAAAAAAAGCATGACATTCTGCTTTAATTTTATTATGATGGATAATACTGATGATTATGATTATTTTTAAAAACATATTTTTTTATTATGACCACAACATTCATCAATCATCAATAATTTTGACGTCTTTAATGGTTTAAAGAGAAATATATATATATAAAGTATATTGGTAAATATGAAGATTGAAGATTTAAGAAATTTTATTTACAAATGGACTTGCTGAATATTTTTCCATATATTTTTATGTAAAAAAATCTTGATTTAAATGTTATTGGCTCTTTATAACTGGATTAAATTTTTTTTAACAAGTGTTTCTTTTTTGTTATTGTCTATTTTCATATACATTTATCATTAAGTATTATCTATTATTCCTTCATGCACTGTAATAAAGGACAAAAAACCGTTCAGTGCACAAATCGATTAACTCCATCAAATGAATATGTTCAGTATAAGCAGTTAAAGTTGTTGTAACTATAAAAATATTGTATCTATATAATATTTTTTCTCCGGATATTTTGATTGAACTCATTAATTTTCTTTTAATCAAGGGTAACATTTATCACTGTATAAAAATATAGAAATTTTTCAATGTTTCTTTGTTTAAAAAAACGCCACTTGAAATGGAGCCAGTTGGATTGTCTTCTGAAAGCCCCAAATGTCTCTATATCTACAAAAATGTAATAGAACCAAAATGTACAATAAACTCTTCCGAGTTACTTACGATACGGAAAAGCTTTGCTTTATCTTTTTGATGTTCACAATAGCAGATGATTACATTTCGCTTTCACTGAAAATTTTTAAACTTGGAAAGATCGCACAATTTCAATTTTTACATCGTCGAATAGGGAAAAAATGTACTTTCAAATGCAATATGTATCAAAACTATCCAACTTATTAATTTTTTTTTATGTTTATAAAATAATTTAAAATGTCTTATGTCTTAACTTTCTTATAGCGTTGTTAAAAAAATACCGGGAGACAAAGACTCTGTTTACTTAAATCATTTTATATTAGCTTATTTTCAGATGTTTAACTGATCTTAATTAATCAAACACGAAAATAGCCATTGATTGTATCTCTGAACAGCAGCTGATTTGGCCTTTAAATTCCCCAATCAAAGGGAAATGAATGGAAACCCGTTTACAGGAAGATCACCACTGTTTTTTAAAATTATAATTCAGTCTTCCGAAATCTTTTTAAATCCTATCAAATTAGCGTGCTTTTAGAATCTGCGGTGTCTGAACGGGTGTTTGTGAGCGTAGCTCGTAGGGGCAGAGTCCCCTAGTACAATAAAAAATAAGAGGCTATTTTTTATCAGTTGATAAACCTCATATAAATTTCTTCATGTAATCTTTCATATTTGAAAGTAGTAAGTACAGAGACCTCCTTAAATTCGCGACGGAAAAATCCACGAATACCTAAAATCTGCTCTGGGCGAGCGTAGCTCGTAGGAGTCAAAACCCCCTAGCACTGAAAAATTTTTAAAACTTCTAAAGATCTCACAATTTCAATTTTTACAACATCGAATAGGAAAAAAAACATTACTTTTAAATGCAATTTGTTTCAGAACTATCACAACTTATTCATTTTTTTTATGGTTTATAAAGTAATTTTCTAGCATGATATTTTTAAAAATCTATCGCTATCGCGTGCAGTCGATGACAAAAGATAAACCCCTTTGAATTTAAATTTAAATATAAATGGTTCAGCATTTGTTTCCGGTTCATATTTCTTAAGAAAATTACAACTTCATCAATAAATAAATAAAATATAAATAAAACACAAATTTAAGACATGTAATCGAACTACGCACTTAAACCACTGAAATTATCAAAGTAAAAAAAAAGCTGCTGCATAGGGCGATCTTTGACAAATTCTTCAGCTGTTAACTCCTGGCACGAGCCCAATACGAAAATATCGCGGCTTTTAATAAACATCAAAATTTTATTTGAATGCATAATTACTGTTTTTCATATAAAAATGATTTTGGTATTGTCAGAGGGGGATGAGTGGGGCTAGTAGAGCTTTAGCCTTTGGGTAGGCCTCCTCACCCAGTGAAACCTTATAAGAGGGGAATCTAAAAAATATATATTAAAGGTGTATCCGAAAAAAAATTTTTCACCTTCAACAGCTCGAAATTTTCTGAGACATTTTCGGACTCATTTTTTAAAGTAAAAACATGAAACTTGCTGAAGTGATTTTTGAAGAGATGTATAAGAGGCAGTGTGGTTTCATTTTTCACTCTATTAATTAGAATTTGAGTTTTAAACAATTATTTTCTCAGTATGATCATTTTTTTCATCCCCAGATCTCCCGCTTCGGAAAATTCGGTTCAAAACGCCCACTTTGACGGCATTTTTTGCAATATTTTCTGCATTTATCAAAAAATCGACAAGCACGGCACATTATGTAGTTTCTAAATAAGAGAATTTGCCAGTTTGATGCGTTTGAGAGCAAAAAATGAATTTAAAAATAAATCACAAAATAAGCAGTTTGGATTGAAATACACCCTTAAATGTAAAAAATCTTTTAATTCTCAATAATAAACAAAAAACAGTTTTAACCCATATTTTGTAATCCTTGAAGCCCTGGTTGGATCCTCCCCTAGTATATAGGGTGTTTCCGAATTCGACCGACAAATTCAGAGGGGTAATGGATAGCAGGCATCAAGAGGATGGAAAATTGTCATAGAACATGGGGACGTAAACAACGTTTAGTGGGGGGAAATCGCGGAAGAAAGAGTCAATAATAAGGAGAAAAACATTTATTTGACGTTAAGTAGGATTGCAATCAGGGCCGAAACTAGCCTTTTTTGCACCCGGGGCAAACGTGGATTTTGGCGCCCCCTCCCATCTTCCGCAAAGTATATTTATAAAGAGATTTTTACTAATTTTCTAATAGCCGACTTATTTTAAAATTTAAAATATGCAATCAAAATATGTAATACTGAACTACGTAATCTACAATGGCGAATCCAATAGGGAGATCACGGTGGGTCATGACTCCCCTCTGAACACCAACAAAAATATTCTAAAGATCATTTTTTAAATAAAATATACAGTAGAGTCCCGATTATCCGAGTGCCGCTTAACCGAGTTTCCGCTTTAGCCGAGTTATTTTCTTCTGATGGACTGATTGCTTACATGATTATGAAACAGCCATTATAAATGAAGTGTTAGGTGAAGATGAAAGAGCAGTCGTAAAAAGTTAGAACTCTGGTTTTCGGGTCAGAATGGGAGAAAAAAAAATGGCCATAAATATTATCAACACTTCATTTATAATGGCTGTTTCATAATAATGGGAGCCATCAGTCCATCAGAAGAAAACAAGTAATATAAAAATTTTGTTTTTAAAGTCAATTCCTACCTAGGTCATCAAAGAAAAATTTAATATAATCCCTTAAGCTAATATTAGTTTTTGTTGCATTAAAATATCTCAATTTGTCGATTTTCTATAAGCAAGTAGGTTTACAATGGAAGTCTATGGGAATTTGGTGAAATATTAGAGATATCGCCAAGTTGGCGTCACTTTTGGCGACTCATCTTGGCCGCCAAATTTGGCGATATATCGCCAAGTTGGCGACAAACTTGGCGGTATTTGGCGACAGAACAGGGTCCCCACCAGGGTAACCCCTTATTGAAAATATACTTTAATTGATCTTCAACAACCAATGGCCGCCATTTTGTTTCCCGTGCAAAACTAAAATTAATTAATTAAAATTTAATTAATTAATTAATATTTGAAAAAACTGTATTAACATCAATTGTCATCCAGTACAAGTTTAAAAAAAATTATTTCAACTTGATAGGATGAATAATGAGTATTTTATTAACGATTGAAAATTTGAACAACATAAATATATAAATAAATAAATAAATATAGGGAGAGTGTGAGCTAATAGTAGGAATTGAATGATCCATTCCAAAGATATAATCGTTCATTTGGCGCCCCTTCGTTCTGGCGCCCGGGCACACCGCACATGCCCCCCTCTGCCCCTCCTTAGTTTCGGCCCTGATTGCAATACATTACAGTTCAAGCTCAGAAATGAGACGCCCAGGGGCGGCGCCAGAACTTGCCCGACGGGGGGGGGGGGGGGGGGGCACAGTATCCCCGACAGGGGGGCCGAATTCAAAATATATATTAGAGGTTTCCACGAGCCCTGGCCTATTCCGAACCCCGAACTCGGTAAAAGTTTCTTTCATTAAACTCGGGCTTGGCTTAATTTTATCTGAAAACTCGGTACAGGCTCGGTCTAAATTTTAGCTTTTGAAAAGTTGGTCCATGCCTAAACTTCATTATCCCCGTGACACGTCCGGGTCTTGCATTTTTTCTGTAGATTCGGGCCGGAACGGGACTGTATTTATACTTCAGAATTTTTTTGGAACAAATGAACAATAAAACATTTCTTTGTTTCTTTTTTCCCCCTTTTTTAAATAACAGGTGGAATATGTTGATCAATCACGTGAAAAACATAAAATTTTCGCGCCCGGATTCGGCATATCCCGAAACGCGCAGATCTCTAACACTCACACTGCTATTTAAATTAGAGATAAATTGCAGAGGGCCAAACGATTTTTACTCGAAACGTAAATTTCGAAGCTTGTCAAAGAATATTGTAGATAAATAAAGTGAAAAAAAAGCTCTTAAGAAGGTTATTTTTGAAACACCTCACTTGTCACCTAATCTTTATAGGCGGATGAATCCACAACAGAAAGAGTTTCCACACTTTTGAGCATTAGCCGAAAGGAAAAACTCTGCTTCGTACTCTTCTTCCATACAGCAACATCCCAATATGCGGTCATTCAATATTATAGATTTTACGTGCACATATATGGCATATACACAGCAGTGTGTGCAAGACAAAGTATGGAGCAGTTCTCCGGTTATGAGTCAAACCGAAGAGTCGCGCATCAGGTAAGGTAGGTAACCAATTTTTTTCGAAACGCGGTTCATGTTCCGGCCGGGTTGACCATGTATTTTAATGCCGGAGGTAACTGAAAATAATCAGTTGACGAATCCCTATCAAAAATGCATAAAGTGACCAAAAATTATTTTAAAATAAAATTATTTAAAATTGTTAGTGAAAGTATAATCGTTAAAACTAGCAGTTAACACGTTGAATGCCAAGTCTATTTTGTCTGTCTTTCCGTTTAAGCCACGAAATGAGACTCCCGTTACAGAATCTATATGTTAGTCACCGATGACTGACGCGGCCTAAACGGAAAGATCAGTGTCAGTCACTGGTGACTGACGTGGCATTCAACGTGTTAAGCGTTAGACCTAACTAGGTCCCTTCTCGGGTAATAAATAAAATTTGAAGACCTGCAAATTTTATTTAAAACAAAGCTGCAACCCGAACCGAACCCAACCAAAAATATTCTGTCTACCCGCAACCCGATCGAACCCGAAATACTTAATTCCAATACCAACCTAAAACCCGGAACCAGAGAAAATTGATCTACAATATAATGTAATTATAAAAAAAAATATAGTCTGCAATCATATCTCCAATATTAATGTTATATTTTATGTGGAAAAATAAACATGCAAGGAGTCATTCATATTCAAATACGTAGTTTTTCATCTGAAATGGATTCCTGCGCGGGTTGGGTTATACCCGACCTAAACGTTCAACTTAAAGTCAATCCGAAACATAAAAAAAATTTCCGTTAACGCAAAACCCGACCTGAACCCGATAACTATTTTTTTTTTATTATTTACTTGTATTGGTGACTTTCAAGTTGTTTGATTATTAGTTCCTATCTATAAACACTGCTTTGATGAGGCCTTTAGATGTCTAGGATGGTTAGAGTTGCAGTGAAGCTAGAGATCCTACCTACACAATTCCAGGTTGTGTAATAGTTAAACGGAGCTTCTGACTGTAAAATAGTCAATGACACATCGTCTTCATTTTGAAAGATCTATCCAATGATTTGCCACTCAATAGGGTGCGTAAAATTTTTTTCGTGTCTACCGCCATTTTGTATTTTACGGCCGTCATTTTGAATATATAAAATCAAATCTAGCCTATAACTAATGGACGGTTAAGACGAATCGATAGAGACCTCATACATTAAAATCCATCCAGCCGTTGGGATGTTTCGAGGGTATAAAGAAATTCACATACCTAGATACGCGTGCAACACATAACCCTTCTTGGCAGTCTGATAAAAAAAGCCGGACAGACGCTTGAAAATCGAGACATTTTAATCACTACAATAAAACCTGTTAAAACGGAACCAGTGTAATGGAATAACGCTTTAAACCGAAAATTTTCGCAATATCGGCTAAAACAAGCTAAGATTGTCTAAATTGGAAAGTTCTTCCAATTCTTTGTCGTTCTATCTTAACAGGTTGCTGTATTAAATAGTTTCCTTTCATCGTATTCAATGTAAGTGAATTATAGTTTATCTATAAAGGAATGGTGTGAAATTAATTAGTCGAACTAGGGTTTTATAAATAATTAACAGTAATTTTATGACAATAATGTTCACTTTACAAATACCGCGTTTTATTATTTTTTCCATTATTTTGCCTTTCAGCCGTTTAAGAAAAAGCGCAATTATTACGTACACTCTCAAGAAAACATTTCGCCAAACGTAAAAAGCACAGGCAGCAAGTTGCCGGAACGCGCCTGTTGTTGGAACAGATTTTTCTATTTGAACAAAATTCCGTGTTTTGACTGGAGAATAAATAAATAAAAAAAAAAAGCTTCAGTTTGCGAACTTTTCGTGTTTTGGAGGAAAAGAGACTTACGTAAAAAATCAGTTTCTGATACAAAAAAGTAACATGCAGCACAGTTACGGGAACACCCCTGTGAATTGACGAAAATGCAACTTCAGATAATTTTTACGTTAAGGCTGTGTTCTCAACTGCTCTGCTCAACAAGCGCAAAACGTTTTGACGCATTTACAAATTCCTTTTTTAACGAAAAGATATGAAAGTGGAAAGCCTGACCAGGGAAGAGATTTGGAATCGAAGTGTGTTTTCCATTTTTTGATCCATCAATTACCTATTGAGTTAGAAGCAATTTGGATCACGTGACAAACACGTATTTCATCCTTTCTTGACTGGTTTTTCTCGTTTCGCGCGGGAATTCGGTTCAAAACGCCCACTTTGACACTCTTTTCTGAAAGATGTATTGCGTTTGCAAAAAAAAAAACGGATAAAACAGCTCGATGACATAGTTTCTGAACATCAACACCTGCTAGTTGCGTGCATTTCCGAACAAAAATAAATTAAAACTTATGTCAGAAAGTTGCTATTTTGGATTTGAAAACAGCCTTAAAATAATGAATTTTCTGTATTTGGGGGGGGGGGGGGGGTAAATCAAAACAGGAATTTTCATGTTTTAATAATAATAATAAAAGCAATTGAAGAAACATCTTCAACTCACTTATTTTTTTTAGAATGTATATTGATCGAAACCAGACAGCATGATCCTCTAACTTCGGATAAGATACAGAATTTAAATCTGAGATTAAAACTGAAATACAAAATTCTGAAGAAAAATGTAAGTTAAAGGAAAACTTGTAAAATAGCTTAGAATGCAAAAAAGATAATTAATATCAGCTCGATTATAAAACAGTCTTGTTGATGCTAAAAAAAAAAAAAACTTCTTGCTTATTTTGTAACAGGAAAAGTTTAGAGGTCTGCACGGGCTAGGCTAAGGGCTTATTTTCATTCATGGCACTCGGGCCGGGTCGGGGATAACTTCTTTTTTTCGTTCCGAGATAAGGCAGGTTTCATTCTTCCTAAGTCTTCATAAGCCGATATTTTCAGTCCCGTCTCGATCCAGCCTGTATTAAATCATTGTCTCGGCGTGGCCTGATCCGTGCAAAAAATCAGTAAAATTTGGCCCAGGCCAGAAACTTTTGCAAAAAGTGTATATATTTTTAAATCGACATTATTCTACAATTAAACATTAAAATTTATTCGTTTTAAAGAATAGCAGTTTTCTAGGCAATAATATTAAAATATAGTAAAACGTGTGAAAAAAAAACAGCCTATGACGGAATCTTGTCTTAAAAATTTATTGATTCATGCAAAATGCATATAATAATACAGTACAAAGTCTAAAGTCCGGAATCCTCGGGACTTTACCAAGTCCGAACTTCGTATTTTTCCGAACTTTGGGTCATCGAAAATATTGTTTTTCCAATACAAAGAAAAAGAAAATTCACTACTTAAAAATGCAAAATATGACGTTCATACATTAAAAATTGCATATAACAACTATTAATATTAAATTAAACAATCATTTTCATTAAATAAAGCATAACAAAATAAAAAGCAAAACAAAAACCTTTATTTAAAGCTGTTCTCAAATCCAAAAGGGCAACTTTATGACATAAGTTTTAATTTATTTTTGTTCGGAGATTCGTGAAACTAGCAGGTGTTGTTTTTCAGAAACTATGTAATCAAACTGTGGTTTTTTTTTTTGCAAAAGCAATAGATTTTTCAGAAAATAGCGTCAAAGTGGGCGTCGCGAAAGAAGAATGACCATTCAAGGAAGAGTGTAAAACGTCTTTGTGACGTGATCAAAATCGCTTGTAACTTAACAGGTTATTTATCAAAAATTGGAAAACACAGTTCTATACCAAATCGCTTCCATAGTCAGGCCTTTCAATTTGATATTTTTCCGTTAAAAAATGAACTTGTTAATGTGTCAAAACGTTTTGCGCTTGTTGAACAGAGCAGTTGAGAACATGAACATGCCTTAAGGCAACAGAAGAAATTGTATTGTAACTTTCTTAACCATTGAAAATTTTAGTTAATGTGGGTTGCTTTATATACTTAGGTATATCATTAAGAATTTTCTCTTTTATTTTGTACATAGACATGAGTTAAGATTCAGTAATGAAGCTTCCTTGCTCTAGACCTTTTTTTGTTTCAACAATTTTGTTTTTTCCCTTCTTTCTTGAATACTGCCGCTGGAAAGTCCGAAATTTCGACAATTCTGAACTTTGGGTGTCCGACTTTGTACTGTACGTGAGAAAAGAATAAAATACATTTACACCTGCTAAGAAGGGAACTTGTTTATAACGCATTTTTTTTCTTTCCTATGCGATGTCTTAGAAGATTTTACTGAACAGCATTTTTCAGATTTTTAAGTCTCCAATACATAATTTTTTGATTAACGATATTAATTATAGCTGAAACATTAACATACAAATAGAGATTCATTAAAAAAATGTATATCGCAACCTTTTTTAAAAATGAAAATTATAAACATGAAAAAAGAGCTAAAATAAGTATTTTTACTGAGAACTCCTTTTAACAAAATCGACGTAAAATTCCGTCGGACTTGGGCCGAGATTTTAACTTTTTTCCGGCCCGGGCTCGGACCGAACTTTTAATTTTTATACCGGGTCGGCCCATTACTGTTTTTTGTGCGGACCAGACCGGGGTCGAAGTTTTAACTTTTATACGGGGCCGAACTTTTCTTTCTAGGAGTCGGGCTGAGCCCGAACCTGGAAATTTCGGCCCATACAGAACTCTACAAAGTATAACTAAGTTATTAATTAAAATTGTTCAGTCTAACAATACAATCAAGTTTAAATTATCAAGTAAGTCGATATTCTGTTTTACACGATTTTTTTTTAATTTCTAAATACGAACCTATGTCCCTAAACACGAATTGTTAATTACAACCCTACACGGTTCGAGTTATGCCCGACCCGAAATCGACAAAATATTTTTTCGAACCTGCAACTTGAGCCTAAGCATGAAATGAAAAAAAAAAAAAAAATCAATCCTAAATGTAAAACAATTCTGGTAAATAGTTTGCAATCATATCTCTAAAATCAATTTTATATTTCAAAAAATGAATGCATACATTTACTTATTCATATACAAGTATTTTTTTTATCATTTGAAACAATAATCTGGACTTTTCTTTGAGTTGGGTTGATTTTTGACGGCCAATTATCTACTCGAGGGATATAGGCCCGAAGGGGGAGTGCCCTCCGTGTGTGTGGGGGGGAGGGCTTTCTAAGAGAACCTAATCTGTATTTACGCATGGAAATCCAAGGTTCGAAGAAAACCACGAAAACTCCGAACGATTGGGCCGACGGGCGCGATTGGGTTCGAGCCCAGCACCTCCCGTCTACCAGCTTCGAGAGCACAGAACCTCTCGGCCACTGGTGGGGCGGACTTTTCTTTGGAAAAATTTGGCGTTCTCGAATAGACTCCCAAGATACAAAAACTGTAATCTGAGATGACCCGAAAATGGAAATACTAGTCAACCCGATCTACAGAAAAATTTTAGAGCCAATGGCCAACATGATCGGGTAGAATCGAGTTAACTCATCCGATGCAAGATTTTAGTAGTTGCTATATACACATCTTCCCGTAGTTTACAATGAAGTTATGTATGTATATATTTTCTTATTTATACCTTCCATTTCTCATTCCATTCACCATATTAAATAGAGATTAATATCTAGAAAATGAGACTCTACTCACTGTATATTGAAATTAATGAACAAAGAAGGAATTTTCAGTTTGATACTAAGTTTGCTTGAATAATTATACAAAACTCTCTTTTTATTTACTCATTCATTTATAAAAATACATACCCTACGCTTTTTAATGAGAAGATCGAAGCGATTTGATGAATTTAAACGTCCTGTCTCCTCTTGAAATCGTATTTCTTATAGGCGCGTAAGTTTGCGGTCAATCGAATAAACACAGAACAGGAGTGCACATGAATGAGCTCTAGACAAAATATATGAAGTTTTCGGTAACATCCGGCCGTTGAGACGATAGCCTTTAACCGACATGTGATTCAAGCCAATCCGACTTCCGAAGAAAAAAAAAATCAGCGCCCTGCTATTCCGTGGTCGCATTTTCTATAAACTAACCTAAGATTTTTTTAAAAATTAACCTGCACCCGACTCGACACGACTCGGGTCGTGTGCAGGAAAAATCGGATTATCCGACCCGATGCAGGACTCAACACTCAAGTAAAAAAATTTTCCCCGACGACGATTAAATTTGACCCCGATGGGGGGACCAGGTGTGCCCCACGGGGGGCATATGCCCCCCCGGTCCCCCCTCTGGCGCCGCCCTTGGAGACGCCGAGACACCTTTATAGGAATTGTTCGAAATTGCGGCTGCGAAGGTCGTTGCACAGCCGACACAGGCCTCCCCGAACCTCCATCCTTTATATTTCTTCTTCTGGGGTCATCCGAAATCGTTTGTTTATCAGACACCTGTGGATACACTAGAGCAGGGATGGCGAACCTTTTCACGTCCACGTGCCAAATTTTCCCAAAAATATACTTTACATGATCATGACGTGCCAACAATAAAAATAATGAATCAAAACTACTTAAAATTTTGTTTTTAGCATTAAAAAAATACAGGTAATATTTGATGTTATAGTGTAGAAATTTATTTAAAAAATATTATTTCTGTTGTCTCATCTTAAATGCCAAATAATTTATATCCGCTTCGTACTTAGTTATTTTCGATAGAATGCAAGTTTAATTGCACTCACTTGACAAGACGTTTTTAGTTGAATTTTCATTTTTTTTTTCTTTACGAAAAGAATGTTTTGCAGAAAAAATTGTCAAAATAGCAAGCGCCAGAAACTACAGCTTTTAGTGTCTGCGATTGCATTCTAAGTTGTTATAATTTTAGAATCAGCATTTTTGCTTATTACACTTTTAATTTTTGTTTAGCGATAATCTTCTAATTCTCAAAATTTTCTGAGCCATTATTGAGCTAGATTCGGATAAATTAAGTTATATTTCAATTTCTTCAATCTGTATGTGACAATCACAACCAACCGAACTAATCGGATTCAAGTAACACAGACAACATCTATATTAATGAATGCATTTTGTGAAATTCTACTATATTTTGATGTAAAACTTAAATCTATGCCGTGCCAAAAATAATCGGCAGCGTGCCACTTATAGCACTCGTGCCATAGTTTCGCCGTCCCTGCACTAGAGGAACTGACAGCATGGTCATCGTCGCTTCAGCAGACATCCTCAGCACACCGGGTATATTTGATATCGTCCGGCAATCCTTCGTCTGTCGGCGTCGGCTATTCAATGACTTTCGCGTCCGCAACTTCGAGAAATTCCTTTAAATATATGTCTCGTTGTTTCCTTTCTGATGTTGAATTGTAATGCATCGCAATCTTGCGTAACGTCAAATACATATTTTTTTTACTTATTATTGACCTTTTTTGTTCCACTCAACGTCACACCCTTCACAACACTGCGATTTCCTCCCACTAAACGTGGTTTACGACCCCATGTTCTATGGCAATTTTTCATCCTCTTGATCCACTATCACCATCCACTATCACACCTCTGAATTTGTCGGCCGAATTCGGCGACACTCTGTATGTAAAATCCTAATATAACGCTTTTATGAACCGAATTTGTGACACAATTTTATGAAACGAATGTGTATAATGATTTTATGAAATGAATTTGTGTAATGATTATATGAAATGAATTTGTGTAATGATTATATGAAAGGAATTTATGTAACGATCTTATGAAACTTTTTGCAAATGATTAAATGCGTGTTTGTAGAACGCTGACGATAATCTAATTTAGGTATGCTGTTTTACAGTCACTGACTGCATGGTTTTTCTTGAAGGGGGTGCATTTATAGTTATTGTACAGAGCCACACAAAAGAATTCGATTACGTTACCGTCTACGGGCGGTAATGAACCTTATGCACGTGACGTCAGACGCGAGAACTGGCGGTATGTTGATCTATTATCCTGGCCCCTGTACCGCAGGGATACCAGTATGCGCAGGCGCAAATACCGTTAGCAGGCGACTTTAGCCCCCGACCCAGGTTGAGTGCATAATTTTCGGTCGGTAGTCAGAAGCTTGCAAAACAAATGAAACATGCAAGGCTAAAGTAAAATGTAGTCCGCTTTATCAATGTTAGATTTTAGTGTTCTCATTTACTATTATCCTAATTTATACTTCTCTAGTTAAGTTATACTTATAAAATTAATAACTCATTCTCTAGTCATCTAAGGGAATGCGATAAACAAAATTTTTTGCCATGAATGCGAACTAAAATTATCGTCACTGTATCCTCCCGCGCTGGCCGCTGGAAATCATGCTGGGAAATAGGAAGACAGGTCTCCTGTTACGACATAGAGCTCAACAGTAAATACCGCCAGCAGACGAATTTTAGTCTCATCCTCAGGTCGCATGCATAAGGTCCATTACTTAAAATGCATTTTAGCGACACATTTGTAACCTGCGCGAAAATTGTATGTTACTAAGGGTTATTGTGGGATGTTCTCTATTGAAAATAGAGTTGTAACGTTTATATAGTTATTTTACTAGACAATACAAAAGAATTACGATGCAGTTCACTCTATAGGAATTTACAATTGGAAGAGCTGTTTTTTATGAACTTAACTTATGATGCTTCATTTGTAAAACTGTGTCTTCAACTAACTTTTCGAACGCATTTTAAACTCACCTCGCTGAACGAATTTTGCTCGAATCTCTACAAAAAAAGCTAATTGTCTAATTTTTCTTCCACTAAGCTTTTTTTTTTAAGCATTTGGAAAAATGGTTATTGTCCTCGGTCAAGGTAGGAAATCAAAAACATATCTGAAGCTTTTTATTAGTTGAATCCGCATTTTATTCGTTTTCTGATTGGTCTATACAGTAATCTCTATTTTCCCCTTACTTTCAACAGAGATAGACACTTCTGTTGCCACTATGACAAAAAAGTAATAAAAGCTACAAAAAAATTAATAACTCAGAAACAAATTGAGGAACAACTTTCAAACAAATTGCATTTAAAAGTACATTTTTTTCTCTGTACGACGGCGTAAAAAGTAATATTGTGGGATGTTTAGAAGTTTAAGAATGAAATTTCATTTAAAATTGGTCCAGGAATATTAATGTTTAATCCATGGCGTACGTAATGTATGACCAGATCCGTAGAAGTTTAAAAATTTACAGTACCGAAAAATGTAAAACTGAAATTTCTTTTAAAATTTGTTCATGATGGGTCCAGGAATGTTAATGTTTAATTCATGGTGTAGGTAATGTATGATCAACTCCGTGCGATTTTTTATGTATTAAATTTTAGTCTTCGAAAAAATCATTTTCCAAATGGTCGTTGGCCCAACCAGTGGCCGAGAGGTTCTGCTCTCGAAGCTGGTAGACGGGAAATGCTGGGTTCGAACCCAATCGCGCCCGTCGGCCTAATCGTTCGGAGTTTTCGTGGTTTTCTTCGAGCCTTGGTTTTCCAAGCGTTAATACGGGTTAGGTTCCCTTAGAAAGACCCCCACGAACGGCACTCCCCCTTAGGGCCTATATCCCTCGTGTTGATAATTGGCCGTCATAAACACAACCAACCAACCAAATGGTCGTTGTAATTTGTTAAATTGCTTTTTATTTATTTTTTTATTTATTTATTTATTTATTTTTTACGCTGATAGCGCTCCTATTGTGAAATAGCATAACAAACATATAATTTTTTTTTCTGTTAAATGTTTTCTCATATAGGAATCATACTCAAAATTAAAATTAGGGTAATTTAAATTAAACTTTTTTTTACGCCAATAACGCTTCCTAGCGAGTAATATATTAACCAAATTCAAATAAAAGTGTTTTTTCCTTGTTGTTGTTTCACGGTATCACGACCGTACTCAAGATAAAAATCGATATTACTGATCCAATTCAATTTTCTGTTGCGTTTATAGTCCCCCGTGTGAAGGAACTGGGTAGCCAAATTTAAATAAAATTTTGTGTTGAAGAAAGTTTGGTGGTGGACACAGAATAATAATTGTCTTTGTTTTTTAATTCAAATTATTATTTTATCGTTTAATGCATTTTAAAAAAGGATTTATTTTTTACCATTATTATTACTATTATTATTATTATTATATTTAAAAAAAAAAAAAGCTGCTGTAAAAAAAAAGTTTTTTTTTTCGTGTTTATAAACAGTTTAAACATTTTCTTTTAATTTCATTTTAATCTCTAATTTGCACAGTTTTACAAAATATGCAGAATTTTAAAGAATTATTTGTAGAAAAAGAAAGGGTGGGGGTTTTACCTCATATGAGGTTGAACTGAAAAAAAGGCGAACTGCGCATATTTTTATTCCTACATCACCTACACTCTAAAATTGGGAGGAGTGAAAAGTTCACTCTTTGAAAGAGTGACAGGCATTTTCTCTCTTTTTGGAGTGAATTTTATAAAAATACACTCCTTAAAGAGTGGGATTTTCCACTCTCTAGAGTGTAGTGAGATATTTCACTCCATTGTCAAGAGTGGGATTTTCCACTCCCTAGAAAGGAGTGAGATATTTCACTCCAATGTCGAGAGTGAATAGTCACTCCTCTGAAAGACTGAATATTCACTCTAAGCAGGAGTGAGTATTGGGTATTATAGTAATCAGCCAATCAGAACAGCCTTTTTTAAGATAAGAGAAAGACGTCCGCCATTTTAGAAATGAAATATACCGATATTATTAAAGCGATTATTTAGGGAACTTTTATCTTCATATAAAATTAATTGTAATTAATTCATAAAAGTTACAGAATGATATGCGTTCGAAAAGGTTTTGCGGTTTCAAACTTCAATGACTTTTATCTGCAGAGCGCGCGGAAAGTATCTCGAAAATTGACTCATATGCATTGCTTGCAATATTTTTACTCCCGTTTCCAGTCTGTGAAGTGTGTACACAGAGAGTCTTCACAGTTCTACACAGTGGAGTTCAAAGTATTAAACAAAGAGTGTCTCATTTGAGCCAATAAAACTCAAATCAAAGGATAATTTTGAAAATTTCGGCTCAACTCTGATTTTCGGACGACAAGGAAACCGATCTCTAATTTTATATATTCGTATTACTCATCAGCTAATCTGAAAAGCAAAAGTATACGATGTATTTTTTTAAGGCAAGAGAAAGGCGTTCATCCTTTTAGGATTAAAACATTTTGATATTATTTACGGAACCTAAAGGTGAGTCTTATTTAATTTTAACCTTTTATTCCTGGTAGAATTTGTAAGTTAGGATTATGAGTTAAATAGCTATGATACACGTAATTATTGACAGTAAAAAATAAAGCATGATACTTAAGCATTGAAATAAAGTGTTTTTTATGCCTGGTATGAAGTTTATAGATAAAACTGCTTTAGTATATATATTTTAATGATCATAGTGTCATTTATATATAATATAAGATTAAATATATTTTAAAGAGAGAAATAACTAATTTTACATTAAAAAGGTTTTTCAAATAATAAGAACAGTGCTTATGCAGTCATTTCTTTTCTTTTTATATTTTCATCTTTTTAGGTGCATTCGTATTTATATAAATACGTAGCACCTATAGTCGTCGTTTGGTCTGTCTGTCTGTCTGTCCGCATATAACAGAGCAAAAACCACCCAACCGAATGGTCTGAAATTTTAAATATATAATTGCTGCAAAATTTTGTTGAGTCATTTCAAATTTTATGTAAATCAGATGTATAGTTTAATGACAGGTACAGTCAAAAGTTTTCCGTTACATGACGGCCAATAAGAAAAAAAATATTTCAAGTGCATTTTAATGATGTTATAGCCTTTCAAACAGAATGAAATTTATATGCACTTTGAATGTGTACTAAAATATACATTCAGAACAGTATGCGGTGCAAAAAATATTTATTAAAATATTTATAGTACAAACGCACCACATTTGCCACGCTTGACGTGAAATTTTCAACTCGTTTAAATTTCCTAGATCAATTTTTCCCTATAAAACATGCGCAATTGTTTAGCTCATATTCCCAAAATACAATATAAACTGGAATAAAAATTTTAAATTACATATGGCTTATCATATAATTTTGACGATTATGTTAAGAAATATTAGGGTTTAAAAAAATCATGATTTTTTTAAAAAAATATAAAAAATCGGATTTTTTTTATTTAAATCAGATTTTTTTTTACTTAAATCGGATTTTTATGATTTTTTTCCCAGCGTTCAGATGCGGAATAGCTACCAACAGTTTTAGGTTTCCAAAACAATTAAACCACTAATTGCTAACATAATCTATGTTTTTACACTTTAATTAATAAAATTATAATTATTAGTTAGTAATTACAGAAATTATAAAAACTGCAAATTAGTAGTTTCATTAGGTAGAATCATACAGTAATGTTATATACATTAATATTGTAATAATTATGTAAAACTTTATAAATACTAGTGATATTTAACATTTATTAAAATTATTAACTGCATTTTATATTAAACAGTTAACACTACTTCAAATTAATAATTATTAAACAATTAACTCTCTAATTAGGAACATATTATACATTTTTAAAACTTAATTATTAAAATGATAATAATGTAGAAAGGAAAAGGGACAGGATGCTAGTTCCAAAAAAAGGTGCTATTTCATGAGGAAATATATTAGTAATGTGTTTAGTAATGATATAGGGGGAAAAAAAGAATAATTTTTAGTATGATGAATAAAGTGTCCTTAATTTTTAATAATTTTATGAATAACAAATTGAAAAATACAATTAAATAAAATATTTTAATAATATCCTGTATTTTCTAAAGAAATAAAATTCTATGTTTTTGCGAGATCTTGGCCATATGAATTTAGAAATACTGTTGAATGGGGAGGTTTTTTACAAGTAATCTTTGGCTACAACTACAGGTGAATTTCAACTATTTCTTTTAAGGCACGGTGCATTTTTCCAATTTCAAAAGGGGAATGTGCAGCACCATTTACAAAAAGTCCTAGAAGAAATACTATAAGTAATTACAGGATTAATAAAAACTGCAAATAAGTAATTCATTAGTTAGTAACACAAATAACAAAACTAACAAATATTATTTGCAGCTCGTTTTGCATTTGTATTTAGGAAAATTACTGTAAACCACCAAAATCTAAACTTACACATGTGTATGTGTATGATAACCAAAAGAATTGTGAAAATGAGTTAAACCCATTCGTATAGGATAAATCTAAGTTAGCCACTTATATCTGAAATCTGAAATCCTCAAAATATTTAAGTAACAGCATTATTACCTCTCAGTGTGGATTATTAGGTTTAAATGGTTCATTTTTTTTTTCTTTTTAAGAAAAATTTTGCTGCCTTTTCAATCCCTGATCATTATTTTTTATTTAGTATTATGTGAGCTACAAAGTTAAAAACATTTATTCAACCTATACCGAAGAAGTTCTTGCTGAGCTTAGCATTTTTATACCAATTATTTCTTTTTCTCTTGTGCATTCATTTACAATTTAGCTTTGAAAAGATGTCATTCTTTCATTCTTCTTTAACTTGAGATTGCTATTAATTACTAATTTATTCTTTTACTTGTAGAAATGTATTACACTTGCTATGTATAAAATTATATATATATGCTATGTATAAAATTATATATATACATAAATTGATTACCTAAAGGAATTTATGACATTGCAAATTATATTAGATTTAAATATCATTTTTAAATTGAACTTTTAATTTGGATAAAAACTTAAAAACAATGCTTTTTATAAACTCAACTGTTTTTAATTTTTTACAATACTCATGAATTAAACTTAGAAATAATTATTTAAAGCTCTTTTTTTGTTTATTCATAAGTCAAAATACCTGTAGAAACTTTCAAATTATGTTTATGTTAGATTTTAATATATTTTTTGACAGTTTAAACATTTAGAAAATTTTTGATTTAAATCAATGATTTTTTTTTTTAAATCGGTTGATTAAAATCATGATTTTAATCGCTGATTTAAATCAATTGATTAAAATAGTTGACACCCTAAGGAATATATTTAAAAGAAAAGTATAAACATATTCCACAAAACTTAAAAATATAGTCTCCATGTTCATATTTAATAAAACAACGAGAGATCACAACACACAAAAAGAAATCTTACACTATCTTAATATTTACATCTAGCTTAGAACTTATTTAAAAAAAAATTTCGTTGATAAGCATAGCGGAAAAATTAAAAATATTTTAGAACAATAGGGTTCTGCAAAATAGTGCTACAAAGATAAGACTTTATATTTAAAACAAAAATTAAAATGAAATTACAAGTTATCATATAACATCCATCTACAGTCATTAATAAAACTTTAAAAGTAACTAAAATGCAGT
Organism: Maratus speciosus; assembly: GCA_963932465.1. Lineage (NCBI taxonomy): Eukaryota > Metazoa > Arthropoda > Arachnida > Araneae > Salticidae > Maratus > Maratus speciosus. The sequence goes on along the minus strand of OZ010788.1, from coordinate 606,555,205 downwards.
AAACAATAACGTTTGATTAGATTTAAATTCAGTAGCAATTAATTTTGAGAACTAAATATTTCAAATCTGAGTTACATATGAAAAAAAAAGAACATAATTAACGTATGTTAAATACATAAAGAACATAATTAACGTATATAACTATATTAAATTAAATTATTAAAATACTAAATTAAACACATTAAATTATTAAAATACTAAATGGGTATCTAAAAAGAAAAAAATAACATTGACTGATTAAGATTCTGTTAATTACTTGCCCTTATGGGCATTTTAAAATTATCATATATTTATAGGGCATGCAATGAAAGCAAACACAATGGATAAGATTGTAATAAAATATTTTAGTTTTTTTTTCTGTCAGTAATCTAATTTAATCCATATCTAACTTTCACTGAATTTTTCCTTAAAAGTTCAATTAGTGCTACAAACTATGGATTAAATAAATATTTCTAATAAAGTATTTTATTCCCACGCTTATATCTATTTTCATTGCATGCTGTAAAATATGTGATTCTTTTAAAATGCCCATAAAAGCAAAATGAAAAAAGAATTGACTTCATAAAAATGAACATTCACTCCTACCAGAAGTGAAAAAACGCACTCCTTTAGCAAGAGTGAATAGTCACTCCTCCGAAAGAGTGATTATCCACCCCTGTTTAGAGTGAATAGTCACTTCCCAGGAGTGACTATTCACTCTTTCAGAGAGTCAAAAATTTCACTTTTACTCAGAGTGAATAGTCACTCTAAAGAGGTTGGGCATCTTTTGAGTCTGCGATAGAGTGACTATTCACTTCTCCAGAGTGAATAGTCACTCCTTTTTGTTCAGAGTGTATAAATCTGATATGAAGTTTCATACTGATTATGATATACAGCAAAAGACAGCGCAACCATTTGTTTTTAGAATTTTCGGTTGGGAAATCCGCGTCTGACAATTTTTTTTTTTTTTTTTTTTTTTTTTGGTTTTGTGTAAGAGAAGATTTTCTCAAAGAATTTCTGCTCTTTGATTTAAACAAGAACACAACCATTTATTTATTTATTTACTTATTTTACTATCTTATTATTGTAGTAAGATGTCCAAAGTTTAAACGATTACAAAAAACTATTGAATAACTCTTTAGTATAATTTTTAGTTCTTGCAAACGTGTTATATCACAGACATTTTGTAATTTTGTTGTAAATGTAAGATTTTTAAAAATCCAACATTATTTGTTCTTTATTATTCATTTAAAGTTTATTTTAAGTACATAAAGATTTTTTTTCATTAATTCATAGGCGAGATTGTTAAAAAAAGAAACTTTAGTGAAGTGTAAAAAGATAAGCATTAGGCATTACCGTAAAACCCGCACATGCACAAAATTTAGGGCAATTGTTCAATATTCGGGGACTACTGTTTCCTATTATGTTTGAAAATCTGTATTTAAACGCATAAATATGTTCGTGAATAACGCTGACGTCATATCGATGGCGCAGAGATCTGAGCAAAACAGTTACCTTTTTTCGCAAATGTAATTATTTCTAAACATCGTGTAATTTAAATTTTTGCACCGTCAAATTGGGAAAAAAAATTACTTTCAAATGTAATTTGTTTGAAAACTGTATTCCAATTTACTGTTTTTTTATATTTTAAAAGTAATTTTCTAGCAAGGATTTTTTTTTTTTAAATATCTATATCGCGTGTAGCTCGATGACGGAAGATGCACTTAAAACAATATAAAAAGTCCAACGTTTGTTCCAACTAATATTCTATAATGAAATTAAGATTTCATCAATGAATAAATAAAATAATATAAAACACAAATTTAACAGATATGAAATCGAATTACGTACAACACTGAAATAATCAGAATAAAAAAGGCAGCAGTTAGTCGGGAAATCTTCGGCTACTAACCCCTGGCATTAGGCTGATACGAAAGCATCGTTTTAAATAAATTTTAAAACTTTCTTTGAATACATAATTGATACACGTATTTTTCATATAAAAACGATTTTTGCGGCTATCAGAGATTCATTCTAAAAAGTATAGTTATATTTGTATATTATATCTGTTAAGGTTTTCGAAACCGGAAAGCCTGGGTTAGATCCCCTGGTTAATTATAAAAAATAACTTCTTTTTGTTTCTTTTAGAATTATTATTGGAAAGCTCTACACTCCTGAACGAGCTGAAAAAATAAGAGAAGGAAGATGGTGAAATTTACTTTGTTTCCGAAGACGTAGACTTATGCATTTTATTGATACTGTTTTTTCTAGTTCTGGTTACAAATAAAAACTACATGTTGTTAAAAAAAAAAAGACTTGAAAAGTATATTGCACATTATTTATACCACATACATACACAATTATAGTTTTTCGATTTTTTTTGTGTTTTTTTTTTTTTTGCGTTTGGTGCGATTTTTTCCCTCTGTTTAACTTAATGTGCTGGTTGTTATACAGTGTGCCCACTCTGAACAGTGTCCAATGGCTAATTCCTAAACCGTTAGCCATAGACATATAGTTCCAATTACAAAAATGTTTTAAATGAAGTAAAAAATTATTTTAAAAACCGTTTGGATTAATAAAAACATTTCTTAAAAAGTTACGAAATTTAAATTTTTATACGCCCCCCCCCCCCCCGGTCTTGTAAAGGATTTTTAGTAAATTTTACTATTACACTAACAAGTTAGATAAAAAAAAAAAAAAAAAAAAAAAAAGAAAGGGTACTACTTGATTATGCCGTCGACCAAAAAACTATCGCCAAACTATAAGATTAAATAAAAATAGTAAATAAAGCCTTTGTGCAACAATATTAAAAAGTAGAAAAACCAACGTTTAAAATGCACAAATAATATATGAAAAGCAGCAAACAGCTGTTTCGAATCTACTAGCGAGATTCTTCTTCAGTGCAAAAGGAACAGCGTGCTAGAAAAAGCAAGGCTGAGCGGCCTTGCTTTTTCTAGCACGCTGTTCCTTTTGCACTGAAGAAGAATCTCGCTAGTAGATTCGAAACAGCTGTTTGCTGCTTTTCATATATTATTTGTGCATTTTAAACGTTGGTTTTTCTACTTTTTAATATAAGATTAAATGCCAATAATGGCTGATCGTAGATGTCACATTCACTTGACATTAAGGGTGTTCTCAAAATCTAAAAGGACAACTTTATGGCATAAGTTGTAATTTATTTTTGTTTGGAAATGCATGATACAAGCAGGTGTTGTTGTTCAGAAACTATGTAATCAAGCTGTTTTTTTTTTTTTTAGGGGATTTTTTTTTTTTTTTTTTTTGCAAACGCGATAGATTTTTTCAGAAAATAGTGGCAAAGTGGGCGTTTTGAACCGAATTTCCGCGCGAAAGAAGAAAAACCTCTCAAGAAATGATGAAAAACATGTTTGTCACGTGATCAAAATCGCTTATAACTCAATCGGTAATTGAATTATCAAAAAATTAAAATCACAGTTCGATTCCAAATCGCTTCCATGGTCAGGCTTTCCACTTTTATATCTTTCCGTTAAAAAATGAATTTGTAAATGTGTCAAAACGTTTTGCGCTTGTTGAGCAGAGCAGTTGAGAACAGCCTTAAACACGTTACGCGTGTTTGGTTACGTTATTAAGTGATTTTTAATTCGACTTTTTATTTGTATTTTTATTGATGTTTAGTAATTTATTTGTACTTCCGTTATTTAAAATAAAAATTATGTCAATTTGTATAATTTGGCAAAATTGGTCGACGGAGTAATCAAGTCGTACCGAAAAAAAAGTCCCATTCATCCGTGCAATACTAAAATTGACAGAGTTGTGAAACTTTTAATTGCATTATTTAAAACAATTTTTTGCATCTGAACTCTGAACACGGATGAGTTGGGCTATACTTCGAGGGATCGTACACAAAGTACTTAAAGTGTTAGAAGGATTTATTTCGCGTGTACATTTCTGCATTGTAGCAGAAGGGAGTCACTTCTAGCAAGTTTTAAAATAACTTTAATTTTTATTAGTTAAATTTTAGATTAGATAATCTAATAGCATTTAAAAATATGTATCAGTTTGTAAAGAATTGTGACTGTTTCTTTTCATCATTCAATCTCGCTGTTTTCTCTCGTGCGCCAAAGGTCCTCATGATAAATAAGTACCATATAATTTTGTCAAGTTTAATTAAAAATCACTATATCATGAGAACTTAGATTTAAAACCCTGGAATTCTAAATTAAACCCGTTGACTTATTATTATTATTATAGCCACCGGTATGCTATTTTTTCCCCCTCCTGTTAATATGTCGTCTCCAAAAAATAACGTTACGTTGTATAAGCCACCCGTAAAACAAAGGACATGTATCATTGTATGGAATAATCTCTACTGCATTTTTTTAAACTTCTAAGCATCGCACATTTTCAATTTTTATACCGTCGTATTGTGAAAAAAAAGTACTTTTAAATGCAATTTTTTTCAAAACTACATCTCCATTTATTTTTGAGATATTATTTATTTATTTATTGTTTGTAGTTTTTAACACCATTTGTTTAATTTTGGCAACTCAAGTACCCCATTTCTGTAGAAAGTAAAAGAAAAATAGTTGAAAAATCACTGAGCTCCATATATATTGGAGCTCAGTGTGAAAAATAGCAATTATAGCTTTTTGTTGCCATTTTTCTCATAAAAACTGAAAAAAAAAATGTAATTAAAATGCGTGCTATTTTGAAAAAATATAAATGAATGATTTCTGATAAAACATGTAGCTATTATAAACTAAATTTAATTTTAAGTATCTATATTAATAATACAAAAAATGAAGGTATGTGAATCATTAGATAGCCGATTTTTTTTTTTTTTTTTTTTTTTTTTTTTTTTTTTTTTTTGTCGAGTTTCTTGAATGACGAAATCTTTTTTTTTTGGATTTGTGTATTATTCAGCGATATTCACGTCCTGTGCATATTTTACTGTAGATGTTGTTCAAGACTGAATCGTAAATGAGTTCTTTAGCGGATGCGGATGACGTCATTTTATATAAAATAAAAGCGCGTGTTTGGAGTATTAAAACTGAGCTATCTATATTTAGATACATATATATATATATATATATTCATCGGGGGCGACACTAAATTCTCAAAAAGCAGAATTCCTGTTTTCTAGGTTTTTATTATTATTATTCTTAATTTTTTTTATTGGTGATTGAACTATACTGACGTTAGTTTCATAATCGGATTTGTAGTCAAGGTTGACTTCAAACACGAGCGAGATACGCAACTGCGTGGTAAATTGTATAAATATGGAAGCAAACGTAAACTATATAAACATGATTTATTTAATTAATTATGCAAACTGCAGTTATATAAAAGTTGAGGCAAATATATTTTTTAAATTCCGTTGCAAAGGTTTGCCAAATACACACACACACACGAAAAAAAAAAAAAAAAAAAAAAAAGAGCGAAAAGAAAAGGAAACGACAATGAATTTAAATTTGAGCCAAGCCATACTCTCTAAAATAAGACAATTGGCTGCAAATCCGATTGCGGAGCATTTACAGATTAGGATAAATAGAGTATCTGCAGATAGTTGATCTATTAATGATACTTTCAGTTTACAGACATCCCCTCGCAAGTCCAGCATACCAGAAAATTATGCTCAACTAACGGTCTTCATTTTTCATTTTTTTATGCTGAATAAAATAGCCTATATAACATACGGATAATTATGAGGTCCGGATTAAATTTCAATGGAATTTAAAAGTAGATTGAAACAGATGCTGTATATTCCCGCGGCCGCCATCTTGGATTTTTTCTTGGCGTAAAAACCCCTTTTCCGCCAATTAGTAAATGTCGCCAAGCAGCGATTTATGCGCATGTTAGGCTTAACGGGGTTGCCAGAACACGTCACTCGTCGGGATTGCCTTATCGATAAATGCCAACAAAAAATCGCCAAGAAATCCAAGATGGCGGCCACGGGAATATACAGCATCTAAGCTAGTAGATTTCTTACATATTACATACTAATTGAATACTAAAACTTGAATGTTAAGAAATATTGGTACTTTTCGGTTAGGCGGGCGCCAGTGTTATATATACATATTTATATACATTACATATATGTAAATATACATATATATACACATACACATATTGCATATATACACACATATATATATGCAAATATATATGCATATATGCATACATTTATATACACATATATACGTATATATATCACTGGCGCCCGGCTAACCGAAAAGTACCGAAATATTTTTATTATTATGAACAAGATCCCTTTATAATAGTAACGTACTATCAGAAGGGGTTTATTATGGTAAGGCTCTCTTGAGCAGTTATATTGTTTTATGAACAGTTGTATTCATAGTAAGATTCGATAAGTGTTGTGACAATATTTTTAGAAGGTTTTAACAGACAGTTCATTCACTGAAGATCTAATTTCAATATTTTAAAAAGTACTATGACTGAAATAACTCTTACATTGAACTAATAGGTCGACACTGTTTTAGTAATTTTCGTACATTTTCAATAAGACAAACATTTGCATTCAATAAGGCTTGTTTTTTTGCTTCATCCATTCCATGGTACACATAATCATACAAATTACGGAAATTAGATTCTTCTTCTGCTTCTTCTACTTTCTGTTTCGTCTTTCTTTTACAATTATTTTCTTTTTTTACTTCTTCTACTTTCGCTGCAACTTCAATAGCATCTCTTTCAATGATTTGCTCTTCACTAATATTTTTAGATTCTGAACTTTCATCGATCAAATCTTCTGATTCAAGATCTTGAATTCTTTCTAAAGCATCTTTGGCTTTTTTTATTCGTTTCATCTCTTTATCATAATCAATAACTTCGTTACTTCTAATCATAACTCTTCTTATTTCTTCTTTTTTTTCAGTAGAATATTCGAGAACTATTTCGTCTTCTGCTGAGGTGCATTTTGAGACAGACATAAAAGTAACATTGGGGCACAACAAAAGCGCCATGCAGTCATAAACATTATATTCAAATGATTCCTCCTTTTTTGAAATGTCTGCAAATTTACTAGCGTTCTCACCTGATACTATATTGATTCCTGCCGTAAGTAACTTCTGAATTAATAAATCAGAAGTCATCCATGTTGAATCTATTTCTGACAGTATTAAATCGTTGTCAGGATGTAAGAACGTTACGGTATAACCATGAATAGAAACTCGTATATCAATTTCAAATTTGGGGCCACTTAAAGAAAACATAACGTCATCACTTGCTTTTAACATCCATTTTTTGTATGGTAAATTTAGATATTTCTTCTGTAACATTACAAATGTTCCGAACTGATTCGTTCTGAAGGATATTTGGCTAGAATCTTTTTTATAGTCTGCGCAAAATATACAGTTTTTGGAGTATCCGCTTTTTTCCGGAAAATATCGGGCTGGTTCAGGGATACTCAAGTACATAACTTTGTTCGGTAATTTAAACTGAACAAATATAGCATTATCAAGTTCATATTGAAATCTTCTTTTCTCATATACACTAACTATATATGGCGTGTCGTCATCGAGTTTTCTTGGAGGAACAATTTTTCTTTTATATTGAATTCTTCGCAACTTGGGTTCCTCCCTGTGAATATACGTGATATTTCCTATCCGAACGTTTAGCTGTGGCATTGTATACAGATCAAAATGAAAATCACCACCAACAATAAAATATTCATCCGGATCAACAATTTGCACACCAGGCTCCAGTAAAGAAGGCATTAGAAATGGATCAAATCCAGGAAATTGTATCTTACTTAAATGTTCTTTCGTTATTATAGATGCACGTAACTTTCTTTTATGACTTTGAAGTATTTCATTCTCTTTTTCTGTAGATGTTATTTTTCCCTCTTCATTAAGATTTTCATTCTTAGTACGAACTATTTCATTCTCTTTTTCTGTGGACGTGATTTTTTCCATTTCATTAAGATTTTCATTGTTAGCTTCATCATTCAGATCACCTTGGTTTTCAAATTTTTTTATTTCCTTATCATTTTCTGTTACGTCAAATGTTTCTTCCGTTGCATTCAAAACCTCACTTACGACTTCTGACAATTTTTCTTCCTCAGAAACACGGGTATCTATAACTTTTCTATCCTTCTCTATTTTAACTTCGGGTATTGGTTTTTGCAAGGATACTTGGTTAAACTGCGTATGCAAAATGCACACTACGCAGTTTTCCTGGATAATATCCATAGGTAAAGTGAAAGTGAAGCCAAGTTTGCTCATTCCTTGTTTTCGAACCGCTGCGTACAAATTACCCCATAAACAAAGCGTTATTAAGCAATCACCAACATCATTATCTTTTGCTCCATACTCTATGTTTTCACTTTTAGGATTTATATATTTCTCACCATTCTTTAGCAACATGTATGACAGATAATTGAGCTTCTCAACTACAGTTTCTTGTACGTTATTGATACCCTCTCTCCACAAATTCCGTTGATGTTCCGTAGCATGCAGGCAGACGGCAATAGCAGAATGAAGCATGTCAATAATTTTTAAGCATGTACGACATTTTTCAAATATCAATGCTTCATCGAAGTTGTCTTCATCCTTCCATTCTGAAAGATAAGCATTAACAACAGGGAGCTGAACACAGTCCATCTCTTTCGCGCCATATAAATAATTATTCCACTGCATCTCTTCCCAGAATTCTGAGAGGTACTTTAAATATGCTAATGTTATTTCTTGCAATCTCGAGTCTAGCTTTCCTTTCCCATGATTTTTTTCATCATGCTCTGAATTATTTCGAACTTTTTCATCTTCACAGACAAGTTCTTCTGATTTCACTTCGTTATTTTCACTTTCAGCCATTTTTTAACGGTTTTAAATCGTTATGGTAAAACTCGTGTTGATGCCATTTCGTTTTATCAAGTTATGTTTTCTTAATTAAAGACATTTATTAGCCTCCGTGGTCCAGATTCCGGACCATGGAGGCTAATAAATGCTTTAATGGCATGAACTATTGTATATTTAACGAAAAATTCATGTATGTTACATGAGATCAGAAATCTTAGACCATTAATGCAGTATTAATTAAATACAGCATATAGGTTTTTCGATAAAGGATCTAAGCGATGAATATAAAACACCGCTGTAAAATAATCCAAATAAATAGTAAACATAACAGAAAACTTCACTGAAGCGCAGCGGGCCGACTATGAATGAAGCTTCCTGTATCCACTCTAATCTGATAATGAAATGATGATTTCTCAGAAATGGTTTGATCAATTACTATGTAACTTGTCACAAAGATATAAGCAAGACAGGGGTAATAACGTGGCCAAATTTTTTAAATTCGATCTGTGGCTTGAATAATTAGAGTTAATAATTTCTAATGCAAACTCAGTGAGCAGCAATCTTCCGTAATCGGGCTAGGTGTATTGGTGAATATAGACGTCGGTCGGCCCTTCCCCCGACTATCGGCAAGAGCAATGAATAAGTTCCAGTTCGAAGCCGCCTAGGTCCTTGATATCGAGTGTGTTCAAGTTGCACGCGCGCGAGCTCAGGAGACAGGAACATGGAGTGGGTCAATATCATGGATGGGTACGTGTTCATGAACACGTAGTGTGTTCAGGTACATTGATGATGATGTCTTATCATTCAGGGAAAATCGTTTTACAATTTTTTATGTGGTCTCGCTTCCATAGTCAGACTACCTTCTCAACAGTCTTCAGTCGTCTGGTCAGTCTCAGTCGACCGCAGTATATATGTGCGTCGGTTTTAATTCACGATTAGATGAATATTCAGCAATGAAGTTTAGTTGTAGTATTTAGTTTAATAAAATATTTTCTTTCGATTTTGGCATTTTCTTAAGAGCTATTTTCAGTTGTGGCGCGATAAATTCTCTGAATTTCATAGACGGCAACCTACTGCTCTTTAATTACGAGTACTTGATTCAACCTAGTAAAAGTACTATTACACGAGGCGTCAAAGTTGTCGCAACTTTTGGACGACTCAGTGTTTGTTAACCTACGGCTTTAAAAAGAGTTGCTCTAAAAACAAGCAACTTTTTATTGTTAGTGCAATTTTGTCACCTTTAATGTTCATCGAAAGGAATAAGGACCAATATCACGTGGCACTTTACCAAATGAAATCCCGTGCAATAGCACTTTAAGAATCAGAATATTTTGGAAAGGTGCAAAATTTCGAAAGTTTTTTAGAGAGAGTGGTTTGGCGGTGGAGGGAATTGAACCAGGGATCTCATGATCAGTAGGCGAGAACGTTAGCATCGATCAAAAGGCCAAGCCAGTTACTCTAAGCTAGTAACTCGCTTTATACCGATCAAGTGAGATGAGATCGCTACACACTCCACCCTGGCTGCGAACGCACCATCTTTCTAACTGTTATCAGTGTCGGCATCGTTTGTTATGGCCACGCGGTGTCTTTGATTTTTAATGACTTTAAAAGGAAAGGGACTGATGTCCTGCAAAAGAGAAACCTTTCCTTCAAGTAGAGTTGAACTCCTTATCTCCTGATCCATTGTTGATTTCCCTCATTCTTTTTTGAATAAACCGCAGAACCGTTCAGAATAAAAGATTTTCAACGAAAACTGGAGAAGGATGACAAAACACGCGTCTGTATGCAGCCTTAGTGAGGAAGATATCTTGTTGACGCCTGAGGAGCGATAAGTACTCGTAAGTGATGCTGTCGCAATCACGTATGATGCGTGGGATGACAGGGATAGGCTTTATGCTTGTGAACGCTTCACGGGCTTTTGGGTGCAGGGGATGATTTATTTAGTGCTGCCATCTGTTGGTTATGAGATGAGATGATTGCTGTTGAAGGTTGTTGAAAGCTGCGTGTTTGTCGTGTCACCAATTTAGAGAGAGAGGATTGGCGCCGGTGGGAATTGAACCAGGGATCTCATGATCAGTATGCGAGAACGTTAGCGTCGAGCAAAAGGCGAAACCAGTTGCTCTAAGCTAGTAACTAGCTTTATACTGGTCAAGCGAGATGAGATCGCTACAGTTTCAACAAAGAACTCGACTTCCAAATGGTACAACCCTCCATTACATATATACAAGTTTAGTGATTTAATTTAAATACTTATTAACCACCATGAATATAGAAGAATAGGGGTGCCAGTTTTTTCTTAAAATTCTAAAAATGGAAAATTTTTATTCACATTATTAATTTTCGTTTTATCATTCTACCATCGTGTTTTGCAATCTACTCAACTATGTTGCCAGTAATGTGTTTTTTAAATAATTTGTCTTTATACTCTTAATTAAATCACAGTTGTAATTATTATTTTTTCAATTGTATAGATATTACATATTTTCTATCAACATTGTTTAAAATAATTTGCAGCCACATTTTTCATTATGTTTCGATTATGTGCTTTTAACATTAGAACTTCCAAATTTTAAACCTGCATAATTTCTAAAATTACTTAACTGAATCATTTTTTGATTGATATCCTAAAGTAAATTTTACGGAAAAGCAAAATATTATGTCGAAAATGGGTGTTCGTACTGAAAATGTCAGAGTTTGGTACAAATTCACTGTGAAGACGACCCCTAAGTTTATTTTTTTAAGCATAAATTTAAAGACAACACAATTTTCCAGTCTTTCATTTGTTTCTGATACGATTTGGAGATCTAAATATATGGAGTCTCTTTTGGCAGACAGTACTTTTTAACACTTTCCAATATATTTGAAATTTGATAAGTATTTATCCTTTTGGTTTATCTGGTCTAAATCTCGTAAATATACTCTGATTGCCATATATTTATATGATATCCAGGTTCACGATAGAATGTTCACTATTGTAAATGAAGTGTATAGCATATATAGTTCGTTTACAGAAGCACACATAATAATTCCGTCGCATAATGGTCTATGGAGAAAAAACGTTTGTGGTAATTTTAACTATCTACATGATCTTTCACATAATGATCTATAGCTCGAAAAAATTTGGTTACAGGACGGAGTATCTATATTATAAAGGACAAACGTGTCTGTGCGTAACGCTGACATCATTTTGAGGGTTAATACATTTCAAAACTTTAATTGAACGAATTATTGCTATTTTTCACACAAATATCATTTTTAGGTGCGTTCGTAATTATATAAATACGTAGCACCTATAGTCGTCGTTCAGTCGGTCTGTCTGTCCGCATATAACAGAGCAAAAATCACCCAACCGAATGGTCTGAAATATTAAATATATAATTGGTGCAAAATTTTGTCTAGTCATTTCAAGTTTTATGAAAATCGGATGTATAGTTTAATGACAGGGACAGTCAAAAGTTTTCCGTTACATGACGACCAATGGGAAAGAAATTACTTCAAGTGCATTTGAATGATGTTACAGCCTTTCGAACAGAATGAAATGGATATGCACTTATTGAAGTGCATTAAAATATACATTCCGTACACTATACGGTGCAAAAAATATTTATAAAAACTAGTTATAGTACGAACGCACCTCATTTGCCACGTTTGACGAACAATTTCCAACTTGTTAGTATTATTAGTAGGCATTCTAAAAATATATTAAATGTAAAAAATCTATCAGGGTTATAAATAATAATAATGAAACACTAGAACCGTGTGAGGCTTTCTCAACGTAATTCTTTGAGATTATTTGCTAATACGTTTTTTCATCAGTTTTTGCTTGACTGCAATTATTTTTATCAAACAACGTTTTTTAACGATACATAAGTATATTACCTCAAAAGCCGTTTTCAGAACCTTAAAAATACCCCCTGAATTCATCGCTATGCCTTTAGTGTGTGAAGGGAAAAAAACTTAACATCAGAAATGATATACAGTAAAACCTCCCTAAAGCGACCACGTTTCGTTCCAATAAAAATGGGTCGCTCCGAGAGGTGGTCTCTTAATGGAGGTCATGTTTAAATGTAGACTTTAATTGTTGAATAAAGATAACAATTAATGTTACTAAAATTTATTTTTCACATTAGGAAAAAAACTGAAAATTTAAGCATTAAAACAAAAGTTAATTACATAAGTTATTTGTGCAGAGTTCAACACGAGATACATTAACGCTTGTTGTGATTTTACGGTTTTATCTTTTATAACTTTTATTTTCAAGTCCTTTCGAAGTTCAGTAAATAAATGCAATTTGGGGGGGGGGGGAAATAATGACAATTTCATTAATTTATCTATTTCTTTGAGTGTTTCCTGACAAAATAGGGCAGGGGAGTTTATTGACCTTCATTCTTAATTTGTCATCAGAGTTAAATTCATTGCCTAAAAAGGCACAAAGGGGTTTAAAACACTTAAAAGTTACGGGAATAATAATAATAAAAAAATTCTAAACTTAGTTTAAAGTTTGATGAATAATGCGATCTCTGGAATTATTTTTCTAATAAAATCTTCTTGAAGCGACCAGGAAAAAACAGAATTTGCTTCATTTTCTTCAAAGAAATGGGTCGCTCATGGAGGGAGTTCAACTGGGATGGTCTCTGAATGGGGGTAAAATTAGTATTGAGCTTATGGGAATAAATTTCGTTCCATGAAAAAATGGTCGTTCAGGGAGGTGGTGGTGGTAGTACAGGGAGGTTTCACTGTATGTGATGATTTTCATCTACATTCTGTAACACGGGAAGCTCGGGTTTATCCCCTTGTGGTCGATAATTGCTGGAAGTGCGTTGTGCTCAAAGAGTCTAAACAACTACTTATTTCAAGGGACATGAACGATGTACAGTTGTGGGGGGAAAAAATACCCCCTACTAACTCCTCAACAAATTATCGTAGAAGAAAGTTACTGGTACCAAACGATTGGAAATAAAGTCTACTTTTAAATGATGTATATAAAATTTGCTTAGAGAGCCATCTACACATAAAAACCAGACAAACTTTTTTTTTCAATGGCAATATATTTTAAATCTTCAGTTCAAACTATGCCTAGAAACAAAATTTCAAAGTCATTTGGATAAGTTTTTGAATTATAAACATTCAAAATTTAGAGATCCTAATGTTAAATTACATTTTCATATTTTTATTAATATTTCCTGAAATTATAATCCTAATGTAGCAATTTTTTGTGTGGTTATAACACTAAAAAAACTAAACATAAATACATTGAATTTGTAATTAAAATTTAATAATATGAATTATGAAATTAATACTCTAAAAAATATGAATTGCAACTTTCAATTTTTTTAATGGATATAGTAATAGTTATAGTAAAAAACATTCATTATGTCCTGCTTTATTCGAATCGAAAATTTCACTTTTTTCTTCAAGCAGTTTTCAAATTATGCTTAAAAAACGCAAGATGATGGCTTAAGGGGTCGTCTATGATATGCAGAAAAGCATAATTTGAAAAAAAATGTATATTTTACACATTTTATTGAATAAACATTTGGGCTAGCAATAGTCGAAACATATTAAGGGAGGGAAATGGTCATATTGGAAAGAAATAATACATTAATAAAAGTGACAGTCATTCTGTAGCATTTCAACAATCGAGTACCGAATTTCGATTTGGATACAGCCCCTAAAATAGGCTCATTTTAAAATAATTTGTCTGAAACTAATCGTACGAATTTCATGAAAATTTGTATTTAGGCTAACTAAAGGGTGTAGAATTTATTTATGGTGTCTGCTATTGAAAAACTTGAGTATTGCTATTGGGAAAAAAAAAAAAAAAAAAAAAAAAGGATTCTTTTTGATATATAGATGGCCCCCTAAGGAAAGTTTATATACATCATTTTAAAGTAGACTTTATATCCAATCATTTGGTACCAGTAACTTTATTCTACAATAATTTGATGCAGAGTTAGTAGGGGTGTTTACTCCCCCCCCCCCCCCCACGACTGTATATTTCAGGGGAAAAAAAAAGCACAGGAAAATCAATTTTAGAGAAGCCAAGTGCACTGGCAGTAATAATATTAGAAATTTCTTTTGAATTCGTTTTGCTGGGACGTTCTGGAAAACCAAAATAAATGAGAACATTCGAGCTACCTCCGGAATTATTAGCAACCACAGCAAAAATTTTACCTGTATCAATATTGTTAACCTCTTCAGATCTGAAGGTAAAATAACACTACAAATGCACATTCATTGCTTTTGCACAAACAAAAAGACACCCTAGATGACAGAAGAATCCCTTTTTCTGAAATGTGTACTTTAGGGGATGGGTCATTTAGGTTCACAAGTAGTCATCTAAAATGACTAGCCTCCTTAAAATATCAATTTAATGATCAATAACCTAAATTCACACGATAAAAATTTAAGGACTTTAAGCAAGTGAATGATCTGCAAATCCTCAATTTTTTTTAGTGTAAAGCGTTTAAGTTAAATAATCGTGATTTTTTTTTTTTTTACTTTATTGGCCACACTATCTTGAACGCATTTTGCAAACTCAGATAAAAATAACATTTATTTTATGAGGAAATAAGCATCAATGCTGCCATTGATTGGATTTGTCAGAAAGCCAAGAACATTCAGTTACTTAAAAGTAAAGTCAAAATCTAACAAAATCAAACAGTTCAGTTTTTATGAGGAAAAGAATAGAGGTGTACATTTGTGTATCTCGGGTCTGAAGAAGTTAAAGTATTTCATACAATGATTCCTTTAAAATTTTTTGGATTTTTAGGACAACCACTAAAATTAACGGTATGTCTACCGGAACAATTAGCACATTCAGTTGAGAGGGATCTGTAATATTACATTGTTTAGAGTCATGTTTACCTGCGCAGTTTACGCAAACAGGGTCAAAACGGTATTTAAATGAGGAGTGATTGCCACTACATTCAGAGGACTGTGAGCGAGGCAACAGTGTGATGAACGCAGCAAAAACCAAATTCAAAAATTGGGTGTACATAAGAAATGTCAATAATTTCAGAATGTGGTATCCCCTTCCCCCCCCCCACCAATAAGCAACAGTACAATTTGAAACTGCCTTTGAAGTGTGGGATATGCAATGAAAAGCTGAAGAATTCTAGAAAAATAAAAGTTTTTTTGAATGTGACATATTTTTTATTGTTTATATTTTGAATTTTTCAGAATTCATTGAATGTAATATATTAAAATCCCGAGTTAAATGGGATCGAAAAGTTTTACTTCATAACATTTGAATGTGTTAAATTGGGTTAGGATTTTTTTCTTGATTGTGCAACATTTAGAATACATTCATTTTTAATAGTTTCTGTAGCGGATAGTTGAATTTAGATGAATAACTGATCTATAAAGTAGTAACAAAAAATTAGGTTATTTTAGAAAAAAAAAATGAAACTAAAACTGCGGCGATATTATCCAATAAAGAATATGGCCTACAGTGCTATGGACCTTGAAGGTGTATACAGCATATGTCCCTGCCAAGTGGTCAGGTCAGCTTAAGGGTGTTCTCAAACCCAAAAGGGCAACTTTCTGACATAAGATTTAATTTTTTGTTCGAAAATGCATGAAACTAGCTGGTGTTGTTGTTCAGAAACTATGTCATAAAGATTTTTTTCCATACGCAATAAATCTTTCAGAAAATAGTATGAAAGTGGGCATTTTGAACCGAATTTCCGCGCGAAGGAAGAAAGAGCACTCAAGAGCGGGCAAAAAATGTGTTTGTCACATGATCAAATTGCTTATAACTGATTGGTAATTGATTGATCAAAAAATGGAAAAAACAGTTCAATTCCAAATCGCTTCCATGGCCAGGCTTTCCAATTTTATACTTTTCCGTTAAAAAATGAATTTGTAAATGTGTCAAAACGTTTTGGGCTTGTGGAGCAGAGCAGTTAAGAACAATGCAGGAAATTCGGTGTTCAGTTCTCAAGCAAGGTTGGTACTCATTTTATCGACCCCGAAGGAATGATACATTTAAAGTTATTTTAGAACATTGAAAGAAAGAAAAAAAGGGCACATTAAGGGATTAAAGGCTGTTTTTTCAGTGTTTAAATAGGAATCAATTTTGCTAAAGTATTTTACATTCGGTTACGCCTTTTTTAACCTCTGAATAACCAAACTGCTATGGTTAGTCAAAAATCAGCGAGAACTCTGCAGTAGAGAATAGAGTGGGCACATTATACTCCTGGGACAAGAAGTGCACCGCCAACTTTAATAAAATATGTGTCTACATTTGAATTTTTAGATACAAAAACGATCAACTGATTTAAGGTACAATGTACCAATTTTACGACAGATATATATATTAGTATTATATAAAGATTTATCTATTTGCTAGAATTCTCAGTGAGATTTCAGCGGTAGAAAGGGATATGTTGCAGAAAAACTGAAAATCTATTGACAATAACTTATCCCCTCACGTCTGGGAAATTGAAGATTACTTTCAGGTAGCAGTTTTTAATGTGTAATATATATATTTTCTATTTTTGAAATTATTGAAAATTTTGGGGGATTTGAACTTTTCGGGAAATTTTACCTGAAATATGTACTAAGCATGCCCCAAAATACTTAAAATAACAAATAAATAAATAAAATAACAACTTTGTAAAATGAAATGAATGAAAAGATGTTTATTTAATGCTGTTACTGTAATACAAACCAAGAAGAAAAAAGAAATTCCCACTCAACCAAGGTGTTTTTATATAATACAAGATAAGTAATTATGATGAAATTATCAATTGAGGGTCTTATGCTACATATTACCGAATGAAAAATTAGCAAAAAATATTTCACTCTGACTCAATCATAGAAATTTTTTCTGCATGAAATCTAAACCTTACGTCGTTTTTACCATCTGAAAATTTATAAATGTGCCACTCATAGCCATATTCACCATTTTACTAATATTTTGATGCTCAGTACTTTATCACTAAATATTTTTCTAAACTTTAAGTTATGTACGTTTGTCATTTACAACTTTGCATATGAGCATTCACACTCTTGACTTGAATCTCAGTACAGGCGAGTAAAAATTCCAGAAATTTATGCCTTCTTAGATGCATTTGTGGTAAAATATTTAGTTTTATTAAAGAAAATGTTAGTTTTCTTTTAAATATGACAACATTGTCTCTCATATTTCTCTCATTTCAATGAAGCATTTCGCCTAGCATTTCATCAGAATCAACGGAATGAAAAAATATTGAAATGTAACAGTTTTCTGTGGTAAATGCGTATTTTTTAAAGCATAACGTCATTTTCTGTACAAATTTTTCAAAGTTATTTTTAATTATAATGAGAAAATGGCATCAATAAGGATATAATCAACAAAAATAAAGAAACTCCATTTTTAAAGGTATATATAAATATTATACAGACATACAAAAAATAAATA
This sequence comes from Maratus speciosus, assembly GCA_963932465.1. Lineage (NCBI taxonomy): Eukaryota > Metazoa > Arthropoda > Arachnida > Araneae > Salticidae > Maratus > Maratus speciosus. The sequence goes on along the minus strand of OZ010788.1, from coordinate 606,537,025 downwards.
CAATAAACCCAACGGGAGTGAAAAATTAACCAGAGCCAGGAATCGAACCCAGGACCACAGTATACAAGACTGCTGCTCTAACCACTGAGCTACTCCGGCCGATGCCTGAGTCTGCAATTTCTCACTAATAAACCATGTTGGGGAAGTCACCAGCCATCTATTGTTTGTATGTCTGTATAATATTTATATATACCTTTAACTGTTGAATGCAGGCGTTATTTATGTGTGTTTTAATATATATTGTAGTATGAGTGCTTTATTATAAAACTCCATTTTTGCTTTTCTCCACAACAATGTAAGTAATCCGATTGCCACCATTTTAAAGAAATTTTACAAGAAACTCTTAAAAGTTAAAATAAATTTAAAATAGCTAGCTACAGGCACATCTACAAATGAACAGCTTTCATTTAAAAAAAAATAATTATCAAAATTGGATCAGTAGAAAGCTCAGGGCAGATGACTAAAAAAACAGCCTTGTCTTTTAAATATATAGATAAACATAAAAGCATTCAGGGAAGTATGCCTCTAAATCTTGAAAAAAAGCAAGAAGTTTTTAAACAGAACTATACGGGAATGTAAAAATAATTTGATTAAAAAATTAATTGGTTCGACAATTTTACAATGAATTGTGAAAAATATCTTAAAGTAGTCTCCGTATGTAAATCTCTTGCATTAGAATAAAATGAAATTTACAAATATATTAATGTTCATTGGATCACAATTTTTACTAATAAATAACTACTCTCTCTTCGTAAATTATTTGTATTATTATTTTATCTATTTTTATGTTACTTGTAGATTAAAATACTTTTAAAATATGTAATAATTTAAAAAAATTCTTATTGGTTCACATGGAGATTCAGTAGAACTACGTTCAGTAGTTCGTGAATGATTTCGAGTTGCGTACAATTGAATGTAGTATACTATTATTATTTTAAGCATCACCTTTAATATGTACCATGAATGTACTATTTTTTAATGAAGTATCAGTTTCAAATCTAACAGTTTATCTTTCCGAAGTTTTTTCAGACGTTTGTGAGTTCATTCTTTGCTAAACCTAAAGGAGTTTCTACATATCAAACATAAATTTTTTCAAATTATTTTTAAAATATAAAACTATTGTAAATAGACATTTGTCAATCTGTAATGCTCATTTTTAATTAATCGTGCTTATTCACTCTGGTAAAGAGCTTTAACATAATTTGAAAAATCTTAAAATGTATGTGACTAGAAATATGTCTGTAAAAATAAAATAAAAAGCAGAAAAATAAAAATCACACACGGCTAAATAACAATGACAGATTTAGTAACATAGATAATGAAAATGAATCAGCTCAAATCCCAAATCCTTATGTTTGACTTTTTGTGCCCATGTGTATGCCAGGGTTATATTTTTTTTTTTGTTCAAGAAAACAAGATGAGAATTTGTGTCATTTTCAAAGCTACTCCTTTAAAAACTATGCTTTACTTTTTTAAACTTTTAAATATAGTTAAGCAGTGCCACATTTTAATAGTTTTTCTATACATTTTTAGTGCCTAAAAAATATGGTACATTATTTTGTAATGTGAAGTAAAATAAAGTATTAGTTTCAGCATAAAACCCATAGCAATTTTATTTAAAAAAACCCAATTTTATAAACCTTTAAATTTTCAGATTCAAGATCTGCTCTTTAAAGCCTTTTGATTCATTATTTTTGCATCCACAATCTCTTGTAGCTGAAATTTTGAAATGAGTTAGATCAGACCACATACATATACTACACTTTCTAAAGTTAGCCATCTCTAACGTCACAGCAATGTTTCCAGTTTGATTTTTTTAAATTCAAAATAGTTACCAATTTTTATGATATATGTAATATTCCCTTTGTTTAATCACAAAATGCCTGTCATTAAATAAAGCAATGATTACTATTCTGAAATAGTGATAAATATTTTGAATTAAAAAAAAACTCCAACTGTTGCCAAGTTGTCCAATATGGCAACATGATAACCACAGTTAGTGGAAGTGTGTATGTGAAAAGTGAACTTTTTGCATCAAACATGAACTGAAGCAAACACAGGGAAAATGCCAAAGGCTTGGTAGGCTACAGATAAGTTATCGGCAAGCCAAGTGTTTGACATGCCCGCTCTAAATGCATACATCCTAGCAATTGTCCAAGCATCCAAGCTCTCGCTAACATAGTTTTATGATTATTATTCTAGAATACTCCTGAAAACTAAAAAAAGACTATTTTCACCCTGTTTTAAAATGTCATTTAAATTGCTGCAACTGTTATTTATTTTTTAAATATTTATTACTTTCTTCTATCTTTACAAGAAGACAGTATTGGATTCATGAAAATTTTCGAATTCCGGTTTTCGACGGATTTACACATTTTAGGGGTCAGATAACCATAAAAACATGCTTTTACAAAATGTCTGTCTGTGCGGGTTTTTTTTAATTTTGTGGGTGCTCTAACTCAGGAACTAATGAACAGAATTTAATAAAACTTTAGATTCAAATAGTCCCTGATATAAACTGGTGCTGATTAATTTTTGGTGTAAATCGGCCAACAGGTGGCGCTGCTGTGCTGCATTTTTCACGATTTCCGCAATTGCTATATCTCAAGAACTAACACACAGATTTTTATAAAACTTTAGATTCCGTTAATCCTTAATATAATTTGGAGCTGATTGCTTTTTAGTGTAAATCGCCCAACAGGTGGTGCTCCTATGCAGCATTATTAATGATTACCGCAATAGTGCTATCTCAAGAACTAATGCACAAATTTTCATCAAACTTCAGATTAAGTCGATCCCTGATATAAATTAGTGCTTAGTTTTTAGTGTAAATCGCCCAACAGGTGGCGCTGCTAGACTACATTTATCACAATTTCTGCAATAACTGTATCTCAAGGACTAATGCATGAATCATCCTCAAACTTTAGATTCAGTTAAGCCCTGATATAAATTAGTCCTGATCAGTTTTTGGAGTAAATCGACCAACAGGTGGCGCTGCTATGTAGATTTTTTAACGATTTCCGCAATAGTTCTACCTCAAAAACTAATGCACAGATTTTCAGCAGACTTCAGATTCAGCTACAACTTGACATAAGTTGTTGCTGATTAGATTTCGGTGTAAATTACCTAACCAGTGGCACTAATATGCTTTATTTTTCAGAAAATATTAACATGTATGAGATAGAAGAAAGTTTTGGAATTGCCACATCAGACTAGTTTTTTTTTTTTAAATTTTATAATTATCTTAAAATCTCAAGTTCAGACATGCGTTTGATGTCTTGGCACTCTTCAAATGCATGCAAAATTATGCATAAACTTTTCCATGACGGCTAAGTATAAAAAGTGAAACTGAGGGTCATGTCACTCTATCTTGTGCTTCATTGGCTTGCATAGCTAACACACGTAAAATGTTGCTCCTGATTCTAGATTGTCAATGCATAATTATTTTCTTATATCGGTCATCTTGCTAAAGTAAAATTAATTTTAAAGATGATTACTGGGCTGTCTTCTCGTAATACTCCAGCCCAATCCATGTCTGGATTATTGCTGTTGAACTGCCTAATAAAGAAGATTACCTGGAAAAAGTGTAGTTTGTTTGTCTCAACTAAATAAGAATGAGAATTAATAACTTTTAATTGGTATTATTTTAATAGCCGGTAGGCTAGTTGCCTACTTGAAAGAAATGTTGGCAATCCCCTCCCCTCAAAAAAAAGAAAAAAAAAAAGGAAATGAAATATAAGAATATGATGAAATAATAATTTGAAATAATATACTAAATTACCGTAATTTTCGGCCTATAATCCACGGATTATCTGTTAAAAAACCTCAAAATTTTTAAGTATGGATTATCTGCTGAAATTTTTTTTAAGCAGAAGTTCACGTCAGACGTCCAGTTTCTACCGCATGATTGTCCTCTATCAACCGTTCGCGGAGTTGCTCGTGATTGGTTCACATATGACGTAAACCTGCTAATGGGCTTCCGATTTTTATGTTCTTTTTTTTTAGCCTTTTGACTACATGTTTCTATGATGAACAAAGCGTTTCTCAACTCATCTCTTTCAAAAATTTCAATCTCAATCATTTATGAAGTAGTGTATTATTATGACATTGAAGAGTTATAATAATGTCTAAGAGAAAACGTGTTATTTAGCACTGCAGAATTTAAACAGAACGTTATTAAAAAAGCGGAAGATGATTTCGATATAGGCATCGATTATTACTATAAATCTATAGCCAAATTTATATAGGTATCGGAGTTAGCATAAATGAAGTCCAAATTGATGTAGGTATTGCAATTAGCAGAAATCTATAGTCAAATCGATATAGGTACCGATTATTAGCATAAATATATAGCCAAATCGATATAGGTATCAGAATTAGCATAAATGTAGGCCCAAATCGATATAGGTATCGCAATTAGCATACATTTATAGTCAAATCGATATAGACAATATTAGCATAAATCTATAGTCAAATCGATATAGGTATCGATTATTAGCATAAACATATGGCAAATCAATCACAAGACATTCTACGTTTTAGATATAAGATTCAATGAATTTTTTTTTTTTTTTAACTTGTAATTTATTTTTTTTTTCAATTATTTTAATACAATTATCATTTAAATAGAGCAACTAAATAAATATGGAGGTGGTTTATTAGTAGTACTTTGGAATGTTGAAAATAATGAGTAATCCTTGTATAGTTCAGCGTATAATCTGCGGATTATACGCCGATGCGGATTATCTGATGAAAAATTTTTAAAAGGGCTAAAAATTGTGGCTGCGGATTATATGCCAAAAATTACGGTATATTATTATTCTAATAATATACTTAATGTTTAAAATAATAATATAACCCATGAAATAAAAGAAAAAATCTATTGTTCTTTCCATGGATTTTCATTTGATTGCAACTTGTCCTGATCATCCTCAACAAAATTCCAGACTTATTTTTGCTTTACCTATAATACTCATGAATTATCAAATGTTTCCGATTTTCAACTGTATTCTACGGATCCTGATAAAATTCTTAATTTTATTTCTTGTGCTGCAGAATAGAATGAATAATTTAATCACTAATTGAATGAAAATTATTGCTGAAATGGAAATTAAAAATAATACTGAAATACCTAAATATATTATTTACACAGCTTATTGCCTTCTTAAATTCTGATTTTTAATTTTAGCATAGTTTAAAACCATTATATTAACTTTTCAATATTATTATTAATAATATTATTTTTCAAAGAAAATGTTGCACATAAGTATTTTACACTTGCCATTAAACTCCTTACAATGAACATTTAAAAAATTTTACCTTTTTTTTCTCTGTAATGAAATCTGAATACTTTTAATAAATTTACAACCTCAATCATGATAAATTCTTGCTTCTTTGGTTCATTGTTATTATCGTTTACACATATAAAGAAGAATATCAGTTGCACTCATGAGATCTGTTTAACCATAGTTGCACTAAATGAGATCTGTTTAACCATATAAGTTCTTTGCTACACAGAATTCAGATTTATGGACTAAGGATTCATTTATTCCTGAGTCTTATCAATTTGCTGATTGAAAAGGTGATTACACCAAGTAGTTTACTATTTCATACTATTTTTAGCATAAGAGAAAATAGCGTTGCACACAGTAAGGGTATGAATTTTTTCTTCTCGAACTATTTCTTTTATTTTTCAAAGACACATTTTTAATGCAAGGGTCAGGCAATAGTTAGGCAAGATCTCTAAGAGAAATTTATCCAGTAATAAAATATTTGATTTAGTGTACAGGTCATTTTTATTGATTTAATTAAATTCACATAGCCATGCTGAATCAAAAGTTTAAGATATCTTAAAGAATAATTAAAAGCATAGATTTTATTCTTAATGTAACGTTTACTGATGAGAAAATTTTGGTCATCAAGATGAAATACTTATGCTTAATAGGAATAATCAGCCTGCCAAATATTCAGCCAAATATTTGGTATTTGGTTTGTCTCTGTGCCAAATTTTTTTGCATGCAGCCAAATTGGATATTCAGGGCATCGCTATTTTTTATACATTCTTTATTTCTGTGCCTTGTTTTCGGCCCTCATTTATTACTATGTTTACTAATGATAAAACAATTCATCCAAACAAGAAGTATATATTTAATTTCATTCAAATGCTTTCACTCTTTTAAATTTTCAATTCATTACAGAATAAGAAATTAGGTTCTTCAGTAATTCTGTGGGTGCCTTTCTGATATATATTTTTTCTACTAATAACTCATCACTGCTATGTGATTGAATATCAGTTTAATAACTTTTTTAAAAAGACAAAAAAATAAATAAATAAATAAAAGTTGAAGAATTAAATAAAATGGAAATTAAAGAAAAGGAGAATGGAAATTTCCTATTTATTATACAAATTACATTTCATTATCACAAAAACAGGCAGTGAGTACCACAAATATAACAATTGGCTGATTCTAATTAAAAAATAATTAAAATAATTTATTTAGGACCTAACATTTCAGAGGGTTGAACCCACTTGTCAAACTGTTCCGAAGTTAAAAATCCTAATTTAATAGCTGTTTCTTTTAGAGTTGCACCTTCTTTATGAGCTGTCTTTGCTATCTGAGCTGCTTTATCATAACCGATGTGAGGATTCAAGGCAGTCACCAACATTAGTGATTCATTCAAGAGTTTACTTATGCGATCCCTAATAGAAGAAAAGAAAAACAGTATTACTTAATATTTTTAAAATTGATATTTATATATATACAGTGTGACTTCAAAAATCCAGCATTCAGAAATCCAGCAACTTCAAAAATCCGGTATCAAAAACACCCTTTCCCTTACTTTTTCTTTTACACTTTCAAGTTATGGGAAAAGAAAAATAGCAATTTTTTATGAATTAAAAAATTAAAAACTTCAAGATAGAAAGTAATAATGGAAAAAAAATATATTTGACTTTCTTTTTCATTTGTCAGAGGCGATTATTTCCTAAACAAATTTTCTGGGAGCTGCACTGTTCCTTAGCAATGGGAACAACTTTGAGGACAAATTTGGCGAACGCATGGGCACAATATATGACCAGAACGAATTTTCGGCAATGGCGACATCATGAGGAAGAATTTTCAGGCCTTCACATTTCCTGTGAAAAGGCCGCAATTCATGAGCTGATGGTCGCGCAAAATCTTAAAATGCATTAAGTGTCTAAACAGGGATATAGATGATTGGCTGAGCATTGACGAAAATGCATCAACAACGAACAATTCAATGGGCAGCGAGATCGCTGACGCTGTGCTAAATGGAATCACCAATAATGCTAGTAGCAACTCAGAAGATGAGGATGAGCAACTGGCAGAAGAAAATGTGTCACTGGAAAAATGCATAAATTTCATTGGAGAAATAATGCTCTAGAGAAAGACTGTATTTCCGAGATAGACATTCTTCATTTGTATTTTTTAAAAAAACACTGTTTATTAGATTTTTTTTCTGTAACACAGAAAATATCAATTAAAGTATGTTTTTTTTATATTTAATTTTCTGTTTTTCTTAAATAATTATCACTTAATAATGAACTAAATTATGGCTAAAGGCACCATTGAGAATATAGTACTACTTTTGATATTCCTTCAAAAATAGCATAATATCGGTCCCGATGATGCCGGATTTTTGAAGTTATACTGTATATATAAAATAGAACCTGGATGTAATGTTTTACAAAAGGAAGTGTTCTTTAGATTTTCTCCATTTGCATTTTAATGTTTTAAGAGATTCTTTTTGTGTAGGATATCTGAGGTCAATGTCTAATGCTGTACTGTTCTTCTTTTTAACACTTTCCAACGCAGTTGAAACGTGTTTATGAATTTGGTTTGCCTGGCTGCCTGTCTGTGTCCACTTTAACTTGTGTTTATATACTCAGATTAGCTTGTAATTGATATACATTATACAGGTTTACTATGGTATGTTCGGCATTGAAAATGAACTGTGTAACATTTACAGGGGCACTCAAAAGAATTCTGCTACATCAACAGTTCCCAATCTTTATTGGTACGCGACCCACCTTTAAGCCATTTAAAAATATATTAACCCACCTAATATAAGGGTGTATATCAGTATGGAAATTGTTGTAAGACCTCTAGAAGCTATCATACGAAAAGGGCAAAATTTTGTACGAAGGATACACTATCAACAAAAACAAGAATTGGTAATCCCATTGTGTGTAAATAGAATAATAATTAAATACACAAACTACAAAGATAATTAAAAATACGTTTAATTACTATCAAAACATAAGTTTATAATCAGTGAGATATCTGGCACTGGTATTTACCAATGAGGCCATCTATATCAGGGTTAAAACTGGTTAATTTTAAACTTAAGTCCATTCTACACGCAGTTTGTTTCTGTGTTTGTTTTCAAGAAAAAGCATGTTCACACAAATATGTAGCGTCGTGTTGAACCCCATCAAGGACATCAAAGCTGATACAGATATTTCTGGATATTCTGTTTGTATATTCATCCAGAAGGAAATTAAAGATTTTCCCTTGAAATTCTATTTGCTGTTGAAATTGTTATATTTTTTAAACAGATGAAATAAAAGATATATTTTTGTGGCAAATCTCGAATGTTCCATGACCCACCAAAATACCCGCCACAACCCACAGGTTGGGAACCGCTGCACTACATTATGGTTTATGGGGAAAAAAAAATAGTTTAAATTAGACTATTTCAAACATATTGAAATTGACATACATCACTTAGATGCGCTACAAATTGCTCATTATAGAATATGATGTGTATAGCATTTATCGTTCATTTACAGGGACATACAGAAGAATTCAGTTACAGTAGTATCTATGAGCGATAATTGTTGGAAGTGCAGTTTCAACTAGAGTATGCCTTTTTTAATTTAGCTGATTTTTTACCTATTACTTGTTGTGTACAAATTCTATAGATCATATGCAGGGCAGCACAAAAGAATTTGAGTGCATACAAAAAATCAAAGTTGAATTAAATGACGATCAAATTATTATACAAAATAATATTTCAAATGATAAAAAAACTGAAATCTGGAAAATCTAAAAATCTATTTTACATTGAAAAACTTAAAAAGCTTATTAAATTTGCCACATAACATATGTTAATAGACAAATTTAACTTTATGCTGTTTTTTTTTTTTTACATCACTTGATATTTGTTATTTTTGAAGAAGATAATTTTGTGTAAAAAAAAAACATATGTATGATTTTTATAATGGCAATTAAATAAATAATCTATACAAAATATTTGGCATGTGAGTATATAATGATAATACATTAAAATTGAGTACATCTTAGCTAATGAGCTGCCAGTTGCACATGCAATAGTTATGATGAAATAATATATTTAACATTTAATGATATGTCTTAAAATGTAATTAAAGATATATTATAACTAAACATTTGAAAACATCGTGGAAATTAAATTGTGATTTTGTTATTATACATTACCCCAAACAAAGTATGAATGACTGGCATTCTATCAAAAAATAAGTATAGATTTCTAAGTTAATAACATTATAAGGCTATAATGAAGTTCCAGGTTAATTTCACACCTTGTTTTGGTTTCATTATAAGTTATATAACCCTTTTGAGACACGTTTGTCATATATGCATCAGTCCCGAACCCATTTTACACGGCAGCATATCACTCAACGCAACTCTCTACAGCGACAGTGCACTGTTAGAGTGTATTTATCACTGAGGACGGGGCATTTTGCGTTGCTAAGCCTAACCTTAAAAAAAAAAAATCATAGAAAATATTTTTGTTTGCCGATTGAGTTGATTATTTGTGAAAATGTAACAAATAATAATGTAATCATAAATACAAAATATAAAAACATTCTGAAAATATTTTCATTAAAATTTATATGCAAAAAATTGAATATTTGACTTATACCTTAATTAAATATTGTACAGAATCTTTATATAGAATCAAAACATTATTTAAATCTACACTTAAACAAATCCAAAAAAATGATAAAACATATGCTGTAAATATCATATGCATAAATACCTTTTTTACTCGTGTATAATGCACACTTTTTTCTCAAAAATTTAAGGCAAAAACCCTAGGTGCGCATTATACATGGAATATTTTTTTACTGCTGGATGTAACCACACAATTTATATATGAATCAAGATATGTTTCATAGAAGAAATTAAAATTGGAAAAATATTACTGAATAGAAGTATTGCTGCATCTTTATTTCACTCAATTGAATACTTCTATCTCCAACAGAATGAACGGTTGTAGCTTCCGTCATCTCAAACCACAATGGGGTTTTATCAGCATTGCCGATTTGTGACATCTGATATCCCTTTAGTTTTCGTAGCCTTATAATGTACTGGAATAACTTAGTACGCTGTTCTTCGTATTCTTCCGGCAGCTTCTGTGACAGAGTTGTTCTTCTCCTGATAGATATACGGATCATAAAGTGTCGCACCCAGCCATAACTCCCCTTGAAATCTTCTTTTGGAATATTCCTTTTCTTAGCTAGTTTACAGGTCTCGAACTTCAACATTTCCGTCGAGAATGAGTACCCCGACTGCTGGAATTACGTTACATTAGTTAAAAGCTGGAGCTCCAGTTGCGGATATTTACACGATTTTCTCCGAAAAGCATGCTTTTTGAATGGTGATTTTTCAGTTTTTCTTCCATATTCCGCCGCTCTTGTTTACTTGATATTCCAACGCTGAACTCCCGACTTGAAGCACGGTTACCATTTTCTTTTGAATACTAAACTATTTTCAAATTAAATGTTGCAGTATAACTACATCGATTCTCCATCTTACTGGCATATTGTCAAAAGACGCTCTCAAGTATTTCGTTAAGTGAGTGACGTCGCCACAGCATTGCACGTCACTCACTCCTCTTCCCAGTTACCCATTCAATCCCATACACACTCCCTACTCAAAGTCTAAAAATAGTTTTCGCCCTTTTTCCTGGCCTGATGTAACATTTGTTTCGACTTTCTTCACTGAAATTCATTTGGTCATTCATTCACTTGCATGTTAAATTTATGGTGCACGTCATATACGAGATAAAAAATTTTGCCATTTTTTCTTGTAAAGCACGGAGTGCGCGTAATACACGAGTAAATACGGTAATTCAGAAAGGAGACAGTGTGTGATAGTCTTTAAAGAAAGGATAAACACAAAGTCCTATGTTGCATAGCTCACAAGAGTAAAAAGTCTGTGTAACTTTCCATTGAGTTCTTACACTTCTTAAGCTTTTTTTCACTTCTTTCATTGACATTTACTGGAGGAAAATACCTCCCAGAAAGCCTTAAAGGTGTGGCCATGTGGGTGTTGATTTCGCTATGAACAGCCTTTCTATTCTGAAACTTCTATAATTTTCAAATATTTGTTCTACAATTCTCATTTTAAATTGAGCAAATGGAGTTTTAGTCCTATATTTTTATCATTGAGAACATTGGCATTCAACAAAGTGATATCCATTAAACCAAAGAATAATTTCTTATACCATAGTTATAATATATTATACCCAATTCATCACTCTCAGTTAAATCTAGAGAGCCCTCGCTATCAGAATAATCACTCATATGCTTACTTACGATTCGAGTGTACTCTTCTTCTATTAAAAATTTCTTTCTCTCAGTCATCACTGTCTTAGCTAAATTCTCTTAACCAACACAGAAAAAATTTATCTACTAGCTAAAGAAGATGCAAACTAAAAAAAAACTGGAATTTCTAAAGCATTTCAGCAACACTTATCTGCCCCAAAGAAAAAAAAAAACATACTTCGAAGCATCTGAAACCTTCCAATATTTACATCACGTGAGGACACAGCTAACCGTCAGTTGAGTTTTGTTTACATTATGTCTTCTGTTCTGGCATCAAAACAAACTACAAGAATCGGAAAGCATTCAAGATACAAGGTCAACAACCTAAAGGTTTGATTCAGTTAACTGTAGTGGACATGAAGCTCCATCTTTTAATTAAAAAAAAAATACTAATTTAATGTGTATAATTGAAAATGCAAATATGATACACATGTCTAGTACATGAATATAAACAGCGATTCAGCAGTACATCACCTGGCTACTAATGACGTTTACAACTGATGCATATAAGACAAGCCCGTCATGTAAAGACATTCCGTTAAGCAGCCTTCCACCATGAAAAGGTTAAGCCACTTGTAAAAAAGTACCATAATTTCGCGTATATAACCAGCGGCAGAAGATAACACATAGCATAAAAAATTTATTCTAGAAAAATTATGCCTGAAAGATACCCCTCACTTCTAAAATCCCGTAATCGGCAATCGCCAATTATAATCTGAATGCTAATTACTATTATTTTAATGATAAATAGGAAAAGACATGCTAAATACAATATAATAAACAAATATATTTACTTACCTACAATAAACAAGCAAAATAATCGTAATATATTATTATATATATATATATATATATATTACTAATAAACTGGAGTAACTTCTAATGGTAAGCATCTTTATTCAATTTCTAAGAAAAATATAGATTAAAATAATAAATTTTTCAATTCATTAAAATCTATCAAAATTGGATTCTTCCGTATCAGAATTAAAAAGTTGCAACATTGTTTGGGACAGTTCATCTTCATCATACTTACTATCATCATTAAGTTCCTCTTCATTGTTCCCACTTTCATAGTCATCATACTCTAATAATCCAGATTTTTTAAATCCAGATTTTAACGTTTCGATAGTAATAGAATCGCAAGCGTTTTTCACCCATTGAGCTACTTCCACTAGAGACGCTTTTTTAACATTTCTGGATTTAGTGTATTCTTTAAGTCCGCTTGTCATCCAATCCTCCCACTGAGTTCGAACCTTGGCCTTGAATGATCGGTTAACGGAAATGCAGGCCTGCCAACTGCTACGATTTGGACCTATAAACTACGATGCTACGAAAATCGGTCTTAAACTACGATTTTTTGCAAAAAACACAAATGCATTTTTTTTTTTGTTTCCAGTTGCGATTTTTATTAAACGTAGCATATTTTTCAAGAGTGATTCTGTTCCGAAATTTCCAAAATTTCAAAGTATTCATTTCCAAAAGTTTAAAAAAAAGGGTTCATTAGCCCAAAAATTTGGACATTAAAAATTGCTCATGGGGAAAAAAAAATCTGGGCTACAAAACAAACCTTTTAACATAAAACTCTCTTTATGTACATTAACCACGAGTGAATCGTGTTTCTGTAAATATTTATAGTACAGGAATTCCCTTCCTTACAAACAGGGGTGTCATTTTAAGAATATCTGGGGGGGGGGGGATGTTCTTTGAGGGGCAAGGTTTGAAATAGTGTGCAAAATCGCACGATTTGCGCACAGAAAAGAAATGTCCTGCATAATGAAAAATGTTGTGCAGTATTTTCCCCTTTAAATTCTTCCACAGACCTATGATTCTTCTGCAAGTACATTTTGAAATTTCTTGGAAGTTCGCGAATGTTTTTTTTTTTTTTTCTTGCAGAATAAAGGAATTTCCCCAATTGGGAAAAAATTGTGAATATAATTGTGTATAAAAATTTTCTGCGAGAAAAAAATTACTATATTGAGTTAAAAGACAAACCTTATTCCTTTTACGAATATCAAAAGATGGCTGCGAAACACGAAAAAACAACAAACCAACCTCTAGATTAATTTTAATTTAAGTGCTACGATTTCTCATTTTCAAAGGTTGGCAGGTCTGGAAATGTCTAAAGGCTGTAATATTTTAGTCAAACCTCCAGGGATGACTGCTAATTTTGCTCCAATTTTTGGCGAGGTAAAAGCTTTCTTTACTCCATCATCTATATGAGCTTTCATGGAATCGAAAATAAGCAGTCCCTTAGAGCTAAAGAAAGACCCTTTTCGTTTCCTCCAAACTTCGTCTATCCACTTAATCATAGCCTCTACATTCATCCAGCCTTTTTCATTGACAGAAATAACTACACCATGAGGGAATTCAACTGTAGGCATCGTTTTTTGCTTAAAAATTATCATAGGTTTTAACTTACTCCCATCAGCACAGCAAGCAAGTACATACAACCGTCATATTTGATTTTTCGTGACCAGTTGTTACAATCGATACAGTTGATGCACATTTCATATCAACTGTTCTACTAGGTGGACAGTCAAAGGCTAAGGGGACCTCATCCATGTTTACAATATGATTATGATTATAATTTTCTCGCTGAACTAAGTCCTTGAAAAACTGTAAATTTTTCAACCTTTTCCTGCCAATCTTTGGGAAGTTTTTGCCCGACTGTTGTTCTCATTCGTACACGAAGATCATTTCTTCGCATAAAACGATAACACCAGTTGCTGCCTCCTTTAAAATCAGCAATTCCCATTTCTGAAGCCATTGTTTGTGCTTTAAGCCACATCTTAATAGTTGATACGGGATTTCCTGCTTCTCGTTGTACTTTTACCCAACGACAAAGGTTCTCTTCCAATTCCCGCCAAAAAGGGTTATGGTAACGCATGGAACGCTTGTGTTTGCCCATATTTTCTATCTTTTCTTTACCCTTTCTCCATTCACGAACGCTTTTTTCATTGACACTAAATTGTCGCGCCGCTTCACGATTTCCTAATATTTCGGCTTTCAAAATAACCTTCACTTTGAAATCAGCCGTATAACTTTTCCTTTTGGTAGTTGGAGACATTGTGTAAAATCAAGATGTTAGCTAGCAAAAGCAACTGAAAGATTAGAACGAAGCTCAGCCAATTCGATAAACTAGAGCTTAATAGCTAGGAAGATCAGTTTGCGAGTAACCAATCACAGTCTGCCAATAGTAAAATTTCGTCTTTTCTTTTCGTCATGTTGGACCATTAGCGAAGAGCGTTCGTTTGCTCACTCTGATTGGTTACTTCTGAGCCGAGCGTCCAAGTTACTAATATCTAGCATCCGATACCACGCTTACATTGACGTATTATGTGGACTTGTCCCATTTCTACAGACGGTAGAAGGAAGTTCAAATACGGGGGAAAAAATGACTCTCGATATATACCCTGCACCGGATTATAGCCCACAAAACATACAAATGCGGCTTTTTTCTATAGATTACCCGCGGGTTATGTATGCAAAAATATGCTATATGGTACTACATAAACATTCATTCATTTTCTATAAATCCATTAATGCTCATATGTGGAAGACACATGACCAATGGAAGAAATTCTCACATAAGTTTACATTAATCTTTGTCACTTGTTCATAGATTGTTGAAATTTTATTTTTGTTCTTTTAAGATGAAAAATATGTAAAAAATCATTAAAATATTGATAAGATAAAAGGAGAATTATTTTGAAAACAAACAAACAAACATTAACGAAAAAATATTTTTAATGCTGAAAAAATGGATAATTACTAACAAATTTTATTTAACGTATAATTCGTTATTTCTTAGCAATTTTTTTAAAAATCTTACACATCTCAAAAGAATGAAATTAACTTATTTATAATTTCAAACAGAAGAGATTGGAGAGCACTGACTCTATGGAGAATTATGGCCGACTTTCATATACTACTTAGTTATTCATGAGATTTAATAATTTCCAATGAAGAACAGATATTTATTTATGCAAAAGAAAGTAAAGAAAGAACAAAGAGGGAAGTAATTTTCCTATTTACAATTGAGTTTCATTACTTCTAAAACTACGGCCAATGATACAACATTCACGTTTGCTGTAAATCACCACATCTAGTGGTAAGTTACAGTAAACATTTTTAATAAGCTCTAAATATGAGTAAAAGATTAAAATAGGAACATTATGAGTGAATATTATTTTACCTACAAGTCAAAATGTGCTAGCTGTTTTCTAAACATGTAACAACAAATCAGTCAACTCCTGCAGTTTTTATATTGAGATTATTCAATTAATTAAATGTTTAAAAATAACAGATTAAATAAAACTATTTCATTTTTCATACCATTATTCAAATAAGAAAAAATAAAATAAACAAACAGATCACTGGAATCAGAAAGTGAGAAATTAAAAAAGTAGAATGTCTATCATATCACAACTTAAGACACTAAAATCCAGAAAACATTAAGATGGAATACAATATACCTTATCCTGTACTGTGAATAATACCTAAAGTACAAAAATATAATACAAAACACACAAATAACCACAATGAAAACATCATACCCAGTTACAAGAGAGAAGTTACTATATGTGCTTTACTGTAGAGATCAGAGTGGCAAAGGAGTGAGGAAAGACAAGGTTTATCTGTCTTTCCTTCTTCACCATTTTCATCTTTTCTGCAAAGCCCACAATTTTGTTGCCTTTGTTATTATTTTTCCATTTTTGTGTTGAAGAGACTCCAAAAATTTAGAAACAGTTGTATGCTTTTTTTTAAAATCATGATTAACCACTTCACCGGCAACAGGTATGGGAAAACAGTGTTTTCACCCCCGACTTATCTCGGGGCAAACTGTGAAGTGGTTAATAATGCCGATGTAAGAACTCTATAACATTGATATAAATTTTTTTCCAAAAATAATACTCATTTTTTCTCTCTCTAACACACACACAAAAAGTAAAATAAAATAAAACCCTCAAAGTTTTTCTTAGAGTAACTTTTCAGAATTAATAATTTTCCCATATCAACAATCAATGACAAAGTATGATAAATATCTGCAGTTACTGTCTGACATGAACTTTAAAATTAGATTACATATTTTTTTTTCAGAATAACTTGACAATTTTTCTATCTTTTTTGTGCAAAATAGTGGTCTTTCCACTGAAGGTTTAAGATTTAAACATTCTTTTTTCTGAATTTTCAGATTTCCTTCAGGTGACACATGAAATATTTCAATTTGCCTCTCAAAAAATATATCTGTGCAGTACTACAAAATAAAGATATTATTGATATTTACCTATTAGGAATAATGCCTTTGACACAGTTATTTGTAAAAGAAACAGAGCTATCAGCTATCAAGCGAATGGAACGAAGAACATTGGCTACCATCATGGGCTTGAAGACATTCAACTCAAAATGGCCATTACTACCACCTACTGTCACAGCAACATTATTTCCCATTACTTGTGCTGCAACCATAGTGATAGCTTCACACTGAGTAGGATTAACTTTTCCTATAGCAAAAAAAAATAAAATAAAATAAAAATAATTATTCATAGATACTTGTATTTTAAAATATCTCAAAGAACCCATTTTAAACAATGAGAAATCAATAATTATACAAGTGCCTACAATGTTTCAAAAACATTAAAAAAGTATGAAATAAATTTGCACACATCAGAGAAAATTTTATTAATCCAATTATATAATTTTAGGACTTATTTTTAACAAAAATTTCAATGAGCAGTTTAAATTTCAAATTATAGGTTTTTCAAATTCCACATTGCTTAGAAAAACACTGCAATACAAAAAATCTTTATTTTACATTCAAACAAAGTAAACAGTTTAATAAATACTGTTTAAAATATTTTTAAAACAAATACAAGTAAAGTCAAAACATTTTATGAATGTTATGCATTATTTCTTTCTCCTGACAAAGGCTTAATGTTCTTATATATATATTTTTTTTCGAATGTGATTGAACTTGGAAATCTCAATAGTAATGCAAACTATATACTAAAACTTAAATTAAAACTAAAGCACTACATTATTCAGAAATAGTGTGAGGAATCTCACATCGTCTTTAATTCCCGATCGATATTTCTCAGCTGTTTTATATTGTTGACTGAGCAATTTTATCTCCAGCTCATGATTACAGCTTTCCGATTCATGTGTTTTTTGTTTTATGTTGTGCACATAGTATACTTTTTTTGCAAGCAGCAGCCTTGTTTTCCTGTCCGGTGACACGTTATAATTATTCTCTTGAAGCATGCTTTCTATTTCTGCTAGGTATGGCCGTGGCCATCTGATGATGTTAGGGGCTCGAGGTTTGGCCTATTATACAACAAGGAGTCTTGCGGTTACTCTAAATAATCCAGTTAATAATTTTTAAATTGTTTAACTACGTTTCTGCAACAATATATATATTTTTTTAATTTGAAGTACTTTTTTTTTTTTTGTTAATTCATTTTTTTTTAAACGTTTATTTTTCAAGAAGCATACTTTATGTAGAAACATTGATTCAACCTTATGCTTAAGTGATGAAAAATAAGGCAGTTTGTAGCCAAATTTTCAAGTTATAAGCCTTGGAAAATATATACAGTATTGAACCATTTATCCGGAAACCAGTTAGCCGGAAAACCAGTTATCCGGAATGATATTTCTGATAGACTGATTTCAGAATCTTTGCAGAAAAAGGTGTCATACATTGCCAGTTTGACATAGGCTTTGCTTGGAACAATTGTATAATTTGATGACAACATGTAGTATTTGAAATGAAAACATATTTAGCTGTATTTTAGATGTTTTAGTTTTTATGCAGAGGAAACAGGAGAATTTTTGTTCCTAAGGGATTCCCATAAATTACCTTCTTTTAAACTCTGGTTAACTTTTTATCTTTCTTGCACTGATTTTTAATCCAAGTAATCTAATAATTTAAAATCAGAAATAATGTTGCAACCACACATATTCCACAAAACTTATCAAATGGATGCTGCTTTAATGCACAACCAGTTAATCGGAAAAACCAGTTATCCGGAATACATCTGACCCCAAGCATTCCGGATAAATGGTTCTGTACTGTAATGTATCTGAATTTCTTTCCTTTTTTTAAAGCATATAATAGGATGACCATTTCACTTAGATCCAGAAAAAAAAATTTCCAACCAAAATTGACAAATACAATGGTTGGACTTTTTTTCGGATTCTAGCATCAGTAATGTTACATATCATCCGCTCTTGCATTGTAACACAGGATTAATCCTGAGTATAAGAAAAGGAGGAGCTCTTGGTGTTAAAGCCCTCCCTATCCAAATTTTGATAATCAAAATTCCCTACAACTTTCAGTACCTTAAATCTTCTATCTAAAACAATTAAAATATCGATTTTGTGAAAATGACATTAATAATTATTATTTTTTTTATGATAAATGAAAGTTATTACAGCAGTAAAAATGTACCTGGCATGATACTGCTACCAGGTTCATTTTCTGGCAACATAAGTTCACCCAGTCCACAACGTGGCCCAGATCCCAGGAAACGGATGTCGTTGGCAATTTTCATTAAGCTACAGGCAATGACATTCAATGCACCAGAAATTTCAACCATAGCATCATGAGCAGCTAAGGCCTCAAACTTATTGGGAGCAGAAACAAATGGTAAACCTACAATTTAAAAAAAGGGGTTATAGAATGGAATTTATGATGCAAAAATATTTCATAGAAATATTAAAATATGGTTTACTAAGAAAATATTAATTCTGATTCCAATATCAGTAATCATGCAAGGGGGACATGTTCTAAAACAGTAACAGAATTATCAATTTCAGGATTATAATAAAATCACTAATATTTCTCATGAGAGAATATTTCTGGCACATCACAAATTCTTTAAAATTCCAGCATTAGATTAATAGAAGATTTTTAAAATGTATTTTTAGAAGCAAATAAAACTAATAAATTTGGAGTCTAACAAATGACAAAGAACTTATCATTTAGCTTAAAAATATATTTACTAATCATTCTTAAATAATAACAGCAATAAAAAAACTATTTTAATTTAAGATTTTTTTTTTTAACAATCACTGATATATTTAATAATATTATTAGGTTCACAAACTCTCCCCTAGCATGGCATTTACACATCTTGAAAAATCATTAAACTATATTGCCATCTTGTGACATACTGGAAAACTATGAAATGTGGTTAATCTAATTTTATGCTACTAAAT
Organism: Maratus speciosus; assembly: GCA_963932465.1. NCBI lineage: Eukaryota > Metazoa > Arthropoda > Arachnida > Araneae > Salticidae > Maratus > Maratus speciosus. Next base: position 606,517,194 of record OZ010788.1, on the reverse strand, counting down.
AAATAAATAACTTTTCAAATATTAACTTTAAATGCATACAGAAAAAAATATTTTAAAACTACAGGATACCGAGACAAGAATTACTCTAATTAAAACGATACCCCCCTCACTCTACCATTTCATAAAGGGCAGTTTAAAGCTTCTGCCAGACATTTGTCTATAATAAATGCAAAAAATGTATACTACAGCTCCAAATCAAAAAATTAGAATAATTCATTTCATTTGTATTTGGAATTGCCTTTAGCTTTATTTCAATGTAGTACAATTGAAAAAAACAACGGTTGACGTTTTAACAAATTTGCAAATTATTACAGAAAATTGAAACTGTAAAAGGTTAAAATTTGAGTGAATACTGTATTTTTGTAAAATTATTTTCATTATTCAAAATATTAGAATACTAAAATAGGTGGTTAAAAAAATTAGAATACTTATGAATTTTCCTGATCGGTTCAGAAAGTTGAATAAATTAAGCTTAAAATTAGCTTCTGCAAGACTTCTTAAGTTATAAAAATGCTTTGCATCATCATTGTTTTCATTTTGTGTGAAACATGGGTCATTCGTCCCATCATATTATTGATTTGCATAAAGATTGCATCAGCAATATATCATCAGTTACTTAAAATGTTCTCCACCAAGTGTTAGTAGAGCAATAAAGCAATATTTTAAAGACGGACATTTTGAAAACGAGCATCTTAATAGTGGCCAAAAACTACTCAGAAAGATGATAAAAAGCTAGTATTGCTATAAAAACCTTTTTAGAAGTGGAAGATATTTGCAAGTGGAAGGAACATGATGTTGATGTGATTAAATTTACAACACTAAAATGTCTCCATAAACTTGGATTTCAACTTCGAGTACCAAAGATAAAGCCCCTCATGACTATTAAACAGAAAAGGGAGAGAGTGAAGTGGTACAAAAAAAAAAAAAAATAAATAAATAAATAAAAGCTTTTATGGGGTCAGAATGATTAGAAAAAGATATTTAGTGATGAGAGTGTGTTTTGCGCAACATATGGTGATCAAAGTGTTCGTGTAGGGTGAATGAAGCAAGAAGTATATGACAAGTACTGCATGAAGTGATCAGTTAAATTTGCAGCTAGTGTAATGGTATGGGCTTGCATGACTGCAGATGGTCCTGGAAGACTATGTATCATTAATGAAAGGATTAATTCTGAGAGATATCAAGAAATCCTTGTAAATTTGCGCTGTTATAAAATGTAAAGGTGATGCTACAAAATATTAAAGAATAACCATTTTTTCTATTTTTTTTAAACCCGTATTATTTACAATGCATGATTCTAATATTTTGAACCAGGTAAATGGTTATTCTAATATTTTGATTTTTTCCAAGTATGAATAATTATTTTACTTTTTGTATTATTTCCTTTAATTTTTATGCTAAAAGATTCTACAGACTATGTAGATTCTTACAATATTAAGTTTTATCCTGTATTACTTTTAATATAAGCAATACATAAAAAACCTTTTTTTCTATTATTATAATTTTTTTTTTACTTGGAGCTGTATGTATTATTTCTGTAAAACACTTACTATGATTATCTATATTAGTTCTCATAAAAGAATTTGCAACTCAAAACATATGAAGGAAAAAATCCGATTTCCTTATGCATTTCTTTTACTTGAATTTATTTCTCTTCCTATTCCTCGATATCTCGAAATATTTTGTCGACCAGAAAATTAAACTTCTAAGTTTTCAAAGACTTTAAAACATTTTCTTGAAATGCTACTTTTAAAATTCTTTCTTAGGTAAATTTTATGAACCACTTCTTGAACTATTTGAGAATTTAGTTGCTGCAAACAATAATGTAACATGGATAATGTGGGAATTGGGAAGACAGAAAAATCCTACGTGAAGCTTTGGGTATATTAACAAAAGAGGAGGATGGGGATAAACCAAAGAATAGCAGGCAGAATTTTAAATTAAAACAAAACAGCACAATTGGCAATGTATGCAACCAGGGTTCTCGCTGACTTTTTACGAACATTAGCAATTTGGCTAATCAGAAATAAAAAACATTCGTCAAATGAAAAAAAAAGTTAGCAAAATAAATTCGCTGTGAAATATAGAAAATTCAATCTTTAACTCCTTCCTTAATATAGCCCTCCTTTTTTTTTTAATATCTTCTAAAATAACCTAAGTTTTTATAAATATTAAAATCTGATTTAACTCAATAAAATGCTATGAAATAAAACTTCCAATCCAAGCTTACTCAGGATTTTAAGATATTACATTCAATGAATTCGGAAAAGTTTAAAATATAAACAACAAAATGTGTCAAAAACATTATTTTTCTTGTGGTTCAGATAATTTTCTGCCCCTGAAGTAGCTGTCGCAGTCACTTGGAGAATTTTCTGCTACCGGGATTGAAACCGATACCTCAAAGGCAATTTCAAAATAGTACTGTTGCCTATTAGGCATATTAACCCATACTGAAATGATATTTTTGCTTACTGTGGCTTTAGTAAATTGAGTAAATGGTATGGTATGATTGAACATGATAAGTGACATCAATCGTTCATTAATGTAAATAAGAGTTTCGCTTGCACTAATAGACACAGACACAAAAAGAAGAGTAAACATTGAGCACTTGCAATTTGGTGAGTCAATTCATCCAATTACTCGCCAAACGAAACATTTTGTCATGATTTGGCTCAATGGCGAGCGGCAGCGAGAACCCTGTATGCAACATTGTATGCAGATATGTTAAATCTAGAGTCAAAATAGCACATGAAACATTTTAAGCTACGAATATTGTAATTGAACTGGAAAAAGAGAAAAGTGTGGAGAAAACGGTATTAAATTCGTTAAATGTAAGTAGACACTGTCTCAACAAATAACTGGATCTTATTGCTCTTCTATTCCTCAGATAACTGAATTCTCCAGCATAAATTTCTTAAAGTGCTAACTTACACAATACTAAAACTGAAAAGCTAAAAATATAATGATTGTCAACATCTCGAATTTTTATAGCTTGTTTCAAGTTTCAGACAAGATGATTTCACTTAAGTACAGTGAAGTTCAATGAAGAAACTATACATATACAACTTACAAACAAAATATGGAAATGTTCATTCATTTATATCTTTAATATTAAAAAGAAAGGAAGAAAGAAGAAAGCGAGGGAAAAAAAAAAAAAGCTAATGAAATTACATGAAACGTCATACGCACACACTTTTAAAAATAATAAAAATCTATAATATACCTATATTACACGATGTTAAAAATAAATTAATTAAAATATAAGCTATTTATAATTTCTTGTACAGGTTCTAGTCTTTTTATCCAATATAAAAATAAAAACAACTTACAGACTTTTAAAGCATAAAACAACTTACAGACTTTTAAAGCATCAAATCAATTTTTACATACCTTATCTTTTAAATGGAAAAAGAACAAACTTATATTACATTATAGGGTTTCTGTGTAGCATTTCAGCATCAGTTAGTGAAATGCATCATTGTTACAACATTCTTTACATAAAATTGTAAAAAATAATCCATTTATTTAAATCCTTGATTTCAAATATCTCATCAATTTTAAAACTTTCATAATTTGTAAGCTTAAGTTGTTAGTTAAAATTTAGCTTCCTCCTTCAAGAATTTAAAAAAAAAAAAAAAAAAAAAAAAAAAAAAAAAAAAAAAAAATGGATATCAGTAAAATAGGTACTTTTAAAAATCTTTAAAACAAAAACTAAAAATATGACATTCTTAAGAATTTTAGGACTGTGTTAACTCTGTTATACATAAAATAAATGAAGGCTGTACATGCAATTACTTACCTGTTATCTCAGCAACTTTTGCAGCTACTTTTTCAGCAAATCCTATTCTCGTATTGAGACCAGTACCAACAGCAGTACCACCTAATAAATATAACAAGTACATAAAAACTCTCTTATAAAGTCTCTCTCTATAAAGTCTTAATACTCTATATAAGATTATACAAAATGTACTCGTACGAACAAAATTATATTCAGTTTGTCATGTCTTGAAAAGAGTGAACTAAATTTTAAATTATATATTAAAAGTTACTTTAAAAATCAAAAGAATGAATTTTTACCACAAAACAATTAACCTAATCTTGGTCTGAGCTAGTTTTTTCCAGCTCAAAAAATGCAGGATTTTTTTTTTTTTTTTTTTGGAGTGTTTAAGAACTCCAATGCAAATTTGGAATCAATGATTTCTGAAGAATGTTTTCACAGAATTTACTGCTTATTTCTTCTTAAGATAATGCATATTCAATATAATACACACCTAGAGTTTGAGACTATATTTTTCTATTTTCAAGTATATCCACCCTATAGCGTGCACCTCCTTCTTTGCAAAAAAAAAAAAAAAAACTTTCCTGGATATCGTCACCTCAGAGCAACAGTATAGGGCATCTAGTACTAATCGAAAATGAGATGTCTGACTTAAAAACTGTGTCTGCATCTAGTGGGACAGCAGGGAATTTTTATTAAACATACCCACCTGAGGTATAGTATTAAAGATAATGTGTTCATGTTCATGTGTTCAACTTCATGTTTCAGAAGTTGTTCATAGCAGGCATCTCATTTTTTATTATTACTAGATGTTCGACTGTTGCTCTGTGGCAACGATATGTAAAATGAAAACACAAAAAAGGACAAATAAAAGTATAATAACTAAAACGAACAAATGACGAAATGCAAAGGAAGAATGTACGAGGCGTACAATCTTCATTAATGCAGAAAACTCAATTCTTAATATCACCTTAATTTTTAATCTTTCATTTTTATATTCAGCATGCAATGTCCACCAGTAAATTTTCTTGCATTAAAGAAGCATGGTATAGGTCAGAATGTGCAGTAAATAAATAAAGACAACAAATCAGTTTATTTTACACTTTCATTTTTCTGCCAATGTATATTTTTTTTATACAGACTACAGTTTTACAACAGTGAAGTAGCATGTGGTTTCTTCTTTTAATTCCTTGAAAAGAAGCTGCCCATTGCATTAAACATATTGCATGAATAGAGACAAAGTATTTAAAAAAAAATCTGTCTAATTTTTTTTTTAACCACTTTTAAATGCAAAAAGAAGTTATACAATTTGTATATATAGTTTATAAATGGATGTCCATTCATAAATTTTGAACAGATGCTCCAATTTTGATAATTCTTTATTTTTTCTTGAAAAGGCTCATATCAGGGAGATCATCAATTATACATCAAAACGGGAGATATTGCCAAAAATACAGTTTAAAGTAATAAAAGAGAACAAGGAAACAAAAATACTTTGTTGTGTTAAACTGCTCTTACTAAAACATGCCAAATGGGATGGAATAAGTAAATATCAGTCCTACAAAGTACCAAAGAATCTCTCAAAGTCAGTTTTCTTTTTACTTAAAAATCACTTAAGCTTAGAGCTAAATTTGCAGAAACCTGGAATAAGTCAGCAGTTTGATTAAAAACAGTATATTTTTAAAAAATGATGGAAAATTAGTAAAATAAATGAAAAACTAGGAAATCTGGTCTACTTAAATATTAAATAAAATCTGTTTGCATGCTGCTCATTCAGAGAAAAAGTAAACCTAGACCAAAGTGTGTATGTTTTTTTCTAGCTTTTCTACTATAATTCAAAAGTGTACAGATTTAATATATAAGCTTAGATTAGAAGCAATTTTATACAAAGTAATTCCATAAGACTATTCACATTTTAAAAATTCATACAAAGAATAACAAATTTACATATCAGAGTGCACTTTGCACTCTAAGACTTAAAGTGCAAATCTTTTGAAAAAAAAAAATTCTTTTTTGCTGCAGAGATTTTGATTATTTGAAAAGTCTTGGGGTGCAAACTACTTCAATATGATAATTTATCACATATTTATGAATATTTGAAATGTGAATGGACTTATGGGATATATATATATATATATTTTTAACAAAAACCCTTATCTTTGATAAGTCTTATGGTTCAAACCCAACTCAGGTATGACAGTTTGTTAAATCTTCAGGAATACTGCAAATCTGAAATTAATTATGGGTCTCTTTAAGCTGTTTTTTTATTTTGCTATAAAAAATCCAAGTATTTGACAAGTCTTATGATACAAACTGCACTTTGATATCACGATTTGATAATTTGTTTAATGGATTTTTGAAATATGAAAGGATTTATGGGACACTGTACTCTATATTTAAACAAAATGTTATTCATAACTCAAATTTTTGACAGTAATTATTTTTGTATGCAAATTAACCATTCTCACTTGAAAGAGATATCGTGTAAAGGTAGTGTCATAATAAAACACATTACAATATAAAATAATGATCAACGATTTCCAAACTCTTGTGATCCAGTTTCTTAATTCTTATTTATTTTGCTACTTTTGCCAAAATGGATAAATGATTTGGACCTGGTGGTTCAATACAATAACCACTTGTTCATGACGTCAGACATTATTCTTGATGGCCTTTTTCTAACCACGCATGAAAGCGAGAAATAGAATAAAAAGGTGGATTTTTTTTTTTTTTTTTTTTTCATTTATACAATGGCCAAAAATTCTTATAAAATAGAATCATTTTAATATATCTTTATACAATAAAATGAAATATAATTACAAATATGTCTGTTACTTTCTTTTCATAACTTAGAAAATATCAAAAACAAAAAACAAATTTAAACTGACAATAAATGTATAGGTTCACTGAATCAAAAAAGAAAATGGAAGACAGTTTGCTAAATCCAAATATATTAGAAGTATCCATGTCAAGTACACTGATTAATTATTCACTTGACAGTTTAAGATGTTTTACCTCCTTTCAGAGGGAAAAAAAAAGTCTCCATGCTAAATATATGGATATCAAAGCGAGCTTTGCTTCAAAAAGAAATCTTAAGAAAAAAAAAAAAAAAACCCTGAAATTTCCCAAAAGCATTATATAGGATAATATATTCTATTTGAAAAAGAACCTTACACAAATTTCTTTTCTCTTTTAAAGTCTAAAAAAATATTCATTATGGAAAGACACTTTAAACAACTCCATTTACGTGATTTTCAGATGTTCACATCAGACCTTTGATTTGATAGTTCTTTTGACAGCAGTTCAGAAACAAAGTCAAAGGGTTTGAATGGACAAAATGTTTTCAGGGTGCATTCAAAACTGCTTTCAAAAAGGTGAAATTCCACCACTTGGAGGAACTCTTTCCTATCTGTCTAGCACTTTTCAAAAATAAATAAAAGTTTCTAAATGATTATGAAGTTCACATTAAATTGTAATTTTGACAATAACACTTGAAAATTCTATGGAACATTTTGCACTGAAACTCTTTGCAAATCTTCAATGTGAAGAAGTAATTGCAAATACAGGCATGCAAGTGCAATAATACTTCCAAAAAAGTGACAAAAGTGACAAAAAGACCAAAAAAAGCAACAAAAAAGTGACTAAAGCATGTCGAAAAAGTGACTAAAGTGTCTCCAAAAAGTGACAAACAAAACAAGTTGGAAATTGCACATCAAACATGGCAAATGAGGTGCATTCATCCCATAACTAGTTTTATAAATATTTTTTGCACCGCGTATTGTACTGAATGTATATTTTAGTGCACTTCATGAGTGTATATCAATTTCATTCTGTTCGAAAGGCTGTAACATCATTAAAATGCACTTGAAATAATTTTTTTTTCAATTGACCACAATGTAACGGAAAACTTTTGACTGGTCCTTTATACATCAGATTTTCATAAAATTTGAATGACAAAATTTTTCAACAATTATAATTTAAAATTTCATACCATGCAGTTGGGTAGTTTTTGCTCTGTTATATGTGAACGGATGGACGGACAGACAGACGGACTGAACGACGACTGTAGGTGCTACGTATTTATATAATTACGAATGCACCTAAAAAGGGCCTAAATCCCCAAAAAATAAATAAATAAATAAATAAGAAAAGAAAGTGACATGAAATGATACAAGATAAAGTTGTCTTTTTTTTTTTTTTCGATCAATTTGTAAGTTAAATTATGTAACCTTTTTGCTTTTTAGACGAAAATCCTACCAAAATACTGGATACGATCAAACCTCAGTTTTATCTAATCATATAAAACAAAAAGTACAATGTTAGCATAATAAACTTTTAAAATTGAATTATAATAAGTTTGTCACAAAAATAATAACACTGGTCCTAACTATCACCTTTTAATTCCCATTATTTCTAAAGGGCAATCTCCATTTTATTTTTACAACATTTGTAATAGAATTCAACTGCTTGCAAATAGTGATATTGAAATAAGTCACTGGTAGGATCCTTGAAATATTTTCTGCAATAAACTCTAATTATAACTGCAACTAGCTACACAAAAAGAAACTAGATGTTCAATAAAGAAAAGTTAAAATTCTAGTGCTAAATTCACCCAGAATAACAATTAAAACTCTTAGAAAAAACACAAATAAAATGTACCATGTTGTTCACAGTGCATACATATCATATAAAAATATTTAAAATATATTAAAAATCCATTAAAGAGCTATTCCATCTCAATTTAGGCAGGCAGTACTGATATGCGTCAATTCACCATCACAGATTTTTTTCAAAAAATTACAGTAGTTACAACTAAGTAATACACAAAATTTCCCAATAGGATTTTTTCCCCAAAAATTTTTTTCTGTGGTTACAGCACTTTAAAGTTTACGATAAAATTGACAATTTTCTGAAAAACAGAAAAACGCTTCATTTTGAAATGAACACAGTATCAAAAATATTTAACGTATCCAGTCAATTTATTTTTTACAAATAGTTATTAAGCTGAATTTTACTTTAGCATAGTTTTAAAAAATATAGCGACATTTTAAATTAATTTTGAAAAATTGTTTCTAAGTACAAAAAATGGAATTATTACTGATTTTAAGATTTTTTTTTTCAGAATGAAAAAAATATTTTAAAGATAAACATTAATGGTAATCCAAAGACCTTTAATGGGAGTTTCACAGTAAATTTTATTTTAAGTCTAAGATGCATGCAACTTTTGCAATTCAATTTTAAATTATGCGAAATTTCGTAAAATTGCTACTTTTGAGATGCAATTTCTCAAGAACACCATTTTATAAAAATCTGATATTATGCTCAATTGATACGTTATTAGTTTCTTATAAATACCTTATAAGCAAATCGTGTGTTTTTGCTTAGAAATTTTTATATGATTTTTTGAAAATATCATGTTGTGTATATTTTTCAAAAGACCAGAAAGTCAAGCTTTTTCTTATTTCACTGAATTTATAATTGATTATGAAAGTAATTGGTGGATAGGACAAATCAGTATCATATCATGAGAACTAAATGAAATTACAGTATATCATTCATGTACTCCCATGGTCCAGCAAAAGCATTCCAGTGGCCAGAAGTATCGGGAAAGAAATCTGGAATCAGTGCCAGGGAAGAAAGAGCATCGATACATCTTTCAACCATTTCGTTTGGCGAGTGAGGACAATAAAGTCAATCGCCACATTTAAGTGTTACTCGACACATTCATCTTTTTTCTTTCCAGATTCTTCTGGCCACAGGAATTCTTTTTCTGGACCATGGGGTATATGAATGATGTATAATGTTCCCCAGTTCTCGTGATATGCTATTGATTTGTCCTATCCACCAATTATTTTCATAAATGCACCCAATGCAATCACCGATTTATAAATTGTGCATTGAATATTGTTTTGTCATCTGGCTGGAAGTTTCAACTTTCGTCAATGCATTTTTAATTGTTCGTCCCATATAACCTTCATTATTTTTAATAATCCAATAATATTTAGATCGTATACCAACAATAAATTTTACATTATCTTATTCTTTCTCATTATTAGCTCTATAGGCTTGAATAATGTTTCTATCTAGATGGAGTAGAAGGATACTTTTTTAACAGAGAGGATAGTTCAGCAACAAATGAGACAAAATCTCGAATGGCTCTTATTGGAGATTAAATTTCATTGCATAATGCTTACATAATCCCCTACAGCATCACATGCACTTTTTTCATGGCTAGTAGCTAAAAAAATCCACTTCTTTAGTACAACTTCATTATTTTTGTGCAATCCATAAAAATAATACTTATTTTTAAAATGTGCTCTATCTCCATCTGATATATACACAATTGATTCCAGTGTTTGTAATTGGTACAACTTAGATATCTTTTTTTATATTTTCTATGGCACAAACAGCATGAGCTGTATTATGAGTTATATCATCAGAAACTACAATAAAACTCTTTATTTCTTCTCTAAAATATGCTGTACAGGTAAATAATGATATTTGAGTATTTTGCCAGTGAAAGCTTTGTACTTCATCTGTCAGTATTACCGACCAGTTTTTAGCAAAGTCAGAATGTATCACGAGCAAAAATTTTTTTTTATTCTAGATAACTTTACCTCAGCAATTCTTTGTCTCTGATTTTTCCTTGAGTGATAATGAGGAATTGCTTTTCTCACCCAGTGCCTTACATCTTCTAGAATTTTTTTAATCCATACCAACTTTTTTATTAAGTCACCACCTTCTCATATAGCATATACAACCACTTCCTCTTCATTCAAATCAAAAGCTTCGACTGTATGAATTTCTGTACCCCAGGCACTCACCACACTCTGCGAGCCAACAGTTTTCATTGTTTATTTTTCTATATAAGCATTTCGTCATCAGATCTTCTCTAATTTGAATGCCTGTTAGATTTTTAAGAGCTACACGTATTAATTTCCAATTACTGCAGTAAACAGAACAGTGTACTACTTGTATTGGCTGAATTTAGATAAATTTTGGACATAATGAATAAAATTTTGATAGTCTTATTTTCATAGAGCAGGGATGGCCAACTGTGGCATGCTCGACACCACTAAAATTTTATAGTAATCATTTCCTTATCTAATCATCGAATCTCTGCAATTCAAGAAGTCTACTTTTTCTGTAAAATTTTAGTTGTGTCCGGCGTGCCACAGTTGACCACCTTTGCCATAGAAGCACTTTCTTTTTTCATTAAATTATGTTTTTTTAACAGACTGTGTCATAAAACATTTTACTCTTTTAATTTTCGCACCATCATTTTTAATACAAATAACATCACTTTTGTTTGGACTATCTTTAGTTCAATCTTTGTTATCTTCTAAATAGCAGGACAATGCAACATTTAGTGCTTCTATTGATAAAGGATGTCCAATATAAGGATCAGATTGCGCATAAACTACTTTTCTTTTTTAATTTTTCTGGATTTAACTACTAGATATTTTGATACACCTTTTATTAAAAATTATTACATATTATTCTTTTTATTAAAAAATTAATCATATTATAAATTTAGTGAAATAAGAAAAAGCTTGACTTTCTGGTCTTTTGAAAAATATACACAACATGTTATTTTCAAAAAATCATATAAAATTTTCTAAGCAAAAACACACGATTTGCTTATAAGGTATTTATAAGAAACTAATAAGGTATCAATTGAGCATATTAACAGATTTTTTAAAAATGGTGTTTTTGAGAAATTGCATCTCAAAAGTAACGATTTTATGAAATTTTGCATAATTTAAAATTGAATTGCAAAAGTTGCATGCATCTTAGACTTAAAATAAAATTTACTGTGAAACTCCCATTAAAGGTCTTTGGATTACCATCAATGTTTAGCTTTAAAATATTTTTTTTCATTCTGAAAAAAAAATCTTAAAATCAGTAATAATTCCATTTTTTGTACTTAGAAACAATTTTTTAAAATTAATTTAAAATGTCACTATATTTTTTAAAACTATGCTAAAGTAAAATTCAGCTTAATAAATATTTGTAAAAAATAAATTGACTGGATACGTTTTTGATACTGTGTTCATTTCAAAATGAAGCGTTTTTCTGTTTTTCCGAAAATTGTCAATTTTATCGTAAACTTTAAAGTGCTGTAACCACAGAAAAAAATTTTGGGGGAAAAATCCTATTGGGAAATTTTGTGTATTACTTAGTTGTAACTACTGTAATTTTTTGAAAAGAATCTATGATGGTGAATTGACATGCCCTGCCTGAGGTGAGATGGAATTGCTCTAAACTGCAAAACGTTTTCAGACGACGCTCTCGGCCATCAACATAGTAAAACTAAATGCATGTCTGTTTGGCCTACTTGAAAATTATCCGGGAAGTGACAGAAAAAGATATTTTTCAAATGTCCATAAAAACATGGTTTCAACTATTATCTAACAATTCCTTTCAAACTCCATGGATGTCATATGACAATACATTATTAGAAACGTCTTTTTAAAAAAAATCTCAAGAGATTATCTTATAATGGCTTCTTGGTAATTACTTGTACTGAAAATAATTTTGGATTTATTAAATTTTACTTTTGTATGTTGAGTTTGTAAGTTAATGCAGTATAGGGTCGATTTAATCTAAGATCTGCTTCATGTTCTTTTATCGACTTTATTCCTTAAATCTACCACGAAGTGCGTCATCAAGATTAGCTCAAACTCAGCCTATAAAAATAGAGTTCCATCTTTTGACATCCATGGAGTTTGGAAGGAATTGCTAGGTAACAGATGAAAGAATGTTTTTGATGAACATTTGAATACCTTTCTCTGACATCTTAGCTTCCGCACCATCCTTAATCTAGAATGGTCTCTTCTTGACGATTTTCAAGTAGGCACAAAGAGACATGACGACATTTCATTTTCCACTGATGGTGGCCGAGTGCATCGGCTGAAAACATTTTGGAGTTTAATGGATTTTTAATATATTTTTATATATGTATGCACCTGTTAGCAATTTGGTACATTTTATTTGTTTTTTTTTTCTAAGAATTTTAATGATGGAAACAAAAATGAATACCCAGAAAGATAAAAATCTTAAAAACACACACATAAATTACTAACTGTTATCAGTTACTCTAATTATCTAAATGCTAAAACTAATTTAATATCACAAAGCTTTGTGTTAATTTAAACATATTAAACAGTTTCTACTCCACTGTTCAGAAAAAAATAAAATGACATTAATATGAGTATGCAAAAAAATCATCTTTTTTGGTGGTGATTGGGAACTTTCTGTTTAAAAAACAAAGATGTAACTGGGACTGAAATTCAATGAAGAGTATTACGCGCTGAGGATCTTAGTTATGTGATGAGATTCCTTTATTAGTTCTACCCTACTTTTCGCTGAAACTCGAAGTGAACGATGTTTTGCTCGTATTAGCCATGATCCCAGTTTTGTAGTTCATAATAAGCCAGAAAATCAATATACAGTTTAAACAACAAACTTTTCTTACTGTGCAAATTGCTTGTTTTAATTGTGTCCTCATATTAGCAGGGCTCATATTAACAGAGTTCGACTGTATTTAGACATGGCATTTTGTGCGAGAATATCAACAATTATTGATGTTGAGGATATCAACAAAATCTGAAAGATAAAAATTTTGATTTTAGCCAACTTTTTTATTAAAAGAGAGTGAATCAGTTTCCGCAGTTAGTTCACTTTTAAAGACTTCATCTTTTAGTAAAAAAAAAGTGACTAAAAGTGACTTTTTCTAAAAATAGTGACTAAAAGTGACAAGTTTTTAAAAAAGTGACTAAAAGTGAGAAAAGTGACTAACTTGCATCCCTGCAAATAGTAAAAATTTTGTATTAGAATATAATAAGTTATTTCTTGAAACTGCAGTCTTTTTAAACATCTATATGCATTACATTTCCTGTAGGAACTTATTGAAATAAGGAATTTTAGAACAAGTTAGCCTTTTTTTTTATTCCAGAACAATGAATTTCAAAAATTGATGTAAAGAGATTTTATGAAATTGTACCGGCATAAGTAAAAAGAGTATAGCTTAGTTACCAAATTAATAGTAGTCTATAAATTACAAAGGATAATTAATACAAATAATTACCAATAGCAAGGTAATATACCCTAGGAAGAGCTGCTTTAACCCTTTCAATGCCAAATTCTAGCTGACAAGCATATCCACTGAATTCTTGCCCAAGTGATAGAGGAACAGCATCCTAGGAATTCAGATAATAAGAATACTTATTAATAAAGATCACAGAAGTGCTCAGATCATCAAAGAACATAATAATAATTAGAAAGATAGCCCATCAAAAATGACAGAAAATGAGAGTTAAAAAAATATATAAGAGAATGTGCAAGAATGAGTTTTTCTCACTTGTTCTGCAGTGATAGATGAAAATAACACATTTTAAAAACAAAACACATTTATCAAAAACTATGTACGATAGAAGACCACTAACCCGCAGAGCTTGGTTTCAAGAGTTGTGTGGATTTAAATTTTTAAAATCCCTATTTTGGACAATTTAGATTGTTTCTCCCCTCCTCCTTGTCACCCCCACCCCCCTTCTGCATATAGTACAAACTATGGTGCAGATAGGTCAAAATAACAAAGATGTTGTGGATGTGGAATAATAAAGATTAAAGATGTGGTACTTTTCCACTACAGGGGCCTTGGCATTTTGTTTTTTAATTTGATGAAATTTGGGAAACAGAAAGTGAGATTTGTTGACAAAGTGTATAAACAACTATGAAATCAAACTTGACGAAATTTTTTCGTTTGTTTGTGTATGTATTTTAATTAAATGTATAGATATATTTTACTTCTATTTCTGAATAAAATTAGATAAACGACTTTTTCCTGTTAAATAAATTGCATAAATATTGAAAAAAAAAATGTGTGTGTATATGAAATGAAACAGTGAACAGGCCGTCAGAAAATATGATGCTAAATTTCCTTCTTCACCAAGGCAGTTTTCTCTATTTCGCCAAGGCCCCTGTACCGGAAAAGAACCAAGAACTTGATTTTTATATCCGGTAATGTAAAGCACATTAAAATTGGGCAGTTAAGAGCTCAGATAGTACAGCGCCATCTAGTAACAGTTATTTTATTAGTAATATCGGGATGAAAATGTAAAAACGTATATTTTCATATATTATACTTTAAATTCAGACCAATAAATTTTGAAAAAAAACCCTTAAATGCGTGGAATTTAAATTAAATTGCACTGAGCTCGATTATGAAAGTTTAATGGGTTTCAATGGGAATTCTGCCAAATTAGCCAGCTATCGCCAATATCCATATATGGTAACTTATTTTTATTGCTAAATTTGGCATGTTTTTGCCAAATTTGGCGATATTTTGCCAAGTTGGTAAAAGTTTGGCGCTGTTGTAGTAACCCTGCATTATTACTTTTCAACAATTATTCATTGTTCATGCTGATACAAATTTCACCATTGGAGGCTTAACATAGCTGCGATCATTGAGGTGGTCCTATCGGAATTGTGATGGATACACAGAGACTTGGATTTTATATAAATAGACAATAATTAAATCCCTTGTATTATTATTATTATTTTGTACATGTTACAGTATTTGTGTTTACAATCTGTACAATTCTTATTCAGCAAATAATTTCATTCAAAGCAAACAGGGATCATCACATCATAACAAATGACTTGTTCTTTCTCTAAAGAGAGAAAACTTTAGAAAAAACATAGTAAATGAATTCTTTTGAATTACAGAAACACTGATTTTAACCCTGGCAGTACTAAAATGGGGTCAATTTGACCCCATCTGGACATTTTGCAGTTTTTTTCATTTAGAATATGTATGCTAAAGTAATTTTCTAGGAATTATCCTGTAAAGGTCTCTTTCATAATTTTGTTTACTTAGTAAGTTTCGTGCAGTTAAAATTTTTTTGTTTATTTGTAGAAATTGCGAATGGAGTCACATTGACCCCATCTTATCCAATCAGGGAATAAATAAAAGCTTTCTATCCTTTATCAAATTTCAATTTTTGGCATCCTGCCAAATGTAGTTCACTAGATGGCACTGCGGGGCTGACGTAATGGGCTACCGTGGTTGAAAGTCACGTGACAGTCGCGGTCTTACCCAATACGCACTGACACGCAGCTATACACAAAGCAATTCGATTACTTTGTTTTTTAACGGTTATGTGTTTATTACCCTCTTATTAAATGATAGAAATAAACGCAATTTTCATTGCGATTCTCATAATTTATTGTTTTTTGTGAAACTGATATTATTTAGTAACGCCTCATGGATAAATTATGATGTGATCCCGGCTGTATTAAAGACATCAATTGAATGTAAGTATTAACCATTTTTCCATTTTAGACCTATGCATTGATATGATTGTGTAAGTTTTGTATGCTTTAAATATACGTAAATAGCGTTTATTTTGAATGAATTTATCCTTTCCTACACTATTTATTTTAAATTAATTTGTCCTTTCCTGCACTATTTATTCTAAAAGCTGTTCACTTATTAATGTAAGCAATATAAGAACAAAGTTTTTCTCAAGCTCGTGTTACTTTTAAGTATTCAAAAAGCAGAATTAATCCGTCTGTATTAATATCATTGGTATACTAAATGCCAATGATATTAATACGGACGGATTTTAATATTATATATTAAAATAATCATTATTAAGAAGTCTGTGTAAAATTTTGTATTTACGATGATTTCTAGATTACAAAGAGCTCGGTTGATTTTTGTTTGTTTATTTATTTATTTATTTTTTACTTTCGATAACATTATAGTTGGTTACAAATTATTTTATTTAATATACTTAAAATGATGTCGGTGTTTTTAACTTTTTAAAAGATTTTACAATCATAATCCTTCTGCCAGGGAAAATTTTTGGTGAATAAATATCAATTTGTATATATTCTCTGTGCTAAAACTGTTTTAGTTTCATTTTTAAAAATTATGCTCAGATGTAAATACTGAGCATGTTTAGTATTTTTAATTAACGTTTTGCACGTAAATAAAATACTTATTTTAGGACTAAAGCTTTTAAAGATTTTGTATTTTAAATAAAATAGAAATCCGATGACCGTGTATAATTTTCATGCATAAATATTGATAGTTACTTAAGGTATAAAGATCTTGTTCAAAAAAAAAAAAAAAAAAAAAATCTCATTTCTTTTTCCATCTTTCGACAATCTTTTATTTTCTAACCCAATAACTTAAAATTGTGCTGTAGCTTTAAAATTTTTGTATCTTAAATAAATAATTCTTATGTACTATGTTAAATCTCGGTGTATTTAAAATGATTATTTCAATGATATAAGTAGCTCAGTTGATTTTTTTTTCGCTTTTGAAAACATACTTCTCTACAATTTATTTTATTTAATATACTTAAAATATGACAGTGCTTTGAAAAGTTTCTATAAGATTCGAGAATTATAAATCCGCTGCTTAGAAAGCAACGAATTTTATAAAATTAAAGATTGAGTTGGATGCAATCGTAATCTTAAAGCCGAGACAATAATGTATTTTGATCAATTTTAATATTAACACAATTATTTTAATTTGTAAATAAATCATATGAATTGTAATTTTCCAATTGATTGAAAAAGTGCCTAGGCCAGGTTTTGAACTAGTGACCTTTGGCTTAAGCTGCTAGTGCTCTGTTCTGAGCTATCCTGGACAAAGCTGGCGTCCACAATTCACTCACTTAACTTTTTCATGAGAGCATCTTGTTTGTTATCTGAAACAGCTCAACCTTAATACTAGGTGTTGGAACTCTAAATAAATGCTCGATACATAATTACACTTGATTAACTTGGAGTTCATTGTTTTTGCTCTTATCAAAAGGTTACCCGAGTGAATTGTGGCCGCCAGGTTTGTCCAGGGTAGCTCAATTAGCAGAACATTGGCAGCTTAAGTTATAGGTCCCTCATTCAAATTTTAGTCTGGACACTTTTTTTTTTTACTTAGTTATAAAATTATAACTCAATTATCTACTTCGTAAATTCGTTTGTTTATAAGAAATAAATTGTTTTGTTCAAAACTGTCAAGGAGTTTTTAGCCAAGTGCAGGGAAGGGGCCGGCACCTGGAAAATCTAAACCCCTGCACAATGAAGCTATGGATGAGACGCCAGGTGTCAGGTTCAAATAACCGAAAAAGGCCCAAAAAATATTTTATATAATATAATATAATATTTTAATATATTATAATATAATATTTTAATATATTATAATATAATATTTTAATATATTATAATATAATTTATTTAAAAAAATAAATGCGTATTGTGAGATGAAATCTCACAGTGTTTAAATTATGTTACTGTTTTATTTCTATTGGCCTTATGCATCGATGTTCTTTAAGCTTAAATCCATATTTATTTTTGCGCGGGCGATTTCGCTTCACCGCACATCGGCAAGTTCGCTGACGTTCGGCTGCCCCTGGCATGGGATGCTTCTCCCTTGAACTTTGTACGATTGTGATGACGTCATCGGAGCAAGCCTCTCACGGCATATGCATTGAATGGATGTTTATCTTTCGGAGGTGTGTCTATTCGCCGTGCGAGGAGCAAATTAAAATAAAGCTTTTTAAATGTTTTCTTTCGGATTTGTTTATTAAGACATTACCTAATATTTTAAATTCTCTAATAGATTTAAATCTTTTCTTTCAGTAACTTTTGAAGTCCCCGTATTCTTACTATAAATTAAAAATTCCGTTAATTTTAAATCAGAATCTGTTTTGTTGGTGTTGCTGTCATGACTTAGTTTTGTTTTTTAAAAAAAGATCGCGAGCTTCGGCTCCGGTCTATCTGTCTGCTGATGAATGTGGAATCCGGTGAAAAGCTTTTGCGTAAACGATGTCTATGATTTTAACAACTCCGGTTAAATTATTTCTTGATAATTTCTTTATTTATGCTGCACTTTAATTTTTAAAAGAAATAGCTATCTTCAAGTGGAGTAGATGCTTTTATTGGCAATAATTAATTTATGAACGGTGACCAACGGGAAGCCTTATCTTCTCTTCTCAAGATGAAAATAAAAGATTGATGTATGCTTAAAGGTCCCCTCTTCATTTATTTTACAGACGACACGATCCAAGTAAGAAGTTTCATTTACTTCTATTTTTTTACAATTGCTGACCTCAAAGAACGGAGGGTTTATTGCAATACTACACAACGCATTGTAACTAAAAAGAACTTCCAAATTTAAATTTTACTTTTAATTAACGGCCCATATTATGGATTATAAAATATTACAAAATATTTCCATCACACGTATATTTTTTAAAATAGTAATTTTAATAGTTTAACAATTTTGCATATTCCATAGCTGTTATATTAAGAGTGTTCACAGATTTTAAATTTTCTCGTTCAATAATGTACTTCTTTCTCAAAAATTTCTGAAATCATTTTTATCTGAAGGAGTTGGAACTTACAGGCTGCGAAACATGAAAATTTCAGCCTATAAGTACAAAGAATTGAACACTTTAAATTTTAATTTAGTCATAATACATTCTTGAAGTATAATTGTCTATTCCCTGATGATTACCTTTCAGTGATTAGCATATCGTTAAAAATGATTTAAAATGTTATATGTGGCTATATTTTCTGAAAGATCGCATGCATTTGTTAGAAATTCAGACGCACTGTTTGTTTTCTTGTATCTTCATTAGATTAGCAAATGTTATGCATTTATGAATGAAAGTGCATTTGTAAATAATATGTCAGAAAGTAATATTTTTCTTTTATGATTGATTGCTTTTTATCTGATTTATACGATTATTAATTTCAATATATCTCTGAGATCCCAAGCATTCAATGGTCATCTTGAATTTTTTTTACTGCATTTCATGTTTTCTCTATAAAAATGCCTGTTGCAATACATTAATTTGGTGTAGTCAACGAACTCGATTATGAAAAATTCATTGATTTTTTTTAACGCTAGAATTTTTGCTCTGTTTGTTTTTTTAAGAAAAGGAACAGAAAAGAAAAAAAAAAAAAAAAAAAAAAAAGCATTATTTAACGTATCTTTTTAGAATTTCTAAATTGATATATCAACGTATAAGCGTAGATTAATTAATATTAAACTATTATTTGATAAAAGTGTATTTTTGTAATATTGCAGTCTTCATTTTTTTTTTTTTTTTTTTTTTTTTTTTTTTACATTTAAGTCTTTAAAATGTTGCATTGTTGCAGTTTCTATTGCATAATCTATCGTTTCTAAAGTTGTATGAGTTACAAAGAATATTTAGCGTTTTATCACTTGTGGCGGGCTAATTGTACATAATTTTACATATAATACACCTTCGTAGGTAATTTTTTAAAATTCTAGCCTATCAGGAAGTGGATTAAAAATCTGTTGATAAATTCCATCTTTACATACAAAAATCAACTTGAGTTAAATAAAAGAGTGTGATAAGTACTTTTAATGTGAAGATATTTATTGATGGAATGACGAGGAATGGTACAAAAAAGAAAAAAAAAAAAAAAAAAAAGAGTGATATATATGAGTGAGCGATATAAGGGGGGATTATTGTACTTTGATCGGAATAGCTGACAGGCAAATATATGTAAAAAAAAAAAACAATAATATGTAGTAAACTCTTTTGCTCCTTGTTGAAGATGATAAAGTAACTTTGCCGCTGAAAAAATCATATATTACTCTTAAGATTATTTAGATATTAGTATAAAAGAAGCATATATTAGTATTTTCTTTTGATAGAAGAGAATTAAAACTAAAAGAAATCGCATAAATTATGCAGGTTTATTTTTTATTTTTGTGTTATAAAAACAACGTTTTAATGTTTTCATAGTACTGTAAAGTTATGATTTTTATCAATTTAAAGAATGATTTGGATATGATAGTAATCTAAAGCCACCTGTTTTGTCAATTGATTTGCTCAGCTCAGCTGAGACTGCCAGCGTCACGTGACTACTCTAAATCGGAGAAGCACAGTTGCCCATCTTTTTCATTAGCCCCGATGGCACTGTGGGTACAGTGTTATCAGTCTAGCGAGTGTAGGCACCTCCCTCATTTTGTTATTTCTTTATTCTTGTGTTCAGTTGTGTGTAAATTTCGCTATTCAATGAAATGAATTGTCGCATTGTATAAACATTATGATTACCTATAGGGGAGGGGCCTAAGTCAGGGTTCATTGATTTAAATCAACTTGATTTAAATTGCGTTTAAAATCATGATTCAAATCAATTGATTTTTTTTTAAATCAATGATTTATATCAAAATTTTTTAAATTATTTAAAAATAAATTCAAAATGTAAACAAACATATTACTGTACATTAAAATAATTTAGTTTTATATAAATACAGATAATCAAACAGCTTTTAGAAAGATAAAGCTTAATCTTTGACAAAAAGTAAAGTTCAATGTAAAGGTTAGAAAAAAATGGTTTCAAATTTCATTTGGATCAAATTGTAAAATAATCTAGCAACAGTAAGGAAATCTAAATAGGAATATATATTAAATGGAATATTTACTTGCCTAATACTTATCTAGAAAAACTTCCGCACGTTTAAGCAAAATGAAACTGTATGACTTTGCTTGTTACAAACAAGCATTGAGCCCAACACATTTCTTATCCTACCTTTTGAATCCCCATTATGCAGGAGGAAAATAAAAAAATTATCAAGCTCTGAGAAAATATCAGCATTATTGTTTGCTGAAGAGAAATTCTCTACTTTGGTGATGCCTATTATATTAACGTTTGAAGTAAAATCTGAACCATCCAATGAATTTTTGTCTCAATCTAATAAAGTGAAAGAACTCTGACCTTTAGAATGGTGGAAAACACATGTTATAGTTATCGCAAAGGATAAAAAAATTAAAGAAATCATAATCAACCAGCTTTTTTCTGCAATAGTTTCATCTGCTTCAGCAAAGCAATTGTTTTCTGATCTCTGTTTAGTGCATTTGAAAATTAGGAACTTTAGCTGCTAAACTCGTTTTTTTTGTACCAGCACTTTAACAAAAAACAAAAGTTAACATCTTAACTTGCTTCCAAAATTATAGAAGTTTTATCTGCTGCAGTTATTTCACCTACATATGTATTGATATCTGATTTGTAGTTTTTCATGCATTTTGTGTAATATAATGTATTAATAGCCAAAAATGTTACAATTTTAATCATTTATGTAAATTGTGTAATACTATTAATATACATTGGTAATGCTTATATAGCATAAATGTGTGTGTGTGTCTGCGTATATAATTTTTACTATATGAGGTAAAAGTCATAAAATATTAATATTGTGTGAGGATTAAAAAAAAAAAAAAATCTGATTTAAATAAAAAAAATCCGATTTAAAAAAAAAAAAATCTGATTAATTTGATTAAAAAAAATATATATATATATGAACCTTGGCCTAAATTATCTATGGGGCCATCCCTTTCTAAAATGGCACAGATGTCATATATGCCCCATATTGGCGCAATTTTTTTCCATTGCCAATTTGGCAAAAACATCAACAGCATAAACAACATCCTCCGGGTTACCATATCAAGCAAAATAACGACACTTTGGCATCAGCTAAGTACCCGTTGCGTATATGACATTGGCGTCAGAAAAAAATCACACCAATATGGGGCGTATATGACATCTGTGCCTCTAAAACTTAGGCATTTAAGTAATATTTTGATCTTAGTACTACGAGGGTTAATAAGACTATTTTAGTGTAGGTGGAGAAATAAAAATTCTCACACTATCTCAAGTTAAATTTTTACAAACTGCATTATATTAGTTGAAATTATCTCACTTTTTCATTCAAAAGTTACATGAGTTTTTTCAATTTCTATAAATGTCTTTCAAAAACAGAGTTTTGCGAAAAAAACATAGTCACGATCATGCGATGAATTATGCAAATACCTACAATATACGGAATAGCATTAAAGTGTCATCCCTGTCTAAATGATGTTTTTGAAAAATCTTTGAAATTGCTTTAAAAAGAGAGCAGTAAGAATCCTTTGAAACATTTATTCAGTGAAAATTATTGAAATCCACAAAACATGTTGAAAGACAAAGCAAAAGATATAAATCTAGAAATGATCATTGTTCTTATAGGCTATCATCAATAAATGAAAATCATTGACAGAACAGATCATGCTATCCTAGGTTAAAAAAAAAAAAAAAAAAAAAAAAAAACTATGCACTTTATAAATTGTGCATTTTTTAAATTTTCTTTGCATAGTTAAATAACTAGATGGCAAAAAAAAAAAAAGAAGTGAAACTGTGTAGCACTGGATATCTGATAAATAACCTGATGCAGATAATGTACTCATAAAATAAGCAGCAATAAAATAATCATCTTCTATAAATCTCATAACTAAACACAAGACCCCCTTCGATAAAGTTATTCATCACTGGATAAGGGGGGAAAACTTACAGTAATAAAAATTTCATAGCAGCTCTACACATTTATACAATGCATAAAAAATGAAATGAAATTTGATATAAATGTACTTCATGTTCAAAATTAAAGTTAAAATTTCATCAAGAAAATCAGTCATAAAAAAAATTAGATAATCTCAGATTAGTTTAAGTTTTTCAATTAAAGACTTAACAAGTATTTTAAGTTATTTATCAGTTATGTAAAGATTTTTTTTTTTTTTTTCCAAGACCAAATAATTTTTAAAAACAAAATACTCCCAAAATATTAGAAATGGCCGTAAATTTAAATGTTAATTGAATTAAAGAAATAGCAATTTAAGAATTGAACAAGAATGTTTATAACAGGGTTCGTACAGACTTCAGAAGAAAAAATCAAATCCAAGGAATCTAGAAGAATTCTAAGGAGTCTAAGAATTTAAAAGGATTTCTTCTTATCATTAATTTTTAAGTACACTGTCCTCTTATGTAACATTCACAATTTTTAATAAGAAAAAAAAGATTAATAGAAAAGTATTCCAAAATATCTTGTATACTATTAGAATTTAATGTCAGTGCTACAATTGCACAGTATTCACAATGTATTGCTTACTGGTTTCATACATTTAATTATAAAATTTCGAGTCCTTTGTTTTATGCAATAGCCAAAATGGTCGTATACATAGAGACCAGTTAAATCCCAAATACTCACCATGCATCACATGAACTTAAAATTTTAAAGTAACTTTTGGAGGGGAAAAACACATGGAACATATGAAAAAATAAGGTAAATTTTTTTTTTTTCTCTTTTGAATGGAAAGAAAATAACTTGTAATCACGCTAATCATTTGAATTTTATTTTTGTACACAGAAAAAGATTTTTTATTTTACTTCCTTTAAAAGTGAATTGCTTTCATGATATATCTAAGAAAGATGATTAATTAAGGCAATATTATTCAGTGTATGAGGTACCTCTCTATTTTCTAATCTTGTATACTTCAATTAAGTGCATGGAAGCCGCTTGATTTTGCTTCTCAAAATTATAAGGAGTTTATAAGGAGTATTTTGTATGTCCAAGGAGTTCTAAGCACTGCTTGGATGCTTTTTCATTTCTAAGGAGTTTCTAAGTAGTCTAAAAGTGCTATTACATGAGGGGTCAAAGTCGCTTCAAATTAACAAGCGTCTCCATGTTATCCAATGGCTCCAGGGGAGTCGCTTCGAAAGCAAGCAACTTTCTTCTGTTGGTGCGTCTTTGACGCCTGAAACGAAGTGAGTCGCCAGTAACAGCCAATCAAATGCTTGGAAATCTGACGATGGAAAAGCCTTTTCCCGAAAGTCAATGAAATGTTTGGAAAACGAAAAAAGAGGCTTTCAAAAGCGGGAAATAGGACAGCTGCAGGCGATTTTTGTCGCTTGGAATTTTTATGTGTAATAACACTTTAAGGAGTATGTACGAACCCTGTTATAACAACTTCAATTACAATTTATAACTTGGTATAATTTACACATAATTATGATTTTGAATTAACAAATTTATAAATAAAATAATTTCCTACTGAACTTTGAAAACTCTTATGTTTATCACATAACAGGCCTGCATCCAAAAATACTTGTAGCATATTAAACATTTCACATCTAAGAAATTTAGTTATAAAATCAAAATATGACTTCAATTCACAAAATTTTCTCTACAAGATACAATAATAATTATAGATTTCATCTTAAATTTAGTAGCTTTATAGAATATCTTACTTGAGTATGAGTTCTTCCAATTTTGATGATATCACTGAATTCCCGTTCTTTATTTTTTAATTCTTCGTGTAGCAGTTTTAAGGATGGTAATAACGTGAGTTCCACTTCCATAGCAACAGCAATGTGCATCGCAGTTGGATATGTGTCATTAGAACTCTGTTTAAAATAAAAGGAGCATTTATTCAATTAAAATTTTATGCTAATAAACAAATACTAGAAGCAAAAATCACGATAACAAAATACGATTAAAATATAAAATTTATTTTTGATTGGTTTTAAAAATAATTTTTTTCTAATAATTATATATGTATATAATAATAATAATAAAAAAATGTTTCTGTGAAATACAAATATGTGAACTATATACAGTTGATATTCCTTAACCAGCATCATAATTAGTATTCCTATTAAATATTTTTTTAAGGATGCTGCACCTCGCCCTCCTTTTAAAAAGTACACTGCTCAAAAAGTGAAAAACAGGAAGTGAAAAACATACCTAGCCCTTTTTTCAGAATCAATTTTTCACCTTGTAACTTTTTCCAAAGTATTTACCTTTATCATGTAGAATACATATTTTTTAAAAGTATGTTTAATCAGATGAATTTAATAATAATAATAAAAAGATAAAGAGCAGTAATTAAACAAAGATGTAAACAAATATAAGAATTTTACTTTCTAATATGTTCAATCTGATAGCCCTTTTGTTGAACTGTCATATTACATGTTGATTTCTAAGATAAAAGCACTTTTCTTAAAATATCAAGGTTGATTTTTCCTCACTCCTTGACCACAATCTTCCAGAGGAGTCCATCCAATGTTTTAAGAAACTGCTTATAAAGAGTTTGTTTTAAAAGTCCAAATATATAGTAAATCATTTATTTGAATGGAATAACCCCATTTCCCGTTTCATTTCTTATTCTATGTAAAAAATATAGTAGCAGATTTAGAAGTATGGCTGTTAGCCTTATCCTGATGAAACTTAACACAATGAAGATTGTCTGGGTAATGTGATGGAAGTGTTAAAACATATTTCTGATAGTAATTTGAGTTAAATTTCACCTTTTTTTCTGCTTTCCTTATTTTAAGTATTCTGCTAGCAATAACTATAAAACTTTAGCAAAACTTTCCTTGTTTTCTCTGAACTAACATTTTAGGTCTTTTCTCTTCTTTTGCGGTTTTAAATCAATTTTTTTTTTATTGCAACTATATAAATACAGTGAAATACGTTTAACACAAAACTGAGGGGACTGAAAAAAATTTTCGTGTTAAAAGATTCGTAAAAAAAGAACAACACTCACTAATATTTTCAATGTCGCCAAATTTCATTTCGATTTCCTGTTAAACTACTAGTAGGTTGCATCCATTAGGATAAAAAGCAAGTAAAAAAATTATTGTTTTTTGGGGATAAAATCAGATAACTTTTTTTGAAGTGTCGTTTTCAGCATATTGTCCACAAATTGTTTGATATCATCCATTGTTTTATTCATCTTACCATTTGAATGCACATCTAAATAACTGCACATACTTTTAATCATTTTCTGCATTTTATGCAGTAGATGGGACAGGAACTGCACCATTGATTCTGTTGCAGATTCGTCGTCGGAATAGGTGGAATCATTTGGATTATGAGCGATCTCCAAAATCTCATTGTCTGTCAGAATCGGTGCTGTAGACACATCATCATCAACTGCAATATATTCATTTAATGATATTGTATAGGACAGTTTAGTAATGTTTCAATAAATGTCAACTCAGTCTCAATATCGGGCAAAGAATTTGCTACTTTGGAGAATCCCGCATGGCGACTTCTAGCAAGCATGCCACTGAAGATTGAAAGTGAATTTTTTCGTGTCAAATGACTTTTGCTTCGTGTTAAAAGAAACAAAATGTGTCAAATTGCATTATATACTGTCCGGACCACTATATCATTTCGTGTTAACCGATTTTTCATGTTAAGCATTTTCATGTTAAACGTACTTCACTGTATATCTAAGCTTCATCAATTGTAGCTACACGTTTTAATTTTTCACCTGCCAAATAATTTTCATACAACAATGTGCACATAGTCTTACGCTGAGAAACATGTTTTCACATTAGGAGGCAAACATTTTTTTCGTTTTGATTAGAATTAAATCAGATTTAATAATTTCATTTACAGTTCCCATTAGGGTGTCAGCGATTTTAATCAGTTGATTTAAATCAGCAATTAAAATCATGATTTTAATCAACCGATTTTTAAAAAAAATCATTGATTTAAATCAAAAATTTTCTAAATGTTTAAAATGTCAAAAAATATATTAAAATCTAACATAAACATAAATTGAAAGTTTCTACAGGTATTTTGACTTATGAATAAACAAAAAAAGAGCTTTAAATAATTGTTTCTAAGCTTAATTCATGAGTATTGTAAAAAATTAAAAACAGTTGAGTTTACAAAAAGCATTGTTTTTAAGGTTTTATCCAAATTAAAACAGTTCAATTTAAAAATGATATTTAAATCTAATATAATTTGCAATGTCATAAATTCCTTTAGGTAATCAATTTATGCATTATTTTATATAAAATTACACATAGCAAGTGTAATAGTACATTTCATAGTACATACAAGTACATACAAGTACATACAAGTACATAATAGTACATACAAGTAAAAGAATAAATAGTAATTAATAGCAATCTCAAGTTAAAGAAGAATGAAAGAATGACATCTTTTCAAAGCTAAATTGTAAATGAATGCATAAGAAAAAAAGAAATAATTGGTATAAAAATGCTAAGCTCAGCTAGAACTTCTTCGGCATAAGTTGAATAAATGTTTTTAACTTTGTAACTCACATAATACTAAATAAAAAACTAGTATGTTGTGGCCATCACAAAACTTTCTTCTATATAAATCACGTCAATTAAATCATTTAAATAGTAAAAGAAATTATATCAATTTATTCATATAAAAGTATACCTGAATTTGAAATTTGATGAAAATTCGTGCATTAGGTATTGAGATAGAGCTGTAGGGGAAATTCTGAAAAATGCAGCATAGCAGCGCCACCTGTTGAGCGATTTGCACCAAAACACAAACAGCACTAATTAATATTAAGGTATACCGGAATCTGAAGTTTGATGAAAATCCGTGTATTAGTTCTGGAGCTAGAGCTACTGTGGAAATCACAAAAATGCAGCACAGCAGCGCCACCTGTTGAGCGATTTACACCAAAAGGTACAAAACATCAATTCATG
Source organism: Maratus speciosus (assembly GCA_963932465.1). Lineage (NCBI taxonomy): Eukaryota > Metazoa > Arthropoda > Arachnida > Araneae > Salticidae > Maratus > Maratus speciosus. Next base: position 606,489,068 of record OZ010788.1, on the reverse strand, counting down.
TCAAGGACTAACTGAATCTGAAGTTTGATAAAAATCCGTGCATTAGTTCTGGACATTGAGCTATTGTAGAAATCGAGAAAAATGCTACATAGCAGCGCCACCTGGTGAGCTATTTACAGCAAAACATAAACAGCAGTAATTCATATCCAGGTATACCTGAATCTGAAGTTTGTTGAAAATCCAAGCATTAGTTCTTGAGATAGAGCTATTGCGGAAATCACAAAAAATGCAGCATAGCAGCGCCACCTGTTGAGCGATTTACATCAAAAGGTACAAAACGTCAACTCATGTCAAGCACTAACAGAATCTGAAGTTTGATGAAAATCCGTGCATTATTTCTTAAGATAGAGCTATTACGAAAATCGTGTAAATGCTGCAAAATGCAGCATAGCAGCGCCATCTGTTGGGCGATTTGCACCAAAACGTTACCAGCACCAAGTCATATCAAGGATTAACTGAATCTGAAGTTTGATGAAAATCCGTGCATTAGTTCTTGAGATAGAGCTAGTGCAGAAATCGCGAAAAATGCAGCATAGCAGCGCCACCTGTTGGGCGATTTACACCAAAAACTAATCAGCACCAATTTATATTAGGGACTACTTGAATACAAATTTTTATTAAATTCCGTGCATTAGTTCTTGAGGTAGAGCGTCCACAAAATTTGTGTCACATACACACAGACAGACAGACAGACTCACAGACAGACATTTTGTAAAAACATGTTTTTTGGAATCTCTGACCTCTAAAACGTGTAAATCCGTCGAAAACCGGAAGTCGAAAATTTTTACGAATCCAATACTTTCTTCTTGTAAAGATAGAAGAAAGTAATAATGATTAGGGATTGAAAAGGCAGCAAAATTTTTCTTAAAAAGAAAAAAAAAAAAAAAAAAAGAACCATTGAAAGCTAATAATCCACAATGAGAGGTAATAATGCTGTTACTTAAATATTTTGAGGATTTCAGATATAAGTGGCTAACTTAGATTTATCCTATATGAATGGGTTTAACTCATTTTCATAATTCTTTTGGTTATCATACACATACATGTGTGTAAGTTTAGACTTTGGTGGTTTACAGTAATTTTCCTAAATACAAATGCAAAATGAGCTGCAAATAATACTTGTTAGTTTTGTTATTTGTGTTACTAACAAATGAATTACTTATTTGCAGTTTATATTAGTCCTGTAATTACTTATACTATTTCTTCTAGACTTTTTTAAATGATGCTGCACCATGCCCCTTTTGAAATTGGCAAAATGCACCGTGCCTTAAAAAAAATAGTTGAAATTCACCTGTAGTTGTAGCCAGAGATTTCTTGTAAAAAACTTCACCATTCAAGAGTATTTCTAAATTCATGTGGCCAAGATCTCACAAAAATATAGAACTTTATTTTTTTAGAAAATACAGGATATTATTAAAATTTGTTATTTAATTGTATTTTTCAATTTGTTATTCATAAAATTATTAAAAATTAAGGACACTTTATTCATCATACTAAAAATTGGTTTTTTTTCCCCCTTATATCATTACTAAACACATTACTAATATATTTCCTCATGAAATAGTGCCCTTTTTTGGAACTAGCATCTTGTCCCTTTTCCTTTCTAAAATGAATACTACATTATTATCATTTTAATAATTAAGTCTTAAAAATGTATAATATGTTCCTAATTAGAGAGTTAATTGTTTAATAATTATTAATTTGAAGTAGTGTTAACTATTTAATATAAAATGCAGTTAATAATTTTAATAAATGTTAAATATCACTAGTATTTATAAAGTTTTACATAATTATTACAATATTAATGTATATAACATTATTGCATGATACTACCTAATGAAACTACTAATTGGTAGTTTTTAAAATTTCTGTAATTACCAACTAATAATTATAATTTTATTAATTAAAGTATAAAAACATAGATTATGTTAGCAATTAGTGGTTTAATTGTTTTGGAAACCTAAAACTCTTGGTAGCTATTCCGTATTTGAACGCTGGGAAAAAAATCATAAAAATCAGATTTAAATCAAAAAATCTGATTTAAATTTAAAAAACCCGATTTTTTTGATTAAAAAAAAAAATCATGATTTTTTTACACCCTAGTTCCCATACAGATGTTTAAAGATTTTGCGGTAGTTCTTTGGGAGGGTTGGATTTTCTTTTAAAACATGAGATGCGACTTTAGGTATAATAAGTGGTGAGCGTATCCTTGTTAAGTATGCATTTTTTACGTTTTCCCAGTCAAATGTAAACTCTGATATTTCTTTCTTTTTTTTTTTTTAAATTAAATATGTTGCTTATTTTATGTATATAAATATTTTTTCACACCTTTTTAATAATTGAATAAGAGTGTTTCTCTTTGTAAACACAAATATATAGCTTTCAATCCATTGTTTATTTTCCAGCAACATTTTAAAGTAAGGAATATTTTTAATGATACAGACAATAACTGAACTCTGTTCTGAATTGATGCCATATAGGTTTTTTTTTTTCCAAGTAAATTTAAATCATAGGGGAAATCAAAATTGTCATAAAAATGAGTGACCATTTTCTGTATATACCATATTTACTTGCAGAATTGTAACTGTTACTTTAAAAAGAAAATTTTTGTTAAAAAAAAGTATATATATATATATATATATATATATGCATAATTTTTTAACACCTTAATTTTTAAAGAAAATTTATATTAATAAAAAGTGCAATTTTCAGATGAAGCATTTATGGGAAAGTCTGAAATAATGAAACAGGATTTCAAATTATTCTGCATATATCCAAGCAATTTTGATTCCATAACCAGATTTAAAGTCAGTTTTGAGTTTAGTTCTGCATATTTTCTATTTTAACCTGCTTCAAGAGCATAAGTGATTTTGTAACTAATAATATGAATCAACACAACAGACACGTGATATAGTATTATATCTTATCAAAAATTAATGTCTTAGTTAAGATCATATTGTATGTGCTGCAAATTTATAATAGCTTTTTTTTTTATTTATTTATTTTTTTTTTTTTACAACAGGCTTTAAATTTAGAGCGGTCCAGTTTTTGAAAAAAAATATAGCAATACAATTTTTAAATTCTAGTAATGTTCTCTCTCGAACTTAATTTTTTAAAATTACATTATTATTATCCTAGAACACTCGTGAAAACTGAAAGAGGACAATGTTCACCCTGTTTAAAATTGCACCTTAAATAACTGTTGCAACTGCAATTTATTTTTTTAATATTAATTATTTTTTTAAATGCAATCATTTTAAAGAGAGACATTCTTTATGCACCAAGTTTTTCTTCAAGAAAATTTAATATAAATAAATACTAAAAAAAATAATAGTAATCTGCTTATTTTTCACACCCTTTACTTTTGGCAATCAAGAAATGATAAGAAAATTCACAAAATGCACAATTAAATATGGTAATTTCTTTCAAATTGTTTTTGTATCTACAATAAATAATTCAATATATAACATAGGTTGTATTTACAAATAATTCTGTGAGAGATACAGTAAGTGCCCTTTAATTCAACAGAAAGTAAGTTTTTCCTTGATAAAAAGTGAAATTTTGTAAAATTCACCTTGTCTTTTAAAAAAAGAAATGTGGACATTAATCACAATTATTGTGCCAGCACATATGAGCAAGAGTTACATTGAAAGTTCATACAATAATAAAAAGTAATGCATCAATTTGAATAAGTTTATGTAAAAATGTTTTTAAATTGATATTTTCTTCCATTAGGCAAGTGCACAAGCAGGAATCATTAAATGCTTTGGCATTATAACTGTTTGTAATTCAAAAATAAAATATGAAACAGAAATAAAATATGTGAAGAATTTTAAGTGAAATAATGAATTTCTTAACACAATATATAGTAAAATGACAAATACATCTTTCTGATTTGGCAATGCCATACTTAATTATTAAAATATATAAAACAGAAAGAAAGAAAATTTTTATATCACATACAGACTACAATATATTTTTTAACACTTCTTAAAATACTTATAATTTAAAAATTTAGATATAATGTAAAAATTTACATTTGAATTTCAAAAGGTTTTCAGTTAAATAATATATTTAAGCTTTTGAAGTTTTGTTTTATGAAAAAAAAGGCAGCATAACTCAAAAGATAGTGTAAAAAATTACACCATGCTGATAAAATACTAAGGCAATTTTCTAACACAATGCCTTTTAAAAAGTTCTAACTGCAAAATACCTAATACTTACTTGACTCTTATTGACATGATCATTGGGGTGAACAGGATTTTTACTACCTAGTTGCCCTCCTAAAATTTCAATTGCCCTATTAGCAATGACCTCATTTACATTCATATTTGTTTGAGTACCTGAGCCTGTCTGCCAGATAACTAAAGGAAAATGATCTTTCAGAGTGCCATCAATAACCTAGGGAAATATATATATATATATTATTACTATAAATATTATTAGAACTTGATACAACTGTAATACATATTGCCATAATATTAATTTTAATGAAAATAATACATAATAAAATAATTATTTTATTATTCTTTATTAAAAAAAATCATTAAAAATGTAGAGCAATCATCAAAAAGGGAGAAGGAAACTCCTTAATTAGAGAACAGGAATTCTGCTTTTTCAGAATTTAGTGTCGCCCCCGGCATTTCCATTACTTCATTAACTCGGTTAAGTGGGACTCTACTGCAAAACATATTTGAATTTTAAGACTTAAAGCACATGCTTTTATTTTATGCAAAATGACGTCATTTGCATTAATGTAGATTCTTAAAATTAAATATAGTTTATAATAGTCCCAAGTTTTATCATAAGTCATTCATATATATTTTTTCTCAAAATAACACGTATTTTAATTAATTTTTTTTTCAATTTTTATGAGAAAATGCCAACAAAAAGATATAATTGCTATTTTTCAAAATTTTTTTCTTTACTTTCTACAGAAATGGAGAACTTGAGTTGCCAAAATGAAACAAATGTCGCTAAAAACTACAAAAAAATTAATATTTCAAAAACAAATGAAGATGCAGTTTTCAAACAAATTGCATTAAAAAGTACTTTTTTCCACAATACGATGGTATAAACATTGAAAATGTGCGATGCTTAGAAGTTTAAAAAAATGCTGTAGCGTATTTAATCGCACAATGAAACATCGGCTTTTGTTTTACGGCTAGCGTACACAAGGTAACGTTATTTATTGGAGGCAAAATAAGCTGGGAGAAAGAAATAGCATTCCGGGGGCTAACAAGCATATTATCAATTTTGGAATATTATTATTATTATATTAACATACAACATGCTTTTCTCTTCCTACATAATTCTTACAAATAAAAAACATTACCATGACGCACATAAATATGTACATATGTGTTCTAATCAATTCTTAAATTGGGCCGATGACCCATCAATCTTGGCACACAACAGATCTTTTTCTACCCATGTAACAGCTCCAAAGGTGTGTCAAACCTTTTAAAAAATTAATTACCTTACAGCACAAAAGTATAGGCAGTACTGACACTGAGTGCCACTCTAAAATAGAAAGAGTGTAGGCAGGTGGTGTTGGGAAGAGTCCTTGGAAACATAAAGATGTTATCTGAAGTTTGTTCAGACCTGGCACACAGGGACAGATCTTTAACTCCGAACATTGTTTGGAAACGGCAACTAAAGTGCTAACCTTTACTCCATGCCAATACCAGCAGACAGACCTAACATATAATGTCAAGTGAAGCGGAAAATGTATGTTGAGGTGCCGCTCTTATTGCATGAATGTGTGACTGGCTACTGAGACATCACTTTGTACCACGCGGTGGTGCATGACCGGCTCTTTAGTGTTGACGTTGCATCATGCGCTGGCATGAGATGAGCAGTGAAAGTACTCCAAATATTTTTGAGAAGCAATCTTTTTTCATTAAAAATGTCATTTATTTCAGAAATTAAAAGTTTTCAGTAGAGGAAATAAATACTAGAAAACTGCCTCATTAGCAGATTTTGACATATCAAAGTGACTAAGATAAATAAATTTAATTTTCATAAGGTATGTTATGCACTCAAATAAAATCTGCAGGTAAGGCAGATATTTAGTGTTTTTGACTGACAATATCTTTTAATTTTCTGTTTGTTTTTTCTTCATCCCTTTTTCATAAACAGAGTATCTGTACATTTCCATGGTCAATATTCACTTTCCATAATCCTATGGAGTGTCTTATAAAATTAGCTTTTGAAAACTTTTGTGGTTTGTTGGTCTGAGACACTTGAGAGAATTATAAGATCACAAAAAAAGAAATTTCAGAGATCTATGAGACCAGCATCTGAAAACTTTTCTTTTTTTTCATAGTGAGACAAATTATAGAAGACATAATTATAATCTGAGATGCAACGTCCCATTTTGGCAATTAATTTTAGCATCAAGGATTTTGGTACATATGACAGGTTAAATGGTACTGATAACAAAACTGTCAGTCAGTTGGCACAACAGTGGGGTAACTTGCCGTAGCAAAAATGCACACAACCCGCAATGTGAAATGAATAGCAACTCAATTATTGATAATATTTCCAAGTTGGGGTAACATCAGTAATCTGAAGCTATTCATTTCACATTGCAGCAAGAAGCTGTGCATTGTTACTATGGAAACACACCCTTGCTGGTGCGCCAACTGACTGGCAGTTTTGTACCATTTATTCTATCCATACTGAACTGTTATTTCTTAACTGTACCATTTATTCTATCATAAATAGCAAAATCATCAATGCTCAAATAGGTTGTCAAAATGTTATGCTACTTCCGGGCTATTATAGTCACCTCAGAAAATTGTATGATAAAATTGTGAAGTTTCATTGTAGTTTTGGTAAAACTCTCTTCAATGTTGAATTAATTGCTTTATGTTTTGTTTGTAATCTGCTGTGCCAGCATTAGGAATTTGTATTTCAAATGACATAAATTGAGATGGTATAATTTTAACTTTCTTTTTAAATGGAAGTGTATTAAACACTTTAAAATGAATTCCCCTTTATACATCCTTGGTGCAATTTGGACTATGAGATTTGTTGTCAGATTAGTAGTCTCTACTGTATTTTAAGAATGCACAATCTAATCATGGATAAATGCTTTTTGCAAACAGCTTAAAAAGTAGCAGCACTGCTATTATTTTTATCTAAAAATTTCAATCCTTAGCTATGACACAGTTAAGAAAAAAGGTCAATAGTATTTTTATAATCATATAATGAACTAAAGAATTTAGAAAAATGTTTTACTTCATCTGCAGCTTGGGAAATAGCATCAGCAAGTCTATTATCCAGACCAAACTGTCGATTAATTTCAGCAGCTGATTTTTTCAAGATACCAAATGCTTTTATTACAGGTTGCTAAAACAAATTAAGCAAATAATAAGCAAAACTATTAGAAAATTTAAAAGTAACAGCAACAAAATATACATACATAAAACATACAAAATGAGTGCACATACAACATAATACAAATAATCTGAAAGTACTTTACAGTCTGAACTATATCTGTGAATGTAAACAATGAAATTTAATTCTTGAAAAATTTCCCTGTGAAAGTAAATCTAATTTTTTTCTTTTAACGTTTTTATTTCAGCTATATATTGTAACTTATGTTATTTAAAATTCTGTATGATTTAAATTAACAATGCATATAAATATAGCAAAGCCCGCTAAAGGCAGAATTGTAAGGGTATGGAAAAAACTTCACGTTTTCATTTTAGCAGGTACTGTTCTTCACAATAGAACCTGTTAAGATGGAATCACAATGGACCAAGAGAAAATATAGTTTTAGAAAAGTTTTGATCTTAGTAGGTACATTACATGTTGAAATTTTGTTGTTGTTGTTGTTGTTTGCCAAGAGCATAGAATTTTTCTGTTATTATTACCTGTGTTGTAGTCATAAATAAACAAGGGGTTATACGGTATAGGCAGGGGGTATATTACACTATATAGCTTTATTTGAGAAACAGATGGTATACAGAGCTTCTTTAAAAAATCCAGAAGGTATACAGCATATACAATTAAAATAATAAAACTTTGTAAAAAATCACCATAAAATTAAAACAAAACACAGGACGCGTTTCGAGCTAAAAACATAACAGCTCGTCATCAGCTAAGCATACACGTGTCCGAAAACGAACAAGTTCAAAAATGAACTGAAGAAAAAGAATGTTGCGAAGAATGCGACAGATGGCGCTACCTGATAGAGGGATATGCAAAAGGGAAATGTGTTGAAAAAAGATAGAAGAGAAAATGAAATGGAAAAAATGGAAATAAAAGAAAAAATAAAAATAAAAGAAGTAAATTAAAAATATAAATAAAAATAATAAATAAAGAACTATAAAAGAACAAGAAAAAAATCCAAATTATTATTATTATTATTATTTTTTTTTTTACAAAATAAAAAGAAAAGAAACAAGAGAAAAGGGAAAAGAATTACAAAATTAATTTCCACGCTGGAGATAGGAAAGGAGATGATGGGAGATCATTGACAAGATTAGCAGAATTTTTAGAAATAAAATATGCTTCATGAAAATCCAAGTGAGAGGGAGAGGCAGGGGAAGAAATAATTTTGGCCATGGAGAAATTGAAACAATGACTGGAAGACCAACAGTGAGAAGCAATCGAAGATTTAGAGATTTCTTGATTTGCAATATATCTCTGATGCTCGCCTAATCTGAATTTTAAAGCTCTCTTTGTTTGACCAATATAACCTAAATTGCAAGAGCAAGGAATGAAATAAACACCCCACCGGTTCTCAGTAGGAACAGGATCTTTTAGAGAAGAGAATTTAATTTTATTCATAGGTTTGAAGATAACTTTAAAGTTAAAACGAGAAAGTATTTTAGCAATTTTGAAACACAGAAAAGAATAAAAGGGCAGAACTATTATAGAATTAAAATTAGGAGGATTATTTGAATCAGAAAAAGGACGTTTAGGCTTATTAAATTTATACAAAGCTTTATCAATCAAAGAGGGATTATAACCACGAGCAAGGGCAAGAGATTTCAGATAATTAATTTCATTATTCAGAGCAGAAGAGTCAGAACAAATGCGTAACGCCCTAAAAACAAAAGTATAAAAGGACGCCACTTTTTGTTGAGGAGGATGATTTGAAAGGGCATGAGGGGGAAGGGAGACAGCGAAAGGTTTTCTATAAACGGAGGTAGAGAACCGATCTGGGAGTTTTGAAACCAAGACGTCAAGGAAAGGAAGAGAATTGTTCTCTTCGACTTCGAGAGTAAATTGAAGAGAACAATTCTCTTCCTTTCCTTGACGTCTTGGTTTCAAAACTCCCAGATCGGTTCTCTACCTCCGTTTATAGAAAACCTTTCGCTGTCTCCCTTCCCCCTCATGCCCTTTCAAATCATCCTCCTCAACAAAAAGTGGCGTCCTTTTATACTTTTGTTTTTAGGGCGTTACGCATTTGTTCTGACTCTTCTGCTCTGAATAATGAAATTAATTACCTGAAATCTCTTGCCCTTGCTCGTGGTTATAATCCCTCTTTAATTGATAAAGCTTTGTATAAATTTAATAAGCCTAAACGTCCTTTTTCTGATTCAAATAATCCTCCTAATTTTAATTCTATAATAGTTCTGCCCTTTTATTCTCTTCTGTGTTTCAAAATTGCTAAAATACTTTCTCGTTTTAACTTTAAAGTTATCTTCAAACCATTGAATAAAATTAAATTCTCTTCTCTAAAAGATCCTGTTCCTACTGAGAACCGGTGGGGTGTTTATTTCATTCCTTGCTCTTGCAATTTAGGTTATATTGGTCAAACAAAGAGAGCTTTAAAATTCAGATTAGGCGAGCATCAGAGATATATTGCAAATCAAGAAATCTCTAAATCTTCGATTGCTTCTCACTGTTGGTCTTCCAGTCATTGTTTCAATTTCTCCATGGCCAAAATTATTTCTTCCCCTGCCTCTCCCTCTCACTTGGATTTTCATGAAGCATATTTTATTTCTAAAAATTCTGCTAATCTTGTCAATGATCTCCCATCATCTCCTTTCCTATCTCCAGCGTGGAAATTAATTTTGTAATTCTTTTCCCTTTTCTCTTGTTTCTTTTCTTTTTATTTTGTAAAAATAATAATAATAATAATAATAATAATTTGGATTTTTTTCTTGTTCTTTTATAGTTCTTTATTTATTATTTTTATTTATATTTTTAATTTACTTCTTTTATTTTTATTTTTTCTTTTATTTCCATTTTTTCCATTTCATTTTCTCTTCTATCTTTTTTCAACACATTTCCCTTTTGCATATCCCTCTATCAGGTAGCGCCATCTGTCGCATTCTTCGCAACATTCTTTTTCTTCAGTTCATTTTTGAACTTGTTCGTTTTCGGACACGTGTATGCTTAGCTGATGACGAGCTGTTATGTTTTTAGCTCGAAACGCGTCCTGTGTTTTGTTTTAATTTTATGGTGATTTTTTACAAAGTTTTATTATTTTAATTGCTTCATATCGCCAGTTTTCGGTGCTGTTTCGCTATACAGCATATACCTCTGTGATTATTACTATTATTATTTTCGTAAAACCATTACTCATATCTATCAGGATTATAGAGGCAAAATGTTGACCAATGATGAATCTAGAGATAAAGACAAAGAATAATAAGCAAGTTTTTGAAAACCACACTTACAAAGTAACACATTCTTGGTGTCCAAAACACACCTAAGAACGTATCAGGGGCATACAAGCGAAATTTTGCATTAATGGTGAATTATAAACATACAAGGTTATCTTGAACAATGCTTCACAAATCTGCTTAATAATATTATAAAAAGAAATGCATGTAATAACTAATATCTACAAATAACATTAAAAAAAAAAGATATTTAACAGATGCAATGGGATTTATTTTTATCTCTTGGGAAAGGGGACATGAAAAAAATCAAGATAGTGAGGATTTGAGATGTACAGTAGTCAATAAATGAAACAAGTTGGAAATTGCTCGTCAAACGTGGCAAATGAGGTGCGTTCATACGTTAACTAGTTTTATAAATATATTTTGCGCAGCATATTGTAACTAAATGTATATTTTAGTGCACTTCAATAAGTGCATAGCAATTTCATTCTGTTCAAAAGGCTGTAACATCATTAAAATGCACTTGCAATAAATGTTTCCCATTGGACGTAATGTAACAAAACTTTTGACTGTCCCTGTAATTAAACTATGCATCCGATTTTCATAAAATTTGAAATGACTCAACAAAATTTTGCAACAATTATTTCAGACCATTCGGTTGGATAGTTTTTGCTCTGTTATATGTGGACAGACAGACAGACTGAACAACGACTATAGGTGCTACGCATTTATATAATTACGAACGCACGTAAAAAGAGAAAATAAATGTGTAAAACATTAAGGTTAGTTGGGGCAACTGGGACATGATTTTACAATGTGACTCTAGAGCTTCTGACAATTCACCTTCAAAAAGCTAATGTTCATTTGAATTAAAGTCTGAACTTTTGTAGGTTCCCTCTATCAGATAGCAGTGTTCAAAATTACATTTTAATATCTAAAAATAAAAAAATATATATATTTAATCTTTCTTTCCTCATGGTTCCAGTTGCCCCGTAAAAATAAGGCAACTGGACCAGGGAGGATCTATGTTCCACACGCGTTTTTTTTTTTTTTTAATATGGGGTATCAGATCCTGTTTGAAAAAGTGTAAACAACTAAAAAAATTTAAACCAGGCAGATCATGTAAATTGTATGTCAATAAACAGCGCTGTAAGGGAAACCTTTGCTGTCAATGTGTCTAAAAAGAGCACTAAAAGTGAAAATATTAGATTTATTTATACCAAAAACATAAAACTTAAGGAAGTACTTATGTACTTTAGTATAGATAATAAGTATAAAAGTCACATGGGTATTTTAAGGAAAAAAATAGTAAGGTAAATCTATGAAAAAACGGCTACGTAAGTACTTAAGTATTTTATCTTTATCCAGGAGTCGCATTTATATGGGGAAATTTTTATTGTTCCTACCAGAACCCTTAATGAGTTACCTTCATGATCATTTTATTTAACATATTCTAAAAAAAGGTGCGATATTATTTTTAAAATAGTGGTAGGAACGATAAAAGTTTCCCTATAGAATGCGACCCCTGTATATAGTACAACTTCAAGGTCTGGCTATCTCGCTTTCAGGGGCAAGGTACTTGCATTCGTAAAATGTTGAAATAACTTAATGACACCAATATTTACAAGAGAATCTATCTGAAAACAAGTAAAAGTATATTTTCGCGTACTTAATAAAGGTGAAATTTTCATTATAAAATTCAGGTGCCAATGTAAGGGGTCAAGAAATTTGGTTTGATACCACTCAATATGCTTTTTTTAAATTTCATTACGTAATTTTAATAAGGTATTCTATCATTTTCTTTATTGAGAGAAAAAAACAATGGAGAAATTTACTTCCCGTAGTAAGAGAAACAGAAAAAAATTATTTATAACTATTGGGATAACTGGATCCAGTTACCCCGGATACATGTCCCAGTTACCCCATTCTTGAAAAATTTATGGGGTAACTGGGACACCGGGCTTAGATTTGAAACATGAAGTAAATATGTACAGATACCTAATAATATTAATGTAGTTATATGTCTAATCTTTAAAAAAAATTATTGTTTAATAAAAGTACTTACAGCATTTTAATAATAAACCGAGGAAGTTCAACCATATTGACGTTGTTTTTAAAAAAAGAAAAGTAAATTTTTGACAAGCTATCTCAGCAAAGTGAGAGTTATGATTGAGTTGATACACGTTGTTTTAGGAAGTAGAGATTAAGGAGCATTTTTCACAAAAGCTAAAACTTAAAAAACACCAACAGTTTTTAATAAAATAGCCTATGGCCCAGTTACTCCAACAAACCTTATCAAAAAGTTTGCATATTAGTGAATTCTAAACATAGAAGGTTATCTTGAGCAAGGCTGCATAGATCTGTTAATAATATATCATAAAAAGAATCTGCAACAGATACTTCTTGGACAGAAAATAATCTGCAGGTAAAATATTTTACAATTGAAGTGTTAATCAAACGATCACTTATTTTTGATGTTATTATGCATTAGAGTCAAAACACTGTTTTAAACACTAGTGTCGTGAAGGAAATTTTCACCTTGTTATTAATAAGCTTTATAATATACTTATAACTACTTAAAAGGTGACAAAAACATATAAAAATATTATTTAATGCAACCCGAGATTTTTCGAACACACACGTGTTCATTTTCAAAGGGAAAAAGACAGCTTTATCCAGATTGCATCAACAAGAAAATATTAAGATATACTTCGAAAAAGCTAAAATTATCATTTCAACGTCTAACTACTACTCATCAATAATCCGTGAATCCATTGAAACTTTACTTAGAAGCAGGGTTGGCAAGTTTTTGACACATGACGGTTTTTACTGGATTTTACCGTCATGTCAAAAATTTTGTCAAAAATGTCGAAAACTGTCAAAAACCCATTTTTTAGTAATAGTTTGTTTTTACATTTTTTGTCATTCTACCTTTAATATTAAGTTATTTCACATGAAATATTCAATATCAAAAAGACTCTAAAGTATATTTATCCATCCGAGAAAAACAAAAAAGAATTGCATTAGAATAATACATATACATCTCTGCTAGGAGATCTCTATAATAATCTTAAGCTATTTGGCATATTCTATAAAAATTATATTTTTTGTAGAAATTCTATAACCCATAAGTATAAGATTAAAAATATAGTAAAAATGTAGTACACTGTTTAAAGCTAAATAATTTTCTCAGAAATTTCCTCAGAAATAAGTTTTCTTAAAGTGTTAAATCCAAATTGTTCATTGGTTATTTTTATTTCTAAATAGTAATAAATGAAATAAAATATATTTTAATAGTTGAGAATTACATACATCTTTCGGGAGAAAGGAATAAGACTTGTTCTTGAAAGTTAAATCTTGTAGAGATTAAAATTTGCAAATCAATATTTAACTTTAAACTATGTGAAATCACAATTTTTAACTATATATTTGTCAAGTAGTTTAGTCTTATTTCATTAAACTAAATAAATAAATATTATTTTTAAGCAGAAATTTAGATCCCTGCAGATCCATTAATTAAAAAGTTATCTGCTTTAAAAAATAAATAAAACATTTAAGAATATCTCTAATAATAATTTTAAAAGTAAAATATTTTTACACATACAGTCATACGTATGTAATAAAAATATGCAATGTGTTATTTCTTTCAATTCACTTTAAATAATGCTTAAAAATTTTAAGTAAAATGTATAAAAGACATAAATAGTTTATGGCAGCTTTAATAAATTTCGAATTAATCCTCTTCGCGGCGAGCGTCTTTTACAGAATTTTTAATCTTTTATCAACGGTAACAGAAATGTTCGACAAGATGTATCTACAAAATGCCTTGATTAAATAAGGCAAAATTTACAATAAAAAATAACTGGTAGGAATAATCATGAGCGTATATGTGACGCTCGTCTCCAAGGGGTTAAAAATATTTCATGACAATTCAGGTATAAATTTATGTCTAAAAATATAGGTGTTGGAATGGTCTGTCTATGAGGTTCATAATATTTGCACTAAAGTTAAAAAAAAAAAAAAAAAAAAAAAAAAAACGATGTATATATATATAAATCATTATTCTATTCTGTTTTTTCTTAAATAGTACTGTTTTGTTGCGTTAAATTTTAAGTCTAAGAGCTTTCACCTGAAATCAGGTCCTACAGGCTTGTATAAAAATTTTATTAATTTAAAATTTTAGGATTCTGCTTATTGAAGTGAAAATGAAAATCACCATAATTGCATTTATGAAATACATAAGATATTCAAATTTATTCAATGACCACAGTCCATGCTTGACATCTATTGTCACACCATATAACAGCATTTTTGCATCTCTAAAATAATTTTAATGTATTTATTAAAAATATATATTGAATATTATTTAATAATTATAATAACCTTTTATTGACATTTAATATTAATGTTCATTGCAGTTAGTAGAATCTATATCAGTACTCTTTATGACAAATACTTTTCTTTCCTTTTACTCTTGTATTTTTACATTTTTCTTATTTAGGAAATGCTCTTCTTTTAAATAAATTTAACAAAGTAATTGTGAATAATAATAACAAGAACAGCAAGGAAAAATCAATGTACAAATGCATTGTATGCTACACTCACACTATAAATTGGAGGAAAATCGAAAATGATAGGTTTTTGACGGAATAAACCAGTAAAAACACTGTTTTTACCACTGACATGTCAAAAACCAGTTTTTGACGTCAAAAACCCAACCCTGCTTAGAAGTAGGGTGTAAAAAAATCATGATTTTTTAAAAAAAATAAAAAAAAAAAATCGGATTTTTTTTTATTTTTCCCCCCGTGTTAAAATATTAAACATCTACCAAGAATTAAGCATTTCAAAAATGAATTACCCTCCAATTGCTAACATAGTCTATGCTTTTTTGCTTTAATTAATAAAATTTTAATTATGTAATTATAGAAATTACAAAAAACTGCAAATTAAAAATTTCTTTAGTAACATACAACATTATATGCATTAATATTTTGTAATAATTATGTAAACCAATATTAAATACTGCTTATATTTTAAAGTTATTGATAAATTGCATTTAATTTTAAATTGATGATACAGATTAAATTTTGTAATTATTAAACAATTAACTGTTTAATTAAGAACACAATCTACATTTTTGAAAAAGTGGTTGAAAAAGGTGATAAATAATAGTTTGATAAATTCATAAAGCAGCCAGTAATTTTACACAGGTTCTAAAGCGTATGTATATCAAATTGATCAAAAATTGTAGCAATGTATACAGCAAACTCACAAATAATTTATAAATAGATTACAAAAATTGCATTTTTGAAATTTAAATCAGATTTTTCCCCCACAACATTAAAATATTTGAATAGCTATTAAATATTATAATGTTTTGAAGTTATTTAACATTTAGTTAGATGTTTTTTAAATGTATAATACTTCTTTTTACACAATTTAATATTGTTGTAATTAACAATAAGAAACATTACATTTTTTACAAGTGATTTAGTGATAATTTTCATTACTGATTATAATGCTTTTTCACACTATTTTAAAAAATCAGAAAATATGTGATTTTATCATCTGATTTAAATCAATTGATTAAAATCATTGACACACTATTGCTATGTTTATTGTATATAAAAGAATGAATAACTTGATTATTAAAAGGAAATTATGACATTGTAAGTTATATTAGATTTAAATATCATTTTTAAATTAAATGCTTTTTATGTTTGTTAGATAAAAACCATACTTTTTACAAACTTACTGTATTAAATTTTTCACAATACTCAGGAATTACGCTTAGAAACAATTATTTAAAGCTTTGTTTTGTGTATTCATAAGTCACAATACCTGTAGAAACTTTCCAAATTATGTTCATCTTAGATTTGTATAGGTACTTTAAGTCATTTTTAACATTTAGAAAATTTCTGATTTTAATCAATGATTTAAAAAAAAAAAATCACTTGATTAAAATCACGATTTAAATCGCTGATTTACATCAACTGATTTAAATCGTTGACACCCTACTTAGAAGTGATAATGTTTGGAACGATGTCCTTTCCTATAATATTCCCGCAATTTGGTACAATATCCTAAATATTTCCAGACCTCCTGATAATATGAGCTGATCTTTTCACCCCTCTGTAGAGAAATGGACTGAACTCCGCTTGCGCATGCGTACTATTTTTGTTTTTAAAATGTATTTCTATTCAGTCAATCATCTTTTTCCCTTTGAAAATGAATGTGTGTGTGTTCGAAAGATCTCGGGTTGCATTAAATAATATTTTTATATGTTTTTGTTACCTTTTAAGTAGTTAAAAATATATTATAAAGTTTATTGTTATTATGCATTTTATTAATTTTACTAATGATAATCTTAAGTTTTTGTATTAAGTAATAAAGAGCCAAACATAATATAAAGCAAAATAAAGGTTCAATAGAAAAATAATTTGCAAACGAGAAAAGAAAATCTGCGACACCCGTCTCAAACTTTGTGCTACCGGGAAAAGAAATGAATATAATAACTAATATCTACAAAATATTAAAAATACATATTTAATAGGTACAATAGAATTCTCTTCTGAATATGAAAAAAATCAGGATAGAGATGCTTATGAGATGTAGCAATTAACAGATGAAAAACAAGAAAATAAAATGAAAAATTATATTAATTATTATCATCATGGCTTGACAAATGTGGTCGACACTAACGGCCAAGTTTTGTTATCTGGCAAGGTTTGTTTTGTTTGTTTGAGAATACAGTAGAAGATCTTTATAACATAATTCTATATACTTCAATGCTCTATATAACGCACAACTTTTCAGATGTAAACAATACATTTTGAGGTTAAGAAGCACGTGCATTCCTACAATGTAAAAATATGCTACTCTCTTAGAGGGCTAAATTTCATACATTAGTTCAACTTTATCTCCTTAATTCAGAGCTTTTTAATGAAAAAATTGCTATTATTACATTAAAAAATTTTTAAACTGAGAATCAATGATTTAGCCCAAGCATATTTGGACAATGTTTATAAAAGTAAATTTAACAATGTGCGAAATGATCTATATTATTCAAAAATTTATAATCTGCAGAACTCCGGATAACAAAGATTGCAATATAAAGATACTCTACTGTATTTTGATATGCTTTTGACTTATTTGGACATGTTTACAAGGTAAGTTTAATTATGTATGAAATGTGACCTATATAATGCAAAATTCCATACAACGCACAACCCTGCGTTTTTAGGTTTGCATTGTAAAAGATCTTCTACTGTGTCTTTTTTTTTTTTTTTTGTAGAAAAACTGAACTAAGAAATGAGTAAAAACAGCATTTTTTTTTCTCTCCCACCCTTAGCAGCATGCGAAAAGCAGTGATATTTTTCTTCACTTGTACTTTTAATGGAAGAACCAAGTTTAAAAGGCATTTTCCATCTCATGCACAGAAAGTGCCCTTCTTTTCTGCTTTAACCTGCAAATAATTAGAATGTAGGACAAGGAGATTTTAATAAAACTGTAAGAAATAGTGTTAATTAAGCTTTTGTGCCACCTATGTGAAAAAATAGATTTTTTGTAGTAAATAACCCGGACATTCGAAGCATTCGACAATAAGCATTTCCCGATCATGCCAGTTAATTCATGCTATAGTGTTTTTCTTTCAGAGATATATAATTTTGCTGATATTCGATACAAAACTTAGTTTATATTATCTTTCTAAACTATGTAACTAATAATTCTAAACTATATATATATTTTTTTTTTCAATCAATTGATAAAAAACTCTTGTTCTTTTTGACAATCAATGATGGTGGAAGGGGGGACAGTAAACATTTTTACTGGCAACTAGAATTTTTTGCCAGCTACCAGATTTTATTAAATTTGTAAAGTCCTGATTATTATACAATTGCACACAAAAAAAAAAAAATTATTTTCTTGTTGGTTTTTCTACATCAGAGCACAATAGTTTATTTTTTTTTCTTGGACCTTTATTAATGATAGGATCAAATAATCTCCTACAATGCTTATAGAAAGACACCAGTTTTTATAATATTTAACAACTATGTTCCCTCGCACATTCAGATAAAAATAGAAGAATCAATAAAAACTGCAGGTATTTTCTATTGTTTGTGCACAGTTTTAAACATTCTGTTTAGCAGGCACACAAATACCACTGGCCTTAATTCAACAACAATGCATGCAAGGCCACATGTTTTGCTAATAACTTTATAAAATTTTAAACTATTTCAAAAAGAAAAACATCTTACCGGCATTCGTTCAAATTCTCCACCAATGTTAAAATTTATCATTGATCTCATAGTTTGAGCTCCATAATATTTGTCAGCAGGTACATTCAGTTCTCCAAATGTGTCAAATTCTTTTCTAAACTTATCCTAAAATTGAAAATACAAACAAAAAATTACAAAGGAGGAAGGAAATGAAAAAAAAATTGATGCATATCATGAATTTTTTTCAAATTTTATTATCTAGATATCAGAAATAGAATTTTGAATATTAAAATAATAAATTTAAATAGATAACTCTAAATTATAACTCTTTATATGACATTTGATTTGACATATAAATTAAAATTACCTATTTATGCATACGATTATGTCAATGGTTAATCCGAATCATTATGATCAGGGGTGGGCATCATTTTACTTGCCACTGGTGAGTGAATTTTTAGGTAGTCTTTGAAAACTGCAAACTATAGAGATATGCAAAAACTTTTTTTTTTTAAGTAGTTAGCTATATTTTTCAACTTACCTAATTATGCAATGTAAACATAACATGGTACTAAGTTCTATTTCATATTAAACTTTCATCTCTTGTTTATATTTCTTAATTTTACAGGGAAAAAAATACGAAAATGCTTTATAGTAATAGTAACCAACTACTTTAAGTTGTATAAATTTCATCATAAAAATTTTCAACTGTATACATTGCATTCTACTGACTGGTGAAATAAATTCTTGGCTGGTAAGATTTTCTAGAAATTCCCCACCCCTGATTATGATATTAAATTTTAGCAATATAACAAGGATGTCTAAAATTCAAATCATGTGCTGACAATACTCTTTAACAATAATAATAAACTCTCAAAGTTATAAATAGGGATGTAACAAAAACAAATATTCTTATGGATTTTAATTAAATATTATATTTTTAAAATTTAAATAAAAATAATAAAACATGACGTATTAAATTTAAATTCTCCATAGCAAATTTCATTTATTGTCACTTACAATTTCATATTACATAGTTATTGGTACATTTATCTACATTGTCAATTTTAAATGAGATTTATAGTTTAATTACAAAAACTTTCATTATATATATACATTATCCAATATAAGAACTTATTACCAGCACTAAGTGCTTTTTAAGTTTATTATCTTTTAATTTAGAAAACTTATTTCACAGTAAAAAAATAAAGAATTTTCATTTTATCCTTTTTTGACTTAGGCATATCAAATTGACTTTTAATAAGTGAGAATGTTAAGTTACTTCTATTAAAGTGTAAAGAAAACTCTTCACACTAATTTTCAGAGACACTTTTATCCATTCTTACTTTCAAGATTAATGAGCTCCCCACAATGCTTACTGGACCCTGTGATTTAAAATGAGATACCCCCTGAAATAACCATTTGGTCAAGTTTAAATTTTATTGCGAGGAGTTTGCCTTCCTATTAGTCAACAAATTTGTAAGTCTTTTTCTAAAACCTGCTCCCAGTCTTAAATTACTTTGTACTATAATGCAAATTACAAATTTGAGTTTTAATCGACTAGCAAGAGGTATGGTGAAAGTAGAAAACACATATTTAACAAAACTTTAATAACTGAATCAGTATACACACAACACAAAAAATTGTACATCTTATTCCATACATTTTGGAAATACACACAGAAACAGAGAACAGCAGTATGAAATAACTTGAATTTTCTGCAACATTTAAGGCTATTAATAATAAAAAAATCTTTTATGAACAATGTTAATAATTTTCACACATTCACAAAGCCATTTGTATTATGCTTCTTTACAGTCAAGAGCTTTTTAATCGAGCAACATTTTTCCTTTTTTATACCTAGGTAGTACTACATCTTAAGTTTTAATCGATTGTTTCCCAAGAAGACCTTACCCAACCATTGTGTCTACAAAATTGGCTTAAATTTCCCACTTTAACAGCATTTTCTAAAAGATCATAGTCCTTAAAATGCTATTTGATTTAAAATAGCTGTAAATCTTGGGATTTTAAGAGCGATAATGGCCTTATGAAAGCATCAGAAAATAATCAATTTAGACATTAGAAAAAAATTGATACAAAAAAAAAAAAAAAAAAAAAAAAAAAAGGAAATATATATTAATCCAGAATTTATTTGACTAAAATCGAACAACATTTGGCCAACCGAATATTCAGTAAAATGGCTGAACATTCGTTACATTCCTAGTTATAAGCATATTTATTGCACTACAAAATACGATCTTTTACATTATTTTTTAATTTGAAAATAATAAAAGATTACTAGATATTAGCAAGAGTAATGAATATTTATTGATAATCTTAGCTTACCGAAGACATTTTACAGCTACCAACACAAATTGTCCTAAAAATGTTACTCCTCACTCGGATTATTCTTACGGCTTTAACGCGTTGAAAGGCTTTTGATAAAGTGCCGCGAGATAGCATAATTGAAGACATGATGATCAAGATTTTCGATTTTCTGCACAAGGTTTTTTTTAAGTATTTGTTTACCGACCTTCTTTCGGTTTTTCGCGGTTTTAGTTAAAAATGCAATCAAAATATAAATTGTCAGCAAAATTAATTTTATTTTTAAAAAAGGCAACTTCACTATTTAAAAATTTTAACATAATTTAATTTAATATTTAAATAGAATTTTTAAAAAAATGGGATTAAAATCTGACGTCATTCAACGTCATGATGGATTATAGCTAATCAGCTTCTCGATTTTCCCTACAACTGTTCGCCAAAAGCCAATCAAATACCACAATGCTATTGGCAGAAGACTACATTTTTTTGTTTCACAAATTACGAATTTTCGTATTAGATTGTACTTTAAAAACATTCAAATTTAAACGGCTAATTCACTATTTATCTTTTTAATCAATTTTTTAATCAACATTTAAAATCTACTTGATCATTAACTCCATGACTTTTTTCCCCGTCACTTGAAAAGTTCACTTGATTATTAACTGAAACAAATTTCTGTCTAGTAATTCTATCGGCTTTGCTATGGTGAGATGTTTATATGTCATTTATTTCAATTTAAATTTCATTTTCGCAGTTATTTGTAATTGTTTGACAATCCTGTAACAAAAAGTTGTTGTTATTAATAACTTTTTTGTAAAATTTACGCATAAAGCATTTGTCAGCACATGATATGAAAGAAATTATCAATATCGCATTATCCATTGTTACATACTTATTTTATAAACAAACAAATAAATAAAAGCGTAGTGTTGTTCCACTTGCATAACATGAAGTAACAATTGTTTGTCGATATACGTTATCTGCACTTTCATGTATTCTTTTATTTCATCAAAAAATTCACAGTTTAAAACACAAATATCCATATTTCAGTGTTCTAGTTTATTTAAACACTTGGAATTCTGCTTGGCAACCTATTAATTATTTTATGAATTTCTTATTCATTTTAATTTGTAATGAAAATAATAATAAAATTCTTATATAGATTTAAACAGATGTCTAAGCTTTTTTAAGTTAGCTACTTTCTTTATTAAGTATAATTTTCGGATAGGCTTTCGTACTTCTAATCTAAAGACTAAAGAAATTTCGTAAGAATCTTTCGTACTTCTGTGTTATAGTGGCCACCGAAAATCAATCGCCAAGTGATTAAGATGTTTCGCCAAATTATAAGACATAGGATTCTTGAAACCTATTTGGGAACAGATGTCATATTCGCCCCATATTGGCGCGATTTTTTTCTGTCGCCAATATCATGTAGGCAACAGGTACTTAACTTGTGCCAAAGTGTCGTTATTTTGCTTGATGTGGTAACCCGGATCATGTTTATGCTGTTGATGTTTTCGCCAAATTGGTAACCGAAAAAAATCGCGCCAATATGGGGCGAATATGACATCTGTACCCCTATTTGCATAGGATATGGTAAACTGCAAAGAGATTGTTACATGATTTTTTTTAAAAATATATTTGAATAATGCATGCTTTTAAGATGAACAGTTAATAAATCCTTAATTATTTGGACACAGATGTCATATGCGCATATTAGCGCAATTTTTTTCTGATGCCAATACCATATACGCAGCGGGTACTTAACTGGTGCCAAAGCGTTATTTTGCTTGATATGGTGATCCGGATGTTGTTGTTTATGCTGTTGATTGTTTCACCAAATTGCCGTAAGGAAAAAAATCGTGCCAATATGGGACGTACATGACATCTGTGCCATTATTTGTAGTCATTAAAATTATATAGGTTTAATATAAATTTTGCAGAAAGTAAATTATTTAGATCCTCCACTCATGTTAATTCTATAGGAGATTTCTCTATTTTTGTATAGTATTCTTTTATTTGCCTAATCGGAAACTAAATTAGGTGAATATTGTTATATGGTATGAACAGACCTGCCAACTGCTACGAAAAAATCGTAGTTGCTACGATTTGGATCTATAAACTACGATGCTACGAAAATCGGTCTTAAACTAAGATTTTTTGCAAAAAACAAAAAAAACGCATTTTTTGTTTCTAATTGCGATTTTTATCCTGCGCAGCATATTTTTCAGAAATGATTCTGTTCTAAAATTTCAAAGTATTCATTTCCGAAAGTTTTAAAAAATTTGTCATTAATCCGAAAATTCGGACATTAAAAAATTCTCATGGGAAAAAAAAATCTGGGCTGCAAAACAAACTTCTTAACATAAAATCCTCTTTATGTAGGGTAGATGTACCAGTAATGGACACCCCTTGAAGTTTTTGGTTCATAAAAAAATAACTAATAAATATTTAGCTTTAATTATTTTTTTAATAATTCCCTCTTGAATGTTTTATAAAACTGTGTTATTGTTGACACTTTTAATCAAATCAATCAGGAAGCAGAAAATAATGTTTCAAAGTTTCGCTGTTTTTCTGTGAAAATCTTAATGAAGAGGCTAAGAGCTGGCTTCGTTTAATTAAAGTTATATATTATTTATTTTTTTGCAAAATTGGAATGTTTTTGTTTGAGTAGCAATAGAAAACTTTGAATTTTATATACTAATGGCCATTTACAAAATTTCATTTATTTTTAAGGTTTTAAGAGGGGGGTGTCCATTACTGGGATGGTTAATTAATCATTTTCCAGTAATGGACACCCCATGTAAACATTGCTAAAAATGCAATTTCAGTAATGTTTGTAGTGCATAAAATATTTTGACTTAACTGCAAACCTAAATAATCAAATTTAATTTTTAAATTATACTTACCAAAATGTAATAACACCAAAACTTTTATAAATAGCTGCTTTCAAGTTATTTTATGTGATTAATAAAATTTCAATATTTTATTTTATTATTTTTTTATGTAGATGTACCTTGCATATTTTATAACCTGGCAATCAAACCAGCCAGGAAGCAGAAAATATTGTTTAAGAGCACAGTCAAAGAGGGGCTTATAGGGCTTAATCCCTCTCCATTTAAATAAAACCAATTAAGTTATAGAAGTTATTAAAAATCTATTTTCTGTCTTAAATGTTTCCTTATTCATCTCTGACAAAAAAAAAAAAAAGTAATATTAATGAAAGTTATAGGTAATATTCATGAAACTAGTGAATCTGCAGATCAGTGGCCTCAAACATCAGTTCTACAGTTTTATTTTGAAATTATTTTATTTAGTATTTAAAATATTCAACTCACAATATCATTTCTTTCTTATTTGTAATATTAATTATTATAAATGATATATCAAGTAGTCTCTGGAAGATTAATTGTTAAAAATAGTGAGACAAAACTAAACACTAATATTCCAAAACTTTTTCTTTTTTTAATTGCCTTTAAAATCCCCCACTGTTTCAGTAATTTGATAGCTGTAATTGCCTGATATTAAGTATTTTAAACTACCCATCTAAAATAATTAAAACATCGATCTTCTGATAATTACAATTGATGTAAACAGTAAATGATTTTCACAAATATTTTATTAATTACTGGTATCCTAATTGTTAAATTTATTTGAAAATAACTATTTTGTTTCATTAGTATGTATTCATTAAATTCTGTTTCTAAATACAGTCATAAAAACAATAATATTTATTGCTTTTTATGGGGTGTCCATTACTGGACCAGAAGGTGTCCATTACTGGGCTAGAGGGTGTCCATTACTGGGCTAGAGGGTGTCCATTACTGGGCTTTTGGGTGTTTTGATATATTTCTGTTATTTAAAATTAAATTTCGATTCATATTGGGAAATAAGACTATAAGAATGGTTGAATATTGTTGATAGGTTAATATAATATTGAAAAAACTGGAATATAATAATTATAACTATTAATAAAAAAATAATTTTGAAAGAAATCCCTTAAGGGTGTCCATTACTGGCACATCTACCCTATATCAACCACAAGTGAATCGTGTTTCTGTAAATATTTATACAGGAATTCCCTTCCTTAGAAACAGGGATGCCATTTTAAGAATTTCTGGAGGGGGAGGGGGATCTTTGAGGGGCAAGATTTGAAATAGTGTGCAAAATCACACGATTTGTACTATTTATTATTAAGCATTTCAATTTACGAATTAGTATTAAACATTTCAATTTTGTTTGGTAAAAAACACAAAATTCGTCAAAAGTTCATGGCAAAAAGTGCAGATTTCAACAAAGAATCGTGATAGAAAAATGTGAATTACGATTGTGGGGAAAAAATTGTGAATATCCTGAAATGGTCGCAGGAAAAAAAATCGAGAATTTCGTCAAAATTTACTGCACTGGGCTAAAAAATTGGAACCAGGCTTCTTTTACAAATGTAAAAAAATGCTGCAAAACGAGAAGAAACTTTACATATCGTATAAAAAATTTCAGAGGAAAAAAATTACTATATTGAGTTGAAAGACTGAAACCTTATTCCTTTTACGAATATCAAAAGATGGCTCCGAAACACGAAAAACCAACCAACCAACCTCCAGATTAATTTCAATATTCTGTGCTACGATTTCTCATTTTCAAAAGTTGGCAGGTCTGGGTATGAAATGCCCGGAAAACTTTCACCCCTTGG
Source organism: Maratus speciosus (assembly GCA_963932465.1). NCBI lineage: Eukaryota > Metazoa > Arthropoda > Arachnida > Araneae > Salticidae > Maratus > Maratus speciosus. The sequence goes on along the minus strand of OZ010788.1, from coordinate 606,463,245 downwards.
AATATGAAAAAATTGGTAGATAAATTTTCATAAAAGGTACAAAAACAATCAAACTAATAATTTTTTTCATATTTGGTAAAAACCCCGGTAAAACATGCTTCTCCAAAGATGTTAAAACCATCAGAGGTAAATACCATTCAACCCTGTAGTTAAAGCAGTGATACTTCTGTTGATTCTTAAAATCCTAATACAACTTGAGTTAAAAAAAATTCATTAATGTCACTTAACCTTTATTTTCAGAAGTTCACTTTTCTTGAAAAAAAATTAAAACAATCATTTTTTTATACAATTCTTATATGCTTTTTTTCGAAAGGGTCAAAATCAATCTTCTGGAGGACCAGGTGGTAGTGGAGCTGGTGGTGATAAAAAGGATGATAAGGTATATGTTTTATATTATTTCATTTTATTAGTTATTGCTTATCTTTTATTCTTTAATTAAATGTCTGAGAATTTTGTCATGATAGGCAATGTTTACTAAGTGTAATTGCATATTGTAATTTTTTTTTTTTAATATAGACTCCTAGATTGTGTTCTCTCTTAATAAATTAAAATTTCTAAATAATGAACACTTCAGGAAATCAGAATTTGTCTGCTTTTGAAAAATATTCTCAAAATTAAGCTTAAATGTTTCATTAATTTTGCTCAAATAACTGTATTATGTCTATGAAACTGCATTTTTTCCTTATAGAACATAAGAAAAAAAAAAAATAAAATAAATAAATGAATAAAATCTGTTGAAAATTTCCTTTTTTTAACTGAAAATTAAGCGGACTTTGTGAACCCTTTGAACTTTTTTTAAAAATTTAAGCATTAATGATAATTATTACTAATAATATCTTTTTGATTTATTATTAAATGATGTATAAATTAAATTTTGATAAAATTCAGAATTTGAGGCTCTTTTTTTCAAAAGCAAAAACAGTTAAATTTGGGAGAATATTGAATATAAATGGTATACAAAAGAAATTTTTTTTTTCTTTATCATTAATTTAGAAGTAAAAGTTAAATACATGGGGAAGAATCTTCCATATTTGGACAGATTACAATCGAGATTTTACGATAATAGTTTCAAAAATGTTTTTAAAAAAATAGCTAATTTTAAATATTTCCAACAATTCTCGCAATAAATAGTTTCAACAAAAAATACTTAGTGAACAAAATGGAGGAAAAGGAATATTTTAAACATATATATATTTCACTTTACATTTTGCAATGCTGTATTCAGTTGATGCACTTTTTTTTCGCATGGGTAGTATGGATTAGATCTTGACATGCAAATCATGCAGAGCAACAGAACTTCTGTTTCCCTAAGTCACTTTTTTTTCTTTTTTTGCTGGAATAAAAAGTAAAAAGGCAAACTATTTTGAAACAAAGGGTGCAAAGAAGCTACTGGGAAAAGGGGCATGCAGCTTTTTCCACGTCGGAAAATGGGTAAAGCGCATATGTGCTTAAAATGAAAAGGGAGCGGCGTGGCACTCTTTAAAAAATGTTTAACAGGATTTACAGGAGTAATTTTTGATAATATATATATTTTTTTAATTCGTAATAAGAATTGCATTATAGATATATGAAAAATATGGGAAAATAAGAAAAACAAAATTGAGTAAAATCTAAATTTTTCTATTTTAAGCCATTTATCATTATGTGTTTTGACTTGCTTGCCCGTTTTCCCCGGCAGTTCACTGTAATGCAATTTTCGTGCATAATTGTGAACCATTCACTGTAACTTTTACTCATCAAGACAAAGCAGAGTCGGACCTAAAAGGAACAGCATTGGCTTTCATTTGCAGTGTTTCACAAGATCGTTTGAGCATAAATTGCTTTTCCTAGAGCAAACCGTTCCACTCACTCAGGGATGATTGTGTTCCGGGTGTACTCCGGATTTCAGGGTTTTATGATCAATCCTTCGAGATTTATGAGATCGTTACGTTTTGTGGAAAAAATGAATCAAAAGGGGCAGAAAGTTCAAGAAATATTAGTTTTGAAAACAGTTTTGAAGCAATTTTTGCGTCCTTCAAAATCTACTGATCATAAGAAAGATGTGAATTACAGCAATTTGATGTCTGAAAATAATCACTATTTTTGTCATTCGTACACAGAAAAAGTCACAAATGTCGTCAGTGGATCATAGGAAAACAAAATCTTGAATCTCGTTAGTCGGTCGTTGAAAAAAGAGAAAAAAAAATTCTTATCAATTGGATGTTGAAAAAAATCGCGAATTTCATTAAGCGGATACTGAGAAATCATGAATCCTTCCAATCTCTCAAAGGGAAAAAATTGTGAATTTCGTTAATCGCGAAAATTCAATTTTCATTCCAAAAATTCGGAAAATAAAAAAATACTGTGAATTTTGACAAATGGTCGCCTAAAAAAAAGCTGTTTTGTCAATGGCTCGCAGAAAAAATCGTCAATTTCATCCAAGGTGCTTGTTGGAGACAACAACCAGTAAGTACTACGCAGTTACTGGCAAATCACGAATGCCTCAAAAATGCAAATTTCACCAAAGGATTGTGGGGGCAAGACACTAATTTCGTCAAAGAGCAGTGGAAAAACATGAATTCCATCGAAAGGCATAAAAAAAAAAAAAAAAAAGAATTTCGTCAAAGGATCGCAGAAAAAACAAATTTCATCAAGGGATTGCGATAAAAACACGAATTTCATGAAAGTGTTGCAAAAAAAACACAGCGATCTCTTTAGAAAACAGCACACAATACAAACATCTCTGTTTTTAATCTAAAATAATTCAGTCACAGAATCGTGGAAAAAATGCAAATTTTGTAAAAGGATTGAAAAAAAAAAAAGCACAAAATTCATCACAAGATTACGAAAAAACCACAAATTTCGTCAAGAGATCACAAAAAAATGCAAATTTTGTCAAAAGACTGCAAAAGAACCACAAATTTCATCAACATATCGCGAAAAAAAAACACAAATTTTGTCAAACAGGTGCAAAAAAAACACAGTCCTCCCTCCCCTCCTCTGTAACCTTTCAGAAAATTTGCTGTGAATTTAATATTTTTTTTAAAACTCAGAATCACCCCTGGATTATTGTTAATAAAAATGAATAAAATGCATAAAGATCTTACTGGTAAGTGATTCTGATTGTTTGATTAATTAATGCTTCAATTGTAAAATTTTTTTGCCTGCAGTGCAGATTAATTTCTGGCCCTGAAGTATCTGTTGCAAACACTTGGAGAATTTTCTGCTACTGGGAACCCGATCCTATTTGCAGGAATCTGCACTCAGTCTGAAGTCGACCCAAACTGAAAACAGAGTTAACCGGGCCTGCAACAAAAATAATTAGCACTGGCAGGGATCCCCTTTCTTCTGTAACCTTTCAGATTTTTTTTTTTTTTTTTTTTCCCTATGAAAAGTCTGTGGCAAGTTGTTGCCAAGAGGTCACTGAAGGTCATAAAAAGATGCATTTTCGCTGTTTTTTACAATTTTTAAGACCCAACAAGAGCTTGTGCCTTCCAGTTGCCATGGCAAAAGATGTCATTTGAAAGACGTGCATTAGCACTTCTAATGAATAAATGTTAAGGCAAGTTGAATACGCTTTTAGTTAGTGCCAAAATCTGAAAAAATGTCGTTTTTGGCCAATATTCAACCATCACAGCAAACAATATAAGTAAACTTTGTTTAATTATAATTGTCAGATATTTACCCTTATCGATCCTATGTCACCTCTCACATAACATTGGTAATTTGCCATATCAGTCGTATGGTACATGTGAAATGAGAAGTTTAACACATTAGAACCAGCATCTCTTGCACAAATTTTATACATTTAACATCAACTTTTTTATGGACCACTTTCACTTGTACTTTGATAACATGTGCAAGAGAAATATACTGTGAAATTTATTTTTAAAATAGGGTGCACATTGGAATATAAAAATAATGGTATGTGACAGCCCTGCAAATATTCACTGAATACAATTACAACCTAGCAGCGAATCATGTTTTAAAAAACACTATCATCCGATAGGGGTTAAACTTTGATTCCATAGCAATATTATATTAATCATCAATCACTAAACTAACTCTTTAAATAAAAGATTTATTTTAAATTAAATGATTTTAATTGAGATATGAAGAAATCTTAAAAATGAAAAATTGATTTTTAATAGTAAATTTTGTTTTTTTATTTTCCATAATTTTGCTGTATAATTGTTACCAGATGTCATGTTTTATAATCTTTACAGGGTTCCCAGCGTCATGGAAAGTCAGGGAATTTCAAAGTAGTCAGGGAAATTTCAAAATATATAGGAAAAGTCATGGAATTTACAAATATTTTCAATCAAAGAAAAAAAAAAAAAAAAAAAAAGAAATTTGAAGAACGATTGCAGAAAAAAAATTGCTAATTTTGACAAAAGATTGCGAAAATAAGTAGCAAATTTTGTTTTATGCCCGTTTGGTCAGAGAATGTTTTGAGATTTGGTCAGGGAAAGTCAGGTAATTTTTTGTGATTTGGTCAGGGAATTTACCAGTTATGTTTTGCTGGGAATCCTGGTTTAGAAACACTAATTTTATGACATGGTCAAGACTAAACCAATTCAGTTTTTGCAATAATATACTGTAAATTTTTCTTTTGATGCTGGCTTTTGAGTTTTGTTTTGTTTTTTTTTTTTATAAAGAAGAAGAAAAAATATGAACCACCTGTTCCAACAAGAGTTGGCAAGAAAAAAAGACGGCAAAAGGGACCAGAAGCTGCCAGCAAATTGCCATTAGGTAAAAATATCGAATCTTTTAACTTTAAATTGTTTTCATTTCATTTTTTAATAAGCATGTTTATTTTGATATATGAAGTACATTTTAAATTCTCCAATGTCCATAAATAAACATATGTATTTAAAATTATAAGTGAAAGTTGGCAGTCACCACTCGCCACGTGGCGATTAAAAAATTGGCCATTGATCGCCACCCTAGTCGCCACTTGCCAAATGGCGATAAAAATCTTATCGACTGCCAAATGAAATACAGCTTTTTTCATGGAAATGTGTATCTCTACTTTGATTACATATAATTAGCAAACTGACTGGTTAATTCTTTTTCCTACCAGATGCAAACAGACCTTAACAATTTAGCTGTATTTTCAATATTGCGGCTTTTCGCCATTGCTCTTCAGTTGGATTATTTTTTCAAGAAATACAGTTTTATTCTGCAAAATATATTCATGACTCAAATCCTTTGAGTTTGTTTTTGAATTGCTTTGCGAAAGAGCTATCAAAGTATAAAGTATCTTTCCAGGAGTAGTATAAAAGTATCTTTCCAGAGTAAACATTTTTTTTTTTTTTTTTTTTTTTTTAAGACTTTAAAAGAGAAAGGAAGTTTTCATAAGGTTCTTTTTGGAATAAAATATTTTGTCCTATTTATACAACACTTTTGATTTAAAAGTTTAAATTTGTTTTTGTTTTTTTTAATTTCTAAGTTACGAAAGAAAATAACAATCTTATGTACAGTTATATTTCATTTTATTCTATAAGTAACTATTAAAATGTGTCTAAGTTATAAGAGTTTATACGAAGTTACATTAAATTTAGTTAAGTTACACTATTCAATATATGGACAAATTTTTCCTCCTTTTTTTTTTTCCCCCCTATTTCTTTCTTTCATGCCTGCTCCTAATTCTGTTCTATTTCTCCTGATGTTTTCCCAATTCAGCAAAGTAGACTATTATTGTTCTGAATTGAGACTCTGGATTTTTTTGTTGTTGTTGTTTTACATGCATATTTAACTTTACAGTTTGAACAGTATAAAAAAATGTTTGTTGCTGAAAATGATTAATCTACTTCTCATAATCTAACAGAAAGAAAACAGTAGCAATATTAACCACTTCACCGTTTGCCGATATAATTCGGGTGTAAAAGCACTGTTTCCCCATATCTGTCACCGGTAAAGTGGTTAAGCATTTCACCACTTCACCAGCGACAGGTATGTGGAAACAGGGCTTTTATCCCCGACTTATCTCGGGAGAAACAGTGAAGTGATTAATACGAAATTTCAAATTTTTCTTATTTGTACCGTTTTTATATATTTGTTAGATTTTTAAACAAAAATATTTTGCAGTTACACCTCATACCAGATGTCGCTTGAAGCTACTAAAACTTGAAAGAATAAAAGATTACCTTCTAATGGAAGAGGAATTCCTCCGAAATCAAGAACGACTTAAACCCCAAGAAGAAAAACATGAGGTTCTACTTTATTATTATTTGTTTTTAAATATCACATTATTTCCTGGTGTGTTTGATTTATTTTGCTATAAGTATGGATTTTCCCTTCCAAATGTTAAATACAAGAAAATGGATAAAAATTTACAGGTGCACATTATATGTTGTGTAAAATAAAATAAAAGATTAATAAAAGCGTTTATATATATTTTAAATTATTAACTAAAGTTATGCTAAAAGTGAAAAAAGTACATTTAAAGGCACATAGGTGCCAAGTTGCGACTAATCCTCCGTAATATGTGGGTTAATTTAACCCTGGTTTAATACATTTCGTACCGGAATTTTTTTTCAGAGATGAAATTAAATACGTTCCACGTAGGAAACTGGAATTAAATAAATAAAGATTCATCAAATAATTTTTCTGGTCCGAAACTTCGTTAAACTGGGTTAAATTAATCCCCGCATTACGGAAGATTAGTGCGAGCTTGGCACCTCTGAAGGCATATAAATACATTTTAATCTGATCTGCATGTTTTTTATACACAATCTGTGGTAATAACTTTGCTTTTAAAAAATATTAATATTTACTATTTCAAAGAAAATATTTTTTAGACGTTGTTTTAAAAATTTGCCAGATTGATTTTTTTTTTTTCCCTCAGTGCCTTTGATATTTATTGCTTCCGGTTTTAATTGTGCTCTAGAAGATTTTTGGAGGCATTTTCATTTCTGCACATGTGAGGAAATTTTCAACATTCCAGTTTTAACACTGGCACTGGGAGATATCATTTCACATTTTAAAAGAGGAGGAGGAGAGCTTTTTTGCTATATATATATATAAATATATATGCTATATATATATATATATATATATATATATATATGCTATATATATGCTATATATATATATATATATATATATATAACACTTTCATTCTCAGAGACAGTTCTAAAAGTGAAAGTAATTTCATAAAAAATATCTGCAATCAAAATCGAAAAAATAAAAAAGCTTGGCTGTAGGGATCGATCTCAGCTGTCCAATACAAAAAAAAAAAAAAAAATGAAATGCAAACGAGATATTGGCAAAGAACTTCCCCTTAGGTTTAGCATTAGCTTGCGAGTGTCTCCACCTGATGGGACAGGAGCCTTAATAAGAATCTGTCCTTATTTTATTTTTTTACTTTTTATAGATTTGTGTCAAAATTTAACTTTTCAGTTATTCAAATTGATTTAGTATTGTAAAATGCTTGTCATTGATGATCTAACAAGGAAGGTCTCTTCTACTTAAAGTGCATTTTCAAAAAAATATCGAAGAATTTGTATTTATAAATCAAATTTAGTAGTGGAATTTCAATATATTTCTCAGAATAAATTAGTTTTATCATCAAATTAATGTCCTGTAAAAATGGTGAACATTATGATGGCTTAGTTTGAGCTAAAAATTATAAAACGCTTGTGAATGTAATGATTTTGATTTCAACAATGCATTTTAGATGAGTTAATTTTTCAATTTGGGTCATTCCACATGAATTCAATCAATGGGTGTTGCACTATAGTCAGATTTTTTTTTTTTTTTTTTTTTTTTTTTAAATAAATAGACATAGTAGTGAATCCCACAAATCTGAAATTTAAAATTAATTTTTGCAATATTGGCTGAGATATAGCCATTTGAAAATTGGTCATTTTTACCAAATGATGGCCATCTTGGAATCTTATCAATGCCTATAAATGGATCAAATTCTACGTTTCTGGTACCAATTCGAAGCTATTTGTACAAAGAATGCATATTTCACATCAAAACAATAGTAAATTTTCATTTTTCTTTTTATGTGCAAACTGAAAATATCACCCAAAAAAAGGGCTGACTGTAATGGGCCATAAAAAAAATGAATCATCATGAATTTTTCTGAAACTTAGTAGAAACATTGCTCCATCTGTGTGCTTAAAAAAAAAATGGAGAGGTAAAATTTGTTGTTTTAAAATTAATGTTTTTTTACACATAGGGTGTCATTAACCAAATAATGATCGTTTTAGAATCTGTAAGTATTCCTGATTTAAGAAATTATGGTTAAAATAAAATTTTCTAACATCTGAATTAATGTAAAAGTATATTGAAAACCTCATTTGTACTAATTTCTTAGGAATCCCCTCCCCCAGCCCACCCCCAAAAAATTTATGCAATTGAAAAAAAATTTACACTAAAGAAGATAAGAAAATGATTTAAGGAATGTATAATTATAAAAAAACCTATAAATGCAATACATATAAATGAGGATTTACTTTACACATAGGTGAGAGTGAGGTCAAATGGGACAGTAGGTTTTTCTCTTTAGGTATCATTCTAAATATTTCATCAGTCACAGATTAGATGAAGCAATGGTAGCCCAATTTTCAGTTGAAAAAAGTAGCTGATCTACGTAAGCTTGCATGCAATTGTATAAAGAAAAAGATTATTTCAAGAATCAAAAGTAAATTTGCTTCATATACTTTTTATGCTTTCTGTATATTAATGATTTATTTATCCATAGGTGTAATAGTTTCCCTTTTTATGGAACATTATACTGTATATTATCCATAATTTAAACTATGCCTAAAAGCAGTATTTCTGTTTATACAAAAAGTTTAATATAAAAGAAGGTAGAGAGAGGAATGGGACAAGTCTAATTCTTACTTTTTAATAAGATGGGCGTAAATTGCTAATATGCAAATATTTTTAACGGGTAGTATATTAATTATAACATTGAAAATTTATATTCATTTACTTCAAAATATAAATAAATTGAACGGATGATTTCTTAATATCATCTCTGATTAACATCATCATTTACTCTCATCTTTCAACTATTATGTGCTGAGCAGCTAGCTGTTTAATATGTGATAGCGATCGTTAGAGAGCATTGAAATCAGAATTTCCTCTGAGTATGCAAAGCAACCATTGTCCGAAAGATTTTTTTTTTTTTAGTATTTGTTTTATTCCGTTTTGTGTGTTTATAGCTGAGTAATTTCCCATGAGTTTTTAGATCTCTTCTTTAGGTGTGGATTACATTTGATGGTAAACCATCCTGGGGCCAAACTTGGATTACATAGTATTTTTTGAATGAACCTAGAGACTCTGATGGGTAGTGAGTGCTCATTTAAAGGTGGAGAGTTTTGTTTGCTGTTGCAATCCATTCTGCATGGGACATGTTTAGAATGAACCATTACAATGGATCATATGCCACCTCCAAATCCAGTGAATTTCCTCTGTATTCTTTATTAGACTAGATTGTTGGCAAAAATTAGATTCTAACCCACAAGGATTTGCCGGACCAATAGGAAAATCTTTGTCCATGTGCCATCCCCTTCTTATTTCAATTTTTGAAGCCATAGAGAGTAATCTTGAAACATCATTTCCTGAAATCGAGAAAAGGTTACTCAGCACAGACCAGAAATACCTGCGAGACATTTATAAAGTTATTTCATCTAAGAACTAGTGAATAGGAACCCAAAAAACTTGTCATATGCAAGAATACTCAGAAAGGCAAATAAAATTTTCCGCCTTTATACAAGCACTGATTGACCATCAGTCTGTAGGTTCACTCGCAAAGTATGTAAATCCAAGTTTAGGCTGCAGGATGGTTTACACCACATGTAATCCACATCTAAAAATTTTATCTAAAAACTTATGGGAAATTACTCGGCTAGTAAATATTAGAGAAAATGGCATAAAACTAAAAAAAATTTATTTAGGACAATAGTTGCTTTGCACATCGAGAGTAAATTCTTATTGCAATGCTCTCTGATGATTGCCAATCGGCATCACATTAAACAGCAAGCTTCTCAGCATATAAAAAATGCAAGAGGTAGAGTAAATGATGGCATACTCAAAAATGAAATACCTAAATGTTGTACTAACAGAATCGCTATGCATTAACTGGATGCAATTTTGGTAAAAATAATAGACGGCTGAATAGATTCCATTAATTCCATTGCATTACTCTGCTTGCTTTATCATGCACAAGCAGTAGAAATATACGTGAAGGAGTGTCACTATGTCTGTGGATACAAAGAAGAGATTGACTAGGTTGATACATAGAAAACTTATGCCAGTTTTTGATAAAAAAAACCACTATTCAATGTATAAATAAAACATTGTGCTCAAATGGTAGGATGGTTGAGTTATGTACTGTTGTGACATGAAATGCAGCCACCTCCACGTGGTACCTCCTGGTTAGTTTTGAAAGTAACTAGGTAAGAGCTGTGTTCTAAGCAACAATTAGTTGAATGACACAACAGAGTGGCAACGCCTTTTTTTTTTTTTTTTTCCAACAAAAGTTGTCAGTTTTGCTCCAGTTATACAGAATAAAGATATCGTTTTATTGTTTAAATATGTGAAGTCATTAATAATAAAGGTTTAAATAATAACCCAAGGGTGATTCTGTTGTTCCGAATTTTCTGAAAATTTGAGGCAGTCATTTCGGGGGGGGGGGGGGGGGGTCATAAATCCGAAAATTTGGACAAACTATATTGTGAATTTGGACAAATGTTCGCCAAAAAAAACCCAATTTTGTCAAAGGTTCACAGGTAAAACGCGATTTTCGTCAGAGAATCGCAAAAAAACACCAATTTTGTGAAAGGATCGCGAAAAAAAAGCAAATTTCCCCAAAAGATCGTGAAAAATTGGCAAATTTCGTCAAAAGATTGCGAAAAAATGGCAAATTTCGTATAAAGATCACGAAAACGGCAAATTTCCCCCAAAAAATCTTGAAAAAACGGCAAATTTTGTCAAAAGATCACGAAAAAACGACAAATTTCGTCAAAAGATCGCGAAAAAAGGGCAAATTTCATCAAAGGGGCACGACCGACCGACCCCGATGTATTTCCGAAAATGCAATGTGAATTTCCATTAATTTAAAAAAAAAGGCAAATTTTACCCAAATTTTTGATTTTTGGACCGAAAGCTGTCTCAAGCCATTTTTTTTCAATGGTAAAATTGCACGCAGTTGATGTACTAGTATAAAGGTAACTTTTGGCACCTACTCATTTTTGATTTAAAAAATAATAATTTTTTTCGTTCCATCCTACCCAGTAGTCAATGTAGAACATTGGCATCTATTATGCCAGAGGCCCTGTTCTTGACTCCTGGTTTAGAAAAAATAATATACTTTTGACAAATAATGTTTTGCATTAAAAAAAATCATATAATATGCTTAATGTAATTTTCCTATTTTGTCTGTAACCTACTTTGTAAATATGATTTCTTACTTGAAATTTAATGTTTACTAAAATTAAATGTACAATAATATTGGATTTCTTTTTTCCCCTCAATAAACAATAGAGCTCATGCAACACATCAGGTTGCCACACAGCTAGTGTTTTAATATTAAGTGGCAAACTTGTTTTGTATGATATTTCAGTTTTATATTTAGGAAATAATTCTTGCTCCTTCATAATTTATGCAAATTTTTAAGTTTGATTAAAAATAATTCCAGGAAGAGAGATCTAAAGTAGATGACCTTCGAGGTACACCCATGTCTGTTGGAACTTTAGAAGAAATCATTGACGATAATCATGCTATAGTATCTACATCTGTTGGAAGTGAGCACTATGTTAGCATTTTGTCCTTTGTTGATAAAGATCAATTAGAGCCAGGATGTTCTGTCCTCCTGAATCATAAGGTAATCTCTTTCTCAAAATTGGATTTTATTTGTACTATGTAAGTAATTAAATAAATGTAACAGATTTTGATTAGGTGAAGTACAGTAAGTGTAACCATGTACCTATTCAACTGCAAACTTTTTTCACATCTTTACTATTAAACATAATTGGATCTGAATTAAAAAAAAATATTTTGTGAAGTATGATCTCAACAGGTGATTACATGTTTTCTGACATTTGAGGCAAGTAGAACCAAGATCTTTATCTTGCCTTTAAAGTATATGGTTTCAGTAATGGGGCATGTGTAATATGCAAATTCCATTGATTCCATATCTTTTTGATTTCTTTAGATATTTAATTACAAAGTTATGTACTTTTTCGTGAATATTGATATGAAGTGTAGGGCCGTGAAAGTTCAGCCTTTTTTTTTTTTGTATATGTGACAGGGTTGTAGTGGGTAGCTGCCTGCCTGGGCTGGGCTTTTTATTAAAAAAAAGCCGTGTTTTTTACAACCTTGATAAGATTATGTTTATTTAGTATAATGAAACCGACTAAGACTGAATTTCAAGGGACAGAAGAAAAATTCTGTGTTAAACAGGTTATCGTCTTTTTACTGTATGGACAATGACATTTTTACATTTAAGACAGGATTTCGTTGTAAACAGGTTCCGTTATCATAGGGTTTACTGTATTTTATTATTTGTGAGGAAGGTGGAATCATAGTTCACATTTTGGTATTTTAATCCAATTTACACGGGAAAAATTGCCCATTTAAGATTATGAAGTCATTCCCATCTATTCAGGGTTGCCCGTTTTTTTCCACTCTGGAAAAAAACTGGAGAAAAATGTACCAGACAAAATATCATTTTGTCCACTTTTAAATTGAAAATTAAAAGAGCAGAACTTATTATACTGATTCTTCCCATTCAAGAATCAACTTTTATATCAAAATATCACATATCTGGGAGCACGGGAGTGCATCCGCCAAGTTCACACAAGCCGTAAGCTAACTTTTCCTGAACCATTTTGACATACTTTTCACCCCCTCATAACTTCGTTTTAGGGAGAGATATAGAAATTTTTCTTTTATACACATGTTCGTATGATAAAACTGAACTAGCTTCCACGAATTCATGTGTCTGTATTGAGTAGTTTTCGAAATATTAAATTCCGAAAAAGCGCTTTTTTTGTCACTGACTCATTTCGCATCATCAAATAACTAAGGTACTTCTAGAAGTCGTAGAATCATGAAATCTCACAAATCGGTTTTATAGCACAATTAACCAGAAAAATCTGAAAACACAGAATTTTCACCTCTAAACCCTTCAAACAGGGGGTGTTGATTTGGCCAAATACAGTTCCTTAACACATTCAATTGGGCCAATGTTGGTCGCCAAAACTCGATTACAGAGTTTTGAAGGGGTCACGTAATTTCAAGCAGAATAAAATTTTATATATATGCTTTTCCAAAAATGTTTGTTCAATAGAAAAAAATTAATATACCTAAAAATTTTAATCGGTATAGATTATGATATATTCACGATATTAACAGGCCCGTATTATCGAATGGGCAAATCGGGACTTTGTCCAGGGGCCCCCAGATCCATATATTTTAAATATTTTAAATATATTTATAATTTTAAATATTTAATATTTTAAATATATTTATAAAATATTTATTTTTTTTTACCAATTCCAGCCCTGAAAATTTTTGAATACACACATTTCATCTTTAAAAGATTCTACCAAATTTTCTGAAAAACAAATTTCATTTTTAACTCAGACCTCAACCACTTTTAAATAATAAATAATAATAATGAAAGAAGTTTGTGTGTGAGTGAGTGAGTGTGTCGACGGTGTTCTGAAGAGACCACTGTATGTAGAGCTACAAAATTTGGGGAAAAGGTATGTCTATATATGAAGTTTTGCACCTCGAAGCCCGATTTTCGATTTTTTGATTAGAATTTTTTGATTTAATTTTTTATGCGATTTTTAGCGTTTTTTTTAGTTTTGAGGCGATTTATTCCATATAAGTGAGAAGAATATGGTTTCTTTCTTTTAACCCAATGTAGTAAATTTTGTTCTCTTTTCAAAAAAGTTTATTCGGAATTCATGCAGCGATTTTTGAATTTTTAGCGAATTTTTTATGCAATTATTGAACAGCATTTAATGCATTTCCATACCTATATGGAGATTACCGTACAGGGACACAGTTTTGTCGCCAAATGCTGCCAAGTTTGTCACCAACTTGGTGGTATATCGCCAAATTTGGCAACCGAAATGAGGCGATATCTCTAATATTTCGACAAATTCCCATAGACTTCCATTGTAAAACAATAGGGTTTATTTGCTTACAGAAAATCAACAAATTGAGATATTTTAATGCAACAAAAACTAATATTAACTTAAGGGATTATATTAATGGAAAAAGAATGCGGTTTCTTTCTTTTAACCCAATATAGTAAATTTTATTCTCTTTTCAAAAAAGTTTATTCGGAATTCTTGCAGCGATTTTTGAATTTTTAGCGAATTTTTTATGCGATTATTAAACAGCATGTAATGCATGTCCATACCTATAATGGGGGTTACCGTAGGGGGGATCCAGTTATGTCTCCAACTTGGCAATATATCGCCAAATTTGGCGACCAAAATGAGTCGCCAAAAGTGACGCCTACTTGGCGATATCTCTAATATTTCGCCAAATTCCGATAGACTTCCACTGTAAAACAATAGGGTTTATTTGCTTACAGAAAATCAACAAATCGAGATATTTTAATGCAACAAAAACTAATATTAACTTAAGGGATTATATTAATTATATTTAAGGGAGTCCAAGTAAATTAATTACGAATAAAAGTAACATGATCTAATGCTTAGCATGATTTCCAAAACAAATTTTAAGAGAGCCCACAGGTCAAAGGAATAGATTTGAAACTTTTATCGAATTATTGTAAATTTTGACTTTCGTGATTTTTAATGCGATTTTTACATTTCTTCGCGATCTGCTGCAATTTTTTGACATTCCATTTTTGACCTAAAGTACATTCTGCCCTCATTTCAATAAAGTTAATTCGGATTTCGTATAGCAATTTTCGAATTTTTCGAGAATTTTGTATGTGATTTTTAGTGTATTTTAGCGATTTGCTACTATTTTTCCACATTAGTGAAAGGAATTAACTTGCAATCTTCGAACCTAGTATATATATATATTAAACAAAAACATAATTTGAAGAACAAATTTAAAAAACAAAATTTATTTCCTACATTCTTTAATCCCGAGAAGGGATAGATATTAAGATGTTTCATACAATTAGTTCTACGTTTAATGTTAAATTTTTGTAACAAATTAGTTGAGCCAATTGAAGATTAAAAAATAAAAATAAAATTCATACAATATGATACTTAAAACACCCCAAAAAATTGGATTACGTTCAAATCGAATCGAAATAAATCTTAGACTTCTTCCATTTTTAATTGAAAATATTCGTATTTCAGATTTTGTATTATGTTTATAACAATTGTGCATAAAATGATAAGATGCAGGCAAAATACAAAACTTAAAAAAAAGTCTAAGATTTATTTCGTTTTCATTTAAACGGAATCGAATTTTTTAGGGTGTTTAAAGTATCATATTGTATGAATTTTATTTTTATTTTCTAATCTTCGATTGGCTTAACTAATTTGTTACAAAAATTTAACATTAAATGTAGAACTAATTGAATGAAACATCTTAATATCTGTCCCTTCTCGGGCTTAAAGAATGTAGGAAATAAATTTTGTTTTTTTTAAATTTGTTCTTCAAATTATGTTTTTGTTTAATATGTCAAGTTTTTTAACAACTACAGCACTCAAATGAACGTATTTCAAAATTAATAGAGAGTATCATCATCAGGCTTTGAAGTATGCGGCATTGCATCACAATGTGGGGTGTAGTTTACCTAGTGTTTCTCCCAGAATAAAAAAGGGCAGGGTGCTCCTTCAAAAAAGAGCATTTCAGGTGAACAAAAAAGGGCACTTTAACCGAACAAAAAGGGCACTTCAGCTGAACAAAAAGGGAACTTTTTTAAGAAAAAGGTTTTTGAAATTTTTGCTTTGATTGCTGTTTATTTGATTGTCACAAATTTCGTCAAAAGATTGCGGAAAAAGCGCGAATTTCGTCAAAAGATTGCAGAAAAAGTGCGAATTTCGTCAAAAGATCATTGAAAAGCGCAAATTTCGTCAAATGATCACGGAAAAGCGCGAATTTTGTCAAAAGATCGCGAAAAAACACGAATTTTGTCGAATGATCGCGCAAAAAGCGCGAATTTCATCAAAAGATCGCGGAAAAAGCGCAAATTTCGTCTAAAGATCGCGGAAAAACACGAATTTCGTCAAAAGATCGCAGAAAAAAAGCAAATTTCGTCAAAAGATCGCGGAAAAAACGCGAATTTCGTCAAATGATCACGGAAAAACTCAAATTTCATCTAAAGATCGCGGAAAAAACGCGAATTTGGTCAAATATTTTCAGAAAAAGCGCGAATTTCGTCAAATAATTGCAGAAAAACGCGAATTTTTGTCAAAGGATCGCAGAAAAATGCGAATTCCGTTAAAGGATAGCGCAAAAAACCCGAATTTCGTCAAAAGATCGATGAAAAAACGCGAATTTCGCCAAAGGATTGCGAGAAAAAACACAAATTTCGTCGAAAGACTGATGAAAAAACGCGAATTTTGTCTAATGGCCACTGAAAACATCCATAATTAGCGCAGAGAGGAGATCGTCCCCCGGCATTCCCCTCTGCTGTAACGTTTCAGAAAATTTACTATGAATTTCAATTTTTTTTTTTTTTTTTTTAACTTAGAATCACCTTGATTTAGTTATATATTGGAATTTAGATTTTTACGCGGAAGGAACAGGGGAATTTTTGTTTCCAAGGTATGCTCATAGACTACTTTCTCAAAAACTCAATTTTTTAATTTGTTTGGATCAGATTTTTAATCTGTGTAATATAATAATTGATTTGATATCAGAAACAATACTACAACCACATATATGGCGAAATTCAAGATTTTTTTCCACGATCGTTTCGCGAAATTCACAATGTTTCTACGATCGTTTAGCGAAATACAAGATTTTTTTCCACGATCGTTTCGCGAAATACACGACTTTTTCCACGACTGTTTCGCGAAATACACGATTTTTTTTTCACGACCGTTTCGCGAAATTCACGTTTTTTTCCCGCAATCGTTTCGGTTATTTCACAATTTTTTTCCACGATCGTTTCGCGAAAATCATGGTTTTTTAACGATTTTTTTCCACGACTATTTCGCAAAATTCACGATTGTTTACCAGGATCGTTTGTCGAAATTCACATTTTTCCCCCGCGTTCCTTTGGTGAAATTAGGTTTTTTTGCTTCACTTGATTGCCGATTCTTTTTCTGTGACCGATTGATCAAATTAGAAATATTTTTTCGCGGCCGATCAACAGAATTAATGATCTTTGTTTGCGCAATCTTGACGAAGTTCGTGATAATTTTTATGCAATCTTTTGACGAAATTTGCGTTTTTTCTCCCTGATCGATGGATGAATTTAATTTTTCTTCCGATCGATTGACGATTTTTGTGATATTTTCCAGCAACTTATTGGGACATTTTGAGGTTTTTCTTTTGATCCCTTGAAGAATTTCGAGAGGGTTTCCCGCGATCGATCGACGATTTTTGCGGCTTTTTTACCGCGATTAACTGAAAGACTTCGTGATTCTTTTCCCGCGGTTGATTAACATAATTGCCGATATTTTCCAGCTACCTATCAGCGAATTTTGTAGGTTTTATTCTTTGGATCGATTGGCTAATTTCCAGAGATTTTTGCCCTCTATCGTGCACGAATTTCGCTATTTTTTCCCTGCGAATGATTAACAAATTTCGCGATTTTTTTCCTGGATGCGATTTTTGAATTTCGCGATTTCTTTTCTTCCGACTGATTGATGACATTCGCGTTATTTTCTAGCAACTTTTAGGCAAATTTTGAGGGGGTTTTCTGGCGACCAATCGACTACTTTCGAGATTTTCCCCCCGTGACCTACTGGAGAATTTCGTGATTGTTTTCCTGTGATCGATTAACATAATTGGCAATATTTTCCTACTACATATTAGGAAATTTTGCAGGCTTTATTCTTGGGTCCGATTGGGTAACTTCCGGGGCTTACTGGCGGAACTCACGGTTTTTGCTTCATGCTAACGTAAACGAATTACACGATCTTTTTCCGCGAACGATCGACAAATTTCGCGATTTTTTCCCCGTGAGCGATTGGAGAATTTTTTTAGTTTCTCATGCGTTAGATTAACGAAATTCACGATTTTTCCCGCGTCCGGCTGAAACAGTTGTTTTTCCGACCGACTGATGAATTTCACAATATTTTCCCGCGATTGACAGACTTTTTTGCGATATTTTTGCGCGACCGACTGACGAATTTCACAATATTTTTTCACGATCGATAGACTAATTTTGCAATATTTTCCCGCGATCAATTCTAGAATTTCAGATCCATCGATCGATTGCAAATTTCCGGATTTTTTCGCGACGTATTGTTAAGATTCGTTAGTTGAAACATGCCGAGGGCAAAATTTTGCAAACCCAAAACGGGCAGGCCGCGTTTGCAGTTATATAAAAACGGGCAGGGCGCATTTACAGCTATAAAAATATGGGCAGGGTGCTGCGCCCTCACGAAAACGCCTAGGGGAAACACTATTACCAATGTGTAATCCAAAATGTTTCACCACTGTAGTAATGCAGGATGCGGTAGTTTGAACAAAACTTCCAATCTGAACGTAAAAAATCTATAATCAAAACATAAAAAATTAACTTCACTTAAATTCAGATACAATATTTCCCACTCAGGAACGCTATGAATGTAAATGTAAATTGTGTTGAATCCTTACTGCTAATATTTAACAATATTATAGCTGTGATACAGTAAAAAATAAAAAATAAAAGCTTTACTTAAATTTTTAAACCTTATTCTCTCCCAAGAGGTGATGTAAACACATCAGAAAATTATTACCTAAGTTTAACTTGGGGTATAAATAATTCTCATCTCGGAAAAAAAAAAAATACATTTTAAAATTTAGGTTATGTAATTCCCCACTAAGTTTGCTACCTGCGTAAAAATAGCTATACATTAGAAACTTTCTACTAAAATATAAACTTGACCAAAGAAAAAACTTATTCTGAAAATATTCTTTTTTATTTCCACTATGATGCCATATTCATCTTTTTAATTTTTGAAAAAAAAAAAAAAAAAAAACTAGCTCAATTTAATAATATTTCACGTGAAAATCTTTCAACTAAAAAGAAATAAATTATTATTATGGCTTTTGAAATTTTTGCAACAATGAAGTAAAAATGTTACATTTTCTATGAAAAATGTCTGTTGATTTTCAACGAAAAAAGTGAAAATTGGAATTATTAAGAAAAATATTTTAATAATGCAAAATAAAATTGGCCCATGTTTCTCTCTGGGTTATAATTCACCCATATGCAAAGGCATTTTACCATTCGTTTTGACCCTGACGTCAATCAAAAGTTTTTACACTTTAAATTTATAATATCATTAGAATTAGTAAAGAATAAAAAATAAGTGGCATCAGGGACAAAAAGGTGGGAAGAAAAAATGAAAAAGTTATGATCTCCATAGGCTTTTCCATGTTAAATTAACATTGAGAAGTAACACTGGAAATAAATAAGTATTGCGCTGTCGCGCAATACTTAAATATTTTCTCTTTTCAGAATTTGAGAAGCGATATAAATTTTTTTCGCGATATCTTATTGTGATTTTCAGATTTTTTTCGTAATTCCTGCTGCTTTTTGACGTACCCGGGCAACGCCGGGCAAGTTCGCTAGTAAATAATATTTTGATTTTAATAGATTGTATTAGCAATGAAATTAAATCATATCTAAACTTTAGTGGCTGAAAATAATCAGTTCTAATTGTCATGAGATACATTTTCTTCCGTATTCCAGCTTTTTTCTTTTAACTTAGAGTTAAATATGAAAACGAAACCCAAAATTGTCATCTTTATATTTATTGAAAAACACTTTTGACTTGTGAATGTATTTGATTTGATATTATGTTGTGTGTAGTACAACTTCGAAAGATGTAAAAGAAAGTAACTTGACTAACGCATATTTACATGTTAGAGTATTCAACATTCTTCCATAAGTTGAAGTTATTAAATTCATCTTAAAGTAAACAAGTTGCTAAACTTACATAAAAGAGTTTTCCTCTGTACTAAAAAAAAAAGAGTATTTTTATTAATTAAGGTACTTAATTTAGAATTGACGACTCTAAGAATGGGTTCTATTTAAAATCCAAGGTGCGAAAATATTCTTTATGCATTACACATGTGACTGACCATCAGTTCTATGTGAATAATGTTGCAACGATTCGAATGGGGCCCCCTAATTTATCATTGCTTAGGGCCCCAATTAGTCATGATCGGGGCCTGGATATTAAAACAATAAAACATTTAACAAAATATAATCGCAATTTGGTACTTTTCAGATATAGTAGCCATGGCGAAATAGAGGAAAAAAAAAATGCCTTGACGAGAAAAGAAATTGTGTAACGTATTTTCTGGCAACCTATTTATTGTTTCATATACACAAGTAATTTTTTCCATACTAGGGGGCTCGGCCCCTTACGAGCTACGCTCGCCAACCCCGTCCAGACACCGCAGACTCTAAATGCACGCTAATTTGATCGGCTTTAAAAAGATTTCGAAAGATTGAATTATAATTTAAAAAACAGTGGCGATCTCCCTATAAACGAATTTCTATTCCTTTCTCTTTGATTGGGGAATTTTAACGCCAAATCCGCTGCGGTACTACTGATTATCCTGTCGACCAATTTCGCCAAATTATATAAATTGCCAAACCACTTGCCAAATTATACAAATTGATATAATTTTTATTTTAAATAACGAAAGAACAAATAAATTCGTACAACATTAATAAAAACACAAATAAAACGTCGAAATAAAAATAACTTGATGACGTATACACGTGTAACAACATTTCAAAATAAGCTAATATAAAAGGAATTAAGTAAAGAGAGTCTTTGTCTCCTGGTATTTTTTAACAAAGCGAAAAGAAAGTTATTTTAAATGAGACATTTTAAATTAATTCTCAAAATATCAAATAAATGTCTAGCGCAATTTCTAAATTTAAACTTTTTTGCAATATTATTTTGTGTTCATTTTATGTAATAACTATAATGTGACGTAAATATGACGTAATTTCTCCTAAGACTTCTAACGCATGTTAATGAATTTATTATTTTACAATATCCTTTCTCTTTTAAAATTCACGTGTATACTTTTTATGACGTAATTTTTAATAAGTTCCTGCTTTTTATACGTAATTATTTAATTCTAATTTGAAAGTTTTTTTTCCTGTTTATAATAGTCATGTGTAAATAAATTTTTAATTTGAAGCAAACATTATTGCTTGCGCTTTTTATACAGTTGGCAACAGTTTAAATTAGTACAATTTTCTGAAATCTGTAAAAAATATCTCTAGAAATGTTGAAAATTTGAATTTAAAATAGAAATAAAACCTGAAAAAATGAGTCAAAATAAAAAAATTAATGCAATCTGCACTCCGGCAAATTCTAACGCATAAAATGATCTAAAAATGATTACACTGCCATGTATAGTTTTTGCTGCTTTGCTGCTATAGCATTAAATAACTCTTAAAATAATTCTTCGATTTGAAAACTGTCTGCATCAGCATGTTTATCAAACATTTCTGTATAAAACCACCGATTTTCATATTTTTGTATGCATTATTTTTGTTAATATTAATGAAGAAAGGCCTCCGGTCACAAAAAAATCAAAACCGGCGGCGACGGTGACAGCGGTAGTTACTTATTTTTAGAATAGAGTTGTATTGTAGAGATGTATACAATTTATTTAATGTAAGGATCCCATTTATTTGTTTTTATATACAAACAGAAATAATTTGTATATAAAAATAATATTTTATACATATGTATAAATAAAATGTTTATATGTATATAAATACATATATAAACAACATAAAAGTTCATCAGGTTTGTCTTCATAGTTGTTTATATCATTTGGCAACATATCTCATTTTCTGATGTCCGAATTGCACCAAGCTTTTTAAAAAATGCCAAGGCCCTATAGTGGAAAATTATCCTAATTCTCATATGAAAATTAAAAAATCTCCTTTTAATTAAATGAAGTGTGTAACTAATAAAGCTGTCTTTAATGATGTGAGACAGATGCAGCGTCCGAAGACCGCTGCTAATGCTACTATATTGTATTATTAGCCTACTTACTGATAATTTATTGTTAACTTTGAATCTGTAAAAGAATGATTATAGTTATAGATAAATTATGTTGGTCGCCAAAACTCGATTACAGAAAATTAGCAGGATATAAAGGTGTTACATGATTTCAAGCTGAATGAATTTTTATATGCTTTTACAAAAATCTTGATAAGGCAAATCTTTCAGTTTATCTGTCCATCGTTCTATCTTTTACTTCCTTAAAACAAATTTTTTAAAGACCAGGAGGCGTCTGCAAAGACCATCACCTCATCGAGTTGACATCTGAAATTTTAGGATCCGTTAAAAATCAATCAGCATATAAAATGTAACTGGTCTGCCAAGTCATATCTTTGTGAAAATCCCCTACAGACTCGATTTTAGTAGTTAATTGAGGAATTTTCCATTGTGTTTTCCTGCATCCATTCCTCCATGTTTCCATTCTTTTGGATGCAGGAAAACACAATAGTAAACCTATCAGTCAACCACTAAAATTAGGTCTTCAGGTGGTTTCCACCAAGATATGACTTAACAGACCAGTTGCATTTAAATATGCTAATCTAGTTTTAACTAATCCTAAAATTTCAGCTGTAAACTCGATGAGGTGATGGTGTGTACAGACGCCTCCCGGTCTATTATAAATGTCGGAATTCTAATCTCAATAGCACTCTCGTCAATCTGGCAAATATCCACTACTATTTATGGAACACTATTCCTTTAAGTGCATTTGAGTGATGTTAATGAACTTTATGCATATGCATCGTACATATTATACATATGCATATAATACGTAATACATTTGCATCATACATATTATGAGTATGTATTATTACATAATACATTTGCATCATACATATTATGAGTATGTATTATTACATAATACATTTGCATCATACATATTATGAGTATGTATTATTACATAATACATGTGCATCATTATGACGTCAGAATAAGCAAACATTTTTCGTCGCCAAATTTGAGAATTGACATGATATATTACGAAATCTGATGACAGTTCGCTAAATGTCGCCAAGCTTGTCGAGAATTTGACGCTAGTGCTATTTTTCAATGAGTTAATTATTAATGCGAGCCATTTATTTATATTTTTCCGCATATCATCTGAATAGTTAAATGGTATAACGTACGGATATTTTCAAAGTGCCAATAGTTTCGTCATTGCACAAAACCTCTGCTATTGTTATTATATTGTACTGTTATTATACTTACTGATACTATGTTGTTAATCGTTACTCTGCTAAAACTTCTGTATTATATAAAGATAATTTACGGAAACTATTAAAGCATCGAAACTGACAGTTCTCCCTATCATTATTATAATTTTATAATATGTAACCTGTTAATCGATATGTACGTTAGAATGAATCTTCTATAATCCGGTTCCTCTAGTTTACGGTACGGTAATCCTTGCATTTTAGTTTTCAGGTTTCGAGTAAAATTAGCTAAAATCTTAAAACCACGTCACATTGGCTAATTCTTCAACCTGATTAGATGAAAAGAATGATAGATTTTCAAATGGATCATGTCAGTGAGAAACGCAGACCTTCTATTCTTCCGTAATCGAATCTACTGAAAAGGTTAGCGTGAAACAAAAAGATATTAGCATCAATATAGTTTAATGTAAATGCAGATATTGTCAAAGGATTTCATAAGAACCATTTCACTTGTACCCAATCGTATCAGTTAAAATACAACAATTGGCAGTGAGCCCAATTAGAAAAGATTACTTAATAGGATTAAAAATTTTCCGCATTAGACAACAAATTGCAAGTGATAAGCAAGTATGCATAAGTGAGTTAAGTGATATTTGTCACGAAAGATGAAATACATAACACACAAAATATGATGTGCTTCCATGATCGTAAAGAGTTCTTGATTTCTCTATCAAAAGCTTCCGACTTGGCGAATGAATGGGTGAGTAAATTAAATTATGAATAACAGTAACATGATGCAACATTTAACATGCAATTAATAAAATCAATACTGCTTGCTAGAGGTGGCTAGTACTTTAATATAAAAATAAATTTGTAAAGCTCAATAAAATAAATTTGGGTATTTTTATGTTAGCCAGGCGCAAGTGGCAAATCACCAAATACTGTTCCCAGCTCCATTGTTCATATTGCATTCATTTCATTTACAAATATAAACTTTTCAATCATCTCATTTAAAATAGATGCATTTCCCTCATTTTAGTTAATAAAGTATTTAACATAGAAATAAATAAGAAATAATAATATAAACCAAAATATTTTATTTGAAAACCAAAACATTGTTTCTAATTTACACATGTGAAAAATGAAAACTGCTATTGGCGAAAAAACACAATGCTAATGAGGAGATTTGCACCCGGCTAACATAAAAATACCAAAATTAAAAATATATATATATATATTAATATAGTTTAGAAAAACAAACTTGAAAAAACATACAAAAAGTAGTGATATCCCAACAAAAAGTTTTCTTTGTAAAAAAAAAAAATTGCCAAGTTCTCCTTAACGTTTCAGCCAGAAAAAGTAGTGATATCTGAAGTTCGCACAAGTTAAAAGCCAAACATCCCAAATCTTTCATTGAAAATGGCTTCCTGCGACTTGGCCGTTAATGTCTTCGAGAGGGTTTTCAAATTCTCAAATGAGCTTAAAATAATATACCAGGCCACCCCTCAATTTTTTTAGACTTGTTTATAGTAATATTCTGGCAGAATTTGAACTTCATATTTCAACTGCAAGAGGGTGCTCAACACCCACTAACTGCATCACTCAAATTTTTCTATATATATATATATATATATATTAAATAAAGACCTCCAAAATTAATTTCTTGTAAAAGAATAAAACAATATAGAAGTAAAAAATAGAAAGGTAATCATATTTGATCTTTAATAATACAAAATAGTGTCTAAAACTGATTTTTTCGTTATTTCTGATCATTTTCTGTTGGCTTCTACGACCTGCAGCAAGAATTGCTTTTAATCTTCATCATTTGTTATGATTTTATTGAAATCTCCATTAAGCTTAACCTCTCGTTCTGGACTGTCATTCACTACTTGTAAATTGTGAAGCCATTCTTTTCCCTTGGGATAGTCATCATTGTCATTTCATTTTTTGAGAAAAAGCTTAACAATGATTTTCTTATATTCATACGAGGTAAGAGTTCTGTTGTTCTTGTTGCAAAGTCTGACAGTCGTACACCATCTTCTTTAAAAATCTCAAGTTCTCATCTTACATAACGCTTAAGGGCTTGCATCAATGTAAATCAAGAGAGAAAGTCTTATGAAATCATCAGAATACTCAGACATGTGATGTTCCATCACTTCTCTAGCAGAAAGCGCAATCACTTTGTCTGTTGTTGATAGATAATTTTCAGGATCTTTAACTGTGTTATAATAAATTCATCGTCTGAAGACTCAGTTTTCCATTACACTATTTAGATAAATATTGGATGAACAGATGGTAGCTGAAAGTAAAGAGACTCTAATGCTTCATTCTTCTTTTATTCTCTGAAGAAAACATTCATACTTTTTTTGGTAACTCTTTATCTTTTAAACCCATATACATTTTACAATTGATTCTTTGATCCTGAAGAAAATTAGAATCTTTTTTAATTTTTATTATTTTCATAACACCTTCATAAAAAATATCAAAGAAAATAGTCCAAAATATTTAACCACTCCTTATTGTTGGGCTGTAGAAAAAGAACTTTATTTTTCTTTAACAAAAGCCAATGAGAATGAATGTTTTCTAATTTTTTAATTATGTATGTGTTTCTTTAGTTTTGTAGGAATTTCAGATCTCTGCAATATCTGCATTGATTCTTTAACTGTCAAATGACTAACATATTGTATGAATTTCGATTCTTTCAACTGATAAAGAACATGATGAAGGATTTGTCTTGTCATAGTTGTTTCAGTCTAGTCAATTGGTCTACTGATCTTAGACCAATCAGAAAAATTTCATTACTAAGGCAAGCTGAAACCGGAGCGATTGCAAATTTTTAGCATTGAAATTCCTTTGAACAGAAAAGAATGGCTATTTTTCATAAAATTAAAGTTGTTGATCAATACACAAATTTTGTGATTATTTTATTTCATATTAGGCTTATTGTTTGTCTTAACTGTAACATGAATAATGTTAGCATCCCATAACAGTAGATTAATATTTAATGTAAGTAATGTAACCTAAATATAATTCTTGATACTTATTTAAAGGTAAAAACTCTGGCAAAAAATAAGTAAATGTATTTTAAATATTATTTTATTTGTCACCTTTCACTTAGGAATAGCCATGAGCTAAATGTAAACAACTTCAGACAGATGTTTGTGCCAGATGCAGAATTTGAAAATCTATAAGATAAATATTTAAAATAAAAATTATCATGAAAAATTAAATGTTTCACTGACAAATTGTTTTCATTTGGTTGTAAAAAGAGTTGGTAGAATTCTTGTTTTGGTTTAGTGTTGTCTTTAACTGTATCATGTAAATAATTCTCAGAAATTTTGCTACATATAATAAAATATTTCAGAAATATTTAAATACAAATATAAATAACATAACAAACTAAATTTCTTCTAAAAACTTCTGGAAAAATTAAATATTTCTGAAGTATAAAATATTGTTGCATTTCCTATGCTTCTGCTAATGTTAAATTGTGAGGTCATTGAGCACCCTCTTAGAATTTGAGTAGGAAGCTAAAAATTTACCCGTATTATACTATTGATGAGTCTAAAAAAATTAGGGGGTGGCCTGGACTCTAGCTCAAAAAAAGTTTTTTTGAACCACCCTACTATGAAGTGTTCACAAAGATTGTATTTGAGATCAGGATTGCCATTTATTTCGGCAATCGAATTCCTTGCACTTTCCTGAGCAAAAAATTAAATTTTCCCAGAGTAATTCCTCTGAGAATTTTCAAGATTTCAATGGATAAATTTTGCAAAGTACTAAAATTTAGTAAAATTCCTTGTTTTTAATACTCATTTTAAAATTTCCTCAGTTTTTCCAGTTTTCTGTGTACAGTGGCAACCCTGAAGATTATCATTTGTGAGGAAGGTGGAATTATAGTCCACATTTTGGCATTTTAACCCAATTTACCTGGGGAAAATTGCCTATTTAACCTGGGTGTTTTAATAAAACCCGTCCGGGCTGTGTTTTTTACAACCCTGGTATGTGAGCCCATGGTAAATCATTCTACCATGTGTGGCAGCAAAATAATGCAGAAAACTGAAAAGACTGAATTTTTTTTTTCCATTAGTATAAAACAGGTTTTCTTTTGCTCAAACAATAATTTTTAAACAAAGAATAACATCTTAGAAATTATAATAAGAAACATATTAAAATCACTCTTCCACTTTATTATTAAATAGAATGTTGCACTAGAAAGTAAAATATAGCTTTTTAATTGTTATTTTGCATAACTTTTATTAAAAAAATATGTTCTAAACAAATATTGGGTCAATTTACTGCCAGTGCTGTAGTTGGGTGGGAACGCTGATCTGTTTCACTTATATTCATAAGCCGCTTTAATCGAGTTATTTTCTTCTGATGGACTAATGGCTTCTATTATTATGAAACAGCCATTATAAATGAATTGTTAGGTGAAGATGAAAGAGCAGTCGTAAAAAGTTAGAACTCTGATTTTCTGGTCAGAATGGGAAAAAAAATGGCCATAATTTTTTTTTGAAAAAAAAAAATGAACTCCTGAAGTTCCTTTAAAATAGATTTATAGCACTGAGAATTCGATTTTTATTTTTCTTAGTTCCTTCCTTGTTTAAGTGTTGTTTTAAAACTGTTTAAAAGTCATTAAATACTGTTAAACAATTAGTACTTGATTTTATTTCTTACAATTTTTTCAATTTAAAATTTTGTGCGTTTAAAACAGGTGCATGCTGTAGTCGGAGTGTTATCTGATGATACTGATCCTATGGTCACTGTAATGAAGTTGGAAAAAGCTCCACAAGAGACTTATGCTGATATTGGAGGATTAGATCAACAAATACAAGAAATTAAAGTAAGAAGTGTGTGTGTGAGAAAGAAGGAGAGAGAGTCATCAAAATTTGATAAATTCAGACATTGATGAAGTAGAGTCTTGCTAACTCTGCTCCTGATGTCTTAACCCTTAATTGCCTGACTTTTCAAAAATCATTGTATTAATGTTTTTCGGCTTTCATTTTTTAAATAAATCATGGGAAAAATACTTAAAAAAATCTTATTTTGTTTTAAGTAAGGTTTACGGCTAAAAAACCGTTTGTTACTAATCAGCAATACTGGTCTTTAATTGAAAAAATAATTTTCCTTGATAAAATTCTATAATATTAAACACACAAGAATTTTAGGAACTATAATAAGAAATAAATTTTACTTGCTCGCTGCAGAACAAAATCGGGTATTTCGCAAGCTTCCAAACAAAACAAAAAGAACAAGTAGCAACAATTGAAAAAATAAATCTATCTTTATTCTTAAACAGCACAAGTGTTGCCATCTACATATTGAAAATCGATTTAATAATATTTTCAAAATGTATTTTATTGGAAACATTAGGCATTATAGCTTCAATATTATTCTAACAGTATTTTAGAAGCCTAAATTGGGTATGTTGCTGAAAAGCAACACCCGGCATTTAAGGGTTAACATTCCATATAAATCAATGATGTTTTTTGATGTTGTATATAGGTATTTGTAGTGTCATCACATCACTAAAGTTCATACATGTTATATTAACTGTAAGATTTTTTTCTGCAAAGCACTTGTCAGTTTTGTATGCAAGTTTTAACATATGTTTTTCCATTAATTTTTAATTAGCTGCAATTTTTATTTTTAATCTGACACTTTTTTAATGAAATGTAAGTGTACTGTGCCAAAAATCTGTTCAAAAATATTTCGTATGATGTCTCATTCTTCATTGTATGTTTTGTATATGCACAGAAAAAAAGGATGTTGACATCAGAAATAACATATATGATTTTAAGGCATGTCATACATTTCTGTGACCTGTATTGTTCTAGAACTTTCATACGAGCAATATGCAGTAAAAAATGAGTTGTAAATCTCTTCTTCCACAAAACTACATTAATTTACTTATTCAATATAGATTTGCATATTTGAAATCTAAAATTTCCAAAATTAGATATTCTTTTGATATTATGTACACAAAATAATGAAGTATGTAAAAATATTAAGGGAAATAGTAAATAGATTAATGAATTAGCATATTTTCAAATGAAATGTATTGATCATATTTGAATATATAATTGAAAAATCAAAATGTCCTCATGGAACAAGTTCATGGGGAATTTAGAATTTATTAAATATAAATTGGTATGTCAGTTTAAATTATGGAAATTGAAGGAATTGTTAAGTAACAAGTTTGTATTTTGAGTTGTAAACTCATATGATTTATTGTTACAACTCATATGATTTGTTTACAAATTAGAATAATTGTGTTGAATCTAGTGTAATTATGTATCCAGCGTTTACTGGAGTTCCATTACCTGCAATTTATTCTGTTGAGCTGATTCATATATCAAACCAGATGCTATAATCAATAAGGTTAACTGGATGAATTAGTAGTGTTCCCATTTGATGTTTTTCAAAGGGCGTCGTGCCCTGCCCTTTTCATTTAAACTGCTGATATGTCCTGCCTGGTTTCCCAGTAGCTTCATCTTTTTTTTTTTTTTTTCAAAATATTTGGCTTTTTCCTCTCCTCTGTCCCTTCCCTGCCTTTTGAAAACAGAAGTTCTGCTGCTCTGATTGATTCATGTGTTGAAAGTTCTAAATCAATGTAAAAAAACATGCAGCTGCTGCATATTGTATTGTGTTTTCAAATCATAATGCATTTTCCATTTCAAAATCATCCCAGAAGGTGTATGTTCCCAAGTGGAATATAAAAAAAATGGAGTTATTTTAATCAGATTGTTTTATGATATTCTTAAAAATACAGCACAATATCAGTTTACCTTGATAATACATGACAATGAATCCAGAGTGTCTCTCTCCCCCCCCCCTCCCTCCCCTCATTGAAATGCCCTCAGGAAATTTAGGACTTAATACTAAGGTTTAGAGTTGAAATTCCCACTTCTCAGAACTGACAAATGATAATCCAATGAGAGTGTCTATTCATTCAACAAAATGTGCACCTTTACTGGATATAAGTGCCCTTTACTGGGCAAAAATGTCCTTTCCAGCAAATCCGCCCTGTCCTTTTAAAAAGAAATGTGAACACTATGAATAGGTTCACCAAATTCATCCAGGATAGCTTAGTTCGCAAAGCATTGCCAGCTTCAGCCAATATATCCCATGTTCGAATCCTGGCCAGGACATTTTTATCTCAGTTGGAAATTTACAACAATGATTTATTTACCAATTAGAATAATTGTGGTAAAATTAATCAAGTTTGTATCTACCCTTTGTGGTTCATTGTTCAGATGTACAAGGAAAAATTTCTTCCCACACTAAATTAGTTTGTCTTGTCTACCAAAAAAATTTATATTCTAGTTAATTTTCATTATTTGCTGCCATTGTTATATTCAAAGGAATAGCTTTTAACAATATTTTTTCTATACAAGAAGTAGGATACTCAAACAGTGCAATTGTTTTCTTTCAAAATTTGTGTATGACCCCTGAATTTCAATTATCCAGCAATATTCCCCCCCCCCCCCCCTTCCCTGTGAACTCATATCCAGGCATCGAAAAGTGGTTTAAGTCAGCATTTGTGTATTTTCATATCTGACTTTTTATGATAAACTGCTGAAATTTTATCCATAACTATATTAGTGTATGGGGCACAATTTACTCATTTGAAATTTTTTGTATGGGGTACCGTTATAATCCACGGATTATCTGTTAAAAACCTCAAAATTTTTAAGTGTGGATTATCTGCTGAATTTTTTTTTAAGCAGAAGTTCAGGGCAGACATTCAGTTATAAAATAAATATGTAAACAGTCATCAAACGATTGTCTGCTATCGACCGTTCGTGGAGTTGCTTGTGATTGGTTCACATGTGACGTGTACATGCTAGTGGGAGTTGCTTCCGATTATGATTTTTTTTTAGCGTTTTGGCAACATGTTTCTATGAAGAACAAAGCGTTTCTCAATTCATCCCTTTCAAAAATTGCAATATCAATCATTTATGAAATAGTTCCTCCCAAAATTACGGCAGTTTTACTGATTACGATGATTGATATTACGATGTGACCAATGGGAATCCATCGTACATTAATCAAATGAATCGTTATCGTATCATAGTTTCATGGTTTTACTGCTGCCCTCTATGGATAGGATAATAAATTACAATTATGTTCTTGTAATTTATATTAAAAACCAAAACGTATTTGATGGTATATCACGTTGAAAGCTATAATAATGTCTAAGAGAAAACCTGTTATTTAACACTGCAGAATTTAAACAGAACGTTTTTTAAAAAGCAGAAGATGATTTAAAAACAGTAATTATTACAGAATTATCTGTATTCACAAGACATTCAACGTTTTAGATATAAGATTCAATGAAAAAAATTATTTGTATTTTTTAACTTGTAATTATTATTTTTTTTTCAATTATTTTATTACAATTATCATTTAAATAGAGCAACTAAATAAATAGGGAGGTAGTTTATTAGTAGTACTTTGGAATGTTGAAAACAATGAGTAATTCTCGTATAGCCGATGCACATGGGTGCAAGAACTTCAGTCTCAGGACTGATTTCAGTCTTGGAGATATCTTTGACTAATAAAGCCCCCCCCCCCCCTTTTTTTTTTTTTTTTTACAATCTTGCTTCTGCATGTAGAAAACTGTAAAATGTTTGTATCATACCAATTTTTCTGCAATTTATATGTTAAACTGCATATTGTTAATTACTAGTTCTTAAGGTAGTTTTATTTGTAACCAGTAGATATGAATGGGATATTTTTCAAACTGTTGTGTTTTGTAATCAAAGATTTTTAAAAAAGAAAGAAAAAGACACAGACAGAAATTAACAAGATTGATCTGCAGGTATTTGAGGTAATATATGTATATATATATATATATATATATATATATTTAATGTGGAATTTGTCATTTATGGGAAGACATTTTTAAAATTACTAAAACATTGTATACAAGTGTGCCCATGCACATTCTTGAGTATTTCACAATTTTATGTGTCATAGCATGTCAACATTATTGTTTTTAGCTGTAGCCTGTATGAATTAAACTTTTCAAATACTGTTTACATGAATATGAATGTTTTACATTACATGCATATGCATTTGCATAGGGGTGATTCTGTTCAGAAAATTTAAGGCATTCGTTTCCGAAAATTTAAAAAAATCGGTCATCAATCCGAAAATTCGGTCATAAAAATATTGCTAATTTCAATAAATGGTCGCCGAAAAAACGCAAATTTTGTCAAAGAATCTCGAAAAAAAAAAAAAAAACCCAAATTTCGTCCAAAAAACACAAAATTTGTGAAAAGATCGCAGAAAAAAATTGTAAATTGCGTCAAACGATCGCGAAAAAGCCCAAAACTTTCGTGAAAAGATCGCGAAAAACCGCAAACTTCGTTTAAAGAGTGCAAAAAACAAAAAAACCGCAAACTTTGTCAAAAGATCGCGAAAAAACCCTAAAAATTTCGACAAAAGATCGCGAAAAAACCGCAAATTTCGCCAAAAGATAGCAGAAATAACGCATAGTTAGTGCCAGGAGTGGATTCCCCCCTCCCCTCCCTCTGCTGTAACTTTTCAGAAAATTTGCTGTGAATTTCAGAATTTTTTTTTTTTTTTTTTGACTCTGAATCACCTCCTGCGATTTGCACTTATTTTTTTAAATTTGTTTCAACATAATTGAATTTTACTGCATATAATATTTAATGTGTTGAGTTTTGTCTAGGTGGTGCATCAGCACGTGTGTATGTGCTCATTCAGTAGGGGAGGGGGGGGGGGTCAAAATATTTTCAGGCTTGGCCAAATTTCAAACTTGCACCCATGAACGAGCAGCTACTCTTGTATATAACATAATATGCAAATCATACTCTGCATAAATTTCACTTATTATTCTTGTATATAGTAATTACAGCAATGGTATATAAATTTACTTTTGACAATTCACAGATAAAAATCTACAAATATACAGCTGTTGAGGATTGAAAAAATGTCTGCTATCCAAGAGTGCCCATTTCAGAGGTTTAAGTGTATTTAAGTAGGGGGGGGGGGGGTGCGTGACCATTTTTTAAAACTCATGACAATTTTTTGCACCTGATTGACAAAATTCTCTGTTTCCAAAATATTTTGGCGAAATTCTATTTTTTTTTTTTTTTTCGCAATACCTATTCAAAATTTGAGATTTGTTGTGCAATTGGTGGACAAATTTGATTTTTTTCTGCCATAGAATGTTGATAACTACGATTTTCCCCTGCAACCGATTGACAGTAGTCGCTGTTTGTTTCCACAATCTTTGCAATATTTTCCCACGGTCCTTTTAGGAAATTATTCATTTTTCGTGACTAATTTGCCAAATTAACTGTTTTTTCAAATTAGTAGCAATTTTCCAACTGGGCGAAAAAAGTCCAGGCCTGGATTTGAACAAAAGATCTCTTGGCTGAAGCTGTCAATGCTCTGCCATCTGAATGTCCCAGATGAATCTGGAGGATCCAATTCACCCAGCTAACTTTATTGAACCATCTGGTATGATATATGAATCAACATCGCAGGTAATGGAAATTCTGTTGAGCCGATTCATATATCAGACCAGATGCTATGATCAGTAAGGTTAGCTGGTTGAATTGGGCCCTCCAGATTCGTCCAGGATAGCTCAGATGGCAGAGCATTGGCAGCTTCAGCCAAGAGATCCCTGGTTCCAATCCTGGCCTGGATTTTTTTTTTCCAATTGGAAAATTACTACTCATTACTTATTTACCAATTAAAATAATTGAGTTAAAATTAATCTAGTTATTTTTCAAAGTCCAATTGGGAAAATTTGCTATTTTTTTCCGCAGTCGATTGGCGAATAGATTTTGCACAGTTCCGCAAAAAAGACAAAAAAATTTAAAAAAAAAAAAAAAAAAAACCTGTGGTCTTTCTCGAAAATTAAAAAATATTCCTGGAAGAATCGCATGTTTGTGAAAGAAGTTAAGAGGGCAAAACCCTGCACGCTATTTAAAACCCTTCCCTTCAAAGAAAACTTTGTCCCCTTACCCCCCGCCCCGCGTGCATCTAAGAACCTTATGAAATGGCTCCCTGCCCCTGCAGTAAAACCTCCCTCTTAGACAGGTCTCAGTCTTAGCAAGTATAATTATATGGTGTGTTTTTGATAAAAACCATTTTTTTTCCGTCTGACCTCTTTTTTTGACAGGTTTTGTTTTTACAAGATTTGCAGTAACTGTAATATAAACCTACTGTAATATAACCTATGCTCTTCGCAAGTGTAGTATAAAAAGGGTGTTTTTATAGCCTTAGAGGATACTTGTAAAAAGGTAAACTGTCTATAACGAAATCCTGTCTTAAGCGGATCCCTTTCTGAGTCAGTATCTTGAAATTATACTACCTAAGATGGAAACCTGCTTAAAATGGAATTTTTCATTGGTTCTCATTCGGAGGGGAGAGGGTAGTGCCCCCTCGCCCCCAAAGAAACTTCTGAAATGGTGCCCCTGATTTTAGTAAAAAGCAATTTTGCACAAAAGAAGCAAGTTGTGGCCACTTGAGTTGAAGAATGACACATCCCCCCCCCTCCCCCCCATAAAATAGCCTTAAAAAGATCTTAATGTAATGTATGTATGTAATATACTTATGATCATGTAATAACTGCTGTCACATTTAAAGAAATTTAATTAGACTTTATTGCTCTGAGCAGTGGTGTAGTTGTAAAAAAAAACAGAGGGTATACGCTCTAAACAGAGGGTATACGCTCAGGGCAGAGCGTATACCCTAGAGTGTATTTACTATAGCTTTCTTGAGAAACAGAGGGTATACAGTATTCCTTCAAAAAATACAGAAGGTATATGGTGTTTCTTCAAAAAATACAGAAGGTATACGGCGTATACCTCCGTATACTCTCCACTACATCCCTGTCTCTGAGTAATCATCAAATAACAATCAACTTATATTTTATGTCAATCAATTTATATTTTGGGGGCTTAATTTCATAAACATTAATAATCCTTAAGATGTTTATAATGAATTTCTTATCATTTCATATATATTTATTTACAGGGTTGGCAAGTTTTTGCCATAGGCGGAAAAAAACCTGGTTTAAAACTGTCCCGGCAAAAATAGGTTTTTGCCAAAGTGGTGGAAAAAAATAGGCTGCCCATTTAATTTTTTTTCTCAGAAAAAGAGAAAAATATTTCATGAAAGAAAAAAAGAAACTTAATATTTAGATAAAAGATCAATACTCTAAATTTATTTTTGAATTAAGTTAAATAAGTACTATAACTATGCATTTTATGAAAGAATACTAACTTTTATAACAAAATTATAAATGGAAAACTTGATTATTTATTCATGTTTATACAATTATTAATGATTATATTCACATAATAGAACTGTGGAGGCTCTAAATGAGTTTCAATTTTTTTTACATAAAATTATATTTAAAGCAGAACACTTAAATTTCAAATAATTCAGCAATATCTCCATCATAACCTATTTTTTTCTGTTTTAGCATAGCATAACAATAAACTCATTTAGAAAGAGTATTTGTTGACAGTTTATTTCAAATTATAGTTTGCACAAATGAAAAATTTGAAAAAAAAAACTTTTGATAATAGATAGAAAATGGATACAATGGCAAACAAGATAAAAGGGCTACAGGCTACTTACTGAAAATAAAGAATGTAACTTTTTGTCCCTTTCTTAGAGTGTAAGAAGGAGGGGAAAAAGTTCTAGTTTCCTAACGAGGCATAACAGAGTTTTTTCAATATATAATTTTCAATTTAATTACTTTATCTGTAACAGACTAGTTTCATTGGATAAATAATTATTAATTAGTACTAAAGACTTAACTATTTACATATTTTTAAGACTCGTTACATAAAACAAAAGTAGCAAAGTCATATAAAACCTTTTGATAATTAAAAAAATACTAATGGTTGACAAAATACTATACTTAAGAAAAAAAATTAGATATCCGATTTTTAATCTGTTTCTTAAATTCCTAAGTATTAGACTGAATCCCACCTATTTTACAAAGATTTAAAATATGTAAAATTATTTAATTATATTTATTAATTAGCAAATTAAATAAAAGTATTAAATGATATGTTATTAAATTTAATTGTTTATACCATTATTATCCTCATTAGCTTAGATTTAATTACACATTAAAGACAAATAAGTATTTGCCATTTTTGCCGGTTTTTTTCATTTTTGCCCTGGTTTTTTCCAGTTTTTGCCACTGTACTGGCAAAAATACCTTTTTGCCGGCAAAAATGCCAACCCTGTTTGTTTATATGATAGCTCTGCAAATGTATATTCTGTCAAAGCAAAATTCACTAAAATCTACACTAAAAGTATATAAATCAATGGAAATCTTAATATATCTTTGTTCTTTGGCCACATCACCAATTTGTTGTTTCTTGGATATCAATGGTACATTATTTTATCATCTACAAAATTACAAAATATGAGATTTCTGAGGTTCACATATAATTTAATGAAAAGTAGATTTTATATTTTGCTTACTTTTATATTCATCTTATTTTGCTTAATCTGTAATGCTTCTTAATATTTAAATTATAGCGACTAATAAGAAAAATTAAATTGTTTTACATATATGATAATTAAAAAAGTATTTATTCTTTAATTATACTTTTAAAGGAATCTGTTGAATTGCCTTTAACACATCCTGAATATTATGAAGAAATGGGAATAAAGCCTCCAAAGGGAGTTATTTTATATGGGCCTCCTGGCACAGGTAACATATTCTAATAAGAAAAGTAGCTAAAGTATTTACAATTTAAACTTTACTTTTAAACTTCATTTCTTATTTTTTTAGGTAAAACTTTGCTGGCTAAAGCTGTTGCAAATCAAACGTCTGCCACCTTTTTAAGAGTTGTTGGTTCAGAATTGATTCAAAAATATTTGGTACGTCTGTTACTTAGTGCTGTTTTATTATCATTATTTATCAGGCATTATTTTAAGTTTACTGCAATTTTTTTTTCGAGTATTTTCTTAAGGCTGTTCTTAACTGCTCTGCTCAACAAATGCAAAATGTTTTGACACATTTACAAATTCATTTTTTAACGGAAAGATATAAAATTGGAAAGCCTGACCATGGAAGCGATTTAGAATCGAACTGTGTTTTCCAGTTTTTGATCAATCAATTAGCTATTGAGTTATAAGCGATTTTGATCACATGACTCTGCATTTTTCTCCCTTTACTCACTGGATTTTCTTCTTTCGTTCAGAAGTTCAGTTCAAAATGCCAACTTTGACAGTATTTTCTTAAAGATCTGTTGTGTTTACAAAAAAACGGAAAAAACAGTTCGATGACATAGTTTCTGAATAACAATACCTTCTAGTTTCATGCGTTTTCGAACAAAAAGGAATTAAAACTTATGTCAGAAATTTGACCCTTTGGATTTAAGAACAGCCTTAACAATTTAATGCATTTGATGATTTATTGCTTGTAATATAATTTTTTATACTGATTTTATGCACTGTTCATTTTATCACCTACGCAATAATGTTCTTTAATAATAAAAATAGAAATCATTTTTTAAAGTATGTTTTGTATTTTTGTGTTAGCCAGGTGCAGGTGATAAACCGTTAAGTTTTGTTCCCATTGCCATCGTTTGTATTGTATTAGTTTCATTTAAAACACAAACCTTTCATGCATTTTCTTTAAAATATGTAATGCAAATGTAATAAAATATGTAATATGTAAATATGTAATAAAAATACAAATATTACATACATTTTAAATACACACTTTTCGCTCATTTAATGTAAAATAAAAAACAAAAACAGAGGAAAATAATTAGAAATAATACCATAAGCCAAGACATTTTATTTCAGCACCAATGTCTTGTTTCTAATTTATGCCACTATCAGATTCACCAACTTTTCGAGCAATTTTTGAGCCAACTCTTGATTTCCTCCAACTTTTCGCGAAATATTGTCTCAACACCCAGTGTGATAGCAAGCAGCAATATCCCCAACTTTTTATCCACACCTCAAAAAAGTCTGTCCTAGCCGCAACTTTTCCTCCCACCTTTCAACATTTCAGCGAATCAGAGATAAGCGATTGATACGAAAAGGCGATAAATATTGATGGCTAGAACTAGTAGTACTGGTTTTCTTCCAACTTCAGCAACGACAATTGTAACCTTTTTCTCCCTTTAAAGTGGAAAAAGTTGGGGTTAAAATCGGCTGAAAAGTTGATTGCTCAAAAAGTTGGTGAATCTGATAGCAGCTTATCACACACAAAAAATAAAGCTGCTACTGGCAAGATTGCACCCAGGTAATATAAAAGTTCTGTTTTGTTTTTATGAAGAATTAGCTTATTTACAGAAGGTAAGATTTTGTTTTTAAAATTTATGTGTGTGGTTTGAAAGATTTCGTTTAGTGATAATGAAATTATCTTAATGTGTTACAAAATTTAGTGTACTCTGATTTTTTTACTTCATAAAGAGTAATATTTTTTTCCCACTTACTCAGTTTAATGCATTTACAAAATTATTCAAAATGTTTGGATCTGAACCTTTTTTGTTTAATTATATCTTAGATTATTTTATTATTATTTGCCCATTTATCATAAATTTAGTTATTGTTCAAAATTGAAGATGGGTGTAATTTTTATTATTTCTTTAAATGTGCTATCTAATTTTATTACAATACACATGTACTGTTTTTTGTTAAATATTGATACTTGTTAGATGCGATTTCGGCATTCAGCTGATGTCAAAATGCTTATGACAATTTAAAATTTTGAAACACACAACAGATTAAGAAGAAAAGGGTAGATTTTTTTTTTTTTTTCCTCAATCGAAGAACTAAAATGTTTAGCGGTTGTTTTTATATGCAGACAAAAATTCCTTTCTGAAGAGTTTTATTTATTTATTATTATTTTTTCTTTTTCTGAAGAAATCTGTTGTGTAGTATGATCTAATTTATATGCACCTTTTTACAAATCTTCTGCTTGTACTTTATCAAAAGAAGCAATGTCAACTAAGAATTAGCTGAAAAATAAGCTATTTACAGCAATTGAAGAAAAAAACATAAAGATACTTAAGAGGTTATAAATTGTTTGAGTAACAGCATCAGAATAAATTAACATGACTACACCTAAAGGTTTTGTTCAGGACTCTCTTCCATCATTCAGACATCAGATAAATGATATTGATTTTATTGTAATTAAAGGTTTTTACCTTTTTTATGATGAAAGGATTGTGAAAGTATTCTACTTGTGAATTTAGTTACATGATTAGAGGATTATTCAAATAATATTTAACTTTAATTCTTAAGATTTATGCAAAATGAAATTTATATTTTATAATTACTGAACATTTTGCTCACCATTACTTATGTTTTTTTGTATGCAGACATTTATACATAAATGATAATTTTATGAAGAAAAAGAAGTTTGTCTGAAGAGCTATAATATATGGTTGTTTTTTATTCTGCATTTGATTGAAAAAAAAAAAGGGTTGTTTTTGATTCTGCATTTGATTGAAAAAAAAATTGTACTTTTCTGTTCAAATCCTCCTGCTTTTATTTTGCAGGGGTCACACACCTGCTCCAATTGCACCAAACTGGTCCAAATGAAACTATCTGCTACAAATGGGTTATTTTGACTGTGTGTGCTCTGAAACAGCCATTTCGTTTCTCCTTTCTGCTCCCAAATTTGATTTCTTTGTGCCATTATCACAAAAAAAAAAAAAAAAAAAAAAAATCGCGAATTTTATCAAATTGTAGGCGAAAAAAATTTCGTCAAAGGATCGTGGAAAAAACTCGAATTTTGTCAAAGGGCCGCGAAAAAGTGCGAAATTTGTCAAAAGATTGCGAAAAAAAACCACGGAAACTCCGAATCACCCCTGCGTTCACTCACATTTTCATTCTCTATGTGTTTCGTATGAAATTAGCAAACATTGTTTTGTTGCAGAAAATTAAGCAAAACTGGTGTGAGTCAATGTGAATACAGATTTTTGAGTGTTAAGTTCTCCGAAAACAACTGATAGAATGCGTCAAATTCAACATAATAAAAAGCATTGGATAAAATGGCGATCATGATTTTTTTTCCCCCTTTAATCTGATTTTATGTTTTATCCCTTTACACCTTTTTTACAGTTTTTTATTTATCTTCAGGCAAATTTGTTTTCTGCTATAAAAGTAAATGTTTTCCTTGTGTTGCTTATTTTAGCGTGCTATAAAATGTTTTTCTCCTTGCAAAAACATTTTTTGTCCGAGTGAGTGCAGGTACAAAAACTGTTTTTTTACCTGCTCCAAAATTTGTGTTTTGCTGCTACAAAATTCGATTTTCGCTGCTCCAAAAACTGCTACAAATTATCTCGAGTGAGTGTGACCCCTGATTTTGTCATATTTTCTCGTTGCTAAGCATTGCTATATTCTTTTGGCTTCTTTCCTGATAATATATTTATATAAAACTATTGCTTGCACAATCAAATTTTTTTTTTAATCTGTTTTTATTTATAGTTGTTCTTTTGTTTACTAAAATGGATTTTGTAATTTGGTATTTACTAAATAATTATGCTGTTGATGCACTGTCTATTTATGCAGAAAAATTGAAGTGGTGTATAAAGGGAATTGTGATGGGTCTTTTAGGATGCATAATTTTCTGCCTGTTAAGAATAAAAAGTTTTGCAATTATAAGGAAGACATATTTTGTAAATTAATTTGTTGAATTTATTTTATTTTTAATAAAAAATTCACTTTTCTTAAATCCACTGGAATTTTGAAATGTCTGGCTTCCAGGTATGCAGGATTAGAAAAGTCTAGTGGTATCACTGCCAAAATGTCAGCAAGCAACTTCCTTATTTCATCAGAAAATATGAATTCACAAAAAAAGATTGCATTTTAATAGTCACCTCATGAAATTAAGATGAGATTTGAAGCTGAACTGGCTGTCTTACCTTTGTTCATGCTGAAATGCAAGGCAGTGCTTTAAAAGAAGAGTATTTTTAAAAACTTATCTTTTGATTTGGGAAGTAATTAACATAGCTTACAATCATATGAAAAACTTTTCAGAAGGGGACTCAGTCCTGATTTTGTATACATGTATGCATTTCTTAAAAATAATATCTTTTAGGGAGATGGCCCAAAGCTTGTCAGAGAACTTTTTCGTGTTGCTGAAGAACATGCTCCATCAATTGTATTTATTGATGAAATTGATGCTGTAGGAACAAAAAGGCAAGCCATTTACATTATTTTATTTTTTGTACATTATTATTTTATTCACTTTTACACTGTTTGATTCCTTTTTAACCCAACCCGAGTTAAAAAGAAATTACCTGTGAACTTTAATAAGTCTATTCTAATAGTATGAAAAAGTAACGTTTGTTTGTAAGTGGGGAGGGGGGGGGGGGTAGTAATCTCTGGAGCCACCAAAACAATTTTTTTAAAAAATGGCAAAGTGCTGATGATCATCTCTGCTCCAACATAGGCTATATTTTATCCAAGAGGGTGCAGGAATTTAAAATATTTAACCCTCCGACTGTCTTGGAAAAGGGCAAAATTGTAATGTTGTTTTTTCTGCATTTTGTTTTAAATGCTTAAAAAAAAGATTCTTTGAACATTTTATAAAAAAAAACTTAACAACGAATATAAATGCAATCCTTGGAAGTATTAATCATTGTTCAATGTATTAAAAATACATTAAATCAATTGAATTATATTACTTTAAATACTGCTTGTATTGCAGTGAAACCTGGAGCTTAGTGAACGTATTAACACGGGCTTGTCAGTGAGGGGGTTAAAATCAAGATTTTTGTGATATTGTTAAAGCCAGAAATTTGGAATGTTGGTAACATTTATGATGTAAATACTA
Organism: Maratus speciosus; assembly: GCA_963932465.1. Taxonomy (NCBI): domain Eukaryota; kingdom Metazoa; phylum Arthropoda; class Arachnida; order Araneae; family Salticidae; genus Maratus; species Maratus speciosus. The sequence goes on along the minus strand of OZ010788.1, from coordinate 606,421,129 downwards.
TGAATGGTTTCTATAAAATTAAAAGATTAAAACAAGTGAAAAACATATAAATTGCCATTTATTAGGAATTGTTAGGGCTAGAAATTTAAAATTTGGCATGGCTGTTACTTTGGAGATGTAAATACTCGCCCAGAACAGTTTTTCAAAAATTCGAAATTTTTTAAGGGTGCAAGAACAAAAAATATTCTAAAATTGTGACTTATATGATACAGTTGGTATAGAAGCCTGAAATTTGGCATGGTAGTTACTTTTAAGATGTAAATTTGATTTTCTAAACAAACCACTCATTACCATCAACAACAGAAAAATAACTGCTTTTTCGTTGTCATGTACTGTTGTTATATATTTAAGTGTGCAGAATTCATAGTTCATTTACAGGGATACACAAAATAATTCTTTTACATTATGGTCTATGGGAAAAAAATCACTTGTGGTGCATTTTATTGATACGATATTTCAAACAATAAAATTGATATGCATCACTAAGGTGAATTACCGCATGTTTTCTCAGAAGTATAGAAAAAGTGGCATTTAAAGTTCATTTAAAGGGATGCACAAAAGACTTCCATTATATTATGATCTATGGTAAAACTCATTTGTGGCTCATTTTAATGATGTTATAATAATTCAAACTTAATATTAAAATGGATCACTGTGGTGCACTAGAACATGTTTTCTATAGATTATGGAGAGTGTAGCATTTATTGTTCATTTACAAAGACACACAAAATAATTTGATTACAGGACTACGATCACTAATTGCTGGAAGTGGGTCTTCTGCTGTGGTGTTGTGCCTTTTCAAACTTACCGTATATACTCGCGTATAAGTCGACCCCCTAACTTTTAAATGCAAATTCTGGAAAAAATCAAAAACTCGCGTATAAGTCGACCCCTAAGTTTTTACTTCAATTTTGCATAAAATCAAATCAGATTTCACATTCTAGACGCATTACAAATTCTTGTCAAAACAGCGAACTATTGCCAAATCCAGTTTCGTACCGTGCGCCTATGACTGCTTCTCTGACTCTGGAACACCCCAAAGTTTCAAGGTAGGTAAAGTGATTTCATCACTGAGGGGTTGCCAAGACTAGTTTCTCCAAATGCTTGCTCTGTGCGTGAAAATGCACAGAGGAATTTTATGAGGAGTGTCAGAATCTGAGAGCCTATTTTCCTTCATACTTATACACCCTGAAATGGTACTTACCTTTATTCCATTGGTTTTCCATTCTAATTCCATTCTAATACAATTCAGTTACAATAACCAAGTTTTCTTTTGGTTATTATTTTCATTTATTTCTTTAGTATATCCAAAGCATCCTTCCCAGTTTTATTTTCAAACTTTCATTCACGCATCGTTCATTATTTATTGTTACGATCGCTCTTCAAAGATCTGCTGTTCATTTCTCCAAATGCTCTGATCCCGATCACTGAACTTTGGACCGTATCGGAAGATATGCATTTTCGTCTTTCAGTTTTTGCCGTAAGGCAGGAAGCGTTTCTCTCAACTCCACGGATCGGGAAAGGATGTTTTGATCGTAAGGGGGCGTGTTGCATGCAGACAATATATGAAGCTGTTTTTGAAGCTGTCGGAGGTTCTTTCTGTTGAGTTTTAAAGGAAGCTGGTCGTGTTAGTTTTAAGCAGCTCGTCATGTTAGTTTTAAAAGAAGCTTGTGTTAGTTTGAGAAAGCTTGTGTTCAGTTTTAAATAGCTTGAGTGTTTCTTAGCTTGTTCATGGATGATGATCATTTTTAAAGAACTTATGAGATGTGAAACTTTGCTAGTTTTGGAAGCTTGATATTTTTAGAAACTTTGGAAACTTTTTTTTTTCTTGTTTAAAGTAAGCTCTGATATGTTTGTCGACTTCAGCATTTTTTCAGATAGCTATGATGTGTTTATGCTGTTTTGTTAATACGAGTAAAGGATGAACGGATTTGTGTTAAAGATAAAGATGGTCTACGATATCATCAGTGTTTCAAGTAAACTTGGCTCTTCATCATTTTTCATCTATTGCAAAACATCGTCACTTGTGTTTAAAGTTATTATCGTAATATTAACAATGGCCGTATGTCAAAGGTCACAAGTTGTAATCAGCCTAAAGTCAAGCTGTAAGTTTTCCCTTTTCATTTTCATATTTTGAGTGCATGTTGACATCTAAATATATTATGAATAACCTGACATTATTGAACTGTTCAACGATTTAATTCATGCTGTTTACTGCCATATGTCATTAAAATTCTTTCATCATAATTTAATTTACTTTTTATTATGTTATGTCTCATAATTATTTGTCAGGTTTTTTTGTTAAAATAAACGTTAGTTTTATTTCAAACTTAAATGTATCTTTACTTGTTTTACACTTTTACATTTTCTTAGTCACTATCCTGCCATGGTTACCTACAGCACTTCAACTTTAAAATATCTTCCGTACTCTGCTACAATTTTAGTAATCTTAGACCGGTCCTGGTTTCTGGACCAAGAACAAGGAGGAAAAATGTTTGTGTTCTGAACAGGTTGACAGACACATGCAGATTATTTTGCATTGTTTTCAATTTTTGTAGTTTATGCAACGCGACTATTTTTAATATTTGAGACGATGGATAAACATAAAAGGCTAAATTATACAGCTTCTTTTAAGTTAAAAGTGATTAAAGAAGCTGAGAAGTCTAATAACAGTGCAGTTGCATGAAAGTTTGGTGTGAATGAGTGGCAAGTTCGAGAGTGGCGGAAAAACAAAGATATGCTTCTAAAAATGCCACAAAAAAAAGAAGGCAAGAAGAGGTGAAAGCGTTTGTTTTTCTAAATTAGAGGAAGTGCTTAATTCCTGGACTTTGGAAAAAAGGGAAAATGTCTTTATAGTAACTCGAACGTGCATCCGCCTTCGTGCATTACACCTGTCAAAAGATTTGAATATCGTTCTGCAGCCACCCACGTTTGTCGCTTCTGCCGGATGGTGCATGAGGTTTATGAAACGTTATGATTTATGTTTACGGCAGAAAACAAAAATATCCCAGCTCCTGCCACCGGACTTAGAAGATAAAATAGTTAGTTGACAAAAACACATAAGGTTGAGAAAAAAGCATAATTTTGAATCAGCCCACATTGGGAATATGGACGAAATACCAGTAACATTTGATATGCCGAGCAACAGGACAGTGAATAGAAAAGGGGAAAATACTGTCCTTATTCGAACAACCGGCCATGAAAAAAGTAGATTTACTGTTGTTTTATCATGTTTATCAAATTGAATAAAACTGCTTCCTGTTGTCATTTTTAAGCGAGAAAAACTTCCTAAAGGAGCAAAATTTGCAGCAGGCGTAATTATTCGAGCTCATCCGAAAGGTTGGATTGACAAAGATGGTGTTCAAGACTGGTTGGAAAAAGTGTGGAATCGGCGAACGGGAGCAATTTTCCAAATAAAGTCTTCTTATCTGGGAGTCATTCAATGCGCATACCACAAATGCCGTAAAGACGAAGGTGAGCTCACAGAAAACAGAGATGGCTGTAATTCCTGGTGGACTTACATGTATCCTGCAGCCACTTGATGTCAGCATAAACAAACTTTTCAAAGATAATCTTCGAAGAAAATGGATGGAATGTATGGTATCTGATGAAATTCAAAAAACCAAAGCTGGTTTTTTGAATTACGGAACTGTTTGAAAATTGAATTTACGGAACTGTTTGAAAATTCGGATGATTCTAATTTTTGAAATGCAACATCACATTTTATTGCTTGTAAGTAAAATGCTTGTTTTTTGTTTTTTTTAACAAACTTAAAAAAAAGTGGACATTGTTACAGTCGTCCAGTGGATAAAAGAATTGTGGGACTCTATATCAAAAGATGTCATAGTGAAATCATTTTAAAAATGCTACATTAGTAATGCTATGGACGGCAGTGAAGATTTCATTTCGGACGATTCGTCAACTTCAAGTAGCGAACTGGAATCGGAGGTAGAAGATATTTACAAATCCGATAAAAAAACGACTGCAACCGAATTTACGGAACTGTTTGAAAATTCGGATGATTCTAATTTTTGAAATGCAACATCACATTTTATTGCTTGTAAGTAAAATGCTTGTTTTTTGTTTTTTTTAAATGCAGCAGAATGCTGCAGCACAAATGTAACTGTGTTGTGTCTTGCTGGAAAGATGTTGAATTCTGGCCGTCAAACTTTACCCTAATTTAGGCTTAAGATACATTTCGTGTCGGAAGAAAAGATGGGAGAAAAATGCGCACTCCATATGGTAGGAGGAGGAGATATTCGCCAATGCAAAAAAGTAGTAAGTAAACAAAAACAAGTCAACGAAATATTTGTTAATGATAAGTTATTATTATTTGTATATTTTAAGTATTATTTTATTATTCTTACACATAAAATCCCAGAATTTTGGCAGTATTTGAAGTATTTTTTTTTTTTATTAATTGACTCGCGTATAAGTCCCCCCCCCCCCCAATTTGCTTGCCAAAAATTGTCAAATTCCTCGACTTACACACTAGTATATACGGTATCTAATTTTTAGCGTATTGTGTGGCGTGTATAAATTTTATAGATCATATGTGCGGCTGAACAAAAGAAATTGCACAGATTACTGTTAATGAATAAATAGCAATTGTCGAAAAGGGATTTTTACTGCTTTATTTGTTTTTTAATTTTAGCTATCTTCTTCCATTGAATGAAAAACGAAATTTCTTAATAATATTCTATTAGTGTTGGAAAGTATTTCATAATCAATGCCTGATGTATGATTTTTCGTTCTTGTTTAAAAACTGGATCAAGTCATCCAAATGAATGGTCCAAGTCATTGGTGTCTTCAGTCTTTAAGAGATATTAGACTAATAGTAAATTATACTTTATGTATAGGGAAATTATTGCAATTTTGCAAGCAAGAACTTCTATTTTATTTAGAATTTAACTAAACAAAAACATAAAGTATTATTAAAGTGCAGCGAGCTGAAGGAGAGCAAAGCTTCCTATGTATTGAACCGAACCTGGCAATCGAATTAATATCTTTTCTTGGTAATGGCTTGATCAGTTACAACGTAGCTTATCACAGACATAGATCTTAGTAAGACAGGTAATAACATGGCCTGATTTTTGAAATTTGATCTGTGACTTGGGCAGTTAAATCAAAATTCTAATCCAAAACTGTGCAGCAGTTTTCTACAGTTGTGCTAGTCATTGCCAATGGTGTATATAGAAATTGGTCACAATGGATGATAGTAATGCATAAGTTTGAAGCTGCCACACTCATCAAAGTATTAAATGTCCTCACAAACCCTCATTTTGTTGCCTTTCACTTAAAAATCTTTTAAAAATTTTCCATTAGGCTCTTAGTGTTTTTTCCCAACAGTTTTCAGCAGTCAGCTAAGCATTGCTTCTGTGTATATAGGTGTAACTCATTATTCATAATGAGATAATTTGGTAATGAAATTTAATTGTAGTATTTGTTTGTTTTTTATTTTTCTAAAGTATTTTCTTTTAAATTTCTTATTCCCTTAAGAGCTGTTTTCAGCTGTGGTATGATAGGTTCTTTGAATTTCATAGACACAATCTAGCCTACTGCACTTTGGTTATGGTTAAAAACACTTGATTCAGCCAAGTCTAGTAAGAATCAAAATATATTTTGGCAAGATGCAAAATTCTGAGGGTTCCAACAAGGCTTCTGGCTTTCCTAACCTTTCAAATCTGGAAGACTCCACTTCCAAATGATACTTCTGATTCAAACCACCATTACATTTGTACAAGTTTAGTGATTTAATTTAAATACTTATAATCTGCTATAAATAATAAAATGGAATAATTGGGGTAAAAATTGAGGGAATATGGGTAGATATTTAATTTAAAAAACATTGAGAATATGTAGGTGGATATTAAATTCAAATTACTTCTCATATTATTTTAATTAGCTTTACAATGTTTTTTAAGGAAAAAACAAAGAAGGAGTCTGGTACAACATTAGACAATTTTTACCTATTTTCTATTTAGATGCTCATTAAGACTATAGATTGAAAACTGACATGTAACATACACGTAACATATGTATAAAAATTAATAATTATCAAAAAAAGTTCCTATTCAATCTTCCTTAAGGTGAGACATATATCGTACTTTGGCTAATTTAAAAAATACACGGGAGTCATTTTCTTTTATCAATTGCTTCTTAGCTGTGCACAACTTGATCAGAGGAAAACTAGTCCCCTCATGGCTAGAAATTCAGGTTTAGAGTTTTTTCAGATAGTTTTTGGTGGTGGGGGGGGCTTGAAGGGTTGAGTATAATTCAAGTTCTTAATTATATGACTTTTTTTACTTATTTGGATTATTAGTGTCACATTATATTTACTGCAATCATTGCAATGTTATCAAATTACTTAATTATTTGCTTTATTAAATCATATTATGTATGGTACACTCTCAAAATTCTCCAACGCCTATGAATGGGGTCTGTGTGCACCCGACAAATCAATTTCTTCAACCCAAAAGCCGACAGGCTTTCACCAAATCCCAGAGTAAAAGAAAATTGCTCCATGTTTTAATATGTTTATAATAAAGTAGTCTATAATTTTATCCCTTATGTACAGAAATGAACACATGGTTTATTACTATGGGCAACCATTAATAGTCAAATCTCTAGTTTTTCAATTCCTACTATTAGCTCACACTCTCCCTATATTTATTTATTTATATATATATTTATCTTGTTCAAATTTTCAATCGTTAATAAAATACTCATTATTCATCCTATCAAGTTGAAATAAATTTTTTAAAACTTGTACTGGATGACAATTGATGTTAATACAGTTTTTTCAAATATTAATTAATTAATTTTAGTTTTGCATGGGAAACAAAAGGGCGGCCATTGGTTGTTGAAGATCAATTAAAGTATTTTCAATAAGCGGTTACCATAGGGGGGACCCTGTTCTGTCGCCAAATACCACCAAGTTTGTTGCCAACTTGGCGATATATTGCCAAATTTGCCAGCCAAAATGAGTCGCCAAAAGTGACGCCAACTTGGCGATATCTCTAATATTTCGCCAAATTCCCATAGACTTCCATTGTAAACCTACTTGCTTATAGAAAATCAACAAATTGAGATATTTTAATGCAACAAAAACTAATATTAGCGTAAGGGATTATATTAAATTTTTCTTTGATGACCTAAGTAGGAATTGACTTTAAAAACAAAATTTTTATATTACTTGTTCATTTGAAAGATATTCAGGACTTCCTTGTTAAAAAGCAGGTCCTCCTGACTCTGACCGAAAGAGATGAAGCACAATCCAAAAATAAGTATACTACCTTACTCACAACGAAGAAAATACGTCAACCTGTCCTGGCGCAGGACTATAATTTTATGTAAATACAAAAAGTGCTAAAAAGATTTCCATTGAAAAGCAACCAGACACGAAATGAAAGAAAATTAATCCATATTTTAATACAATTATTGTAAAAGATGTCTAATACAATTATATCTTTAATATAAAAACTTTACCTTTTATCTAGAAAAAAGAAAAAATATATATAGTATTCATTAATGTTCAAATGTGTAGCTTTTTTATCTGAAAAATATTCAGGATTTCTTTGAAAAATCGGATTAACACGAACCCACCTCAAATCAGTGAAAACTCAATCCAAAACAATTAACGCTTTACCTTACTTTTACTTGCTGAAAATAACTAATGGAAATTTTCTTATCGCTTTAGATCACAAAAGTTGCAAATTTCGTGACCTATTCATGACGTTTGTGGACTGATTAAATTTCACGATTGTTTTTTTCGCTATCGTCTGACGAAATTTGCGTTTTTTTTTTTTTTCCGTGATTGTTTCACAGAATTCATGATTTTTTTTCTGCAGCCATTTGTTGAAATTCACAAAATTTTTCTGTGACCAACTGACGAAATTCCATATTTGTTTCTGCGATCTTTTGACAAAATTCCCGATTCTTTTTCCCGATCATTTGTTGAAATTCGTGATTATTTTTTTCTTCCACCGACTAATAATATTTGTAATTTTTTGCGCGATAGTTATATGAAATTTTGTATCTTATTTCATGATCGTTTGACGAAATTCCCATTGATTGTTTGACTAAATTTTTGTGATTTTTTGTGCAATCTTTTGAAGAAATTCACGATTTTTTTCGCAATCCTTTTACAAAATTTGAGATTTTAGTTTGTAGAATCATTTGATAAAATCTGCATTTCTTTTCGCGATCTCTGATGAAATTAGCAATATTTTCCAAGGTTGTTTTGAGAAATTAGCGATTTTTTTTCCCTCGACGATTTGGGGATTTTTTTTTTTCACAATTTGCAAAATTCATGATTTTTTCCTGTGACCCATTGGCGAATTGGTTTTGCGGAATTCGAAAGAAAAAAAAAATTCTGGACATCCACAAAAATTAAAATAAAAATCGCAGAATAATCACATGTTCGTGAAAGAAGTTAAGAAGACAAAATCACGCAGAGCTTTTTTTATTGTGCGAGATTTTCCCATTTTCTGTAAGATTTCTGCAGTTTCGCACGTTCCCTGTTCCTCAAAGAAATTTTTTCCTTGTCCTTAGCCAATAAACTCTTGAAATGGCACCCTTGTAGTAAAACCTGAAAAAAAAAGTCGAAAGGGGCTAGAAAAAGTTCCATTTTAGACAGGTTTGTTAGGCGAACAGATCCTTTCTCATCCCTGTATATCCGTATCATAACAATTCATTTTTAACTTTTATTAATAATTCACTATCTTCATTTAAATGCACTTTATTCATTTTCACTTACCTTTATTCTAATGTTATTTCCAAGCTTTAAGTTCCTTTCCTTTAATCCATATGCTTTATTTATGTTTCACTTTACTATTGTAAAAGCCGCCCTTTAGCACATGTTTCCGTCTGTGACGCAATACATCCGAAATCTTCTGAACCAACTGGGGAGTTGTTACGAATTAACACGAGATGGCGTTAGTCATCCAGTCGTTTGTTTTGCATATGACGTTTCGTCCTTTCTTCCATTAGCGTTTCAGAGATCGGAGGATGTAACTTCCGGGCTGCTTAGCAGTTTTTTTTCCTGTGTCTTTGGATGATATAAGTATGCTTTCATTCAACGTGATAGATATGCGTGCAGTCCGTACTGTGATATAGTAGAGTGTCTCTTTTCCTTTTTAGTTTCTGTCTAGTCTAAGAGATGATGCCGTTTTTCTTCATTAGTCACGAATCTTCTTGTGGTTTTTAATGCTAGATAAGATGTTTGTTTTTACTGTCAACTTAAAGTTTAACTTTTAAGCAAGAGAACGTTTTTACGGACTTACTTTGTTTTTCATCGATGGTATCTTGAATGGTTTCTTGCTTTGGAAAGATGCAGGTTTATTTTTCAACGATATGTAAGATGCAAATCAACTTTACAACTGAAAGAGGAACTCGTGTTAGTAATGACGTTTCCTGGAGATGTCGATTTACTTTTATCGGAACTTTAGTCTTTTTGCTTCGGTTGACCTTCGACAGTCTGGAGATCGAGATGGTTTGTGAAGATAGTTTTTGTCTTTCAAGTAATTGTATTTAAGCAGTTCAGCGTAATGCATGTGAGTTTGATCATTAAACATGGACTCTGGTTCACTAGCTCAATCATTTGATAGTGTCATGAAGTTATGTTTCAAGAGTAGAATGTTTGTTTTATTTATAAAAGTAAGATACTAGTATATATGGGGCATTCTCACAATCTTTTGACTTTTGAGAAAAAAAATCTGGCGAAATTAAACTTGCTAAAATAACATTTTAATCTGATAGACGAATGCTATAATGATTCAAAATAAAGAAAAAATGGTCAGCAGCGAAAAAAAATTTATTTAACTGAGGTTTAAGTTAAACTTGCGAGTTTAATTTTCCTTAACATTTTACCACTATAACTTTTTATTTTCTTCTAATTTTTTACTTATAATGAATTTGCATAGTACCCACAGGACATTCAAATGAGAAATAATGAAAATGTAGTATTTTTAGTGCAAAATTTTGGTATAACATTGTCTTAAAGGGGTGTTAAAGAAGGGACGGTAATGTAAAAAAAGGGGATGGTATGGTATAGGAAAAAAGGGACAAAATGGGTAAAAAAGGAACAAAATGGGGAAAAAAGGGACGATAAGGATGGAACAGCAAGGAAACTTACCACCTATTTAAGGCAGGTCATGTTAAGACTAAGTGGTAACGAAAATGTTCATTGATTTTTAGAAACAGTTATTTACATTGGATTAAATTTAAAAAAAATAATTAATTTACCTCGAAAATTGCAGGATTAAACCTTGTGGACGGTAAAACTACCAATAAAGCCATGGTGCTTGAAATTGATATTTAAATGCTTATTTATATTCTGCAGTAAATTTCTTGTCAAAGAATTTTAGATATTCTTTCTCTAGCATACTTCTGCATGAGCAAAAACTTGAAAAAAAATCCGTCACTGTATCTGAAGTGATTTTCTGTATCATTTTAGAAGAGGGATGGTAAAAAATCTAAAACCCAGGGACAGAGTTCAAAAAATAATATCAACCCTAAAAATGTGTGGAGGTTAATTTTTAGCTACATATTTATATAAAACAATAGTTCCAGTTTCAGAAAAAAATTACATTGAATTATTTTTATTGAAACAATTTTATCCAGACAGCTCCAAACTTCAAAATCAGCATCAGGGACACAGGACGGTAGATGAGTTTTCCATGTGTTTGGATCCCCAACATCGTCCAAAACTTATTTATCTTGTTAATATTGTTGTGCAATCATGCATTGGGATGTTCCCAAGGATATGAAATAAAAAAAAAACACAAAAAAGTGTATTAAATAAAAAATTATTATTCAGGGACATGAAAGTTAAAAGATTGTGAGAATGCCCCATATATAATTGTTAAAGTATGTTTTAATCAAATAATAAAACGTTAGTATTGTCTTTTAAATTTAGTTTGTTTATTTCTTTAACCATCACAAATACTTTTTCTATTTCAGCTGTTTAGATTTCATTTAAAGTTGAATAGTAATTGATTCTATATTATTATAATTGTTTTAACTAGCAGGAATGACCGAGCTAAGCTCGGTCAAAATTGGCCTTCTGTTTACCTCGATATATTTTTTCCACTGAATCATTCTTGCTGTTTTAGATGCAATTAGCTAGACCGTGAAACATAGTGACCCAAAATGACCCACTAATCAAATTTTTTCAAACATGCGACCTATCACAATGCTCTTCTCGAGCCTGAAAACGATGGAATACAAAATTTAGTGAAAATCGTTAGTCGTTTTCTAGGTAAAATAAGCTTGATCCACGTTGATTCAAAAAACCACTAACCGAAATTCATCGACAGATGTGAGCTATTTCAATGGTCTTTTTGTTATGGGAAATGGTATAACAAAAAAAATTGCCAAAATTGTTTGAACCTTTTTGAGATGCCGTTAGCTTGACCCCGACCCATTATCACCAAAATGACCCACTAATAGAATTTTCTTGAGCATGCGACCCAGCCCAATGGTTTTATCTTGTCCAGAAACGGTGTAGTACAAAGTTTTGTCAAAATCTTTTGAGTGTTATTTTAGATATAGTTAGCTTAATCTTGATCCATTAGGACCCAAAATGACCCATTGATTGAATTTTCTTGAACGTGCGACCCTGCCCAATGCTCTTATCATGCCCGAAAACGATAGAATACAAAATTTAGTCAAAATCGTTTAAGCCGTTTTTTAGATACAATTAGCTGGACCCTGACCCATTATGACCCACTAATCAAATTTTCTCGAACATGTGACTTAGCCCAATTCTCTTCTCATGCCCAGAAATGGTATACGTATTATAAAATTTGGTCAAAATGTTTTGAGCATGTTTTTAGATTCAATTAGCTTGACCCTGGCCCATTGTGACCCAAAATGACACACTAATTGAATTTTCTCGAACATGTGACTTAGCCCAATGGTCCTCTCATGACCAGAAATGGCCGTATATTAAAAAATTTTGTCAAAATGTCTTGAGCTGTTTTTTAGATATAATTAGCTTGACCCTGACCCATAATGACCCACTAATCGAATTTTCTCGAACACATGACCCATCCCAATGGTTTTTTCTTGCCCAAAAATGATAGATTACAGAATTTCATCAAATTGTAATGCCATTATCTAGATAAACGTAGCTGGACCCACGGTGACCCAAAAATGACCCACTAATCGAATTTTGTTGAACACATTACCCATCCCAATGGTTTTTTTGTTACCCGAAAATGGTTAGATACAAAATTTAGTCATCGATTGAGCAGTTCTCTAGATATCAGCTTGACGCTGACCCATTATGACCCACTAATCAAATTTTCTCGAACACGAGACGAATCCAAATTGTCTTTTCGTGCCCAAAAACAGTAGGGTGCAAAATTTCGTCAAAATCGTTAGAGCCGTTATCTAGATAATTTTAGCTTGACCCACTGTGACCCAAAAATGACCCACTAATCGAATTTCCTCGAACATGTGACTTAGCTCAATGGTCTTCTCGTAATCCAAAACTGTAGAATATAGTTTAGTGAAAATCATTAGAGCCGTTTTTTAGATAAAAATAGCTTGACCCACAGTGACCCAAAAATGACTCACTAATCGAATTTTCTCAACATGTGACTTAGCCCAATAGTTTTCTCGTAATTCACAACTGTAGAATATAGAGTTTAGTGAAAATCGTTAGAGCCGTTTTTTAGATAAAATTGACTTGACCCATAGTGACTCGAAAATGACCCACTAATTGAAGTTTCTCGAACATGTGACCTAGCCCAATAGTTTCTTCGTGTCGAAAAATGGTTGGATGTGAAATTTGGTCAAAATCAATTGAGCTTGTTTTTTTTTTAGATATAATTAGCTTGACCTTGACCCATTACGACCCAAAATGACCCACTAATCAAATTCTCTCGAACACGTGACCTAGCCCAATGGTCTTATCATGCCCGAAAATGGTAAAATACAAAATTTTGTCAAAATCGATTGAGCCGTTCTCTAGATATAATTAGACTGACCCTGACCCATTATGACCCAAAATCACCCGCTAATCGAATTTTCTCGAACACGAGATCCATCTCAATGGTCTTTTCGTGCCCGAAAACAGTAGGGTGCAAAATTTCGTCAAAATCGTTAAAGAAGTTATCTAGATAAACTTAGCTTGACCCACAGTGACCCAAAAATGACCCACTAATCGAATTTTCTAGAACGTGTGACTTAGCCCAATAGTTTTCTCGTAATCCAAAACTGTAGAATATAGAGTTTAGTGAAAATCGTTAGAGCCGTTTTTTAGATAAAATTGCCGTGACCCAAAAATGACCCATTAATCGAAGTTTCTCGAACATGTGACCTAGCCCAAAAGTTTCTTCGTGTCGAAAAATGGTTGGATGTGAAATTTGGTCAAAATCGATTGAGCTGTTTTTTAGATATAATTAGCTTGATCTTGACCCAAAATGACCCACTAATCGAATTTTCTCGAACACGTGACCTAGCCCAATGGTCTTATCATGCCCGAAAATGGTAAAATACAAAATTTCGTCAAAATCGTTAGAGCCGTTTTTAAGATAAAATTTACACATGCACGCACACACAAACAATTTTTGCTCGCATTATAGTATAAGATGAGGTTTAGGGATTCTTTCAGCATTCGTGTTTCCAGCTCTGCTACCTGTGTTAGACTTTGCTTATGTAATTTCAACAAGGGTTATGGGGAAGAAATATATAAATTGATTAGTAAATTAATATACTTTAATTCCTTTATTGTTTAATAAAAATAATTATAATGTAAGTTATAATTTAAAAATTTAAATAAGAGTTAAATTTAAAGAGTTTGAAAAAATTTTTTGCCATCTTTAACTTTAATTGGTTCGGCTCTAAAATGATGTATGATGTGGTGGTTATTCCCCCTTTTGATTTTTGAATAATACACCGTCTTTGACAGGGGGCCTATAAGTAAAATATTGTTAAAAGGTTATGATTTACGATAGTAATTTTTTTATGCTACTTTAAATTTTGTTTTATATTAATATAATGAGCTTTTCTTAAATTTTTAAGATTTTAACTTTATAATTTTTTTTATTTGATATCTTTAAAGAAGTAAAATTTTTTTTGGACTTCATGACACTAGAACCAGATGAATTTCAAACATCCATTAGAAGATGATGCTCATTGAAGAGTTTAAAGTTAAGAAAGTAAAGAAAATGATCAAGAAAGTTTATTTTTATGTGTTAAGCAAGTGAAAGTGATGTTCCGGGTTATCTGGAATCTGGGGAATTAGAGGGATCTGGAATCTTCAGTGAAAATTTCTTTTTACAAGTCATCTGATAGTAATGTTTAAAGTGAGTTAGTTTCTGTGTTCAGTGGATCTCGTGTGGGCCCAATTTTGGGTCAAATTTTTTTAAGGATTATTTGCTGAGACTTGATCTTTTGGCTCTTGAAAGTTACTTTTGGAACTGTTGTAGACTTTCTTGTGGTTGCTTGAACATTGATGGAGGTTCAATGAACGTTAATCGGCATCGTTAAATTAGTATTTTTCTGAATAGAGATCGCATCAGATGATGTGTAATTAAAGGCCAAGTTATCAAGATGATGAATGTAGCTGGGAGTGTGCCCTTTTTCTTCGTCTGTTAAAAATGTTTTAGATCTGTGATATTTTGATTACTATTTTAAGGATGTGCATAATTTTTTTTAGATAAAATAGTTTTAGATATGCATGTTCCAATTTTTTAAGATATGCATAAAAGTTTTAGATTAAATATTGTTTTAGATATGCATATACAGTACAGGACCTATTATCCGGAATCCTCGGGACCGAAGGCTTTCCGGATTTTGGAATTTTCCGGAGTTCGGGTCCTCCCGAATTTCGCGTTTTTTCCACGATCCTTTGACGAAATTAGCGTTTAATTTTCAGATCCTTTGACGAAATTAACGTTTTTTTCGCGATCATTTGACGAAATTCGCGTTTTTTTTCCGCGATTCTTTGAAAACATTTGCGCTTTTTTGCAATCCTTTGAAGAATTTTGCGTTTTTTTTTCGATCCTTTGACGAAATTCGCATTTTTTCGCGATTCTTTGACGAAATTAA
This sequence comes from Maratus speciosus, assembly GCA_963932465.1. NCBI lineage: Eukaryota > Metazoa > Arthropoda > Arachnida > Araneae > Salticidae > Maratus > Maratus speciosus. The sequence goes on along the minus strand of OZ010788.1, from coordinate 606,406,069 downwards.
CGTTTTTTTCTGCAATTCTTTGACGAAATTAGTGTTTATTTTTCATGATCCTTTGACAAAATTTGCGTTTTTTCGCAATTCTTTGAAGAAATTTGCGTTTTTTCGTGATCCTTTGATGAAATTTGTGTTTTTTCACGATTTTTTTAAAAAAATTCGCATTTTTTTTTTCACGATTCTTTGCTGAAAGTGGCGCTTTTTCGCGATTATTTGACAAAATTAGCGTTTTTTTTTCTGGAATTCTTTGACAAAATTGGCGTTTTTTTTTTCACGATCCTTCGACGAAATTAGCGTTTTTTTTCACAATCTTTTGACGAAATTAACGTTTTTTTCTGCAATCTTTTGACGAAATTAGCGTATTTTCCGAAATCCTTTGGCAAAATTAGTGATTTGTACCGCGAACAATTGACGTTTTTTTTTTTTTTTAACGAATCGTAATGTAAATTAATTTTATACTAAAATTTGAGAGAAAAATTATTTTTTTCGTAATTTCGGGGGGGGGGCTCCGTGTCCCCCCGCCGCTGAAGTAGCATATTTTAGTGGTTACACACTGAATAAAAAATTAGAAAACTGGAAAGTTCGAAAATTTTTAGAAATTCCAAAATTTTAGTAAAAATTTACAAATTTAGAAAATTTTCAAATTTTTTTCCCTGGATTTCGGGTCTTTCCGGATTTTGGAATTCCGGATAATGGGTCCTGTACTGTAGTTATTTTTTTTCTTGTTATCATATTTAAAGTTTTAATAAGGAGTCTAAAGTAATGGTGGATTGAATTTTCTTATGATTAAAGTTTCTAAATAATGAAGTAATTGCTAAGATACTGGTTTATTACAGTTTTGAGAAAATTATGTTAAACAAATGAATTTTCAAATTAAAATATCAAGTTTAATGGTTTTTAGAGTAGAATTTTAAGAAATATTTTTAAGATTATAAAGAAATTTGTTTGTATTTAAATGTATCTGGTTCCTTTCCATATTTTGTAAGGTTTACTCTTATAGTGGATTGAAATTGATTATTAGGGCTGGAGGAGGTTAATAAGATTTTTTTTTTAATAAACTCTTGATTTTGAAATAGTATTTAAGGATTTTATTAAAATATTTTTGAATTAAACTTGTTTAATGAGCCGTAGTTCATCTGGAGTAGTAGTTTAAATATGTTTAATTGGGTAATTTCAGATTAAAAGCTCAGAAGTTTAAAAGGTAATAGAAGATTAACCCTTACGGTGATGGTATTTTTTTTTTTTCTTTTAGATAAGTTATAATAAATGTTAAGTTTCTTGCTGCAATTGATTGGTTGGAGGTTCGTGGTATTTTGGCAAATTTTCCCACATGTATCCAACCATCATGAGTAGTATTTTATAATAGTTATACAGTAATTGGGATTAAATAAATTGAGTTTAATAAGTTTGATTTTTAATTACTTTAAAGGTTTAATTTATTTTGCAATAGTGTAACATTACATTTATGGTAGTTGAGATGTTATTTGTCATGCTTGGCATTGGGGGGGAGGGGGGGGGGATTTCTTTTCTTTTAAGGTTGTTAAAGAGCCCATCCTGGAGTGCTGAGCAGTTTTTCAATATCTTGGCTACTGTAATTTTTTATTTATTTTTATTTTATTTATTTATTTATTTATTTATTTTTGTATAGTTTAAAGTTTACTTTAAAATAGCAGTTTTTAAAGAAATCATGTTAATAATCCATTGTCGTGGGGGAATTGGGTAGAGTTAACCATTAAATATAAGTTTTTAAATGTTGACTTTTATAGATCATGGAATTCAGTGTAATTAAAGTTCAGGATACTTTGAGAAACCATAGGATATTTATATCCATGTTATTTTTAGATATGGTCTTGAACTTGTTTAATAAGTAAATATGCTGAATAACTGTAATATGATCCATGGTCTTATAAAGTGTTTTAATTAAAACCTCTCCATGCCTTAAGCTTTATTGATTAAATTATTGCCTGACAAAAGTCAGAGCAAGTTCACTGAATATTTGAATAAAATGTATATTATTTTAGATGACTGTTAAATTCCTAGGATCTCTATTTAAATGTAGAAAGTGGCCATTAACTGAAATGTATGAATTAAGTGGTATATTTTTCTATTTCAAGAATTATTTTATGATTATAAATTCTGTTTAAGTATTTAAATGTTTTCAGATATACAGATTTTTCTAATAAAGACTTTTGAGTTTATTAATGGATTTTTGAACTGTGTATTTCAGTTAAGCTTGCCTTGGTGTCAACTTTTGATCAGAATTAGTTTTTGATTATGTTGGTTTTCACCTGTTACAGTAATTTTTAAATGAGCAAGTTAAAGAAGCTCTGTGTTTGCTGTTTAAAAGGGAAGTGTGCTGAATGTGTAGTTTTACATTAAAATAGAAATGGAGAAGTTATTTTTTTTATTTTTAATTTACTTTTGCTTATTTGTTTGTTTAATTTGTAGTAAGGAATTTATAAAATAATGGAAGGTTAATTGGTGTGCTTTCAGAGAGGTCTTGTAATGGAAAGGTCATTTTTTTTTTTTTTTTTTTGTATTGGAGCCAGATCATTTGGAAAGAATGAATATTTAAAAGGTTTAAGTAAATAGCTGTTTTTGTTGCTTCTGAGAAAAGGCCTGTATTAGAATATAGATATTTGAGTTCTGGACCCTGGGAAAACTTGGGAGATAAATAGCTGAGAGATAGAAATTGTTAGAATGGACTTCTTGCTGGGCTTGGGCAGGTGATGTTGATATTGCATACAATTGGATAATAAGTTGGATATATATTGTCTTTGCTTTTGGGAGTTGGTTTTTGAAGTTTTATAGATTCTTGTGACTGAATTACTTTGTTGAAGGAATAGGAATGATGTTTATGGATTGCAGTCATTGCTGTTGAATGGTATCTGGATCAGTGCTCTTATTTTTATGATTACTATGGTTATTTAGTTTCTTTTATTTTTCCTAATGGTTTTAGTTAATTCTCATTTTTTGACAGTGATAAATATATACAGTTTTATGTTTATTTTATTTTTTTTACATTAGTTGTTAAAGATTATAAATAGTTAGAAACAATGGGGAGTGAGTTAAGAGAAAGAGCGTTGTTGATGTCTAGTGCACTTGTGAACCTAACTAAATAGTTGGAGTTTAAGTGTTTTTGAGACCAGTTTTTGGCTGCATGACAGAATATCATATAAACTATTATGGTATACTTAGTTCTGGTGTTTAAGCTGTAATGTTAACGTTGTCTAGCGTGAAAATTTTTAAGAGGATGTTGAAGTCTTTTAGATGTGTTAGATAATATAAATTTTTGATGGCATGAATTGTGGGAAAGTGTAAAGTTGTTTGTTTTATCCTGGGTTACTTTCTCCGCTGTCATCATGAGAATAGTAATATTGTAAGATCTCTATATTTTTAAGGAAATTTTTAGATTGTAGCTGTCCTTTTTGTGATAAGTCTTTGGTTTTTCCGGGGGTCATCGAGTGAGTTCAGAAATGGAAGTTGATTAGACAATTCTGGCAGGCAATCTATGATAATCATAATCTTTGGAGCTTTTAAGGGAAATTCTGGTTTGAATTTTTGCCTGATTCCGGATAGGGCAGAAATTAAGTTACATTGTTTGAGTATTTTGGATATGGCTCGTTAGTTAAATTTCTAGGTAATTTGATTGTTTATCTACTTGTTGTAGTAATGAGTAATGGTGATGATTGCAGTAATGACTAGGTTTTACCTTGGATTGTTGGCGGTAGTATGGTATGTGGTCTATCACTATTCAGGCTGTTGATGTATAGGGATGTGTACAGTCCCCTAGTTTCTGGCTATTAAGAATCCAGCTTTTGAATTGAAAATCTTTCATATCCGATACCACATTTATCTACGTCTGTTTTTTTTAGAGAGTATGTGGGAGATTGTTTTTTTTGGATGTAGGTACTGATGCCAAGGTACCTGATCTCGAAAGATTGTATGAATGTGAAGTACCATTTTTGATAAATGTTACCGTCTGGATTCTTAGATAAGTTGTGGTTTAAATCTACTCATGTTTAAAGAAGCTGTTACATGTGGAATAATTTAGGTTGATTGAGCACAGAATACTTGCCATTGTTAAGTAACCTAGATATATTGTTAGGAGTTAAGTTATTGGTAATCAGATCTTGCTGTATATCTGGCATTGGACCTTTTTGAAGCTTGCTGAGTCATGCTTGATGGATTTAAAATATTGTAAGAAATGGTATACTTATTAAGGTGTCAGAGGAGGAATTTACATGTTAACTGTTTGGATTTGCCTGGCTGGAGTTTGTCTGAGAAAGTTGTATTCAGATGTTCAATTGATTAGTGGTTAAGCAGATTGAATTAACTGTTGGTTGATAAGTTGAGGAACTGGAGGTATAGGGCAATAAAATTGTTTTTATAGAAATAAGTTTTTAAAAAAAAATGTTAAAAATCTGATAGTAAATGTTTAAGATGTAAAGTTTTTTTTTTTTAGGGTACATGTCTTTCAGTTATGTTAAATGTTCGATCTTTCATGTGACAAATCTTGTTTTTGAATTTTTAAGACTTGGCGTGTGTACTATAAAAATATGAATTTGTGAGAGAGGATGGAGATTATTTATATGGACTGAAATGATTTTTAGAAATGTTTTTAATGTAATTGTGTTTATATTTAGTTATTACTGTGATATATATAATTGTTATTTGATTTTTTATTGTAATATTGATGTAATTTTTAGTGTTCCAGAGTTTCTTCAGATTTTAGCATTATCGGCTGCCTAGTCGTTTATGATAGGATTCTTTCAACTTATTTGAGTTTTTATTACTATTATGGAGCTTGGTTTTTATTAAGTGAGTTGTAGATATGGGTATTTCTTTAATTTTTGCTCAGGAGATACTTGATGTGTTAGACTATCCAATTTGGATTGCTATTAGACACCCGGATCCTACGTTCCTTAGCAAAAAACTTCCTTCAAAAAATCTTTGCCCCTCCTCCCCCCCAAAGAAAGTTCTGAAATGGCCCCTCTGGTAACATAAGAAAATGTATAATTCCTATTTAGAAATGTAGTTATTGTAAAGTGCTATTTTGTATGCTTTTAATTGTTACTAATTCATGAATTATGCCAATGAAGAATATTTTTGTTATTCTTTCATAGATATGATTCAAACTCTGGTGGTGAAAGAGAAATTCAGAGAACTATGCTTGAATTATTGAATCAGTTAGATGGTTTTGATTCCAGAGGTGATGTGAAGGTATGTGCTTTATTACTTGTTTTATTTATAATAAATGTATGTTCTTAGTCTCTATCAGTTAACTTTTGATGTCTACATTATTTTGTTTATGTCAAGTGTTTTTAAAAATCAGTTTAAATTTTTTAATCACATTTTAAAAGTTGAACAATAGTTTTCGTTCTTCCCCCCCCCCCCCCCAACTTTATTTTATATTGTAGTTATGTATTTGTTATAATTATTCCTGTACTGTAATCTGGGCTTAATGAATTGGAGAGTGAAATTCAATCCAAAGTTTGAATTGAACAAAATTAATTCCGATTCATAAGCTCAAAATTACACTACAGCCGATGACGTAAGTGGTTGACATTGCTAAATGTGGTTTTTTAAGAATTATTTTAAATGATTTAAGATCAAATAAAATTATATTTACTAGTTATCGTAGCTAAAAAAAAAATATAGAAAAGTAAACACTCACCCAAGTACTTGAACACAGAAAGATAATTCACAAATGACGTTTATTTAAACATATATAAAATTGGCTGATTTGAATGCATTCTTACATTATGAATTATGTAAAGATAATCAAAGTGAATGTAAAATTTACTATCATTTTGGACAATTAGAGACATATTGTCATCTAAGGAAAAGCAGAAGTTTACGTAATACTTCTTTTTGCAAACTAGGGATTGAAGTTCAGGAATGTAAAGTTAAACTAGGGGTTAAAGTTCAGGAATATAAAGTCAAATTAGGGATTAAAGTTCAGGAATGTAAAGTCCAACTAGGGTCGTAGAAGGGCTCTTGTATTTGGAGAACTGGGAACATGCTGTAAACAGACTTCTTTCAGGAATGTAGATTCTATTTCTTTTTATTAAATGCGAATCCAAACCGAATGAAAAGTTACGGATTTGGAAAATTGGAAATAGGATGTTTGAAAACTTCCTTCAGGAATGCAGATTTTGACGATTTCAGTTCGCTACATAGGCAATTTACCATTTATCGCATCGACAAAAAAAATCAGATAATCAATTCATGTTTTTATAGTAAAGAAGAATCGAAGAATCATAAAATGTCGATGAGCAGAACAATTCAGGGCTTCCAAATAATGTTCTATGAAATTTACTTAGAAATGCTTCTTGAAGAGAAAAATATTATATTTCCTTTAGATGATATACGGCCGCCAAGGCCTAACGAAACGTCGATCTCTTCTCACTGGCTAGCAGAACTCTTCTGCCGCAACAACCGGCTAAAAAGCACGGTGTCGCAGCCCCCACAAGTTACTTGCTTTAACGGCTCCCTGGTGAAGAATGATGACTTTTCCAGAAGAGTTTCAAACATGAAAAGCCATTACAGAGTGCGCCAGCCAATTAAAAACGCCTATCCTCCCCGCGCCTGACGTCACACAGAACGTGCGTGTTCCAAAAGGAATGTTAAACGATTTAGCAGACGTCCGGTTTTGAACTAAGCGTCTGTTTGGCAAAGGGGAATACCCTTCTTGTTGGAACTTTCAAAATGTCGGAAAGAATGATCTCATGGCGTCGCGCGCCGAAATTAAAAATGAGAAAAGATAGAAAATACATTTTTGCGTATTTCTGCCAAAGTATTTACCACAAGTCACTGAAAATTTTGCAATCGGCTAGAAATAAATATTTCTATCCACATAATATAATTTAAAAGGGAAATATTGATAAATAAAAGATTTCTATTTTTTATATTTTAGACTTAGAAAATTCCGATGTGTTTACACATTCGCGATGTATGTTGAAAGAAATTTGAAAGTTAAATTACTGAAATATAATAAAATACTAATTGCACTTAAATAATCTTAATAAGAGATAATGTTTACATTGAAAAATAAGGAAATATTGAATTATTTATCATTAAAATTTACATTATAAGTTTAAAACTTGTGATTAGAAATTAGGTGTTTGAAAATGTTAATTTAAGTTGTAAAATTGAAATAAATTATATTATTTAAATTAATTTGAATGGGAAATGATGCATTATATTTTTTATGATGCAACAATTCCTATCTAGTTTTTTAATGAAAACTCTTAAATTGAATTTTGCTTGGATCAAATAAAGTAGAGCTGTGTAAGGTTTTTTTTTTTTGTTTTTTTTTTCTTCCCAGTCTTTCACCTTTAATAAGAATATGTGCTATTAATTATACTTGTTTCACATAGAATAGGAATTTGATCTACACACAGCTTAGGAGGGTGTTTCTGTGGTAGCATGTTGCTAGATTCCCCAGTTGGTCACTTTTTTCACACTGCATTTGAGTGTTGTTTTATCCCAGCTCCCAGTCAAGGACGAGTCTATTACAAACTTAAAACAAATACCAGTGCTTTTTTCCTAATTTATAATTGGCAGTTGTGATTCTCAAAGTTTTTAAATGCATAATCACAGAATAACATCAATAATAAGATAACATCAGCTCATGTCATTTCTTTCAAAGTTGACTTATAGTTTAAAAAAGGAATTTAGTTCTTATATTTTTAAAGTTTTCTTTATCTTAACCATCAAATAAGGTTATTTTGTATATTTTCATAATAAACTAAATAGCAAAATCTTAAATCAAAAAAGTTTTAACCTATATTTTGAATTTAATTATTGGTGAATGACAGTGGAATATTAATTCAGCTATAATTATTTAAAATGATTGAAGCTGAAAAATTATCTACATAGAAAAGTCTTGTGTTTTGATCTGAAAAATCTGCAAGGTTTGTTAGGTGTATATTGTTATTTAAGCTTCCTTAACTTATGGGTTTCATATTAATAATTTCTCAAACTTTTACATCTATTCTGTTAACTAATGCAATTTTGTAATAGGCTGTAAAAAAAAAAAATAATAATAAGAGTATAATTTATTCAATACAGAAAGAGCTTTCTATGCTATAGTAATAATGTAAATTGCTTTAAAATTTACTTTATTTTATTTTGATATTGATAAATTTATGTTGATTTTTTGTTGAAATTATTTGTAGGGAAGTTGTAGTAAGACTATAAAATCAGAGTTTTCCTAATATTTAAAAAAGCATAGTGAGCTGCAGTTGGGAAAAAAAGGACTTTTTAAAATAAAACTTTTTAAGGGATGTAATTCATATTTGTCCCCTATTCTGTATTCGACCCATTTGCCAGATATTTGGTTGGCTGAATACGAAATGTCAGTTGAGTGAATATTTCGGATATTTTAATACTTCAGACATTTAGCCAAACAAATTTAGGATTTTTTTTTTTTTTTTTTTTTTTCCCGGCCTTTTCTCAAATATAAATTTTATTCTTTCTGACACATTCATGCAGCCATTTTCATGTTGAATGTACAAAATTTGCTAGTATTCTTATTTATATACTCAGAAGTCTAAAGCATTTTTCTGTAAGGCTAAGAATATTTTAGAAAGCAGTACTAATTTTGGAGATTTAGGCAGATTTTAAGAGTACAACTATTGGGGAATAATAGGTTATAGGTCTAATACATTTATAGTAAAATGAAAAATATTATCCAATTCTAAAGCACTTAAGTATTAATGTTTGCTAATTTGATAAACATATAAAAACGACTATTAATGTTCCAAGAAAATTCACATTGTTCAGCAATACGAGTATAATTAATTTTTTCAAGAACAGCCTTAAATATATTTTATTCAAAACATTGTAGAATAGTAATTCAGTGTATTAAAAATTAACTAATTCAATTTTAAATTGGATATAAGTTTAAGTCATATTGTTAAGTTGTTTGAGTTTGCAAAAATGTGTAAATAATTAAGTGCAAAAAATGGTGTTCATAATAAATAACAGTATTTTTCTTGCTCCACATTTCCATTGTGCAGTGCATTTATAATCCATTAAAGCCTATTGTGGGAATAGGGTCACAACACAGCTGCTAATACATTTGTTGTTTGCACACCAGTAATTCTGAGGAAAAACATTCGCTTCATTTTGTGACAAATTCCTCGATAAGATAAGACAAAGAATTCTATTCTGAAAAAGTGGTGTGAAATGCAATATTTCCATTTTGAAGAGAAAAATAATTCAGTCGTTTATGGATTAAAGAAGTACTTTAATTAATAAAATGCATAATATATCTATATTACATTTCATATTTACAATCACATGTGAATTTTTTACACACAAACACCTTACATCAAAATTTATTTCACCAAAATTTTTAAACATACAAATAATTTGAAATCGATTTTTATTCTACTTTATTTGCAGTTTAACATTTCAAAAAAATATCAGTGTATGCTTTATTTTTAAAAAGTTAGTATTTGGCCACCAGATATTTCGTATTCAACCTTAAAATTTGCCGAATATTCAGCATTCTGCTATTTGGCCAAATCACCATTAGATAAATCTCTAATTTAAAGGCCCTTTTTTTATTTCTATGCACACTTTAAAAGTTAAATTCTTTTCAAGTTGCAGCAATAGATTATTTTTTACTATCCAAGCAATTTTTTAAATGCAGAAAGCAGTAGGGGTGTCACTTTTTGTATAAAGTATCTAGGTATCTCTTTGTATGATACTCTTTATCTAGCTGCCTGGATAACCTAGAAAAAGTTAAAGAAAATTTTTATGGACTGGAAAAGTCGAGAATGTCAGAGAAATTTATCATTCCTGAGAAAAAGTCAGCGAAATTTTAAATTTCCAAGAAAAAGAAAAACTTTCTTATAAAACTAAGGATGAGAAATTTCAGTGTCAGAAAAATTTAACTCTAATCTTCATAAGTAATATAAAAAGTATTTCATCTTCTCATGCAATTCCTTTTGTCTACCACCTTTTCGGGCCTTTATAACTCAGAGAAATTCAATACCATCTTCACTAAAACGTTCTAGTTTTGTAGGATTAATTAGGTGATTCAGTCCAAGTTTTTTAGCAAATGAACATTTTTTAACTTAATTTTTTGAATATTTATAATCCTTAAATTGAGTTAGTTAAAGAACAGATATATTACTTACTAAAAAAGGTGTTTTTTTTTGTATATGTCAAAGCAATCTGTGTTTTATTGTGACTGATGTGTTAATGAATTTCATCCTGTTTGGACCAAATGGATAGAACCTGATTGATGCTAAAGACGTGTAATTGCAAAACGTTTACAATGTTTAAAAGCGTCAAGGAATCATTAACCATGAAGTTGGTTTTTAACAATTTGTAAATTTTGCAAAAAATTTTATAAAAAATCAGTTTTTAGCTTTTACTTCAAAATCAGTTGTGAAATTTCTACTCTCAAATTTACAACTTTAAAAATTTTTTATATGATCCATCATAAAATCTCGATGCAAAGCTGTATAAATATTTGTCTTTCAGGTCGTTATGGCAACTAACCGAATTGAAACATTGGATCCTGCCTTGATTCGACCTGGACGTATTGATAGAAAAATAGAATTCCCTCTTCCTGATGAAAAGACTAAGAGAAGAATATTTTTAATCCACACTGCTCGAATGACACTTGCAGAAGATGTAAATATAGATGATTTAGTAATGGCAAAAGATGATCTGTCTGGTGCAGATATTAAGGTAATTATTTTAATTTTTTATGTATGTTGTAAATCTTGAGCATATGCACTTTGATGGCATTTGTCAGCATGCAGTTTTGGCCATGATAAACCATTGCTTTCATATCAGCTGACCTGAGATCTCTCTGATCTTTTTTGAGAGATTGGCTGTTAATAATTATTTCTAGGTATATACATAAAAGGAATTATACTCCTGTAGCAGAAACAGTACAGCACAGCAATAAGTGCTGCAGATTATTTATAAACTTTACAGATTAATCTAACAGCTTAACCCCTTCGGGACGAGCGTCTTTTATAGAATTTTTCATTTTTATCACCGTTTTTTCAAAACAGAAATTTGTGCCTAAATGAATCAGAAAAATGCTCGGATTAAATAAGGCAAAATTTGCAATAAAAATTTACTAGTGAGAATAATCACAGATTCTGATCACCTTACGTGCCATGTATACCGGCCACTCGTCTCCAAGGTATTTAAAAGAAAAGCTACGTTTAAAATATTGCTAAAATTTACTTTAAGTCTCTAGATTTATTGTTTTAATAGTTCTTTATTATATGTTTTTATATTTTCTTTTAAATTTAAGTTTTGCATATTTTATGAGTTACTATTATTTCTTATGTATGATAGCAAGCTTGTTCAGCATTGTTGGGATGTAGATAAATTTTAGTTTGTTGTAGATTGACATAGAAAATTCTGCTACATGGGGGGATACTTTTTTGAAAAAAAAAAAAAAAAAAATTGTTGGTGATAACTTTCTACTAATTCAAAAATAAAATATTCATTGTTTAAGAGGGTCCTTAAATGTGTGAAAAAATGTGTATGATCTCAAAAAAAAGAAGAAAAAATGCAATTTAACAAATTACAACGACCATTTGGAAAATGATTTTTTCAAAGACTAAAATTTAAGGTATAAAAAATCGCACAGAGTTAATCATACATTACGTACGCCATGGATTACATTTTTCAGTACTGTAATTTTTTTAACTTCTACAGAGCTGGTCATACATTACTTACACCATGTTAGATTTACTCTAGAATGTTCTGTGTTGAAAGTAAAGTGAGTAACATTTATAGTTAGTTCACAGAGGCATAAAAAATTTTTCTTATTGTACTCTACAAAAAAAGGTCCAGACACTAAATGAATTTTCTCTTTCAAAATTTATAAAAAAATAAAAAAATAAAAAAAAAATCAAATTCTATTTAATCTAGAAGTGGAAAAATCTATTAAAAATCAATTTATATAAGCTCATTTTATTTATTTTCAAAGACAAGCAGTAGAAAACATGTGTTTGAGAAATATTTCATGGTCAGGCGGATATCGCCGAGGGTAGTGGCATTTATTGCCGCACTATAAATTGCAAATATTACATTTATAGATTTAATTTTTAAGCATATATGTGTAATTTTTTATGCTGATTCCGAATATGTAATTTTCGTTAAAATATTCTAACTCTTAATTATAATTTAAAAATCTGATTTAATGGAAGGGTTCATTTCCTCTCCGCAAAAATGTTAAAAGTGGGATATCTGGTAAAACAACCGATGATTTTTTGACTAGAATTGCTTTTTAAGGTATAAAATTTTTACAAGTACTGCATTTATAGATTCTAAACTTCATCTATGCTTATTTTTCAGTGCTGATCCTGAATATGTAATTTTCATAAAAATCGATTAAGAACTTTTTATTTTATCCAAAAAACGCTTTTTAAAAAGAATCATACTTTTGTATGGCACACATTATTTAAATCTAAGCGTTTCTCCACTAATTATTATTATTTTACGTCCGATTTTTTATTATAGGCTATGTAAAATGAACATGTTGTCCCTTTTATTTATAGTAGCTACTGCTATTTTCAAATATTAATTTCAGCAAAATAAATTAAGAAAAGTAAGCAAGTCATCAATTTTATATTTCAGATATTTTATAGCACTTAAATGAAATGAAAGGGTGAGGGGGTTCTGAATTTCCCTGAAGTGAACAGAAGTAAATAATGGTTAAAATATACATTTTAATGTAAATAGTGACATGTACCTCTAATTCAGGGTGTCTACAGAATCAGGGAATCATGGAAAAATCAGGGAAAACACAGGGAACTTTGTAAAAATACTCAAAAATCAGGGAAATTTGTCTATATTTGAAAATATTTGCATTTTCACCTTGCCAACCAAACTAATTCATCTATTTTATTTTCAATATTTTTTCACATGCAGATTAGTCTTTCCTAGTATTTTTAAAAAGATGTACATTGTATGAGTTTTTTATATTTAATGCAAATTAAGGTGATCAGATGCCCTTATTTTCTGTAGATATTGCTTATATTGAAGGCAATTTACCCATTTTAAAAATTTAAAATGATGCATTAGTATAACCTGACCATGTGGCCAGTTTAATCTAATTAGATATCCCGTCAGATGTAGATAAGCCTTAGAATTGAATACTTTTCAGAAAATGAGGAATTTTCTGGTCACCCTATATCCATTGGCCACTATATGAATTTGTTGGACTAAATTTTGAGTTTGGATTTATAAAACTGCCAACCAATATTTAAAGAATATTAGGCAATTTTTATGTTTTTCTCTCAAAAGAGGTATTAGACAGCTGTATAAATGTGTTATAAGAGGAATCGGCATACATAAAAAAATATTGTAATGTGTATTGTTAATAATAGAAATCAGGGAAGTCTGATAAAGATAGTCAGGGAAATCATGGAATAATCAGGGAACTTTTTTTTACAATTTCTGTAGACACCCTAATTGTATTCAGATATTTCTTGTACACACTACTTCTAAATCCCGAGAGCTTGCAAAAATGAAAGAACTTCCTATTATTTTGACATTCTTACTTTTAAAACACGAATTACTAAATCAAGTTTCATTTTGTAGTAGCATTTGTTTTTATTTATAATGCTTTCAAAATTAATGTTGTTATATTAATCATAGGGATCGTCCACAAATGATGCAACGCTTGTAGAGGGGGGGGGGGGGGGGGGGTCGTGAAATTGTGACAGTTTGTGACAAGGGGGTGGGAGGGGGTAAGAAGAAATGTGACATCCCACATTTTGGTTAAAATAAAAGCATTAAAAATCAGCAGATTAAATTTTGAAGTAATTTTAAAATTAAAGTATTTTGTATTCATAAAGTAAAGATAATATTTAAAAAAGCCAAATATATTAAATTCCATTTCAAATTACAAAACACTACAGTTTTCAGTTGCTCTTTCATATTAATATTTTATTACTATTGTATATTAATTATGTTTTTTGTTGTAAACTTTAATCTTATTTCATACAAAATAAGTACATGAATCATTTTTATGGTTATGCTCACAAATGTCATTAAAACAGATAGTTAAAGTTTAAAAATAAAATTTGAAATATGATCTATAACGTAGTGCTTTGTTTCTAAACTGCAAGTATATGTTTATGTAACATAGCGTGACATGTGAAAGGAGGGGAGGGGGTAAAAAATATTGAAAAAAGTGTGACATTATTTATGGACCGCCCCACAGTTAAAAATTACTTCTTTTTCTTTTTACCATTAGTAAACACAATAATATACTTTCTCATGAAAAAACATCCTTTACTACCGAACTAGTGTTTTTTTTTTTTTTCCTTCCCCTGCTTCATTAATGCCCTTGATAGGAACTAGCACTCCACCCTTTTTCTTTCTAGAGTGATCATTACGTATTGCTCCATTTTAATACCTTTATAGAAGACCATTGAAGCCATACCACCATTGAAGATGATTGGCAATGTCATTTTTTTCTGTGTCACCCAATCTCAAAACAGTAATTGTGTAATTCTGACTGTTCATATCCAGTCTATGTTATGTATGCCTCCTTCAAGTTTTAATCATTGCGCTCTGTGGTAAAATCATTCAGGGGTGCAGAATATGTCCGATCCGGCGATCTAGGATCGAGGGAAATTTTTGCCAACTGGGGAAATTCTGCAAAAAAAATATGCAATTGATTTCTATTGAAGAAATTTTTTCTCTATAAATAAAAAGATCCGTATGGTGACCGTCACAAAATCGAACTCAGGATAATATGTAACATATATAATTGCGCATAAGTTGAGAAAGTTTTGAAAAAAAAAAAAAAAAAAAAATTCTATACCTACGGTAATGCAGAATTTATGTAAGCCTGTAACATATCGTAAAATTTTGGGGAAATTTTCATATGGATTCGGGGAAATGTTTGGAGTGAAAACATTTTCTGCACCCCTGAAATCATTATAAAGTGTCATAGCTGAAGGCAGTTTTATTTTCTACATTTCATTTTAAGCCACTGTAAAATTCTAAAACGCTACCATTATCCTAAACAAACTCTTCTTTTACTTCTTTTAAGGCAATTTGCACCGAAGCTGGACTTATGGCCTTGAGAGAGAGGCGTATGAAAGTCACCAATGAAGACTTTAGAAAGTCTAAAGAAAATGTTCTCTATCGTAAAAAAGAGGGCACTCCTGAAGGACTCTATTTATAGATATTTTTACTGTGTATATCTCTCTAAATTTTTTTCAGGTTATTGAATAAATTTTTTTTTTACAATGAAGTGCTTCTTTGATAAAACTACAAATATCTTTTTTATACATTAACATACACCTTACGTGAACTTATATTATTATTATATTAAGAACTATAATTTTGGGGAGATAATCTGTGACTTATATAGTTTTAAAAGTTAATTTTTGGCACATGCTGCATATTTAACAGGCTAGTATATATGTCTTCTTCTTCTTCTATTTTTTTTTTTTTAAATAGGTGTGAGAAAGGATTTCCCAGTTATTGAGAAACTTTTAAAATTTAAATATCATTATCAGCATTTTCCCCTTTCCAATACTTTCTACAGCTCTTCTAGTGCTTCAATGCTATTTTTTTTTTTTTTTCATTTGTATGCATAAATTTAAAAAATTCATCTGTGTGGATGGACCCTTACATAATAGTGCTCTTAGATTGTGTTATTGCCAACTAAAATCCTGTGCAGGTAGGGTGGGTACCTCAACCGAAGCCAAAAATTCCATTTGAAGTCAACCTGTAAAAAAAATTTCATCTGCCAGAACCCGACAAAATAATTTTCGGCTGCCCCGCAATCCAACTCAACATCAAAATGAAAGGAAAGTAAATCATGTTCTAATTTGAAAAGTAATCTACAGTTATATTTCTATATTAATTTCATCTTTTATATAGAAAAATGATCATATCTATATTCAAATATAGTAAAACCTCTGACTAGCAAACACCTCGGGATTGTTGAATACAGTCTTGCATCGAGTTGGGTTGCCCCTAATTTTCTTTTTTTCTGGTTGGGGTGACTCTTTTGTATTTTGGGTTCACCCTAGAATAATTCTTGTTGGTCCGATCTAGGTTTCTTGTAAGCTGGGTTATTGAGTTTTTCACAAAAAGTTTAATCAGAACTATGTTTCAGATGAAAATAAATATATATTTGAATGTAAATGAGTATACATTCAGTTTACTGCTTAGGAAATGTAATAAGAAATGTAATCATAGATTATTATTTTTTTATGGTACAGTTAAGATCCTTATTTCTTCTCTCGGAATATGAAAAATATTACCAACATTTTGTTTTTGATACACACAAAAATACATATTGTATTTGTGATAATCTAAGCATACTTCCACATGTTATGTGTGTGTATGCCAGTGTTTCTCAACCTGTGTGCCACAAGATATTATCAAATCTGCTGTGAGGTTTTTTGATAAATAATTAAAATTAAATGGTGTCGTTATAATGATACATTTTCTGTTTATCATGTGCTTACCACTTAAACTACTTTACTCCACTTTCAGTTGATGATTATGAAGGGTTCATGAATCCATTAGTAATTTGCAAGACACCAAATTTGACAAAAACAGAAAGAACAGCTCATTGATTTGAGAAATGATATGTTTGACTGTTCAACAATCTCAGAGAAAAATTTGAATGAGTTTCGGCTTTCTGCCAAAAATATGTACTCTGCAATCAGTTTGAAAGCTGTGAAAGTTCTGCCTTTTTCATCGTTATGGTTCTGTGAATTAGGATTTTCAACATTGACAGAAATAAAGTCCAAAACGTGAGTAAGTCTTTTAAAAGTGGACCATGAAATGAGAACTTTTCTGGTGACTTTCGATGCTCGTTTTGATTTAATTTCTTCAAGAAAACACGCTGAGCCCTCTCATTAAATAATTTTTGTAAATAAGTATATAATTTTTTTTGTATCATACAACATTTACATTTTTTATATTCAGGTGTGCCGCAAATAATTCCTGATATTTTTAGTGTGCTGTCAACCAAAAAAGGTTGAGAAGCACTGGTATAGGCTGTGAGGTGTCGAATATTCAGAAGTAAAAGCGTACAAATATATCAGTTATGGGCCGAAATGGAAAAATATAGTGCCGACCTGATGCAGGACTCTAGTGCCAACCCAATCAATATCACAAAGCACAAAATAATGTTTCTTCTAATATATACATATAGTAAAGATGTGCCCAAGTCAATCTTAAAATGATACCATATCACTAGATAAAGATTAGATAGCACAGATGTAACTCCATTAATTGGCAGAATTTTTTTTCCCACAACTGAAGTTATTTTTCTTAAGAAAGATAACATTTTGAACCAGTTTTTGAAAATCGAAAATCTGATTTTCATAATGGCAAGCTCTGATGCCATCTAAAGGCACACCCATAGTTTGACTAATCAGAGAGCCTGTTGTAAATGTATCAAGAGAATGACAAAAAGGGAGAAAGATTTTTGTCATGACAACAGCACAAACTGTGAGGGGGGGGGGGGGGGGGGCAGATAAGATTCTTTTACCGTTTGACAGCCATTCAAACACCATGTTACCTATTGTGTCTGGACTTGCTTAAATTACAGATTTTCTTTTTTTAATTGTACAATATTAATTTATTTTCCAAGTATGGCTGCTATAAAGTAGGGATGCACCGAATAGTGATTTTGGCCGAATGCCAAATATTCGTCATACAGGTAAACCGAATATTCGGCTGGCCAAATACATTTATATTTCAAAGTTTAATGGTATTAAAAAGTTAAATTTAAAACAATTTTATATAATATTTAACACATTCTTCCATTTTGACAAACAAGATATTTTTACAAGTAATTACACTAAAGTAAATCTGCTTTGACTTATTATTTAAGAAGATAATAATTATAAAGCATTTTTAATTATTAAAATTTTAAATTTAATAACTTCTTTTGTGAATTAAAACAAATTAATAAAATTTTCTTATGTTTTGAAACCAAAGAGAAATTGTGAAAGAATTGGAAGAAAAAATTTTTACAGTGATAATGCTGTTTATATTTTAGGAAAACACTAAAATAAATAAATACAATCTATTCAAATGGAGGCAACTCGACAAGAATAATTTTTCTACTACTTTGATTTAGCAAGGAAGTTTTTAAAGGCACCAAAGATCAGTGTCTGGAATGACCAATCCTTTTCAGAGGTTGTAAACATACTGGTTGTTCCTAAAATCTTACAACAAAGTTTCAATGTGGTCAAGACACATTTTTTGAACAAGATAAATCTCGATAGATTCCATAAGAAATATTGCGTGTGTAACTACAAGTCCAAACTGAATTTCCGTTCACAACTTTATCAATAATGAAGATATTTTAGAGATATTTGTATCATATTAATTTTTCTTGTATAAAATGTGATGACATCATTAAAAATGACTGAATTGTGGCCAGTGACACAGTATAAGTATGTTCTGTCAACTGCATTCTGAATAAAGGAATGCCTATCTTAGTGTTGTTTAGTTATGAAAGTTAACAGTTTGCAACACTTCTCTTCGTATCATATTTCACAGAAATCAAAGTAAATCTGTTGAAAATATAATTGAACAAAAACATAATTTAAAGAACAAATTAAAAAAACAAAATTTATTTCCTACATTGTTTAAGCCCGAGAAGGGACATACATTAAGTTATTTCATTCAATTAGTTCTACACTTAATGTTAAATTTTTGTAACAAATTAGTTAAGCCAATTGAAGATTAAAAAATAAAAATAAAATTCATACAATATGATACTATATTCATATACAATATTCATACAATTAGATTCCATTCAAATGAAATCAAAATAAATCTTAGACTTCTTCCATTTTTAATTAAAAATATTTGTATTATGTTTATGACAATTGTGCATAAAATGATAAGATGCATGCAAAATACAAAACTTAAAAAAAGTCTAAGATTTATTTCGATTTCATTTGAACGGAATCTAATTTTTTAGGGTGTTTTAAGTTGTGTGAATTTTATTTTTATTTTTTAATCTTCAATTGCCTTAACTAATTTGTTACAAAAATTTAACATTAAATGTAGAACTAATTGAATGAAATAACTTAATATATGTCCCTTCTCGGGCTTAAACAATGTAGGAAATAAATTTTGTTTTTTTTAATTTGTTCTTTAAATTATGTTTTTGTTTAATATGTCAAGTTTTTTAATAACTAATGCACTCAGACGAGCACATTTCAAAATTAATAGAGAGTATAATCATCAGGCTTTGATGCATGCGGTATTGCATCACAATGTGGGATGCAGTTTACCAATGTGTAATTCAAAATGTTTCACCACTGCAGTAATGCAGGTTGCAGTAGTTTGGACAAAAACTTCTAATCTGAACATAAAAAAATCTATAATCAAAACATAAAAAATTAACTTCACTTAAATTTAGATACCCTATTTCCCACTCAGGAACGTTATGAATGTAAAGTGTGTTGAATCCTTACTGCTAATATTTAACAATATTATAACTGTGGTACAATAAAAAAAAAAGTTTTACTTAAATTTATAAACTTTATTCTCTCCCAAGGGGTGATGTAAACAAATCGGAAAGTATTACCTAAGTTTAACTTGGGGTATTAATAGTTCTCATCTCGGAAAAAAAAAATACATTTTAAAATTTAAGTTATGTAATTCCCCACTAAGTTCACTACCTGCGTAAAAATAGCTATCCACTAGAAACTTTTTACTAAAATATAAACTTGACCAAAGCAAAAACTTATTTTGAAAATACCCTTTTATTTCCACTATGACGCCATATTTACCTTTTTCATTTTTGAGAAAAAAAAGTAGTTGAATTTAACATTTCACGTGAAAATCTTTCAACTAAAAAGGAATAAATTATTGTTACGGCTTTTGAAATTTTTGCAACAATGAAGTAAAAATCTTACATTTTCTATGAAAAATGTCCGTTGATTTTCAATGGAAAAAGCGAAAATTGGAATTATTAAGAAAAATATTTGAATAATGTAAAAAAAAAAATTGGCTCATGTTTCTCTCTGGGTTATAATTCATCCATATGCAAAGATATTTTACCATTCGTTTTGACCTGAACGTCAGGCAAACTTTTTTACACTTTAAATTTATAATATCGATAGAATTAGTAAAGAATAAAAAAGAGTGGCATCAGGGACAAAAAGGTAGGAAGAAAAAATGAAAAAGTTAAGATCTCCATAGGCTTTTCCATGTTAAATTAACATTGAGAAGTGACACTGGAAATAAAATAAGTATTGCGCTACCGTGCAATACTTAAATTATGATATTTTCATTATTGTTAAAGTAATAAACAAAAATCCAAGTTAACCTGGAGTGAGATGAGGCACGCTGTATTTTTGACTGAATAAAGGAATTGCGATCCTGGTTTCCTGGACAAAGTTTATCTGTCTTAATGTTTATTATCATCTCTGAAAGTTCTATATTTTGTTTAGAAACACTCTTTTTTGAGAAAAAGCTAGAAACAGATTATTTACTAGACAATATTCAGAAACTTTCATTTGTACATCATTAATTTCTATGAAGGACATCATTAATGGTTAATTTGTTAAGTGACACTTTTCAAACAGCAAATAAATAATGTAAAAACATTCTCTTTTATCTAAATACTAGCTGACTTGCCTGGGGCCTGTTATAATAACCATAAACAAAACTCAAGTTGTATGATTTTATATCTTTTAAATGAACCTAGTTTCGGGGATCCCATAGCCTTCCACAGCGTCTAATATGTTCCCAATAAACCTCTTTTCGAACACTCCACTACCTAAAGCAGCATGCAACGGAAGTGCTCAGCACATACCCGAGACAATCAAAAACTAAGTTGAGTGAGCCAAACCTCGTAGTAATCCAGCCCATAGAACCCCCCCCCCCCAAAAAAAAAAAAGAATGCACCATTAATGTTTGAAAATGTGTGGTAACTGAAGTCTAAGATAAAATTTCATATTACAAAAGTAACCGAATTGTAATCTAAGTTGAAGGAACCAAATCTCGTTGAAATTAGGTCTTTAGAACCCGAGGAAAGAAAGCAGTGGAAGGTATTCCCTCCTGTAAATTTCCCAAATTACTTTTAACATTAACACGATATTTAATAAACGGATGAAATCACTTATCTAAAGTTACTTTTATAATAATGCGATTTTTAATTTACGGCTCTAATAAGTAAATGTAAGTTTTTTCCAAAAAAGATATTAATGTTTGAAAAAGGTGTTAGCTGAGATAAAAAGAAGGAATGGGCCATGGGCAGGCCAGGACCTTATGTGGAATGTAATTCAGTATAAGAAAATTTTTTTATAGAGTAGTTTTAAAGTAGCTAGTGCATGCCAAAACTATGTTACAGAAAATTGTGATATAATCATATAGTTTTTAAAAAAGCTGCAATGAAGGCCATATAAAAATAAGAAACGTGTAAAATACATTTTTTCTTTTAAATATGACATGGCCTTTAAGTGTATGAGAGTTGCAACAAAGAAATTAAATTTGTGAGAAACCACGTTCATTAAAACATGAATTACTATTGGACATAATTATGGAAGAATCCCTTATTTCTAATTGGCTGTCTTGATTCAAAATGTCAGTCACCGTAGAATTTCAGATTGCCATATTTTAGCAATTTTTTATAATAAAGACAAAACCAAAAATTCTTTGCAATCCTTCTATCAAAGCTTTTTGAAAATAACAACAAAAAAAATTAAAATTTTTATATGGCTGCTAATTTGGATCAAAATATGTAACGATTGAGATCTTGATGAGTCCATACTCAGCCACATCCAAATCTGTTTATAACAGGGATGATTCTACTCCAAAATTTTAAGGCATTCGGTTTCAAAATTTTTTAAAATCTGATTATCAGTTCAAAAATTCAGACAAAAAATATTTTCAATTTCAACAAATGGTCGCCGAAAAAATGCGAATTTTGTTAAAGAGCCACAGAAAAAACTCAGCGGTCTCTTTATAAAATAGCACACACACAAACATCTAAGTTTATTAGTAATAGTAGCTACCTAATAATATATCCATTTTCCTGGTGAGAAGAAGAAATAAAATAGGTATAGTTTTTAATGGGAAACAATATATAGAACTAACTTTTGAAAAATCAGGTTAACCCATACTCAACTTGCAGGAATCTACATTCAGCCTGAAATCGACCTGAATTGAAAACAGAGTTAACCTGACATGCAACAAAAATAATTAGTGCCAGGAAAGGATCTCCCCCACTCTGCAGTAACCTTTCAGGATTTTTTTTTTTTTTTTACTCTGAATCCCCGCTGGTTTATAAATATGAGTTCTATTGCATAACGAAAATTATCGTATCTTTTTATATAAAATCAAAGTCTCTGCGTGTCCCTCACAATTCCGGTAGGACTACCTCATTGTAATGAGTAATTGTTGAAAATTACTAATGCTGGGTTACCACAGTAGCACAAAGTGTTGACCACCTTGGCGAAATATTGCCAAATTTGGCAACAAAAATAAGTTGTCATATGAAGCCAACTTGGCGATAGCTAGCTAATTTGGCGAAATTCCCATTTAAAACCATTAATATTTCATAATCGAGATCACTGCAATTTAATTTAAACTCCGCGCTTTTAAGGGTTTTTTTTTTTCAAAATCTATGGGTGAGAATTTAAAGTGTAATATACAAAAATGTACATCTTCATCTCAAAGCTACTAATAACATAACAGCCAATAGACGGCGCTGTATTGTCTGAGCACCTAACTGCCCGATTTTAATATGCTTTAGGTACTTTTCTAGTATAGGGGCCTTGGTGAGATCGGGAAAATGAAATTTGGCAACATATTTTCTAGCAACTTATTCACTGTTTCATATACACATGTAATTTTTCAATATTTATACAATTTATTTAATGAAAAGAAGCCATTTAACTATTTTTGTATACAAACTGAAGTAAACTGTATATATAAAAAAAAAAACAACAGTAATATAGATATAAATAAAATGTTTATAGATTATATTATATAAATAAAGTTAAAAGTTCATTAATTTTGTTTTCAAAGCTATTTATATCATTTGGCAAAAAATCTCACTTCTGAAGCCCAAATTATGACAATCTATAAAAAAGTACGCCAAGGCCCTGCTTATACTGGAAAAGTACCACGCTTTATATAGTCGGATACAAAAGTTAAATTCTTGCTACTTTTCCACTTTAGAGGCATTGGCGAAGAAGGAAAATTGGCAACATATTTGCTGTTTCATTTCATAAACACGCGCATTTTTCTTTTCAATATTTATACAATTTATTTAGCATAAAGAATCTATATATCTAATTTTATACTATTGTAATTATATAGACATTACCTGTAATCTACAAAAAGCCTCGAATCCGCACAAAACTTGGAACCAAGCTGTGCGGTTCCAAGTGTTGTGTGGATGTGGTGGTCTTCTACTGTATTACTGATTTTCATAAATGAATTTCATTTTTAAAATCTGTTATTTTTATCTATGACTGCTGAACGAGGGAGAAGAACTCATATTCTTGCACATGAATTGTATATATCTTTATATCTCATATTCTGTCATTTTTGATGGGCTATCTTTCTAGTATATATATATATATAAAGAATGTTGCTGCTCTTTACACACATACATATATATATATTAGATATAAAATCAGTATAAAAACAGCATGTGGTTTTGAGGTCATAACCAGTGAAAATGTACCGAAATTGCTTTTCTCTGAACAATAGCTCTTATTTTTTGTAATAATAGCTACCTAATATATCCATTTTCCTGGTGAGAAAAAGAAATAAAACTTAAATGATTTATTTTCTTGGAGAAAATGCTATTTGATGTTTAAAATTTGATAGAGCCTTATAAATTATAAAACACAGAAATTACACACCAAAAAAAAAAAAAAAAAAAAAAAAAAAAGACTACAAGGGTCTTAAGCTCATAGTTTTATATAAGATAATCATGATACACCATGCAATTTTTGCTAAATAAAATATTTTATTTCCATGCTTTGCTATATACACTATTCAGTGGCAATGGGCATCGTATTAATCTTTACACTACAACAAAGTCACTTTATTCTGTATGAAATTTGAATTAAAAAATCGTTTTTGTAGAAATATATTATTGTAGTAGGTGAAGAAAAAGCCCATTTCATTAAATATGTCATTTTAAGTGTAATAGCCTTAAATGAAAAAATACCATAAAATAATGCATTATAATTAAAAATTTTAAAAATAAATTTATACATTATAATTTAAAACACTGTTCTGAAAGGGAAAATAGATAAATCTCTACAAGCATAACAATAAAATTACTCCAGTAAAAATGAATTGTGAATCTTTTGTCAAAACGTAATATTTATTACTACTAGACAGCGGATTGTAAAAGACCAATTAACCCTAACAGTGGAAGATAGTCTTTAATATTGCACTGTGCCAACTAAGCCTAATGATCTTTTTTTTTTTACATCTTGCTTTAAAAATGTTTTTTGTTCTAAAACTCCTCTCATAAGTTTAATTTTCATTCACACTAATGCAGTGACCTCTTATTTATGTGCCAATCAATAATACATGTATTTTGTTATGTGGGTGGTTCAATAATTATTGTCCCCAATGTATATAAAATATTTGTACTGTGATGGTTGATGTTTAATATCGAAGCCTAATTTCTTAAATGCCTATATGCTCAATTTCAGAACCGTAGCTGCTATATTAACAGTTTTGGAGGGACTTTTAAGGAGGGGGTGAAATGCTGGTTTGGAGCTTATGAGGCTACATTTGTGATAGTGGATGAGATGTGGCTACATTACTATGATCCCGAGTCCAAACGACAGTAGTTATGTCTCATCCACTTAGAGATGTAAATTTTCCGGAAAAGTTGAAGTGGCGGAAAAAAACTGGTTTTTTTCTGGAAAAATTGGAAAAATGGGAAAAATTGATTTCCTATAAATGTTTCTCAAAAATAAGTTATATTTTCTTAAAAAGTATACAATAATAAACTTTCTGAATATTTTTGCACGCTAAAAAAATTTATTTTCCCTTTATATGTGAATATGTTATTAAAAAAAAAAAGAGAGAGAGAGAGAGAAAGCCATCTTTTAAAAGTTTATCCTTTCAGTCTCAAAATTCTGAGAGTAGCTTTTCTTGCTTAATTTAACACCAGTGTTTGTATAATAATATATCATGTGTCTGTTGAAATGATTTTTCAGTAGTACTTGTTTAATTATATCAGTAGAGCTAATTTAAAAAACAAACAAACAAAAAAATCTTTAGTTTCAACCAACATCACTGTAGTTTTAAAGCAGTTTCAAACTGTATTGTATATCTCATCTACATAGTACTCATAAAGGATGCCAGTGCAAAAGAAACAAATTATAGTAGTTTTGGTATTATTATAAATACTATTATCCTTTTCAAATCTTCCGTTGTTTAAAAATTGGTATTATTTTACAATATTACTCCCCCTCCCCCCCCGTTACAGTTATAATTTTCATATCCTGTATGTGTAGTTTTGGTACAGCTTTCCAGATTTAATCCAAACTGTGTTTTAGTAAGATTTAGATCCTTAACCTTTAACTGATGTCACAGAAATTGTCACATAACTAATGTGAAGCGGTCTGTGAGACCGCTCTATCGAAAGATGAATAAAAACCGCGATTAACTCATAGGATGTTGTTTTTGTACTAAACTTTTTGTATATGAGTGTTATAATTATAATTCACCTATTCAAAAGTCTCTGGTGATAGTCATAGTACTAAAGTTCCAAACGAAACAAAATTTCAGTAGTGTTTGCAGATAAACTGAAATTCGCAAGTTAAACTATGAAAATTGAAAAAAGCATTGGTCTGTGAGACCGGTAACATCAGTTAAAGGTTAATATTGAAAGTGGTATTTTTTTTTATGAAACTTTTAAAACGGGTGGATTTTTCCATATGTTTAAAAACTGTTTTCAAATACATTTCTCACAGAGATTTGCTTACATTTTCTTTGCAAAGTTTGTATGGATTTAGGTTTGTTGAAAATACATTTAGACAACTCTAAGAATCTATATTTCAAGAAAAGAAAGTGAAATAATTTTTTTAAATGTCATATGTTTTAAGGAGAAAAAACTGTGAAGGATCCTTTAAGAGACTCAAGTTCTTTCTAAAGGTTGGTTGGTTGTGTTTATGATGGCCAATTATCAACAGGAGGGATATAGGCCCTAAAGGGGAATGCCCTTCGTCGGGGGTCTTTCTAAGGGAACCTAACCCGTATTAACGCTTGGAAATCCAAGGTTCAAAGAAAACCATGAAAACTCCAAACGATTAGGCCGATGGCCGCGATTGGGTTCAAACCCAGCACCTCCCATCTACCAGCTTCGAGAGCAGAACCTCTCGGCCACTGGTGGGGGTTCTTTCTAAAGAGATCCCTGCTTACAGATAAGATTTTTCATGTTAAGGTTTTCATGAGGGACACTAAACATGAAAAAAATATAAATAAAAGTATCAGAATGTAGCAATTATAAAATTTTGACTACATTATTTTATAAAAGAAATTTCAATTTTTCCAATTTGGAAAAATTGAAAAATAGCCCTTCGGAAAAAAACTGAAAAAAACCGGTTTTTTTCCCAACTTTTCCGGTTTTTTTCCGAGCATTCCCATCTCTACATCCACTGTCATAAATCTTGCCCCATAAGCTAAAAATCAGCCTTTCACCCCCACTCCCCCCTTTCACTCTTCCCTCCAAAACTATGCGAGTGTAGCAGCTACGGTTCTGAAATTGAGCATATAGGCATCTAAGACATTAGGCTTCGATATTCCACAACAACCATCGCAGTATAAATATTTTATATATACTAGGGACAATAATTATTGAACCACCCTCGTATATCCTGCAATGAGGGAATAAGAAAATAAGGCTATAGATCACTCACTTATAAGTGTCGCTTTGAATTGCTTCAGTTATGTGCAGAATTTTGCTATGTTCTTATGCAAATAGCAGCAATGTCTAGATGACAACATAAATATTTTTGGGGAGTTTGGCATGGAGATGGCTAGTAAAAATTCTGTTATTTATGAATTAGTGTCCCACCCATTCTTCCAATCCCCATTGCTGACGCATACACAAGTTTTATTTTCCCCTGCAAACTGTACCAGCTATTAAATCATGGCATAATAGGATCGATAAAAGCACATTATAAGAAAGATTTGGTGCAGTGAATTTTTATTTCCCTTGAATATAAATAGAATTTAATTAATTTTCAATTTTGATGTTATGTATATGTTGGCTTCATCCTGGAATAAAGTAGAGTAGAACCTTGATTATCCAAAGTAATTGGGGCCAATCATCTTTCGGATAATCGAGAATGCTTAAATTTTAAGATTAAGGAGAAATATATGTAATATTTCTTATTGTGGTAACAAGTGCTTAATAAAAATAAAGCAATAGCAGAATAGAAACGACAATAAATTACCTGAATTTTAATTTTGAAATTAAATACCTTTTACGTATATCACAAGGGTTTGAAAAAAATGTTTTGTTTGTTGCAGCTTCGATTGCCTTTGCTTTGAATCTCTATCACAGAGTTTTTTAATGTTATTACATTAGTTCATCAGTATCATAGTCTTTCTGCTGCTCCCAGCTATGTTGAACCTTTTGCAAAACATACAAAAGCTTCATAATTGCTAATTTGTTTGCTTTCTTAGTTCCACTCTGCGGCTTATAGGTGCTCAAGTTAAATTCAAAGGAACTCTAAGAAAGAGGATTGAAAATATTTATATGTACTCATAGTTCGGAAAGGACCACTTCCACACAAGGAATATGATAGTTAAAAAAAAAAAAAAAAAAAAAAAAAAAAAAAAAAGCTTTTCAAAATGGATTTTGCACACGAGGAATGTGATAGTAAAAAAAAAAAAGCTTTAAAAATGGATTTCTGTTAAGCGAGAGTTTCGGTTAAAAGAGGTTCTACTGTAACTGCTTTAGAAAAGTAGGTTTTCTTTCAGTGAAATGAGATACAAGTTATTATATTACAGAAAAATTAAAATAACAGTAGTAATAGTGATTTTAACATCAATGACGAATGAAGCAGCTTTATACAAGATTTTATAAATGTTAGTGAAAATTTAACATCTAATAAACTAAGACACATTGAAACTATTTATGGTGACATTATGCCTGAAGAAGATAATTGTTCCAACTGTTGTCCTATCTTATGTTACTGCCTTAGAATCCTTAGAAATATTCAGAGATTGAAACCATTACCTGTAAAATTCTCATATAACATCAAATTCCATAATACATTTTAATGAGTTATAAAAAGTTATTTTACAAACATGGTCTAAGCAAAAAGAAACTATTGCTGATGGCTTCTGTATAGAAAACTAAATTTGCACTTTATTATGTAAGTACAAGAAATTTTCCTTCTATGTAAAATGAAATTTTAAATTTGTTGTATTTTTTAATTAAAAGCTAAATTTAATTGTATAGTTAAAGTATAGATTTTTTTAAAAGTATAAAGTTACACTCTGTGTTAATTTCCAAAAATTTTCAAGTGATGAAATAATTTTTTTTTTTTTTTTTTTTTTTTTTTTTTTTCTGGAAATTTTGGAGGCATTGTAGTTTTATCATTTAGCCTCAAATTTTCCCATAATAGCTTTCCTTGCTTAATTTAACACCATAGTTTTTACAAATAATATATTCAACTAACGTCAGGTGGATAAAAAAGTTATAAAACAGCACTTTTTTTTAATTCATATTTAGTTTTCCACAAATATGTTATTTTAATTTGCAAAAAAAGTTACATAAAACATGCAAATGAATATTGCTCTCAACATTTCAAGGACATTTTTGGTAATAAAATTGCACTTTATTACTGATGTTATTTTAAAATACATTGTCAACTATTTTATCCCATGCTGTGGAGTAAAATAAGTATACTTATTTAAAGCTTTCATTTTCTTTAATTAAATAAATAATTGCACATGAATCTGATTAAGTGTTCTTTAGAATGCTGAAAATATTAAACAACAGATTTAAGAGAAGAAATAGTCTGGATTATGGTTCATGGGTCAGAAATGGTAGTTGCAATTTTTTATACGTCAAACATGTCATCTTTCTCAGAAAACAATAAATAGGAACATCCACTTTTTTTTGTGAACAAAAAAATATATTCCTGAATTCCTGAATATTCCTGATTATTGTGATCACAAAAAATGACTAATTTGTTGTCTTGTCCAAAAACTCTGACCTAAAATCCAATTCTGATTTTTTGTCCGCTTTTATTACTATTTAAATTAGATGTTAATTTCTTGTATAACAATTGGTACAAAGAAAGCATAAAGCTGAAAGTTGCATGTTTTGCTTTTACTATATATTAATTTATCAAATTCATTTTTAATAAACTTGTTAAAGTAAATAGTTTCAGAGCACTGTATTGTTTTAATGTCAAATGTTGTATAAAATTATCCCAAAAATTATTGCTAATTGTTTGATAAGTCTAACAAGTATAACTATTTTACCTCACATAGGTTTTTTTGCTCTAAAATGTTACGTTTTGTTATTTTGTAATAAAAAATGCTGAAAGTTAATCCTGAATAAGTATTTTATGCTATCAATGGATAAACACAATGAAAATAAGTTCTTATTTACATCTAAAGTTTTTCTCCTGTTTATAACTAAGTCATATTATCCAAAATTTTAAAATGGCTACCAGGTAAAAAAAAAAAAAAAAAAAAAAAAAAAAAAAAAAAAAAAAAAAAAATTCAAAAATGATAACTGTAAACAGACTAAATTGGAAAAACAATTTCAAAAAATTACAGTTTGTATTTTTTATAAATTTATTTTTGAAACCTACTTTACCTGTATTTAGTGTTAAATGAATTAATTAACATTGATTTTCAGACTTAATCTGATGGGACCTCGGTATTATTTCATGTTAATGAGGTTCAACGGTATATATATATATTTTCCAAAGTTTATTATATATATAAATAATGGAATATCTATTTTCCAAGTTAATGTTACATGGAACACTGAACATGAAAAAAAAAAAAAAAAGTAGCTATTGTAAAATTTTAAAATCAATACAATTAGGCAAGTCTAAAGATCTATATTTAAGATACAGACAGAAAAGAGTAAACCATTTCAACTGCATGTCATTTTTTAAAACTTTTAATAATATTTAAATATTTCTATTATATTATATTTTTAACTAAAACTACCCTTATGGAAATAAATAGAAATTAATCTTTCAAGTACTATATTATTGCACTGTTTTCAATCTTACCATTTCCACAAATTAGTATAATGGATGTAAAATTGTATGAGACTTTTCATTTTTATTGAGAGAAATAGTACAGCTCATATTCAAAATATTAGAATAATTGAGAAAAAGTAATAAGAAAAAATTATTTTCCATTTATTTATTTTTGATACTAAGTAAATGCAATTAAATTTCTTATAAATTAAATCTGGAATGTTTAGATATGATTTTAACATTTACAAAATATAAAATTCAGTGCAATAAATTAGGTATGCAGCTTTCTGAAACACAGCAAAATATTAGAATAAAATTTAGATTGGTTCAAAATATTAGAATATTTTATTTTACGCAACAATATTACCTTATGAATATGAAGTAAATGGTAGTTAAGATTTTGTAGCATCCCCTTTAGCTTTCATAAAAGTGTACAATCGATCTTGCATATTATATACAAGGTGTTTACAAACATTTCTATCAATATTAGCCCAAATAGATTTTATATGTGCCACTAACTCAGTTTTACTTGGAGGATTTTCTTGGAGTTTTTTGTTCATTATACACCATAAGTTTTCGATGGGATTAAGATCTAGTGAGTTTGGTGGCCAAGGAAGTACCTTAATGTTGCGTTGGCGGAACCAATTATTAGTTGACACTGAGGTATGCAGTGACGCTAAGTCTTGTTGAAAGATAAAATCATCTTCAAATAAATATTCTGATGATGGAATCATGTAATATTTTTAAAATTTCTTGATATATCTGAGAGTTAACCTTTTCGTAGATGATACATAACTTTCCAGGTCATTCTGCACTCATGCAATCCCAAACCATGACACTAACAGCAAATTTTAAGGAACATTTAAGGCATTCTTTATCAAATGCTTCAAACTCAAATACCTTGATTATCATATGAAACACAAAACATACTTTCATCACTAAATAATATATTTTCCCATTCTTCTTCGTTTCATAAACGTCTTGATTTGCACAAATTCAATCTTATATGCTTTTGTTTTGCAGTCATGAGAGGTTTTGTTTCCGGTACATGAGATTCAAACTTAAATTTATGGAGACGTCTTAATGTTGTCAGTTTAGAAACTTCAACTCTTTATTCTTTCCATTTTCAGTGCAAGAAGCGCACACTTTTAAAACGGTTTTTCTTAACTATACGCTTCAGTTTCCTGTCACCTCTAGCAGCTGTTTTTTGTTTTCATTGATTTTTTTTAAATTTTCCATTTTTTTAATATTGTGTTAGTATTTTACTAACGCTTGATTGTAAACAATGTAAATAATTCGCTATATAACATTGATTTTTACCGTGCCGATACAAATCAAGCATAGAAGTTTAATAGATTCAGGAATATCACTCATATGACCCATTTTAAGACGAAAAAGCAAACAAGCTGCAAAAAAAAAAAAAAATACTGATTTTAAATAAAATCATCTGAATTTAATCAATGATGCCACCAGTTATGAATTGGTGAGAATTAAAGGAGAATTAATGTGAAATATTCTAATATTTTTGAACCACTTGAATAAATATTCTAATATTTTGACTTTTCAAAATAATTTTTTTTTCAATTAATCTTTTCAAAACTGATATTGATTTTAAGATAATAAATAAGTTTAATCAACAATAAGTTCTTAATAAAAATATCGTTTGCATATTTGCATTAAAAGACATTAAATTACAAAAGGATATTTTCAATTTGTAAAAAAAGTAATTATTGTAATATCTTGAATATGAGCTGTATTTCAATATCTATTTTCCAAGTTAGTGTTTCACGTGGAACACTGAACATGAAAGAAAATCAGAATAAAGCTATTGTAAAATTTTCAATACATTATTTTAAAAATTGAATTTAATATTTTACCAAATGGAAATACTTTTTTTTTTTAAAGCATTCCCATCTATAATTAAGCATAATATACTTTAAAATTTTTTTTGTCATGTACAATGTGTATAAAAAAAAAAAAAAAAACCTAGCATATAAAGGTCTTATTTATGTACAACTCTCATTTGTTGACCAATGACAAGTATGCTTGCGACTAATTTAGCATGTCCTTTTATTCAAAATAGCTACCAGAATTTTCACATAGTAATCTGTACATTATATAAAGCAAAGAGTACTGAAATTTTGATAGGTATTTTGAATAAAAAAACACTCAAAATTGGCAATACTGCCAGTCAAGAATGTGTTAAGGACACGCCTCAAAATTTCATAAAGTTATGACTATTTTTCTTGGTAATGAATTAATTTTGAGGAATTATTTTCTCGCTAAAATCAGTTATTTCCCTTTAAATTACCTTCTTGACTGTTTTTACAGAATTGCCATTACTTGCTGGAAAACATTAATTTAAACTGGATAGATATTAATATTTCCCTCCTCTAATGCACATGTCACTTACCATATTCTCTTAAAACTAACTTATTACTTTTTATTCTAACTCATGATATGCATACAGGATGTCTTAAAATGGACTGGCAGTTTTTTTTTAATTCAAGAATAAGTAAACGGTAACAGCTACTAAAGTTATTCTTGCAGGAGAGTCATATGAAGTTTGGAATTTCTGTACAATGGTACATTGTTTTAGTTGCAAGTGTCACCAATATATGGCACAGCCCTGTCTAGAACAGTAATAACCTTGCAATTTCCAAAGATAGACCCTTTTTTGGCATTTCAACAGCTAAGTAGAATGAAGGGTAAAAACTGAATTAATTTTAATCTGTTTGTATACATTTGTTTGAGCATTCTAACAGTTTGAGATAGTGTAGCAACATCTATTAGTGATAAAGAAATTCAGGACTTTCTGCATTATGTTGTTGCAAGAATAACTTAATTTTTAAAACCACCATTTATTAAAATCCCTGTATATTTAAAAAAAAAAAAAAAACTTTCACTGACTTGCTTCTATTCTTGTTGGTATATTATTTGCTCCATATAATGAAATCAATGAACAATTGATCCTGAAGCAATAGTCATGCCTTTTCTCATTTTTATATACCCCCCCCCCCCCCCTTCACATGAAAGTCAAAAACAAATTTAAATTCTTTTGTGTTGAAAGTACAATTCCTCCTCCCAACCAAATGTTATTTCAACTTCTCATAAGGCTGATATTATCCCTCATAATCTACAAAAAATATTGAACCTTTTTGCTGTAAAGGGTTTCATAAATTTCTTCTCAAAAATTTAATTGAAAGTTTTAGAATATTTTATATGATTATGAAATGGTGTTGTAGTTCTAAATATTTTTCACAAGCATTCTCTTTTCTCACAAAATTTATTCATATAATAAATATATAATTTTTCTCATAATATATCACAGATTATACATTGCATAAATAAAAGAATGAATACAAAATGTGATTATACAAAATATAACTATAACATGAAGTTTCCTTGGTGTGTAATAGCGTAACTGATATTACCATCCAATATAAACCAAAAAGCCTGTAGGCTTTTTCATAAGCAGTTATCCCACTTTCAATGATGCAAATAAATGCTTGCTAGAAAACTGCACGAAAAAGTCTTGTATATTTCAAAAGAAAATATTGCGACATCTTTCATTGTGTGGAGTATCTTCAGAGATAAATGCTTGTTATTTCAGAGAAAATATATTTAATTCGTCATCCAGCAACAATTTGGAGCCAAATTCAGAGTTTTTGGCACACTTCATTCAGAATTATTGCCAATATATAAATGCATTTCATATTTTGTCAGTGAGCTTTTGTTTTGCTTTCTCATTTTGCAAATAAATGAAAATCTGATACGGTAAAATTATTCGTTTATGTTGCATCTTTGTACAACTAATTACTAAAATTACTTAACATTTTTTCTTTCGTTTGTGTTATGTTGCTTTGTCTTTTCTAGATATAAATACAAAAATTTATATCAATTTTAGGAATGAATTTAAAGCCTTATAACTTTCAGCAGCTTGATAAACCTGGGGGAAAAAAAAAAAAAAAAAAAAAAAAAAAAAAATTATCAGACTGTCAAAAATGTATAAGGATATAAGCATACTTCATTTTTTAAATAGAAAATATAGATATATATATATAATAATTATAAAGAGAGGTTTGGTCTGTGAGTGTGTGTGCTGCATTCTGAAGAAACTGCATAGAGTTACAAGGTTTGGCAGGATGGTATCTCTATGTCTAAAGTTATAATTAGATTTTTTATTTAATTTTTTATGCAAGTTTTTAGTTATCCCCATAGAGATAACATTGTGATTGTTTACTTTGACACAACACAATGGTAGTATAAGTTTTGGTTTTATGTCAAAAGTTTTTTTTCTGTAGTATATGAATACCCATTACTTCTTGCTTGAAGATAAAATTTTGTTGCTCAAGAAAATTTAAATCCCAAAATATTTATTTCTGCATTTGAATCGCTTTCAGCATGATATTGTGCTGTTTTATTTTTATGTCCTAAATATTTCTTGGACTTATGGCAAATTCTTTCACAAGAAAATTACTGATGACCCTAGCATCTAAATTTTTTGATCACTAGCACTTTTTGAAGAATTGAAAGCGTACTTGTTATCCCGGGCATAATTCTTTAGAAAAATCACATGTGCATGCAAAGTAGGTATAAATACACTAGCAGAAATTTTACTGAAGGAAATATCCATGTCTATGGTAAAATAAGGAAAAATGATGTGATGTTGAAATAAAGTCAGTTAACATTAGTGATGGGCGATTCTGGAAAATTCAGGAATCGATTAAAATCGACATCGTATAAAGCTGAATCGATCGCAATAAGAATCGATTCCCAAATTCTAGAATCGATACTTGAATCGATATTTCGATAGTCACAGATTCGCACAGATAAGCTCAAAAATATTAATTTCAAAACTTAGCGAATCAGCAGAGCCGTAGCGACCACCTCCCATACCTCACATTTAGAGGGTAGACAAAGTCAGGGGCCCAGTCGTAAGCTATTACAGACCTTTGAGTCAAATAATAAAGTTTTTAACTTTTAAATTATTAGTTTTAAGATGTAATTTTACTAATATTGTAATTTAGATTTTATTTAAATTTATTTTTTAAGAAAGGTCTCGGTTAAATACAAGTTGGAAATTGCGCGTCAAACGTGGCAAATGTGGTGCGCTCGTACTATAACAGTGCACTTCATAAGTGCATATCAATTTCATTCTGTTCGAAAGTCTGTAACATCCTTAAAATGCACTTGAAATAATTTTTTCCATTGGCCGTAATGTAACGGAAAACTTTTGACTGTCCCTGTAATTAAATCATTGTGATTTTCTTCCAGCCTGAATTAAAATTTAAATTTTCAGGGACATAATTCACGTTGCCATAAGAACCGATTTAGTATTCTTACAATTTGAGTTTAATAATGTAACTAGCAAAGTTTATTAAAGTTCTTTTATTAAAAAAAAAAAAAAAAATCGTCGCTGCAAGACGTGAAAATTTAGTTTTCTCAGAAGAAATAAAAATCAATTAATTTTACTGTCTTAGAAGGATAGTGGACGCACATGTATATTGCTTGGAAATCTTTAACATTATAGCTAGTAACTAGCGGGTTCCGCCTGATATGAAATCTCGAAGCGAACGAACCGCGAACCGGGTTCCCGCTGCCTACAGCATCGTATAGGTGTACCCCTCCCCCCCCCACACACACACACACCAATTTTTGACATTCATCATTTAAAAAATTTTATTATGTGTTATAAACTATCTTAAAATTTCAAACAAATCGCCCTGTTATGTTTTCTAATTTTGTTCTGCCCCTCCCCTCTATCCCCCCCCCCACCGAAATGTGACGCGCCATTCTTTTTTATAATTTTTTATCATGTATTATAAACAATCTTAAAGCTTAAAACAGATCGCATTGTTAGATTTCCTAATTTTAACAAAATCGCGTTATGTTGGTTCCAGATTCCACCACCAGGGTGCGCACTCTATTCCTAACAAAACTGTGAACGAAACTCCGTTAAACAACCTATCAGTAGATATATTACTCAAGAGTGTGGCAATCTTGATCAAAAATTTAAGCTATTTGCCGAAATTACTATTCGGAAATAGTGGTAACTAAACTTTTGACTTTTTTATATTTAATAAGTAGCATTTATCTCAGGACTCCGTCAAAAAACCCCACCTAAAACGGTAAGGAACGCTAAGGTTTAAAAAAAATTCTAGCGGCCTCCCCCCCCCCCCCCCCCTCCTTCTCCCGAAATTTTCGCACCATTCTTTTTTAAATTTTTTCTTATGTGTTATAAACTATCTTTAAAGTTTCGAACAGATCGCCTTGTTAGATTTCCTACTTTAAATGAAATTGCGGTCTGTTAGTTCTATATTCCACCACCAGGGAGCGCAGTCTATTCAAAACAAAAGTGTATCTAAACGAAACTCCTTTATACAACCTATCCGAAGATACATTAGTCTAGGGGGTGGTAGTCTTAAGCAAGAATTCAAGATATTTGTGAAATTACTATTCGAAAATAGTGGTATGAACACTTATAAAATTTTTGATATTGAAAAAGTAGTAATTATCTCAGCCCGCCGTCAAAGAACCGCACGCTAAACGGTAGAAAACGTTAATGCTGCTATAAAAAATCACGTGACTGCCTTTAAAAAAAAAAGCATTTAATAGAAATAAACCAATTAGTGAAATAATAATTAATATCTCAGCTTGTAATTAAGATAATATTTTTTCGAATTTCTGAAAGGAGAATTTTTTTTTTTTTGCATCGCCCTGTCCAAGTTTCGAATTTTTACGCCCCTTACATTCTAAGATGTGGTCCCCTTTTAAAACAGTACAAAATTCTCGGGAATCACTTTGTTTAAATTGTTAAATATATTATTTGAAAAAAAAAGGTTTTAAAGCATTTTAGCACGTATTTTCATACCTACACCCTTGAAAAAAATTAATACCATACAGGGGATCCTTTAGTTTCGGAAAGCTCCGAAATTTCATAAAATTCAAAGTATCATAAATCAGTAAGTTTGGTTGTAAACGACTGAATTTTTTATAATACAACTTACTTAAACACTTTGACAAACTTACGGATGAAAATACGGCTTAACTAACGAGAACCTTGAATCACGTGGCTTTAAACCAAGAATGATAAGTGTAAAATGGAAAAGAGACGAAATTTGTTATTACCATTCATAAATAGTGCTCACCAAGAGCTGCAGATATAATATCATTATTTAGTTGGTAAACAAATGATTCGGGAAAAATGTCAAAAAAGGTCCCATTGAAATTGGACCATAATTAAGAAAATTCGGATCGGGGGAGGGGGGGGGGGGGGTATAGGTGACGAACTGAAAAAGTACAGCTTAATAAACTAGTAACCCAAATAACTTGGCTCCTAAACTAAAAATATTACAATTTAACCTAGAAAGAAAAAGGCTCTTATGCGAAATTTGACAGCAGTTCTGCCTTTAAAACAGTAAATCCGAAAGAATAAATATATATTCCTTTGAAATTACTGTCAAAAATATCAATACAAAAGTTGGAGCACGATTGACCCTTACCAAAAAGAAGGAAGGCTAGAGACAGAAAATAAAAGATAACATTAAAAGCTTTCCAATGATATGTTATACGATATGGTTTGGAAGAAACAAAAAATATCCCCCCCCCCCCCCCCCCCCGAGGGAGCAGGTAAGCCCCAAACGGTCGGAGGGGCGGCCTCAAAAGTATCTTTGGTCAAGGTTTCAAAATGTGGCTTTTTAATAAAATAGAACAAGAATTGGACATTTTAAAAATTGCATGCAAATTTTGAATGGCCCTGTAAATTAAGATTAGCGAGGAAAAGGGGAGAAGGGGTGCAGAGATTAGAAGGGACGAACTTGAAAAATACAATATAATAAACTAGTAACCTGAATAACTAGGCTTCTAAACAAAAGTATAACGATTTAACCTAGTGTTGAATTCAGAGGGTAGCCCGGGAGGACATCCCTCCCGGGACATTGAAATGTCCCTCCCGTAAGTTTTGAGATTTTATGCTTTTTAATGGACAAATGTGCACTCCCCCCATTACGGAACTCTGAAATACCCCCCCCCCCCCCCCCCAATCCCGACCGGAGTCGCATAAATCCCTCCCTGAGAAAAATACCTGCATTCAACACTGATTTAACCTAGAAAGTAAAAAAGGGCTCTTATACAAAATTTTACAGCAATTCTGGCACTAAAACAGCAAAATTGGAAGAATTGATTCAACCTGAATCGTGGATCGACCGCGATGCGATTTGAATTGAAGTAAATCAAAGCATAACGATTCGACATTGCATCTAAAGAATTGAAAGTAAATCAAAATATAACGATTCTGAAGATCGCATCTGAAGATCGACATCGGCATCGAATCTGAACTGAATCGATTCACCGTTTCTGATCCAAGGGCAGAATCGATGCGTTCATCTTTTCTTGCTTTCTTTTGTCTTTAGAAAAATAAAGTGTTGTTTTCGTGAAAATTTTCGACTTCCGGTTTCTAAGGATTTATAGTGTTAGAACTTCTTGTCTGGAATACGATTTGACTATTTTTATAAATTTTTTGCCTGTCAGTCTGTCTATTTGTTTGTCTCTGACAAAAAAATTGTGAGCGGTCTATTTCAAGAACTAATGCATGGAATCTGTTGAAACTTTAGATTCAGTTAGACCTTCATATAAATTGGTGCTGATTACTTTTTGGTGAAAATCGCTCAACAGGTGGTGCTGCTATGCTGCATTTTTCATGATTTCCGCAAGATTGCTATCGCAAGAACTAATGCACGAATATTCACCAAACTTCAGATTCAGTTTGACGTTGACATAAGTTGTTGAGGATTAGGTTTTGATGTAAATCTACCGGCAGGTGGCGCTGCTATGCTGCATTTTTCCCGAGTTTCGCAATAGCTCTATCTCAAGAACTAATACACGGATTTTCATAAAACCACCTTCAGTTAGACGTTGGCATAAATTGCTGCTTATTAGGTTTCGGTATAAATCACCCAACAGGGGGCGTTATGCTGATTTTATCAGCAGAGTTGAATTCAGACATTTTTCTCCGAGAGGGACAGTTCAGAGGGGGAGGGGATTGGACTTTTGTACATTTTAATGTACAAAAAGCATAAAATCTCAAACTTTCTGGGGGGCATTTGAATGTTGCGGGGGGGGGGGGGGAATGCTACCCTCCCGGGCCATCCCCTGAATTCAACACGTTTTTCAGGATTTAAATAATTTTAGGGATAATATCTCAAGAACTAATGAACGAAATTTCATCAATTTTTAATGTACAAAAACGTATTGAACTCAGGGGGTGGGGGTGACATTCTCCTCCCCCCGAAACACTCAAATGCCCCCAGAAAGTTTGAGATTTTATGCTTTGTTGCGGGAGGAGGAATGTCATCCCCCCAGGCCACCCCCTGAATTCAACACGTTTTTCAGGATTTAAACAATTTTAGGGATAATATCTCAAGAACTAATGAACGAAATTTCATCAAACTTAATATTCTGTTAGACAATGCCATAAGTTATCCATGATTAGGTTTTTGTGTAAATGATATAACAAATTGTGCTGTCATGCTGCTTTTATCAACAGTGTTGAATTCAGACATTTTTCTCTGGGGGGGATTTCTATGGTTCTGGCGAGGAACATTCTAGAGTTACGAGGGGGGAAGGATTGGACTTTCGTACATTAATCATAAAATCTCAAATCTCCCTTGGGACATTTCAATGTTCCGGGGGGGGGGGGGTCCAGCCGTACCAGCCCCTGGATTCAACACTGTTTTTCAGGGTTTACACAATGTTTGCGATAACATCTCAATATTCTGTTACACTGTCGTATAAATAGATCCTTATTAGGCTTGGGTGTATACTACCCAGCAGGTGTCGCTTTTATGCCCTTTGAACTGGGATTTTCCGTTGCGGACATCTAAGAGGGTGTGGGCCGAAATTCAATGATTGGTTAGGAAAATGGGATTCTTATATATATTTTTTAAATACACATATTTCAACGAACCTATACTTTTGGATCCTCATGATGGGTATAGGTTATTTAAATTTGACACTGTGATAGCGAATTTTGAAGTTTTAACATTTATGAGACAGAAGAAAGTTTTGGGATTGGACATGCAACTACTTGACCTTAAATTTTTGAAGGAAAATGAAAATTATATGACTTTTAGAGACATCGATTAAAAAATTTATAGTATCGATTAAATCGAGTTGGCCATAGTATCGATTAAATCGATTAAAAAAAATCGAAATCGCCCATCACTAGTTAACATTACATAGCATATGTTTGTTATGTGCAAAGCATATGTTTGCATTATGCATAACCAAATAAATATCAGTGCCTATTTAATCACTTCAACATTTGCCCAGAGATAACTCGGGGTAAAAGCACTGTTTTCCTATACCCTTTGCCAGTGAAGTGGTTAAAATAAAAATTTTGATGTGGTTGTCACTTTAAGACTTAGCTCAAATTATTATTTTCGAATGCAGGTACAAAATATATGAATTTTCTTAAATCACAGTTTATTTCATAAAAAAAATATCATTTAACTTCATCTATCATATATTTTCATTGTTTATATTCCAACATGTAGTGTGGATAATACATTTTTGTGGATTTCACAGAGTTGACTGTATTTATTTGTGAAAATAATTACTCACAGGCATGAATAGTTGGAAAAATTATTTTATCATTTGCATTTTTACTGATAATACCTAATACTCTTTCTTTTTCAATAGTTTTCAAATCTTGTCTTAGTTTGATAAATTTTTGAGCCCATTGAAACTAGATGGGAATTCAATAAGCTGAAATTAAAATTCTTCAATTTCCAATTAATTGAATTTAGACAAGTTCAGCTTATATAAATTCCATATCTTGTATAATCCAACTGCTTCTTGATTTAAACCCTCAATCAACACTGTGGCAAAAATATTCTGCCACATGCCACTTCTGGCATGCCTGCTGTAGGTTTATTGTGCATGTGCTATGCTTTAATTACAATGAAATAGCGAAGGCATTTTATTTATTTAATGATAAGCCTCCAGAAACTAATAGATTTTTATATATATATATATAAATACTTTTTTTATCAGTTACTCACAATTACATTTATGGATCAAAACCAAGAAGGGATCGTCAACTTAAAATCAAGAAGGGAAAGAAAAACTTTTTTAAGAACATGGATTTCTGCTTTACCTTTTTCTATTTCTAATTATAAATAAAATTAATACCAAACTTACATAGTCATGCTTCAGTTTCCTCTCTAATAGCAGGATTTTGTCAACCATTTTTAATCATTGTCTCTCAATTCATTAGGAACAGCTGTTAAGGTTAAAATAAAGAATTATTTATTACAACAACACTTGCAATGCAAGTTATCTATTCTTACATAACAGCTAAAATATTGCATTCTGATAATAGGTTATGCAGGCGATATGCAAGTGAAAAAAAAAATTTAGGCAGACTTAATGAATTTTTTAATTATAAATATTTTTATAAATAAACTTTTTTTTTTCAGCTAATAAGATAAACAAGCTGTGATTTTTGTGTTGGGCTATTAATTACACAATGGAAAATACAAAACTTAATCCTTTAATGACACGAACGCATGACTTTTACAACAGATAAAAATACTTAACGAGGTTTTATAGATGTTATGTGTATTAACTAGCAAGGTGGTGTGCCAGTAAACATTTAGAAAATTATAATAGAGGGTGATAGCAAGTAATTAATTAGCAGATACAATAAAACGTATATATAATATAACTTGAACGTCACATGATCAAGGTAGGCTGAAAAGAAGATCAACAATTGGTAGAAACCAGCCTATGATCCAGTGACAGCCAAGATGAACAGAAATGGCGTGGCCTGTATCTTTTATTTGCTATGTATGTTTTTTTTTTTTTTTTTTTTTTAAGTTTGAATGATAGAGCCGAAATTTTTGTCTACATGCGAAATAACGCTGTTAAATAACTAATGTATGGAAGGCTATATTTCTGAACTTTTCGAAGGGAATTATTCATATTTGATTATTAAAAAGAACTGCAAAAAGCATGGTTTTTCTACATCTAAAGCTACAGTAGTTAATATTGTCAGAAACATGAATGTCTTGTAGAAAAAATGTTCCAAATACGTACCCAAGAACAAAATTCTTCGAATATTGCAAAAGCAAGATCTTTTATGGCAAAAGAAAATTCTCCAAGTCAAAAGACTTACTAAATAATTAAAATGTTGGTTCAACTGTTAAGAAAATCATTAACTCTTATTTGAATTTTAAAAAGGCCAAACAATTTTTTTTTTTCATTGTGTTTCTTCATGACATATCGGTGAATGAAGATCATGATGCAGAATTTTTTATGAGAAGCATTTATCCGGAGGAAAATAGAAAAATGTTGTTAAAATAGATGAAGCTTGGGTGTATTTATGATTACAATAAAAAGAGATCTATTTATTATCATCAAAGAAGAGGGAAAAAAACTTACAATGTAGTTCTATATAGCTAAAGAAAGTTTTAGCAAAAGATTTATGATTTTTGCTGGCTTTGCATATAACAGCAAATTAAAAATAAAGAGAATGGTAAAAACGTTAAGATCAACTACACATACTATCAGAAACATATTTTACTCTCAATCATCAAACATAAAAAAATACCACCTCTTTACCTCCAGTGAAATCAATTTTTTGAACTGCATCAAGGTAAAAGCAAGCAGCCACACATCAATTTCCTAGAAAAAAATATGGAATGAGTACCAGGGCTACACCCTTCACTGATATACTTGGAAAATCTCCTGATGTATCACCTTATAGATGTAAAATAAATCCAATTCACACCTCCTAGGGTCACAGTACAGCCTTTTAAAAACATGTTATCTAAATTTCGACCTACAACCCTTCATGGACTTTGGAAAGCTGTTCAAGAAAAATCGGCCAAAATACCTCTTCCAAATCTACAAAAGACATTATTGTCATTGAAATTATGGTGTAGAAAGGTAGTTCACAACTGCAAAGCAGAATATTTTGCAATGTTCTGCAACAAACGCTTCAGCTGATCAAAAATGTTCTGCAGGACTAAATATGTTCATCATAAATGATTGTAATACATTTATAGATTTTTCAAAATTACGTACACAGTCAAAGCAAGACACTTTCTCGATAGGACGACCCAATTTTTTCAAACTACATGTGCAACAAAATGATCACAATACTGCAAAGAATGGAATGCAAGGGAGAAAGAAAAGACATTCCTAATACCCTTACTAGTCATTTTGCAAATAGAAGAAGTGTAGGGCCATCTTGCAACTTTCCTGCTTCTTCCTAAAAGGATTCAAATGCATCTATAACAATATTTACCTCCTCTCTCTATATTCTTTTACACTGACATCAGAATGCATTTAGTCTGTTTTTCCCCCTCAAAATTGGAAAAAAGAATTATAAAACATTTTACTTAAAATGTTCTGCTATGTATTTCATACTTTTAATCACATTCTGCTTTGAAGGTTCAGTATAAGGATTACAAAATTGAATGCTTAAAATACAAATATTTTATGTAAAATAATTCTGTAAGTACCATGAAAATAGTCTAAAAAATGTGCAAATATCTTCTGCATACAGGATGTTCAATTAATGCAGCAAAAAGCTCAGAAGGATGATAGAAATAAATATTAAAAACAAATTTGCAATGGAACCCAGAATTGGTAGTATCTACTTTTTCAGCTAAAAAATACATAGCATCTTATTTCGAGACACACATAGGTTTATAACTTTTATATTAAAGAAGGTATGGTAATGATATTTTTAACAGAGTTACCCTGATTTATGCTAAGTGTAATATAGTCATAAGTGCTGGAAGGGCCCAACATCTACAATGAAATAACACTGAACTAGACTTTTCATATTTTGGAATGTATCAGGCAATACGTATGGTGTTTCAGAACAAAATTTTGATTCTTCCGATAATGCCAGCTAATTTCATCCAAATGAAGGCAAATCAATTACAAATTTTCATTTTCATTAAAATTATGAAAAAAAGTCTGGATTCAGCTTGTAGTGTGACACTCCGAATATTTGTTTGATTAAGTGGATTGTGAATTCTTTTCCTTTACAAAAATTGATTGTCTAGACAAAACACTGAGTTTGTTGCTGTATTAACTGAACATACTATATATATATTTTTAATTGTTTAATATTGACCAATAATTTCAATACTTTTATTATTTGACATATTGGATGAAATGGCAAAGTAATTACTCATATTCAAAACTTTCAGAATAATCTCATGTTGAATAACTTTTTGAGTTCTTTTTGAATTAACAACTTGAATGGTAGTATTTTGCAAAAGAAATAACCCTCTGTTAAAATAACTAATCATCTATTACAAAGCTCAATTAATCATCTTATTACACGTTTTTATCAACATATTTAAATACAGTAGAACCTCGATTATCCGAAGTAATTGGGACTGACCCTCTTTCGGATAATCGAGAATGCTTCAATT
Source organism: Maratus speciosus (assembly GCA_963932465.1). Lineage (NCBI taxonomy): Eukaryota > Metazoa > Arthropoda > Arachnida > Araneae > Salticidae > Maratus > Maratus speciosus. The sequence continues at coordinate 606,361,401 of OZ010788.1, read as the reverse complement.
TTAAGTTTAGGGAGAAATATATGCTTTATTTCTTATTATGGTAACAAGTGCTTAATAAAAATAAAGAAATAGTAAAATAGAAACAAGAATAAATTACCTGAATTTCAATTTTGAAATTAAGTACCTTTTATATGTATATTACAAGGGCTGGAAAAAATGTTTTGTTTGTCGCAGTTTCGATTGCCTTTGCTTTGAAGCTCTATCACGGAGTTTTTTAATATTATTAGTTCACCAGTATCACAGTCTTTCTGCTGCTCCAGCCATGCTAAACCTTTTGCAAAACATTCAAAAGCTTCAGAATTGCTAATTTGTTTGTTTCCACTCCACAGCTTACAGGAGCTCAAGTTAAATTCAAAGGAGCTCTAAGAAAGGGGATCGAAAATATTTATATGGACTTGTAGTTCGGAAAGGATCACTTGCACGCAAGGAATATGATAGTTAAAAAAAAAAAAAAAAACTTTAAAAATGGAGTTTGGTTAACCGAGAGTTTCGGTTGAAAGAGTTTCAGATAAAAGAGGTTCTACTGTATATACAAATTTGAAATTAAATCTGTATCAAAATTTAGTATAATTTTCAAAATAAAATAAACAGGCTGACTTATGACATGTGCAATTGGGATCACTTCATAAAGAGTTAAAAACTTTATATTTATACATTTTTAATTAATTAATATTTCACAAGGAATTTAACTGAAAATATGATGATCCTTAAATTATTAAAAGAAAATTTTTTTTTTTTTTAAATCTAAATAACTAGCATTTCTCTAACATTAATTGGTACATTTTTCATTAACTTACATTTCATTAATTACTGATTCAAAATTTGGGCAAATTTGTATTAATCAAATACTGAATTAAAATTTTTAATAAAATAAAGATGTTTCAAATGGCCTTCAAAAAGTTAAGAGTAGGTTCAATTTTAATGTGTAGCTAATTTCTTATGACCAAGATAAAACATATAATTTTTTGTAGGAAACCTTCTACAAATTAAAACAGAATATTTATTTTGAATCAAGTAGGACTAAAACTATCACTTTTCTTGAGAATTTTTTGCAAACTATATACATTTATAAAAAATAAAAATAAAGTTGAAATTGCTTCAAAAAGTTTTAATTTGTTAAGAGATTTTGGAGTTTAAAAATTGTATTTATAATTTGCTTTAAGGATTTCTGATAAAATAAGCAAACAGTCTTTCAAAAGGAATAACACTATGTCTGAAATAAGGAAGTATATGAAACAATATAACAATAATAATATATAACATAATAAAAGTTGATATTAATAAGAGGCACATGTTAAAAAAAAATAAAACCCAGAATTCTGATAATTATTAGCTATATTTAGTATTTTTGTAGGAAAGAAAATTATAAGAAATTTAATAACCATTCTGAGAAGAAAAACTACTGAATGGATAAAATTTTATTTTAAATATGTTTTATTTTTTTAATTTGAATATAACGTATCTAAATTGCATATATCCAGACTAATATTCTTAAGCAGAAAATCCTCTTAATACTTTTTATTTTTTAAAATTAAAAGCATGAAGGCATAATAATATGTTATGTATAAATAAATATACTTACAGCGGTGTCTAGGTATATTTTCAACGCCTATAATCTCTCTTTGAATTCCAGTTGTTCTTCCTTCCATTTGTGAATCTTCACCACTAGGCAGGTCTAAATATAAGTTTTTACTTTTAAAATAATGTTATAACGTTTGCATATGAACAAGAACATATTCAATAGTTGACTAAAGGTTGTGCGGATTATAGGTCATTGTTACAGTTTTCTTTTGCAGATACAAAAATGAATATCATTATTAATGAATGAATAATTGTTAAAATGGGAAGATTTCAAATACGTTTTGCAATAAAATGTCTAATATCATTAAAAAAGCTTTTTAATTTCATAAAAGTAATACACATCAATAAAATAAGCATACGTAATATTAAATATACAAATCTAAATGCATATTCATCACTGATTAGTGTTAATTTTCTGAAACACTGATGTAATTATTTGTGTCAATACTTTAGAATTATTTTTTTTAATTTTATCTTTCAAGAAATGAAAAAATGTAGTTTCCTGTTTAGAAATAAAAGACTTTTGATAAAAAAGTTAATACTATTGTTTCTTAAAATATTAATTTAATTGTTGTTTAATTTATGATTCAGAGAGACACAAAGATTAAACTGAAAATTTCATGACTAAAAAAAAAATATGTTGCTTTTATCGAATTTTTTTCAAAATCTTGTTTATAAATTTCTGAATATGTCTGAATATTTGTCTTAGGTGTGAGAGGTGGCGCCTAGCTTGAAAGGGGAGGGGAGAGAAAGGCTGGTTTGGAGCTTATAGGGCCAGACCTGAAGCAGTTCTGTGATAGATTTGTGACAGTGGAGGAGACGTTGTCACAAATCTATCACAGAACTGCTTCAGGTCTCGCCTCATAAGCTCCAAACCAGCCTCTCCCCCAACTCCTCCTTTCAAGCTAGATGCCACCTCTCACACGCCATTAGGCTTCAATATTCCACATCAACTATTGCAGTACAAATATTTTATACACACTTGGGACAATAATTATTGAACCACCCTCATATTAAGGCTAGAAGATTTCTGTCTTGTATTATGGTTAAAAATTCATCTCTTACAACAAAAGAAAGTGATTAAAAGTTTTTGATAGTAGAATTGCTATTATTTAAGTACGCAAAGTAGAATTTATTATCAGTTAAAATTCTCACCAAGACTGAAATCAGTCCTGAGAGTGGAGGTCTTGCACCCATGCACCTGGTCTGCCAAACCTTTGGGATTTTATGTGTGTTTAAATTCAGTTGTTCGAATATGCATGCTTAAATTATACTTTGCATGGATACACACACCAACCGTGGTCACAGAGATGCCAAACATTAGTATGATATGTATACCAATGTTGCCAGTAGAACATTTTTTTTTTATCAGAATGATATCACTATTTTTACATAATATTTGTGTTATTTATTCTGCCATTAAATAAAAGGAATAGTTTTCTTCAGAATGTGGCAGCAATCTGAATTTTAAAAAAATATCCTGCTCATCTAGCAACACTGATATTATACATACATACATATATATATATATACACACACACACACACACGTATATATATATATATATTACATCATTTCAAAATGCTAAAACATCATAACTTCAAAAGGAAGGTGTATATCTGCAGAAATTTTTTAACTATAAAATATTTAAAAAAACAAGAAAGACAGGTAAAAAAACAAAAACAGTCTGTTCTTCATCAGTGGGAGGACTGATGAAGAACAGACTGTTTTTGTTTTTTTACCTGTCTTTCTTGTTTTTTTAAATATTTTATAGTTAAAAAATTTCTGCAGATATACACCTTCCTTTTGAAGTTATGGTGTTTTAGCATTTTGAAATGATGTAATATGTTTTATTGCATTTGATATGTGCTGCTGTAGCGCCATTCATGCAGTAATTTTTCATTAATTTTGAAATAAAATATATATATATATATACATATAAACAAATACAGTATGGAACCATTTATCCAGAAACCAGTTAACCGGAAAACCAGTTATCCGGAATGATATTTCTAATAGACTTATTTCAGAATCTTTGCAGAAAAAAGTGTCATACACTGCCAGTTTGACATATGCACTGCTTGATACAAATGTATAATTTGATGTCAACATCTAGTACTTGAAATGGAAACATATTTAGTTGTATTTTAGATGTTTTAATTTTTATGCAGAGGAAACAGAAGACTTTTTGTTCCCAAGGGATTCCCATAAATTACCTACTTTCAAACTCTGGGTAACTTTTGACCTTTCTTACATCTGATTTTTAATCCAAGTAATCTAATAATTTAAAATCAGAAATAATGCCACAACCACACATATTCCACAAAACTTATCAAATGGATGGTGCTTTAATGTGCAACCAGTTAACCGTGAAAACCAGTTATCCGGAATACATCTGACCCCAACCATTCCGGATAAATGGTTCTGTACTGTATAACTCAATTTTGAATTTTAGCTCTAACAAATTGTGGATACAAAGATAACCTATCGGAACATAGCAAAGTGCAGGATTTTGAGTTTGAAATTTTAAAGATTTGTAAATGTTTATAGTTTTTTACTTATAAATTTTATGTCAAAACTAATACTTTATTTTACTACTCACTTCGATTTTGCATCCTATTCCAAAGTAATATGCTGTATTTATTAAATACCAAGAAATTTAAAATTAATAAAATTCGGTGTTGATTAAGAACAATTAAAAAAAAATCAAAATATAAAATTAAATAGCTCTTAAATGAGTTGCTTTGAAAGTGACACAAACTATCACTTATGTGTTTGACACTAGACCCTGAATATGTTATTCACATTCTTCACTTCTGTTTCAGTTGGCCACATATTTTTTGACATACTCCCATACATCCCGGGATTTCTGTAAAAATATATGTCAAGGCTTTCTTCCAGTTTGAATAAATGTGATTAACTTAAGATGAACATCACAGATTTTTTTAAAGTGATTTATAGTACCGTTATATTCAAAGGAAAACAATTTTTTTTGTTTGATATGAAGACACTGTTGGAGTTTGGAAAGAATGCAACGATAAGAGATGCTACTGCACAATGAAAACTTACAAAAGTCTGGCAATACATTGGGAAGATTAAACTGTCAGAACTGAAATCGATATTTCTTAAAAGAAAAACTGAATGCATTATTGAAGTCTATTGAATAATATGCTTTAAAAAATTAATTATTGTCTTTATTACATTAAATATCTCGTGAGTCAAAATGATTTACTACGGAATTGAAGCAATGATATCCAGAGTAGTTAAAGAAATTTGAAAATACTATAAGTTCCATTGCTAGAAAGGTTTACATATAGCCAGATAGATTTATAAATGCTGATTTTGTGCTTAAAACACTTATAGTGCTTATAAACATATATTATATTCATACGCACATGCTTAATCATCAAAGATAAACAGATCTACCTTCTTATATAGAAATATGACAGCTTTTCATCATAAAGTTTTAACTGTTAAACAAGGTTATCACTTTCATTTTAGATCGACAGATTATAAATGTGTATTATTAAAAGACAACAAACAGACAAAGTACTTGGAGTTTTAACTGGAAATTACAAAACACCTGAGTAAACTTAAGCTTCAATGCAAATTTCATATTGCTATCATGTTACTTGATAGTAAGCATTTTCAAATATAATTTATTACTTTGACAAAACAATATTAAAAAAGAATATACATTTCGTTTTAAATGTTGCCAGGCATTAATACAAAATTTACCACACTTAAAATTTTTAGAATATGCTAACAATACCTTTAACAATGAATATAAAAGGTGTTTGAATTTCAAGAAATATGGAAATTAAATTACTTTCACCTCTAATGATTAATGTCACAATTGTTGTTCAGAATTTATTACTCCTGTTAATAAAAATTCAGTTTGATTCCATATTTGGGAAAAATTTATCGATGTGGGATTTCCAAATTTCTGCAATTATTTATCAATCAACAGATTTTTTTATACTGTGCAATCAGACATATCAATGTTCCATAGATAACATTTTTGAGTAGCTGAAAACCTTTTGTTATTTTTTTAACTCAAACATAATTTGAACCAGAAAATGCTTTTAATAAATGAAATCAAATAATTAGCTTATAAAAACCAGACACATTTTACTAATTAAATTTTCTGATTAAAAATACTTATTTTTATTTTTACGTTAAAAAAAAGGCAGAAGATTGAAAACTTTGCTAGATCAAGATCAACCGACCAGCATGTAACAATATATTATTAAAGTAAATACAATTTAGAAAGTTCAATTAAAATTTATGTAGATTTGATTTGACATGTAAGTTTTTTTTTTTTTTTTTTTTTTTTTTTTTTTTTTTTTTTAAATAAGGTAAAATAAATTATAAATAATAATAACTTTGGAACTTTGCACAAGAATTTCTTTAACATGGGTGTGTTTTGTAAAGAAAATCTATACTGTACAATGGTATGTTTTATGTGGCCCACGGCTTTCTATAGAATGCTTAATTTGATCCTTGGCAGTAAATGAGTTTGACATGCCTACTCTAGAGAGTAGGCATTTTTTTACAATATGGAATGTAGGTGCTTCTTAACTGCAAAATTCATTGTTTTACGTCCGAGTTGTTGAGAGTTATATAGAGAATTGCATTATACAGAATTGCGTTATAAATATCTTCTTATATAATGCTTTTTTTCCCATGGTATTTTTAAAAAGAGTTATTTATTTTTTTATATGGAGGTGCATGATGTACAAATAATCCTTTTTTCTGGATTTGCAAATTTCATATCTACATTTTGAAGCAAATTTATCATTTATTGAAAGAGGAAAGTGTCCAATCTTGTCGTATCTAATATTGGAAATGGCTGTCTAAGTAACCTTATGTTTGTGATGGTTCATTTTCGGAATCTCTTTCAGATTAATAAATTTGCCAAGGTCTTCCTGAGTATTGTGCTTCACTTACTTTGCCCTCATATTTTATCAGTACTTGTACAATCTATAAACAATAATGTAAGAGAGTCAAAATGTCTTTTTGATGAATTTCACCTACTTTACAATTTCTGAAGTAAATTACCCGTCAATTGGAAATAACTAAATCTATAAAATGTACAAAAGCTCTTGTTGCACACTTTTTCTTTGAATAGCACAGTAATAGTATGCTAAAAATCTATTATTTAAATAATATATTCCATCCATACATGTATTGTATATCAAGGCTGTAGCCAATGGGGGGAAGGGGATCACTAGGGTTTGATCCCTCTCAGAAATTTCTGTCAGGATGATTACAAATATGATATTAAGTGTTTTGAAAATTTTTTAAATGAACTACAATTAAAAATCAAATTTTTGTGCTTGCATCCATTAATTTTTCTTTCCTGTTAAAATTATTATAATTTCTAGGATTCTTTAAAGTTTATCATTTTTTTTTTTTTTTTTTTTTTTTTTTTTTTTTTTTGGAATTTATAGGCCAAATTTTAACATTATCAAACAAAATGGCTGCAATAGTCAGTTATAGCTCGTGCAACTGATTTAAATGAAGTTCTTGAAGAAATAAGTTAGAGATTTATTTCGAAATTCTCACAAACTTCTAAAAGTTTTGCCTAACGTTGTTGTTTTAACTTATGCTCCTGGTAAAACATGTTTAATATTAAAACATTTGTGGAAAACTCCTTAAAACATTAATTTGGTCAATACATCTGTGAAGCACAGTGATGGAAATTGGGAAATAAAAGGTAGGCGTCAAATGACGACTACTGTAAAAATCTTAGGTGTCAAATTAAAATTTTTAGTTGCAGTTTCTAAAATTCATTTTTAACATTACTTTAATATTGTATACTACTTTTTAGAAAAGCACAAATACTTGTTTTTATGTAAAATCATTGAAGTTCTTAATCTACAAGTTTATAATAATTGAACCAACTGTAAAACTGATGTAAAGCATTTTTAATTATCGCTATATTTAGAAATTACTAGAAAAATGCACTTAATCATGTAAAACAAAATTAAAACTTGATAACTTCTTAGCAATTTGAATCTCGTAACAAACCAAAAAGTTCACTAATTTTTTGTGTTGTGGTTTTAACCGTTAAAATAATAGTCAATAAATATTTTTAAAAAAAGCTAGGCATCAAATTTGATAACTGAATATAAATTTTCTAGTTGTTAAATGCAATAATTTAGTTGTATTTAACGACTGCTAATTTTGAACACTGGTGAAGCAACATCAACACAAATGAAGTAAATTTATTTTCAATGAAGACGGCTCAAATATTAAATTTTCTTTTGTAATCAATTTATTATTGAATTACTCTTCACAATAAAACTTAATTAGCCTTTTTAAATCATTTACCTGCATTAAAAATTATTTCTAAACAGTGACTTAAATAAATAAGGAAATAAAATTTTTATCCGAAATTCCCCTCTGAAATATTTTTCTGGCTACAACCTTGTTGTATATCTTCATAATCGCAGGTTATGTAACATTAATTTTACAGTTTTGATCTATAGGCCACCAAAGACAACTATTCTTGAGATCACTACCTATGCAAGTTGAAAGTAAAGTTGCAGATTTATTATGTCCCATTTTGCTATGCACATCTTCTCTCCCCTTTTTTCTCTCTTATCCCATTCTCAATGTTAAGAGTCTCAATCATTTTTAATTTTTTACTTGCTGCTCTTGTTCATGATCATACCCCTTTACTAGATATTGTTCCTCAATAAAATGTCAGCACATTTGACACTAGTAAAAAAAACATTACGAGTAAATCATTTGTGTGTTGTCTCTTGGTACACTTTTAGACAGCAATTTTTCAAATGAGAGTTCTTTTAAAATCATCAGCTGGTACAGTTCCTTTTACATTATATATTTGGAAGTCACAGACAAAACCATCCTTGACAGATAAAACAAATTTTTTTATTCTTAGTGGGTTAGGTTTTAATAGTACATACTGACTGAATACAAACACCCAGCAATTAGGAACATCTGTTCATCCTGTGATAAATGTTTTGGGAGCGGCAGGGGCAGATATTTATTTTTAACTGCATTCACAACAAAGTGTCATCTGTTGAATGATGAACTGAGTTATCTTCAAAATAAAGAAACTTAAAAAATCAACCACATACATAATAGCTGGAATTGAGGATATTGACAAGTCTTTTTGTGAATAGACTTTGCTTGGGGGTATTTTAAAGTTCCCATGAGTAAATGTATGCCTGGAACTTTCATAATTTCATATTTAGATATATTTTCTGAGTGATGGTTTTGTGTTTGAATGGAACATAAATAGGTTTTCTACGGTACTTTTTCCATAAAAATCATAATTTAACTATTTATGTTGGAATCTACTTCTAGATTATCCTCATCAACTAATGATCCTCAGAATACCATATTAAAAAAAGAATAAATAAATATCTTACAAAAGATTAGGTTATCATTCATCGTTACTTAAATACTGTATAACCCATCATCACTTTCATTCCTAATTTTTTCAATCTCATCAAGATAAGTAAATTCTCTGTAAGACGGACTCTGTATAAAATGGAAATCTGTCTAACTTGGAAAGATTTTCAAGTCCCTGCGAATCCACAGACATAGAGTAAAATTTGTCTAAGGTGGAATATTATCTACAACGGAAAAATTTCTTGGTCCCGATCGATTCTGCCTTAGACAGAGTTTACTGTATTCTAAAAATAAATAAATATAATATTTATTTACTCTTACAAAGACATTAATTATGATTTTTAAAAATTAATCTTAAATTTTAAACATTAACAAAATGAATTCTTATTTATAACTAAGTGGAATTTTAGAAGCATTCAAACACTATAGCACTGCACCAATTAGATATCATTCAATACAAAATTTTTAGTGAGATGACTTCATTACAAAAACCCTGAATTGGAGCCACAAGAGCACAAATATGCACACAAATTACATATAATTTAAACAGATAATGTTTACCTTCTTGTTCTGGTTCATTTTCAAAAGTTTCTCTTTCAGAAAAAGGCACATTGGTATGCACTGGAAGTTTGCTTCCTGGTAGTTCTAAATTACAGGGAATAAATACATTTAAAGCATTTGCATGTATATAAATATTAAAATAATTTTTTTATTTATAAAATAATTTATATCCACATACATTTAAAAAAATTAACATACAAGATACATATCACCTATTCTAGCCACATCTTCACAACAATATTTTTTATGAGAAAAGAAAAACTTTAGATGCTCAATTCCATTGTAAAATTAAGCACTAAGAAAAACTGAAGCTAAAATTTAAATGCATTATTATTATTTTATTTATTTATTTTAACATGAAACAAACATTAAAAGAGCTTCCTTTACAATTGACTTCAAAGAAAGATTATACAATTCAAAAATAATATTTGTTTTTAATGAATGTCTACATATAACTTTTGAATGAATATTCCAATTTTCATTTTTTGTTGGTTGTTTTTGTAGTATTCCCATTTAAATTTTATTGGGATCTAAAAATAATATGCCTGCATGCCTATCTCTCTGTACTCTAGCTTCTATAAAATTAGGGTGATCACAATGAAATTTAGATATGCTGTTAAGAAACACAATGTTATTTTACATATTAAAAATAGTAGCATGCAATATCACTTTTTTACAATGACAAAATATTTAAAAGTTCCAACTATCTCCATAAAACAGTTTGAACTGCTATGAAACTGAATGTTTATATAGATCACAGTAATTTCTCTTTTGAAAATGGTCATTGTGTTACACATATTCTTTTTGCAGGATGATCAATATTGATCAAATATGAACTAAAAAAGGATATTTAAAAAAAGTTAATGAAAGCAAGATCCATATATTTTTAAATAATTACTTGACTTGTTATTCATTTTAACTAATAAAGGTTTATATATACAATATTTGCAAATTAATTAAAGTTTTCTTTTCATTTTCTAAATTTTGACTAAAATCGAGTTCTTTTAATTTCTTTTTACTTTATTGCAGTTGCTTGATAATATCATTTAAAGCAGGTATGTCAAACACACAGCACACAGGCCACAATTGGCCCGTCGACTACTAGACAGTGGCCCGCAAAGCCTTTGTTTTTTTCCCTACATTTGATTCAGCTGTTCGAATGGGAATGCCCAAAATATACTTTGAAGGCTTACTTATTAGCATGGTCATTGAAAAATTTGTTTTATTGCACTCATTTGCAAGCAAGTCAGAATCATTTACAAAGAAGTAGAATTTGTTCACAAATGTATTATTAAAGCAGGAAAAATTATCTCTAAATCAGATATTTAAAAATACTTAAGTATCAACGTTTAAAAAATTGATATAGCTACGAATTTAAAGAATCATGAAATGCATAAATTTAGTATTTCATGCCTATTAGATTGTAATTCATGAAAATACATTTGTACAGGTTACGATTCAACTAATCACATATTGTTTTATTCGTGGATATGTCAGGGTCTCCTTAAGTTATTCCATGCTCGGTACAACCACTGTATATTTTTAATTCACTTATGAAAGTTATGACTAAATGCAGTTTGTTGTAAAAATAGTTAGATCATATTGCAAATAATAGTGCTTCTGAAATGCGTTTTAAAACCCTTAATGAACAAATGCCATCGACGATCAATTTTTATTGTCCAAATGTGTTGTTTCTAATTGGATACCAGCATCTTTGCATGGAAAATTTCGCATTATCTAATCACAAAATTTCAGCAATTAAATAATGCAAAAAACAAAGTTTGTCAGAAAAAGTGGTGTCAAAACAGTAATTTAGACAATAAAAATTAGTTGTAACGAATGTGACGGCATTTGTTCGTTAAGGGTTAAAAATAACTTACACAATCAAAAGAAAATGCAAGGAATTGTTTAATACATTTTTATATCATTTTCACTGTTTATGAATCTACATTGGCTGTACTCTAAATTTTTACATGTCCGATATGTATTTAAAAGTTTAACTAAAATTATCAATTTTATTCCTAAGTACAGCAAAAGCACCGTCATTCTAATAAACATCTTCGAGATATGGGATTTGAAGGTATATCTCATTACACAAATATCTGACAATTGTATAAAGTTTTAACATTTAATTTTTACATGACGCTACCATTATTTTATAACTGACAAATTATTAATTTGGACTATCGTAAAAATACTTATGGAAAATGTACGAGTTTATCGCATATCATCTTAGAAAACTGAACTTTATTGCAAATTAATAATATTGCCGTGCTATTTGGCAATTTTTTAACTCTTTCAAATAGAATTCATTACTTTGGCAAAACAATCTTTAAAAAATAAAAATGGTTTCACTTGGTATGCAACAAGGCATTAAAAAACTCGCCAAAGATTTAATTTTTCAGAATATACAAATCAAATTAAAAAAAAATATATATATTAAAATATAAATATAACTGAAAATTTCTAAATTGCAGTAGATAGATACAAATTCAATTTAATCTAGTACTTCTCCACTAATGATTGATATTGATTTGATAATGTTGTTTAGAGTTTATTGTTGCAATTAATCATAATTGATTATGATTCCATATTAGAATAACAAATAAATATTAAGCCAATTTTTTTTAGTTATTTTTCAGTTCAATCCAAAAGTATCGTTTGCAATTTAGTGCGTTTTAGCAGCCTCTGGTAGTGCCCCTTTGTATGCATGTTTCCTATTTCAACTTTACAAAATAATAAAGTAACAGATGTCAAGATCAAGATACTAAACAAAATTAAACTATTTCCATCAAATTGTGTAGATTATCAGCAATAAACATCGCCAAGTGCTTGTTTTGTTTTAGTAAAGAAAAGATCTACTGTAAAAACTTTAAATCAGGCATGTCAAACTCATTTGCCATCGAGGGCCAAATTAAGCATTGAAAATGAGTGCGGGCCGCATTATAAATAAATAAATAAATAGTATTACAAAATTAATTCATTCAAAATGCAGGCAGGTTCAAATGTATTTAAAATCATATAAAGTTGAAAAAAAAAATCCTCATTTCTTTTAAAATGAGGAATTTTTTTTCAACTTTACATGATTTTAAATACATTTGAACCAGCCTGCATTTTGAATTAATTTTGTAATACTACTTACATACACATATTTATTTATTTATAATGTGGCCCGCACTCATCTTCAATGCTTAATTTGGCCCTTGATGGCAAATGAGTTTGACATGCCTGATTTAAAGTATTTACAGTAGAATGCTAATTATATAAAAACTGAAAGTAATATATTCAAATAAATGTATCTTTTGTCACAAAAAAAAAAAAAAAAAAAAAAGGTTGAGAGATAATTGTTAAACATCTAAATAAGTGAAAAATACCATTTGTTCTTCTGTTTCTTGACAAGAACCTTATAAATCCTTGTGATTCTCCTGTATCCATCTCATTATTAGGTGTTTTTGTGGATTCATAAAACCAAATAAGCCCAATTGTTGAAACTAAAAACACGAAATTCATTCCTACACCTACTACTGCAGACAATACTGGCCAGTAATACATTAAATACCTGTTGAAAAATGAAAAAAATTAAATATGCTGAGTAAATTAAAACTGTTTTGCTTATTTTTACAAAATAATAATTTTAAAAAAATGTTATTTATAAATTTACTATCTAAATAAAAAGTTGTAACAGAGTACCTCTTAAAAAATGGCTAAGAAAAGGTAAACTTTATCAATTTTACTGAAAGAATTTGTAGTGGGAAAAAAAAAAATCTTTATGGCAAGATTTATTATTTTGAAATAATACATTTTAAAATTCCATTACTATTTCAAATCGAAAATTTAAGATTTTTATTTATTTACTGATAGTGTAGCAACCCATTGTGTTACATTTTTATTTTATAAGACCTTTCAAGTTTTTTGGAGAAAATACTTACCAATCAAGTTTTTAAATTAAAATATACAATTCGTAAGCTAAAAATGTAACTTATTATCATTTATAAATCTCAATTAAAACTTTCGATTGCCATAAGATTCCTTAAAATTGATTAAGTAATTCTCGGGTTTTTGAGAAATGAAAGATTGGTTGATTAATTCTCTAGTTTTTCCTTGTTTTCTCAAAAAATATTTTAGATATCAGAATGCAACAAACTGCAGATTGTAGCTAGAATTATTATTTATAAATCTTAACTAGAGCTTTCAATGTCTGTAAGATTCCTTAATACTGATCAATAAGCTCATGAGTTTTTGAGTATTGGAAAGTTGGTTGAGTGATTTATCTCAATTTTCCACTGTCTTCTCAAAAACTATATTTAGAAATTAAAATGTGACAAACTGCAGACTGCAGTCAGAAACATTCTTTAGCTGCTCTTGATAAGTTTAGTGTTCATTATACAACTGTTTCTGAGCCTATTCCAAACAGACAATTTTTTTAATGGTAATTTTTATTATGCATCATCTAAGTAGTTGAATGAACTTAAGTCTTTCTGAAAATTTCAGAGTGTGAGAATACTTCTCACAGTATTTAAATTTGGTTTAATTTTATTCCTTTTCAGCTATTTTTTTTTTGCATCGATGTCTATTTGAACTCAATCTGTACGCCGCGATGTTGACGCTTTTATCTCTCACCGTAAAGCAAGTTCATTTTTCACCGCCGATATTCATATCTGCGTTGGGAGCGGATCGGCAGCTTGCGCATGCGCACTCAATTATTTTAGGAGCACATCTTGGAGCTCTCGTTTAGTCGGAGTTGATTTGCCTTATGATGACGTCATTGAAATTATGCGCTGCCCTCTTTTGACGCCGATCACTGAGAGGAGAATCGTTTGGTTTCGTTTTCCAATCAGTGAAAACTTTTTAAATTCTGCAGCTTGTAATTCGATTTTCTTTAATTTCTCGTAAATGTTAATTTAGCTAATCAATTTAAAGTTTGCCTTTTAATTACTTTGTCAACCCCGTATTAATTTTAAATTCAGAATTTGGTTTGATGTTGTCTAAAAAAGATGTCTTTTAACGTAGTTTTAGCGGAGCGCCAGCCCGCTGGCTGGCCGTTCAAATGCCGTGCCGCTCTTTTTGACAGAAAAAGTTTGCCGTACTATGGGTCATATTTTGGTCATGTGGATATGTTCTTTCTCAAGATTTAATTTTTAACGATGTGCTGCACTCATCTAAAGGAATCCCACGGAAGAATTCTAATTAAGAGATTCCGTTCTTTCAGTTCTTTTATTTTAAAAATGGTGACCAGAAGCAAGTATTTTCATAACCTTCTACTGCTACTAACGACCGAAATAAAGAATATTGTTTGTTTCATCAGTTTGTCTCTTCACTGTCTCCTGTAAAGTAAGAAGTCTCCAGTTTTTATTATTTCTTTAACGATCAATAGTAATTTATTAAAAGAACTTCACAATGTGTACTTTAACCCTTTTACGATCACAACACATTCTTATCGCCACACAGAGAGACACTACAATTTTATAAATTAGTGTAAGTTTTTCATTTAAGATATTTTTGCATTATTTTTAAGAGATTTTTTTTAAAGGAAATTATAAATCAATAACAACCAAGTCAATTGTCATTACATTCAAAATATATCTGTAGGCTTTTCCTTTTC
This sequence comes from Maratus speciosus, assembly GCA_963932465.1. Lineage (NCBI taxonomy): Eukaryota > Metazoa > Arthropoda > Arachnida > Araneae > Salticidae > Maratus > Maratus speciosus. The sequence goes on along the minus strand of OZ010788.1, from coordinate 606,346,271 downwards.
TTTTTGAGAGCTTACTCATCAACATATTAGATTTGCAAGCTAATGTTAAATCAATGGAAGCATTTTCTACAACTTACTCCTTTGCATTTTAATATTTTTAAAAATGACTGCTTATACATGGGATATCTAAGGTCAAAGTCTAACATGATAGCTTTGTACTTTTTTTATTTTCTGTTGCAATTCATTTTCAATTTTGGTACCCGTGAGGATCATCAGCTCAGAATAAAACTGACAGAAATTGAAAAAAAAATACAAAACTATCATGTTAAGACTTCAATCACAGATAACCTATGTAAAAAGAATCACTTAAAAGTATAGGTGAAAATTAACTTTTTTTTACTCACTGGCCATTAGATAGATTTTTTTCACTGGCCAGTTATTTTTAGGCTCTGACCGGTAACAAATTTACAAATACTTGATTTAAAAAAAAAAGTGCTTTTCTAACTATTAACATCATAATTTACTAATATCGTTTATTTATGCTTTGATAAGATTACACTTGGTGGAAAAAACTGGTATTCCATTGAATAGAGAAATATAAACACGTAATTACTGCATCCAGATTATAAGCGATAAACTATATTTTAAGATATTTTGATGCATATTATTAGACAGACAAGAAAATTAGATTTTTGAAATTAAAATACATTTTATTTTATAAAATAATTTCACATCTTGAATATTTTATTTTTACTTAAAACTTAGTAGGATCTATTAACAATTAATAATGTAGTTCCGAATCTCAATGTATAGTATATAAAGTAAAAGGTAGCAGCAAAAACAATCATACATTTTACATTCAATCACCATAATTGCTCAAGTGGTGACTATCAAGCACAGGCGTTGCGATGGGGGATTATGGGGAGCGAGCCTCCCCCTCCAATATATGTGAGCTTGGGAAATTTGAGCTTCGAGTTGGGAAATTTGAGCTTCGAATTGGGAAATTCCAGATTTTTGAAACACTTTTTTTTTAAATAATAATAATAAAAATAATGATTTTTTATTGTTTTGCTGACTATCTTACTGAGTTCTGTAACAGTAAACTAGTTAAATTATGAAAAGAAATACAAAAAGCCGCCAGACTCAATTTGTCATTGTGTTTCTCTGTGCTATGAAAATATGCATCTACCACACCTGAATTTCTCTACTGTTGTCCATCAACAGTTCTCTAATCTATTTTCTCCAGATGTTTGTTCCTTTCTCAAAAATCTCCAAATATCATGAGGCTATTTTAATGTGAAGTATGATTATGACTCGTACACAATAGAAAACAAAATCTTTCATTAAATGAACCAATAATTATAATTTTTATGTTTTAATTTTCAGTATTTTTCTTTGGAAAGATTTTTTTTTTATGTATAAGCATCATTATCATTAAACACACATAGCACAAGTCATTTCAGTTGGAAAATAGAGCAATTTGTTTCAAGTTGGGAAATTTTTTAACGCCCCCCCCCCCCCCCCCGCAAAAAAAAATCTGTAGCTATGCCCCTGCTATCAAGTCTGGCCAATGGTGGCAATAAAGTCAATTGACAAATTTTCAGTATTACTCACTGATTGGTGAGTGCAAGTAAAAAAATACAAATGAAAAATTTGCACAGAACGCTTTCGCTGATTAAGAACTTGTGAATGTCATATGCTGACAAGTGTAAGCTCTTAAAAAAGGAAATACGCTTTGAGGGTATGATTTTGGTGCAGAACAACAAAAAGAGAGAGAGAATCTTTCTTGTTACATAAAAAAAAATCAATAAAAAGCTAGTAGATGCATTACATTATACGTGAAGTAACAAAAGATAACAAATACATTGTCAGTGTCATAATTTACGGTTATTAGGTGTTTTCTACAAGACAGAGTAAATCATACAAACCTCAAACCAGTAAACTGAGCATGAATCCTTAAAGTAGAAGAATAAACCTCAATGGACTGAGCTTGAATCTCAACATGAGCAAAATGAGCATTATTATACTATGAAGGGAAAAAATAGATAAAAGCAAGATTAATCATCTTTATAACATAAATAAAGTAAGTAAATACTGCACAATAAAGAATGATAAAGCAAACTATAGATTATATATATTTAAAAAAAAAATAAATCACAATAATGAATAATAATAATAAAAAGAAACGCTTTTTACAGACATCTGTATATTTTAAATGCTTTTAAAAATGCCAATTGATTTGATTCTTATTTTAATTGATTGAGCCATTTAACATCTCTAATTTATTTTGTTGAATATTTGCTTTAGATTGATGTATAAAAACAAAATTAAATTTTTTTCTGTCTCTACCTGACTTGTTGACACCATTCTCACTAGCATTATGGGTATTCCGATCAAGATTTTTTTTTTTTTTTCGCCTTTTCCACTATATTCCTACCACGTAATCCAACATTAAATCAAAATCATTATCGTTGTTCATTTTAACTAAGTTAGTTTTACTGGGTAGTCTGATTAGGTGTATTTTTTGCACCAAGCTGCTAGTTATGCCGATATTACGCATAATGTATAAAATGTATGAGTACTTAAATTTATGGTAATATGCAGTTATTCAAGATTTTAGAGAAAATATTTTGAAAAATATACTTCAGGCACAAATACATAAAACAAAAATCTAAAAAATAAGAAACTGATTATAAACTCTGTGGTAAGAATTGTACTCCTAATAAAATTTATGCGGCTAAAGAAGTTAAGCTGTTATAAGTGCCAGCTCTTGATTTTTTTTTTTTTTTTCAAATCAAATGAACACATTTTCACCCAGGAACTTTACTCAAATCAGTATTGCATAGAAACAAGATATGCTTCATTAAATAAATTTCTGGTTCAAAACATGTTTATTTCACTAGGAAAACAAAATAGAAGTTAGCAGCTATGAACAACATAATGTTTTGCAAAGATGATAAAGTGACACACTTACACTATTTTCAATATAGTTCTCGAACAATGGAATTACTAAGGACTGCTTCTCTTCAAAAGAACCAGCGAGTAATCCGGGAATGAAGAATATTGTATACAATATTTTAAACAGAGGAGATCTATATCGTAACATAGCCTGCAAAGAAACAAAATATTAACTTAATGAGACAATATATATTCACTATAATGAATTACTGGTAAAAAATTTAGTTTGAATTTCAAAAATTTCAATTTAAACCATTTATTAATATTAAGCAGCTATATAAAACACATAAAAAGAGGTAAAAAAAAAAAAAAAGCCACAAGTTAAATAAATGTATTCCTTCAAGCAAATAAAAACAGTACTCACTGATCTACTTGTAGATTTAATTAACTTTCCTTCAAAATTTATCATATCCAGTTTTATCATAAATATACCTAAATTTGAAACAAAAAATATTCATAGTTAAAATAAATAATTGATAGTTAATTCAAATTATAAAAACAATGCTACTAAGCAATCAATTTCTTTAGAGAATATATAAGATAAAGGCTTATTCTCTAAAGGTGAATTTAAAAATTGAAGCCTTGTTTAGATATCAAAATAGAGATTTAGGTAGAATATTAAAAAAATTCAACACTAACATGAGATACTTTCTTGAATAGAAAGTATTTAACAAAGTAAATGAGCTGAAAATATATTTATCTTTAATTTAAACAAGTGCAAATATACAGTTTTAAATTTTAAATGCCTGTATGAATAAACCCTTTAAAGTATTTATTAAAAAAGAAGTAATACTGTTGGATATAGTTTGCAGATTTAAGTATAACTAAGATGAAGGGGGAGGTTTAATAGTACTTAAGTATAATCAGCAACATTTTATCAGACGTTTGAGAGGCACTTACACTTGATTTGAAGAGTTTAGAGACTATTTAAGACAAAGCTTATAAAAATAAAATATTTCAGAATTTATAACTATGCATTGTTATGCATTTAAAAATATTATTCATTTTACGAAATCTTATTCTACCATTTATATATAACTGAAAATAATGCATTAACAAGCAGCACTTTTTCTCATTTGTAAAGTATCCATTAAAACACAAGTTATCTTTGGGAGTTTTTAATTAATATCTCAGCTAATTATCAAAAAATTACAAATCTGAGCCTCAGGTGCATCAGGACCCGTCTTGGACTATCCTCATACAAATTTTCAAACCTTTGTGTGTGTTATATTCTGCTAGCCATTGCCCACATACACAGAGAGACAGAGCAATCTTTTCTTTTAATAGATAACCATAAGGTAATTTTTTTTTAAAATTGTTCTCAAATACTACATGATTTTTCTCATTCGAAGGATTTTCCCCTCTCCATTTGTTCATGGCATCACAGGAAAGTTAAACATTATATATATAAAGTACTGTATTTTATTTTCCCTTTTATAAATCAGAGATTGCAAAAATGCCAAAAGTGTATTATCACTTTACTACAAATATGCAGAGCAAGCTGTAAGTCAAACAAAATATGCAGTAATATAGTCTTATTGCAGAGCATGTGACTAGTCTGATTATTCATATTCTCTCAAGAATTCTTTTGCAAACATAGAATTTGTAAATATACTTAAGCTGGCACTCAAAATATTTCATAGAAAAATAAAGAATAAAAATACATTTACATAAATAATTTACTTTTATATGATAATTTTTATTGGAAAATCATTCTGTAAATGTTTTAAACTAAATGAATTTCAATACGTAGATGAAAAATCTGGTCATTTTTCATTATGTAGCAATTGCCATTGCGATGTAACATAAATAACATTTAACTAGAATTTTCAGTTCTGCTCACTTAATTATTAAAACACCTTTTCTCACAAATAACAATAATAAAAAAGTCACAAAGGAAATATAATTAGGGGTAATTCATAGGTCCAGCTAAGCATTTACAAAATTTATGAACAGCTTTAGCAAGGGTGTGTCTGTTTGCTCAGAGAGAAAGTTTCCGCAACTCTCCCAGGCTCGCAAGTGGTACCTTCTCTCTTTCCATCCACTGCTGAAGAACGTCATTCCTCATATAGGTTTCAGTCTTCAGAGACTCTGGTAAAGCAAAAGTACCTTCAGGAAACCCAGATTAAAAGCGGGTCTGGTCACCCCTATAGGTGTCCAGTCTCCATGAAGCTCTGGGGGATTCTGAAGTGTGAATATCAAGGCTCAATCCTTTAGTAGATGAGTTCTGCTGTTATGATGACCAATTCACCAATAGTTCAGTATTTCAGGAGGAGTAATGCACAATGGGCGGTACCCCTTCCTTGGCTAGAAGTATGTACCCGTGTGATGTTTTGGGGTAAACAAGGCCTGCCTGGCACATATGCATAAGAGCTCTGTGAGCCTGGGACCACAAAGTGGTATATTCCCATTTTACCAAATTTATGAATGGATGAAAGAAGATGTTATAAAAAGTGATGACAAATGCCACATCTTTCAGAAAATACGATATAATAATGCACAATAGGGTATAAAGAATGACTTGTTAAAGAAAGGTTAATCTTTTGATACAAAAAATAATTATTCCTTAATTTAGAATTACAAAAGACTTTGTGGTCTTTAACATTCGGAGATTTCAAAAATAGATATTAAATAGCAGTTTTCTTGGTAAAATATCATTTTATTAAAAAAAAAAAAAAAACCTTATAAAATGCAACTAAAAAAGTAGTTTAAAATGAATACAGAAAACAATGTACATGTCATCAATCATATACGTCAACTGTTATCACATTTTAAAAATTGAATTGCTTGTTTTTGTTTTTTTAACAAAGAAATAAAATTCAATTCTAGTTATAAAATAGATAATTAATACTTTAAAAAATGTAATAATTATTTATAAAGTAACAAATATAATGAAAATAATTATAAAATCACAATTATGAATTTCTTCACACTTACAAATTTCTACTTATAAAAGAAAGTGTGAGGTGAGAAGGTGTGTCTGTCAATTGGATTGTATGAGCTACCAAATTTGGCATGAAAACAAGACACAAATCAATATTTCACAAAAGCAATATTTCTTTTTAAAAATTTAATCAGGGTGTTATTCTTTTATTTCTTTAATATTTTATATAATTTTTAGTCATATTTAATTCTTATTCATGCTTGCATCTTATTTACACAAAATAAAAATTATTGCACACTTAGAAAGAGTAAAAGTTTATAATTGTAATAAAGTTCTTAAAAATTTCTAAAATTTTCTAATCTTGGTGTTGTTTCCTTCCTTTTTTTTAATTTATTGTATCAGCAAAACTGTTGCTCATTAACATCTACATGTTGCAAAAAATAGCAAAAAATAAACATTTTTCCATCTTTTAAAACTAAAATACTTTTAAAATATTATGTGAAGTTTAAAATGAACCTTTTAAACGAAGATCCTTTTTTAAAAAACAAGTGCTTATGTGCTTTACTTTTATTCTTCGAAAACTCCTGAAGCACACCTGGTCATGTGATGAATTTCTGCTACGATAACAACATAATATAACATTCATTCAAAGACAATTGAGAAGGATACATTAAAAAATTTCGAAAAAATAATGCTTCCTTTGAAACTCAAACCTTTTGAAATTTTAAAATGAACATTTCTGCATTTTTAAAAAACAAAATAGCTTAAAAGTAAGAAATTTCTATTAACGCTTTTCAACACAGTTGAAAAGTGTTTTGTGAATTCAATTTGTCTATCTATCCATGCTATAACTCTACTAAATATACTCTGATTACCACATAGCCTTTATATGCTATTGAGATTTACTATAGAATGTTTCGTATTGAAAAGGAAGCCTGTAACCTTTATAGTTTGTTTACAGGGAAACAAAAGATTTCCATCACATTATGGTCTTTGTGGTAAATTTTTTCAAACTGAGATAGATACATTTATCACTGAGACTGATTACAAGTTTTCTCAGGAGTATAGAATAAATAGCATTTATAGTTCAACGACACAGATGCAAAAAATAATTCCATTATATTATGCACCATGTGTGCGGGTGGGGGGAGGGGAGCATTAGTGGTGCATTTTAATGATGTTAAGATACATCAAGCATAATGAAATTTAAAAGGATTATTAAGGTGCATTACAATATGTTTTAAATAGAATATTGAGTGAGTAGCAGTCACAGAAATGCATAAAAGAATTCAGGTACGAAACTGACTATGATCGATAATTGGTGAAAGAGCGTGCCCCACTGTAGTATTGATTTTTGAACTTATCTAATTTTAGTGTATTATGAGGTGTGAATAAATTCGATAGATCACATGCAAGGCTGTTGTGATGTGGCTATCACATTTCATTATTTCTTTGTGTTTGAGTGCTATTATGTAATGCTGCAATCTTTATTTTCCTCGCCATTTATCTGCTTTCGTTCATTTTACCATAATGCAGTTCAGTTTAGTTTCATTTTTCACCCCGTCTGTGTCATGATCACAATAATTTTTTAGCACTTCTTTCTAGCATCGTGTTGATACGAGGCTACATAATAAAAATGGTTTGTTCTGATAAGCCAGTGAAGCTGTAATTTCGGTTTTGTCTGCTGCAATTCATTTAATTGTCGTCATATTTAATTTAGCTAATGGATTTAAAGCTAATTTGCAAGCATTTTTATGTACCCCGTTTATCTACTATATATTCTCATGCATTTGAGTTTTCAAAAGATTTTAAGCTAATTTGCAAGCATTTTTATGTACACCATTTATCTACTATATATTCTCATGCATTTGAGTTTTCAAAAGATTTTAAGAATTATTCGAAGTGTTAATATTTGGCTGCATAAGTGTTCGTTGCTGTAAGATCAACTTCAATCTCATCTTCTTATTTTTTATTATATTTAAAACTGCACCAATATTTGCGTTGTTAGTCTTTTAAATTGTTCATTTGGATACCGTATTTCATTTTATGAAAAAATGGATATTTCTTAACAATATTCTCTGAATGTTGGAAAATGTTACATAATCTATGCTTGATGCATGATTTTTCACTCTTGTTAATATTATGTTTATTATTCTTCTGCACTCTCATTAAAAAAATCATTGTACTGTTAGAAAGAGCAATACATTTTATTTCAACACAGTTTTCAAATCTCTAGATTTTATTTCTTTTTAAATTAATAACACTTTCTTAACTAAACATTTTAGGTAAATTAAAAAAGTTATAATTTTAAATATTCAGATTTACAAAGTTTGGTCATTTATTTATTTGAAGCAAAAACTGTGAATAATATTAAGGGCATTAAATAATTTTTAAGTAAAAGTAGACATTTGGGCCTTTTTTTATTTTTTTTTTTTTCACATTTTCAATACCACTATAAACTTTGCATTACAAACCTTACTACAATATTGGAATGTTTAATTTTATAGGATATCTTCTCAGACACACAGAAGCATTATTTCAGATTTTGCTTGAGAGGGGCAAATTTTTATTGATAGACTTGCTAAATCTAGATTTTCTGCGTTAATTTTTTTCATGCATATTTTCAAAGGAATACTTTTACTGTCATAATTTATATTAAATTATTAATACATACATAAAAGCAAGTGTAAACATTGAACTACAAGAAAAAAATGAAAGGGGTAATGATAAAATTAATTAAAATTCAAAGGAGGGGGTGAGGGCAATTGCCTTCTCTGCACACCCTAAATGTGATCACAAGGTATAAAAGTTATTACAATAACATAATGGGACATTTCATTTCAACAGTTATTTATACAAAAAAAAAAAAAAAAAAAAAAAAGCTAGTTTTCAATAAAGAGAAAATATGGTTTGTTTATTTTATACTTTACCTTGATTCCAATTTCTTTCAGATTCTGGCATTTCAAGAACAAGTTCTATAGCATAACCTTGGCCACCTCTTAAAAACTGCAAACAGAAAAACAAACTTAAATAAAATTAGATGTTTTATCTTAAATATTTAGAGTAGTCTCATACAAGTGAAAAAGCTATTTCAAGGGAATGAATACAGTGACCTATAGACTATGAACACCAGATGTTATGCTGAGCAGGACCCAGCATGTTGAAAGCATTTCATAAATGCTCGGTAATGTTAAAATTGGGTAATTTAGGTGATTATGACATGATACACTATAGTGTTCTGACAACAATAATTTGGTAGCTGCAGATATATGATACAGCACATTATCATTTTGGAAGATTCCAAAAAAATTATAAAGGGAGGAAAGGCATATAAAAGGATGTGCATGCATGTTCCATTGCTATAGATACAGACAAAACAACATTAGCTGAATCTATCATAGAGTATAAAAAAAAAAGATATTTTGCGAGAGTAGGTTAGAACTGAAACTTGTTAGAATATGCTACTCTCTGTTAATCTTCAACTACTGAGATTGATAGGTGAGGGTAAGAGGTCAGAATCATGCATTCATCAAAGGCACGGCACACCTATGTGATATGCAGATATATTTATATCCAGAGGGGCAAGGGAGAATCTATAGGGCTACAGCTCCTCCATCCTAAAGCTGAAAATAAATACTTGCCAGTCATCAACAGGTAATTAAGTTTTGAAATCTGGCAATTAAAAAAAATTTACGCAATTGGCCAAATCATTTTCTTTTTTTTTTCCCCAATAAATTTTGCTCCATCTAAGCTAATCTAAATAAACATTGTTTAATGTCTGATATACAAAATTTAAAAGTATATTACATTTCATCAGACATACAAGTAAAAATTACATAAATACATATACAATTAAAAATGCAAACAATTTGGGCAAGTTTTAGCCCCTTACCAGTCATCAGACATACAAGTAAAAATTACATAAATACATATACAATTAAAAATGCAAATGTTTCAGGTTAAGTTTTAGCCCCTCATCAGATATTGCTATATAAATTAGATATAACGTTAAAAGTAGAATTTTTCTAGAAGATGTGTTTACTCTTAAGCAAATTTCGCTGATTAATGAATCATGTGCAGCACACAGCATTGCTTTGATATGGTTTTTTATACTTTCTTTAATTTTATCTGTCAGTAATTATTAACTGTAAACATGATATATAGTTTTCTGGTCATGTGAATGTTATTGCATTGATGTCCGAAACGTTTGCATTTTTAATTGCATATGTATTTATGTAATTTTTACTTGTATGTCTGATGAATTGTTATATATTTTTTATTTTTAAACTAATCTAGCTCCCCTGAAAGAAGAGAATGTTCGCATTATCAAATAATATAGAACTTATCTACCTCATTTATCATTACATAAACAGTAAAGTAAATTAAAATAATTTAAAAAATAGTAACTCATGTAACAGAAAAGAACTGCTCTTGTTTATTTATATCAGGGTTACTTTTAAAAGAGTAGAAATAAACAATGCACCAAGGAAAAACTTAAAAGCTTGTACAATTAAATCATTAACTGTGAATATTTCTTTAAGAACAAAGTTGGAGGCTTAAGAACAAAGAATAAAAACCAGCTTTAATAGTTACTTTACAAATTTAATAATAACTTTCTTTTACTATTAGATATAAATAATTTTAAGAATTTTTTATACTCTTTTTTTCATTTCTCAAATGCTATTTATGTAAGTTTTGTCTATTAATGGAATATTTACAAAAACCAGTAGATGTCTACTAAGTAAGAAATAATTACCAACCAGAACTGGCCACTAAAAAAATTACTGATCAAAGTCTATTAACCAAAATTTCCCATTTTCAGCTTTACTTCATCCTGAAATTAAGTATTTTTCACTTAATGATGGGCCTAATTTATTTCATTTCCATAATACCCTGTAAGTTTATTTCTGCACAGCCTCCTCATATACAAAACAAAATCTGCATACTCTAGAAAGGATATCAACTGTTAAGTTCCATACCAGGCAGTGTACAGTAGGTAAAATAAGAAAAAAAAATCTGAACCTCTTATACTATTTCATCACCAAATTGGTGCAGGGAAGATGCAAGGGGTACCATTTGAATGGGAATTGAGTTTTCTACCATTATATGTGTGTGAAGAAAGTTTAGAGGACTGCCTTGATGTTGAAAAAGACAAACTTTAAAATTTTCAATACCAACACCTAATTTTAATATATATTTCAGTTCTTCAGTAAATGTTACCTTCAAATATCAAATGAGTACTCATATGAAGAAGAATTTTAAGAATTATGCAAAGCAGATGTAAAGCTTTAATTTCCTAGATTAAATTCATTTTTAATACAAGTTGTAAAACAAACTGGAATACAGGTAGTTTTTAGTATAACTCAAAAACTACTTAACTTAAAACTGCAGAATGAGCTGAAATTTTTGATTAGCATAGGTATTTGAAGTTTCTAGAAATTTATTTGTGTTAAAATTTGTATATCTTACAATACATTTACTTTTTAAATATCAATTTCATTCATCCTTTAAGTTTTTTTTTTTTTTTTTTTTTTTTACCTACAAACAATTTGACACAAATCATACATTAAAATATTTGATGTTTCGTTGTTAACCATTCAGAACGTGACCAATCAATGATTAATTAACAATTAAGCATTATGTGGTTAGCAAGGTATGTGAAAGCTCTCACAACCCAATAATAGTTGGTAGAAAAAAACCCCCCGAAAAACTGAATTATTTTATACAACTATGAGTTTAAAAACAAACCTCATTTCCATCTTCATTCAAGGTTATGTTATTAAACGGAAATTTTGGATAATGACAATGCTTCTCTCTAAAGCAGGATATGCTATAAAAAGATAAATAAAAAAATGTTAAAATAATTATTGTAAACATTCTCTCATAATTATTATATTTTTTTTAACTTAGCCACAAAATCTCTAAATAGTGAAATATCATAAATAAAATAAAATCCTTAAAAAATTGTAAGCAAAATTAGTTAAGTAATAAAATGTTAATGAAGAAATACGATATTCAGTAATGACTTTTTTTTTTTTTTTAAGTAATCAATGCAATTATAAAAAAGAAAATTAAAGATTCTTAAAGTATTGAGACAAGTTTCATTTCTATGTTAAATTTTGTGTCTTACTTATGCTCACGCTTTTCAAAGGCTACTCTCAACTGAAAACTAGTTTCTAAAATATTACATAGACTCCCTCAAATCTGCAATCCTAAAATCCACACATCATCACAGATTTAAACAGTAAAATTGTCAGTTCAGATGTAGGGACAAAATTAGACTTTTTTATTTTATATCATTATGTAGGTATTTTAATATGTAATTCTTTTTAATATGACTGAACTCAGGCTTTTTTGAGAAGGAGGTATATAAATTAGTTTCTGAAAAAATTCAAGATATTGCTGGTAATTGCAATCTTTTTACCAAATATATTTATGTATTAATCAAGTTTTCTTGGTTATTAAGTCTGGCTAAATATGAAAAAAAAATTTCCTTATTTTATGATTTTGATGGAAATTAGTAGGGTACCTTTATGAGGCAAGTTTCACTGAATAATTCAAGATAAATGTACCTCAACTTTATTATGCATATTTAATTATACATTAATTATTTATTTGACCTTTATTTTTAATAATACATTTTTAAAATTACAGCTACAAAAGGTAAAATATTCAATATGTGAAAGTTAAATTTTTTTTTTTTATCAAAGAATCTCAAAAATGAATTACCCACTACACATACACAGCTCATTGTTTACATTAGCAAAATTAAACACAATTTCTGAAATGATGAACGAGAAGAGATTTGTATAATAAGTTTTCTCATACAAACTTCAAATCGAAATTAAGCCTAATGTGGCTCAATCTTATTGCTGTCTGGTAAGACAGATGGGTTCACACCGGAGTCGTCACACTGCATTTTATTACATTTAGATACCATGAGACACGAAATTAGTGCAGTATATCCGAATGTGTTAGTGACAGAGTTCTCGCTGGCTTTTGACCAACATTAGCGATTTGGCGAATAAGAAATAAAAAACAGTAGCCAGATGAAAAGAAATGTTAGCAAAATAGATTTGGCGTGAAACACCGAAAAATCTATCTTTAACCCCTTATTGTATCTCTTTTTTCGAGTATGTTCTAAAATAACCTAATGTTTTGCAATTACTTATAAAATAGAAATTCGGCTATCTGCAAATTATTAAAAATAAGTACATTCTAAATGTCTCCTAAATGTGCAAATGTTTCAGACATTCTTTTAGCTCTCTAAATAAAAATTCGAAGCAGCTATCTTTGATTTACCTTTGTGAAAATTACACGAAAAATTGCTATGAAATTTCGTCTCTAACTGATAGAAAAAATTGTACCAGCCAATTATACTTTACATACAACTAATAAATAGTACGTACAGTAAATGGATAATTTCAACACCACATTCCAGCAAGACATTTCTCTATTTGCACTTGATGCGAGTAATTTTGTTTGTGTTTTTACCAGCGCGACACCGGCTCATAGATAGTAATTAACTGACAATCCAGAAATGCCTATCGCATAATCCTTTATGTGTCTTTGGCTGTTGCTAAGCTAAATTGGTGTTACGTTGCGATTAATTATGTAAAGCGACATCAATCATTCAGAAACGTGGAAAAGTATCGCGACTGCACTGGAACACACACAAAACAGCACAGAAATCGAACACTCGCAATTTGGCGAGTCTCATTGTTCGTTTACTTGCCAAATGAAGCATTTTGTCACGATTTGGCGCAATGGCAAGCGGCAGCAAGAACCCTGGTTAGAGGGGCATTGCAGTTTGTCTAATAAAAATCTATTGCTGGAATTTAAGTTTGCATGCAAGATCTTTCAGTTTTTAAAAGCTTAAAGAAACCAGTCTTATTATGGTTCCATACCCCAAAAGGAAAAAAACAAATCCCTAATAGGATCTCTTTGTTGTCTGTCCGTCAACTGGTTTTTGGGAGGGAGGTGAGATTTAGATATATCTGCGTGTAGCAGATATATCACTATGTAGCAGATAATCACTATGTAGTAGATATATCATATAGTCATCACAAGTTAGTTTCAACTTTTTTTTACCTCTTCTGAAATTGCATAAAAACTAACATTACTTGTCAGATTTGATTATAATAGAAACATTAGCATTAAATAAACACTCAAACTTAAGCACAGAAATTACTATCATTCATCAATAATATTTACTACTGCGCAACATTCCTGAAGTGAAACATATTTATCATGGATGAGTACTTTGGAATTGGCTACCGTATTTACCCGCGTATACGTCGATCCTGCGTATAAGTCGACCCCCTACTTTCCCGATCAAGAAATTTGATTTTTTTAAAATCCCGCGTATAAGTCGACCCCCCCACTTTTCCGATCAAGAAATTTTTTTTTTTTTTTTTTTTAAATACATTATTCAAAATCACCTGGAAAAAGAAAGAAAGTACTAAATATACAATAATAAAGAAACTTTAATTTTGTTTTCATTTATTCGAAATCATATGAAAAAAAAGTACAAAATATATAATAATATATTAAAGTAATATACAAAGTTAAACTGACTCAAGGTCCGATTCAGTATCAGACTCACCAAACAATTCACAAAAATCCTCCGTCGTTATCAGCTCATCATGATACACATTTTCGATCTCTGTATCGCTACATTCTTCCTCATCATTATCACTTTCAAAATGACATCATCTTCTGTGCCGTCTAATTCGTTGCTTATGCAGTATTTCTTGAAAGATTTTATAATCATTTCGAAAGGAATTTGATTCCACGCATCTTTAACCCACTGGGCAATCAATGCAATGTTTAGCTTTCTAACATTACCGCTCTTTGTAAATGTTGGACAACTGGATGAAATCCACTCTGCCCAATATTTTGTAATATTTGCTTTGAGGCAAACGTCTAGGGGGTTGAAGGACGGATGTCAACCCTCTCGGGCAGTGATGTAGTGGAGGGTATACGGAGGTATACGCCATATACCCTCTGGATTTTTTTAAGGATCACCGTATACCCTCTGTTTCTCAAGAAAGCTATAGTATATATACGGGAGGGTTTACCCTCCCAGCCTTGAGCGTATACCCTCTGCTTAGAACGTATACCCTCTGTTTTTTTTACGACTACATCACTGCTCTCGGGATTACATCTACAGTCGTTTTCAGTTCTTTCGTCGCTTTATTCACGTTTTCAGAAAAGTGGTCACAAAACGAGTTGTAAACTAAAAGGGAAGGTTTTTTAAAAACAGTTCCCGGTTTTTTACCCAACACATTTTTAAGCCAGCCGACTGTTCCGTCAGCATCCATCCACCCCTTTTCATGGGCTTGAATCAGCAAACCAGATGGAAGTGTAACGTTTTTCGGCAACATTTTTCTTTTTAAAATAATCAACGGATGAAGCTTATTACCGTCGGCCAAACAGGAAAGAACAACCATGAAACTGGTGTTTTCATGCCCAGTCGTTTTTACCAAAATGCTTTTTCCCCCTTGCAGTTCACGGTTTTATTTTCTGGTAGGTCGAAACACATGGGTGTTTCGTTCATATTTCCTATATGGCAAAGTTCAAAAGATTTCATTTTTCTTTGATCGATGACGTATTTTTGAAATTTCATAATTTGTGCTTCCAAGTCAGCTGGTAATTTTTGTGCCAGTTTAGTGCGCTGGCATAAAGTCAAATCATGACGATTCATAAATCTAGTGCATCAATGTTCTGATGCACGAAACGTGTTTGGAATACCATGCTTTTCTTCTTTTGCAAACTTCATTGCTCATAAATGTATTGAAGTTCTAGTGACAAGAAAACAATTCTGCCGGCACTCTACAACCCAATCATGCAATACGTTTTCGAGTCCTGGAAAGGGCGATTTTCCATGCGCAAATCCTTTTTTGATTTCGGGATGTTTTCTAGCTTTGCCTTAGTCTTGCACCAATCACAAAACAATTTTTCGTGAACACCAAACTGACGAGAAGCAGCACAGTTGTTAAGACTCTTCTGCAAAAGAAATAACTTTAAGTTTAAATCCAGCTGCGTATGAATTGCGTTTCTGCTTTCTAATAACCAAATCAGCCATATCAGTAGAAACAAGGAGAAAAAGTGCAGTTAGATAAACGAAGAAATAATGAATAAGTGTACTATCAAGAACAATCAAGATATAACGCTTTTCACGTGTTTTTAGAGAGTCACGTGTTTCTAGCCACTCGCGAACGATTTAATTGCACATAGGGATGATACATTCTCGGAATTTCATCTACTGATCTCTCAGAGGGAGGAGGGGTAGTAGGCGTACATTCATCGCCAGCACCAAACCAGTCACTCAGTCTCCTTTTTTTCTCTCCTGGTATGGAAATCGGCAGTAAATGAGCGCATTTTTGACTTCTGTGAAAAAAAAAATTTAAGGACCCTCGTATAAGTCGACCCTCCCAAATTTAATCTCTTTTTTTGTCCAAAATTTCTCGACTTATATGCGGGTAAATACGGTAATTTTAAAAGTACATGAAAATAAAATCGAAACAATTGCTTCTCAGCTGTGCACTCAAGCAAAAGAAATTTCTACCTCCCCTAAGAAAGATTCGAAATGGCACCCTGGGGTGGGTGGGGAAACATCAAAGGGTACAATTATACTGGGAGGAGTTAGGGGACTTGTCAAGAACTTATTTCACATACAGAATATGCATGTAGAGAGGTTTAAAGGTGTAATCTGCATTAGGGCAATTTCTTCATCATCCTGGAGGAACATACAATTGCAGATTTTGATGGAGTTTAAGGATATTCCATGCAAAATAAATCTGGCATGGCTATATAATATTTTAAAAATTATAAATGAGAAGTACTTACAGAACATAATAAAATTTAAACATTAATACATTTTACATATTTCAAATAAATAATCAGATAAAATTAAAGCTACCATAATTAATAGATAAGAATGAATCATAATCAAAAATTTATCTGTTGCATGACATGTAAAGATGAAAATAAGGAATTTTGCTTAGTAGCTACTGGCCTGTAGGTTGCTTTTTTTTAGTAGCCAGTTACTAGCTAAGGAGAATAATTTCTTTAGTAGCCAGTAAGAACATTTATGTCACTGAATATTAAATTAACAAATATATATATATATATACTGAATTTATAGTAAACAGGTAACTTATGTACTAAATAAAAATATTTTAATTTATATTGTTTTGAATAAACTTGAGATATCAATTTCCAATCTACTTTAAATTTCAAAATAAGTTAACAGCAAAGTTATACACAACATGCTTATGTAGCTAACTACTTAAGTCTCACTAAGCTTAGGTAATACTTGTGTAGCTAACCACATTAGAACCTTTTTTAATTATTTTTCTAGAATTGAGCTCTAACAATAATATGACAAATATATTTTTCCACTGACTAGCAGGTGTGAGAATGAAAAAATTATCGAGTTGACAGGTGCGATGTGAAATCGAAAATGTCTGAGCTGTATGGAAAATCCTGAATTTGGCCAGTTCTTTCCATATTTTTAATCGCCAGTTTTTCAAGTTTAATCGCCGAGTGGTGATTAGTGAGGTCTTATTTTCATCTTTAAATGACAGGTAAAAAAAAGTTTGCTACTGTTATAGAGGGAGTGTCAAAATAAATGTGAACATCCTCTTATGTTATCTATAACTTTAATGAGGCTATTTGCTGTAAGAAATTATTATAGTCCAGCCTAATTCGTAGTAGCATGGTTAAGGTGGGGTAAGAGGGGGGGGGGGGGGCAGTTGTCCCGGGTACCATAGAGAAAATGGATTAAGGATGTAGTTTTGCTAACTTTTTTTCGAAATGGTTCCCTTTTACTTCCATTTCTATTATACGTTGTCTTTATCATTATCTAAATAAAGGGCAATTTAAAGATGTTTTTAATAATTTTTATTAAAAAAAAAAAAAAAAATTCCAAAGCTTAAATACTGGTTATTGTGCAATGGATGAGGTTGAAGTCGCCTCAGTCAGGGCTCAAAATGTACCGGAGCAAACCGGAACGATGTTCCAGTTCGTGAAATTGTGACAAATATTGTTCTGGTTCGTGAAAGTATGGAAAATATTGTTCCGGCTCGTGGAAGTATTAAAAAATATTATTACAGTTTCATACATATAGCTTGCTATGCTCTCTGTAACGTTTAAAAAATATATATTTAGAATCTTGAATGCATTTTTTTAATTGATT
Source organism: Maratus speciosus (assembly GCA_963932465.1). Lineage (NCBI taxonomy): Eukaryota > Metazoa > Arthropoda > Arachnida > Araneae > Salticidae > Maratus > Maratus speciosus. The sequence continues at coordinate 606,328,287 of OZ010788.1, read as the reverse complement.
TTTCTACGGTTAAATATAAATTTGCTAAACAGTAAAGTCCCAATTATCTGAGTTAATATGGACCAAGCTCACCTCAGATAAGCAAAAAACTCATATAAACCGGATTGACACAAATCGTCACCAACTAAGGAGATGAAATATGAATTTTCACTCAGTTCATTCATTTTTATGGTACTAATAACATTTCTTTGATGCACATTACCGTTACTTTTAAGAAATATGGGGAATGAAATCGTTTATTTGAAGAAGCCCTCGGTAGTTTTTTGTTTGTTGAATGTCAATTTTGCTGCAATTTTTTTCTGCAGTATTATGCTACTGCATAGCTACCAATTTCTAAAATTTTTTCCTTACCTCTAAAACCTACTAGTAAATTTTGCCCAATTCAATCGCCGAAATCCAACAATTGTCAACGATTAAATATGGCAAAAATATGTATTAAATTTTAGAGGTAACAAAACCATACAAATTGGCAGCGCTATATGATTCTATTAATGTCATGAAAATTGCAGGTGTAGTCTCTTCTTTCTGCTCAAAGTATTAAATAGTCTTTTTTCAATCGAGCTTATACCTTTAGAATGGATCTTTTTCTTCTGATGGCTTCCATTATTATGAAACAGAAAAAAAAAAATATGCCCATTTTTTTTTTCCAATTCTGACCAGAAAATCAGTGCTCTAAATTTTTACGAACTGCTCTTTCATAGTCACCTAACACTTCATTTATAAAGGCTGTTTCATAATAATGGAAGATATCAGTCCATCAGAAGAAAATAACCCGGTTAAATAGAATTTGGATAATCACAACTTTACTGTACTTTAAAAAAAATATATAGTGGACAATAATTTTGAAATAGCGTTCCGGTTCATGGATTTTTCCATTTCAAGCCCTGGTCTCAGTTGTACAATGTATTAAACCACCCAGCACTTTCAGCCATATTTTATCGTAATCACACAAGAATGAACTAATTCAATGATGATGCTTTTCTGTGGACTATGGTAGGCAGACATTCTAGTAGAAATTGTATTATAACTCCATATAACACACATGCTTTACAAAAAATTATTTATCCAAATTTCTCACACACCCTTTTCTGTTTTAAGGGTGAGGGGCATTTTGCAGTTTTTATTTTGGGAGGGGCACCAAATTAATTTCTGCCCTGGGTGCCAAAAGCTTTAGCTACACCACTGCCAACTCAGAAGATTTTAAATACATCTAGATACATGAGTTTTATTACAAAATTGACTATTTAAATAACATTACAAATATCATGATAAAGTAGAAAATTATATTAATATATGTGAATTTAACTAAGTACAGTCAACTCCATTTAACTGAGACTGCAGTTTTGGAAGTAGGGAAAGGGGAGATAAGATGATAAACTTAGGCTTATAAGATTACCTTCAACTCAGTTAAATGGATTAAAAACTAATTAATACAAGACCCTTCTTCCCAACAGAAAATATTTAAAATTTTTTAACTACCCTTAAAGTATGAAGAAAATAAGTTTTCTGAAGGAAAGGCATATTCGTCATCTTGCCCCATATAAGGTATAAGATAACAATATTTATCAAGGTATTTATAAAACTTAAAACACTTTACAAGATTCCCACACATTCACGATTTGTTCAAAATAGGTTCTAAATTGAAATTCCAAAAGCAAAACTCATATCACCAGGGTCTGTGCCTGGCTTGATCTACATTCCAACAAAAACAATCAATATGATCTCAGAAGCTCTGGAACAACAGAGTTCATCCTTGCCCTGTTCCCAACAGATAATGAAATATTTACTGCCATAATCTTGCATATCATTGACATTCTCATCATCTTGCCCTCATCACTGCCATGTTTGAACTAGGTTAATCAGTATATCCTTCGTGTAAACAACCTATATTTTATATGAATTTGTATGTTTTAATATTTTAGTGAGAGATTGAAATAAACAACATACTTCAAAATTGAGCTTTGGCTCACACAGATTGCTCAGGAATTGTTGATGATGAGTTACAAGAGGCAGATATTGCTCTGTATGAATAGACAGGAATGAGACTGAATTTGTTATCTCCCCCTCCCCCTTTTTTTTTTTACATTGGACAATGAAATTTATAGTTAAGATTTTAAAGAAATGCAATAGCAGATTTTTTTTATTCACTTTTTAAGAAAGTTCCTTTTCTTTTGCATTAATTTAATTGAAATTTCTCGTTAATCTTAGCCTTTTTCTGAACAATAATTAAATTAATAATTTTTTCAAAAAGTTAGATTGACTTTTTATCAAAAGATTTTTTATTTCTAAACAGTAAATTACATATTTGAATAACCTGCGGAAATAAAATTTCAAAACTTAAATGTGAAGTATTGAAACAAACAATTACATTAATGTTTCATAAATTAAAACTAATCAGCGATGAATGTGAATTTGGATTCATATATTTATGCTGCTGTGTATTATTTGATTACACCTACTTATGTTTTTAATTTTATGAAACTGATAAAGTTTTTGTTTATGTTAAGCAGATTTTATTGCAAAACATTTTAAATCATTACCTTTCTACTATAACATTCACTGATGAATTAATGGTAACTCATGTTGGATCTACAAAAGAAATATGTAAACAAACATTTGTTTATAACCCACACAATCTTTGGTTCCAAGTTTTGCAAATCTGAGTGTACTCTACTAATATAGGGTAAATGAGGGGGGCTGATTGGGGACGCATGTGTTTATATATATAAAACTATGCTCTCTTGGTTTAGAAAATATACAAAAAATAGGGCGATAGATCATTTTGCATTTCTTCTGAACAAAATGTGTAACATTATAAAAAGAAATAATTAAACGAATGTCCTCAATTCCTCCCGGTTTACTCTACTAAAAAGATATTAAAATGCATGGCAAAATATTTATTGGCCTATATAAGTACTAACGTATTTTGGTTTCATTAATTGTAAACAATATGGTCCTGGTACCATGTTTACCCACTAATTATGGAATTGGTTCACCTTAGTTCCTCTGATTGATTAGTTGGAATAACATCCGATTCTTCAAATAAAATAATACTTCCAGAAAACATACAAAGCTAAATAACTTAAATTCATTATAATTCTTAGTATTTATTGGTCAAACTTTTTGACAACTTTGATGTTTAAAACAAAATATATTAAAGATTATCACATAAGCTTTCACTATAATTTATTTCGAAATGAAAGACTTGTAACTTTTAGTCTGAGCACATAAGATTGCATGAATGTGCTTAATGTAAATAATGAATGATTTCCTTTTAATTAGGGAAAGTGTGGACATACTCATATTGAAGGTGGACAGGTCTAATATGAGCAACTGCAGGGATATAGAGATAGTACAAAAGTCCGTAAAATATTATAGAAAGCCACAATAATGTACACAACGAAAGAAATGCTATAAAGGCTTTGAAAATAAAGCCTTTTAAACTTTCTGTGAAATCCATTTCATGTCTTTGCAGTTTCAAAATAGCAGACTATTTTTCCTGTTGCCATTAATTTTCCATTATAAAAAAAATATTTGAGTTTACAGAAAATTGTAGTTTAAAATCTTCCATCATAAAATCATTCAGAAATCGTAGAAATTTAAATAAATTATTCTAGAAATTATTCACAATTATGAAAATTTTCAATAAAATGAATTGTTTATTTCTATTTATGTAATGAAAAAATTGCGCATTATGAGTGTTAATTAAAAAATATGATATAGAGAAATTTAAAGCAACAAACTATAAAATATATTCAATTTTAATTATGTGAAGAGTTTTTGTTTGTTTGTTTTTTTTGTTTGTTTTTGTTTTTTTCCTCTAAACTTTCCGTGATCTTTGTCACTGTGACCGTGAGAAATGGGCAAAACAGAAATGTTTTCATATCAATTTGTTTGTATCTCTTTCATTATTTTGAAAGAAAGGGGTAGACTTGAACCTCTTGCATCATAACTTGAACAAAAACATATTCATCATCTTTAATGATAACTGATTTACCATACAGTTTTTTTTCTTCAGTATTTTGTAATGATTTTAAATCACTTCAACCGGTCGCTGTACATTATTTTGTAGTTAAAGTATTTTCCATTTTTTAAATATTGAAATTTTATAAAATTAGTGTTTACTATACATTTTCAAACTAATCGGTGAGAACTTTTCACTTAAATTTTTATAATCTAAAAACTAACATATGTGCATTGGTGTGCAGATTCTTTGTAATTTTAGAGCAATGTTTTCAGTGTATTACAAGTCTTTTAATCGGCACTATTGTACAAGGGCGAATCGAAAGAATTTAAAAAGAAATTGTGGGAGTTTTTAGATTATTATTTTAAATAACTTTATTAATCATTTAAATTTTATATGCTTTAGAATGTAGTGTCTAGAATTCTTTAAAAATATATATATAACAACATTTCAATTAAATTCTATTTGTTTGGTATTATTAAAATACTGCAGATTTTTTTTCGTGTGATTTAACACTGGTCTTGATCCCGTTGCAAAGTATGAAAAGCTGATCCACTAAAATATTGTAAAAAAGCATATCGTTTGCATCTATCTTCTTGAGCTAATTTATTTATTGTTACTTATTTCCAGTATAAAATGTTAGTGAAATAGAAAAATGTATTAATTTAGAAAATCAGATTAGTTACATAATTAATTCAAATTTAATTTTAATAATAGACCTGTTGATTGTGGTCTGTAACTTGCAGTAAGGTAACTTTTTAAAACTAAATAGCATTTATTACATTATAGTAAAACAGCTTTTTAATTTATGCCCATAAAGGTTTAGAAATGTCCTGTTAATTCTTTCTTTGTATAATCCTGAGCCCATTGCACAATCTAAGACATTAAATATTTAAGAAGTAGTATATTAACTACTGCTTCTTGTAGCTTTTTTTGTGTTTGTTTTGATATGTAAGAGTGCAATGATATAATGTACACAGTTCTGTTAATAATACATGTAAACATTCATTGGATGTTTTTGTGTTATCATGTGAAAGTTACTAATTCTAAATGTAACAATTGACTTTTTGTACTTTTTTACTTTGAAAACCCATTAATCATATTCTTAAAATATTTTTCAAAGCATTTATAATGAAGAATCTTCATAGCAGTAAAATAATATTGTTTTTATTAATGCTATTCTTTATTTTTATTCTATGGCTTTGAAATGAAAGAATTATTTCCTTCAGTCTGTATGTAGGGTAGATGTGCCAGTAATGGACACCCTTAAGGAATTTCTTTTAAAATTATTTTTTTATTAATAGTTATAATATAATTATTATATTCCAGTTTTTTCAATATCATATTAACCTATCAACAATATTTAACCATTCTTATAGTCTCCTTCCCCAATATGAATCGAAATTTAATTTTAAATAACAGAAATATTTCAAAGCACCCAAAAGCCCAGTAATGGACACCCCATAAAAAGTAATAAATATAATTGTTTTTATGATTGTATTTAGAACCAGAATTTAATGAATGCATACTAATGAAACAAAATAGTTATTTTCAAATAAATTTAACAATTAGGATACCAGTAATTATAAAATATTTGTAATAATCATTTACTGTTTGCATCAATTATTGTAATTATCAGAAGATCGGTGTTTTAATTATTTTAGATGGATATTTTAAAATACTAAATATCAGGTAATTACAACTATCATATTATAAAAACAGTAGGGGATTTAAAAGGTAATTAAAAAAAAAAAAAGTTTTGAAATATTAGTGTTTAGTTTTGTCTCACTATTTTTAACAATTAATCTTCCAGAGACTACTTAATATATCATTTATAATAATTAATATTACAAATATGAAAGAAATGACATTGGGAGTTGAATATTTTAAATACTAAATAATTTCAAAATAAAACTGTAGAACTGATAGTTGAGGCCACTGATCTGCAGATTTACTAGTTTCATGAATATTACCTATAACTTTCATTAACCCTCCGACTGTCTTGGAAAAGGGCAAAATTGTAATGTTGTTGTTTTTTAATTTTGTTTTAAATGCTTAAAAAAAAATGATTCTTTGAACATTTTATAAAAAAACTTAATAACGAATATGAATGCAATCCTTGGAAGTATTAATCATTGTTCAATGTATTAAAAATACACTAAATCAATAGAATTATACAGTAGACTCCCTCAAATCCGCAACCCTAAAATCCACAAACGCCTGAAATCCACACATCATCACAGATGTAAACAATGAAGCTTTCAATTCAGATGCAGGGGCAAAATTACAGAATTTTTTAGTTTCTTATCATTCCATATATATTAATATGTAATTTTCGATAGTATGACTAAACTCATACTTTTTCATGAAGGAAGTATAAATTTATTTCTGAAAAAATCAAGATATTATTGATATATCACAGGTAATCACAATCTTTTAACCAAATATATTTATGTAATAATCAAGCTTTTCTGGCTATTATGACTGGTTAAACCTGAAAAAAAAACTTCCTTATTTTATGATTTTGAAGCGAATAGGGTACATTTAAGAAAGTTAAGAGGAAACTTTCATTGAATAATTCAAGGAAAATGCATCTCATTTTTATTATGAATATTTAATTATACATTATTATTACTTGATGATCTTATCTTTACATTTAATAATTTAACTATTTTTTAAACTAACTTTTTATAATTTTATTTTATTACATTACTTAATTAGATAATATTTTACTATTTTGTAACCATTCATTATCATTTTTATAGCATTATTAATTACATTCAAATTACTGTTTAAAAAATGTAAACAAAGTAATGACCAGAAATCCGCAAAATTCTAAAATCCACACAACCTCTGGTCCCGAGCTGTGCGGATTTGAGGGAATCTACTGTATTACTTTAAATATTGCTTGTATTGCAGTGAAACCTGGAGCTTAGTGAACGTATCAACACTGGCTGGTCAGTGATGGGGTTAATATTACATTTCTTCCTTTCTTTCTTTTTTTTTTTTCCTTCTTGTCAGAGGTGAATAAGGAAAGTTTTAAGACAGAAAATAGATTTTTAATAGCTTCTGTAACTTAATTGTTTTTATTTAAACGGAGAGGGATTAATTCCTGTGAGCCCCTCTTTGACTGTGCTCTTAAACAATATTTTCTGCTTCCTGGCTGGTTTAATTGCCAGAATATAAAATATGCAAGATACACCATACACTTTAAAAAGAATAAAATATTGAAATTTTATTAATCACATAAAATAACTTAAAAGCAGCTATTTTATAAAAATTTTGATGTTATTACATTTTAGTAAGTATAATTTATAAATTAAATTTGATTATTTAGGTTTGCAGTTAAGTCAAAATATTTTATGCACTGCAGTACAGGACCCATTATCCGGAATTCCAAAATCCGGAAAGACCTGAAATCCAGAAAAAAAAATTTGAAAATTTTTACTAAAATTTTGCAATTCCTGAAATTTTTCGAAAATTTTACAGATTCCTAATTTTTTTTGGTCTACTGAGTTGCAATGTGTAACCACTAAAATATGTTACATCAATGATGAGGGAACACGGTGCCCCCCCCCCCCCACCAGTTTAAAATTAATTTATATTACGATTTGTTTTTTAAAAAAATCATCAGATATTTCACACCCTCCCTCTCACTTCAATAAAATATTATGGCTACACAATTGTGTTACTTGAATCAGGGGTGATTGAGTAAAAAAAAAAAAAAAAAATCTGAAATTCACAGCAAATTTTTTGAAAGTTTACAGAAGAGGGGGGAACCTCTCTGCACTAATTATGCGTTTTTTCCGCAATCTTTTGACGAAATTAAAGGGGTTTTCTTTGCAATCCTTTGAAGATATTTTTTTTCGCTATCTTTTGACGGAATTTGCATTTTTTTATGAGATTTTGACAAAATTCGCTTTTTTTCCCGCGATCCTTTGACGAAATTTGCTTTTCCCCCGCTATCCTTTGACGAAATTTGTGTGTTTTTCGCGATCCTTTTACGAAATTTCCTTTTTTTGCTATCTTTTGACGAGATTTGTGGGTTTTTTCACAATCTTTTGACGAAATTTGCTGTTTTTTCGCAATCTTATGATGAAATTTGCTGATTTTTTTGCGATCTTTTAACGAAATTGCAGGGGGCTTTTACGATCCTTTGAAGAAATTTGTTTTTTTCGCTATATTTTGACGCAATTTGCATTTTTTTTTTGCGGTGCTTGGAAGAAATTTGTGTTTTTTTCGCGATTCTTTAACAAAACTTATGTTTTTCCAGCAATTTTTTGACTAAATTCGAGAGGACCCGAAATCCGGAAAGCTTTCGGTCCCGAGGATTCCGGATAATAGGTCCTGTACTGTATAAACATTTCTGAAATTGCATTTTTAGCAATGTCTACATGGGATGCCCATTACCGGAAAATGACTAATTAACCATCCCAGTAATAGACACCCCCTCTTAAAACTTTAAAAATAAATGAAATTTTGTAAATGGCTATTAGTATATAAAATTCTAAGTCTTTTATTGCTACTCAAACAAAAACATTCAAATTTTGCAAGAAAATAAATAATATATAAATTAATTAAATGTAGCTCTTAGCCTCTTCATTAAGATTTTCACAGAAAAACAGCGAAACTTTGAAACATTATTTTCTGCTTCCTGATTGGCTTGATTATTAAAAGTGTCAGCAATAATCCAGTTTTATAAAACATTCAATGAGGATTTATAAAAAAAATAATTAAAGCTAAATATTTATCAGTTATTTTTTTATGAACCAAAAACATCAAGAGGTGCCCTGCCCATTACTGGAAGTGTGTCTATTACTGGCACATCTATCCTAACTGAAATAAATTACGAATTATATTTGACATAAAACTTTAATTACAGCACTTCCTGCCAGCTCTTCTAATGCAAGCAGAACAAACAAGTTATAAATTACACTTTTGTTTTGCACATAGTTCATACACACAAAATTTTTGTTTCCACTCCTTCTATTCACACAACCTCTTACTTCCTCATATTCAGACATTATCATCAGATAATTCTATTTAAAAAGCATGTTCTTTCGCTGATTAAAAATATTTTATTCATTAATTTTGAAATTAGGTCTGTATTAACAAATTTTAATTTTCTTTCCATATAAATCTAATAATTATATGTTTTTAATTCCAGAAAACTGACTGGGAACAGATGCCATAAGTTCTCCCCGGTCGCCATCTTGGAATTCTTCTTGGCGTGAAAACCCCTTTTCTGCCAAGTAGTAAATGTCGCCAAGCACCGGTTTATACGCATGTTTGGCTTAATGAAAATAAAATGTAAATAATAAACAAAATTCGCTAAACTGGCAATCAGTAATCCTTGTATGAGCGCTTCGCGCACATTTACCGAAAAAAAACACTGCCGAATTCAGCATTTCTCGCGGTATAGCATTCTCAAAATTCAACAGTTTTCGTTTTGTAGCAATCTCAAAACGTAAAAAACTCTTAAAGCAACAAAATATACATAAAAAACGAAACTCCCTAAAGTGGCAATCAGCAATAGTTGTATACTGAAAAAAAAAACATCTCCGAATTCAGCATTTTTTGCGTTATAGCATTCTCAAAATTCAGCAGTTCTCGTTTTGTAGCAATCTCAAAATGTAAAAAACTCTTAAAGCAACAAAATATACATAAAATTATCAACATACTTTAACAGACATCTGCTTTCTTGAAACCTCCAACACAAAATATCTCTCATAATACCGCCGTCATTTTCCAAAATAGGCTTAATACACATCGATACGCTATAAACAAACCTCCCTTTCGTGTCAAAATTTCCTCATATTTCTTAATTACTTCAGCAACAGCGTTTAAACGGACTACAGAAACTATAGTCAATGAAATACATCCAATAAATTTAACATAAAAATAAAAAGACAACGATAGACGATATCAAAATACATCCACAAAATTCTAAGCTTCTCAGGGGTTGCCAGAACCCAACACGTCACAACACACGTGTCACACGGGGTTTCCATATTGAGTTTGTCATATCCGTAAACACCACCAACACGCCAACAAAAAATTGCCAAACAATTCAAAACAACAACGGCTGAGGGAAGATACGGCATCTATGCCAGTGACGGTATCATAAGCAACATATGCAGATTTTAGACAGTCTATTGTAACAAATATTTTTTGTTACAAAAGAATAAGAAAGCATTTACAATCCTTAAATCATATTCGAAAATTTTCAAAAAATTTCAATGTGATAAATACAAGTTGTTTTTAGTCTCATAATAATATGCTGTATTTTATGTATTAGTATCAGACTTTTGTATACCAGTAGCCAAAGCTTTGTGTACCAGTACTGGTACGCATACCATAGTTTGGGAACCCCTGATTTAGATAGTACAGTAGACTCCTCCAAATCCACAACCCTAAAATTCACAAATGCCTAAAATCCGCATATCATCACAGGTGTAAACAATGAAACTTTCAGTTCAGATGCAGGGACAAAATTACAATTTTTTAAATTTTTACATCAATCCATGTGTATTTTAATATGTAATTCTCGATAATATGATTAAAGTCGTGATTTTTCATGAAGGAAGTATAAATTTATTTCTAAAAAAAAAATTAAGATATGCTGATATCACTGGCAATCTCATTCTTTTTTTCAAACATAATTTATGTATTAAGCAAGCTTTTTTGGTTATTAACACGTTGAATGCCAGGTCTATTTTGTCTGTCTTTCCATTTGGGCCACGAAATAAGATTCCCATTACACAATCTATAAGTGTCAGTCACCGATGACTGACACTGCATAGACGAAAGTTCAGTGTTGGCCACTGGTGACTGATGTGGCACTCAATTGTTAAGACTGGCTAAATATGAAATAAAACTTCCTTTAATTTTGATGTGAATAAGGAATAGAAAACCTTTATGATGAAAGTTTCATCGAATGATTCAGCAAACATGTATCATCTTTATTATGCATATTTAATTTTAAATTATTAATTATTTGCTTGACCTTTACTTTTAATACTTTAATCATTTTTTAAATTTTCTTCCTTTTTATCATTTTAGTTTATTACTCTACTTTATTATTTTACTATATTTCAAGCATTCATTGTAATTTTGACTGCATTATTACATTCAAATTACTGCTTAAAATATGTAAATAAAGGAATGACCAGAACTCTGCACAATCTCTGGTCCCAAGCTGTGCGGATTTGAGAGAGTCTACTGTACTAAACATAGGAGGATGTATGTGTAGGAGATTTTTTTTAAAAGGAACCTTTTTTAAAAATCCTATAAAGAATGGCCTTTTTATTCTCCCTGTTCTTCCCTTCCTTTTGAAATGAATTAATATAATGTGAATTAGTGCTGTCCTCTAAAAAAACCCACAGGAAAATGTATCCTAAAAAAAACCCACCCTAGAACTTAATCAAAAAAATCACAGAAGTCAAAATTTCTTTTTGTCCTGTTTCTATATGTCATTTACAATAATAAAAGCATTTAAAATTACTTAAGTGTTTATTTAGTTTTTTAAAAAATAAGCAAAAAATTACATTTATAATTTTTCATTTGTAAATCCTTCAATTTGCAATTATTAAAATATTATTTTTTTTCTTTTTTTTTTTTGCAGAATTGTGTTTTAAAACTAATTAATAATGAAAGAAAAACTTTGTTGTTTAATATTTTGATTTCTAGAAGTGTTTTTACATGTGGGTTATTTTTAGAAAAAAGTGGGTTTTTTTCAAAGTCTTGTTTAATTGGCTGCCATTTTGTAATATATTGATAGAAAAAAAAATACTATACATTAAAATCTTAGTCAGGACAGGCTGTGAAAATGTAGCTACTTCAAATTGTTTTGTATTTTTTATTAAATTTTATATAGTGAGAAATTAAAAAAGTGGGTTTTTTTTTAGAGGACAGCACAGTATTCTTTTCACAAGCATTTTCTTAATTTAAAATTTTTAAAGTTGTTTCTATTGACCCGGCAGTAGTCGCGTCGGTCTTTTTGCCGCCCATATAATTTATATTATCCTAACTCATATCCCCTTACAAATACAATGGAGTACTACCATGTAGCTGACCTTAAATGTTTGTTCACCACCATAGTGAAGTAACAAGACATCTCTGTTTTTCCTTTAGATATATTTTTACATGCAAAGTTGAAATTGGTGGAAAAGTCTGCACAATTATCGCTAATGTCAGTTCATTTTTACTTTTTCCCATTACTCCAAATCTCATGAATAACACGTATAATTTAAGTAAACTGCAAATTTATAAGTTCATTGAAATGTAATATTCGAATATTAAGTGAAAAATGTTTCTTATTTTACATTTTCTGTATGTGGGGGGCCGGCGGCAAAAAGACCGAGCGTGACTAATTAACATTCTAAAAAACGACGTGACTACTCTCGGGTTAATTATTTTACTTTTAATATGTAATTTTATTGCAGAGTTAAAAGTTCTATTTTTTCTTCTATCATCTTTTAGCTATGGAATTCAAGAAACTTTTGTATCTAAAATGCTCTTTCCGTGTGTGCTTCATCATAATCACCAATCTTTATTGTATACCAACTTACTTATTGTGGATGTGGTTCTTCCTCTTGCCTTTTCGTATTCTTAATTTTCCAACATATTGGTATGTCGAAGGAGTTATGTATAGATGGTTACTTACTGTTGTCGCATCATGGAGTTGGGGAGCTGGATATCAAAGTAAATTATTCTTTTTTAATTAAAGATTTATAAGCCAATCCTTGTAAATGAGAAACAGTTTTATTTTTAAGAGTTTAATATAATAAATTAAAAGGTCATTATGTATGATTTTATGAAATAATTTTCAAATTCAACATAAATTTGCATGTGTAAAAATAGGCTCTCTTAAACAATAATTTCTCTCTCTATTCTAAAATAAAATTATTAATTTGATTCATTGCCACAGTTTTGAATCGATTGTGACCTTTTACCTTTCACAACTTGAGGATACTTCATAAAATTCAATTTAATAAGAAAAGTCCGTGTGGAGAATTTATTTTCATATAAGCAAATTCTTTGATTTTTTTTTTGTAGTTATCTATTATTCCGTCGACCACTCAAAAAATTACCAAACTATAAGATTAAACGGTACTTTTAGGTTAGCCGGGTGCCAGTGTCATATATACATACACATATATGTATATATACATATATATGCATACTAGCTGACCCGCCCTGCGTTGCCCGGGTCCGTGGTAATATTTATAAAGAAACCTTTAATTTATATGATTTTATATGTAACTCGATTGTGTCTGAAATACGTACCCACTCACAGTGTGAAAATGGGGGAGAAGCAGTTGCAAATTGTTGAGATGTTATGCAAATTTTATTCATAAATTTTTGTAAAATTGTATGCCATAGTCGTGAACAAATTAAAATTTTAAAACACCCTCTACTGATGAAAAAATTAGTTAAGAGGAGAGGAGTGAGTGCTTAGTAATGTACAGGCCAAAAGCTTTAAAACAACCTCTGTCAGAAAACAACATATAAAGGATACTCATCGTAGAAAACGCTACAGTTGAAAGGACAATTATCGTCACCTGCCTTCCAAACTCGAAATTCAACTCTCCCACCTTCTTTAAAATTTTAAAATGTTATCATTCACGTAAGTTAATTTCAATTGTATTCGTTCTTCGTGTTAATGGCAATTTACATATGCATAGTCGCCCAAGCATGGAACGTGTTTCTTGAACTTTCTATGAAGAAAATAATTTCCGTTCTTGAGCGATAAGAGTCCATTCACGTGCGATTCTTATAAAACTCATAATATATCACAAAATGCACAACATATTAAGCATTTCATGAACTCAGGATTTTTCACTCAGTTCTTATTCTTTTGTTAATATTCTCTCATCTTAATGAAAACATATGTTATACTTTATTGAATGTTTTCACATTGAAAGGGCAGTGTAAAGTTTAGGCATAATTCAATAAAGCGAAAATTTTGAGTGTTTGTTATTTATAATCTATCTTCCTGTGTTAATGTTGTTGACTACATTTTTAGACACCCATGAACGGTGAACACATAACATGTGATAAATTATCACAAATTTAAAAAAAAATCACAAATTTTGTCATAGATCGTTGAAAAAAATTGTGAAATGATCATTAAAAAAAAAAAAAAAAAAAAAAAAAAAAAAACGAATTTCATCCAACGATCTTGGAAAAATAATCATGAATTTTGTGAAACAATCAAAGAAAAAAATTGCAAATTTCATCAAAAGATCTCAGAATCACATGTTGAATTTTGCCAGTCTGTCACTCAAGAATATCAGGAATTTCGACAAATAGTCGCAGAAAAAAAAATCAAATTCATCACAGATAATTGAAAAAAAAAAAAATGCAAATTTCGCCAATCTTGGGAAAAAATCGTGCATTTTGTGAAACGATCGCTGAAAAAAGCCCTTGAATTTCAGTAAACAATCGAAGAAAAATATTGCAAATTTCAGCAAAAGATCGCGGAAATGCATAGCAAATTTTGTCAAAAAAAAATGCAGAAGCATATGCCAAATTTTGCCAATCTGTCGCTGAAAAATATCAGGAACTTTGACAAATGGTCGCAAAAAAAGAATAAAATCACAAATTTCGTCATAGATCGTTTAAAAAAAGAATGGACGCGGAAAAGAAAAACAAATTTTGTCACTGGTCGTTGAAAAAAAAATCGCGAAAAAAAAATGCAAATTTCGTGAAACGATTTGGGGGAGGGGGGGATCGTGCCTTTTGTGAAATGATCGATGAAAAAAAAAAAAAAAAAACGTGAATTTCAGTAAACAAAGAAAAGTGTTGCAAATTTCATCAAAACACCGCAGAAACGCATAGCAAAGTTTGTCTAAAGAGTGCACATTATAAATTTTGCCAATATGTCGCTGAGAAATATCGGGATCTTCGTAAATAGTCGCGGAAAAAAAAATCATCACAAACTTCGTCACAGATCGTTAAAAAAAAAAAAAAATGCGAATTTTGTCAAACAATCTTGAAAATAACAATCACTATAAAAAAAAACAAATTTTGGTAAACAATCGAAGAAAAATATTGCAAATTTCATCAAAAGATTGCGGAAATGCACAGCAAAGTTTGTCCAAAGAGTGCAGATGCATATGCCGATTTTTGCCAATCTCTCGCTGAGAAATTTTGGGAACTTTGTCAAATGGGTGCATAAAAAAAAAAAATCACAAATTTTGTCACAGATCGTTGAAAAAGAAGAAAAAAACACGAATTTCATGAAACGATCTTGTAAAAACAATCACTATAAAAATAAAACACAAATTTCGATAAACGGTCGAGGAAACTGCAAATTTCATCAAAAGATTGTGGAAATGTATAGCAAATTTTGACAAAAGAGTGCAGAAGCGCACACTGAATTTTGCCAATCTGAGAAATATCGGGAACTTTGGCAAATAGTCGCCGGAAAAAAATAAAATTACAAATTTCGTCATAGATCGTTGAAAAAAAACCATGAATTTCGTCAAGCGATTGCTGAAAAAAACCCCGCGAATTTCAGTAAGCAATCGAAGAAAAATATTGCAAATTTCATCAAAAGATCGTGGAAATGCATGGCAAATTTCGTCAAAAAAGTGCAGAAGCATATGCCAATTTTGCTAATCTGTCG
Organism: Maratus speciosus; assembly: GCA_963932465.1. Lineage (NCBI taxonomy): Eukaryota > Metazoa > Arthropoda > Arachnida > Araneae > Salticidae > Maratus > Maratus speciosus. The sequence continues at coordinate 606,312,691 of OZ010788.1, read as the reverse complement.
CTGCGAAATATCGGGAACTTTGACAAATGGCCGCGGAAAAGAAAAACACAAATTTTGTCACTGATCATTGAAAAAAAAAAAAAAAAATGCAAATTTCATGAAACGATTTGGGGGGGGGGGGGATGAATCGGTGCATTTTGTGAAACGATCGCTGAAAAAAAAAATGTGAATTTCAGTAAACAAAGAAAAATATTGCAAATTTCATCAAAAGATCACAGAAACGCATAGCAAAGTTTGTCTAAAGAGAACATTAAGAATTTTGCCAATCTGTCGCTGAGAAATATCGAGAATTTCGACAAATGACCACAGAAAAAGAAAAACACAAATTTTGTCACTGATCGTTAAAAAAACCCTTGCAAATTTCATGAAACAATTTGGGGGGATGGGGAGAAATCGTGCATTTTGTGAAACGATCGCTGAAAAAAAAAGCGTGAATTTCAGTAAACGAAGAAAAATATTGCAAATTTCATCAAAAGATCGCAGAAATGCATAGCAAAGTTTGTCTAAAGAGTGCAGATTACAAATTTTGCCAATATGTCGCTGAGAAATATCTGAAACTTCGACAAATGGTCATGGAAAAGAAAAACAAATTTTGTCACTGATCGTTTAAAAAAAATCATGAAAAAATACCTGCAAATTTCACGAAACGATTTGGGGGGGGGGGGGGGAGATTGTGCATTTTGTGAAAAGATCGCTGAAAAAAACGTGAATTTCAGTAAACAAAGAAAATATTGTACATTTCATCAAAAGATAGCAGAAACGATTTGCAAAGTTTGTCTAATCTTTGGCTAATGGTCGCGAAAAAAACCCCCAAATTTCGTCGCAGATCGTTGAAAAGAAAAAAAAAAACTCGAATTTCATGAAACGATCTTGTAAAAACAATCACTCTAAAAATCAAACACAAAATTCGATAAACAGTCGAGGGAATAAATTGCAAATTTCATCAAAAGATCGCGGAAATGTATAGCAAATTTTGACAAAAGAGTGCAGAAGCACACTCTGAATTTTGCCAATCTGTCGCTGAGAAATATCGGGAACTTTGGCAAATAGTCGGCAAAAAAAAAAAAAAAAAAAAAATCACAAATTTTGTTATAGATCGTTGAAAAAAAAAACATGAATTTCGTCAAACGATTGCTGAAAAAAAAACCCGCGAAGTTCAGTAAACAATCGAAGAAAAATATTGCAAATTTCATCAAAAGATCGCAGAAATGCATGGCAAATTTCATCAAAAAAGTGCAGAAGCATATGCCAATTTGGCCAGTCTGTCGCTGAGAAATATCGGGAACTTCGACAAATGGCTGCGGAAAAGAAAAACACAAATTTTGTCACTGATCGTTGTAAAAAAAAAATGCAAATTTCATGAAACGATTTGGGGGGGGGGGGGGATGAATCGTGCATTTTGTAAAACGTTAGCTGAAAAAAAAAAAACGTGAATTTCAGTAAACAAAGAAAAATATTGCAAATTTCATCAAAAGATCGCAGAAACGCATAGCAAAGTTTGTCTAAAGAGTGCACACTACGAATTTTGCCAATCTGTCGCTGAGAAATATCGGGAATTTCGACAAATGGCCGCAGAAAAGAAAAACACAAATTTTGTCACTGATCGTAAAAAAAAAAAAAAAAAGCAAATTTCATGAAACGATTTGGGGTGGGGGTGGGGGGGGGGGGGAATCGTGCATTTTGTGAAATGATCGCTGAAAAAAAAAAGCGTGAATTTCAGTAAATGAAGAAAAATATTGCAAATTTCATCAAGAGATCGCAGAAACGCATAGCAAAGTTTGTCTAAAGAGTGCAGATTACAAATTTTGCCAATATGTCATTTTGAAATATCAGAAACTTCGACAAATAGCCACGGAAAAGAAAAACAAATTTTGTCACTGCTCGTTTAAAAAAAATCGTGAAAAAAAAACTGCAATTTTCGTGAAACAGTTTGTGGGGAGGGGAGATCGTGCATTTTGTGAAACGATTGCTGAAAAAAACGTGAGTTTCAGTAAACGAAGAAAAATATTGTACATTTCATCAAAAGATCACAGAAACGCATAGCAAAGTTTGTCTAATCTTTGGCTAATGGTCGCAAAAAAAAAGAAAAAATACACGAATTTCATGAAACGATCTTGTAAAAACAATCACTATAAAAATAAAACACAAAATTCGATAAACAGTCGAGGGAATAAATTGCAAATTTCATCAAAAGATCGCGGAAATGTATAGCAAATTTTGACAAAAGAGTGCAGAAGCACACGCTGAATTTTTTCAATCTGTCGCTGAGAAATATCAGAAACTTTGACAATTTCTCTTCATTGAATTACGCCTAAACTTTAAACTGCTATGCCTGGCACCACAGTTGCAGAAAATTCTCCAAGTGTCTGTGACAGATACTTCAGTGGCAGAAAATAATCTGCTGGTAAAATATTTTACAATTGAAGCATTAATTAATCAAACCACCACTTACCTGCAATGTCTTTAAGCATTTTATTAATTTTTATAAATAATAATCTTAGTTTTGTATTAAGTAATAAAGAGATAAACATAATTGTAAAGCGAAAGTTTAGTTTTCAGGTGAAAAAGTTTGTAAAAAGCCTACTTTTATGACAAAGAATTTTGTGATGGGCCCTTTTTTTAAGGTGAAAAGTTTTGTGAAGGTTTCTGCTTTGATTTGAAAAAAATTGTGCAGGGTCCAGTTTTGACATAAAAAATGTTGTGAAGTGTCCAGTTTTGACTTGAAAAATGTTGTGAAGGGTCCTGTTATGAAATGAAAAATTTTGTGAGGGGTCCTTTAAAGCACCCAATTTTTCCTAAACAGATCCCTGTGCTTGTTACATATTAGGACTTTGATAAGAAATGAAAACATTCAGTAAAGTGTAAAAAATATGTTTTCATTGGGATTTGTTATAAAACTCATAATATATGGGGAAGTGGAAAAAAAAAGATAAAAGAAAAACCCAAATAACTTCATTCATTTCCTCTGAAAAGAAATATTTGTTTTATTCCTATTCTTGGGCAATGACAACATACATCTCTTAATCACCCGAGAACGGAAATTATTTACTGAATGTTTCCATTTCATAGAAAGTACAGTTTTCATCTTACACTTTACTATAAAATGTACAGTTCTATTTTTAATAAGAAATCAAAACATTCAGTGAAGCGTTGATTCAGCAAATTTGAAAAAAAAAATAATTACTTTAAGATCCCAGAAAGTTCAGGAAACATTATACTATTTCATTCTTGGGCGACTACGCGTATGTAAATAGATATTAATACGAAAAACGAATACAATTTAAAGTAACTTACGTGAATTGTATTATATCATTCCTTATAAACAATATAAAAAACGTTATAAAATAATGTTAATAAGATTAAATCTTATAGTAACAAAATAAATAAAGCATGAGAAATAAACAGTGCAATTTCCTGCTACAGTTAGGCTAGGAAATGCAGCCGCTGTATCTCATATTTACCACCTGCTCTCATTGGCTGGTTTCTTCATTGCCGCGGATTGGCTTAGAGCTGTAAATAGCCTCTAACCCATACCGTTTTATTGCAGCGGATTGGCTTAGAGCTGTAAATAGCCTCTAACCCATACCGTTTTATTGCAGCGGATTGGCTTAGAGCAGTAAATAGCCTCTAACACATAACGTTTTAATTACATTTTAATTTTTTAAAAAATATCTAAATTGAAATTTTAAAATCCGGCAGTGAAGTGCACTTTCCGGTAATAGAATTTACACATGACAAAAATTTCAGAGGTCTAGGTGTTATAATTTCAGAGCTTTCTGCGGTCAGGCAGGCAGACATCTCTTATTTTATATATATAGATATACATGTATATAGACATATACATATAACATGTATATATAACACTGGTGCCCAGCTAACCGAAAAGTACCGATTAAACACCAAAAATGGATGATTGTGGGGTTACATTCAATTGACATCAGATGTGTTTGCACTTGTTTGTTATGTCATCAAGCGATTTTTAATTAGATGTTTTATGACGTTTTACTAATTTATTAGTTCTTTTGTAATTAAAATAACAATTACGTCATTAAATGATGATATTAGCAGAGAAAAAGCACTGAAAAAATATTGGGATGCACAGAATCGATCGATTTCAACTGACGTCACAAACATTTATCCATAAGCCAAAAACGATAACTAAGAAATTTTCATCTCACTTCACATAATATATGGCACCTTCAAATCTGCAGTTCATAATGTTAGATTATTTGTAAATTTCTAAGCATATAAGTTTTCTTAAAGGTTCAGAAATTCTAACTTTTGTGAATGTCAAATTAGCGTGATTTAATTTATTTTTTTCTTTCTGATATGCTATGAAATTCAGTTGCTAGGCAATTTTTAAATAAAAAAATAGATAAACAAGTAATATATATATAAAAAAAATTATGTCAGTTCCTACTTAGGTCATCAAAGAAAAATATAATATAATATAATCCTTTAAGCTAATATTAGTTTTTGTTGCGTTTAAAATATCTCAATTTGTTGATTTTCTATAAGCAAGTAAACCCTATTGGTTTACAATGGAAGTCTATGGGAATTTGGCAAAATATTAGAAATATCGCCAAGTTGGCATCCCTTTTGGCGACTCATTTTGGTTGCCAAATTTGGCAATAAACTTAGCTGTATTTGGCGACAGAACAGGGTCCCCCTTATAGGTATGGAGATGCATTAAATGCTGTTGAATAACCTATGGCCACCATTTTTTCTTCCATGTAAAACTAAAATTAATTAATTAAATTTAATTAATCAATTAAAATTTTAAAAAACTGTATTAACATCAAATGTCGTCCACTACAAGTTTTAAAAAATGTATTTGAACTTGATTGGATGAATAATAAGTATTTTATTAACAATTGAAAATTTGAACAAGATATATATAGAGAGAGAGAATGTGAACTAATAGTAGGAATTGAAAAAAAAAAGACATTATATGTTACTTCAAAATTATAAAAATCATAAAGAAAAAGCTTACCTATTTTTGAGCAATGCACAAAATTCCATAAAATAATAGACAGCAAATTGCAAAAGGTCAAGGAAATTATTGAAAATTTTCAAATGGATTTGATAAATTTAACACATTGCATAGCAAAAATTTAGCTTTCATAATGTAGTGTCAATTATTCTAAGCATTTTTTTTTTTTGTCCAAAATTGTCTGAATGAATCAATTTTTATATCAGGTTTGTCGCTGCTCTCATTTAAAAGCTCCCTATTCTTCAATAATGTTTTTAACTCTAATTTCCTTAATATTCTGGCATATAAAAGTTTAGAATGGCAACATTCTTCAATTGGTTTATTTGGCATTATAATTTGGCGATCATTTTTTGGTACTTTTCGGTTAGCCAGGCGCCAGTGTTATATATACATACTTTTAAAAAGGGGCTTAGCTTTTATCGTTTCATATATATGTATATATAACACTGGCACCCGGCTAACCGAAAAGTACCCACTTTTTTTATGGAAAGTAGTCGACAGGATAATAAAGTATACCTTTTTAATTTTATTAACTTTTAAAATGTATAATTTGCAATCACAATAAGGTCACCATAAAAGGAAAACTTTAACAGTAGGATTTTTTTTTTAAATGTTAGTTACAATAATTCTTAATTTGGATTTCATTTAATCTTTGAACAAAATTATATTTTTCACAAAAAGCATTTTTTTTTTTTTTTTTCAAAAATGGGGATGCAAGAGAAAAAATAAAATAAAATGCATTGAGCCCTGTAACCTATGTCCTCCCTCCTTTTTCATAATCTTTGACTAGAGAGCTAAATGATCTTAACATTTAAAAGATTGTTCTCTGAAATTTCTAAGGTTTGTAGTTGGTATCCATGTTTTATTGTTACAAATTTATTGCTAATATTGTTATGAATTTTCATTAAGTTTTAGCAACTTTGTTTTAATTTCATATGTGTATTATCCATGTTTGCTGAAACTTTTTTAAACATTCTTTAATGAGTTATCAGATTTTTTCTATGAAGTATTTAATTACACAAGGTACTATCAGGTCTTATTTATGGCATCTAAATTATTAGAAATGAAGAGTCTCCTCCCCTCCAACATGTTAAGACAATGCTATTCATTCTAAATTTTATGTGTATCAATTTTTCAAAATTATGTATGATTTTTTTTTTAATCCCTTTTGCCAATTTGATATTTAGATCTGAAATAGTATTGAATCATATTATACTATTAATGAACAATTTTCTAATTCCATGGAACTGAATTAAGTTGAACAGCAGAAATAAGAATGGCTGTGTAGTTATCATTTTTAATGTATTCTCATTTTTAAATTTGGTGAAAGCTAAAATCCCGTAAATTTTAAGCCAAGCTGTTCTTGAAAAACCAAACTTCATTGCAATATTTTTTCGATTAAATTTCTTTTATAAAAACCAAAGGAAATAATCAAAATTAATCAAGAAAGAAGAAAATAAGTAAAAATATTAATACTAAACCTGTCATTTTGTTTTACTGAATACTAATATTATATCTATCCTTGAAGAAAATGCCATTGAGCATGAAGGAAAAAAAATGATTTATTTAAAAAATAATTTTTTTTTCAATTAATATGCAAAACTATATTTTATAAACATCATTCAATAGCGGAAATTAAACTTTTTTTTTTTTTTTTTTTTTTTTTTTCTAATATCATAATAACCTTTCAAAATGGCTTGGGCAAAATGCTTAATTTGGAAAATTCCTTTTTATCTTTCATTTATGTTCCAAGTTATTTAAAGCCATTTTAATAAACAGATTTTTTATAACTTGAAGAAATATAATTGACACTTTTTCTTGAAAAAAACAAAATTTGGTTTGAAAAAATACTTCACATATATTACCGTAATTTCCAGCTTGTAGTCTGTGGATCAAATAAACATGCTTAGACCCAGAAACCTTATTTAAGACTTGTTGTCAGTCAGGATGCAAATTCCCTTCTCTAACGCTAAACCTATGGTCTTGGAATGCATTCATATTTTTCAAATTTCTCCTCGGAAAATTAAAATTTTTATCTCATATTTTCTGTATGTTCTTCTTGGAGAATATTTCTTTCTTTTTTATTTGACAAAATGTTTCTAAAATATGTACTATTTAATTTTATATTTTGAATGTTAAAATCCAAGTATTTGTATTTTTCAAATTTCTCCTCGGAAAATTTAAATTTTTATCTTATGTTTTCTGTATGTTCTTCTTGGAGAATGTTTCTTTCTTTTTTATTTGACAAAATGGTTCTGATATATGTACTATTTAATTTTATATTTTGAGTGTTAAAATCCAAGTATTTGTATTTTTCAAATTTATCCTCAGAAAATTAAAATTTTTATCTTATGTTTTCTGTATGTTCTCCTTGGATATCTAATCTTTCTTTCTTTTTTATTTGACAAAATGTTTCTGAAATATGTACTAGGGTCAGGTGCGGTGGAATGGGTATAAAAATACAAGTTTTTGAAATGATTATGGAATCATAGCTAAATGGAAAGAAATTTATAAAAAGTAATGATTCAGTGTTTACATTGCATTGATAGTAGGGTGTAAAAAAAATCATAATTTAAATTTTAAAAAAATCGTATTTTTTTTATTTAGATCGGATTTTTTTTATTTTTTTCCCTGTGTTTATTAAACATCTATCAAGAATTAAGCATTTCAAAAATGAATAATCCTCCAATCACTAACATAATCTATGTTTTTTTGCTTTAATTAATAAAATTTTAATTATGTAATTATAGAAATTACAAAAAACTGCAAATTAAAAATTTCTTTAGTAACATACAAAATTATGTGCATTAATATTTTGTAATAAATATGTAAACCAATATTAAATACTGCTTATATTTTAAAGTTATTGATAAATTGCATTTATTTTCAAATTGATGATACAGATTAAATTTTGTAATTATTAAACAATTAACTGTTTTGAAAAAGTGGTTGAAAAAAGGTGATAAATAATAGTTTGATAAATTCATAAAGCAGCCAGTAATTTTACACAGGTTCTAAAGCGTATGTATATCAAATTGATCAAAAATTGTAGCAAAGTATATAGCAAACTCACACATAATTTATAAATAGATTACAAAAATTGTATTTTTGAAATTTAAATCAGATTTTTTCCCCACAACATTAAAATATTTGAATAGCTACTAAATATTATAATGTTTTGAAGTTATTTCATATTTAGTTAGATGTTTTTTAAATGTGTAATACTTCTTTTTACACAGTTTAATATTGTTATAATTAACAATAACAAATATTACATTTTTTACAAGTGATTTAGTGATAATTTCCATTACTGATTATAATGCTTTTTCACACTATTTTAAAAAATCAGAAAATATGTGATTTTATCATCTGATTTAACTCAATTGATTAAAATCATTGACACTCTATTGCTATGTTTATTGCAGGGTTGGTAAAAAACCGGGTTTAAAAAAAAAAAAAAAAAAAAAAAAAAGTTTTTTTTTTTTTGTTTAAACCAGGGTTTTTTTTTTGTTGTTTAAACCGGGTTTTAAAAAATATACTTTCCTATTACATCTACATGCATGTTTATTGATAAAAATAAACATTGTTGGATATATAAGTTATATAACTTCATTTAAATTAAATAATTACAATCAATTATTTAGAAAATTGAAATCATTTAAAATGTAAACATTTTTAGTAAAAGCTATGTCTTATGTTCCATGAATAAAAAGCTCTACATAGTGAAACATTGATACCTTGAAAATCTTAATAAACAATCTTTTGATTACTAGTACTATAAATAAATATATGTTGTAGTTTCATAAATATAATATACTTTCCCATGACTATTCAAAAATTATTTCTTTGAAATATTTGCAATCTGAGGTATCTGATTTTTCTGTTAGGTCCATTTTTCTACATGAACAATTATTATCTTTTATTGAAAGTAAAGCTTTTTATAGAGAATTCCTGGAATGATTGGAATTTAGCAGTAGGGTCTTTACACGTTTCAAGAAGTATTGTCATTTGACACTTCTCTTCAGAAACTGCCCTGTTAAAGGGGGTGGTAGTAAAATAAACAGAAATGCCTATTTTCCAGCTTTTTATACTACTTAAAACATAGATCTTAAAATGGAAAGTAAATTTATAAAAGTTGTCAGCCACTAAAACATTTAAACAGCCATCAGACTTAATACACAGGATTTTTTTCCAAGCTATTTTATAATACGCATTACTTTTAAATGTCTAAACTAAAAATTAATAATATATATTTTTAGGCCTTTTTATGAGACTTTTTTCTGTTATGTCTCATGTGGACCTTATCTTGATTTTTATTCATTTTTTTTGTCAGATCTAAATAGTGGATTCGATTATGCAATAGATGGTTTAAATATATCTTATTGCATATTTTAGTTGAAAGTAAACAGGTGCTTCGCTAGCACCCAATTTTTCAATGTCCGAGCTTCTTTTTTATTCTTAAGGCTGTTTGTTCTCAAATCCGAAAGGGCAACTTTATGACATAAGTTTTAATTAATTTTTGTTCAGAAATGCATGAGACTAGCAGATGCTGTTGTTCAGAAACTATGAAATGAAACTGTGTTTTCAAATTTTTTTTTTTCTTGCAAATGCAATAGATCTTTCAGAAAAAAGTGTCAAAGTTGGCATTTTGAACCGAATTTCTGTGTGAAAGAAAAATAACTACTCAAGGAAGGTTAAAAACCTCTTTGTCACATAATCAAAATTGCTTATAACTCAATAGGTAATTTATTTATAAAAAATGGAAAACACACTTTGATTCCAAATCGCTTCGAATCAGGCCTTCCAATTTTTTATCTTTCCGTTAAAAAATGAATCTGTGAATGTTGCATTTTGTGCTTGTTGAGAACAGCCTTAAAAGATAATCTCCCCAATCAAGAAAAATTTCTCTTGCAGCTTGACTGAAATCTTAAAGGTCATTTTATGTTATTAATGGTAAATAATCTACGTTTTCTCAAAGGAAAATATTTTATTCAAAATATTGAATATTTTTAATCTATTTTATCTGTGTTACCTTCACATGTTTTAAATTTTATCTTTAGAGCTTCAGATATGTTCATCAACACATGCAGTTTGCATTCTACATGCATACAAATATAACCTAGACTCACTATGTCTTACAGTGATTGCTGGGATAAGACTGTTAAAAGTAGAAATTATTTATATCCAATAATTTGAAACACTTAAATTACAAAAATGAGAAAATATTGTATTAGATCTTTTCTAAAAAACCAGTTGGTTAACCAATTTAAACTGTGCCAATCTCGCTGGTAACAGAATAAAATCATAATGCAAAACCCCCAATCCCAATGTAGGAATGCAAGAAAAACAACAGCTTACTAAACCCAATAGCCATGATACAGCAAAGAAAACTCACAGCCAATCATTCATTAGTATACAGAACAAAAAGTAACCAGTGGAGAGAATTACTTATGATTATGTCATCATTGAGGCATATGTAATTCTTAGTAAATATTAACTAATCAAGCAATCTAAGTAGTAAAAGTATTTTTAGCTCAATCTGCCATTTTGGCTATTTTAAAAAATAAAAGGCTCAAAAAAAAGAAGAAAAATAACTAACTACTTGTTTTTTTCTTCCCAGCTAATTTTAGAAAAAATAGTTAGATGTGGATTAGAACTATGTAGATTTAAATTTAAAGCTTATAAGAAAAGTTTGATTGATTAAAAATGTATGTCACCTTTGCAAATTTATTAATTCATTATTTTTCTAAAGCTTTGCTTGTAGCTTCTGCATAACTTGGATTTTGCATTTTTCAATAACATGTAAAATAAAGGAAAACATTAGGGAAAAAGAGAAAAAACCACATGAAAAAAACCCCATTTGGTTTAAACCAAACAACCCTGGTTTATTGTATATAAAAGAATGAATAACTTGATTATTAAAAGGAAATGATGACATTGTAAGATATATTAGATTTAAATATCATTTTAAAATTAAATGCTTTTTATGTTTGTTAGATAAAAAAACATGCTTTTTACAAACTTACTGTACTTAAATTTTTCACAATACTCAGGAATTATGCTTCAAAACAATTATTTAAAGCTTTGTTTTGTGTATTCATAAATCACAATACCCGTAGAAACTTTCCAAATTATGTTCATCTTAGATTTGAATACTTTTTTATGTCATTTTAAACATTTAAAAAATTTTTGATTTTAATCAATGATTTTTTTTTAAAATCACTTGATTAAAATCATGATTTAAATCGCTGATTTAAATCAACTGATTTAAATCGTTAACATGCTAATTGATAGACATTACATTTTCATCGTAATTGTTTTTCAAAAGATTATTTATTAACTTAAAGCTTATTTATTTATTAACTTATTAACTTAATTTAATAAAGCTTAATATTTATTAACTTAAATTCTGATAGCTGTTTTTATACCCATTCCATTAGTGGGGTGGAATGGGCAACCAAGTTTAAAAGGCATTCAAAGCAACCAATAACCCAAATTTCAGTGTATTATATATTTTATTACATAACGTTATTTATTGACAATTATATTGGCCAATTTCTTTCTCATTAAATGCATAATGTCCCTGATTATTAAGTGTTGGTTGGCTTAACTTTCTGAAAGTTGTTTACTGTCGATTTCTACCTTGTCATCTTTGTTAGGAAAGGTATAGAAGTTTCCTACTGATGATTTATGCAGGAATTTTACAACGTAAGTAAGAGGATCTGATTTTTCAATCACTTGGGCAATAAAATATTCTTTAGATTTTTTTACCTAAGAATTATTTTCCTAAATTTTCCCTAAGCCTAATCATATACCCATTTCACCCCACTTTTAATTATAACTTTTAAAAAAATAAAGAATTTTTCTTACATGTTTGTTTCAGTCAATAAAGGACACTACTGTGTAAAAAATATGCGGTAAAAAAATTATTTCTGCAATAAAATAAAAAGAGATAATACAGTTAATGCAGCACTAAGTGATGTTGACATTCACCAAGTGGCTTTCAAAATTGATTCTAAATGGACTAAATGTTGCCAATATTTTTTTTTTCTAAACTTAAAATGAAAGTTGAATGGTTAATAAATTATATACATGATTTACAAATATTTTTTGTACATAGTATGATTTTAATTCAGACACAAAACAGTATTACCCATTCCACCCCACCTGACCCTATTTAAATTTTATATTTTGAGTGTTAAAACCCAAGTATTTGTATTTTTCAAATTTCTCCTCGGAAAATTAAAATTTTTATCTTATGTTTTCTGTATGTTCTTCTTGGAGAATGTTTCTTTCTTTTTTATTTGACAAAATGTTTCTAAAATATGTACTATTTAATTTTATATTTTGAGTGTTAAAATCTAAGTGAAGCAGGGGAGTTTTAAGTAAGATTTTAGCACTTTAAATAAAACTAACAATGTATTTAAAAAATATTTTGTACCATAAAAAAGAAAGAAACATTCTTCAAAAAGAGCATAGAGAAAAAAAAAAAAAAAAAATCTGAGGAGAAATTTTAAAAATATGGATATAGATGCATTTTAATAAACACAACGTTAACTATAAAATATTCATTGGACAAACTGTGTATGTGCATTAAATGTTTGTCAGATTTTATCATAAATGTTGCTAATGATTCTTTTATTTGTAGTTGTAGAATTAGGAGATGACATCAATTCCTGTACTAAAGATAGGTGCTTGTTTTTGGTCAATCATCAGTCAACTGCAGATGTTCCTTTGTTAATGCAAGCCTTTAGTGGGAAATCTGTTTTACAGTCTGTCATGTGGATCATGGACCGTATGTTTCGGTACACTAATTTTGGAGCTGTTTCTGTTACACATGGAGATTATTTCATTACTCAGGTTGGTTTGCATCTTTATATTACAGTAGCCACTCGTTATATTATATACTAGTGTAAATATCTGTCCTAGTACGGTGGTTAGAAATTGTAATTTTCATTTAAAATTTGAAAGAATTGATAAAAAATATTCATATACTATTCATTAATATCACTGTTCCATTTCAGAACTTAATACTCAGAAAATTGAGTTATTGTCTAAACTTTTACTTCTAAAACAAAAACTAATTTCATTGGTTTGTGTTCAGTAAGTTGTGTATATATGCTAGGTTGACTGTAGAAAGATTTTCTGAATCTGTATTTTCTCCTGTTTACTAATGATACTATCAGAATAGCTACTTGCCAGAATTAAGTACCAAAGAAATCGTCAAAAATTTATATATTGGCATACAGCAGACTTTTTTAAGTCTGATTATTTCAGTGATTAAGCACACTGTTTGATTTCATATTTGTTAAATTGTGTTTTATTATGATGTCTTAATTTTGTTAGGGTTTATTAGCCAGAAACAAACACTGAACAATTTATACTGTTTTAAACATAAATGTGTTAATGTTCCATAATCGAGCTGTTTGGTTTAAAAATCATAAAACGTCGGTAAATTGAATATTGAAATACAGTTTTTATAAAAATTAATTTTAAAAGTATATTTTTCCCCCTGTTCAACAGTGTAAAAATTAAAATCATGCGTTGTTGAGAAGTAATTAAATTAGAAAAAAAAAAATAGAATGGATTGATGATTCATCAAATGAATTAATTTTATCAAAATAAATTATACGTAGAAAATAAACAAACAAACAAAGGTCCATGTTTATTACCTTCTCCATTTCTGAAATTAATATGCAGGAAATTGAGTTGAGTTGTCTGTAACCATCCTAAAACAAAAACTAGACCCACCAGTGGCCGAGAGGTCCTGCTCTCGAAGCTGGTAGACGGGAGGTGCTGGGTTCGATCCCAATCGCGCCCATCGGCTTAATCGTTCGGAGTTTTCGTGGTTTTCTTCGAACCTTGGTTCTCCAAGCGTTAATACGGGTTAGGTTCCCTTAGAAAGACCTCCACGGAAGGCAGCCCCCCCCCCCCCCTCAGGGCCTATATCCCACGTGCTGATAATTGGCCGACATAAATACAACCAACCTAAAACAAAAACTAATTCTGTTGGTTCATAAGCGAATGACATCAAAAGCTTTTTTATGATATTATTTTTATTTACATTAACAAAATTAACCATGATGATTTGGATATGAAAGTACACAAAATTTAAATATTAATACTACAAAAGCTAGATTATTTAATGTATGAAAATTTTTTTTAAACTTTTATCAATGAATCTCAAAAATATATGACTCACTACGCATACATAGCTCATTGTTTACATTAGCAAAATTAAACACTATTTCTGAAGTGGTGAGCTAGAAGAAATTTGTATTTAGGAAGATAAGTTTTATCATACAAACCTCAAATCTAAATTAAGCCTAACATGGCTCCATCTTACTTGCAACTGGTGAGACGGATGGGTTTGCACCAGAATTGTCACACTGTGTTTTATTATATTTAGATACCATCAGACATGAAATTTGTGCAGTATATCTGAATGTGTGTGTGTGGGGGGGGGGGGGGGGAGGTTGCAGTTTGTCTAATAAAAATCTCTATTGCTGGAATTTAAGTTTGCATGCAAGATCTTTCAGCCTTTAAAAGCTCCAAGAAACTGAAACTAGTCCTTATTATTGTTTCATACCCCAAAAGGAAAAAACATCCCTTATCCTCCTGAGACCTGGGCAAAATAAAATTCATTATAAAACATCCATTTTAATGGATGTCAGGTCTCAGGAGTTTATAGGATTGCTTTGTTGTCTGTCTGTCCGTCAACTGTTTTTTCAAGGAATGGTTGCAGATATCAAGTTGAAATTAATGCCAAATATTTAAGGTCTATGACTCCATTGTTTTGTAAAAAATTTCAAGCTTCTAACTCAATGTAACGAAAAGTTATGACCTTAAAACAACTTTTTAAGGATGGGTCCGACAAGTTTGTAATATAATAAATCATCATACAATTTTAATTTTTTTATTTTGGAGTTTTTTCCTTTGCATGTGTTATCAGACCTTTCTCCAGTCCAAGTTTGAAGATTCTGGGTCAATGAGAAGTACCCTATACATAGCTGCCAACTCTTCCGATTTTTTCAGAATTCTTCCGAAAAATCGGCATGTTTTCCGATTTTACGTGCGTAATGCGTTTTCTTCCGCTTTTCATCATTTTCTTCTGATTTTCGGCCTTTTCTTACTCTTTTTACGCGAGTTTCGTCGAAAGATCGTGGGAAAACCCGAAATTTCGCCAAAGGTTTGCGGGAAAGACGCAAATTTTGTCAGAAGATCGCGTAAAAAACACGAATTCTGTGAAAAGATCGCGAATTTCGTCAAAAGATCAGGTAAAAAAAAGCGGCGTCAAAAGATCGCATAAAAACACTATTTCCATGGAAAGATCATGGAAAAAAGGCGCGTTTTGTGAAAAGATCGCGGAAAAAACTCAAATTTCGCCGAATGATCGCGGGAAAAACACGAATTTCGTCAAAAGATTGCGTAAACAACACGTAGTGGTGATTTTGGTCCGAATTTTCCGAAAATTTAAAAAAAAATCGCCCACCAATTTGAAAATTCGGACATAAAAAATATCGTGAATTTTGACATCTTCGCTGAAAAAAATTAATTTTGTCAATCATTTGCAGAAAAATCGACAATTTCGTCAAAGGATCGCGTGGAAAACGCTAATTGCATGAAAAGATCTTGAAAAATCGGCAAATTTCGTCACAGGATCGCATGGAAAACTCTAATTTCGTCAAAAGATCTTGAAAAAACGGCAAATTTCGTCAAAAGATCACGAAAAAATGCAAATTTCGTCAAAAAAAGCAAAAAAAACCAAATTCCGTCAAAAAATTGCAAAAACAAACAGAAATTCCGTCAAAAAATTGCGAAAAAAACAAATTTCGTCAAAAGATCGTGAAAAAAACCACAAATTTCGGCTAAAGATCGCGAATCTCGTCAAAGGGCTGCGGAAAAAAACGCACAGCTAGTGTCGGAAGTGGATCTCCCCCCGCCCCTCCCCTCAATGAATTTCAGAATTTTTTTTTATACTCAGAATCAGCCTCAAAAAAAAAAGAAAAAAAAATTAGGAGTCAGAAGTTTTAAGTGTCTTTTAATGTGAAAGGTAGGATATCTATGAAAATTAAAAAAAAAAAAAAAAAAAAAAAATAGTAATTTTTAATATATTCAAGTTATTCTTTTTTGACATGGTATATGTTGTGTAATTGCAAATTAGTGAATATTTTACTCGAGTTTCTCTTTGAAATTTGTTTATTTATAAGGATTCAGCTGTTTTTTAATCCTTACTGAAAGTGTTATAAAACTTAAAAAATCTTCTGATTTCTTCTGATTTTTTGCCAAAATCTTCTGATTTCTTCTAATTTTTTGTCCAAAATCTTCAGAGTTTTACCGAAATTTAGTTGGCAAGCATGCCTATAGGTTTTGAAAGGGAGCTAGCTGTATGTCGTTTTTAAAGACTTTTTTGGTATTTAAGAAGGTATTAAGTTGAAATTAATATAAAATAATAAGGATCATGTTCTCATTGTTTTAAAAAAAATGTGCTTTTAACTCAATTGAATAAAAAGTTATTGTCTTAAACAATGCTTTTTAAACCCTTGACTACCAATTTTTTTTTGTGGGATATTTTTAATCAAATTTAGCATCTACTGAGCAAACGGTCAACTACAATCCCAAATGAATATGAGAGACCAGTGGGACAAGCAGACATGGTTTTCCAAGCGTATCAGGGACTGCTGTGTCCAATGGTAATTTTTGAAGTTGCACTGGGACATAGTGTCCCACTGGAAGTCTGAGGGTTAACAAACTCGCTCTCAAAACCTATATGATATGTATAGGTGCAGATTTATGGTCGCCAGTCGCCACACAGCAATTAAATTTTTTGCTGTGGTCCCAAACTTTTGGTGTCTAAGTTGCCGTGTTTCTTGTTTTATTTTTTTTTCTATGGAAAAAACAAATGATTGAAGCGTAATTTGATTTATATAGTGCAAAATAATCTCACACATTCGTATTTTATATTATATGTGTACTTTTGCATGTCAAAATCAAAGTAAGAAATATTATTTTCCTAATATTCCTCACTATCATGATTGTTTAGCTTAAACATATTTTTTTTAATGTATCTTGCCCAATTCTGTTTTCTGACTACATTGTTTAAGATTTGTATAATACTTAATTAACATTCAAATTTCAAGAATTTTATGATTAAATTAAATATACGCATTTGATGTAATTAGTCTGTATTTTATTGTACGTGTGTAGTGTGTATATTTTAAATACATTATTTTTCACTTCGAATTCCTAAGTTTTTTTGTTTAGTTTTTTCTGAAAACTAAACTATTGTTGTTGTGCATTTGTTTCACAATGTGGCCACTGGATTTTTTGAATTTAGGAGCCACTGGCTCCTTCCAAAGTTTGGTAATCTATACCTATATGGTACTTCCCATTGACCTAGAATCTTGAAATTTGGTAAAGGAAGTTCGTATAGTATATGTAAAAGAAAAAATCTGAAAATTATTAATTTATAATATTCTATGTCGATTTATTATGCGACAAACTCTTCTGACCCATTGTCTGTCAAGGCTATCTTTGGTACTTTTCGGTTAGCCGGGCACCAGTGTTATATATACATATATATACTCATATTTGTACATATATATATATACATATGTATGCATATACCGGGTGTCCCAAAAAGGACTGACTGATTTTAAAATTCAATAACTTGCAAACGGTGACAGATATTAAAAAAATTCTTGCAGGAGGGTTATGCATAAGGTCAAAAGTTTTATTACAGTGATTTTCAATTTTAGTTCGATTTACAAACAATAGATGGCGCTGTAAGCAATAGTCGCTAAATACAGGCTCGATTTTTGGTACTTCGTGGCCCGGATAATACATTTCCATCTCCTTTTTCTGCATGGAACAAGATAAAGGACCAGAAATCGAGCCTGTATTTAGCGACTATTACTTACAGCGCCATCTATTGTTTGTAAATCGAACTAAAATTGAAAATCACTGTAATAAAACTTTTGACCTTATGCATAACTCTCCTGCAAGAATTTTTTTAATATCTGCCACCGTTTGCAAGTTATTGAATTTTAAAATCAGTCAGTCCTTTTTGGGACACCTGGTATATGTATGTGTATGTACATATATGTATATACATTATACATATGTACATTAGGGTGGAACTTAAGTATAGGGTAAAAAAAAAAACTTTTTTGTTTTAATGTGTAATAGTCAAAATGTTTTGCCTTTTTGGATGTCTAAACTTTTGGCTGTGTTATAAAATGCAACATCTCTAATAGTAAATAATCTCAATTTTATTATTTATTTATCTTCCTCAATCTTAAATTAATATTTATTCATTTTAAACTCAACTTCAAATCTAGAAAATTATCTTCAAAATATTTAAGTTTCCTCTTAATAAAGTTATTCTAAATTTTATTTATTTTCCTCAATCAAACTTAAATTCTATCTTTCAATCATTCATTAAAATATATTAAACTAAACAATAACAATAATATGTGTAAACAAAGTTTTACGTTCGTGTTTACTTTTCCGAAAAGATCGCGATTCTACATTCTTTATAAGTTTAAAACAACGAAAATAAAAATAATTTATATTTTAATATTGCATGCTTGATCTATAATCACTAGATAGAATATATTTTTCTGATTAATTTGATAGAAGTTACAGCAAAATCCGTCAACAAATATTGGAGATATTTAATTTAACGTTTTCTGCATTTTCCGATTTTTAAATATTGGCGCGATGCTTTCTGTCCGCCATTGATAAAAGGATGCTTTTCTGCACCATTTTTTTCGTACAATTCGGTGACATCGCGAGACACCCACGCGGATAGTTCATTGAACTCATGCGTTCCCGGATGGACGCGCGGTACTTGAATGCATCGGATTGGCTATTTTCAAAATCTTACACATTCTTGCAAGGAGAGAGCTGTTTTTCGTCAGTCAACAAGGATTAAGTCAGAGGGTGAACGTGCAGTTTTAAGAGGCTGCGGGGTTTTTATCCCCGTAGCGGATGGCAGTGAGTTGAGAAATCTTCGTCGTGAAACAGGGATAATATTTTGTCTACATCAAGAAATGAAATATATTGTATTGTACAGTATATGGCTAATAAAGTAGTCCCTTCAGTAATTAAAATTTAAGATCTGTCGACATTCTACAGTGTGAGAACATCATGCCTTCCTAGAATCAACGATGACCACCATTTCGATCTGAAATAATCTATTGCCTGTACCGCCAAGATAAAGAGAAGTTTAACCGCCATCTACTATTTTGATAATTCATCTCTGCTCCACCTTATTGAATTTTCTCAGCAAATGTTTGTAAATGAAAAGTGATATATTAGCGTATCCTGCATACTTTTAACTTCTGCTACTCCCTTCTACCTGTGTTATCATCATTATTACTCCATTTAAGTATAAAGCTCTTACGAACAATTAGTTTAAAGAACAGTTTGAAGTACAATCTTTTTTTTTATAACTTTAGAAAATAGGTAATACCTATGGACATTTTCCGTTTAAAACCCATAGAACATTTCTACAACAATATTTTACAATATCGAGATTTTAATGCTTCGTGAGATAATCCTCCAATCGTCTATTAATTCCTGTTGAAGTGAACACACGCTCATTGTGTTGAGTTAATATAATTTTTGTGTGATTTGAATAGTAATATATTATTTTGACCCTTCTCCCCCCCTTTATTTTGAATTTAAATAAATTATGTTGCATCAATAAATATATTAGTTACATTTATATTGGTAGTTCATTTTGTATAATTACAACATACACAAGAGTTGGGTGAGTAACTTTCTTTTCTTTATTTCTCATTTTTCAACAATTAAATGTTACATATGATTAATAATTTTTGGATGGCTTTAATTCTATTTACATTTCAACGCAATGTCTAACCACTTTCTTTCCGGTCGGTATGCGTCTTTGGATAGAGGGATTTTATGCCTTTAAGATGTTAATTTAACTTTATTATTTCAATGATTTTAATTTCTTAAATATTACCAACTTAAAAAGTCTATTTCATTAACTTTAAATCCCTTTTATCCAACACCGCATAGCAGGCTGAAAAGGTTTTTTAAACTTAATTTGTTTTCCAGTTCCTCAAGGACGTCAAAGTTTTAAAATTTCAGTATAAAGTAACTTAAAGTAAACAACCTAGCTGTTAGCTAATATCTGCTTATATTAAGCCAATACTACCCAGAAGTCACCACAAGGAGATGGCTAAATATTGAATTCAACTCTCCTTACCTCTCTTTGTTATGGATTAATTCAATTGGATATTCAACCTAAAAGCCTTTTAGGCAAACTTTGTCATTACACTGCGGGAATTAAACTTTCCCTAGATAAAGCCATCCCTTGCTTAATATCTAAACACGGTTGACACAGCTCTCGGGACAATTTTGGCAAATGTTTCCACTGTTTGAGTATGACAAGGAAAATCTAAAATTCAGGTGTATCCCCTGTTTGTACTTTTTTTTCAAAGTTCTTCATCCGATCAGTCCGTCAAGACAGGATCCATGTTTTCAAGGTCTATAATTTCAATATGTTTGCATTTTTTCAAGTTGCTTTCCTATTGGTCCAGAAAATCCTTTAGTACCCATAGTTTTTCCAGCAAGATGTTGAAATAAGTATCTGAAAGTTCATTTGCATGTAATAAGCAAATTGTCCATTGTAAAGTTTTTAGAGTCTTGCTTCCGATGTTTTATCAACTTCAGATTTGCGTCCTGGATTGACGGCGTTTCTGTTTCCCCCAATAAATTTCAAGCTTGAAATGTCTCTATTAGTATTTTGAAAATACACCAAAATTGCAGTGGTTATATTAATATAAAAAGAAGATGTCAATGAAATATGACCAATATATTTTGATCCTGGTTTTTGAACTAAGACCATGTGCTGTTCTTTAATGATTCTTAGTTGTACTTTTATCCCTTTGCTTCAGTTATCATTGTGTTATCCTTTCTGCCATCAAAATACAAACCTTCTAAAATTAACTCATTTCGTCTTTCTTGTTCTTTCAAATTCTTCCTTTTCTTTTCTCTTTGTCATTTTTAAGTCCTTCGTTCTGTTACCTTTTCTTTATTATCATATGAAATACCCATACGAGCCCCATCAGAAATACCCTCGTATCTTCTGGTGGCATTTGCAATAATATTTGCAGTTCTGTCTTATACTCCAGTTCTTTCACCTTGTTGATTATCAAATTCAGGTTTAGAAGAACAAAACAACCGATTGAACTATTTCCTTCCGAACTATTTTTTTCACTTGATGATCATTAAAATCAAAGCATAACTTTTTTGTATTAAAATAACTTTTTTTTCCCTTGATATTTCCTTTTCCAGTCTTGCTATGCATTATTTTGTAGTTTTTATACCTATTGATCCTATTTCCATCACCCCATCTCTCTTTGGTCTTTTAGAAAGTGACGTTCTTGTTCTGATACACGATAAAATTTAGTGCATTTACACAAAGTTTTTGCACGATTACCTAATATTTTGCATTTTTATATTGGATGTGGGATTATTCTTTCCAACCTTAATATTTTTCTTCAAATTTTGACATTTCTCATGATAGTCTAATCATTTTTTATCAGAAACCATTAGAATTGAAGGTCTCAGCAATACACTTTTAATTGTATCAGCAACAGCTTTAGATATTTCAGAAATAGTGTGTTCCAAATTCCAGATTTTAAGTTAAATTAAACCTATAAATAATGTTTCATAACATCTTCATATGTTCGCCAAAGATGACAGACTAATGTTAATTGTTTTAGTTCGCAAAATATGAGACACTTCAACAATTTTCTAGATTTAGGTACGTTAGCAGACATTGTCACATTTGACACTGACTGTTTATTGAAAAATAATCGAAGAAAGTGTTAACACATGCTAAATCAGACTAATTTGTTATGAGTCTCAGCCAAATAAATCAGAGACAATGAAAGCCGACGCTCACTACGCTGGCTTCTACAGAAGTCAGATAAAGAGAGGCCATCTTTTCCGTGGCACTAAAACTAAACTATTCTCTTTATTATAGGACATTAACACTTCATTAATTTAATTTTGCAAAATATAAATTTAACAATAAGCTTAAAATACTTTTCATGCAATTATTGGCTTTTATTCATTTTTTTATGGAAAATCAGATGCTTTGAGGAACCGGAAAATATCATTTTAAAATTAAAAGAAAAATATTTTCTTTTTATGGAGTTAAAAAGGAAAAAAATAATCACTATTAAAATATAAAATTCGAAACTTCGTTTTTTAGTTCCACCCTAATGTACATATAACACTGGTGCCCAGCTAACCAAAAAGTACCCTATCTTTTTTCAGGAATGGGCAAAGGTATCAAGTTAAAATTGATATGAAATAATAAGAGCGACAGTGCCGTTGTTTTGTAAAATTTCACGCTTTTAACTCAATGCAATTAAAAGTTATGGCCTTAACATTTTTTAATATTTTACTTTTGTATAATCAGAACCCACATCAAATTGACGTATTGTAGATGAAATTTGTTTAAATATTTCTCTTTGATAGGCATGCTGCTATTAATAAGTGGAAGTACTAGGAACAATACAGTCTTAGACAGTGGTTTTTTTTTTTTCTTTACTTCACTTATTCTCAAAAATTATGTACTTTCGTGTTTAATTTGTATGTTACTTTATTTCTTCCTTTTCAGCTGATGTAATTTGTATTTTAATGTTCTTTTATTAATAATTTGGGTATTTGTTTTTAGGGGAAAAATACTCGTGATCACCAAATGAAGAAATTGAGAGATCATTTGCTAAACATTTTTATTGGGAGGAATAGACGTTGGATCATTTTGTTTCCTGAAGGGGGCTTCTTATCAAAGAGAAAAGAAACCAGTTTAAAGTATGATTTTTGCCTTTATTTGTTTGTGTGCTATTTAATTATTACATCAGTATTTGCATAAAATGAGTTTTTCAAGTTCTAATTTCAATTGTAAATAAAATTGCATATATATATTTAAATATTACACTATTTAATTTTCTATTGTTTAGTGTTCAAAATATGTCATTATTGCAATTTCACAAGCACTTGGCCTATTTTAAGTGAGCATGGTTTGGTGCATAATTAACTCCATTGTTGTTGTTACTTGTATACAGTTGTAACCATAAAAAATATGTAGCGATTTGTCACCTGCTACTGTCTAACAAAAGAATGCCTTAAAATTAACTTGTCTAAACTAATATTATAAAGAAGCAACGTTTGCTTGTTTTTAGGTGTAATTTCTGAACCGATTTTAAAAATAATGGGGAAAAATTGATGATGACAGTCCCTGCTCCAGCATAGGCTATATTTTATGCTAGTACAACTACCCTTAAGAGAGTGCAGAAGCAAAAAACGTTCTAAAATTGTTGTTTTTGTGGTACCAAAGATCTAGGAACTTGAAATCTCTAATAATGGTTTTTCTAAAAAAATCAAAACTTAAAAGCATGAAATGAGCAAAAAGCATTCTAAACACGTTCTACATTACGATTTCCATAGAATTGTTAAGAATATAAACTTGAAATTTGACATGGCTGTTTCTTTTAAGGCACAAATGCATGCATAGAAGAGTTTTAAAAAATTATATCAAAATTTTAAAGGGTGCTGGAGAAAAAAAACATTCTGAATTAGGATATTTGTAATACTAAGGGCACTAGGAGCTAGATTGGCATGGCAGTTACTTTTAAGATACAAATGCATGCTATGAATGTTTTCTAAAAGAAATGGAAATTTAAAAGGGTGAAATGAGAAGAAATCATTCTAAAAATGTTCTAAATTACAATTTATATTAGGAATAGAAACTCAAAATTTGACATGATTGTTACTTCTAAACTGTACATGCTTGCACAAAGCAGTTTTAAAGAAAATTTGAATTTTAAACAGGGTGAAATGCCTGAAAAGAGTTCTAAAAATGTTATAAATCATGATTTCTATGGAATTGTTAAGGGTAGATACTTGAAATTTGACACGGCGGCTACCTTTAAGATGTAAATACATGCACAAAATACTTCTTTTTAAAAAATTCAAAATTTAAAAGAGTGTAGAAGCAAAAAACCTTCTAAATTAAATTATTTTGGTACTCTAGAAACTTGAAATTCTGAATGGTAGTTAACTTACTTAAAGCATTGTATAATATAGAAATTTTTTTTCACAAACTGAACGAGCAGAATCTAATCTGCTTTTTGTTCATCATTTCTTCAAAGTAACTTCAATGTTATTTTGGTTATTGAGCAATAAGAAATTGTCAGCAGCAGTAATGAAGAAGAAAGAAAAATTTCTACTGTCAAAAACGTGAAAGGTTTAAAAATTGCTAATGGCTGTTGGCCTATTGTTAACAATCAAAATGTTACTTAACAGGCCAAATAGTCGAGTGTGGCTTTTTTGAAACACTGGAAAATGATGTGGTAAAAATGTCATTTGTTCCAGTATAACAAAAAAAAAGTGAGAGATTATTTTAATTAAAGTTAAATTATGTAAGTATGTTATGTAAATTTTTTGCATTTATTTCTTTTACTGTCCTCAGCAATTTATTCTTTTATTTTTATATCAACAATATGTCACTAACTTGCTTTTTAACTAAACTTACCAAATTAAAGAAACAGTTGTTTGTTTTGTCATTAATTTGATAACCTCTCTCAGTTTTATGAAAAGGAAGTGAATTTATTCAACGAAAGGGATAATTTTACATCGTTTTCTGTTCATTACTATCAGAGGTCGATCCAGGCAAAATTTGGGGCCTATTTAGGACCCCTTTACAAAAATCCATTCAATAAAACATTCTTTCACCAAACTCCTTTTAATAAAACAAGCCCCTTCACAAAATTCTATTCCATGAAAACATACTCTTCATTAATTATTCTTATATTGTTAGGTTTTAAAACGTGTAATTTGCAAAGAAAATAAGTTCACCAGGTATGGAAACTTTAGCAGAAGGACTTAAAGAAATTATTATTAATAAATGTTTAGTTTGAATTTCAGTAACTGGATCTCATTTTTCATTACAAAATGTTACTTTTCGCAAAAATATTATAAATTTCAGAAAAATATAATAAATTTCACAAAAATATAATAAATTTCACAAAAATATAATAAATTTCACAAAAATAACTTTTACTTTTCACAAAGTGGGGCTCCAAGAAAAAATCTCTGCATCGACCCCTGACTTTGGTTAGTGATGACATAAAATGGCCTTCTTTGGAAATCACTATTAGGAGTTCACTGTATTATTTTAAAACATTAAATAAAGTAGATATAACAGATGAAATTCTTATTTAAAGATTATATTTTAAGTAGCCTAGAAAATAACTTGGTTTTTATATTTGACAAACTTCACTTATTAAACTTATAATGTCTGTGATTTTCTAACAAAGGAACTACCTGAGGTGCTAGTTGCTGATTTTGATAAGAGTGGTAATGTTGGAAAGGCCTTGTCGTGAGAAGCAAAAAATCCATTGGAACCACTCTGAAATGAACATTGCAGGAACTGCAAGGCAATTTGCACAAGCATTCCACCAATGGATAAATAAATAAATAAGCATTTTTTTTCCAAATGTTTAAGCACTTTTACACTGACACCCACTTATGCCAATAACCAAGTGATCAGCCAAATGTCATAAATAGACTTACTGTCATATAGTCTACAACGTCTTTACTAATCACAACATTTGTGGCATAGCAGCTTTTTTCTATGCAAATAAATCCACCTCCATAACATTCCATTTCTTTCATTGTTTGTTGCAACACATTGTCTAAGTTAACAACATTACAAACACATGCTAAATGCTCACAGTCGCATTTGAAAAAATGCTTATTTATTTATCTGTTGGTGGAATGCGTGTGCAAATTGCCTTGCAGCTCCTTCAGTGTTCCTTTTGGATGGGTTATTCCATTAGATTTTTTGTTTCTCACAACCTGACTTTTCCAATGATATCATTCTTATTAAATTCGGCGACTAGCACCTCAGGTAGTTAGGTCCCTAGCAAGATTGCTCTGGAAGAATTTTAATTTTTCAAGAAATCTACTTTATCAATATCATCTCTTTTAGGAAATAGATGAAAATCACCCATTTCTGATTTTTTTCCTCTTTAATATTTGATTATGTATAATTTATTGTCAATATTTTCAATTACCTGACTAATGAATTTCGAAATGGATTTTCTACCTATGTATTTTACTAACTAGTTTGTTACTGCAATTGTTTTTACATGTGTGATTGTTTTTAATGATGAATGCTTATAGATATATGATGTTCCCACATTTATTTTGTTGTTTGTTTACTTTATTTTATGCTTTTTGATCTTATTTGAAAATCTTGCCTTTTCTTGTATTAATACATAGTTCAGTTGCATCCGATTCAGTCAAAACTTCGTCAGCTTTTGCTTCAATTTGTTTTCTTTTTCTTTAGTAATTTTCAGTATTAATTATACTGGTTAAAAAGTGCACAATATTTGCTTAATTACTTTCCAAGTTTTTTACTGGAAAAACACTATTATAGTACAGAAATATAGATTTTTAGTTGTCATATAATCTTGATCTGATTTTGAAATTTGGCTGTTTTGTGATCAATTGTAAATTATTTTTGATCTATCTTTTTTTTTTTTTTTTTTTTTTTTTTTTTTTTTTTTTTTATTATTATTATGTAGAGATAGGTTCTGTATTCTCTAGATTCTTCCAGATATTTTGATAAGACTGAAGAAGCACATTAGCTTTCTTGAACGATTTGTTGACTGTGTAAATTTTTATTATGGACATTTCACATTTTTAATATTTTTTTAGAAAAATGTTTTCCACTATTAATAAATTCAAATGAAGTTAAATAAAAATAATTCATGTCATATAAGTCATGTGAGTATGTCATAAAAGTAACTTGAAACCAGTACTAAATTAATTCTTGAGATAGATTACTGTTTAATAAAAAATAAAAACTTTTTTGCATGATATTATATGGCTTTTGCATATTTACATGACAGAGGAGCAACATTTTTTACATTCTAAAAAAACATCATTGTTAAACTGCAAAAATGACACGTCATTCTCTTGTTAAATCATTCCATGGTCTCTCCCATTCTTTAAATTAACCTAACGCCAACATAAAACCTCTGACATCAGCATCGTGTGACAGGATTTACTCACTATCTGATGCTGTTGATCTACTGAGTCTTAAACGAAAGTAGAAATGGATCTCCTACAGACTTGACCTGTCTTGATGAATTGACGGGCTAGAGATGAGTTTAGGTTCAATTTTCAGATCCTGGGTCCGCCCGAACCCAACGATTTTAAATCTGAGCCCGATACGGAAAGTATACTGAAACAAGTAAGAAAAAATCCTGCATCAAGCATAGATTATGAAACACTTTCCAACACATTCAGAATAATGTTACAAAACTGAACCGTTTAAAAAATTAAAATATTATGTCTAATTCAACCCTATGGAAACACATAATACATTTCAAAACCCGATTTCAGCTGTTCCCATCCACAATCGGAAAGTTATGCGAATTTTTTCAGCAGCCCTGTATAGGATATATAGATTTGAATTTATTAACTACATGCATACGAAAATTTAGTTCACTTAAGAGATACATATGCTTCAGTTGAAAATTTACCTTCAGCAATTTCCTCTAATAAGGAAAATGGAACATGAATGCTTTTGTGCAGCCCTGTATTTGTGGTATAGAGTTTATATATAACGAGTAGGATGCAAAATATTAATTAAGTTTAAAAGCGCATACTGAATTTTAAACCGTACACTCCAGCAATTATTACTCAAAGACAGTACTGTACTGTAACGGATTTCTTTTGTAAATGAATAAAAAATGCTATGAATGCCCTGTTCTAACGTGATCGTAGTGAAATTCAGTGATTTATATCAGTTTCAATAGATTTGAAATAGCGTAATGTCATTAAAATACACTGCAAACGATTTTCCCTCATATACCATAATGTAATGGAATACTTTTGAGTGCTCCTGTAAATGAACGATTAATCCTACATACTTCATATACAATACCAAACATGCTTTGGTGACCCTAAATAACATTTTTCAATTTCATGAAAATCCGAGTATATTTACGGGAGTTAGAGCGTGGCCAGACGGACAGACAAACCGAATGCCTAAACACTTTTCAATTTTGTTGGAAAGTGTTAAAAAAAGTACAAAAAAATTGCATAATATTTAAAAGCTGTTCTAAATATAATATATCTCATTTTTGAATAACTTCTTACATGGAAATAACTCTTAATCCCTAGCACATGATTAATTTTATGAAATTTACATTCAATCTTATCAAAAGAGCAGTTTAGTATCAAATAAGAATATACTTCTCTAAAAAGATTCTCATATATTTCTCCCGCAACAAGCAAATCTGATGGACACATTAATGAAGAGACTTTTATGAATATGAATGAAAGGGTCTAGCCGGATAAGCATAGCAAAACGGCCCCCGTGGCCAATGTTTGAAATAACATGTGTGGTAATAAGGCTCACCATGAGAATACAATATAGAGGGATTTTAGCCCTGACCTTGAACTGTCCTTGAAATAATCAGCAAAGTATGCACCGGCACTACTATTTTTCAAAGAAGTTTTTCTTAAAAGTACAAACATTAACAAAAATGAAACTAATGCCAATTATTGAAGAATATATTAGTTCCCATTATATATTTTTTTCACATTCTTACACAAATTTTAACACAAAAAAATAAACAAAAAAATTATTAATATAGTAATTTTATATTTACACCAACCAAAAAATTATAGTATAATGCTCAAAGTATGTACTTTTAAGGAAAACAAATTCGTTAAAATCAAAGATGCGCTTTTTGAGTTATAACAAAAATAATGCTAGCAACTTGCTAAAATATTACTAACTTTCCCTGTTTGTATTTACAGAAACACACTACTATCAATGCATTGGTCGATTCATGTCATTTCCACCCGGGCAGAATGTGCAGTGTGCCAAAATAAGAGAATGTTTCCATACATACCACTTCCCTATAGGTTTGTTTCGTGTTTGTAAATATTCTGTTATTTTGGCGTACTGCACACCCTTCTTGCGTAATAATATCAAGAACTGACAAACAAAATGGTAACATTTGCCTACCATGATTTTCACATAGAAGAAGGCTGTGGGGCTGTACGCACTGTGTACATATGTAACATATCACTTTAGGGGGGATTGGTGTGTGTGTGGGGGGGGGGGGGGCTCTGGCACTTGGCATCGAAAGATATATGTAGGGGGAGGAGGATTTGTCATTTGATATCGTTATCATTTTTGATCAAACCAAAATTTACTTTTTTGGTATCTTTTTCTTTACATCTGTTATCTCAATTTTTTAAGTCTGTTTTCTTCTTTGTATGAAAATACAAAGTTATTATGAAAACCGTTGAATGATTATAAAACATTTCATTCCAAAATATGGAATAACCCAACGTTCACCATTAATATTCTCCTGCCATATGCGTATATAATTCGTTGTTAGAGAAACCAGATTAGAAATGATACTTGTTAATTTTGCTAGTAAAAGATGGGGAAGAATGTTGTCCACCTGTTTTGTTTACAAGAAGTTCTGTTTAGCCACGTGCAAGGGCGAAGTGCAAGAAGACAATATTACTGTTCAATGCATTATGTAACAAAGAACTATTATTAAAAACTTTTAAATAAGTATTTCTTTAAAATGTTATTTGATATAAACTTATTTCTTATATGACAGTGATATTTTATGAATTTCTTCTCTTTATTTAAATCAGTAAAATATGCAAATAAAAAGTGTACAACCATATCTGTATATCATTGCAAACGTATAAAAAAAAAAAAAAAAAAAAAAGTAAAAAAAAAAAAGAATTTTTAGACACTGATAACAATATTATTAGGGAATGGGGATTCAAGGAAACGATAATGTATGACATTGGAAGGATAGGAGGGGGAAATTTCCAAAAAGTTGAAAACCTTATATATAAACAGCCCCTATTCAATTTTATCTGCACAATTGACTAGACCCTCGATTTCATATTACGTGAAAAGGATACACAGTACGCCAAAATAACAGAATGTTTACAAACACGAAACAAACCTATAGGGAAGTGGTATGTATGGAAACATTCTCTTATTTTGGCACACTGCGCATCCTGCCCCAGTGGAAATGTCACAAATTGACCAATGCATTGATAGTAGCGTATTTATGCATATACACAAACAGGAAAATTTAGGAATAGTTTAGCAAGTTGCTAGCATAATTTTTGTTCTAACTCAAAAAGCGCATCTTCAATTTTAATGAAATTTTTTTTTCTTAAAAGTACGAACTTTGAACATTATTCTGTAATTTTTTGGTTGGTGTAAAAATAAAATTACTACATTATTTTTTTTTAAATATTTTTGTTTATTTTTTTGTGTTAAAATTTGTGTAAGAATGTAAAAAAAATATATTATGGGAACTAATATATTCTTCAATAATTGGCATTAGTTTCATTTTTGTTAACATTTGTACTTTTGAGAAAAACATCTTTGAAAAATAGCAGCGCCGGTGCATACTTTGCCGATTATTTCAAGGACAGTTCAAGGTCAGGGGCTAAAATCCCTCTATATTGTATTCTCATGGTGAGCCTTATTACCACACATGTTATTTCAAACATTGGCCATGAGGGCCGTTTTGCTATGCTTATCTGGCTAGACCCTTTGCTGAAATTATATTTATATATTGAAAACTTGAACATTTTTCTATTTCCTAAAAAAGGTGTACATGTCCTTGAAAATCAGCTGAAATTAAAAATTTTGCACCGTTATCTGAACAATCCGATGCTTTTATAGGAAAAGAGGAAGCACTGCTTGATTGCTTTATGTCTGGAATAACAATACCTGCCAATTTTATCTACTTACATATGAAAGTGACTTTGTTAATATGAAGAGCAAAGCCACTGAATGAGCAAAATTCAAGAAGAAAAATGGATAGAATCACTAGCATTATTTTTATATAAAGAGCGATTAGTTCTTGCAGGCAATAGAAGACTAAAAATTTGCAAACCTTAAGCTAATGCTGATTGACTTAAAAGAAAATATTTATTTCGCCTTAGATCTCTAAAAAAAATGTAATAATAAATAAACATTCCAATTAAAAATATCCTAATGGCCACATCAACAGGTCGTTATGCGCCGTCAACATCAGATATAAATCAGCAAATATCATAATTTTTCTTTTAAAATAGTATTCCACTACTATTAAAAAAGGGAGGGAAATTTCTATTTCTCTTTCATTCTGCTCAAAATAGCATTAAAATGACTTGCAATTGAAAAAGTACCAATTTTTAAGGGGGAAAAAGTTTTTTTTTTGTTTCTATACGAGAACGAAAATAAATAAAATTGTCAATTTCAGAAAGGATGAGCCTGCCCGAGCCCAAAGGCCGGTATAAAAATCGAGCCCTTGTCGGGTTCACGCTGAGCCCATCTCATCTTTATGACTGGCCTCAGCCTATCCTTGCGGGTGTCAACTGAAGTTTAGGACACCTAAAAAATAAATAAATACTAAGCAGCAGCATTTTTTTTAAGCAACATATTTTAACATATTAGGAGTTAATTTTCTTTCTTCAGTATCACTCAGACTGTGAAAAAAATAATAGAGAGGTCTTTGTTCATTTAAAAGACTTGTTTCGAACTGCATTGACAATTTCATGCATTGGAGTCTCAAGAGTTAAAAGTCAAGAGTTCATCTTTAAAAAAAGTCTTTTGTCTTTAAAACGCATATGTGGTGTTACCGTTGTTTTACACATCATACATGCTTTTTTCTCCCTTTTTCTGCAAAAATTGTCAATTTGCTAATTGTGTCGTCATAGGATAATTATGTATATTAGGAAATTCTCTCTTTATTTTTTTCTCATCACATTTCACAAGTAAATTTACTCATTTCTTTAAAATTAAATGTTTTGTCTTTTTTTTTTTTTTTTTTTTCCTTTTTTGTCAGTATGGTGATTGTGTTATAATAGAGATATTGTCTACATCGGAAATTCTCTCTCCCTCTTTTTTTTTTATCCTTTTTAAGCAATTTTAAGCTTTGTCCATGGCTTCGTGTACTCTGCACAAGTACTCGTGACTGCTATTGAACCTTCTGAAAACCCAATTTTTTGTACATTGTAGGTGTCATTAATTTTTGCTTTTATGACTTTGTAAGGGCCTAAACATTTTGGTTTTAGTTTCAAACCTGGACCTTGCTGTGTGCGTTTGATGGCAACTATATCATATGTTTAAACTTAGGATTTTTTTCTTCTTAAATTATAGGCTTTTGCAGTTCTCTCTCTTTGAACCCAAAAGTGAGAAATATGAAGAAAAAATTCCTAAAATTAAAGATGATTTTTCAGTTAAGGATTTTATAACTAAATAAACTATGTGAATACGGGATTCATAATTTATTAATTGCTAAGTATGTGCAAATATATAAAAGTTTTAAAACATTAAAACTATTCAATATGTTAAAACATAGATTTCAGATCATTTGTAAAGTTCCTGAGCGTTTACATCTAAACATAGCCATCATCAGGGGAGTTAAAATTGAGAAATGCTAAGCTTCAAAAATGTACACTGATTAAGTAGCAGAGGCCGAAACCAAAAACTACAAATAGGAGGGAGGGAAGGAAAGAAAGAGAGGGGATGCTATAGAAAAGGGGGAGGAGGAGGAGATATCAATCAAAAATTTAATGCGAAAATTTAGAACTGAAGGATTGCGACTGGATAGAGAAATAATTAATATAAGATTTTTACAATTATGTAAAGGCTCCAGAGTTATACCCATATTTTGAAGAACAAGAATAACCTAATTAATTTTTGATTTCCCTTTCTCTTTTCTATTGCATCCTCTCTTTTTCTTTCCTTCCCTCCCTTCTATTTGTTGTTTTTAGTTTTTCCCTCTGCTACTTACTCAGTGTACATTTTTGAAGCTTCAGCATTTCTCAATTTTAACTCCCCTGATGATCACTAATGTTTAGTTGAAAGCACACGTGAATTTTAGACATGATCTGACGTCTATGTTTTAACATCTTGAATAATTTTAATGTTTTAAAACTTTTATATATTTGCACCTATTTAGTAACAAATGAATTGTGAATTATTTATTCATGTAGTTTATTTGATTTGTTAAGGTTAATGCGACGTTTCAACTTATATATATATAGAGTTTTATATTATATTTAATTGATTTGATAAATATTTGTAATGTTCTATGCATTGATAATGTGGGTTCTCTTAATGCTTTGATTGCCAAAATAATTTCTAATCTTTGTTTTTTAAGGCTGAAAATGTTTCTGATAGTAAAATGAATGATGTAAATTTTGAAAGTATAGTATAAAAAATTATTCTGGTAGTATGAAAAATGAAATGGCTCAGCTTCTAATTCACAACAATTTCCTTAATCCCTCTATTATTAGGTACATTCGTAATTATATAAATATGTAGCACCAATAGACGTCGTCTAGTCTGTCCATTTGTCTGCATATAACAGGGCAAAAACTACCCAACTGAATGGTTTGAAATTTTAAATACATAATTGTTGCAGAATTTTGTCGAGCCATTTCAAATTTTGTGAAAATCGGATGTATAGTTCAATTACATGGACCGTCAAAAGTATTCCATTACATTACGGCCAATGGGAAAAAATAGTTTCAAGCACATTTTAATGATGTTATACCCTTTTGAACATAATGAAATTGGTATGCATTTCTGAAGTGCTCTAAAATATACATTCTGTAGAATATGCAGTGCAAAGAATATTTATTATTCATTTACAGGGCCACACAAAAGAATCCCATTACATAATGGTATTGGAGGAAACATTCTTAGTGGCGTATTTTAATTATGTTAAAGTATTTCACATATAATGAAATTGATATACTTTGATGAAGTTTACTACAAGTTACTTCCTGTATAATAGAAAGTGCATAGTATTTACAGGGACACACAAAAGATTTCTTATACTATTCTGTACCTAAAATACTGTATATTAGTGATGATTGCTGGAAGTGCATTTTTAGCTGTGATACGAGTTGTTATGTTTAACTAAAATTTACATATTACTTTGTGTGTATAAAGGCTGTAGGTCACATACAGGCTACACAAAATTCATAACGGTTACTGAGTATAAACTAAAACAGCTTAAAGGTGGTTTATAAATGAGTTATGCATTTTTATGCTGAACCACATTTAGTATATTAAGATATGTTTCTAGACTATAGATAAAATGATATACATGGTCACGCAAAGAATTAGATACATGGCCGTTTAAGGATGATAATCTCTGGAAACATGATTTCATTAGTTTTAAACATGTTTTAGTTTTAATTAAATTTTAGCTAAATAATGGCATCCATATAAAGATAATAGGTAGAATACAGGGCTCTACAAAAGTATTCAAGTATGCTTCCATCTATTGGTACAAATTTCTGAAAGTCAATTTCAACCTATTATGATGTGTTTTTAACACTTTATGACATAGTTGAAAGTGTTTATGAATTCGGTTTGTCTGTCTTAACTCTAACTTGCGTTAATATAGTTGGATTGCTCTGTAATCGATATATGTTATTGAGATTTACTATGACATGTTCGGTATTGAAAATAAAGTATCTAGCATTCATACTGTATTTACAGAGACACTCAAAAACATTCCATTTCATTATGGTCTATAAAGAAATGTCATGTCTTAATTATGTAAATATGTAGCACCTTTAGTCGTCGTCTGTCTGCATATAAGAGGGCAAAAACTACCCAACAGAATGATTTGAAATTTAATGTATATAATCATTGCAGAATTTTCTCGAGTCATTTCAAATTTTATGAAAATCAAATCAGAGCTTAAAAAGATATTAATAAAAATTTTCTTCGTTCTATATTAAATCCTATCATACATAGTTAATTCAATAATATTCCATGATAGGTAATGATTCTAGGTTGCCATGGTGATTACGCCCTGTTTAAGATGGAGTCTTATTATTTACGTATTACTGAACTTAATATGTAGAATCATAATATTTTTGCTATCATGCATTTTTTCTTCAGATTGCAACAGCTATTGCACCAAGATCTGAATATTTATAAAACTAGATATACTACGAACGCACCTCATTTGCTACATTTGACGTACAATTTCAAACTTATTTTAATAATGTGGAAAATATGACTGTGTCATTTATGGGCAGTTCATATCAAAATATTGAAGGAGGTCATTATTTCATTGTTTAATTTAAGTGATTTTCATAAATTGTTCTTAGCAAAAAGATGTATGAGGAATAAAGCGAAACTGTTTGTCCAAAGTGAATCGAAAGTAAATTCATGGGGTAAATTGAAAATTTTGTTATTTCCTAAATTTTGGTCCAACATGTAATTCAGCTCCATGAATTGTTATGAGCTCCATGAATTGTTATCAAAAACAAAATTGTGGGATAATGATTGGTTAGCCAAATATTTTTTTAAACATAAAGCAGTTATGTTCTCGTAGTAATGTTGAAGATGTCACACTTATGCAATATGTTATTAATTGAATAAAAGACCCTTTAATTAAAAAAACTTTTCTGTATGGATGTTTTAATATTGTTTAATTTAGGCACCAATCAAACATTTGTAAGAAATTGAGATTTGATTATGATAATGTAAAATCAC
The DNA here is from genome assembly GCA_963932465.1 of Maratus speciosus. Lineage (NCBI taxonomy): Eukaryota > Metazoa > Arthropoda > Arachnida > Araneae > Salticidae > Maratus > Maratus speciosus. The sequence continues at coordinate 606,277,070 of OZ010788.1, read as the reverse complement.
ATAAATTAGAAGTTGGAAGGTTGATGCTAGGCCTGAAAGTAAATGAGAAATAGAATTTAAGAACAAATTTAACCCAGTAAAGTCGAATATTCACTGTTACAACTGTGGCAATAATCACATAAGTATTAATTGTATTAACAAATAAAAAGGGCTGCTCTGTTTTTACTGTAACCGTTATGGCCATAAATTATTATCATGTAATAAATCGAAAGAAACATTCATAATGTTAGTCACAAGTCAGTACAACCACTTTGCAAAATTTAATTCTAAAAGAAGTAAAACAATATTCATTGCCTTTAATATCTTTAATTGACACAGACAGCCAGGAAACTTTTTTTTTTTTTTTTTTATGTTTACAATACATGAAAAGAAGTTGTGAAATTATAAGCTACAAATATAACCGTGACGGGGTTGAGGAAACCATCAATTAACCCAATGTGGTAGACAAGAAGGTCTATTGCATCCAATAAAGAAGGTAAAAACTCCGCTACAAACTTATATTGATCATTTGAGTCCATTAGACAGCACATATAAAAATTTCAAACATATCTTTGTGGTCATCAACACCTTCACAAAATTTGTATGGAAGATTGTTTCCATATTTATAAAAATAAATACAAGTGAATAAAGAAAAAACACTTGCTACAATCAATAAAAAAAATTAAAATTAAAATGTTCTGGAATATCAATAAAAAAGCAATATGAGAATTGTATAAACACATGCTGTTTCTTTAGGACTACAAACCATTTGATGAGATTTTACAACCTAACTTGTAATAATCTCTGTCGCTTGGCGATTCATCCTTTGGGAGAGGAGGCTGCTATGACAAAGAAGTACCAATACTTCTCCCAAATATCTAATTTTCTGTCTCCCCAGCCCCTCCCAAAAAATTTACTTGAGGTAAATGATTAACACTAGATTCACAGTTATTTTGCAAAAAATAAATAAAAATAAAGAGTAATTGCTCTTAATTAAATGTTTGTTTAATTATTATAATAATTTTAAATAGCCTTTTTATTGTAAGTTTATAAATTAAATGTATTTATTCATTTAGTTCTGAAGAATTGTATAATATAACAATTTTCATAACTTTTATTTTACTACTACTTTTTTTAAGCATTGATATATTGAATAATCACAATCTTAATTAAATGGCTATCTGAATTTTAGGTTAGATATGCCTGATTATTTAGGAAATTAAAAAAAAAAAAAAAAAAAGTCGAAATTTATAAAATAAAAACTTTTTGATATATTTTCTTGTAACATGTTTTCAAAAACTATTTCTCCAAATTTTTTTTTATTTCAAGGTATGCCCTGAAAAATAATTTTCCAGTACTTGAACATGTCACACTTCCAAGAGTTGGAGCTATGGATGTCATATTAGACACTCTCCGTCCTGAGAAAATCAAAGAAGCACTTGAAAATGGAGAAGGTACACTTTTGACAGGTCAGTTTCATCAAAAATGTTCATCTCTCTATGGAAGTATGTGTATATCTCAAAATTGATTGTTTCAATTAAATATATATGAAAATGATGCTAAAAGTTTTATCATGTTTGTGTATTGTATGTATATAATATTATATATTGTTAGTGTTAGAAGTTGTAAGATGTATTATATACGTAAGATGGATGAATGTATTAGTAAATTAGGTTTGAGAAGTTTTTGTCTGAAGTAAGTGTTTGTTTTTACAAAATGAATACACACATTAATCAAAGTATTTGTCCTCAGCATCTATGATTATTTTTCATCTTTTTGTCAGCCATTGGATTGCATTTATGAGTTTATTCATCAAACAGCTCACTTTTTGGTTTTTTTCAGTTAAAATTTCTTTCTTTAAAAAAAAAAAAAAAAAAAGAGCATTGTTTTTAATTTGTAGAATAATGATTACAGTGCTGCTGTGTCTAAGGTTTTTGGTTTGAGTATTGGAGAAAGTATGAATTAAAAATTTTTTGGTTTAAAGAATTGGAAAGATCCCCTCCCCCCGCCCCTTTAAAAAAATTGTTTAGCTTGCACTTGGCTAGTTAAAATTAACTGTATTCACCTATATATTTTTGGTTCTCAAAATGAAATATTTTTTCTCATTGATTTTTCATGAGCTACATTGTTTGTTAATAAAATAAACTTCCCAAGTCTCCTGATTTCCAGTTGTTTTTCCACATTCCTGATTTTTGATGTATTTCTATTGATTTCCTGATACATTTTTTAATCTTATGCTATTTTATTCTCTAGTGCAAATAAAGAATAAAAAAATCACAGCTGATTGATTAATTTGTACCTAGTGTGATAAAATAAGTTCAATTTAAATGTAGGGGATGCAGCTCTTTAAAATATAACACTTGATGGCATTGTAGCACTTGGGGACCATGAGCAAATTTTCATTTTTAAATAACATAAAATCTGCAACTACTAGTAGCTTTACCTATAAGAAATAAATTATGACTTTATGTTGAAAAACTTTAAATTTCTTTTGAATATAAATTCTGTGTACAATTTTAAATTATAATCGTAATTTCTGTATTAAGAACTGTTAAGGCTTTCATTGTTTTATGTATATATGTGGGAATACAATTTCTATCTCTGTTATTTGAATGAATTTAAAATTATGTTAATAAATATATCATTAATATAATTAGAAATTTTTGTTTTCTTTTTTATGTAAGAAAGAGACTATTCTAATTTGAGTAACAGATATTTTATATAATCTTCTCATTAATCAAGCATTATGTAAAGGTATTTGTGCTATGACTATAAGCTTAAATTTAAAACATGGAATGTTTTACATAAAAAATAAAAAATAAATTCCTCATTTTCGATTGTTGGAATTTGGTAACTCTGTAAAACTCATTTCTTTTTACTCACATGCAGAGTCAGATTTAGAGAGATTGATGTCCTAAAAGTGACCATGGCACTAAAAACTAAAGGCTGGAGAACATGCAGAGTACTTGATTAAAACTTAAAAAATGTATCATTTTGTAGGGCATTGAGAAAAAGTCTCACCCAGGGTGCCTTTGCAGCTAAAGCTGCCCTTGATCACATGTACAATATTACGAACCATACAGAAATTTCTTTTTCTATTGTTAATTACATTAATAATTATTCTGGGTAAGAGTACCTACTTCGTATCACATAGCATGCTTGTTTTTTTTCTGTATTTTGAAGTTTGGTAGAGGCAGATAAATGAGCGCAGCTTGTATTTTATTTAGGCAAAACAAAATGCACACACACAAATTTCAAACATTATTGCTTCAGACTGGGTAGTAGCAGTATGTAAATGGTGTTTTAAAGATGACATATAAAAACTTAAACTAATTCATGTATATAATTTTATGAAATTAAAATTTTTATGAATTGTAATTATTAAAATTATTATTTTTACTTGGAAAAGTGTCATGTTTGTCTCACTCAGTTCAAGAATAAATATTTATTTGCAGTGATATTAATGAAAACATTTGCTGTTTATGTACATTTTTTCAGGAGATTTACTGTCATTGTGATTTTTTACAGACTTTAGTATTTATTAATAGAAAGCTCTCCCCCCCCCCCCCCCCCAAAAAAAAAGAAAGAAAAAAGAAATGGGGCATAAATCAGCTATTTCCTTCTTTTATCCATTTTCAATAAATATATATATATGTGTGTGTTTAATGTATGTTATGTCGAAAATTCTTTAAAATTGTCCAATTTTTTCCCTACACTTTTCACTTGATTTTTTTTTTTAAATTTATCATTTGAAAACTACTACAGTTTACAGTTTTCTTATTTTTTACCACTTAAAAAAAATAATACATATTCTGAATATGTTTCAAGCAAAAAAAAAAAAAAAAAAAAAAAACTAGAAAACAGGAATTCTGCTTTTTCAGAATTTAGTGTCGCCCCCGATGAAAAAAAAAATGTATATATAAATAGTACAAAACATATTTCAATTTTTAGGCTTAAAACACACACTTTTATTTTGTGTAAAATGACGTCATTTGCATCCGCTTAAGAATCCCACATTTACGATCCACTCTTAAACATCTACAGTAGAGCATGCGTAGGATACCACTATCGCAAAATAATACACAAATGCAGAAAAAAATGCTGTCATTAAAGAAACTTGACAAAAAAACGGCTATCTAATGATTCATAGGCCTTCATTGGTTTGTAACATAAATATAGATAACTTAAAATTAAATATAGTTTATAATAGCTCCATGTTTTAACAGAAATTATTCGTTTATATTTTTTCAAAATAGCATGTGAATTACATTTTCTTTCAGTTGTTATGAGAAAATGGCAACAAAAAGATATAATTGCTATTTTTCAACTATTTTCCCTTTACTTTCTACATAAATGGAGTACTTGAGTTGCCAAAATTAAACAAATGGTGTTAAAAGCTACAAAAAAAAAAAAAAAAAAAAAAAAAAAAAATAATAATAATATTTCAAAAATTAATGGAGATACAGTTTTTAAACAAACTGTATATTTAAAAGTACTTTGTTTTCCCAATACGATGGTATAAAAATTGAAAATGTGCGATGCTTGGAAATTGTAAAAAATGCTATAGAGTATTTAATTGTACAATGATACATCTGCTTTGTTTATTGCTGGCTTCTGTAAGGTAACGTTATTTTTTGGACACAAAATAAGCTGGGAGAAAGAAATAGCATACCATACCGGGGGCTTAAAAAAACCTGCTGTAGATTTTGTTTAATGCGTTGCATATTCACTATAGGGATTGACCGAATACCGAATAATTGATTCGGTATTCGGTGGTTCAGCATGTAAACTGAATATTTGGCTTTGGCCGAATACTTTTAAGTATTCGGCCGAATAATTGCAGATAAGTATTTTCTTAGAAGTAAGAGAATTCTCTTTTACTTAGTAGAAAAATAGGCTAAACAATGAGTTTCAATATTATGTGCATGAGTTCAGAGTTTGGCTGCACTACAAAAAACAAGTCAAAGGCCATTTTTAATTTAAAAAAAAACTTTTTCCTTCCTAAAATAGAATGTCCTAAATAGGTGTGAAATCAAAACAGCTGTCTACCAACAGAGAGAAAAAAAGTAAGGAAGATGTGCATCTTTCCCTTATCATTTAATTTTATTTACTTCTACATTGTTTTTTTTTTTTAATTTAAATTTATTTAATGTGTATTTTCTTTAATATACACATCAAATAAGTATATCAGAGTTCATCTCTGTATATCTAAGGTGCATATTAAAGAAAATACACACATCAAATAAGTATACCCCTATGCCTATCCTATAGCTTTCATAACCATTATATCAAAGTCGCTCAATATTTCTTTTCTTCACCACAATGTTAAAATATTAATCAAAATATAAATATTCTATCAATAATTTGACAGAAAATAGTTAAATGTACAAATTGATATACCTTTTGTATTTTGAGAACATTCCTATTAAATATGTTTATAATTTTAATTAGACTTAGACAATCCGTAAATCAGCTTAATGACAACATTGTTTCTTTATATTTGAATGAATTTTTGTTTTTCTGACAATCCTTATCCTTAATAATACCCTGTATAGTTTAATACTTTCATAGGTTATGTTATATAATAACATCCTTTCCAATTAAAATTAATTTAAAAAACTATTTTAAAATATTTAAATTAAATCAAAAAACTTCTTTACTTTTAAAATTTAAATTCTACCTTTAAATATTCATTAATTTTCGTTAAGTTCGTTTTTCAGTTAAATTTCACTTAAAAACAATTTTAATTTAATCGCCATAAAAGATCGTTAAAAATTATCAATAAAATAATAAATCTTAAAATTAATACTTTCTACCGTAATAGAATATTTTTATAATAATTTTCAAATCTAAAATTCATCATTTAACGTTATTTTATTCAAACACTTTTATTACTCTGTGTGGCATCGTCGATTTTAAATCAGCCAATCAACGACGTCCGTTGCTAACGGCGGGCTCGTTGATAGCGTCATCTCGCTCTCTCGGGCCACGGACCTCAACGTGCGAACAAGTGCGCGTTGATGCTCCGTGAAAGGATTTATCTTAACTGTTGGATCGAATGGATCCCTCGGGCAAATCCTTTTCTTATATTTATATAACATGCCATCAAATCATACCTTATTCATAGTAAATTACATATTTTATCTGTGTCAAAATTGTGGTTCCGAAGTGGTTTCGTAGGAATGCTGGAGATTCAAGGCCTTTGAATACTGATATATAATGGGTACTACTGATTTCCTTTGTGATCAAGAAATCCGTTCTAATGAAATTATCCATTTGAAAATATGGGTGATGATAAAAAGGAAAAATGAATGTCTCAAGAAAAGTGCAATATACAGATGTTCTCGATTCTCACAATATCTATTTTCGATATATGGCGAAAATCAACATGAGTAAGTACGATGAATATGCATATATTGCTTTCCCTAGGGTGATGACATCGCGGTGGTAAGATGCCTGTTTTAGTTTTGCTTTGGAGCATATTACAAATCTCAGGATTTGAACAATTGCTCAGATTCATAATCATTAACTCTCCAATGTGAACTTTTCCTATAAATTAACTTTGATAAAGACTATGAACCACATTTTTTGCATGTACCGATGTCTTATCGATTAAATTAAGATTCTCAATATAAACATATTAATGTTCAAGCTCTCAACAATATTATTTCAATCTTCTATAAAAGAAATGTCAATTTGTTAAAAATGAAATTTAAATCTATGAAACTCATGTAAGAATTAATATTGATGAAATTTGTATAATTAGTGCACTAAATTATTTCTCCCTCCCCTTTCCCCATTTAACTACATCATTTAAATAAAAATATTTTGTTTTATTAAGTGTATATGTATCATTTATGTGTTTGATGTTTTTATTATTGAGTGCCAAATTAATTTATCTCAATTATATATTAAAGAATTATTAATGATAAAGGTTCTAAAGTAAATATTTAACACTTGGCACAATTTAAATATGTTCAACATATGCAATTTTCAGGCAAGAAATATTTTCTTTGTTCAGGTGAGTCTAAAGTTTATTATTTATATTTTACCATGAAGTTACCAAGTTATATTTATTTACATTTTTCACATGCAATGTTTACTAACCACTAACGATCATTGGCCGTAATTAATAGTAAATTTTCTCCTCTCTCCAATTCATATTAAAAATCTACATAATATATTTATTACTCCTAATTTTAATTAATAATTTAAATAAACATTTATATAAATGTTAGGTAAAAAAAAAATATATAGAAATGAAGGGAAAGAAGGATTTTAAATTTAAATTATTAATTAAAATTAGGAGTAATAAATATATTATGTAGATTTTTAATATGAATTGGAGAGAGGAGAAAATTTACTATTAATTATGGCCAATGATCGTTAGTGGTTAGTAAACATTGCATGTGAAAAATGTAAATAAATATAACTTGGTAACTTCATGGTAAAATATAAATAATAAACTTTAGACTCACCTGAACAAAGAAAATATTTCTTGCCTGAAAATTGCATATGTTGAACATATTTAAATTGTGCCAAGTGTTAAATATTTACTTTAGAACCTTTATCATTAATAATTCTTTAATATATAATTGAGATAAATTAATTTGGCACTCAATAATAAAAACATCAAACACATAAATGATACATATACACTTAATAAAACAAAATATTTTTATTTAAATGATGTAGTTAAATGGGGAAAGGGGAGGGAGAAATAATTTAGTGCACTAATTATACAAATTTCATCAATATTAATTCTTACATGAGTTTCATAGATTTAAATTTCATTTTTAACAAATTGACATTTCTTTTATAGAAGATTGAAATAGTATTGTTGAGAGCTTGAACATTAATATGTTTATATTGAGAATCTTAATTTAATCGATAAGACATCGGTACATGCAAAAAATGTGGTTCATAGTCTTTATCAAAGTTAATTTATAGGAAAAGTTCACATTGGAGAGTTAATGATTATGAATCTGAGCAATTGTTCAAATCCTGAGATTTGTGATATGCTCCAAAGCAAAACTAAAACAGGCATCTTACCACCGCAATGTCATCACCGTAGGGAAAGCAATATATGGATATTCATCGTACTTACTCATGTTGATTTTCGCCATATATCGAAAATAGATATTGTGAGAATCGAGAACATCTGTATATTGCACTTTTCTTGAGACATTCATTTTTCCTTTTTATCATCACCCATATTTTCAAATGGATAATTTCATTAGAACGGATTTCTTGATCACAAAGGAGATCGGTAGTACCCATTATATATCAGTATTCAAAGGCCAATCTCCAGCATTCCTACAAAACCACTTCGGAACCACAATTTTGATACAGATAAAATATGTAATTCACTATGAATAAGGTATGATTTGATGGCATGTTATATAAATATAAGAAAAGGATTTGCCCGAGGGATCCATTCGATCCAACGGTTAAGATAAATCCTTTCACGGAGCATCAACGCGCACTTGTTCGCACGTTGAGGTCCATGGCCCGAGAGAGCGAGATGACGCTATCAACGAACCTGCCGTTAGCAACGGACGTCATTGGTTGGCTGATTTAAAATCGATGATGCTACACAGAGTAATAAAAGTGTTTGAATAAAATAACGTTAAATGATGAATTTTAGATTTGAAAATTATTATAAAAATATTCTATTACGGTAGAAAGTATTAATTTTAAGATTTATTATTTTATTGATAATTTTTAACGATCTTTTATGGCGATTAAATTAATTGTTTTTAAGTGAAATTTAACTGAAAAACGAACTTAACGAAAATTAATGAATATTTAAAGGTAGAATTTAAATTTTAAAAGTAAAGAAGTTTTTTGATTTAATTTAAATATTTTAAAATATTTTTTTTAATTAATTTTAATTGAAAAGGATGTTATTATATAACAGGTTATTTTTGGGTATTGACTAGTGATAAAATAATAAAAAATAAATGATGGGTTAATGAATTTGTAAGTGGAAAGAAGTCATTAAATTTTTTTGTGTAATTAGATTTAAGAATAAAAATGTAACTGAATTAAATTATTGAGAATTTAATTATAATTAAAGCTTATTAAAAAAGCTAATATATGCAAAAATGTGTATTAAAAAGTTTCAAGTATTCGGTTGCCGAATACCGAAGCTTCGGTATACAATTCAACCGAAGCTTCGGTATTCGTCAAAATTGCTGCTTTGGTCAATGCCTAATTCACTATCAAAATCGTACTTTTTTTCAATTATGATCATATGTTTAAATCAGGAGTTGGAAGTAGTGCGTTACAATATAACGACCAAAATTACAGTAGTCTCTACTTTTTACAGTTTTTTCGCCAATGTGATGAAAAGCAGAAAGAAACTTTACCATTAGCAGACTCTGATTCATTGTTTCAGAGTCAAGCTTCCCAGCTACTAAGCTAGCTATTTATATAAAATCTCCAAGTCTCTGTGTTTCGCTCACAATTCTGGTAGGACCACCTCATTGTAATGAGTAATTGTTGAAAATTACTAATACAGGGTTACCACAGTAGCGCTAAATGTTGACCAACTTGGCGAAATATCACCAAATTTGGCAGCAAAATTAAGTTGTCATTTATGAAAGCAACTTGGCGATAGCTAACTAATTTGGCGAAATTCCCATTTAAAACCATTACTATTTCATAATCGAGGTCACCGCAATTTAATTTAAACTCTGCATTTTTAAAGACTTTTTTTCAAAATCTATGGGTGAGAATTTAAAAGTGTAAGATACGAAAATGTATGTCTTTACATCTTGATCCTGATGCTACTAATAACATAACAGCCAATATACGGCGCTGTACTGTCTGAGCTCCTAACTGCCCGATTTTAATGTGCTTTAGGTACTTTTCCAGTATAGGGGTCTTGGCGAGATAGAGAAAATGAAATTTGGCAACATATTTTCTAGCAACTTATTCACTGTTTCATATACACAAGTAATTTTCAATATTTATACAATTTATTAAATATAAAGAAGCCATTTAACTATCTTTGTATACAAACGGAAGTAAATTGTACAGTCGGACCTCTATTTAACGAACCTCTATTTTGTGAACTTTTCCTCGGAATCAACAACATCTTGCAAATTTCTTCGTAAAATAACCTCCAAATAGCGAAGTGTATTCTCTATTTAACGAACTTTTTCTTCTGATATAATTTTTTTTTCTCCGTATTTCTCGAAATATTTTCGGACACTTCAAACTTATTCTTTCTTTTACACATTTTATAATGCTCAATAACCTTGAATTAGTTTTACCAAGTGCCTAACTCAAAGAGAGCAGTAAAATCCCTGTCATTCTTTGCATTTCATCCAGAAAATGCAAATTTTCAATATCCCCCTTTCACACTCGCTGTTCTGTAGTAAATAAGTTTCAGTAATTAAATTTAAGGATGCATGTAGTAATACAATGCTTAAAATACTATAATATTATTAAAATTCATTAATTTTAATGTAAACATTTTCTTAAAACTGAAAATACAGTGTATTTCCGGACAATATATATATTTTTTAATTCTTGTTGCCCTTACAGATTTCTTTTTTGATGGGTAAAATGAATACTAATAATAATAAAAAAATAAATACGATTTACAAAAAAAAGTGTGATTAGTTAAATTTTTTAATAATGTTTAGTGTTTATGAATTAAAAATCTATTTTGTGTAGTTTAAAGTATTTAAAAAGGTTCATCTCTATTTAATGAATTTTCCACATAACGAACTTTTTTCGGGATTTAGTGACTTCGTTAAATAGAGGTCCGACTGTATATAAAAAAAATAATATAGATATAAATAAAATGTTTATAGATTATATAAATAAACTTAAAAGCTCATTAATTTTGTTTTCATAGCTATTTATATCATTTGGCAAAAAATCTCATTTCTAGAGCCCAAATTATGACAAACTTTAAAAAGTACGCCAAGGTTTCTATACTGGAAAAGTACCGCGTTTTATATAGTCGGATACAAAAGTTAAATTCCCGGTACTTTTCCACTTTTGCGGCTTTGGCGAAGAAGGAAAATTGGCAATATATTTTCTGGCAACCTATTCACTGTTTCATTTCATATACACACACATTTTTTTTTTTTTTTTTTTTTTTTTTTTTAATATTTATACAATTTATTTAGCATAAAGAAGCCATATATCTAATTTTATAATATAGACATGATCTGTAATCCCCAAAAAGCCTCAAATCCACACAACACTTGGGACCAAGCTGTGTGGATTAGTGGTCTTCTACTGTATTACAGTTTTCCATAAATGAGTTTCATTTTTAAAATCTGTTATTTTCATCTATCACTGCGGAACAAGCGAGAAAAATTGATATTCTTGCATAATGTATATATCTTTACATCACATATTCCGTCATTTTTGACGGGCTATCTTTCTAGTAGTAATATTATTGACTAGCACTTATTTTAGCTCATGTTATTGAAATATATCAATGTCTTGATATATTGCAATATCTCAAGAAAATACCAGCAGCAGAATTAAAACACATATGATAACAGCATTATTCAGTAACAGACAGACAATGAAATTTATGGTTAATAACAAGAAACAGAGAATGTATTGGAATATTAACAATGTAGAGATAATCACTGGGGGGTGGGGGGTATTCTGGTTTAAATGAAGTGGAGCAGCAAATATATGCATGGATCATGCGAAAGAAAGGATTAGAGAAGACATCGGTACAGAATATTTAGCACTTTTTTTCAGGGTTTGAAGTCACGGCGTGGCAAAAAAAATGTTCTTGGGATGTATGGGTAGATTCGGACCTTAAGTATTGGGATATATCGTCAGAGTCGGAGCTTTGATATCGTTATTGCGATAATTACAAATATCAATATTTGACCGATATAGTGATAAATAATCCAGCCCTACTCACAATTACACTTTTTTTCAGTTATAATCATAAGTTTAAATCAGGAGTTGGAAGTAGTGCATTACAACTAGCGAAATTACAGTAGTTTGTAGTGTAGCTCAATACATTTTGAACAATGTAGTGTATGCACAATACGAGTAGAATGATACAAAAAAATCAGCAGTTTGTAGTGAGAACCGATGCTACTCTTAATGCTACTTCAGGGGAAAAAAGTGTCATTCTACAAATCATGTGATCATAATTTTCTGCTTTTGTGCAAAATTTGTTCTGCATAACAATTTGTGAATATCAGTGGCAAATCTCAGCTGCAGTGTATTGAAAAACATCGTATGAAGCCTAAGATTTTCCACTGACACTTGCTGCTAAAATCAAGTATTGACCCACTAAATGAATCCATTTGCAGAATTCTGAGTTAGATGCAATACAAAGATGTGACACCAGAGTAGGAAGAGGCAGAAAAAGACCCCTCGTCATTCTTCCTCAATAGGACAATTTCATCCCATGCTCCAAACCACCCAGGAGAAACCAGGGTTGGAAAAAAATAAAAAAAATCTGATTTTTTTTATTTAAATCAGATTTTTTTGATTTAAATCGGATTTATTTGATTTTTTAGAATTCCATTTTTAATTATTGTGTTTTTATGTTTTTACAATACATGGAGCAGTTTTTTATAATAAATAACTAAAAAAGAATAAATAATATTTATAATTTATAAAAATAACATGAGAAATAATTATATAGTTAAGAAAATACTATATTCTAGTTACTGATTGGTACTAAAAATTAAACATCTAGGCTTTAATCTAAAGCCATTCTATTATTTTGTAATTGAATTGTGCACACTAAATAAGAAATAAACTTAAATGTGTTGTAAATGAATAGAAAATGGCAAAATTAAAAAAACAAATTAAATATTCATTTAATGCAAGTTATTTATTAAGGGATAAAAATCACAATTAATTCAATATTTTTTAAGCAAATAGAAATAAATCAGGGATTTAATTGTTTGAACAAAAACACTAATTTAGAAGCTTTGTCCACTCCTAATTTATTACGTAGACTTGAATGAACTAGTCCAAAAGAAGAAGATTGTCTTTCTACTCCAGCAGATGAAGCCACGGCTGATGTTATTTGGTAAATAAATTCAATTTCAATACCTCCCATTACATAAAAGGACTTCCACCAATCATAATCTGTCATAATAACTGAAACATTTTTCTCAAGCAATGGTAATTTTTGGAATGGGCTATTATTTGCTTGAAAATGTGCTACAGTGGTGAGAAGATTTGAACAATTTTCTTTAACGAATGCCAAACTTTCATTATTTTCCTCTACATTAAGTGAAATTTCATTACGATTTAAAACAGAGGGACTTAATAAAACTCTAGCAAAATGACAGCCATTAATAGCTTTTTCATATCTTGCTTTAAATTTTGTAATTCTATCTTTATCTAATACATTTTCTAACTTTTTACCCAAAATTTTCCATTGATATGTGCATTCTGCAAGGGAACAATCCTCATTTTGGATTGTAATCACCTGGACTTAACCTGCACCTGCCATATTCTTTCTGATAGCAATCCTGGAAATACCAGAAAAACACCTGCTAATTTACACCCACTTCTTATTTCTCTGCTAACTAATTTCCAACATTAAAAAAAAAAAAAAAAAAAAAAAAAATGATTTAAATCAAATGATTTTTTTTTTTTAATCAGCTGATTTAAATCTAGATTTAAATCTTGATTTAAATCATGCCAACCCTGAGAGAAACCCTACTGGCGTCACTTAAAATCAGAATTATCTGAGTTATTAAACTCTGAATTTGCACTCCAATTGAAATTTTTTCCCTTGATAGAAATTTTTTTTCACTCAGTTTTGGTTCTCCTTATCGTTGCAATTTGCTGCAAACAAAGCAGCCATGTATGTGAGCATTTTGCTTTATCTTTTTACATTTTAATTGTTATTTATGTTAGTAAAACTGATTAGAATTGTGTATAAATAAATTGCTAGGATTTAATATGTATATAAAAAGAAATTGTATAAATTAAAGATCCTTCATCTTACCTTATTCAGCTATTCTTTTCTTTCTTTTTTGTTTTTTTTTGTGGTCCAGGCCCCCCGACTGTTATTATTCTCTTGCTAAACTCTACTTACCTCCTGTGTCATTACTCCTTGCTCAACCTCCAGGACATAAATAGAGCAGTTTTTCTCGCTTTAGCATATTCTTCTCCTAACTGTCAATCTGTGAGCATCTCTGTGGTGTTTACAGTGATGTTCTCCGTGATGTATGGGGTGATATGTGTATAAATTAATATTTTGGAGACTAACACAACACATTTTCTTGCATGTTATCTTTCTTAATTTTTTAATGGCCTCGGTCGTATCACACTTATTTAATTGTATCCCAGCAGAAGCGATATAACAAGGGGTTACAGTATTATTTAATCTGTGTCTTCAGTTTCGAGTGTAAATTGAATCCTTTGACAAAATCTGAAAGTAGCAAAATGGTGACTACTTTTGAAAAATATGTAGTCACTACTTTTTAAAACAAGTAGCTGTAGTTAACTACATTTTCGATTAAGCTAGTTGTAGTTGACTGCAATAAAAACATAGTTTTTTCCACCCATAGTCTAAATTCATCTAGGTTAAAGAGTAGCTTCAAAAAAGGCTGTAGTATGATTACTACAGCTAAAATAAAAAATAGGTAAAGTAAATAAAAAAATAAAAATCTAATGCATTTTCTTTCTTTTCTTCTTCTTCTTTTTTTTTTTTTTTTTTTTTTTTTTTTTTTGCTAACCCAAGGAACAGTAAGCATTAAGATTATGAAAATCAGTCTCTAATAAGTTACTGTATAAAAGTATTTAAAAAATGTATATGAAAGCAATGTAAGACTCTTTTCTTTTTTAATTTTAATTGTAAACATTACAATGGCTTAAGTGCAATTTTCTCTCCTATTTGAAATTAAGGATAACATTTTCATAAATTATTAACATCCTAAGCCATTCTAAAGCTATATTTAAGAAAAGAATAAATTTGTAAATTGTTTTCACATTCCAGAAGAATCAAAATGAAAAAAAAAAAAAAAAAAAAAAAAAAAAAAATCTTCTGAAGTTCTTTAGTGGAAAGTGGTTGATAACTTATTATATTCAAAATTTTACTATCTATAAGACTATGCAATGGAATATATACCTTATTTATTTGCATATTTTGCACACCTTTTTCATCATCTCTTCCTTTCTCAAAGTATGGGGTGTGAAAAATAAGTGTTTTTAGGGTTTCGTTCATCTGACGAAACCTTATTCGTCTCACTCCTCTGTCTGTCTGTCCGTCACAGAGCCCATTCTCAGAAACTATATATATTGGAGACTTGAAATTTTGCACACTTATAGCTTAACACCTCACATTAAATGACAAATCATAAAATTTTGAAAAAGTCTTTTATTTAGCCATCTGGGCTCTAACTTGTGTATTTTAAGCTTTCTTTTCTGAGCCCCTAATTAAGTTGAAGACTTGAAATTTTGCATTCTTATATCTGAACACTTGTGATCACACGACAAATCATAAAATTTTCAAAAAGTCTTATATTATTTACCCCTCTGGGCTCTAACTTGCGTATTTTAAGCAATTTTTCTAACCTCTCTCCCAGGATGGAGATTAACGGGAGTTAAACGGTTGGCACTTTTCTAACTTTTTTTGCACTTACATATTTTACATATTGCCTTATATATTTTAGTTCCACTTTTTACTGCCAGGGGGCACCTACCTATCTCTGGTGTTATGGGCCCGATCCCCTTGACTAATATATCTACGGATAGGTTGTAAAACTAAGTTTCGTTCAGATAAAGGTTTCTTTAGAATAGAGTGCACCCTCTGGTTGCGAATTGTAGAACTAACAGACTTTGCAAAAAGATGAAGTGTTTTGAAAGCAATATTAAAAGAAACCCTCTGTGCAATCTGTGATCACACTTACCCACTTGTTTTATTTATGTGGTATTTATTTTTCTCAAAGGGCAACTTAGAATTGAATGGAAATGATTATCTATAAGATGAATATAACATTTAAATTAATGAATTGTTAAGATTAAACAAAATGTATAACATCAGTGGTAAATTTCCAAATGGGTGAAAAAAGTCTGGGCCAGGATTCAAACCAAGGATGTCTTGGCTAGAGCTGCCAATGCTCTACCGGCTAAGTCATCCTGGACGAATCTGGAGGACTAATTCACTCAGCTAACCTTTTAACGATCACAGCATCTGGTCTGATATCTGAATCAGCTCAACTAAATAAATCTACAATTGATATGATTTATTTACCAACTGTATAATTGTGTTAAAAGTTAATCTAATATAATTATGCATGCAGCGTTTACTGCAGTTCCATTAAAAAAAAATCCACGATTTGAGCTGATTCAGATATCAGACCAATTGCTGTGGTCTTAAAAAAGTTAGCTGGGTGAATTTGTCCTCCAGATTTGGCCGGGATGGCTGAGTAGGAGAGCATTGGCGACTCCAACCAGGACATCCCTGGTTCGAATCCTGGCCCAGACTTTTTTCAACCATTTGGAAATTTGCAACCAATATGATTTTTTTACCAAGGGAATAATTGTGTTAAAAAGTAATCTAAAATGTATAACAGTTTTATAAGTTCATAGATAATTTTGATCTGAGACAATATAATCCTTTTTATTTTTCTGGAACATTCTAAAATAAAAGATGTAAATATTTCTTTAAGCAGGCAGATACAGAAAAGAATTTATAAGGATTGTATAGAAATACGAGAATGGGTAAAAAAAAAAAGAAGTTTACAAACAGCACCATTTGAAAAATAATTATTGTGAAGTGAATATTTTTTTCCCAGAGTGGAGACAGATGATGCTAGTTATCTTACAACAGTTGTATGGGTAGATAGTGTAAGTTTGGAAATGCGTCAGAGCGATTGAAATGCCAAGATGTTTAGAAAAGTGGTTTCACTTCTGCCCATTTGACTAGGTTACGTGAAGCCATCCAACGCAAACGCATTGGCATGTTAAATGACGGTGTCATCCTCCTGCATGACATTACCAATCCCATGCTGCTCACCAAACTCAAGAATTGCTGCAAAAGCTCAAGTGGGAAGTCTGGAGCCACTCTCCACCCCCCCCCCCCCCACACACACACACGAAAAAGTCAGGTTTTGGCACCCAGTGACTATTTCCTGATTCCGAAGTTGAAGGAAACACTTATCTGGAAACACCTTTTCTTCAAACAGTGGTGTAAAAACAGCTGCTTAGAACTGGCTCAGTAGGCAGGGACATGATTTCTGCCAAGTCGAGTTAAACAAGTATGTCCTGCATTCAGATAAATGCTTTAAATAGATTTGGTATTATGTGGAAAAGTGATCGGCAAATGTGCCTCTTAATTCAATTTTGTATTATCTGTCTATTTTAATAAATATATTTTTATTGCCCTTGTAACCTTTTTTTCTGATCCATCCTCGTATTTAGTACTATTAAATCTTTTATGGCTTAAATCATAAAAACTATTTTAACACCTCCTATGAGATGTATTTCCCATATCCGTGACCACAAAATTAACATTCACTTTTAATTATTATTCTTAGCAAGTATTATTGTTTATGCTAATATGAAATAAGTATTTAATTCACTCCAAATTTTCCTCCAGCTGACCTATTAGTGTTTTGTTTGACAAAATCCGCTTTCAAGAATATGAATTTTCAGTGTAAGCAAATCGACAATTATGTATCACAATATTTATGATATTGCTTTATCAGTTATAATATCATCTGCACACAGTCATGCTGCAGTTGAAGATAAAAAAATTGTAGGAAGAAAAGATAAGTGAATAATTTTATTCAAAATAACCAAAATGAAAATCATGATGGCACATGCAGTTTTATGATCTCAAATCTTGATGTGAAAATTATGCAAAGCTATGTTTTTTACACGAATTTTCTTTAAAAAGTTGTGTGTAAATTATGCAATAAATACAGTATATATAAATTGTGGGATTTTATATTTATTACCTACTTAAATAGTCATTTGACATGCTTCTGTTAGCTTTTAAATTTTATACAACATTTATTATTCACACAAACAAATAATATACTTAGTAGATCACAACAAGTAAACCAAACAATTTATATAATACATACATAAACATTGGAATTCACCTAGTATTTTCACTTAAATCTTTTATTTAGCACTCAGCGGGTCTTCTTCCACCACCTCAACCACACCAAAAACCTCTCTTGTTACTTTTTATTTTTATCTTTCATTCACAAGAATATTGCCTCATATATTGCGATTTCTTCACATTCCTTGTATTGTGCTTTTTCTGTTCATTATGATTGAGTATATCGATTAATTAAACTCTTGAATTTGTTAAGTTGCATTGTTGAGGATATTTATTATCCCACATTCAGTCATCCTGACAGTCCGGTAACCCGGCGCAATGTATTTTCAAATTTTACTCCTATCGTTAAATATGTATTTGGGCTTTGAACTTCACATTTAAGATGATTTCACTTTACGCACATAACTAATCATTGGTGTAAATGTGATTTAGAGGAAAAGATGTTACTGATATCCTCAGCAGTTGAACTAAATTTGAAGTGTTTCCGTCAATAACAGCTCAAAATCAATATTAATAATTCTGTAACTAGAAAATTTTCCATTTTTTTCTTTAATTTTTTCCCTAATATTAATTGTTGTTTTGTTTTTAAAATTCAACATTAATAATTATAAATAGTACTTTCCCTTTTTTTTTTTTTCCCCCTCTTATTAACCATGCTGTTTTTAGAACCCTGAAGTACTTGCTCTTAAGGTTTTACATATGCATGCATTTATTTTGAAAAAATTCTTATATGTTTAGGATAGACTGTTAAAGATTAATAGCGCAAATTATTAATTTAATGTTATTTATACTTATAGTGTAAAAAAATTCCATAATATATGTATTATATATAACTTTACTGTTTTATGTTTCAGTTACTGCTTTTATTATTTATATATATTCAGTTCATGTAATTTTGTTTCTTGTGTTTTAAAGGCACCGAAGAAGAGAGAATGCCCTTGAAATGGGTTATTGATGTGACTATGGCTTACCCAGAGCCCCAAAATCCTCTAGATTTAGTTTGTATATGTGCTGCATCACGTCCTCCTTGCATCACTTACATGTATTATCGTCGTTACGCCGTCAAAGATGTGCCGTATGATAACATAGATTCAATGCGCGATTGGGTGTTTGATAGATGGGCTGAAAAAGATGAACTACTCCGTGAATATTATAGCACAAAACAGTTTCCTCTTTCACATAAAATTCAGCAAATCAACAAGAGAAGCATGGATAATTGTAGGGAAAATTCAGGTACTTCTAAAGAAGGCACAGATACTTTTGAGAAAAGCACAGATTCTTTGAAGAAAAGCACAGATGCTTCAGAAGAAAGCCCAGATATTTTAAAATCAAGTACACATACTTTAACAGAAAGTCCAGATATTTTAAAGTTAAGCACAGGTACTTTTAATCCAAACTTAGATTTTTCAAGACAAAGTAAAAATAATTTAGAAGAAAGGAAAACTTCTTTGCAGAAAAACATTGAATCTACGAAGAATGCACATGTTATTCATGTTCCAATGTCCAATGCCTGGATTATATTTCTTCATATTTTCTTTATATCGTCAACTTTGTTTCATATGTATGTACTGCATAATATGTGGAACTTAATACCTGGAAAATGCTGACAGACAAATGTTGCCTTAAGTATTGGAGCTTGCATGTCCGTATGTGGATTGCATGCTTTCTGATTCAGAGCATTAAAGACACTTGTTTTTATTGCACATTTTAATTTTTTAATCACAGTACTTTAATACTCGTTGTTTTCACTTTTAAATGGATGATTTTGTAATTTAAAATTAATAGAATCTACATATATATGTTACATAAATTATTTTTTTATATTGAAAAAAAAAGTGTCCTAAACTTTTATTAGTTGTGCTCTGTTATGCTAATCTGAACTAATAAAAAACCCCACAAGGTTTATAGTAACAAAGAATTTAGATTTTCAAGATGATGAAATTGTGAGACATTACAATAACAAATATTTCATTAATACCCAGTATTAAATCTATTCAAGCCCCTATTATGACATATTTGTTCTGTTCAAATGTAGATATAGTTGACTAGTCAATGGACTTTTTTTTAGGGGAGGGGGGATGTATGATGATTTGATATGCCGTTATTGAAATAATATTTTTTTCTTTGTTTCTGAAAAAATCTATATTAATATCAAGCATTCAAAGTAATTTCTCTACCTTTTATTTAATCTGAAATTGTATAGCACTTCTTCATGTTTCATATTTAAATCAGTTGTGAGAGGATCAAATCACTGATTCAATTTTTTTTTTTTTAATATAAAACTTGACTTTTTTGTCTTTTTTTTATTGCATCATTTTGCCTGTAGTAGTGCTTAATTTAAAAAAAAAAAATCTTTTTCACCATCTTAAAATGTATGTATTTTTTTTTTTCATTAGATTTTTATTTTTAAGTACTGAAAATTTGGTATTGATCTGTTAAATTCAGTCTTTTATCGTACCTTATATTATTATTATGATTATTATCAGAGGATAAAGTATTCCATTGTGAAATTAAATTCATTTTTATTTTCAACGTTTGTTTTCCTGGTTTTGTAAAAAAATAACATAACTGAGAAGTGTTGTTGATAGATAATTTTTTTTTATTTTTTTATTATTATTAAGGCATTTTTATTAAGAAAATTGGAATTTGCATGGAGTGGGGAATTTCACCCATCTATTTACTACTGGCAAGGGAATCTTCTCATGAGGTGGATCAATTTTTAGGCAATCTTTTAAAGCCTGCTAGCTGCAAAAAATATACCAAAAACTAGCAGCAATATACTTGTAGATGCACCCAGTATTGTCTGGGGTTTCCTTGAAGGTTTACAATTTTAGCATGTAAAAATTTTTTAGCTAATTGCGCATATTTTTCATATCACATAATATAAAAAATTTAATTAATATCTCAGGCATCAAAGACTTCCTCCTAAAGGAGGAATACCACCTTTTTTAAAGCTATTTTGGGCATTCTCTGAAATGATGCAAAAATAATATTAGAAGTATATTGGGAGGGGGTGTGACGAAAATTAGTATATTGATGAGAGAATTAAGTAAATAAAAGGAGTTTAATTTGCTGTTGGATAAAATAAACAATCTGGAGTGCCATAAATAGAGTGATCGTATAGCTAAAATGATAAGGTTGACTTGCAGTAAAAATAAAAGGAATAATCTTACTTAAATGACAACAGTAGACACATTGAAGAGACAGCAGTTATAAAAATTCTTCTTTATTCGTTGTTTCACTTGAGAGGTGGAAGGCAATTAGGAGAAGTAGGTCACTGTACACATTCGAAGAACGTTCCACGTAGAATTATTAAAACTTGGAAGTAATTCCATGATAAAGATGAATACTGGTTAAAATCATTTTTTAAAGAAGGTCTTGATGATAAAAAGTCCGAAATCAAATATGCGTTAAATAAAAAAAAAAAAAAGAGACCGAAGATAAACTTTTAGGTATCGAGATGTAGCTATCGAAAAACATCGCTCTTTGAATTTAGGCGCTAAGGCCCGAAATTCAAACGACAAATCACGTTGTCAAAAATAATACATACTTTCGTAAATCTTAAAATCTGATCCGATCTTAAAAAAATCTGTTAAAAAACTGGCTGCATTGATATATATACTGCATAAAAGGGGTTTACAAAACTACCTCCAGAAATGATTTAAATCTATTTGTTAAATTAAAATTGCGTATAAATTGTAGAACGAATAACAGCAGGGAAAACGAAACTATGTTCGAAGACACACCTCCAATATGACGCGGTCGACGTCACGCTGAATCTAAAAATAGATCAGGAAGAGGGGGAAAAGCTGAAATCAAAACTGCGGTAAAAAGGAAAGAAAAAAAGCGATTTGAACGATGTTTTGCGTTGAAAATAAATAGTTCAAAACATGAGATAATAATGCTGCATTACAATTTAAAAAATAAATAATAAATGTGATTACTACATCACATTACCCCCATTTGCCGAACAAAATTTTGGATGACCAAAATGTGAAAAAGGTAAATCTTGAAAGAGCTTTTTCAACAAAGGGAAAACAAAATTTTAAAAGCCAAGGAGCAAAAAAAAAAATGTAGAATAAAATTTAAGTTTAAAATTTAAAGGTCATAATAAAAATTTTTAAGTGCATTTGCACATTTAGGGAACGTACATGTACAGTAACCTAAAGAGAAAGAAAAAGAATATACATCAAGTAGTACATTCAAATTTCAATAGTATGCACAACATGATAGTATACAATAATAATAATATCAAGCCCATTGCAATGACAGGCAAAGAAAGGCACCTTCCTGTGTAAAAAAATCTCTATAAATTAAAATATTATTCTTTTAATATTTTAAAATTTTATAAATCCAAAAGCTAAATACATTTTTAGCCAAAAGAGTCCACAAAAAAATTTTGAATTCAATAAGTTAAAAAATAAGGTACACTTATGAATCAAAATTTATAAAGTTGCAAAAGTAAAGCAACATAAAGTCAGAAGTACCCTTTCTAAATATTCTGACTGCCTAGGAAAATAAATCATAAATTGAAACATTCAAAATGAAAAATCATTTCTACTAATCAATTTTCTCATAATATTGAAACATTCAAAATGAACAAGTCATTTCTACTAATCAATTTTCTCATAATATTGAAACATTCAAAATGAACAAGTCATTTCTACTAATCAATTTCCTCATATATTGAAACATTCAAAATGAACAAGTCATTTCTACTAATCAATTTCCTCATATATTGAAACATTCAAAATGAACAAGTCATTTCTACCAATCAATTTTCTCATAAATATTGAAACATTCAAAATGAATAAATAAATCATTTCTACTAATCAATTTTCTGCGTATTTATAAAAATAAATTGCAATGAGAAAGTCGAGAATATTTTACTTGTATATTCCGACAACCTAGGACTTGAATTTCATTAATCATAATAATAGTTTAAAAAAAAATTGTTATAATCAGGAAAAAAAATTTAATTACCAAACAAGTGTACCATAAAAATATTTAGTTTAATTTCCTTCAATAATTTACTAATAAAATTTAAATTTCTATGCTTGTAAAAAAAATTATATTAAATTAACTTTAAACAACAGTTGAAATTAAATTAAAGAGCTGCAAAAATTTAAAAAATATTGTAGAATAAACAGACAATCCTTCATGATACCTTGATCAGTGGACACATTCAGGAACTCTGTAAGCACAT
The DNA here is from genome assembly GCA_963932465.1 of Maratus speciosus. Lineage (NCBI taxonomy): Eukaryota > Metazoa > Arthropoda > Arachnida > Araneae > Salticidae > Maratus > Maratus speciosus. The sequence continues at coordinate 606,253,848 of OZ010788.1, read as the reverse complement.
TTATACAAAACACAAAAATACAGCAGACTCCAATGCGCATAAGAAACCTCTGAGATCTTGTGCAAGAGATAATCAAATAATCAGCATAGAAAAAGAGAAAAAAAAATAGTGTATTTTACAGATGTGAAGAAACTCTTGATATAAACCATAAATGGTTGGATGTGAATAGTACTGTGAACTATTCAAACACTTCTATTTTGTTGAAAAAAAGGCACATTTAGCACAACAACACATCACCAATTATGAATATTTAGCAGAATATGGTGAATATACTTTGAAGGAAAAATCGGTAGACACTGCTGGCAAAAAAAGGACAAACCATGGTGGCACATTCAGGAGTAACATAGCACTTAAGGATGATATTAACACAACACACACACCATGACGAGTAGAGGACAAGCTCGGTAGTCAAAATCGGTAGTGAAGAAGCACTTTTTAATTATGATTCTTAGAGAATTGTTGAAAATTCACTGATGAACACTTCAAAAAAAGATGCGCTGGTAAATATTTTCACTAAGAATTTTGTGCTTTTCTTCGTATAAAAGGTGCAAATAAAAATTTTCTTCATTAAAAAAATATATCTTCATGATCAATTTAAAATAATTTCTTGCATAAATTAAAAAAGTGAGGCATATGGCAGATTAAAAATTTTGAAGCAATTGGGTTATGAAATAAGGAAAAGGCACTATAATAATAATTAACATATAAAAATCTTCAGAAATAAGCAAATAAACAAACATTCTTGAGCTTAAACATTTTCTGTAATTCAAATAACATTAAATTTTATAAATATTTGTAGAATATGGTATAATATAGAAGTCAAACATTTTGAATGCGAGGATGAAACCTTGCCGCTTACTCCTACGTAAGGATGAAAATTTTCCGCTCACAAGTAAACGTTGACTGGGAAATTCTATTGTTTATGAAAAAATAATATATATACTGATTTAGCTTCAAAACCAACTTCAAAAACACACTGGAGAAGATCAGAAAATATATGGATATTTTACTACATAAATCACTGAGAACTCACCAGGAACATCAAAGCCGAAAATGGAGCACAAATCTTTATTGGTTGCTGTAAATGAGGGACAGAAATTTTTGCAGGTATGTATTATGATATTTTCAGTACTTTCAGAACAACATTTCCACACACCAGAGAAGCGTTTCAAAAAATGGATTAATAACAACACTCTTGAAGGCAACTTCAGCAGGTAAGCAAATGTGAATAAGAAAGATGAGTAAAACTATTGTCATTTTAAATCATGTAGAATAAAAATTTTTCAAATTATTCCAGTCATGAGGATAATACAGGAGAATGAATTTTTTAATTTCTTCTTTAAGCAAAAAAAATATGTCATTAAATTTTGATGAAGCTACATAATTCTGGAAAATTGAAGCACTGACAGTTATCATAACAGTTTGTAGAAAGCAAACACAGTTCTTGAAATTTTATAAAGGAACACTGCACTCACCAAACACCAAAATCGATATTAGCAGTCAAATCGTGCACTAGATGACAAAAATATCTTGAGAATAAAAGTGGAAGGTGGTACAAGAACACGTTATATATATATTTTTTTTTATGAAAAGTTATTGAAGGTATTTTTGGAACAAAAATTATAAATTGATGCATTTAAAAGTAGAGAAGACTTCAAAAAATCATGCAGGATATATTGCAGCTACGAATTTCATGAAGAACTTCAGCTCCTTTGCAAGTAATAGATAAGAACAACTTCAGTAAAATAATTTAAACTTTAATAATTATCACAGATTCCAAGAGAAAAAAAAATTATTTGCTTCAATAAATATCTTAATTATCATAATATATCTTCAAATTCATTAAATATTTTATTTCAATATATTAGTGCCATAAAATAAAATTTAAAAACCCAATATGAGAATGAGAATAAAAACCATAGCCTCTTGTTAAATAAATTTGTTCTTAAAATCAGAGAACAATTGTTGGAATTCATTTCAGAATTTCAAAATTCATTAAAGACTTTCTTTGATAAATATAATATTTTAATGCACCATAAGAATAAATAAATTAGAGAATAAATAAATAAATTTCTTGATTTTTAAAATAATATTTCATTCTTCAAAAATTTAAAAACAGCAATAATTTTGTCAAGACATATCTCAAAATGAAAACCAGTAACGGATTTTTTTTTTTTTTTTAATTATACTATGCTCAAAAATTTTAAATCATGGAATAAGTATTGCAAATAAAACTTGAGAACAAAAATTTCATTACGATGTTTGATCGATCTTCAGCCGTTAAAAAGCAAAATGTTCCATCTGAGAACAACAGAATATTATAATTTTCTTAAAATTCCATTAAAAAATAATAATTTTAAAACAATTTATTTGAATTTCTTTCATTATATTTCAATAAAGCAAATCTTCAAAATTTTATGCAAAAGAAAATTCAGTCAGGAACAAAATTTCTTCTAAGATAAAAACTTACGTTTTTTTTTTTTTTTTTTTTTTAATAAGAACAGAAAATATTGCAAAAAAAGAATAACAGCAATTATAAAGCAAAAACATTTTCAGAATTCCATTTAAAAAGAGCAGTTCTATTTGAGAACAAAAATTTTCTTTAAAAAGAATGCATCAATCGTCAAAAATACGGCGAAAAAATACAGTCATTAAGTTATTTTTTAAGGCATTACGTTGTAATCAAAAAGCAACAACGCTGAAATGTTCTTTTTTGTCACGGAAACCAAATGTGACGAAAATTAGTATATTGATGAGAGAATTAAGTAAATAAAAGGAGTTTAATTTGCTGTTGGATAAAATAAACAATCTGGAGTGCCACAAATAGAGTGATCGTATAGCTAAGATGATAAGGTTGGCTTGCAGTAAAAATAAAAGGAATAATCTTACTTAAATGACAACAGTAGACACATTGAAGAGACAGCAGTTATAAAAAATCTTCTTTATTCGTTGTTTCACTTGAGAGGTGGAAGGCAATTAGGAGAAGTAGGTCACTGTACACATTCGAAGAACGTTCCACGTAGAATTATTAAAACTTGAAAGTAATTCCATGATAAAGATGAATACTGGTTAAAATCATTTTTTAAAGAAGGTCTTGATGATAAAAAGTCCGAAATCAAATATGCGTTAAATAAAAAAAAAAAGAGAGACCGAAGATAAACTTTTAGGTATCGAGATGTAGCTATCGAAAAACATCGCTCTTTGAATTTAGGCGCTAAGGCCCGAAATTCAAACGACAAATCACGTTGTCAAAAATAATACATACTTTCGTAAATCTTAAAATCTGATCCGATCTTAAAAAAATCTGTTAAAAAACTGGCTGCATTGATATATATACTGCATAAAAGGGGTTTACAAAACTACCTCCAGAAATGATTTAAATCTATTTGTTAAATTAAAATTGCGTATGAATTGTAGAACGAATAACAGCAGGGAAAACGAAACTATGTTCGAAGACACACCTCCAATATGACGCGGTCGACGTCACGCTGAATCTAAAAATAGATCAGAAAGAGGGGGAAAAGCTGAAATCAAAACTGCGGTAAAAAGGAAAGAAAAAAAGCGATTTGAACGATGTTTTGCGTTGAAAATAAATAGTTTAAAACATGAGATAATAATGCTGCATTACAATTTAAAAAATAAATAATAAATGTGATTACTACATCACAGGGGGGAGGGTTTGTCTTGAAAATTTATTAATTAGACATTTTGCCTACTCTACTACTTTGCTGTTGGTTTTTGAATTGCTGAGCAAAACAACCATCCACTCAAATTTGAGTTTATTTGGGTAATTTTAGTGATGCATTTTTTGAGATGTATTTCTGGAGCAAGACCAATTTGATGTGTGTATATTTAGCATGGTGATTTTTTTTTTCTTTTGAAAAAAGGGGGGAAATCTGAAATAGCCTAACCATTCGGAATACGCTTTGAAAAATTAATCATTGTGCTTCACATAAATTCATCAGATGTATTTGGCTTTACACCTTTAGCAAACTGCTTTCCATTTTCTTTTTTGATTCAATGGACTTATACATTTATTGTTAAAATTTGTTTATTCTTTTGAATACTTTCTAAGTACGAAAAATAAATAACAATAATATGTACTGTTATATTTCATTTTATTATATAAATAACTGTTAAAATGTGCCTAAATTATAAGAGTTGGACGCCATTTGTATAGATGGAAAAAAAATGTCCACCTTTTTTTCCTATTTCTCACTTTCATGCCCGATACTTGTGAAAATAAAAACATGTAAAACAAAGAACGTGATGATATATAATTATCAAAGTTAATTGTACAGCGAGTTTAAAATTCGTGTTTTATAAAGGTAAATTTGATTTTTTTATGTGATGTTAAATTCAAAATTAATGGATTGTTATTAAAAATTTTTAGTTTTTACTAAATTTCTTACTAGTATATGACAACAGGCAAGAGAAAAAGCATTTTTATGCTACTGAAAATGTTATTATAATAAACAAATATTCGTTGTTGACTCATGTGGTAATAGTTTAAAGATTCATGCCTGAAAATTATTTATACAATCTTGTGTTTCTAAATGGTTTTCTCAATGTATAATCAAAATTTAATAAAAATTAATCTATTGACCATTAACTTTTGTAAATATGAGAATATTGTATTGTCATAAGGAACACAAACTGTACAAAATTCCATCTGAACCAAGTTAAATAAAAGTGTGAAAAAAAAAAAAAAAAAAAAAAAAAAAAACCCGAAGATTTTCTGAAAATTCCCCATCTCTATGCATATACAATTATTCTAGTGATGCATCAAAACATTTTGTTCTATCCATACAATCCTTCTTGCTATGTTAATAAGGTGTTCAGGTTAGCTAAATGACCATACTTTTAATTCTTTTTTGACATTATAATCTATGGTGTATGGGTAATTTCTTTTTATAGGGCCATCCTTGGCATGGTAGAGGAAATGACGAGATTAAATTTGCAGAGAAAAGCGAAATTTAAAAAGCAGTTTATGTCAACCTTTATTTGCATTTAAAAACCTCACCAGATTGTTATATCTTTATGCAATTACTATCAATTTTTCAAATACACAAACAATTTATTCAATATTTACACCATTTAAAACATGCACCAAGAAATAATTCATTTAAAAAAACATATAAATAATCCATGTAATATTGTATTTGAAAATATATAATATGGCTACATGACTAAGCCTTATAAGATTAAGAATTTGTTTTTAATTCTTGACAAGAAATCTTTCTTTTTGACTGAGTTATGCCAAGGACCCTATAAACAGAAGAATCCATATTTCTGTGAACTTTTCTTATTATAAAAATTACTAGAGCAAAATTTATTTGAAATGCTATTTTTCACATATGTAATATTTAAAAATAATAATAACTCATAGCATTCTGTTGTGTTTCTACATATATCTGTGATAATTCTGCACATAAAATCTGTGATATTTGCATTAATCTTTTGGTGCAAATGATTGCTTCATTTAGTTTGAATTCTTCCAAAGCTTTAACTGTGTAAAAGTTTCTATACCAGACATGTAAATCATTTTCTCCCATGTTTTTTTTTTTTTTTTCCCTCTGTTTAATTGCATATAAATTTATGTGTGCCATAGTTTGTTTGTTTTTTATCTACTCTTGAAGAGTTTTTGCCATTTTAAAAACCTTCGCTCATTCAGTGCGTATACTGACTTATCATGCATTAAAATGTGATCATATATGTATAAAAAAAATAATTATTCTTATGCATATAAACTTAGGTATGGTAGAAATATATTGAGATGTTTCGTAGCAAATTGTACAAAACAATTTAGTTCTTTCAGACTAAGCCATTTCTTTTAATAATTATTCATGATATTTTTTTAAGAGGTTAAATTAGTGAAATGCCCAGTTATTGCCTGTATGTGTTTAATTTAATTGATGAATTTGGTGGAAGATGTTATGTTGCATTTTGTCAAAAACTATTTCATTATGTTGGTGAAGATGTTATGAGGTAATCTATCATGTGGTAAAGCTGAAGTACAGTAGACCCTCTTTTATCCGAAACTCTCGGTTAACCGAAATCCATTTTTAAAGCTTCTTTTTTTTACTATCACATTCCTTGTTCAAAATCCATTTTAAAAGCTTTTTTTTTTTTTTTTTAACTATCATATTCCTTGTGTGCAAGCGATCCTTTCCGAACCACAAGTACATATAAATTATAAATATTTTGAATCCCCTTTCTTAGAATTCCTTTGAACCTTTGAATTTAACTTGAGTTCCCATAAGCTGTGGAGTGGAACGAACAAAATAAACAAATTAGCAATTCTGAAGCTTTTGAATGTTTTGCAAAAAGTTTGGTATGGCTGGAGAAGCAGTAAGACTGATAGTGGTGTAAAATATTAAAAATGGAGTTTCAAAGAAAAAACAATCAAAACTGCGACAAACATTGTTTCAAATCCTTGTGAAATATACTTAATTTCAAAATTAAAATTCAGGCAATTTATTCTTGTTTCTATTTTTCTATTGCTTTATTTTTATTAAGCACTTGTTACCATAATAAGAAATATTGCATATATTTCTTCTTAATCTTAAAATTGAAGCATTCTCGATTATCCGAAAATTTTGATTTTCCGAAAGAGGGTCGGTCCCAATTACTTCGGATAATCGAGGTTCTACTGTACTAAGCTTCTAATTAATATTGAAACTCTGAGGCATTTTTTATTTTATTTTTTTAATAATATTAATAATTTGTAACACTTAAATGTCCATTACAGCCAGGCTTAAAAGAAAAACAGCCCCATGGGGGGGAGGGGGGGTATTGAAAACCTTCTCTTTTTTCTAACTGTGGGGTTAAAAAAAAACAGCCTATGTGGTTTTTGTGTGATTTTATTTTTACCACTTCACCGGCAGCAGGTATAAGGAAATGGTGCTAAAGCACCGTTTCGAATCCCTGAATTATCTCGGGGCAAACGCTGAAATGGTTAAATATGGGTTTTTAAAAAACCCTGTATAGCCTTGCTGTTAACATTTCCAAGAATAATATAAATCAATAAAATTGACTACAAAAAGTTTTCATTACAATTTTTGTTACATAGCATCTTTCTTCCTTAATCTCTTCAATTACAATTTGTCTATTTAAGTTTTTTATAAAATTTAAATTCTTTGTAAAGTATTTTTTTCTTTTTTAACATGCTAATTTGGCTAAACTGTTACAAATCTGTATTAGCTTCTTGTTTGGAAAAAGCAAAGTATGAATTTTTCATTAATATCGTTCTGGATTATGAGGAAAGTAACAAGTATTGTTGCAGATATCAGAAAATATGATGCTGAATTGCTGGTATTTTATAAGATAAAAAAGAAATCATTTCAATTTAGCAAAGTTTGCTCTAATTAAATTATAAAAGGTATCTGAGCATTCAAAAGGAACTCATTTTATGTGTAGTAATAATGTAAAAATTTGCAAATTTAAATTACTTACTGTGTTCATATACATGATTTGGAATTTAAAAAAATCTTGATATAAAAGTTTTAGATAAGACCTTGTGTATTTCAAAGCATACATTGTTAACTATGTGTTAGTTTTTTTCTGCTTAAGAATTTTAATCTACAGCATAAGTTGTTATTTGAACTTTTGACTATTTCTCTAAAAAGAACTTTTAATGTTAACTCAAAATCAAAAAACATAATTCCTTTTTTTTTTTTTTTTTTTTTTTTTCTTTAATGAAGTTTTGACATTACATTTTAATATCAAAGAAAGAAGTTATTTTCGATTGCAAAAATATTTTTATTGTTCATTCATACAAATATTTCTTCTATTTGACATGAGTCATACCAGCAATGCTCAGAATCTGGTTTTATGTCCCAAATATGTTTTTTGTGATTTATCTTTGAATTTTATATCATTTATCTAAAAAACCAATCTTAATATTGCAAAGTTAAATAGCATAAATCTGTGTTGTTGTTTTTTTTTCTCCCATTTACTTAAGTTGGAAGAAGGGAGGGAATTTTATCTAAAAGATTTTTTGTTAACTTATCTATAAAATATAGAATACTTTTTTAAAGTAAATTTAAGGTTTACAAATGTTGTTGGTATTACATTCATATATATGTGTGTGTGTGGGGGGGGGGGAATATACGCTAATAGTGCAAATGCAGGGCAAAGATTTTTTTTGTAAATCAATTTTTTTTTTTTTTTTTTTTGGGGGGGGGGGGGGGGGATGTAATATTTTAGCAAACACAGTATTTTATAAGGACCATAACTTTTTTTTTTTTTTTGCAAATGCAAAACCTTTATTGCAAAATTTAGTTAAATTTTTCGTATGTGGACCATTCTCACGAAAAGGTACATTTTACGGTTTCAAAAAGATAAAGATTAGGAAATGTAGCAAATTTCCTAATATTTTCATTCATACATATATTTAAGTTTTAAATGAGCTATTAATTAGATTTCTGACAAAATAATTTTAATATTTAACAATCTTTTAATGATTATAAGTCAAAAGTTCCCTCTGTGGATATCCCTACATCTAAAACACAACTTTCATTTCACTGACATTTAAACAATTAAAAAAATGTTGCATTTTTTTTTTTATAATTAACTAACTAAAAGCCATAATTTAAGTTTTAACTTAATATTTTTTAAAAATGGTTTTGTTTTTACTAAGAAATTAATTTGTAAACTTTGCCCCTGGCTAAAACCCCCTGTGGACGTGGAAAATAAATAAAATGCCATAGATCAAACTATGGGAGGGGCCGCAAGAAAATTTTTGTGGGTCACCAAATTCGAAGAAATTTGATAATAAAAAATATAAGGCTTTTCTGTAACAAGTATCAGCTACCAGTAAAATAGTGAAATGAGATTCGGAATTAGTATATAATACCTATACCTAGGCAACTTTTAGATAAACAGAGATAGTGATAAAACATAATTGTCAATCTGAGATGCTGTCTACCTGCTCTCTGATTTGATTCACGTGAAACTTGGATCAGTCAAACATTTAGTAGGAGCCATCTTTGTCACAGCTTTTTCAATCTAGATGTGTCGTCTGCTGTTTAGTTTTTATACTCTGGTCACAGTGAGGACCGTGCAATTTTTTCCATCTGTGCCTCAGTAGATAGGTTTTGCTGCTGTTTATGTTCATTCAAGTGCATTGTGTAATTTTGTTTATATACTTCTTTTGTTAATTATAAGTAAAATTTGCATTAGTAGAGTGCTTAGAGGGCAATAGTAAACAATTAGTTAAAAAGGTTACACAATTAACAAAGGTTAAACAATTAATTAATAAGGTTATTTATTAAGAATAATTGAAAACATTCATGCAATTTTTTATCATTTTTTTTTTCCTGCTATTTTGTACCTTTTCGTTAGAATGACCTATGTCACATCTTGTATTTTGCCCCTTTTTTTTTTTTTCTTTACAAACATGCTTAAACAGTTCATTTTTATGAATGAATGCCTCATTTTATTAAGTTATAGACATAATTAAACATATTTTGGCAAAGTATTTCAATAATTATTTAACTAATTTTACAAATACCTTACACTTTTTTGGTGACCTCTAAATTCCCCTAGCATTCAAAATTCACAAAAAAGAAATAGTTTCCTAAAATTTTGTCTTCAATTAAATGATTGTAATTGCAGTAAACTTAGCAACGCATTACAAATTTTAACAGTTTTGTGCAAAACACATATTTGTTGTCCTAATGAACTTTTGACAGTATCATAGTGCCAGGAACTGTAGTCGCTATTTTGTAAGAATTTTGCTGAATATATTACATTGTTTTCTCAGTAGTATTTAGAAAAACAGGCAAACTTAAGCAGATTTCTGGATTTAATGTGTATTTTGCTCTGCCCTTTTGTATTTATTTAAAATTTTCAGTTTATTAAGAAGTTTGTCACGTTGCTGGTTTTACTCTCCTGACATTTTTAGTACTAGGGAAGATTGCCCAGTTGTTATAAAATTGAAATACTGCTCTGCTTAAACTTAACATGCTTCTAGTGTATATTTTTCACATGTTAAAAATTAGATGGATAACTAATAATTTAATTAGGGGTCACCAAATATTCCATTACCGTATATTTATCCATATACTACACAAAGTGAATATTTTTGTGAAAAGGCATTATTGGGTTCATAGTGCTGAAATGATGAATTTTAGTGTTTAGTAATCCATCAAATTGTCATTTTTTAAAAAATCTGAATAATTTGAATATTATTAGTACTTTCGTATCACAGCTAAAATATAATAAGTGTTTTTGAATAGGGAAATATATTAAATGTTCACTATCTTCAAATTCTTTGGTGCTAATTTTACTTTCTGTACAGAATTAATATTCATATGAATTCTCTTGAATTCTTTTAAAAGTTTTTGATAAAATAAGCAACAATTTTCAAAACCCAAGTACTTAAAAATATAAATATGTATGGTAAAAATTATACTAACGAAATTTATATGTAGGTAACAATAATTTTTATTTAATTTCTGAAGTCATAAGTAACATAGGGTGGACACAAATTAGTTGGGCAATTTTCGAACTGAATAATTTGTGATATATTAATTGTAAGTTACACATTCATTGACAGATTACTAGTACAGTAGACTCCCTCAAATCCACACAGCTTGGGACCAGAGGTTGTGCAGATTTTAGAATTTTGCCGATTTCTGGTCATTGCTTTTACACTTTTTTAACAGTAATTTGAATGTAATAATGCAATCAAAATTATAAGGAATGCTTGCAATATAGTAAAATATTAAAATAATTAAGTAGAGTAATAAACTTAAATGATAAAAAGTAAGATAATTTTAAAAATGATTAAATTATTAAAAGTAAAAGTCAAGTTAATAATTAATAATATATAATTAAATATGCATAATAAAGATGAGATACATTTTCCTTGAATTATTCAATGAAACTTTCCTTATAAAAGAACCTCATTAATTCACATCAAAATCATAAAGTAAGGAAGTTTTATTTCAGGTTTAGTCAGTCTTAATAACCAAAAAAGCATGATTAATACATAAATATATTAGATAAAAAGATTGTGATTGCCAGTGATATCAGCACTATCTTGATTTTTTTCAGAAATAAATTTATACTTCCTTCATGAAAAACTACGAGTTTACTCATATTGTCGAGAATTACATATTAAAATACATACAGAATGATATAAAACTAAAAAATTCTGTAATTTTGCCCCTACATCTGAACTGAAAGTTTTATTGTTTACAACTGCGATGATGTGTGGATTTTAGGCGTTTGCGGATTTGAGGGAGTCTACTGTATCGTGTCATAAGTTTTTGAACATACTTCTTACCTCATTGCTGAAATCTCAGTTTAGATTGATCAAGTAGTTGTTATTCCATGTCTACCATGATCATTACTCCTTTCATCCATAGGTTTCAGTAACATTTCGAGTTTCTCGATAACGTAATCATTTGTACTCTCATTTTTGGCTGTATAACTGGTCATAATAAACCTTTCTTTCTTCACAGCTAATTTATGTCCACCCTGTATATTAAAATATTCTGTTCTATAAACTTCTACATTTGCTTTTTATCTTCTTCTATTGATTCAATGATACTTGTGTATTTTTCTAGACTTTGACTATTTTGTTACTTCAACGTATTAAGCACCAAATATAATAAATTCTTTTGCACATCCGTATGCACTTTATTACATCATGTCAATTATTGAGATCCTCAAAGATAATTTTTAAAATGTTCTGTGTGTTTTTGTTCTTAATTCTATTTTTTAAATCTTGACATCATATCAGTAAAAGATTGTTATCCATTAATATTGTTGTTTTTAAATGGAAATTCGGTGTTTTATGGCATGTCAGTATTTTTGCATTTTATTACTTTTCATACAGTACTTTAATTTTTATATTTTTGAACGTTTTTTATATGATAATAATGTAAATCGTTGCCTTTGAATGACAAAGTTCTAATTCAGGGTATGAAATTTAAACTCTAAAGCCAGACTCAAAATACTGGTAACTACAATTTTTATACTAGTTGAAAATCTTTTATGTATGATCTGACAATCTAATTTGGACCTTTTTTAATCTTCTGTTTATTTAATGCAGTTTATTTATTAGTAATACTTATTGGATTTATATAAAATATAAAATCCATTATCTATTAATAAAACTTATTCAAGCTGTATCCATGATTTGATAAGAATTTTTGAAACTTTTAATCAATGCATACAGTTATGATCAACATATATGACAACACCACATTACAAAAATAAGTAATAAATATGTGTACAGAAAAACTCTATTATGGAAAATCAATAGAATAGATTATATAGGAATTTAAACTAGCATTTCATTCTTAAATAAGGAACATTTTTTATCCAATATATTTAGAGATAGAATCTCATATACAGTATGGAACGGTGTATCCAGAAACCAGTTAACCAGAAAACCAGTTATCCAGAATGATATTTCTAATAGACTGATTTCAGAATCTTTGCAGAAAAATGTGCCATATACTGCCAGTTTGACATATGCATTGCTTGAAACAATTGAAGAAGCATGGTATAACTTGATGCCAGCATCTAGGATTTGAAACGGAAACATATTTAGTTATATTTTAGATGTTTTGATTTTTATTCAGAACTTACAGAAGAATTTTTGTTTCCAAGGGATTCCCATAAATTACCTTTTTTCAAACTCTGATTAACTTCTGATCTTATTTGCATCTGATTTTTAATCCAAGTAAGCTAATAATTTGAAATGAGAAATAATGCATCAACCACATATATTCCACAAAACTTATTAAATGGATGTTGCTTTAATGCACAATCAGTTAACCAGAAAAAAACAGTTCTACGGAATACATCTGACCCCAAACATTCTGGATGAATGGTTCTGTTCTGTATTTAGGTAATGATGGGGTAAATGATGGGATGGAAGGGTAGGGAAATGTTTTCTATGGAGAACTAAAAAGGGGTATGTAGGGATTGATAATTATCATATTATGGCTACAGTAAATAAAATCATTTCTTCGAGATCTGAAAATGATCTCATAATTATGTACTTTGCGTTCTATCACCAGCATAAAATTTTTGGTCATCAATGATGGTCTGGGGAATAGGTATTTTGCACAATGTTCTAACTGACAAATAGAGCTAAAAATGAGATGGCAAGTACTATGTATTAGAGACAAGTCCACGTTCTTTTTTTTCGGGACCCGAGCACAATACCAAAAGTACACAGTAGGTAATTGTTAATAACAGTTTAAAATTGTTTCAAGGCTAATTTTTTATTTATTTATTTATTTTCATTTAACAAAATCTCTTCTTACTTAGAAATAAGTCTTAATCCTAAATACTCCTTCATGACAGCGTTTAGCGATTTTCATGTCCCTGTCATTAATCAGAAGATGGATTCAAAAACCAACATAGTGAAGAATGCGTGTGGGCTCAAACATTTGGTTTGATGTTTGATTCCTATAAGTAAATGGACAACCAGTACTATCAACCTTGTTTGTCGAACCACTAGTGTGGGCGGCACAAGTGTTGGTCAGTCGTTGGATCACTGCCATGCGGTGATCGTGTTATATGTCCCGTCGCCAGGCATACCTAACCAGGGATGTTGTGGTGGGTATACGCCATATACCTTCTGGATACTTTTAAGGAACACCGTATACCCTCTGTTTCTCAAAATAACTGTAGTATATACACTGTAGGGTATACCCTATGTTTTTTTTGTTTTTTTTTTATGACCATCACTGTACTTAACCTGTAAAACTGGGTTTTTCCCTGTAGGTAGGGGCCTGGTCAGTGGTAATAATGAATGAACTATGGCAGAAAAACACGAGTTCTGTTTTTCAGTAATTCTGAAAGTGAGGATAGACAAGAGATGTACTACAGCTTCTTTATGTTACCAACACTGACCATGTAAAGGCTTTAGAATCAGGTAGAATAGTTTGCCTTATAAATGCTCCTTATGTTCATCCCTTACTTCTCCTTATTATATTTCTTGATTTTTAAACTGATTTTTAAAAAATTGTAAAGCACTTTAAGAAACTTAGACTACATTCTTGCTTCTCAAAAAGCTTTTTTTTCCTTTTTTTCAACTTGTGAGTTCGAGCTGAGTCTGTCTAATCTTTACTGTGTGCCCTTAGCCTTGTTTTCCTTTTCCAAGGAAATAAAACTGAGTTCCAGAGATTGGTTCTATACATTGTTGCAACACTATTTGCAAGCCAGTTGCAATATTTTAGTAAAAATGGTTTGCCATAATAAGGTGTTTTGTGGCAACTCTTTATTGTTATCCACATTCATTTTAAATCTCATTGTTGCCAGTATCACTCATTTTGAAATGCAGTGTAGACGGCTTGCATTAACGTCACGTTGCTATTAGCAACGACTGATGCTCTAATCTGGTATTGCATCTTGAGCCCACACGGAACATCAGAACTCCTTGTTTGCCGTTAAAAGCACGTGTTGTCTTTCTGTTTCATTTAGATTTTTATTATTTTTATTATTATAGTGCTAATAAGTCAAATGGAGAGCACCACATTCGCCTCATATTTGGGCGCCATATGAAGCAATACCAGATTCTTCTGAACATGTGACGTCATGTGCAAGCCATCTATACAATCTTGTACAGCAATATCTCCACAAACAAATGTTAAAAATCGTGAAAACTGTTTTCTTTGCTTTTTTAACCTGGATAATGGATGTTTTATTGGATATGCATGTTAACATAAAGCAGCCAGGTCACATTGCAGTGGGACAAAAAGTCATGTTTCGGCTAATGAATATGACTCTGGAATGAATTATCTTTGTTAGCTGAGCTATCACTGTATTAAAAATTTTGATGCACTGCTGTAAAAAACTATTTTAACCACATAAAATAGTATTGTGTAACTTAACACTGTATTCAAATTTAATGACGATTGGCTGATTTTAGCCTGAAAACAAGCAAACAAACAACAAGACAAACATACTATTTTTGTATCTTAATAAAATTGAAATGGGTCCGTTACTAAAACAGAGTCTTTACCAAAGAAAAAGAATTAGGAAAATTGTTGCATTCTGTGCAAGAACATATATTTAAAAATAAAGTGAATTGTATAACTTCCTTTTTTTGGAAGTCAGTTAAAAATTAACATTTCATCGCAAAAAAGTGATTGGAGTAGTTATGACCTTGTCATTCCAAGGCAATGAAATACATTTATGCTTGATGTATTTGTTCCTTGATAAGTTTTCTTTTATTACTCTTTAATTATTACTATTTATCTTAAGTTTTTTTTTCTTTTATTACTCTTTAATTGTTACTATTTATCTTCCAAAATAAGAATTTTTTCTTTGCACATTGATTTTATATAAAACTTTTATTTGGCTTGGGTAAAGTTTAGCGAATTCACCTTCAAATATTAGATACAATTCTAAGAAAATACACAAGTTTTGATTTTAAAATGTAAAAATCATCATTTTGACTCATTGCTATGTCATTATTTTAATGTTTTAACACTAATTCTACCAGTGTCAAATGACACCTTATATAATTTTGATTTATGGCTATTTTATTCATAATTTTTTAATTAAAATATTCACAATAACAATAAATCAAAATCTTATGCGAAATCATTTGACACCGGTTAAATTAGTATTAAAACTTATTCCTCATAAAATTAGTTCTAATTTTGCAAAATTTCATACAATTGATTTATATTAGCATTGGTTTCATAAATTCAAAAACTGGATAGAGTTTCATATATGTGCTTTTGTTTTCTGTGCTAATACTGTATATATCATAGGAAGGGCACTTTTTTTTATTGGAACCAATTTATTAACTGTTTACCAAATTAATGCTTTGTTTGGTTGATAAAGCTAATGTTTCTTCTTGTTGTGCCTTTTATTGTACTTATTTGTTATATCTTTGTTCTTTATGTAGTATTTACTCAATAATCAGTTTAATATAATATATAATACATATAAATGTAATATTTGTACAAAATTTTTTAATCGGCAGTATTTAGTTGTAGAAACATATCCTACTAGTATTATTTTAAACATGAATGATGATATATATAATTTTAAAAATCTTAAGGACTTTTTAATAAAGGAATTGTGTATGATTTAATTACTTAAATTTTTTTTCTGAAAAATGTTAAAACTTACTTTAAAAAAAAAAAAAAAAATTATATCTTATACTCTTTATCTCATGTGTATGTTTTATCTTTATAACTTTATAAACTATTCTGTTATTTTAACTATTTCTTGAAATTATAAATAAAACTAATTTATTGTGATTGTATTGTTTGTTATTAATGTATTATATGACTGTTAATATAATTATAAGCAGAGTCTTGAAAAATATGCATTTGTACAATTATGTTTATGAGAAGCATGGTAATGCTTGAATTTTTGTGATTTTTTTTTTTTTTTTTTTTTTTTTTTTTTTTTGTTAACGTTGTTGCTAATTGTATAATTTAATTGTATTTTCAGTATATTGTCATTTCAAAGCAGCTGTGTGACAAGCATAAAGTTCTATTTGTGGGAAAATTTAGGTATCAGCTATCCCTTTTAAGATTTTCTTGACAATCTTTGTGACAGCAAAGAATTTCAGTACACCAAATTCTCTTTTTGCGTGCTAGATACATCCTTTAAGAATACCTTTAAGTAAAAATTTAAAAAAAAAATCATGTAAAAATTACATTATATCTATGAAGAAACAGAAGATTGATTCCAGACTTCAAAATTTAGTAGAACTAACATGATAAACCATGCGATTTTTTTTTTTTTTTTTTTTTATAATCTTCACTTTTTTATATTTTGCATATTTACCTTATAAAGATTGTACATGTAATAAACATATATCATCAGGGATCGATCCAGGCAAAAATTGGGTCCTCTTCACAAAATGTGTAATATGCAATCAAAGCAAGCTTAACAAAGGAAAACTTTAAAAAGTTAATATTAATAAGTGCTTAGTATACATTCAAACAACTGAATTTGATCTTTTGTTTCAAAATTTGTTTTTCACAAAAATAATTTTTTTTTTCGCAAAATAAAATCCAAGATTTAAAAAAAAAAAAAAAAAAAAAAAAAAAAAAAAAAAAAAAAAAAAAAAACTTTTATTAACTCTTCATTATATTATAATGTAGAATGGTTGAGACCAGTATTTTGTGGCCAGGTGTATTCTGGATAATTGGTTGGACATTACAGTAACATCCATTTGATAAGATTTGTAGAATATATGTCGCTGCAGTATTGTTTTTCATTTCAAATTAATTATTATATTACTGAGATGAAGAAGCGGATTCACTCAAGATCAAAAGTTAATCAAGTTTGAAACAAGATAATTTATGGGAATCCATTGTAAACAACAATTTGCATAAAAATCAAAACACCCAATATCTAACTAAGTATGCATTCATTTCAAATCCTAGATGTTGGCATCAAGTTATACCATGCATGTGGTAATGAATCAAGCAATGTAAATTTTTTTCATTTCTTAAAAATTTATCCCAGTTAACTAATAATTGTGTGCACTTAATGCCAATAAGCATGTTTTCAAATGAGAAAATTGAAGATAATATTTTCTTCCTTTTACAACCAACGGTAGTGCCATGAACCATCATTTGACTTTTGAAAACAACTGTTGACATGGCAAAATGGACTTCATCCACTTACATTGTGGGCAAGCTGAAAAACATATTTGATTCTAAGATGCATGTGCGTATGTAGCTGTGGCTATTCTCAGCCTGCAAAGTTAGCTTTTCTACCAAGCACACAGGATCCCATAACTACTTATCCTTCAGTTGAAGCTGTATTTTTTTTTTAGCCCTGGTATGGTATGCTATTTCTTTCTCCCATCTTATTTTGTGTCGTCTCCAAAAAATAACGTTACCTTACAGAAGCCAGCTGTAAAACAAAGTAGTACGATTAAATACTCTATAGCAATTTTTTAAACTTCTAAGCATCGCACATTTTCGATTTTTATACCGTCTTATTGAAAGAAAAAAAAGTACTTTTAAATGCACTTTGTTTGAAAACTGCATCTTTATTTATTTTTGAAGTATTAATTTTTTTGGAGTCATTTGCTTAATGTTGGCAACGGAAGTACTCCATTTCTGTAGAAAGTGAAGGAAAAATAGTTGTAAAATATTAATTATATATTTTTGTTGCCATTTTTTCATAACAACCAAAAGAAAATGTAATTAAAATACATGCTATTTTGAAAAAAATATAAATGAATGATTTCTGTTAAAAAATCTAGCTATTATAAACTATATTTAATTTTAAGCATCTATATTAATGTTACAAACACATGAAGGCCTATGAATCATTGGACAGTCGGGGTTTTTTTTTTTTTGTCGAGTTTCTTTAATGACGTCATCTTTTTGCTGCATTTGTGTATTATTTCGCGATAGTGATTAGATAGTGATTCTTAAGCGGATGCGAATGACGTCATTTTACATAAAATAAAAGCATCTGCTGTAAGTCTTAAAACTGGAATATGTTTTGTACTATTTAGTTTTTTTTTTTTTTTTTTCATCGGGGGCAACACTCTATTCCGAAAGAGCAGAATTCCTGTTTTGTAGTTTTTTTCTTTCTTTCTATCAATAAAATTAGAGGTCTTGATGCTTCCACAAATTGATTTTGGAGATACTATGGTGCTATATAGTATGCTGAATAATTTTTATAACAGTTTTTCAGTGTTTTCCTAGTTTCATGCAAATTTGATAAAAATGCACTCTGTCATCAATAGCAAAAATCATTGCATATTGCCATTAGAACTTCATATGTAAATCTTAAAATAAACTACTTTACTTTTGCAACATTATTAGGATCCTAAAAAATGTAATTTAAATGCTTAAGTAAACTCCAGAAAACTGATATATGTTTCAATAACCATAGGGTAAATTAAAGGCTGTGAATATTACTTTCTGTAGAAAAAAGGGGGTGATGATTATAAATTTTTCGTGAAAGTAAGGTCAACCTGGCAACCAGAAATGTTTTGTACTCTGCTCGAAGCTTTTTGCATTCATGTAAAGCAGTCATACTGAACCTGCGGCCCAGCGACTCTTTATGTGCGGCCCGAGACATTGGTCATTAATCCCTAGTTATAAAATTGAGATGTGGAATAAAAAAATTTAAGACCTTCAGTGTTCTTCTACGTATTTTTGTGGCAAGAAACAAATCTCTTCTGTTATTTACTATGATTACTAAATTAAAATTGTCCTAAAGCATCTTAAATGCTGTTTCTCTAGTCAAAAGTTCTTTTCATAGTTAGCTCTATTTGTATTATACTGGTGTATACATTTCTTAATCTTCAAAACTAAAACATTATTCCAAATTAATTAAATTTGCACTGTACATTTAAAAAAAAAAAAAAAAAAAAATCTGCATAGAGAAAATGACTGACTTATTAAAGAAAATTCTTTGATGTGTTTCTTTAGAACTTGAAAAAGGTGCATTGATATATTATTGAGTGATTATATATATGATTTATACTCATCATATAACCTAATAATGCTTATTAGGGTTTAAACTTTCGCAGCAGAAAAAGTGGTAGCAAAAAGTTTTATCATTACTTCCAAACCTCAATCTTCAAGGAATATTTCTACATCATTTGCAATAGAAATACTATTAAGCATATTGTTTGGAAATACTTGTTAAATTTTTTGGTATCACTTCTTTCGCAAAAAAATTTTAATCTTGATTTATAACTAATTTTTATATAGCTCTGTTAAACTACTTTTGTTATTTAATTATTATTTTTTTTTTTACATTATATCAGTGTGTTGCGGCCCGCCAAACAACTTAAACAAATGTTTGCGGCCTGCGAGATAAAAAGGTTGAGTACAGCTGATTGTAAAGTATTTGAATAATCAAATATCATTTTAAATGTACCAGGTGTCCTAAAAAAGACTGACTGATTTTAAAATTCAATAACTCGCAAACGGTGACAGATATTTAAAAAAATCTTGCAGGAGGGTTATGTATGATGTCAGGAGTTTTCTTACCATGTTTCTCTAATTTAGCTCGAATTACAAACGATAGATGGTGCTGCAAGCAATAGGCGCTAAATTCAAGATGGATTTTTTGGCCTTTCTTTTCTCTAAAGCCAAAAAAGGAGATCAAAATGTATTGAGTGTGTCCCAAAATACCAAAAATTGGTCCTGGATTTAGCACATATTGCCAGACCTGTCAACTGCTATGAAAAAATCGTAGTTGCTACGATTTGGACCTATAAACTACGATGCTACGAAAATCGGTCTTAAACTACGATTTTTTGCAAAAAACAAAAAAAACGCATTTTTTGTTTCTAATTGCGATTTTTATCCCGTGCAGCATATTTTGCAGGAATGATTCTGTTCCAAAATATCAAAGTATTAATTTCCAAAAGTTTTAAAAAAATTGTCATTAATCCGAAAATTCGGACATTAAAAAATGCTCCTGGGCTGCAAAACAAACTTCTTAACATAAAACCCTCTTTATGTATATCAACCACAAGTGAATCGTGTTTCTGTAAATATTTATACAGGAATTCCCTTCCTTAGAAACAGGGATGCCATTTTAAGAATATCTGGAGGGGGGGGGATCTTTCAGGGGCAAGATTTGAAATAGTGTGCAAAATCGCACGATTTGTACTATTTATTATTAAACATTTCAATTTTGTGTGGTTAAAACACAAAATTCATCAAAAGTTCATGGTAAAAAGTGCAGATTTCAACAAAGAATCATGATAGAAAAATGTGAATTACGATTGTGGGGAAAAAATTGTGAATATCCTGAAATGGTCGCGGGAAAAAAAATTCGAGAATTTCGTCAAAATTTACATCACTGGGCTAAAAAAATGCTGCAAAACGAGAAAATACTTTAAATGTCGTGTTAAAATTTTCAGAGGAAAAAATTTACTATATTGTGTTGAAAGACTGAAACCTTATTCCTTTTACGAGTGTCAAAAGATGGCTCCGAAACACGAAAAACCAACCAACCAACCTCCAGATTAATTTCAATATTCTGTGCTACGATTTCTCATTTTCAAAAGTTGGCAGGTCTGCATATTGCTCACAGCGCCATCTATTGTTTTTAATTCAAACTAAATTCGAGAATCACAGTAAAAAATCTCCTGACATCATACATAACGCTCCTGCAAGAATTTTTTAAGTATCTGTCACTGTTTGCAAGTTATTGTATTTTAAAATCAGCCAGTCCTTTTTAGGACACCCGGTAGAAACAGAGATAGTAGACTAAGAATGCCATCTATTGACATCAGTGTATTACATTGTTGTGAATTGCATTCCATTTTTTTTTTCCAACTTTCTTCTTCAACTTCTAGAATAGTTCATTATATAACATAGGCAATTAAAAAGATACGGAATCATTGCAGATAGTTTATTTACACAAGAAACTTTCAATATTTTCATAGATGAATACTGTTATCCAATCTTCTGCTACGTCAGTAAAAAAATGTGAAGAATTACGCCATGTAGTTTTAATGAGGCATCAGAAAAGAAAATGTCAAACTTTATTTTTTATCAAATGACTTTACATGAATGCAAGTATTTGTACAATCGTAAAAAAAAAAAAGTAAACACCCCCTACTAACTCTGCAACAAATTATTGTAGAAGAAAGTTACTAGTACCAAACGAATGGAAATAAAGTCTACTTTTAACCCTTTGAGCTCTAATGGTTGAATTTTCTACCACTTAATTTTAATTCCGAAATGTCATAATGGCGAATATTCAACCAAATTTATTTGAAAAAGATTTAATGCATTTTTTCATGTATATCGTAAAGCAATATTTTTTTTTTTGAAAGATACTGGTGCCAATGTGACATTTAGAATTTTGAGGAAATTTTCCCTCCAGAGCTCAAAGGGTTAAATTAGTTACATAAAATTTGCTTAGGAGGCTATCTACATATCAAAATTAACCCAAACTTTGTTTTTTTCAATAGCAATACTCCAGTTTGACATTATAAATAAATTCTACACCCTTCAATTAGCCTAAATCCAAATTTTCATGAAATTGGTCCGATTAGCTTCTGAGAAATCAATTATTTTAAAATGAGCCTATTTTAGGGGCTGTATCCAAATTGAAGTTCAGTAATACTTGATTGTTGAAATGCTACAGAATGACTATGTCGCTTCTATTAATGTATTATTTCTTGCCAATAGGACCATTTCCTTCGCTTAATATGTTTCTACTATTGCCAGCCCAAATGTTTCAATAAAATGAGTAAAATATATATTTTTTTTCAAATTATGCTTTACTGCGCATCATAGACGAAAACCATCGTTTTGATTTTTTTAATCATAATTCGAAAACTACTTGGAAGAAAATTTTGAAAATGAGAATTTGCATAGCAGGACATAATAATTATTTAAAAAAATGTAGGTTGCAATTCATGTTTTTTTTTCAAATATTAATTTCCTAATTCATATTACAATTTTTTTTTAAATTACAAATACAATGTATTTATTTTTGGGTTTTTTAGTAATATAACCACACAAAAATTTATCACATTAAGATTAGGATATATTAATAAAAATATGAAAATGTAATTTAACATTAGAAGCTCTAAATTGTGAATGTTTATAATTCAAAAACGTATCATCCAAATGACTTGAAATTTCGTTTCTAGACATAATTTGAACCGAAAATTTAAAAATATTGTCAAAATTGGGTGTTGCCATTGAAAAAACAAAGTTTGGTCTAATTTTTATTTGTAGATGGCCCCCTACACAAATTTTATATACATCATTTGAAAGTAAACTTTATTTCCAATGGTTTGATACCAGTAATTTTCTTCTATTATAATTAGTTGCACAGTTAGTAGGTTTACTTTTTTTTCCATGACTGTACATATTATATATTATTTCTAGCCCATTTTTTATTCTTGCCATCATCCAAATAAGATACTTGTATTGCCTCTTAAAGTTAAAACCATAGATTTTATGAGTGTTTATGTTTTAAAAACATCAGCTAATGTGGTAATAGTTACACATCAACCTATTATCTCTGATGGTTCTTTTAGTATATCTATTGCAAAATATATTACAAATGTATTCTATTTGTTTGAATTGATTATTGAAATTATGAGTTATTTTTTGGCTGTTTAAAAATTGCTATGTCGTAAACCTGGTTGGATTCAAATGCATCCTGCATCATTTGAAAGTTAATGAATAATTTAACCAATCAGACTATAGCGAAATAATAAAAGTTATATAATCATTGCATAATTATTCAAAATTATTCATATTTAACCAAGTATTAAAACAAATAACACTAAATATTTTAATGCGTGATACAACTACAATAGAGTACAATTATAAATACAGTAGAATCTCAATAATTCAACATTTCACGGAGATCAATAAGTCTTAATCAGATGTTGAGGTACTAAAAGAATTACTTTAAAGATAGAATATGCACTACAATTTTAAAATCATAAAATATGTATAATAAAAAAGTATGTATTTTAAATACTTATTAAATCTTGGAATTTTAAACTGTTGCTAGAATTCATTTATTAAACTGATTTCCATTAATTTCTAAATCAGGGAGTTATAATAACAATATTAAAATTGTAATTACTTTATGAAAAAGGATTGAGAATTTTTAACTAATTTCTTCAAATGAGACAGCAAATATTCTTCGACACTTTTTAATTTACTCATTGATAGTTCTGTCTCCTACATATGCAGAAATTGTGTATAACTTCAACTGGTTTCAAGCTGGGAAAATATTTTTTTGAACACGACCGATTTTGAATAATATGAAATGACGTTGAATTATAGAAACAAATACAGTCTGCTCCCTCTAATTCGCGATTCTATATCTGCAAACGCCTATATTTCGGATGTAAACAAACAGTTAAAATCTTTTTTTAAGCAAGATATCTACACTTTGACAATAATAAATGTTGACTGATCTGATGAATTGTTTAAGAAATTTTAATGCATTTCTGCATTCATTAGAAGGAAATGTTCCGTGTATCTTGTAAATATATATTAGACTGCTATATTCTGAACTTATTTGTTGTCTATATAAAAGATAAAATTGCTTTCAAAGAATGATTAGCTCTTGAGGATAAATATCTTAGTTTTTGAAAAAAAAAAAAAAAAAAAAAAAACTTCTGTTACTGATAAAAAAATCCTGACTCTTAAAAGGTTTCAAGATTTTGAAGAGTATAAATTAAAAGCTATGAAGCAAACCACTATTACTGCAATGTTTGATAGATTTAAAAATAAATAGAAATGTTTTTATTAATTTTGTATTATTATATCATTTACATGTATTTCTAATATTGAATATACCGGGTGTCCTATAAAGGACTGACTGATTTTAAAATTCAATAACTTGCAAACGGTGACAGATATTTAAAAAATTCTTGCAGGGGGGTTATGCATAAGGTCAAAAGTTTTTTTTACAGTGATTTTCGATTTTAGTTTGAACTACAAACAATAGATGGCACTGTCAGCAATAGGCGCTAAAAACAGACTTGATATTTTGGCCGATCTCCTCTTCCATGTGGAAAAAGGAGAGGGAAATGTATTGAGTGTGTCCCGAAGGACCAAAAATCGAGCCTGAATTATTTAGCGTCTATTGATCGCATCGCCATCTATTGTTTGTAATTCGAACTAAAATCGAAAATCACTGTAAAAAAACTTTTGACCTCATGCATAACCCTCCAATAATTTTTTAAATATCTGTCACCGTTTGCAAGTTATTGAATTTTAAAATCAGTCAGTCCTTTTTAGGACACCTGGTAGTTTATATATACTATAAAAAAAGCCTTTTCTTTAATTTCTGTGTTATTTATTTACAATGTGATAACTGTATTTGTTGATAAATTCCTAATATTAGAATGTAAACAAAGAAATGACTTATAATCTGCAAAATTCTATAATCCGCAAAACCCTTAGCTCCAACCTGTGCAGATTAGAGGGAGTGTACTGTAATAAATTTTAATTAGAAAGTGTTCATACATGAAAGAACAGTTTCTAAAGTAATGATAGAATAGTTCAAATTATAGTCAACTTAAATGAGTTTCTACTAACTTATTTTAGTAGAGAGCAAGTTTTCTTTTTTTCTCATTGAAGTTAACATTGTACCGACTATGAGAATAATAAATGTCAAGTTATTGCAGATCCATTGTAATTATAGAATTGTGTACACCTATACCACTGTTGCTTTGAAGTGATGATATGTTTTATTAAAAACTATTCTACTTAACATATTTTGTACAATATAATCCAATTTATTATTAAACATATTTTGTTTTGTGACTGTATGTACTACTTTTATGAGTAAAATACACTCTTCATGTGTACTTCATATGTTAAAATTTTACATTAAAATGTGCTGCATACTTAATAAAAATTTCTTAAAACGGAAAAAAATGAAGTTCTTAAATGCACATGAATGTTGTTACTAATCCTTTTACTGATAAGGGCACAATTTTTAATGTTAATACGATATTCTTTCAGAAGCTTGTGAAAAACTCACATTTCAAAATATTTTTAGTTTTGCGTTATTATTTACTGTGTGAGTATGATTGGTTATTTCTAGAATACATTTTATAAAAATCCTTAACAGTTTAAGATGTTGATTAATGCATAAATCAATCTTTTATCCACAGAATTAAAAAATTCTGATTTTTTTTTTTTTTTTTTTTTTCAGGCAAAAAAAAAAAAGTTAAAATACAGGGTGTCGTAAAAAGATTGAAATGTGCCTTAATTTTTTTACCTGCTGAAGATAAATAAATAATGTAAACTGCAAAAATTTTCAAAATAAGGCAGAAAATACGACCCTTAAGTGGTGAGGGGATTTTCTTTATAATGTAAGCGGTGTGGTGGGGTGTATGTAACCCCAAACTTTGATTTCTTGTACACTCCACAAAATTTAGCGAATTAAAATAAGAAAATATTTTGTGAAGTTTACATTATTTACTTGTATAAAAACAACTGGAAAAGTACTGTAAGTGTACAGTCCCTCTAATAACGTAAATTGGCAATATTTCAGTTCGTATACTTTTCTTTAAATGTAACATTTTAAAAATTATGGCAAAACTTTTTCTTTAACATTGTCTTCTTTGCTTTTTTAACACTTTCCAACAAAGTTGAAAAGTGTTTATGCATTCGGCTTGTCTGTCCGTCTGTCCACGCTCTAATTCCCGTCAATAGACTCGGATTTTCATGCAATGGATAAAGGTTATTTAGGGTCACCAAAGCATGTTTGGTATTGTATATGAAGTATGTAAGATTAACAGTTCATTTACAGGGGCACTCAAAAGTATTCCATTACATTATGGTATATGAGGGAAAATCGTTTGCAGAGTATTTTAATGACATTACGCTATTTCAAATCTATTGAAACTGATATAAATCACTGAATTTCACTACGATCACGTTAGAATAGGGCATTCATAGCATTTTTTATTCATTTACAGACACACACAAAAGAAATCCATTACAATACTGTTTTTGAGTAATAATTGCTGGAGTGTACGGTTTAAAATTCGGTATGCGCTTTTAAATTTAATTTTTTGCATGTTACTCACTATATATAAATTCTATATCTCATATACAGGGCTGCACAAACGTATTCACGTACCATTCTCCTTATTAGAGGAAATTGCTGAAGGGGAATTTTCAACTGAAGTATATGTATTTCTTAAGTGAGGTTGCTGAAAAAATTCGGACAATTTTCAGATTGTAGATAGGAACAGCTGAAATTGGGTTTTGAAATGTGTTATGTGTTTCCATATGGTTAAATTAGACGTAATATTTTAATTTTTTTTTAACTCTGCAATTTTGTTACATTATTCTGATTGTGTTGGAAAATGTTTCATAATCTATGCTTAACGCATGATTTTTTTCTTTCTTGTTTTTAGCCTCATTTTGAACATTTTTTCAATTTATGCTGCCTACCTATTGTGCTTTATAAATAAAGCATGTTTCAATCTTTTGGGGCCATCCTGCATATGCTATCTTAAAATATGTAGAAAAGTAATTGTAAAATTTGATGTTGTATGTGTGGGTTTTAATTTAAATCTGCTTTGTCAAACTGGATTTATTTTAGTTCATAAAAGTAACAATAATAAACTTGATTGGTGCTTTGCACGAATTGCACTTTGCTTTCAATTACATTTTAGTTTAAAGTATGTTCTATGTTTCTTAATAATTAAGTTAGTTATAACTTCTAAATTTTTTATTATTAATTTAATTTTTTTTATTAATATCCATTTGCTGTGTGCTTAGATTTTAATGATGTAGCAAGTTGTTATTTAGGTGTAAAAAAAGTATTTTTGCGTATGAATATTAAAAAGGAATTTTCTGTTCAAAAATTGTAAATAAAAGAACACTGAATATTCCAATTATTTATATTAATGCATTGAATTATTTCTTGTTATTAAACTTTTGAATGGAGAATAAAATCATGTCTCTGTTTTTGATCTCTTGTTTCTGTTTTCACACTTATAATATCGATTAAGATGTCCCATTACACTGATGTCTAAAAGTTAACCACCAAACACAAAGTGCGAATTTTCGAACAATAAAGTTAATTGTGAGTATTCACGAGAAAATAATATAAACATCAGATGTTGCAAGAAGATACTATCCTAAAAGAATAATTGATGCAACGTCACAAGTATCACACTGAGCTTGTTCACAGACGCCAAACGGAGCGCCCGGGCGAAAGAAGATATTCTGCATGGAGTGGGTCTCCTTCAAAGCGTGGAAATTTGAAATTAAAGAATTATTTGAATTAATTACCTGTTTCTATGGCTCAGAATAAATGAAGCTAGCGACTATACGTCTTTATCCTCCCAAAAAATTGGTTTTTGGAGTAGGAATGTATGTTTTTTTTCAATCACACAAAACCCCAAAACATTTATCACGTGATCTCATTTCGCCTGATCAACGCTGAAAAACAACAGATTTTCCGCTCGGACCGAGATCACTTGGCCCATAAAAATTTTGTGGGCGATTTGATCACGTGATTGGGCTTTTTGTTGAGTTGTATATTTACCTCTACTTTTCTTGTTATGGCTACGTTAGAGATTTATGCAGTGTAAATAAACTGCAGTTTGGATTTCTTTTGAATCAATTTGTTAAAAAAAAATGCAGTTCTGTTGCTAATCTTGTGTTCATAACCTTTTTTAATTAAAAATTGTTTTGGTATCTGTAATTATGAACAATAATAATAATTTAGGTTTTCTTTGCGATGTATGCTCAACGTTATTTCTTGACATCGAAACTCTTCGTTCACATGAATGTAAGAATGAAAGTTGTCAATTGATTGGGCCAAAGCAAAATGTCTGCTGGATCTCTAGTATGGTGAAATGTTTCCTTAGCTTATATCAAGAACACGAGAAATTTTTTTACCAAATTACATACAAAACAAGACAAGTGAGTAGTTAAATTTTTACTTAATAAAATGATCAATAGTATATGATATTCTGTAGTTTTCCTGAAATTTTTTAAATTTAGGTAATATGCGTGTTTTTATTGAGATTAATCTTATAATTTATTCACATGCACTGTGAGCAGCCACAATCCATATCTGGGAGGGATTTCGAATCAATGTTGCTTATAAAATGAACAGGTTCATTTATTTTATATTTGCATATAAGGTAATGTTTAGAAAATACATTAAGTATTTTTTACACATCATATATTTATCTTAACAGAAGGAGTTCTGTATATATCTTATTAGTTTTTAAATGCTCTGGGAGTGGTTTTAACTCTAAAATCCCCCCTCCTCTCTCTTTGCTGTACCAGTGTAAATTATTAATATATTGCTTAAATTTAGTAATATCTTTTAACTAACAATATGTAAACAGAGAAGAAACAGATATAAATAATTTTAAAAAGTTTGAAATTTAGATAGTTAATATTTTGAATTAAACTGGTAATTTATAATAATGAAAAATCAAATATCTTTAGAAATTGTTGATGGACTCCTGGCTTGGCTATATTTCATTCCATTGAAAAACTATCGTGCTATTAATGTTCAAATGTTGTGTATGTGTTTTATGAAATTATTTTGCTTTCTCAGGATCTAGAAAAAAAAGAAATAATATTTTTTATGTGTGATTATTAATTTTGTTTTATCAACAAATCCAAAGTATTAAAGGCAGGATGCGACTTTTGACATCGAATAAAGTTTAATTTTTAATTAGAAATGGGAGTCTTTAAACCTTAACTAGTAATGTCTCGATATTGAAGAATATTTCTGTTCAAATCAATAGACCCCTTGCATTGACTATTGCGTTGCTATTAGCAACGACTGATACTACAGCTTCTGGAGCACAGAACTCCCCGTTTGCTGTTAAAAGCACGTAGTATCTTTCTCTTTAATTTAGAGCTTCCTTATTTTAATCATTATAGTGCAAATAAGTCTAAAAAATCAAATGGAGAGCACCATATTTGCCTTATATTTGGGCGCCATATGAAGTGATTTTAGGCATGTGACGTCATGTGCAGCCTGTCTGTAGGAGTATTTTATTTTTATAACAATTTCTATATTTCGCCTGTTTATTACAACTATATTTCACGGAGGAAATATTATAAATACAGGTGACATTTTCTATGATTTAAATAAATGCTTCCAGTCGTGACGGTTTGCTTGTAAACCGACTCCAAACAAATGTTCGCTAAATTGTATTTTCTATTTTTTTCATAGCTTTATATTATAGTTATTCTCAGAACTAAAAGTGTTTTAATACTTTATATGCATTGATAACCTTTTCAAAGAATTATATTGAAAATGAAAATGGCAACTGTTTGTTTCCAACAAATACGTCATGAGTGAAAACGTAAACAACACTCCAATGTTCCTGACTGGTAGCAGTAGAAATCTGTTCACCGATCCACAGAACGGGCGAAATCAACAACAATATAAATTCACTCCATATGCCCCAGTCTCCTTTGCACCCGGTCGACCTGGTTGTGGTTGCTGAACAAGCTCACTGTGCACCAAATTTTGGTGTACTTATTTCATTCATATAATTATTCCCATTTGGTCGTCATTTAATGACTCTACTGAAAAGTCACCCGATACTGTTATAGTAAAGTTGCCTTGTGATTCTCATGTGACCCTCATTTGCAGACTCCGTTGTGAAGTAATCATGAGTGTTATGAGGACCCAACTAATGCAGGGGCATGTGGGGCAGCTGCCCCGGGACCCCCATTTGAGGGTGGCCCTCATGGTAGTAATCAGGTTTTTTGTTAAGGTGGTGCCGAATGCTAAAATTGAACAAAAGTGACAAAAATTCTTTTTGGCCAACAATATTTTCAAAGATTTAGGAAGGAAGTGTGATCCTCTCCTTCCCCTCTCTCAGTGTTGAATTCAGCACATGATAGGAAAATGGCATATTTAAATTACACTGAGAACAGCCTTTACCAAGCCCTTCATCAGACCTTCAACTAATAATTACACTGGGGAACAATTTTTAACTCAATTTCTGTTGACCTCGATTTTTCAGCTGTTTTTAAGTCAAAAAAGCGTGCTGATTTCAAAACTGCAATTAGTTTCTCTACAGCTTACATTATTGTGACCACTCTATGTTGAAACGGGCGTGAGTCATAGGAAGGAAAAAGCTTCAGAACTCTTAGCATCAAGGCTGCACAAGAAATTTTTGCTTGAAAAAGAGCTAATGTATTCTACTTTCGATCAAGAGAAAGTGAATTTCTTCAATACTTTCGAAATAACGATTGATTTGTTTTTTACCATAGCGTACATGGTTTAATGGAGGAGTTGGGAATTTCATCCTATACCGCAACTGAATGGCGACTGTTCATCAATAGCTCAAAGAGGAGCTTGAACTGTGTACTCCTTCACAACGGAAATTTATTTGGAGCAGTCCCAATAAGCCATTCAGTTTATTTGCTCGAAGTATTTTAGGACATAGAGAGACATGGATTTATTGCACTGTCACATTCACGAGTGGATCATCTGTGTTGACCTCAAAATGGTGTGCTTCCTTCTTGACCAGCAACGGGGATAAACCAAGTATCCATGTTTTTTGTGTATGTGGGACAGCAAAGCTCGTGAGAAGCATTGGTTCCAGTCGAATTGGCCTCCAATATCTCACCTCAGATCTGGAGATCCAAATATTTTGTATCAGCCACTTGCCGACAGAAAGTACATCCTATTTCCATCTCTGCATATAAAACTGGATCTAATGAAGCAGTTCGTGGAAGCTTTGTCAATTGAAAAAGACTGTTTACCGTATCTCATTTCGAAATTTCCAAACCTGTCTTTTGAAAAAATAAAGTCAAGTGTATTTGATGGCCCACAGATTCGTCAGCACATTAGAGATGAAAATATCATCGGAGCAATAACAGAACTCCAAAAAAATGCTTAGCTGGCATTCAAAAACCTTGTCAAAGACTTTCTTGGAAATACGCGAGTAGAAAATTACACCGAAATTGTCCAGCAACTTTTAGAGAGCTTCAAAAGGCTTGGCTGCAACATGAGCATCAGACTTTATTTTCTGTGTAGTCATCTTGTTGACTTCCCTGAAAATCTTGGTGCAGTCAGTGATGAGCAGGGTGAGTGATTCCACCAAGATTTGAAGCTCATGGAAGAACGGTATCAAGGCAGATGGGATGAACATATGATGTCTGACTAATGTTGGAGCATCAAGCGAGATTGTCCACAAATTGAACACTCCAAGAAAGGCTGCAAGCGAAAATTTTTACCTTAATATGTACTTTTTTCATTTCGTGAAAGGATTTTACTACTTTTATGAACACAATGTAGTGTATAATAAATATATACAGCTGTTGTATGGATTATATATTTGATAATTTTTTCTTTATTTTCCTTTGTATCCACATTAAGTATGATTTTGGGGATATCCTGTAGCTTAAAAAGTTGATGTGATAAAAAAAAAAAACTGGGATAATTTTTGGATTTAGATGCCAATAATTAGCCAAAAACAAGTGCTAGATCTAAGTCAACAAAATGTGTGTTCCCCAGTGTTATTGGCTCTCTCGTTTTCCAAATCGAAGTGACGTATTTATATAAACAAACAGCAATTCGTTATTATAATATTCTCTGATGAAGGGCTTGGTAAAGCCTGAAAGTTTTAAGAAGTATGAAGTTTTAAAATAAAATGTATATTTTTAAAATTGTAACATCTCTCATTATTTTAGTCGCCTTTTAAGTAAAACAGTAAACTTTTAAAGCTCATATTACATATTTTACAATTTGAACTTTCAAAAATTTCATCAAGATATAAAACTTAGTTTTAAAACTTGAGAGCAGAATCCTTTGATTTGTATTAAAATTCCGTTGCTTATAGCATGTCTCTTGCACTAATTGCTCCTTATCTTGTATATTGACATGATTTGCTGTTCATGAAAGTAGTTTTTTTGCTGCATTCCACAAATTAGTTGTTCAGCTGAAAAATATCAGTTGCTCATTTGAAAATTCTTCACCAAACTCATTCTGTTGGTCATCATCACTTCCATTAGACATATCATTTGTGA
The DNA here is from genome assembly GCA_963932465.1 of Maratus speciosus. Classification (NCBI taxonomy): domain Eukaryota; kingdom Metazoa; phylum Arthropoda; class Arachnida; order Araneae; family Salticidae; genus Maratus; species Maratus speciosus. The sequence goes on along the minus strand of OZ010788.1, from coordinate 606,221,395 downwards.
ATATGTCACAAATCTTGCTTTCAGTCATCTGATGACTTACAGGAGTATTTACATCAGCAATCTTCCACTGCCTCTTGATCCATTAACTGAGCAAGAGGGCCGCACGGGCCTAAATTTCCAGGCCTGGCCAGATACAAAAATTAAAAGTTGCCCGGACCGTTGAAAAAAAATATTGGCCCGGTAAAAAACTTAAAAGTTCGGCCTGAGCCCAGCCTGGAAAAAAGTTAAAATCTCGGCCCGAGTGAATTTCTACAAAACACTGATTTTTATGTCGATTTGTTTAAAAATTTGTTTCGTACGAGGAGTTCTGACCAAAAATATTTATCTTAACTTTTTTTCATGTTTATTTTCATGTTAACTTTATGTCACTTCTTTATTTTCATGTTATCGAAAAATATTTATCTTAACTTTTTTTCATGTTTATAATCTTAATTTTTATAGAAGTGCCGCAGGCTGTGATATTTATTTTTTTAAAGAATCTCTGTTTCTTGTATGTAAATGTTCCAGTATTATGAATCAGTAATGTGGATTATCATTACAATACATGGAATATGGATTAACAATATTAATGTTGAAAATCTGAAAAATGCTATACAGTAAAATCTTCTAAGATGAATTGCATAGAAAGGAAAAAAAAAATGTGTTATAGACAAGTTCCCTTCTTAGCAAGTGTAAATGTATTATATATTCTTTTCTTACGTATTAGTACATTAATTTTGCATGGATCAACACATTTTTCAGTTTAAAAGAGGATTCTGTCATAGGCAGGTTCTTTTTCACACATTTTACTATATTTTAATAAGTGTAGAAACCTATTAAAAAGAATAAATTTTAATGTTTAAGTGTAGAATAATGAGGATTTAAAAATGTATGCATTTTTTGGGCCAGGACTAATTTTACTGACCTTTGAATGCACCAGGCCATGGTGAGACATGATTTTCATACGAGCTGGGTCAAAACTAGGACTGAAAATTTGGCCGTGAAGACTAGGGATGAAACCAGTCCTGGCTCTGTATAGAAAACATAAGTTAGGCCCAGCTCAAGCCTTCAGAAAAAAGTATGGCCCAGGCCCGATCAGATCTCTAAACTCAGCTTCTGAAATGAAAGTCCTTTAGCATAGTCCAACAGATCTGAAATGATGTCTTTCTCCTTGGAAATTTTTTAGTCTTCAATTTCAGGCTCAAATTGTACCATCCATGGACGAGTGTGTTTCTGGATCCTATGCTTGACTTAAAATACATCTTTAGTTTTTACATTTTTGAAATGAAACAAATTAAGTTTTGGTTATCATTTTGCATTCCGTTTTTCGAAACATTACGGATAAAGGGATTCCGGGTAACAGATCCCACACTGTATATTCAGAAGATAATTTCAATTATGATAAATATTGGTATAAATACTGCAAAACAGATTAAGTTAAAGTGTACTAATCCCACATTAAAATGCTATAGAAAAAACTGATTAAAAAGGCCACTATTTAATTTGCAGATAGAAAAATTCTAACCAATTAATCAATTAAAAATCTTATCAACTTCAATAGAATCTTGTACTTTTAATAAATCACTATGAGTTAATTTGAAATTTTGAAAAGTAATCCAACTCATATTACATATACAAGACAAAATAAAATGAACTCTGAACAGAAAACAAAACAATATATGAGAATATTAAATTTATTCATTACCTTATAAACTTCATTAAACAAAAAATGAAGCACGACTGTTGAAATTTTAAAAGATTGTAAAATAGAAAATATGACTTTTAAAATCTTAGTTTAACCATTCTTATTAATCCTTAGATTTAGAATATTGTTTATTTTTTTTTTTTTTTTTGAAAAATGCCAATTAACACTCCACTTTGCACCACACTTCTTTAATTATATAGACTTGCAGTACGATTTAATTTTTTTGTTTTTTTATGTTAATTGACTCACATTCTAAGAGGAAAAAAAAAAAAAGGAAATAATTATTAAGAAGACGGTGTTTGATTTATAAAGTATTCCATTTGCTTCTGAAAAAATATATACAGCTCCAAGTCAAAAAAATTAGAATAATTCATTTCATTTGTACTTGGGATTGCATTTAGCTTTATTTTAGTGTAGTACAATTGAAAAAGAACAACGGTTGATGTTTTAATAAATTTATATGTTATTAAAGGAAATTAAAACTGTAAATGATTAAATTTTGAGTGAATATTGTATCTGTGTTTTGTGTAAAATTATTTTCATTATTCAAAATACTAAAATAGGTGGTTCAAAATATTAGAATACTTTTGAATTTTCCCCGATTGGTTCAGAAGGTTGCATAAATTAAGCATAAAATTAGCTTCTGTGGGACTTAAGCTATGAAAACGCTTTGCATCAATGTTTTCTTTTTATGTGAAACATGGGTCGCTCATCCGAGATAACGGAGTTTGCAAAGCATCGTATTATTGATTTGCATAAAGAAAGTCGTAATCAGCAATATATCACCATTTACTTAAAAGGTTCTCAACCAAGTGTTAGTAGAGCAATAAAGCAGTGTTTTAACGACAGACATTTTGAAAACAAGCATCTGAATAGCGGGTGAAAGCCAAAAACTACTTAGAGAGATGATAAAGAGTATTGCTAAAAAAACATTTTAAAAGTGCAAGATATTTGCATCGAAAGTGATAAGAACACGATGTTGATGTGAGTAAATCTACAATACTCAGACATTTCCATAAACTTGGATTTCAATCTCGTGTACCAAAGATAAAGGTCCTCACGACTATTAAACAGAAAATGGAGAGAGTGTAGTGGTGCAAAAAAAAAAACTCTCTTATAGGGTCTGGATGACTGGAAAAAGATATTGTTTAGTGATGTGTGTGTTTTGTGTTCAAGATGGTAGTGTATGGCGAATGAAGCAAGAAGCATATGACAAGGACTGCATGAAATGATCAGTGAAATTTGCAGCCAGTGTAATGGTATGGGCTTCCATGTTTACAGATGGTCCTGGAAGACTATGTATCATTAACGAAAGGATTAATTCTGAGAAATATCAAGAAATCGTTGAGCATTTCATAATACCATCGCTGGAAGATCTGTGTGGTGACGATTTTATTTTCCAAGATGATTTAGTACCTTTACATAGGTTTACCAAGAACTGGCTTAGCCAATACCAAATTAACGTACTTCCCTGGCCAGCTAATTCGAAGGATTTAAATCCAATAGACAATTTGTGGGGAATAATAAAGAAAAGACTGCAAGATAATTGTGCGAAAAAACAAAGTTGAGCTTATTTCCAGCATAAAGTCGACATGGTCATGTCTGGGCAGAAAACAGTGTGAACCACTTGTAGCTAGCTTGGCAAAGAGAATTCATGCTGTTATAAAATGTAAAGGTGATGCTACAAAATATTAAAGAATAACTATTTTTCCTTTTTATTTTAAACACATATTATTTACAATGCATTATTCTAATACAGTAGACTCCCTCTTAACCGGCCTCCTTTTAACTGGAACTCCGCTTTAACCAGCTGAATTTTTTTCTCAAATTCAGATAAAATTCAGGGATGACGGCCTCGGGAACTCAACTTACGCTTTCGAGTTGAAGTGCAATCCTAAGGGCAAGGAGGCAAAATTTAGAAAGGAGAACGTCGGTTCTAATTGCATACTTTTCCTTATTTGTTATCAGTGATAATTTTTCTTTCAATTCAGTTAATTATAACTAGTATTCATTTCACAGAATATAGAAAATATATACTTTTTTAAAACTACACAAATTGGAAAACTAAATGCATCGTACAGGTTTAATTAATTAAATTATGCAGATACTTATTTAATTTTTTTTTAACTTCTCCGCTATTAACCGGCTTTTCTCTTAACCGGGTAACCTTCGGTCCCGTTCTGTATTTTGATTTTTTCCAAGTATGAATAATTATTTCAATTTTTGTATTATTTCTTTTAATTTTTATGCTAAAAGATTCTACAAACTATGGAGATTCTTACAGTATTAAGTTTTATTCCATATTACTTTTTGTATAAGCGATACATAAAAAAACTTTTTTCACAATTCCTTTTTTTCTGTTATTCTAATTGTTTGACTTGGATCTATCTGTATATATTCAAACAATAAAAAAAAAAAAAAAATGGTATTTTAAAATTATACCATTTCTATTAAGAGATTTTTTGTTTCGGTGCAAACAAACTAGTTGGATGTGCCAATCCCAAAACTTTCTTCTATCTCATACATCTTATTATTTCAAAATGTAGTTACACATATTGATACTTTTATATTATTAGTTCAATACTATACCAACTTTGATTTTCATCTTAAATTTCTGCTTTAGTCAATCGGAGTAAAAACGAGTTAATCTAGATCATATTTATTAAAATCAATAGTTTTTCCTTATTCTGTTGTCATCAGCTGTTTACAAATAGCCGGCTTAGCAGGACGCAAGTTCCTGTTGCTGCATGAACCGCCGATGGACAATAGAACTACAAAAAAATCAAGAAAATTTTACAAAATCGCTATCACAGAACCCCTTTACCGCGCAATATTTCCAAATTCGAGGAGGACCTGCTTACCATAGCCAAAAATATACACAAAAAATTGGTTCAATTCTATGCATAACTTTATGCACTTTTTGATGGTACAATAAAGAAAATGGTACAAAAATCGCTATTACAGCAAGCCCTTCAGGTGGAATATTTTCAAATTCAAGGAGAAACTACTGGCCATAGCCAAAATCATACACAAAAAAATTGGTTCAATTCTATGCTTTATACATTTTTCATTGGTAGAATAATGAAAATGGCACAGACATCACAATTAATAGTGCCTCCTTCCGGCGAAATTTTTTCAAATTCAGGGATGACCTGCTTGCCATAGCCAGAAACATACACAAAAAATTTGGTTCAATTCTATGCATAACTTCATACACTTTTCGAAGGTACAATATTGAAAATGTCACAGCCATCGCTATTACAGTGCCCCCTTCTGGCAGAATTTTTTCAAATTCAGGTAGGATCTGCTTGCCACAGCCAAAAACACACAAAAAATTTGGTTCAATTCTACACATAACTTCATGCACTTTTGGATGGTACAATGGCGATACACGAACATTTTGTATAAACATGTTTTTTGGGATATCTGACCTCTAAAACGTGTAAATCTGTCGAAAAAAATTTCTATTAGAATACTTTCTTCTATTGAAGATAAAAGAAAGTAAAAATACTGTCAATCAATACAACTTTTATAAAAAAGATTTTCTATCATTGAAAATATTTTTTAAAAATAAATTTTACAATACATATTCAAATACTTACATCTGTTTCTCACACTAAAACCCCTCTATTATTATGTTAATTTTATACTTTATTTATTTATTTATTTTAAAAGGAATATGCAAATACTGCTTTTGGAAAACGAAGACTGAGCAAAAATGAGAGAGATAAAAACTATTTTAGATAATTTAGAAATAAAAACTATCCCCCCCCCTCCCCCCACATACTCTAAATACTAGATTTAGAATACTGGGGTTGTGGAAGTAAAAAAAAACATTAATTGGTGTTGTTGCAACTCATGTACAATGCCAACTAAATAAAACATAACTAATTTGCATTTAGTTAGTTTCATTCACATTTACATTTAAAATTACATTAATAAGCCACACAAAAAGCAAATGAATGTCCCATTAAAAACAATGTTATTTAAAATTTTAACTAATTCCACAAAACGCATCAAAATGAAACACATCTATAATAGAAAAATTTCATGGCTTTGGATACCTGTTAAAACAGAAATCTGCTGAAAAGAAATTTTTTTTTAGACATGCTTCTGCCTTAGAAATTTCGTTTTTAAAGATTCAGCTGTGTGTATATGTTGTAACCTTTCAATAACAATGCTTTTTAAAATAAAGTATTTTTCATCAGACTGGTTTCTGTATAGAAATTCGGTTTTCACAGGTTCAGTTGTATATAGATAGAAACTTTTGTAATAATCAATCTAACAAAAACATAGCTGTGAAAAAAGGGAGCCAAGTTCTGTAAAGACAATGGCAAGAAAAGAAGTGATATCTAAGTGGGTGCCAAGTTCAAATAAAATTCACTCAAACTTACCTACTGAAGTATAATAGCATTTTTTAAATTGTTTAGAAATAAAAATTATTGATAGCATATTAATAATAAATCTAGAACTTGGCAAGTTTTTACCTACAAGCCATTTATTTTTATTAATGACATTATTATATCTAAACTTGTTATTTCATGTTTGGAAACCTTCATTTGAGTGAGCTCCTTCCCCTTGAAGGATGGTGGGATAAAATATATCCCACCTAATTTTAACTGCAAAATGCCACATTGACACTAGAATTCAGCACTAAAAAGTTTAATTTTATTAAATACGTGAAAAGAAGCTTTTACCCATTTTGAAATAAATGTGTTTTTAAATTCTGGTGTGATTGAATCATTTCAACATGTCACGAATAAAAGCTCTTTGCCCCTGAAGGGTTAAATGGGTGCAGTCTCTAGAGGGATGACAAAGAACAAGCGTAAAGGTATCTGTCTCTTTCTCAGGCCTTTTAGTCTGTTTGCATTGAGGTTTCCGAAGGGTGGGTGCTAGAGTGATAACCAAAGACGAGCGGGAATGTATTTGTGCATTTATTGGTTTATCAAATCTTTAACATGAGTCATTTGTTTATAATAATAACTATATTAATTTTTTTATAATGACATTGTGGTTAATATTAACATCATCATTTTATTAAGACATGAAATTGATAGGCATAACATTTATCAAAAACTTGCCAAGTTCTAGATTTATTATTAATATGCTATCAATAATTTTTATTTCTAAACAATTTAAAAAATGCTATAATACTTCAGTAGGTAAGTTTGAGTGAATTTTATTTGAACTTGGCACCCACTTAGATATCACTTCTTTTCTTGCCATTGTCTTTACAGAACTTGGCTCCCTTTTTTCACAGCTATGTTTTTGTTAGATATCATTACATTTGTAAAGTTACAATATATTTAGACACTTTACTTAATGCTTTTTAATGTGTTTACATGAGACTATTTTATTCACCAAGCAACATTCAATTTTAATACAAATTTCCCACAGCAAACTATTTGGCTGTCAATTTGCAGCAGAAATCTATATTTTAACCCTTAAATGCCGGGTGTTGCTTTTCGGCAACATACCCAATTTAGGCTTCTAAAATACTATTGGAATAATATTGAAGCTATAATGCCTAATGTTGCCAATAAAATACATTCTGAAAATATTATTAAATCGATTTTCAACATGTAGATGGCAACACTTGTGCTGTTTAAGAATAAAGATAGATTTATTTTTTCAATTGTTGCTACTTATTCGTTTTGTTTTGTTTGGAAGCTTGCGAAATGCCCTATTTTGTTTTGCAGTGAGCAAGTAAAATTTATTTCTTATTATAGTTCCTAAAATTATTGTGTGCTTAATATTATAGAATTTTATCAACGGAAATTATTTTTTCGATTAAAGACCAGTATTGCCGATTAGTAAAAACTGTTTTTTAGCCATAAATCACACTTGAAACAAACTATGATTTTTTAAAGTATTTTTCCCATGATTTATTTAAAAAATGAAATCCGAAAAACATTATTACAATGATTTTTGAAAATTCAGGCATTTAAGGGTTAATACTGCTACACTGAATGCATGTTTTGAAACGAAATGTATTGATTCGAAATTTTTATTGTTTCTGAAACAACAATTCCTATTAAATTCCTATATTAAATTTTCCTGTTAAAATTTCCAATTAAATATCTTATAGCTGGGCCTGCTTTTTTGTACTGAAAGTGAAAAATAAAGTTATGTGCTTATGCCACGCTATGTATCGTTCATCCATGGGTGCGGGCAAAGAAGCAGTGCAGAGGAAGAACATTGCCCCTCCCTGGATTTTCAAATTTAACTAAATAAACTTTTCTCTGATGGTTTTGAAAATAACAAGTGGGTAAGTGTGACCACAGATCGCACTGAGGGTTTCGTTTAATATTCCTTTCAAAACACTTTATCCTTTTGAAAAATCTGTTGGTTCCACATTTCGCAACCAGGGGCACACTCTATTCTAAACAAACCTCTATCCGAACGAAACTCTGTTTTACATACTATCCGTAGATATATTAGTCGAGGGGATTGAGCCCATAGCACCCGAGATAAGTAGGCGTCCCTGGCGATAAAAAGTGGAACTAAAATATGTAAGACTATGGTGCATAATATGAAAGAATGGTCAAAGGGGTGTCGGCAAAAGTTGGAAAAGTGCTCCCCGGGTGAAAAGGGTGGAGGTTAGAAAAATTGCTTAAAATACACAAGTATAGCCCGGAGGAGTAAATAATATAAGACTTTTTGAAAATTTTATGATTTGTCGTGTGGTTTGACGTATTCAGCTATACGTATGCAAAAAGTCATGTCTCCAACTTAATTAGGGACTCCCTTAGAAAGAATTGCTTAAAATACATATGTGGTAGCTCAAAGGATTAAGCGTAAGACTTTTCAAGATTTTATGATTTGTCACGTAGCCTCAGGTGTTCTGCTATAAGTATGCAAAATTTCAAATCTGCAATTTAATAAGGGGCTCAGTTAGAAAGAATTGCTTAAAATACGCATGTGGAAGCCCAAAGGGTTAAATGCACGACTTTTTCAAAATTTTATGATTTCTCGTTTGATGTGAGGTGTTCAGCTATAAGTATGTACAATTTCACGCCTCCAACCTAATTAGAGGCTCACTTTGAATGAATTGTTTAAAATGCACATGTGGGAGTGCAAAGGGTTAAATGTACAACTTTTTCAAAATTTTATGATTTGTCGTTTGATGTGAGGTGCTAAGCTATAAGTATGTACAATTTCACGCCTCCAACCTAATTAGGGGCTCACTTAGAAAGGATTGTTTAAAATACACATGTGAGACGCCAAAGGGTTAAATTTACAACCTTTTTCAAAATTTTATGATTTGTCATTTGATGTGAGGTGTTCAGCTGTAAATATACAAAATTTCACGCCTTCAACATGTATAGTTTCTGAGAACGGGCTCTGTGACGGACAGAATAATTCAATTTGTTGATTTTCTGTAAGCAAGTAAACCCAGATAAACCCCCAGTAAGTAGATATGTTTACAATGGAAGTCTATGGGAATTTGGCGAAATATTAGAGATATCGCCAAGGTGGCGTCACTTTTGGCGACTAATTTTGGTCGCCAAATTTGGCGATATATCGCCATGTTGGCGAGAAACTTGGCGGTATTTGGCGGCATAACAGCGTCTCCTCCTACGGCAAATTAAAATTTCGCCTAATAGACGCAATGGTAAAGTAAAAATGGGCACCCTCAGGTGGGTAATTCATCGATTTTCACAATTTTTTTATTTTTTTCCTCAGTTTTATAGTGTAAACGAACTTCGCACCAAATTTGAAGTTTGTAGCTGCAGTAGATATACAAGATCTTTTTGATGAGTGAGTAAGTCAGTCAGTCAGTCAGTGGTAAAATTATCGATTATCAGACATTTTCAAATGTCATTATCTCGGAAACTAATTATGCGTTATTTATAAAACTAGCTGGCTTCGCCCGCTAGCGGGCCCCTCCTTTTCATGAGCCCCTCCTCTTCATGAACTTCCTTTTTTATAAAATCTCGAAGCGAACGAACCTCGACCCGGGACCCCGCTGCCTACGGCACCGTATAGCGGTCGTGCTGCGCACGCACTGCAAACTCTTTTTAAAAAGCCTTTCGATATAACAAAAGTTGTACCTGTTCCTCGCTGACTACGGCACCTTATAGCAGGCGTGCTGCGCACGCACTGCAAACTCTTTTTAAAAAGCCTATCGCGCTCGAACGAAAGTCGAACCTTGTCCCCGCTGCCTACGGCACCGTATAGCAGGCGTGTGCAAAATCTTTAAAAGAGCCTATCGCACTCGAACGAAAGTCGAACCGGGTTCCTGCTGCCTTCGGCACCGTATAGCAGGCATGCTGCGCACGCACTGCAAACTCTTTAAAAAAAACCTTTCGCTATAACGAAAGTCGAACCTGGTCCTCGCTGCTTACGGCACCGTATAGCAGGCGTGCTGCGCATGCACTGCAAACTCTTTTTTAAAAGACTTTCGCGCTCGAACGAAAGTCGAACCGGTTACCCGCAGCCTACGGCACCTTATAGCAAAATCTTGTAAAAAAGGCAATCTCGCTCGAACGAACCTCGAACCGGGTCCTCGCTGAATTTCGTTAATTATAGATTTTACAAAATCGCCTTATGTTAGTTCCACATTCTACCACCAGGGAGCGCACTCTATTCATAACAAAACTGTATCGGAATGAAAGTCCGTTAAACAACGTATCAGTAGATATGTTAAACAGATCGCCTTGTTAGATTGCCTAATTTTAACAAAATCGCGTTATGTCAGTTTCGTATTCCACCACCAGGAACCGCACTGTATTCTTAACAAAAACATATCTGAAAGAAACGCCTTCATGCAACCTTTCCGTAGATATATGGGTCGGGATGGTGGCGGTCTTAACCAAGAATTCTGTTAGTTCCACATTCCACCACCAGGGAGCGCATTCTATTCATAACAAAACTGTGTCGGAAGGAAAGTCCGTTAAACAACCTATCAGTAGATATGTTACTCGAGGTGTTGGCGGTATTAAGCAAGAATTTAAGATATTTGCACAAATTACTATTCGGAAATAGTGGTAAGTAAACTTTTGACATTTTTGTATTTAATAAGAAGCATATATCTCAATGTGTTATGAACTATCTTAATTTTTCAAGCAGATCGCCATGTTATATTTCCTAAAATTAAATAAATCGCGTTATGTTAGTTCCACATTCTACCACCAGGGAGTGCACTCTATTCATAACAAAACTGTATCGGAAGGAAAGTCCGTTAAACAACCTATCAGTAGATATTTTAAACAGATCGCCTTGTTAGATTGCATAATATTACCAAAATCGCGTTATGTTAGTTCCGGATTCCACCACCAGGGAGGGCACTGTATTCTTAACAAGTACCTATCTGAACGAAACGCCTTCACGCAACCTTTCCATAGATAAATGGGTCGGGAAGGTGGCAGTCTTAACAAAGAATTCTGTTAGTTCCACATTCCACCACCAGGAAGCGAACTCTATTCATAACAAAACTGTGTCGGATGCAAAGTCCGTTAAACAACTTATCAGTAGATATGTTACTCGAGGTGGTGGCGGTCTTAAGCAAGCATTTAAGATGTTTGCAGAAATTACTATTCGGAATTAGTGGTAACTAAACTTTTGACATTTTTATATTCAATAAGTAGTATGTATATCAATGTGTTATGAACTATCTTAAAGTTTCAAGCAGATTGCCTTGTTATATTTCCTGAATTTAACAAAATCGCGTTATGTTAAATCCACATTCTACCACCAGGGAGCGCACACTATTCATAACAGAACTGTATTGGAAGGAAAGTCCGTTAAACAACCTATCAGTAGATATGTTACTCGAGGTGGTGGCGGTCTGAAGCAAGAATCTAAGATATTTGTAGAAATTACTATTCGGAAATAATGGTAACTAAACTTTTGACATTTTTTTATTTAGTAAGTAGCATATATCTCAACGTGTTATGAACTATCTTAAAGTTTCAAGCAGATCGCCTTGTTATATTTCCTAAATTTAACAAAATCGCGTTATGTTAGTCCCACATTCTACTACCAGGAAGCGCACTCTATTCCTAACAAAACTGGAGCGGAAGGAAAGTCCGTTAAACTACCTATCATTAGATATGCTACTCGAGGTGGTGGCGGTCTTAAGCAAGAATTTAAGATATTTGCACAAATTACTATTCGGAAATAGTGGTAACTAAACTTTTGACATTTTTTTATTTAATAAGTAGCATATATCTCAACGTGTTATGAACTATCTTAAAGTTTAAAGCAGATCGCCTTGTTAGATTTCCTAATTTTAACAAAATCGCGTTATGTTAGTTCCGCATTCTACCACCAGGGAGCACACTGTATTCTTAACAAAAACATGTCTGAACGAAACGCCTTCACGCAACCTTTCCGTAGATACATGGGTCGGGATGGTGGCGGTCTTAACCAAGAATTCTGTTAGTTCCACATTCCACCACCAGGGAGCGCACACTATTCATAACAAAACTGTGTCGAAAGAAAAGTCCGTTAAAGAACCTACCAGTAGATATGTTACTCGAGGTGGTGACCGTCTTAAGCAAGAATTTAAGATATTTGCACAAATTACTATTCGGAAATAGTGGTAACTAAACATTTGACATTTTTTTATTTAATAAGTAGCATATATCTCAATGTGTTTTGAACTATCTTAAATTTTCAAGCAGATCGCCTTTTTGGATTTCCTAATTTTAACAAAATCGCTTTATGTTAGTTCCGAATTCCACCACCAGGGAGCGCACTGTATTCTTCAGAAAAACATATCTGAACGAAACTGTGTTGGAGCGGTCGAAGCACGCTAGTCTTTGTCATAATAATATCTGTAATGCGAATAGGTTTTATAAAATAAAATATTTCGTGGTTAAAAAAGCACGCGTCTCCATTTTAATCTATGCATTATATAGAAATGGAGCAGATTAATTAAATAATTATTAATATCTCAGCTTCTAATTAACCAATCTCTTTGAACTGGGTATCTATGAAATCTGCGACAGATTTCCCGTCCGGTTGTCAAAAAATTTTATCAAAAAATTTAATATTTAAAAAGTTTAAATTTCGTATGAAATTATTGTAGTATCCAAAACCGCAAAGCGCCATGATGTCTACAGCTGCTTCTCGGAAAAATGAAATCTCTTTTCATTGTCTTTTCAAATTAAGAAATTAAAAAATTTAATCGATCGATCTTTAGTGGATTTTTTGCGTTATGCCCAACGCAGAAACTTGAAATTTATACCAAAATAAAGTAGATTTTTTTGTGTGTGTTTCTATACCTTTTACGAATTTCTAGGATCATTAGTTCGGGAGATTCGAATTGGCTTTTTAAATGTCTACTACATTTTCATCATCTCAGCAACCGCTAGCCTCGCAGATAAAATTGGGGTGCAGGTTTCGTCAATCCTCCAATGGTAGTGCTCCGAAAGCTAGCCTCGCAAAGAAGGTCCCATTGTAGTCAGGATTGCTGATTTTGGATAAAAAGATTCAATTTTGAAAGGCTTTTCCTTCGACAATGAGTCGTTAATTAGCTAATTGCGTCCGTAATTATGGCGGGATTTTCTCGAAACCGCAAACACCGGGTGTCCGAGAAAACGGCGGTGCGAATCGACATATCATAAGACGTTCTGCGTAGCCCGGGAGCGAAGGAGTTCCGGTCACAAGGGCAAATGTTACACACATACATACAGACAGACAGACGTTTACGGACATTAATAGTATTGATTTTGAATTTTAGGTAATTAGGGTGGCCTTACTACACATTTCGTATAACAAGTACGTAGGTCTCATAGATTTTCAGTTGCAGAGCATTGAAATTTGATGAAAACAGCTCGAAATGGTTCGTGTAAATAACACACGGCTATGTCAGGCGAACTTGGCTGACACACTGCCGTGTGTCTAGATACCTTGTATTATATTTTACAGGATTTTTTAAATGATCTGCATTAGTTTTTCTTAAACTAGTCTTAATTAAATTTGTGTTTAGAAAGATTAGATTAAAGGATAAATATATTTTCACCTTTTCCCACCAGTTACATAACTAAAAATACATTTTTAAAATGTATATTATTGTATTTTAATAACTGTCACTATCAGTGTTATAGTGGTGAAAAATCCGCAGGTTTTTTTACACTATAGGCACAGGTTGCATAGAGAGCATATGCTATAGCTTTGTTTGAGAAACAGAAGGTATGCATTCCTATTCACTATAGTAAGTTAAACCCAGTATAAGTTTACTTTCCCATGTATTTTCAAAATAAGTAAAGAAAAATTGAAAATTCTAAAATCTTGATACAGAAATTTGGCATGTAAATACTTCAGACAAAACTAAATAGATATTCCAGCAAGGGGAAAAATACCTACAAAAATAGTATAATGGTATCACCAACTTGAGCATTAAAAATTACTTTCAGAAGTGATTTTTTATAAAGTCTCCCTCTTTCAAGAGTTGAGATTAAGTAAACTCTTTAAGGATAACTGAGCTAATTTAACTAATTTATCTGAGCAAAATGAATTCAGCCAAAGAAAATCCCAAGCACAGTTAAAGAATCATTGTTTCAATTGCAAACACATGGAAATATTTCAAACTCTGGTAAACATTATTTCAAAAAAAAATTCCTTGTTCTTGAGTAATTTACTTCTATAAGATGTACTTTTTGAAGATAATAAAATTTAAAAGCATACTAAAATTCAATTCTTATGATATGTCGATGCTAACAAATTAACTATAGCAGAACAACAAAGACTTATTCTTGTAGAAAGATTAAGAATAATTTTGGAACAAATATAATCATCTAAAAATGCCTGAAGTACAGAAGAAAATGTTGGTTTCAATGATTTATGCAATAGAAAAAAAGTGACACTTCATCAAGGAAACAGAATTTAATTAAAAAGAAATTTATGGCCATACATTTATTTATAAAAGAGAATTAAAATTTATATACAAACATACTTAAAACTTTATTCATAAAAGCATAAACATTTTATTATGAAAGTAGGATCACATTGATAATTTTAGTGAGCCAAGGTAATAAATCCAATACTGAATGGAAAATTAGTTTGTTTTTATCATAACAAACTTTGAAAAGACTAACAGTTAAGGAATGTTTATCAATAAAGGAAGTTCAACTTAATACCTCTATAATACACACACACACACACAAAAAACACCTCAGTAATTTACTTCAAGAAGGTTGATGGTTGAATATAAATATTTTATTTAACACTTTACCTATTTTTGTTGTTCCGAAGTGATACAACTGAACTATTTAGTCTTGAGTTTACCAATGAACCAGCACGACAAAGCTTTCAATACACACTAGAGAAAGTTTAAATTGATAATTTTTAAAAGAGAACAACTTTGCCCTATTAGTCTTATTTATTTATTTACTTTTAATCATTTCTGAATATACAGACATTTTGCCACAATTATCACACAATGTAATACACATATCTGGAATATGAACATAAGGAAGTTTTACAGAACAATTTACTAGATATAAAAATTTATTGCTACTTTCAGAAGTATCTGAAACCTTAACCTTCTGCATGGAACACAGGTCTCTCAGACCGGTATAGTATACAATTTTGACACACAGAAAATTGCATCCTAGTTTCTTAATAAGTGCATCAATGTTTCTGTTTTTGTATTTCTTAAAAATTGTGATTTTTTTCTCATTATGTATAGTTTAGTGGGTATTTTTGTATCAAGAATTTGAAATATTACATATTGTAATTAGTCCATTAGATGTGAATCAATTTCATAGGTTCATAGGAATAGATGTCCTAGCCTGAGAGACCGGTGTTCCTTTTAACTAATAAAAAAAAAAGATGTTCCATGCAAAGGGTTAAAAGTGTAAAATGTGAACCAATACTATCACAGCACATATTGATGAATTTGTTTTGGAACACTTTCATATGTTTGTTCTTAAGCTACTTCCTTGACAAACTGGCTTTTAATAAGTTTTTATGTAGTCATATAAATAAGTATCTATCCAACATTTGTACGATTAATTATTTTCTGACTCTCCGAATGCAATGTGACGTTTAATTCTATTGCAAATATTATTAGTTTTGATTAATATGTCGAAAATTATGGAAGGATATGCATAACCAAATGCTTGTTATTTCATACTCTTGTTCTTATATAACATTAAGTTACACAGATAACATTGCCAAAAAACAAACATTTAGAAATGCAAATCTCCTATAAAAGTCACAATAAACACATTTTTCTAGCAACACAATGTTTCTTGAAATCGGAGAAAGTTTTATGTTACTTAAATATAGATTGACAAATATTTATTAAATTGAGAAGAAATGTACCAATGATGTAGGATAAAAGAAAGCACATTTTCTCCCAAAAAGTTAGTGAAAAATAAATTTTGATGAACAAAATAATACTTTTACATTTCTTATGCATTTCATGATGACATGGATATAAAAAATTTTACAACATTGTAAGAGAATTTGTTGATGTTGATGTTCACTCAACATTTTAATGAACAATGCAATGGAAACAAACTAATGTTCACTTCAGTGTTGGATTACATACATTTACTCTTGTAAGAAAATAAAGTATACATATATAAATGAATTTTTGGAATAAAATACATTATAAATAAGATACAACATTTACAAGTAATTTATTAAAAATAATATTTTTCTACAAATATAAAACTCTGCATTTTTTTGTCCTTACATCAAGCTTAAATAACATTTCATCAATTGAGAAAACAAATTATAACCATTATACAAACATGTGGTTTCATTCATTATTTCACAGATTACAAACATCAACTTTAGCTTTTTGTTTGCATAGATACACAATATCAAATACACATAGATACATTCTTATGGATAATACAGGATATAACTTAAAAGAAACAAAAAGGTGATAAATTTTTATAAAAGTAAACACTTTTTGCCATTTACATTAACTACATAGCCCAAAAAATAGTTTTTCAGACAGCAAATTTGGTCATAAATACGACTGAAGCTTAGCATGTTAAAGCAAGGTACAGCAAGAATTAGTCTTACGAGCCTAAAAAGAGAGGAGAAAAAGAAATCAATAAAACTTTAATATGACATGTGATTTAACAAATTTCCAACACAGTAAGAACCATTTATTAGCCTACCATTCAATATAGTTTAACTCCTATAGTTTATTGACGAGACCCTTTATGTCTATCATTAATCTTTCTATTTTCACAGAATTTAAAACGTTAACAATTATTCAAATTAAATTTTAAAACAACATAAGGCATTTATTTCTCATAAAATCTTTTCATTAACATGCTGGTTAACCTTCTGGAGTCATAAAATAACCCCAATGACAGTTTTGTTGAATATATATATATATATATATATATATTTTCCCCTTCAGCTACAGTTGTGTGCACTTTTTGTTAGAACTGCCTCATATATCATTAACTGTCTTTAAAGATAAGTGCTAGATTTTAATTGATGTAGCAAACAAATAAGGTTTTTACTTTTACAATGGTGTTATTGAATTACTTCATACAGTCATTCATGTTTTAAAATTTCACCTGATCAAGGTTAAATGTACAGTGAGATGTAATAACAATACAAAATGTCAATGAATCTATCAAATTATCAAATTTGCAGAAATATGCCAGCTAATTCGGAAATATATCATTTTTACAGGGTTCGTTATCATTTTCAGACAAACACACACACAAAGAAAAAAAAATTAAGGAATTTTTCCATATCAATAACACTGGACAACAATGGTTCTTTCACAAAACTAATATTAGTTAATTCTGTATCAGTTTTTTGTGCTGATTCCGAATATGTTTTCCATTTTTCTCGCGATGGTCCAGTGTTGAGAAATTTGCATATTTAAATTTGTGGAAATTTAAGCTTTTGTGCAAACTTTAGATACAATAAATGTCAGATTGAACTACTTTTTCTAGATAATGACTACTGGACTATTTGCTTCAGATAAATGTCACAATCTGCATATTCTTAAAATTTATCTGTCAATTATTAATCTTAATTTGCATGTTTTTCAATGGTGTAACATTTACATTACTATAAACTTTAAAGTACTTGCCACAGATTTGACGTAGTATTTTACTAGACTAGATATTGATTCTGATTTCAAATCTGCAATCTGTTTTCTTATATCGCGTCCAGTTTTTCAGTAAAATGAATTTCTACTTTTGTGGGGTATTTGACACGAGTTTGACATAAGACAATTTTTTAGGGGTGTGTACAGTGGTAGGATTCAAATAATTTAACAACCAGTTTGCTGCCCAAATGATTTTTGATGCATAGATATGAAAAGAAAATGAAATATCTGATTATGAAACACTTTCCAATATTATAAGAACATTATTTAAAAAAAAATTATCTTTTGGCATAATAAAAAAAAATTCTTGAAATATGTTTCTCAATAAAAGGACATGATTTATTCAATAAATATTTGGCAATCATGAAACACTGATTAAAATTTCTATCAGAAACTGACTGCATCAATAATACTGCAGTATAATACAATAAAGATAACAGAAAATTTAAGATTAAGAATTAACCGATGCCCATGTTCTAAAGTTGCAATCAGATACTAAAAATACTAACTATACTACTAAAATGCTACTACAGGAATAGCTCGAGATATTGCCGAAGTCTATTATTCTCGTGAGAATACTAACTCGCTGAATTTCAAGCATTCCTATTTACATCTTTGCTTTGGTAATAAATCCTTGTAATTTCTTCAAAGTTAATCTCAATAAATCGACTCTTGTGAGTGTTAGGCGCTTGATTTACGGATTTTTTTGAATGCGTGTTTTATGTTAAGTTTTGTCACCATAGTCACAAATTTCACTGAGATATTCCTCAATGTTGTCTGCTACAAGTAGGTCAAATAACTCTAAAATTATTTTAATTATTTTTGTAGTTACGATAATGTGCACGCGAAGAAGATAGATCTGGAAATTTTGTATCAATGATAAAATTTAGCTCAGTTTAAAAACATGTAACATCTTTTTAAAACCTTTTATACAATAACTGCTGGTAAAATACATCAGCACACTATACATTTTCGTATTGAAACTAGCAAAAATAAATTCGAATTATTTTGGATATCATGTACTGAAAATAACTTTATAATGTTGAAAAGTTTAAAAAGGTACTAAAAATGGTAGTATATAATTTCATATAGTCAATACTTAAATAAAACAATAAAGGATGTAGAAAAAACTAGATTATAGTATAGAAAAGAGTTTTAAAATATTAAATAACTTGTGTTATTTGAGATATTTACATATAGCTTCATAGAAGTCGCAAATTTCACCGAGATATTCATCAATGTCGTCTTCTATAAGTAGTTCAAGTGACTCTAAAATTATTTTTGCAGTAATGATAATGAGCAAGCGAAGATATATCGGAAAATTTTGTATAAATAATAAAATTTAATAAAACAATAAAGTATGTAGATAAAAACTAGATTATAGTATAGAAAAGAGTTTTAAACATTAAATAACTTGTGATTTCAGATATTTAGATATACAGTTTCTTCATAATCGTCCTCATTTTCAATTTTCTTTGGCTTTACTTGAACATTATCGGATCTGTGCTTCCTTCTTAAGATACATTAACTATAAAAGTAGGAACCCATTCTTTTAGGTGTTTTTAGGCCAATTAGGCTAATCATCATTATATTTGATACATTAGTAATAGTTAGCCAGTCGACTTCTCTTCTCTGACCAAATTATATGCTTATCTTTGAAAACCCCTTTTTCATTTCGGCTAAATTTGCAAACTTGTTCTGCCAATATTTTAAGCCTTTTGAATACCTTAAAAAACTCCATAGCTTTAGAAAAATTTTTGAAATACAGTCTCGAAGATCATTAGTATTTAATTATAAGTGTCATTAAATATAAATAATAGTCCTTCAGCTGCTTTCCATGGAAATATTACTTCTCCAATATTCAATATGACGGAGAAAAAAACTACAGTTTATTCCTATATTCAAATTGAATACAACTTCCATTCAAATGTTCAGAATTCCGTAGCCTATTTTTTAAAATTAGTTACGTTGTTTTTAAAAAACATGTTCCCGAACTCACTAAAACATTTATGATCTTCTAGAAATTTGATATTTTTTCAAGTTTCTAAACTAATAAAAGACATCGTCTTTCTTTTGTATGTGTTTTTTTCTTCCGAAGCATTTCAGACATTTTAGTAAATTTTATCATTAGTTTTCATTCTTTATGATGCTTTGCTTCTTGTTTGGAGTGCTTTTGAAAGATGAGTGATACATGTGGGGTCGGGATCGCAGGATAAAAGTCAGAAAAGAGAATTTAAAATTATTATTAAACACAATGAGAATCTCTGACAATTAAATTGCCATTCCGACACCACACATTACCGTGATGTATAGTGGCAGTACTAAAAAGGAGAATTTGGCAACTGAGAAAATTAAGGTTAATTTAAATATAATTGAAAATCACTAATTAAGAAAATGTTGCCATCGAAGTAAACGATACTAAGCTGAAAAATAAAATAAGAACAAACTCACCCCTTTGTGAAGTAAACACATATTCAGTATAAGAAATATGATTTTAATGGAATCAAAAGCTAATATTACTTGGCCAAGTAAAGATGTACAAAAAGGTAGATTTACTCATTATTTCAAATCTTAAATTAGCAAATTGAGAATCCAAGCGTTCTATTGTTCAAATCACAGAAAGTTCAATTATTTAGCAGAGAACAGCACTATATTGTAGATAGTCACTAATAACAAAATATTCAGTTGTGATGGTTAGAGAATGATTGTTCTGGAGACAGTAAACTTATCCTTCTTACTGACGCTCATGGGAGGAAATTCCACGATGTCTCAAACCACAAAGAATGCCGTCATCGATGAGGATCTCGTGCCGCAGCATATATGTTGATGAAAAAATAAGCAGGGCCTTCAAGAATCCAAGTCAATCAGGGTTGTTGTTCAAGCATCCAAGTTCAACATCTCAGGAATTGCGATTGCTTAGGCATAGATGAAACGAGTGTTAGCTCTCCAACTTGTTGAAATGTGGCCGAGGGGGCACGATCCTCCATGTGCATCAGGGAGACAGCTCATTAGAAGTAATAATTGCTAATTATCATTATCGGACGTAATTATATTATATGGTTTTTAAAATTTAAAATGCTTCATTCCTAATTATACAGATTAGAGGCCTGCTTTTTAGAAAAACTCTTCGCCGATCATGCCGTTGTCACTTCAGATCCCGGTCTGAGGCCGAGGCCCCAAACCTACGTCCGCTTTCGCCCCTACATCGAAGACAAGTGAGTTGACGAAAAGCAGATGGCCCCAAAGACGGTTGAAAAGCCGCCAAAATCAAATTGGCCAATGAGAGATCGACGCGTAGGCGGATGCAACTGTTCATTCACAAAGATCGCGCGCTGCCCGCCGTAAACCGAACGATCGAAGTGAAACTAGACCGCATCGATAGTAAAATTCATCGCAATCGTACTTCATCCCCCACGCATTCCACAGTTTGCGCGGCATCGCGCGCCGGTACAAAAATCAAGATGGAGGATGAAGTGACGTTACGATGTAGTTTTCTCCCGAAGAAGAAGCTAAAAAATGGCTACTTGCAGGGGAGTTAGGAAATGCTCCGCGGGCCATTCAAAAGTGATGAACGTAAATAAATATAGTAAAGCGAATATCTCGCTAGATTACGGCTCGAGGTCCAGCAGATTTACCAACAACAAGAGGTACTCGTTTATCAGAACCGTCCTTATTTGTGCATAGTAGCACTGTAAGTCTTTCTTTGGAATGTTTACCACCATGACAAAATTCTCCTTTGAACGCTAGCGTTCTTTCTGGCAAGCATTTATAAAACAGGCCTCTTTCGTCTGCATTGTAGATGTCACAATCCTTGTATCCTTCTAGTAACTTCGGAAGTTTTTCAAGCCACATTTCTATTTCATCAGTATTTACTACTGCGGCACTTTCACCGCATAATTTCCTAGATACCAATTCATGGCGAATTTTAAAACGTGAAATCCACCCATTTGATGCAGAAAAAGTGTCCATGCCATATGAGGCAGTTATTTCAAGTGCTTTCTCTCGAAGAATATTCCCATTCACAGGAATATTTGACGCACGAGCCTGCTCGTACCAAGCGAAGAGAAGTCTTTCCAACTCACTGTAAGTAGACATTTTGCTAGTTTTTCTCTTTTTTGCAGAAGTTCCATACTTATCAGTCTGATCTCTAATTTCTTTCTTTTTCAAAATTATTGAATTCAGGGTTGACAGCGGTATACCTAAACGCTTAGCAATGCTAATTTTTTTTCTCAAAAGGATTCTTTTCCACCTCATCTATGATTTGAAGTCTTTCTTCTAAGGTTCGGATTTGTTTTGCCATTCTTAAAATTCAAAGAACGCATAAAATTTAAGGCAGAACGCATTAAATTGAAAGCTCACACTCTTCAAATTAAATGCCTGCACTGCACACAACAGATTAGCTAGGAATTAAGCAGCTGGCCGAAGTGGGTATATCCGACCTCCCCTTTACACAGAATAGAATAACCCATTCTCCAAACAAGAACACCTGTTACGCATTCAATTATTTAAACGTACATACGTGTCGCAATATCAGAGCTAATCACTGCCCTCCCCCCCACCACCACCACCACACCTAAAGCACCACAAATGAGTCATTTTAAGAGAAAAGTAGTATATATCAAGTTTGGATCTGCTTGACCTTCAATTTTATTTCGGTGATGAGAAAAATTTTAGAACGATGAATGCGGGAAAACGACTTTTTGAAGAACGATGCACGTGGGTTTCGTTAACATTATTTAAATATAATTTGTGCAGGGACCATAGAAATAAAATGATCAATGCGGGAAAACGATGGATGCGGGAACGATAGATCGGGGTTTCACTGTATATGTTTTTTTTTTAAGTTCACCAAACTTTTTTTTTTTCATGTGCACCAAAAGATAATCTTGTTTAATGCCAACTATTGGCCAATTTGGTTGGACTCAGTCTCCGGTGCCCGTTACTGCTCTTTTAATTATTTCGGGCACAGGGAAAAAACATCGCAAAATACGTAAATTGGTTGTAGGAAAAATATCTCTGATTTCGTCAATAATGGCGAAAATAAATTTAAATAAATATCGACCAGTGGCGAGAAATCGGCAGCAGGAAAATATCATGAAATTCGCCAATCGATCATGGGAAAATATCGTGAAATTTGCCAGCTCGTCACGAGCAAATATAGTAAAATTCCTCAGAGAAAAAGCGTGGAATTTTTCAATTGGACGCAGAAAAACAATCTTTAATTTCATCAATGTCACAAGAAGAAACAAGGAAATTTGCCAAAAAAAAAAAAAAAATATCGCTGAATCGAATAAAATTGCTAAATTTGTCAACTGATCTCGAGAAAAATAATTATGAAATTCGCTGATCGATCTCCAGAACCAAATCAGAACATGTCACAGTGTTATGGTTAGAAAACGCTGTTGTGCAGATAGCTTTTTTAAAAAGTAAATTACTGTAAATGCGATTTTCGCATCTGAAGTATCATTTTAACAACCAGTTCCCCGAACTTAACACAAATTAACAACCGATTCTACCGAACCGGTGTGAACCGGCTGAATCCCACCACTGGGTGTGTACCTCATTGTCAAAAGGGTGAACAGTATCAGATTCCTATTAGGGACGTAAACAACAATTTACATAAAAAAGAAAAAAAAATTGAAAAAAGCAATGGTATAGCCAGCTTACTTTCCATAAGTAGACGCTACAATCTTTTATCAATAGTCTCATCACTTCAGAAAAGAAACACCACTCTATGCTTTAGTACAAAGTAAGGTTTAATGAATCTCTGTACTACAAGACATATTATTATTTACAGGAATACTGTACAATATTTACATCACCAAAACTCTGAAGAAATCCGTTGATTGCAAAACATTTTATGATTTCCCACCCTCTCATAAAAAAGCTCCGGGGGGGGGGGGGGGATCAAGAAAGCAGCTTTGTACTTCGAAAACCTCTACCTTCTGCGTCTCAAAAACAATCTCTCTGCATAAAAGCTAGTCCGCAATGAATTATGGGAAAACCTATTTGGCAATTTGTTACAATGGTACTTTTCGGTTAGCCAGGTGCCAGAATTATGTATACACACATATCTCTATGTATATATAACACTGGAACCCGGCTAATCGAAAAGTACCAAAGCAATTTCTCGCTTTTTTGACAAAATAAGGTAACTTTTTTCATAAATTAGACATGATAGAAGAAAGCAGATACCAGATTTGAAATCAGCACAAAAAACTGGTTTAGAAACATACTCATGTCGCAGAAATATTTGGACATCAAGAAACATTATTAGAAAAACATGAAAAATATGCAAATTAGGCATAGAAAATATTATATATGTCAGTATAATTTCATAAACAACAGTTTTATAAAGTAAACTAGGCGGTAATCATAACATAAAAAAAAAAAGCCAGTCAAATAATGCTTTATGCCTTAAATTTGCATATAATTGTACAAAATTTACATAAATAGAAATATGCTAATATCTCAAAAACAAGACTTGATGGAGTAAAAACTACATTCTGAATCAGCACATAAAACTGCATAAGAAACAACTACTTTCAGTTTTGTGAAAGAGTAAAAATTCAAATTTGTTAACCACTGTAATCAGTGATGAAGCATGGTGAATAACAGCGATTGCTGGCTAACATGAACTTAAAAAATAGATTGGACGTTTTTACAGATCAACAGAGCAGTTTTTCCAGGTTTCAGAGAGAAATTATGAACTTTTCTCTGAAGCTTCCCATATATTTTAAGATTAAAAAAATCTCCCTGAGTTTTTCCCTAGGAGAATGGCACAACTCACTCATCAGATCTGCAGCCATCAATTTAATCAAGGAAAAAACTTTACACATGGAAACTTCATTCTGGTGTTTGGAAAGTCGTGTAGAGTCGCTCCATATATATATATATATATATATATACTATATGGCCAAAGGTGACCGGCCAGTTGTGATTTTGGACGTTTTGTTAGATGTCTAGAAAAATACATGAGGGATTAAGGTATCTGCACACCTTCGGAAGTGATTTTTTGAAATTTTTGAAATTTTCTCTTGTTATTCATTTTTTATAATGACATTTACTTTAAAACTTTGAAAAAAAATTAAAAAATTTTAGCAATTACCCAGAAATATTTTTTAAAGAGAAAAATAGTCAAAATTATGTCAAAAATTGATATTTCTGCAAAACGTGATAACTGAAAAATAAAACAATGTATTGACATTTTGTAAATTGCATAATAAACAGAATAACTTTCTCTAGGACTTAGACTACACACATTATAATCGCATCTCTATCTCAGATGATATGGTAGTTAAAGTACTGGTGTAATGAAAAATTGGCAAAATTTGTCTCAAGTTTGTCATTTGTATCAGTGTAAATATAAAACTATTTAATATATTTTCATGAGTGTAGTCTATTCCCTCAAAAGACATTTGTAAAAGAAGTACAGAAAATTTCGTGGTATTTCACGCATAATTTTTTGTTTTAGAATGTTTTGCGTATAGTAAAAATCTGAAAAACTTCATTTTGTGAAAAAGATAAAAATAACTTTTAGGGTAGATGTAACGTAATGTAAATAACGTAATAGATGTAATTTTAAACGGCTGTAATTCGGGCTCTATTTTAGATACAGACAAAATTTAAGCAGATTTCGATAGATAAAAGATTCAATTTTAATATTATTGCAAAAATGAAAAATCGATTTTTTTGTCGGAAATTACGTTTTAAAGGTGTTCGGACACTTTGTTAAATATCTAGAAAAATACATGAGGAATTAACCTGAAACTCTAGGTGTGTAAACACTATAGTATAGGTCATATATTTCCACAAAGATTTTTTCTCGAAACTTCATAGGGGACTGTCAACAAAATGAAAAAGAACGAATATCTTTTGGATAATCCTGTAAAAACTAATGTAGCAAAAGTGTTCAAACTGTAGATTATGATTAAATGGCTTGTTGTAATAAACTGTGTTCATTTTTATGAGAATAACATGTATACTCGTAGAGAAATTAAAGTTTTTAGAAAAAGAGTCCCAAATTTTGCCACTTTTTTACTTATAATTTGTATTCTTAATATAAGAAAAAGTTAATATGACAAACAACATTGTACACAATACCCTGCAATCAGAATTAAAACATAATAAAAATTGGATGAAAAATGAGCAGGTTTACTAAAAAATGTTTCATTGCGCAGGCGCGAATGAAATCAAAATATAATTTGCATAATGTGTTAGCTAAATGTATAGAGCAAATTTTGTGAAAGTCTCAAAAATACAGTTTGAAAAGTCTGAAAATTATCGTTGATAGAATAAGCTCAAAATCTATTATTCCCAAAAGGAAGCAAAAAAATGAGGAGCTGTATCCAAATACAGTAGTACGTGCAATATTGTGTATGCTATGTTGGCACTAATCAATGGATATATGGATACAGACTCTCATCTTTTTGCTTCAATTTGGGAAAAACGGATTTTGAGCTTATTCTATCAATGATAATTTTCAAAATATTCAAGCTATGTTTTTGAGACTTTTACAAAAATTGCTCTATACATTTAGCTAACACATTATGAACATTATATTTTGATTGTATTTGAGCTTGCTCAGTGAAACATTTAGTAAACCTGCTCATTTTTCATACAATTAATGATTTTTTAATGACCTCTCATACGTAACAAATCACTACAAGCCTTTATTTGCATTATTCGCTTTAAACATCTATATTTGAATAATAATATAGTGCTTCATTGTCAGAAAATTGCTGATTATTTTTAACAATACAGTAGCTGACATTGAGCAAAACATCTCCATTATTGTATAATTATTATATATATATAATTTATATATATATATGTTTGTGATCACAAAAGCTAAACATGATCTGCAACTTTTACAATTTATTTATTTATGTTCAATTTAAGGAATGCATTTATATAAAAATAGCACTTATATTGATGACAATGTGAAGGTTTATTTTTTAAATTACAATCGCCCCCCCCCCCTTTTTTTTCGGCTTATAGCATTAAAAGTTTTTAACAAAACATACAGAACTTTTGACAATGTACTAGAAAAACATTATACTGAAATTTCAAATGAACCTCTTAAATATGTGATGAGATATGACTTTATATGAAATATTTTTTAAAAAGTAACATTCGTGAAAGATAGCACATTTCCCCTCCGCACCCCCCCCCCCCCCCCCATACTTTGGTATCCAACTATTACGGCAACTTACATAAAAATTCCAGCTCAATATAACAAAAATTTAGAAAGATATTAGCGATACGGTAAGTGGCACATTTCAGTCATTTTCTAAAAAGTCACTTGATAAGGAATGTTACACAAATTGTCATTTTTCAAAATGAGAAACTGTAGAATAGTTGAACTGACAATATCACAACATTTATTCAATGGATTCATTCCAAAATTTTGTATGAAATTTTTCATGTATACTCAAGTATAAACAAAAACGATACACCCCATACAAATTAATAACCAAATTGTTACAGAGAAAAATGAAAAAACTTTTCCATAAGGAATAATGTCTTCTTTAATTTATGCTTAAAAGATAAGCTTAGGGAGCCACCTTCATACTGAAATTGTATCAAACTCTGAAACTATCAATCTGAAACTATCAATACAAACACACAATTTTGACATTGCAAATATTTAACAGCATATTTGGATTTTTCGATACATTTTACCTTCAGATGAAAAACAGAAAGCCACCAGTTTAAGAATCATACAGGTTTAAAATTTGAAACACATAATGTTAAATTCCTTTTTAATCTTTGCAAAATAGATTGCAATGTAGATAATTTTTAAAGCTTAACTCAAAACTATTCATTGTAATGAGCTGGAATTTTGGATTTGCACATTTAAAGCATTTAATAATCAATTTCTGTTAAAAAAATTCATAGGTTATAAATCATATTTCTTGAAAATCACTTTTTAAAAAATATATATACTTTTTCAAAATGAATAAAAAAAATATATAAATTGTAACTTTTTTTTTTTTTTCTTTTTAAACAGGAATAGATTTCTTGAAGCTTCAAATATGCAAATCCAAACATAAAGCTCCTTCCAATAATCTATATACAGTCCAATTCCTCTAATTTGCGACTCTACAATCTGCAAACGCCTATAATCTGCACGATATTTCAGAATTTAAACAAACATGTAAATAAACAGATAAAATCTCTTTTTAAGCAAGATAATATATACTTTGACCATAATAAAAGTTGACTGATCTCATGAATTTAATAAATTTTTAATACATTTCTGCATTTATTAGAAGGAAAATGTTTTACATATCTTGTAAATGATTGTATAGGATGTATTAGATTGTTATATTCTGAAAGCATTCATTGGCTATATAAAAGATAAAGTTGGGGTTAGATCTTGAGGATAAATATCTTAATTATATAAAAAAAAAAAAAAAAAAAAGTTACTGATTAAGAAATTCTGACTCTTAAAAGGCTTCGAAGATTAAACTACAGAGCATAAATTAAAAACTATAAAGCAAAACCACTATCACTGTGAGTGACGGTTAGATATATTTTAAAATAAGTAGAAATGTTGCTATGAGCTTTATATTATTACTAGAAAGATAGCCGCCAAAAATGACAAAAAATGATGAAAATAAAAGATATATACAACACATGAGCAATAATGCATTTTTCTGGCTTGTTTCGCAGTGATAGATGAAAATAACACATTTATGAAAAACTATGTAGCTATGTGATGAATGCACCAAAAATGAAATTTAAAGATAAATTAAAATTTGACCACAATACTTCCGGATTTTCCACTATAGGGGCTTTGGTAGATTTTTTTTAAAGGTTGGCGGAATTCGGGCATCAGAAAGTAAGATTCGTTGCCAAATGGTAATAAACAGCTATGAAAACAAACTTGATGAAATTGTTTGTTTGTTTATGTATGTATTTTAATTAAATGTATATTATTGTTGTTTTTTATTTACAAATTGCTTCTGTTTCTGCATAAAATTAGATGAATGGCTTCTTTATAAATTGTACAAATATTGGGAAAAATGCGTGTATATATGAAACAGTGAATAGGTTGTCAGAATATATGTTGCCAAATTTCGTTCTTCGCCAAGGCAGTTTTCTCTGTTTCGCAAAAGCTCCTATACTGGAAAAGTTCCAAGAATTTAATTTCTGCATCCGGCTATGTAAAGCACATTAAAATCAGATAGTTAGGAGCTCAGATAGTTCAGCGCTGTCTAGTGGCGGTTATTTTATTAGTAGCATCAGGATGAAGATGTAGACATACATTTTCGTATATTACTCTTTAAATTCTGACCCATAGATTCTGAAAAAAAAAAAAAAAAAAAAAAAAAAAAAAAAACCCTTAAATTCACTGCGTATTGAGGTGAGCTCGATTATTAAGATTAATGGGTTTCAATGGGAATTTCGCTAAATTAGAGCTATTGCCAAGTTGGCTTCATATATGATAACTTATTTTTGTCGCCAAATTTGGCGATAATTTCCCAAGTTGGTCAAAATTTGGCACTATTGTAGTAACCCTGTATTAGTACTTTTCAACAATTACTCATTGTTGAAGCTGATACCAATTTCTCCATAGGAAGCCTAACATGGTCGCGATTAATGAAGTGGTTCAACCGGATTTGTGATGGACACACAGAGACTTGGATTTTATATAAATAGATATCATTTAGAGGTATTTCTAATATTGAATATAGTTTTTTTAATATAAAAAAGAATTTTCTTTCATTTCTGTGTTATTTATTTACAGTGTGATTACTACATTTGTTGATAAATTCAAAATATTAGAATGTAAACAAAGAAATGACTTATAATCTGCAAAACGCCTGGTCCCAGCCTGTATGAACTATAGGGAGTGTACTGTATATAAAAGAAAGTCTGGTTTGGGGGCTAATCAATGTACACCCCCAAACTACTGAACCCAAAATCTTGAAAATTGGGGCAAAAATACCTCTCATGACATAGACTCCCACTAACAAAGGATTTTCTAAAATTCCATCACTAGGGGGTGAAAAAGTATAGGTGCAGATTCCGAAAATTTTTAAGGAGCCAGTAGTTCCTAAACTCAAATAATCCAGTGGCCACATTGTGAAAAAAATGCATAAAGGCAATAGAGTTTATATGAGGAGAAGAAAACCAGAAATTCCAAGTGAAAAATAATCTACACATGTACAAAAGAAACAGACTAATTACATCAAATGTGTATATTTCATTTAATCACACAATTCTTTTAACTTGGATAAAAATTAACTATAATATAAATCTTAGGCTATGTACAGTCAGAAGATAAAGTTGGACAAGACAGGACAGAGGTTACGAAATATTAATCTATAAGAATAAGGTAATGAATCATGGTAGTGGGGAACACTAGGAAAACAATATTCCTTATTTTCATTTTGCCATACAAGAGTTTAAGCAATTTTCAATCATATCCAGTAACCCTTACAAATTCTTTTGTGTTGCCCTGTATACCAATTACAGCATTTATACACACCATATACAATGCATAAATATAGTGAAACATAAAAGCACATAGCATAATTAAAAATGCATTTCCAGCAATCATCGCTACTGCACAGTACTTCGGATACAATATAGTATCTGAAATCTTTTGTGTGTCCCTGTAAATGCTATGCACTTCGTATTATCCATGAAATAAGTTATAGAAAACCTCAGCGACGTATATCAATTTCATTCTACATGAAATAATTTAACATAATTAAAATACACCGGAAAAAATTCCCTCCACCCCTATATCATTATCTACTAAAAAAACACTTTTCAAAAGTAAAAAAAAGCCAAGAAAAAAAAAAAAAGAAAGAAAAAGAAAAGAAAAAAAGGTGAAAGTTGTGGCTAAAAAATAGTGTGATATCAAATTTCCAAGCTTATATTATGGTACTTATTTAACATTTTCCATTAAAAATTTACCATATGTAAGTCGAGTACCTAAATATGCATTGATAGAAAGCCTTTTCTCCTTTACTAAATACATCATAACGTTTTTCTGAAAATTAAATTTTTTTAAATTATGCATGATGGGCTTGGCGGCCATCTTTCCATATTTTACACAAATTTCTAAGCACACAAGTTCATTGTTAAGATTGGAAGTTCAAAATTGTTACTAACGCAAACATTTTATTATTTTAATTTATGGAAATGAGTGCCTAAAAATTTGTGTCTTAAAATAAAGCTGAAGTAACTTCAGGTTTCATCTTATGATTCTCTTTTTTCGGAGGCGAGTTAATTAATTAGTTAAAGCAGTAAAAATCAATTTGTTTTTTCAAAATAAAAAATTTCTTAATTTATCTGTCTGTAGCTAAAACTAGAAGTTCAAAATTCTTAATAATGCAAATATATTACGAGCTTGAGTGCTTAGAAATTTGTGTAAAATATGGAAAGATGGCCGCCAAGCCCATCATGCATAATTTAAAAAAATTTAATTTTCAGAAACACGTTATGATGTATTTAGTAAAGGAGAAAAGGCTTTCTATCAACGCATATTTAGGTACTCGACTTACATATGGTAAATTTTTAATGGAAAATCTTAAATAAGTACCATAATATAAGCTTGGAAATTTGATATCACACTATTTTTTAGCCACAACTTTCACCTTTTTTTCTTTTCTTTTCTTTTTTTTTTTTTTACTTTTGAAAAGTTGTTTTTTAGTAGATATCAGTTCTTTTTTTTAAATAAATTATATATAATTGAAATAATTCTACTAGCTCAAATTAAAATTAGTCCTTGTATAGCCTTTATAAGCAGGGAGCAAACACAATAGTATACATTTTGTTTACCTGTCATTCATTTTTTAGAGTGATTAATAATTTAAAAGTAAGGAAAGTCAATTTCTTCTTTCAAAGTATCAGTCTTTCTCAATTTATATCTCCTTAAAATTTTCTACGAAAGATGAAAATTTAGTAAAAAACAGAGTCGAAATAAAATATATATTTACAGTTAGTCTGTCAGTTAATTGTTTTTTCTAACTTTTTTTTGCTCACGGTTTTGCAAAATAAATTTACCTTTACAAATACCTACGGTTAATCCGAAATCCCGCAGGCATCTAAAGAATCGAAGATCTGTAAATCTAGCAATTCTAGACATAATAAAGGAACATTAATGATAAAAAAAAATCTAAAAATTTAAAGATATAAACTGTACATATAACTTCATCTTCATTTAGATCATGTTATAGAGAAGGAAGAATAAATATGTAATTTTACTCAAGTCTGTTTATCCATACCTATTTGCATAAATGTGAGGATATTAATTTACTATAAAATTTCCCCTAAATTGATTATCTTTAATAGTCTATTATTAAAGCCGCATATACATTAGAATTAAATAGTTTTCGGTTAAAAATTGCCTGAAATCTATAGTCTTATCGTTCGTCAAATTTGTTTATTTTTTTTTTAATACCCAGACTCTTTTTCTGAACTCTGACAAAAGATCACAGACATACTGAAGTTATCCAAATTCTTATATCTTTCTATTGTATTTCCTTTTTTGAGGATGGGAGGGGGGGGGGGGGTGTGTGAGGAAGAGCCCTTAAGAACTTCATTTTGTTCTCAGAATTCTGAATTATTCATTCAAAAGTTCTACCTACGTAAGTCTTGTTGCAGAATTTTCATTAGCTAAGAGTTGCATCAAGTTATACATCATGTAAATCTATTAAATAACTTTTGTGAAATACTAGATGGGAGCCATTGATATTTCCAGACCATTTGCCTACATTTTAAACTTGAGTCATTTACTACTATTCATTAATTTTCTATACGAATTAAAGAAATCGAATTGTTTCCATGCATACTGTACCGTCCACTATTGCTTGCTTGCTTGTTTGTTTGTTTTATTGAACACATACATCATATCACATGCGGATCACGGCGGGATTTGAATCTGCTTCCACCTACGCTCTCAAGCGATTAGCGGCATGGTATCTTATCCACTCAGCCACAGTGGGCCACTATTGCTTTCCCTAATATCCAGATACTCAAATTTAACCAACTGCACTTAGAATCATGGTCATAACAGAGAACATTTATATGTTAGAGCAGTGTTGCCAGTGGGCTACTTTTTTTAAAATTCAGATTTCTTGATTGCCACCACTTATTATAAACGGTAAAATTCCCTTTGTTTTCTCCTTAATTAATATGTCATTAAATAAGGCACATTTTACAATTTCAAAAAAGTGGCGTCAATCAAGTATCTGAATTAAAAAAAGTAACCCATCTAACAACACTGTGTTAGAGTGGTGACAAATGCACAAGTCGTGTACTTATATTCAATTTTTTGTCCAAAGTACGGTAACTCAGTTTTCAGTAATAGACAAGGAAGATTTCAATTAAACTAAGCAGAAAAGTTAACAAACATTGGCTTCCTGATTTGATTTTATTCAAAATTGTTTTAACCAACCGAAGTTAATGTCCGGGATCCAGATAAATTTTTCTCTGTTAGTAAAATTAGATTGACCAATCAGTAGCTTCCATCCTTGCAGGCTTTCGGTGTTTACTGCAAACATCAAAAAGTTCGGAAAAATGCAGACGTCTGATTGATCAATCTCATCCCGCTAATAGCGAAAAATCTATCTTGATCCCGGCCTATTCAACGCCCTTTAAATATTGGAGAAAGCCTTGACACGTGTCAGGAAAACGTTACACAAAACAGGCAAAACAAAGAAGAAAAACCATTCATTGGCTCGTTCATATTCACGAGCCAATGAATGATTTTGTTTCTTTGCTTTGCCTGCTTTGTGCAATGTTTTCGTGACGCGTGTGAAGACTTTCTCAAATATTTAGGGGGGGCCTTGGCTTATTTCACCACCATGAAGTTAAGAGAGGGGAACAGACATGTCAATCTTCCCGTGTGAAAAACTAGATACCAAAAAAAACGAGTTCTTTTCCTCTCTTCTGCTCTTTTCTCTCTTGATTTTGACCGATAGCAGCCCATTTAGCAGTCTCCAGTACAAGATGCCGCTATATACGGTGGATGCAGGAGGGAGGGTGTTAGTGCGACCAATGACATAATAGGCCAGTTCATGATGTTTAAAAGTCACACGGAGTTGGATCGAGGCTAACGAAAAAGACAGGGTTCCGCGGTGGGTACGATTCTTCTTTTTTTACAAACCGCTGGAGTCACGTGATGCTCTTTTCGCGCACCTTCATTGGTGCATTCGAGCATCACGTGACTCCAGCGGTCTGTAAAAAAAGAAGAATCGGACCCACAGTGGTAGCCTGTCTTTTTTGTTAGCGTCCATTGCCGTGTACAGATAATCAACTCCGTGTGACGTTATGAACTGGCCTTATATGTTGTTGGTCACAGTTTAGGAACAGCTTCAAATGACTTCATCTATATCTACTCCGAGGCAAACGAAAAAGACAGGCTACCGCAGTGCTACAGCACATAGAATATATAGTGTGGATATCGGCTATCCCAGTAATACTTAAAAAAGTGCTAAAATATTGGATCTCTTAAATTTCAAATGATGCTGAAATCCAATGAGTCGATCGCAGTGATATCTGCAGGATATTTCCTAAAACTTCATGACGATTTGGTTACAGCGTCTAGAATACCTAGTGTGGAAATATGTTATTAAACATCGCTAAAAAATTGTATCCCATAAATGATCGACGATACTGCTAAAATCCCAAATGTCGATCGCAGTGAAATCTGCAGGATTTTCGTATTACATTGTATAGACTAGCAATATCTTACAGTTATAGAAAATATCCTGCAGATGTCGCTGTGATCTGTATATTTCAGCAGCATCATTGCACATTTAAGGGATACAATATTTTAGCACTTTTTTAAGTATTACAGGGATAGCCAATTTCCACACTATATATTCTAGGCGCTATAATTTGGTCTAGACGCTGTATAATTTTTTTTTTTACATTTTATTAACATACATCTGACATGTGTGCTTGGCGTCAAGCCCACTGTAATAATACAATGTTTATTTTGAAATTTGAAAGTATATCACAGATGTCGCTGCGATCAGCTCCCTGGATTTCAGCGTCAGTGCACATTTAAGGGATACAACTTTTTAGCGCTGCTTGGATAGCAAATTTCCACATTATGTATTCTAGACGCTATAGCGGTGCATTACATGTGTCTCTTTCTTCTTTAAAAAATATCCTGCAGATATCGCTGCAAATAACTGTTTGGAATTCAACATCGTTGTACATTTAAGGGATTCACTATTTCCGCGCTTTTTTAAGTATTGCTGGGATAGTCGATTTCTACAACATATAATCTATGCCTATAACAGAGCTATAGTGCTAGAAGATATAGTTTAAAAATCAGCTTATTAAAAAGGTGCTAAAAAATTGTATCCCATAAAAGTTGAACGAGGCTGAACGATGAATGTCGATCACAGCGACATATGGTAATTCCAACGTAACTATTTCAAAAGACATCAATTGAGAAAACGTTTCACTCAGAGAAGATCTAGAAAATGTTTCTGCTATCGACATTTGTCATTCGGTATTTTTCAATATTTATGGGATTCAATTTTTAGCATTTTTTAAAGTATTACTGGAATAGCCAGTTTCCACACCATGACTGTGATCTAGGTAGATTTTTCTCCGTTATCGCAACGAGATTGGCCAATCAGAAGCCAGAATTTTTGCTAACTTTTCACTGTTTGCAAAAATGTACCTGGATCCTGGCCTATATTTCTAGACATTATAACTGAGCTCAGGAATAGTACAGAAAGCAAACTCCGTATTTTGATACATTAAGGCCGGGATCCAATTAGGAACAAGTGTGTCACTATAACGAAGTAGCGACATATGGCCAATAAAGGTTTATTGATAGAAGTGATAAAAACAAATTGTTAAAGGTCTTTGCGAGCGTGTCATTATCGTCAGGCTAATGCATATTGAATTATTTCCCTAGTCTAATAAAGCTCGTCCATGCACGTATCGTCTAATGGAGGATATTCCAAATATGGGTTCAAGGCTGAAAAAGTCACGTGGTACCGGCAATTTACCTAAAGAACTTCTAACTTATGAGAAGGGAAACAGGAAACTACTACTGCTTTCTCCCGTGAACTGTTTCATTGGCTAGCGGGGATTTACATTATGTCGACGGAGCCTTCCCTTCTTTACATTAGACGTTTTTGCCTTGACCACGTGATCATAACGTAGATAGAATATCCTCTATTCAACAAAGTGGATTGCCGTACTATAGCGCCTAGAATATATAGTGTGGAAATTTGCTATCCCTGTAATACTTAAAAAAGTGCTAAAATATTGTATCCCTTAAATGTGCAACGATGGCGCTGAAATATACAGATCACAGCGACATCTGCAGGATATTTTCTCAAACTGCAAGATATTGCTAGTCTATACAATGTAATACTAAATCCTGCAGATGTCGCTGTGATCGATACTTGGGATTTTAGCAGTATCGTCGCACATTTAAGGGATACAAATTTTTAGCATTGTTTGGATAGCATATTTCCATACAAGGTATTCTAGACGCTGTAGCCATACTTTCGGCAAAAACTTGAAATGAGCATGCCTCCTGTACATATATCACCACTCTTATGTATAAAGGCTCTCTGTTATGGTGTTGATTCTGAGCGCTCTTTGTTAAATTTCTATATTTGTGTTTTAGAGAAAGCAATGCAGAAAAGTACTGTTACTATGGAAACAACAACTTCTTTAATATTGAAATGTATAGCAAAGGAGTTCAGAATCAGTGCCTTAAATAGTTTCAAATATGTATTGTTGTTATGACAATCAATACCCTTCCTGGATGTGGAAATGCAAAATTGTGTTCAACATAATGGAGGATATTCCATCTACATTTTGATCACGTGGTCAAGGTAAAAATTTCTATCGTAAAGAAGGGAAGGCTCCGTAGACGTGTAATGTAAATCCCCACTAGCCAATGAAATGGTTCATGAGGCAAAGTAGTAGTATCTTCCCTTCTTATCAGTTAGAAGTTCCTTGGGTAAAGTATCGGTATCACGTTACTTTTTTCAGCCTTGAACTCATATTTGGAATATCCTCCATTGGGCGCAATCTAGATAGATTTTTGGCTGTTAGAGAAACGAGATTCATCAATCAGAAGCCTGCATTTTTGTGAACTTTTTGCTGTTTGCAGATATGCAGGCTATTGATTGGTGAATTTCGTTTCGCTAACAGCGAAAAATCTACCTGGATCCTAGCCTACATTTCTACAAGCATTGCACTTCATCCATGGCACTAAATAAATGACTCAAAACTTTCATGACATAGGCCGGGATCCAGAAACAGCAAATATTCTCAAACATGCAGGCTTCTGATTGGTCAAACTGATTTCGCTAACAGCGAAAAATCTATCTGAATCTCAGCCATAGTTTTCTTCGATGAAATCAATGCAAAAGGATAATATAAAAGAAAAGTATAAGATTCCTAAAACGTTTTGGCGGGTTCATCGCTATTTGGCATAATTTGTAAACTTTAGAATTAATTAACAGTTTTTCACTAATTATAAATAGAAAATTTATGTTTTTAAAGCTGAATTTTATAAAAGCACGTAGATTGAGTAAATATCTGTCCATTATTTAAGTCTCTACCTCGATTGAAACATATGGTGTGACGAAGAAAATAAATCTGTCATTTTCAGTATCTCAACGTTATTTTTAAAAATCTATATCTCTGTTTCTAATTAATTTATGAGGATGTATTTAATCTCAAATTGAAGATCTTCTTGATTAGGCCTTTTTGGTTTTGGTTTTATTTTTCTGTGATGATTGGTTCTTTTGATATCGTAAATTTTACGCTGCCATGTTTGGTCGATTTAACATGGAGAAGTTGTTTTCAGTATAATAAGCAGTTATGGTGTCTTGCCGTTATTCTTGGCATTTGTTTGTTTGGCGGGGTTAGCATTTTTTTTCAGCTTGGCTTGGCAGAACGACCGTCCTGCTTGATGTAACTGAATTCTTTTGTGTGGCCCTGTAAATGAATAATAACTTTTTTGCACCGTATATTTTACAGAAAATGCATATTTTAGTGCACTTGATAAATGCCTATCAATTTTATTATGTTTGAAAGCAAGCAACATCATTAAAAATCATTTTAAACGATTTTTTCCCATAGGCCGCAATGTAACAGAAAACTTTTGACTGTCCCTGTAAATCAACTAAACATGCTACAAACTTCATTTGAAATAGGGTTTGTGCTATGGTAGAGGTCACTAACATCCAAAAATTTCAGAACAATCTGAGTATATTTACGGGAGTTAGAACGCGTACAGACGGACATTCAAACCGAAGTCAAACACTTTTCAACTTTGTTGGAAAGTGTTAAAAAAAAAATGTGAATTTTGCCAATCTTCTCAGAAAAATCAACCATTTCGTCAAAGGACCAGGAAGAAAATGCGAATTTCATCAAAGAATCCCGCAAAACCTTCCACAAAATTTACAAAAAAGCGTTTTTTGTCAAAGAACCGCGGGAAAAATGCGAATTTCGCAGAAAAATCATCAAATCCTTCAGAGGAGCGAGGGAAAAACACCCACTAATTCTATCAAATGATCATAGGAAAAACGCTAATTTTGTCAAAGCATCACAGAAACAACACGAATTTTGTCGATTGCATAAAAAATGCGAATTTCATCAACAGATTGCATAAAAATGCGAATTTCCTCAACAGATTGCATAGAAAAGCAAATTTTATCAAAGGATCACAAGAAAAACAAGTTGGAAATTGCTCGTCAAACGTGGCAAATGAGGTGCGTTCGTACTATAACTAGTTTTATAATTATTTTTTACACCCCATATTGTACTGAATGTATAATTTTTTGCACTTCATAAAGTGCATAGTCTGTAGCATCATTAAAATGCACTTGCAATAACTTTTTTTCCCATTCCCCGTAATGTAACGGAACACTTTTGACTGTCCCTGTAATTAAACTATACATCCGATTTTCCTAAATTTGGAAATGGCTCGACAAAATTTTGCAACAATTATATATTTAAAATTTCAGACCATTCGGAAGGCTGTAACATCATTAAAATGCACTTGCAATAATTTTTCCTATTGGCCGTAATGTAAAGAAAAACTTTTGACTGTCCCTGTAATTAAACTATACATACAATTTTCATAAAATTTGAAATGGCTCGACAAAATTTTGCAACAATCATATATTTAAAATGTCAGACTATTCGGTTGGGTAGTTTTTGCTCTGTTATATGCGGACAGACAGACAGACGGACGGACGGACTGAACGACGACTATAGGTGCTACGTATTTATGTAACTACGAACGCACCTAAAAAAGAAAAAAAAAGCCGCAAATTTTGTTAAAGGATCGTGAAAAAGGTGCGAATTTCCTCAAAGCATTGTAGAAAAAAAAAAAAAAAGGTTTTTGTCAAAGGACAGTGGGGGAAAAAAAGTGCGAAATTCGCCAAAGGATAGCAACTTAGATGCCGAAAATTAGTTGCCAAAGCAAAAAATTTCACCACCACATGGTGACTGGCAACCATGATTCTGCACCTATAGTAAAAAGGGGAACAAACTTTAAAAAAATTCCTTAAAAACCGGATATTATAATTATGTGTGAAATAATAACATATTCTGGTGTATTTTTGTATGTTGAATCGAATGGTACTAAGTAAATTCTTGTTAGTTTTAAAGTTAAAATCTAACTGCTGAAAAAAATTCTTTACATGGCTGAAATTGATGAACAGTATGTCAAACACTTCTCTAGAAATTCAGAAAAAATGTCTAAAATTGAAAGTGTTAAGTGAATTTTTGGATATGAAATGTATCTTAGAACTTTACTTTCAATATTCAAGAAATATAAATAAGATAAAATTTAAAACTGCTTCTTAATAAAATTAAATGGCATATTCTAAACTCTAATATGTAAGTCAAAGGGGTTTGGGTTTCATTACGATTTGACATAATCCCAGAAAACATTAAAGTGTATTATCATAATTAAAAATAAAAGAGAATTAATGATAGCTTATTGTAACTATTAAGTAACTTATTATACTTAAATGAGTATTTGTATTAATGAAGTATGCTTACTTAGACAATATATTTAATCTCTCATCAAAAATTAATTACTTTTTATAGAACTGAAAATAAAATCATTTATTCAGAAATTAAACAATTTCATAAATCAATATTAATAAAAATCAAACTCTTATTTAATTCTTACATACATATCAGACCAAAGATATTTAAATTTCTTAAAACAAAATTTTATGGTTCAGCAAATAATTATTAATATTTATAGACTGCCAAATTGAATACAGAAATATAAATGAAACTAGCTGATACCTAGCAGAACATCTGTGCTTTAGTGTCTACTCTTTGAAATATATGCATATTAGAATACACGAATTTGAGCATTATAATATAAATACTATGCATAAAAACTTGGAAGAATTGGAGAAATCCATCAAATAAAAATTGGAGACATTAGTCCATGAACGACTGGACACTTTGAAATAATAAATATATATATATATATACACATCATAAGAAATGGACATAATTTAGAAATATGAAAACAGAGGTATTTTTTCAGCATCATGCATAGAAAAAATCTTTGCATGCACACAATAGTAACTGAATATTAAAAAAAAGTATATAAATATTATACCTTTCACAATTCTGAAAATATTTTTAATCTTTTTTTTAATTTTAGGCATTGAAAACTTCTTTATATACACAATTTTAAATTTCAGAGCTTGGAGATAATACAGTAACTGAATCAAAAGATCTAACTCTTAAAAGAACCATGTACAACTGAACATGGCTAAAAACTGATTTTGACAAATCTAAACAATTTTTTTCAAAAGTTTGACCCTGGGCTTTATTTAAAGTCATTAGAAAAGCTAACTGGATAGGAAATTGTATACACATAAATGTAAAAGGCATACTATTGTCTAATGGAATATGTGGTATTTGAGGAATGATAAAAGTTTCATTAATAAAGGAGTGAATATTTTTTGCTTCAACAACATTATTCTATCAAAATATTGTAATCATAAGTAACTCATTTTTTGCGAGCAATAAGCAAAATATTTCACACCACAACAAATAACGAAGCCGGCTAAAGCCGGTTTGATTTTCTAAACAAACCACTCATTGCTTAACCACTTTTTCACTGCCCAATAGCATTTTATATAAATAAATGTTTTAATACAAACAATTGTGATAATATTGATATTATTGCAAAAGTGAATTTTTTAAAAGTAATTCTTACTTTATTTATATGATTGAGCATGTTATTTATTTATTTTTAAAGTATAGATAAGAAAAAAATGTAAACAAACAAACAAAAAAAAATAAATAAATAAATAAATAAAATTTGAAAAGACCAGAAAATCTGCAAAATACTTCGAATCAATCACGTGGATTAGCAATCTTCTACTGTATTTTGTTATATTAATAACTAGCTAACTTGCCCGGGTATGTAAAAAAACAGTACAAATTGCGAAAAAGCTCTGAAAATCGCAATAAGATATCGCGAAAAAATTTTAAATCACTGCACAAATTTCAAAAAGAGAAAAGGAAATTATACATTGTGTTCGAAGACTGAAAGTTGATTCCATTCACTGATGTGGAAAAATGGTAGGGAATCGCTAAAATACGCTAAAAATCACATACAAAATTCCCGAAAAATTCGAAAATACTTTACGAAATCGAAATAAACTTTATTGAAATGAGGGGAAAAATTACTTTAGCATTATAGTTCAAAAATGGAATGTCAAAAAATTGCAGCAGATCGCAAAGAAACATAAAAATCGAATAAAAATCACAAAAAGTGCAGAAATCATGAAAGTCAAAATTTACTATAATTGGATAAAAGTTTCAAATCTAATTCCTTTGATCTGCGGGCTCTCTTAAAATTTATGTTTGGGAAAGCATGCTAAGCATTGTATCATGATACTTTTAATCATAATTTAATTTACTTGGATTCCCTTAAATATAATTAATATAATCCTTTAAGTTAATATTAGTTTTTGTTGCATTAAAATATCTCAATTTGTTGATTTTCTGTAAGCAAGTAATCCTTATTGGTTTACAATGGAAGTCTATGGGAATTTGGTGAAATATTAGAGATATTGCCAAGTTGGCGTCACTTTTGGCGACTAATTTTGGCGATATATCACCAAGTGGGAGACAAACTTGGTGGCATTTGGCAACAGAGCTGTGTCCCCCCCCCCTATGGTAACCCCCTTATAGATATGAAGATGCATTAACTGCTGTTCAATAATCGCATAAAAAATTCGCTGTATGAATTCCGAATAAACGTTTTTGAAAAGAGAACAAAATTTACTATATTGGGTTAAAAGAAAGAAACCGTATTATTTTCAGTAATGTGGAAAAATCGCCTTAAAACTTAAAAAAATGCTAAAAATCGCATAAAAAATTAAATGAAAAAAAATCTAATCACAAAATCGAAAATCGGGCTTCGAGGGGCAAAACTTTATATATAGACGTACCTTTTCCCTGAAATTTTGTAGCTCTACGTGCAGCGGTCTCTTCAGAACACCGTCGACACACTCACTCACGCACAAACTTCTTTCCTTATTATTATAATAGAAGAAGAATAAATCCATATTCGATCAGAAAACAACTTTGTATCTCGATATTTAGTTCTTAAAAACTGAAAACAGTTATATTTCGAGATTCTAGTGCTGGCTTATTGGACTATATTGGCTGGACAGCAAAAATATTTGTTATGGGACACATGCAGCCTGCAAGCCATGAATTTAACATCCTTATGTATAGAATATAATTTTAAAGTAGTGTAAAAGTTCTAATAATAAAACAAATTGTATACTGCTGACTGCTGATTTTTACATGTTAAATTTGATATACAGTAGAACCTCTTTTATCCAAAACTCTTGGTTAACCAAAATCCTTTTTTAAAGCCTTTAACTATTACATTCCTCCTGTGCAAGTGGTCTTTACTAACCACGAGTACAGATAAATATTTTG
Organism: Maratus speciosus; assembly: GCA_963932465.1. Lineage (NCBI taxonomy): Eukaryota > Metazoa > Arthropoda > Arachnida > Araneae > Salticidae > Maratus > Maratus speciosus. The sequence continues at coordinate 606,178,712 of OZ010788.1, read as the reverse complement.
GATCCCCTTTCTTAGAATTTAACGAGCTCCTGTACAAGAATTTTCATTTTTATCATGTGTTTAAAAAAAAACCCCGCATTACTTTCCGTATAGAAGAAAAAATTCAAATCCTAAATTATGTAGAATGAGGTGAGAGTATGACAAAATAAGCTCAAGAATACTACACTGGTATTGCAGGGGTTAGTGTTATGAATAGAGATGCTATAAAAATGAAAAAGTTTTATGCAGAAAGCAGCAGAATGACTGTGATACTGATGAACCAATAGTATTTAAAAAAATTTCATGATAGAGCTGCAAAGCAAAGGCAATCGAAACTTCAACCAACAAAACTTTGTTTCAAACCCTTTAGAAATATGTAAAAGGTACTTATTTTCAAGATTAAAATTCAGGGAGTTTACTCTTGTTTCTATTTTGCTATTGATTTATTTTTATTAAGCACTTGTTACCATAATAAGAAATAGTGCAGATATTTGCCCTTAATCTTAAAATTGAAGCATTCTCAATTATCCAAAAATTTCGATTTTCCGAAAGGTGGTCGGCCCCAATTACTTCGGATAATCGAGGTTCTACTGTACTATTACAAAAATAGTAAGCCAAGTGCATTCTGGATACATATTTCAAATCAGCTAAATATAAAAGATATCTTAGTTTCCATGTTTTCCCTATATGTAGGAGGAAATGAAAAAGCAAATAAACCTAACCTGAAATGAAAAAGATAAAAGAAGAAATTTTTATGGACATAAATAATAAAAAAATATTTGCATACATACTGTTTTATAAAATGTTTTTGACTGTACACTAAGCTGCTCAGATTTCACAACTAAATCATCCAGTTTTTCACCTCGTTCAAGCACAGCTTGCAATGTATTGTGCTGAAATTTAGAAATATATTACTTAAAATGACATACTTATTAAATAAACACTTAAATTGCTAGCAACTTTTAATATAGAAATGGGGATGAAAAAAGACATAACAAAGTTGAAAACCAAACTTGAACAATTATTGTGCGTAGTCAGTAAGGCTATATAAGGTAATGTTCAGATTCTTTTGTGCAGCCTTGTACGTGGTCCATAGATTATACACTTTGCACAGTATGTTGAAATTTAATACCGTTAGAACCTGCATAACATTATTGAAAATTGCCCCATATAGTAATTTATTTATATTCTACAATAGGGTGTCAACGATTTTAATCAGTTGATTTAAATCAGCGATTGAATCGCAATTTAAACCAACTGATTTTTTTTAAAAAATCATTGATTAAAATCATAAATTTTCTAAATGTTTAAAATGACATAAAAAAGTATTAAAATCTAAGATGAACATAATTTAGAAAGTTTCTACAGGTATTTTGACTTATGAATAAACAAAATAAGAGCTTTAAATAATTGTTTCTAAGCTTAATTCCCGAGCATTGTAAAAAATTAAGTGTAGTAAGTACGTAAGAGGCACAGTTTTTATCTGATATAAAGCGATTTCATTTAAAAATTATATTTAAATCTAATATCATTTACAGTGTCATAATTTCTCTTAAGAAATCAAATTATTCATTCTTTTATATAAAATAAGCATGCAAAGTATAATAAATTTTTACAAGTAAAAGAATAAAACAGCCAGAATCTTATTTTCGCGTTTTACTTTTGCAATAATGAATTTATAGTAAATATTGGACATAAAGAAGAATGAAGGATTGACATCTGCTCAACAGTTATTGTAAAAGAATGTATAAGAGAAGAACTAACTGGTATGAAAATGTTAAACACAGCAAGAGCTTTTTTGGTATAGGTTGAATAAATATTTCTTTCTTTACTTTTTTTACTTTAAATCATATGGAAAAAATAGGGATTGAAAAGGCAGCTAAACTTCTTTCTCTTTAAAAAGAAAAAAAAATCGAACCATTGAAAGCTAATAATGCTGTTATTTAAAATTTTGAGAATTTCAGCTATAACTGGCTATTCTTGTATTTACTCTTTATGCGTGTATGAATGAGTTTAACTCATTTTTATAATTTTTTAATTTTCTTACATACAGTAATAGCCTAAGTCATGTGACTGTCATCAACAGTTCTGGGCTGACCGCTTTGCTTTTTATAGGCTATTTTGATAACTCGCCAAATATTCTTCTATCGTAGGGTTGCCAGATTTATCTTAGAAAAAAGCAGAAGATTTTGATTAACACTAATTAGTTTCGGTTTTATCACTCTATCGTCCTTTTTTATAACATACTTGTAGAATGGGCCAGTAATGTTTTCGGTAACTAATTTATTTTAAAAGTGGTTATTAATTAATCAACCTAGTCATTATTTTCCAACTGTATTTCTATTACATTATTCTATTAACATTTTAAATTGATTTTGCTGTCATATATTTCATTATAAATGAAAAATTAATTGAATTGTAAGAACAAAACTGAACCAAAGCATCCTACAATGCAATGATGATCATGAAAATTTTAGTAATGGGCACCCTACAAAAATAAATGTCTGTATTTAAGTATAAAGGGCGATAATATATCAACCAAAACATTAGAACTTAAGATACAGACATACTAAATTAAAATTTTTATAATGTAGATTATTTATAGTTTATAATGTCAAGTTCAGATGATCTAATGCTAACCCAAGAGTTCGCGATTGCACAGTTAACACAACTCTCCAAAGATTTTTGTCATTCTGATCAGAAACAAGCCATTTTTACATTTGATGCATATGTGTAACTTTTTTTCGGCAAAAGGTAAAATCTTGAATCAAAATGAAAAAAAAAAAAAATTTGAAACTATCAAAAGATGTGGTAGAAAAAAGTGAGAAATCGTCGCAAGGGACAAATTGAAACGTACACTGTACGATTGTCTTAAAAAACGATAAAAAACATACAGCTTACAGGAAAAACATACAATCTGGCAACCCTACTCCATCGCCACCATTTCATCTATATTAAAATAGTTCAAGATGCGTGACTGTCATAAACAATTATGCTTTTCATATGCAAGCATAACAGGCCATTTTCAATCAAAATTATTTTTTCGAATAAAACTAAATAAAAGTTACCATGATCGCAAAGAATTCTTAGTACTTTAATGTTAGCCGGGTAAAAATCTTGCCAATAGCATTCTTTAACTCGCCAGTTAGCAATTTTCATTTTTGCATGATAAATTAAAATACTTTGATGTTGAAATTAAATGTCATGGTTTATGGTGTTATTTGTTATTTTTCTTTTTGTTTGTTTCTTTTTTTTTTTTTTTTTTTTTTAAGAAATAAGTAAAAGACGTGAATTTTAAATGTCTCAGTTTTAAATTAAAAGTTGTGTATTTTAAATAAAATGAGTGAAAGGATTATATTTTAAATGAAAACTAATGACACCAGAAAAAATGCGAAGGGAACAATGTTTGGCGATTTATCCCCTGCATCTGGTTAACTCGCCAGTTAGCAATTTTCATTTTTGCATGATAAATTAAAATACTTTGATGTTGAAATTAAATGTCATGGTTTATGGTGTTATTTGTTATTTTTCTTTTTGTTTGTTTCTTTTTTTTTTTTTTTTTTTTTTTTTTTTTTTTTAAGAAATAAGTAAAAGACGTGAATTTTAAATGTCTCAGTTTTAAATTAAAAGTTGTGTATTTTAAATAAAATGAGTGAAAGGATTATATTTTAAATGAAAACTAATGACACCAGAAAAAATGCGAAGGGAACAATGTTTGGCGATTTATCCCCTGCATCTGGTTAACACAAATATACCAAATTTTTTATTACTCTATCAGAATTTTCCGATTTAGCGAAGGATTGTACAAGTAAATTGAATTATGAATAAAAGTAACATGATACAATGCTTAGCATTGCATTTAAGGGCGACCAAATTGGTCGCTAAGGGTGGCTAGTATCTATTATTACCCCTGAAATTTTTTTTTTTAATTTTGCTTAGAAACTCTGTTTAAGACAGAGCAAGAAATAGATTATTTACAAGATAATGTTCAACATCATTAATCCCTATGAAGGCCGTCATTAAAGGTTAATTTTTTTAAATGACACTTTTCAAACAGCAGATAAATAATAAAAAACCATTCTCTTTTATTTAAATATGATTCTATTCCTAATTATATTTTTTAAATGACACTTTTCAAACAGCAAATAAATAATAAAAAAACATTCTCTTTTATTTAAATATGATTCTATTCCTAATTATACTGAATATCTTTATTAATTGATAGTTAAAATTAGAATTTATGTAAGGTTTGAAAATAAAAAAGGTTTAAGTATTCGGTTTAGTCGAATATTTTGATATTCGGTCGAATTAAATATTTGGAAGACTAAACAGTTTGATATTCGACCTAACCAAATATTCAGTAGTATGGCCAAATATCGAATAGATACCGAATATTCGATGCATACCTAATATTAACTCGATATGATGCATATAGCAGCTATGTGACAATCTTAACAAAATCACAACTGCAACATAGGTGTTATTGCAATTGCAGGGGCCACTACAACAAGAAACTACCAAAAATTATATGCATAACTGTGTTAACTAATCTTCCTCACCAAATAATTGCTGTTGAAAGAAAACAGTAACACAAAAAAATGAAGCAGTTATTTTATAACCATTTTAAGTACCACAAAGGAAGCAATATTAAATGAGATTTAAATAATAACAGTCTTTATTAGGAAAATTCTTTATTGTTTTAGTAAACAATAATATTTAATGTAATTTTACTTAAATTGAGTTGAACATTTAATTCTATCGAATTATACTGAACAGAAATAGTAAACAAAACAGTCAATATTAATTTGGGAATTTCAACACTCTGCCTAGATTTCCTAAAAATTTCCATGATTACTCTTGTGATGTTCATGAATTTGACCTAAGATGAGGAATAATTTTCCAAAATGCATGATACAGAGATGTAAACTAGTCAGTTACTGAAATCAAGAGTTTTTCTTTAAGAAGGGGGGGGGGGGGGGCGTTACAAATTTAGCAATTTGAAATGGCAACATTTAATACTATAGCATAAAACATATGAAAACTGAGGCATTTTAGGAAAAATTATCACAATTAAGTCTCCCCCCCATTTTTCAAGGAATATCAGGAGAAGTATGATTCCTGCATCGAAGATTGGTATTATACACTATAGGCTCAATATGAGTAATGCATTAAAGATAATGAAAATATCAGGATTTTTTTAAAGATTGATTTTAATTTGTTATACATTAATGAGGAAAAAAAGCACAATGTTTTTAAAATAAAAAATGGTCTAAAAAAATAATAGTTTAAAAAAAATATGACTTGAATGTGAGGGAGGGAGGTGTAAAAAAAAACTAAAAAATTTCCATAATATAATTAATGGATGTTTCCTAAACAATAAATCACAATACCATAAATTTATTATTGAAATATTCATATATTTGTAGTTAATATTTTTTTTAAACCAAGCTTACAAACAAAAAGAGGCCCTTCTAGAAACAAATTTCAGAAAATAAATTTCATCATAATCATATCTACCCTATATATATAAAATTCAAATCAAACAACTAATTCGGATATATGAAATTATAATTAATCAACTGAATGTAAAGAAGTAATTTCCTCCTTGGTTTCTATTCAATTTTACTGAGAAACCGACATCATTTACTTATTTTTATCTCTTATCCACAGTAATAAATAAAAATTGTTACCATTACAATAAAATTGTAATTAAAATTAAAAAAAATAATAATATTTCAATATTATTAGTTTTAAATTTTAAATTTAGAAATTTTATTGGTTTTTACACATGACTATTAAAAAGAGAAATAAAAATTTTAAATAAAAATTAAATGATCACATCTAAAAAGCAAGAAAAGAAGAAAATTACGTCAAAAAAATGTATTCACATGTGAGTATTAAAAAAGAAAGAACCTTAAAATAATTAAATTATTACACGCAAAATTCATTTAATGGTGAAACATACTATGTATTACAGCGATTTTTTTTATGGACAATATTCATGTGACGTCGCAGTGGGAATCAAATGGCACAAATATAGCACAGCTAATAAGTTTATATATTTCATGATTTGATGCAGCATAAACACAGCTAAATGTTGCGTAAAATAATTTAGATTTTTTTCCCCTTTGTACGAATTACTATTCAATAAATACATATTACAAATTTGTATATATTTATTAATTAAAATAAACAATTTATATTTTAAAAATAACATGAGAATATGCATGAAGGTGCATTAAAATAGAGAAAATAATTCATGCATAAGCTATACCTGATCCTGAAAAGATGTATAACTCAATGTAAGCATAAAATATAAGCATAAATTTTCTAAAGACAGTATTGACTTTCAATGGCACAGTTCTGAATGTTATTCCCAAGCAGATGAATTTTCTTAACATTGAACACAAAGGGAGAATATTGTCCCTAACGACATTATAAATGTCAGGCAGTGACATTTTTTACGTAACCATTTTATACAAGCTATATTTTAAATATGTAATTGATCTTACTTATCAATCCCCAAAACAGCCGTCAGCTACTGCGAAAGTGCCAGGGGAATCAAAGAACAACCCAGTCAAACAGAAAAGTATGACAACCTGATTACAGAAAATCTTCGCTATTCGTGACAATATCATTCAATCTTATGTAACAGGGTTATCATTCAATCTTTTGTAATAGGGTAATTCCTTTAAAACAGGGTACATTAGCATATTTTTAGAGGCTGAAGAGCCTGAATGGGGGTTGGGGAATGTAGCTTCACAGAGGGTAGAGCCCCCTAGTATATGTGTATTATTTCTGATGTTATCACTTTTTCTATGCACAATGCACATACAAAACACAACGAAGAACGAGGCATCATATGAAAGGTTTCCGAACAGGCTTTTGACATAGCACACTCACATTCATTATTATTTATTAAAAATTAACAAAAAACATATCAGATAACTTCAAAGACTGCAGTGTAAAAGGCCTGCAAGGGTTTATGGTTTACAAATATTTAGCATTTAAATCCAAAGCTTTTTCTTTCATTTTTCTTTGTGTGTGTATGTGTGTAAAATTTTTATTGAAAAGAGGCAAACTTTGAAAAAAATTCTTTTAATACTTTCTATAATACAAAACTAGCTAGAATTAACAGTTAAAATTGCGAGACGTAAAATTTTAAAGAAATACTAGGGGGCTCTGCCCTCTGCTCACTAACGCTCGCCAAACCCCGTGAATAGTAACACAATTCACACTGGGACTGCTATGCGTCCCCAGCTCGCTTCGCTTGCTCGACACTTTTTGCAGCAACTCTAGCTATAATGAGTACTATCATAAATCCTTTTAACTTATGAAATTTTCCAAAAAAAATTAAGATAAAAAACAATAATTGAAAACTTTGTTAAAATCACAATTGAAAATGCATTTAGTTGGTGCTACCAATAGGCATAGGTCATTTTAACATCACGGAATTTACCAATTTTTGAAATGTAAAACAATTAACTGAAAAAAAATTACCTTGGAACACAATTAATTTAAAACTTCTTGCACATAATATTGTACAGAACAGCTTAAATTTATTTTGAAAAACTCTTGGAAAAACACTACCAGATACCAAGGCAGTTCAATATAAATCAACAAACACTATCTAAAGTTCGTTCGACGTGAAAAATATGATATCCTCAGATACTTGGCAAGTTAACAAAACACAAACAACACGTTTTCTTATGTGTTTAAAAGAAACTTTTGATCGAAAAGCTGATTTTCTGAATGCATCACACAGCCGTAAACGGAAACAACAGCCATTGCTATTCTTACATCTGCCAAAAGATTGTACTGTGTTTAAAAAGATCTCCTGCTCTGAATTTTAATTTGCTGAATTAGATGTAAAGGTCAGTGAATATGACGTCCTATTTACAAAATCGTACTAGTAAAATATTTCAGTTTTATATAGACCCGAAAGGTCATGACGTCATTGGCAGTTCCTAACTGCCCCTGTGCTTTTTTCCAGGAGGTAACTCCTTCACACTGTGGAAATCTTTCCCAGAAATTGTTTATTTGAAACAATTCTACCATGTGCCACAATACGTTTGGAGTCCATATGTAAATGAATCCTTTCTTTCAAATATAACATCATTTTCACTATCAGAACCATTCATCCCTTCCGAGATTAAAACATTATTTAAGCAAATGTTTTAAAATTCATGAGTTTCATTAACTATTCATAACTATTCTCATTAACATTTGAAATTATGTAATTTTAAGAAATATTTTATTTTGTGTATACCAAGTATCTTTAAATAAATAGAAAGAGTCCAGTCTATGTATGTGTAGGAATAAAGATTAGGAATATGACATCATCACTGACACAGTTATAGTAAAATATTTTAATTCATGGATGAAAATTCATCTTCTGTTTTCCGAATGACATCATTATCTTCATCAGAAACATTCTGTTTTCCATATTGCTTACCATGAAAGATTATTCACTGTCATTTTTTTTTTACACAGATTACTTAATATTTCTCAATAAATAATCTGTGTTCTGCTCTTATGCGGTTAGTGGTTAATTAAACGGAATCGTTTTAATATATTTACATTTTATGAATCCCATTGAAATTTTTCTTTTAAATATGACGCGAGTTTAAGTGGTGAAATCACTCTCCTGATTGGTGGAATGTAATAGGGCAAATAAATTGTGTTACTGCGGTTGTTGCCAAACAGTGAGCTACAAATTCAGCCCTATTTTAGCACCACACAAGAGAAATATATATATAGATTTAACTTTTTAAAATTAGCTTTCAGTTAAAAAGAAAAGGAAAATGTACGTGTGGGTTCAAAAAAGTTTGTATGAGTACAACATGTGTAAAAAAAATGCATGGAATAAACCTATGACAAAAATGAGATTTTTACATTTCTGAATAATTTTAAAACAGCTATAACAGTTGTTATAACATTACTTTTATATGTTAATTCGCAGAATATACAATTTTAACACACAAATTGGGAGTATCAAACTGAGTAAAAAAAGCTTAAATCTTACAATGTTTTTATTAAAAATATAATAATATATAGATATATACAAAAAAATTAATTACTAGTATTATTTTTGTTTCATCAAGATCATCTTGGATTTTTGTAAGAGCATCAGCATTACGTGGGTTTTGATAATCAAGGAGATATTTTTCAATCGCAGGAAATGGAACTGAACTAGAAGGAAGAAAAGCATTCATAAAAACTAGATATACTTATGAATGTAAGTAAAATAAAGGTAACTACATGTTTACTTTCCCATCCCTTTTCCTCTTTCTGTCATCAATAAACATGTCACAATCAGTGTCACTAACACCAATAATGGATAAGTGTGAAATAAGAACATATTCAAAATATTATCTTCTTTAACTTATAAAAAAATTAATAGACATGAAACCAATCTGTAAAGATTTCATATTATTGTATGCGATTATAGTAAGTTTCGCTTGTAATAATATGACTGTTTGATTCACATATTGAAAGGTTCCAATTATTTTTTTTCTTCCCAAAATAGAGTGGTGGGGAGGAGAAGAAATAGCAATTTTACATACTTCATTAGAAAAAATAAACTTGCTTATCCAGAAAATAAATAAGAAATGAATATGCACATTGCATCTGACGTGAAGCAGAGCAGTTGACAATGGTGAAGGTAATGTCACAGTTACCCATTATTGGCTTTAACCCTTTCAGGGGCAAAGCATTTTCAATGCTAAAGTGTTGAAATAAATGAATGGCACCGGGATTTACCAACAAATTTATTTGGAAAAAAGAAAAAGGTTATATTTTACATGCATATTAAATGTAAAATATTTTACTAAAATTCTGGTGCCAATGTGAAGTTTGGGAATTAAAATTAAGTGGTTTCATAAACATACCACTGCCCCTGAAAGTGTTAAATCTCAAATTGTTTGGTGACAGATTTTTTATTATCGTAAATGGTCAATGGGAAATTAAGTGCCAAAATAAACAATGATGTCCAAGATAAGTACTTTCTTTTCACAAGGACAATGGCACAACAAAGAAAACAGCGAGATTGATTTGTTAAGAAAATTTCAAAAGCTCTTCCCAAATTATTTATATTTAAAAACTCATTACATTGTTATATCTTAATCTTTATAAATAAAATAATTATCAATATATCAAACACATAAACAATTTGTTCAATATATGCATGAAAGGATAAGAAAAATAAAACTTGTTTAAAACCTCAAATTTAAATTAAAATTTCCAGTTTCTATTTATTAACCCCCTCACTGACAAGCCCGTGTTAATACGTTCACTAAGCTCCAGGTTTCACAGCAATACAAGCAATATTTAAAGTAATATAATTCTATTGATTAAATGTATTTTTAATGCATTGAACAATGATTAATAGTTCCAAGGATTGCATTCATATTCGTTATTAAGTTTTTTTTTATAAAATGTTTAAAGAATCATTTTTTTTTAGCAATTACAACAAAATGCAGAGAAAACAACATTACAATTTTGCCCTTTTCCAAGACAGTCGGAGGGTTAACTTTAAATTTTACGCTCAAAATTGATTTACTCCTGTTAAATTTGATTCTCAATCCAACAGTTACTACATTCAGGTATCAAATTTGAATGAACTTTAGGATTAAAAATGTATGTTAACACAACTCTCACTTTTTTGCAGTTAGTTTCGCTAGAGCTGATTCCAGGTAGTTCTGCAGCAGGCTGGTCCAGATATTAACCAAAGCTAATTATCCAATAAATGTTAAGTTTCTTCCCATTTTGACACTTTTACCCCTTACGTGAAAAAATCAAAAGTACAAAATGGCTGGACGCAAGGAAATTGCAGCCTTTTTGGTTTTTTATTTATTATTATTTGTTAGCAATCTCCACAAAACTTGCGAGCGATAGTGAATTATTCTGATGGTGATTTTATAATGGTATCAGAATAAATATTTTTAATCCTTATTTTGAGGATATAATTTGGAGTTACTATTTACAAGCTAGAAATAAACATGTGAAAATAGTTATGCATAAAAAAATTCACTAGTGCAGCTAAAATGGGTAAGTAGATCTAAATTTTACACCATTTCCAATGTGTTATTTACTATTTCTTAAATATATCTATAATGCAATGTACCATTTTATTTATCAGAAGTACAATTTGAAATTTTAATTATTATTTACTATTATTCATACTCACTATTCAATTATTCCAAATTTACTTTCCCTTCTATTTAAAAAAAAAAAAACTATTTTTACATATACAGTGAAACCTGCCTGTGCGACCACCTCCCTGAACGACCATGGTTTCATGGAACAAAATTCATTCCCATAGGCTCAATACTAATTTTACCTCCATTCAGAGATCATGCCAGTTGAACTCCCTCCATGAATGACCCATTTCTTTGAAGGAAATGAAGTAAACTCCGTTTTTGCTTGGTCCCTTGAAGATTGTTTTATTAGAAAAGTAAATCCGGAGAGCACATTATTCATCAAACTTCTAAACTAAGTTTAGAATTTTTATTTTATTCAAGTAACTTTTAAGTGTTTAAACCCCCTTTGTGTGTGCCTTTTTAGGCATTGACTTTAACTCTGATGGCAAATTAAGGATGACGGTCCATAAACTCCCTTGCCCTATTCTGTCAGGAAACTCAAATAAATAGATAAATTAATGAAATAGTCATTATTTGTTCCTGTCCAAAAAAAAATTGAATTTATTTACTGAAGGACTTGGAAATAAAAGTTCTAAAAAGATAAAACCGTAAAATCAAAGCAAACGTATTCATTTTTTAAACTCTACAGTAATTAACTTAAGTAATTAACTTTTGTTTTGATACTTAAATTTTCAGATTTTTTCCTAATGTGAGAAATAAATTTTAGTAACATTAATTGTGATCTTTTTTCAACAATTAAAATCTAGATTTAAACCTGACCTCCATTAAGTCAACCACCTCTCGGAGCGACCCATTTTTATTGGAACGGAACGTGGTCGCTTTAGGGAGGTTTTACTGTATATCCTTTTCCATATAACAATTGTTTATAATATTTGGCAACAACAATATTTTCGAACAATTATGCTAAGGGGCCCCCTACAAAAAAGTATACCCAAAGATATTAATAGAATCTATAAAAGACACTACTAACTTAGGATCTCCAGTCCAGGAAGTTGCAGGAATTGCAGCACTGAACTCTTGCAGAACTTTATTCAGTAACGTGTGTGCGACTCGATGAGGATATTCATGATCAGAAATCAATGCAGCAGACAAATTATCTGCACGGACATAGACATGGCACATATAAGATTGCTCCTTAACCGATGTCCGTGTGGCGGGTTGACTTCTTTCAACTAAAATTTGACTAGTAAAATTCATAAACTCCTGTATGCTGCAAAGAAAGAGAACAAAATATAAATTGCAAGAACAATTATTGCATATAAACTTAAGTTTTTTAAAGTTATGGTAAGGTTACAAATTCAATAAATCGTGAACTGTAGAAGAGAAAGCAGGTGAAAATATTACATAATGAAATGTCTAACTAAAATAAATAACCAATGGACAGATATAATATTTTTAGAAATTTATCTGAGTATTGGCCCACACATAGAATAAAAAGCCAAAAAAATGAGCTCATTATATATTTTGCTAAAAATACATATTCTTAATTTTTTTAGAAATGGCAAAAGTCATTTCACATTTTTGTTCAATAGTTAAAAAAAATAAAGAAAGAATTAAAACAGTTTCTGCTGAAATGCATTTAAGTTAGTGAGGCGTTGTCAAATTCAAGTTAATATTAGAGAGGGAGGCATCTAATATTCGGCAAATAAATATTCAGTCTGAATATAAAAATATTTCACAGAACAGAATACTTACTTTTAAAAAAAATTATAAACCTTACACAACTTCTACTTTTAAGTGTCATTTAATAAAGGTTACTTTTATGTTAGCAGGGGGCAAATCCTACCAAAAGCAGCTTTTATTTTTCATGTGTTCAAATTAGAAACAATGGTTTGATGCCCAGTAGCAGAAAATTCACCAAGTGTCTGTGACAGATACTTCAGAGACAGAAAATAATCTGCAGGTAAAATATTTTACAATTGAAGCGTACTTAATCAAACAGTCACTTACCTGTAACATCTTTATGCATTTATTAATTTTTATTAATAATAATCTTAAGTTTTTGTGTTAAGTAATAAAGAGCTAAACACAATGTAAAGCGAAATAAAGGTTCCATGGAAAAAGAATCTGCAAAAGAGAAAAGAAAATCTGCGACGCCCGTCTCCCGTCTCGAACTTTCTGCTACCGGGGTTTGATATTGAAATAAAATACTTTGGTTTGTGATATTATTTCTTACTAATTATTATTCTTATTTTGTATTTTAAATCAAATGAATGCAATAAGATGGCAACAGAAACAATACTTGGCAATTTATCACCGGTGCTCAGCTAACATAAAGGTACCTAATAAAGATATTCAGAATAATTAAGAAATAAAATCATATTTAAATAAATAAATAAAACTCTTACATTACTTGTTTGCTGTTTGAAAAGTGACACTTAAGAAAATTAACAATTAATGATGACCTTCATAAGAATTAATGTTGTACAAATGTAAGTTCCTGAATATTGTCTGGTAAAAAATATATTTCTTGTTACTTTCTTCTATCTTTACAAGAAGAAAGTATTGGATTCATGAAAATTTTCGAATTCCGGTTTTCGACGGTTTTACACGTTTTAGGGGTCAGAGATTCCAAAAAACATGTTTTTACAAAATGTCTGTCTGTGACTCTGTGAGTCTGTCTGTGTGTGTGTATGTGACACAAATTTTGTGGGCGCTCTATCTCAAGAACTAATGCACGGAATTTAATAAAAATTTATATTCCGTGAGTCTCTAATACAAATTGATGCTGATTAGTTTTTGGTGTAAATCGCTCAACAGGTGGCGCTGCTATAGTATATTTTTCACGATTTTCGCAATAGCTCTATCTCATGAACTAATGCACGGATTTTGATCAAACTTCAGATTTAGTTAGTCCTTGATATGAGTTGATGCTGATTACGTTTTGGTGTAAATCTCCCAACAAGTGGCGCTGTTATGACGAATTTTGCAGGATTTACACGATTTCCCCAATCGCTCTATCTTAAGAACTAACGCATGGATTTTCATCAAACTTCAGATTCAGTTAGTCCTTGATATGACTTGCTACTGATTATGTGTTGGTGCAAATCGCCCAATAGGTGGCGCTTCTGTGCTGCCTTTTTCACGATTGCCTCAATAGCTCTATCTATAGAACTAATGGACTAATTTTCATCTAACTTCAGATTTAGTTGTATGTTGACACAAGTTGTTGTTAATTAGGTTTTGGTGTTAATCACGCAATAGGTGGCGCTGCTATGCAGGAATTTTCCCGATTTTCGCTATAGCTCTATCTCAAAAACTAATGCACGGATTTTCTTCAAACTTCAGATTCAGTCAGACGTTGACATAAATTGTTGCTGATTAGGATTTGGTATAAATCACCCAATAGGTGGCGCTGCTAGGCAGCATTTTGCTGGATTTAGACGATTTCAGCGATAGTCATATCTCAAGAACTAATGCACGGAATTTCATATCTTTAGAATCCCCATGAGATGCATAGATTGCCATTTAATTTTGGCAGTGTGATAGCGAATTTTGAAGTATTAACATGTATGAGATAGAAGAAAGTTTTGGGATTGGTACATCCGACTAGTTTTTTCATAAACAAGGTGAATGAGTGTTGAATTCAGGGGGTGGCCCGGGGGAGGGAGGACCATTCTCCCCCTGGAGAAATGAGATGTCCCCCGCACCAAAGATTTGAGTTTATGTGTGCCCCCCCCCCCTTCCCTCTGGAACTCTATAATGTCTCCCTGGAGCCACAGAAATCCCCCCCGAAGAAAAATGTCTGAATTCAACACTGGGGTGAATCTTAACAAAATAATATAAACTTTCATGTCCAGGAAACCAGAATTGCAATCTACTTATTCAGTCAAAAATACAGTGTATCTCACATCTCACTCCAGACCAAACTTGGATTTTCGTTACTTTAACAATAATAAAGATATTGCAATGATATTTTTAATAGACTTGCTTTGATTTCTGCAATGTATGATGCCTTGCCAAGAAGTGCAGGAAATCGCCACCATCCATATCTAAATAACTGTGAGCTAGACATTCCATTATTCAGTATATACTGTGTCAATGGCCAAAATTCAGTCACTTCCAATGATATTACATTTCATACAACAAGCAAAGCTAATATGATGAAAATCTCACTAAAATATCCTCACTATTGTTACAATTATGAATAAAAATTCTGTTTCAGTTTATAGTGACACACCATGTATTTGATTAAATGCATTGTATTCTTGACAGAATAAGTAGGATTCAGATGCTGGTTTTCAGTACAAAAAAGGTTTGTCTTTACCACACTATCTCCCTTGAAAGTTTGTTTCAAGATTTTAGGAACAACCTGTATGTTTACAGCCCCTGAAAGTGAAAATAATTGCCCTCTCGAGACATTGCTCTCTGGTGCATTTAAAAACTTCCTTGCTAAATCAAAATGAGTAGGAAAGTTATTCTTGCTGAGTTGCTACCATTTCAACAGATTGTATTATTTATTTACTTTTTACTTTGGTCTCTTCCTGACAAATCGTATATGACTACCACCAAAAATTTCTTTCTAATTCCTTCAAAATTTCTCTTTGATTTTAAAAAATATCTGTTTTAGAAGGGAAACTTTTATCTATTTATTTTAATTCACAGAAGAAACCATCAAACATAATGTTTTATTAATTAAAAAATTTCTAAGACTATCCTCCGCTTAAATAACACAAAGCATTTTTTCCCCCTTGGGTAATGCTTACTTGCAAAAAGATCTTGTTCACCAAAATTAAAGTATCTATGTTAAATATTATGTTAAAATGTTTTAAAATTTAACTTTTTAACACCTTTAGTTTCTGAAACATAGGAGTTATAACAATAGGAGAAACAAATAGTTATTATTCAGAATTTAGCCAAAATCATTATTTAGTACATCACAATATAATAATATGTCAAATATGTGAATAAGTAAATGTTGGGTTACTGGGAACTAGCACCAATATTTAAAAAAATAACGGTACTTTTATGTTAGCCGGGTGCAAGTGATAAATATTGTTTCTAGCCCATATGTAAAATAAAAGCTGTTATTTTAATGGCAAAGAAAAAAAAAATATATATATATATATATTGGAGAGAGTTGGCCCCGGCTTACATAAAAAATGCATAAGTACCAAAATAGTTCTAATTAGATTCTGTAATAAAAACTGCTGTCAAATTAAAAGACACCCCTATTAGTGAAAAAATAAAACTAAATTTATAAAAGGGCTATTCATAAATGATGTTACACTTCACCATACCCCCTCCCCCCCTTGTCACATGTCACGTTATATTACATAAACATATACTTGTAGTTCAGAAATTTTTTTATTTTTAAACATTGAATACACGTGTTTTAATGACATTTGTGAGCATAACAATAAAAATGATTTGTGTACTTATTTTGTATGAAATAAGATTAAGGTTTACAAGAAAAAAATAATTAATATACAATAATAATAAAATATTAATATGAAAGAGCAACTGAAAACAGTAGTATATTTTGGAATCTGAAATGGAATTTAATATATTCGGCTTTAAATCTTTACTTTATTAACACAAAATACTTTAATTTCAAAATAACTTCAAAATTTAATCTGCTGATTTTTAATGCTTTTATTTTAACCAAAATGTGTGATGCCTCATTTCTTCTAACCCCCTCCCACCCCTGTCACAATATCATGAACCACCTCCCCCCCCCCCCCTCCGAGCGTGACATCATTTGTCAGCACCGTGCAAAGAGAAAACTACGCCGGGGCAAACTTTCAATTTGGTGCCCACAAAATTAACCAGGTGCAGAAAAAGAAGTAAATTTTATTTAATACATATTTCATATTTATTTTGGAACTTTATGTTTAATTTTAATTCAAAAACTCCAAACAACTAAATAATATGAGGAAATAGTTATACTTTGGCAAAGAGAATCCTGGAAAATGAATGTAGAAAACAAGTATCTAACTGTACTACTGTATAGCAGTTTCCAATCCTTTTGGATTCAAGAAGGAATCCCCATGCTATTTTGAGAGTATATGTTTTTGGCCCCAGCAAAGAAAGAAAATTAGAGACTCAGAAATAGGAAGGTTAACGAAACACACTAAGACAAAGACCTAAAACATGTTTTGAAAAGAAAGAAGATTTTATTAATAAATTTGTATTTGGGTGTAGCGTAAGGGACCGTGCAATAAATTTGAAACGAAAAATGAACGTACTTTTATTAGGAAAAGAAATCCCAATATCTAAATATGTAATTTTTTTTACAAAAAAAAGGAAGAAAAAACGAGGTTTGTAGTATAAATTTGGCCCACCCATAATTTCCATGCCCAGGGCAACTGCCTCCTTCGCCCCCTGCTTCGCACGGCCCTGTCATTTGTAGACGGCTCCAAACAACTGTTAAGTCAAGAGGACAACCCAGGCAAAAATTAGGGCCTGTATAGGGCCCTATCACAGAAAAGTACCCAAGAAAATTTGGATACTTTTCTGTTATTCCAATATCATTGTCCCTAAGCGTAATAGTTGATGCAAAATAACATTCATACGAAATGAAACATTTGATATATATATATATATATACACACATAATATACAATAAATTCTGTCTAAGGCGGACTCTGTGTAAGCCGGAAATCTGTGTGTAACGTGGAAAATTTTGCCTAATACGGAAACAAAGGTCTTTAAGGTCCCACCAAACCCAAAATTTTGCATTAGGCAGAAAAAATATTTAAAAAATGAAATGCATTTGATTTATGAAACTTTAAAATACATCAACAGTAGTGGGAAAATGGGGATACGGGCTCAGACGGAGGTAGAATGTCATGGTGACCAACTTAGTCACTTGCAAAAAAATGAAGTGGATGCCACGGAGGTAAAAACTCCAAAGAGCGTGTCACTATTTTGCTTTGTGAGAGTTAAAGGGCAGTTTAGAAAAGACGTTAGTGGTTCAGAAATCCAAAAAGCCACAATGTTTCAAGAATGTGAACACTGACAAACTACCTGTGACTGGGATATCTAAAAAAAATTCTGGATGTCTACTTCTTTAATTGAGGTGTAGCTGGCAGAATTTAATAAGAGAATGATTAAAGAAAATTAAAAAAAATTGTTGTTTCTCGATAATGAACCTCATCATGCTGACGTCAAACTATTGAATATAAAATTACAATTTGATCTGCAGAATACTACAGCAGTGATGTAAACAATGGATCAAGGAATAATAAAAATGATGAAAACCTATGACAAAAATATCTGCTGCAGTTGATTATTGCGTCTTTAGATGATTGCTCTTCAGCCACCGAATTGACAAAAAAAATCTGTTTTAGATGCTGTGAAACGGACTGTCAAATCTTGCTCAGAAATGTCACTCGAAAAGATTACTCGTTGTTTAGGAAAGCCTGAACTGTTGTTCCTTCCTCAGAAAATGGGGAAGAATTAGTTCAACAGCTGGAATAAAATGAGTTACCGAGTCTAATGTATGATTTAAAATGTGTACATGCCAAGGAAAGATTAATGAAGCACAATATGTATCAGCTGGCAATGTAGTACACACTACCGAAGCTAACACTTCTGTGAAAGTTTTGATAGACATATCATGAGTAAAAGGATAGTAAACATGAAGACGAACATGATTCTGTGGAAAACAGCAGTGGAATCTAAACATATTAAAGACGCTCTAAGAAACATTAGGTACATGGAAAAATTCCTTCTTATTAAAAGAAATAATACCGATATTAACAGACTTACAATGTGTTACTGAAGAATGCTTGGTAAACTGAAAGAAAAAACAAGCAATGTTAAAAGATTATTTTAAGAGTCCCTAAACTATACTATATGAAAGATGAGGCAGGTCATTGTATTTGTTAAAGTAATATTTCGTATCGATACTATTTATTTCAGTGTTTTTCAAGATTAATAAAGATAATAAATTTAATAAAAAGTTAAATTGCATTAAAATTTATGGAACAGTATTAAAGGTCACTAATGTAAAAAATTACACACTTGTGTGTTTTATTTATTTATTTTCATTTTGTTAGGTTGGGGGGGGGGGGGGGCTATTTTGAATAAGGCAAAATATTGTCTACGGTGGAAAAATTTCTCGGTCCCAATCGATTCCACCTTAGACAGAGTTTGCTATATTGTTAGTATGAAAGTGGGCATTTAAAAAATGCAACATCTGAAAATTACATAGTTACACGAACTATTTTATTAAATCAATGTATCTACATAGAATAGAATAAAGTTACAAATAAATACTACACAATAAAGTAATAAAATGAAATTCAATTTTAACTGCAGGCATGAAATTGTAAATGTCTCGTAGAATTAAATTTGGCTTACGGTTAAATAACAGTAATAATTAAAAAAATTATTAACTTTCAATAAATAAGAAATTGTAATGTTTAGCATGGTTTTCAGTAAAAATCCTTTGCACGGTAGGGTTGAAATAAGTGTCACATAAGCATGCATTTTGGCACGGTGGTGGTATAACGGAAAAGTACTAAAACTGTAAAGTACTCAAACCCTGTAAGTATTAATTTGTAAAAAAAAGACTGTACTTTTCGGTTAGCCGGGTGCCAGTGTTATATATACAAATCATGGAAGACGGTAGTATTTCGAGTGACGCAGCCTTAAGCCTAAAATCGTATCGTATCGTTAAAATCGTATCATAGAATTCGTAGATGGCGGAACTCATATATACAGCTAACTCGACATCAAAGAAAACGCGAAAAGCCGCCTTTTAATAACTCAGCAGATATATGTCTTATTGTTCTGAATTTTCTAGAACAGTCTTATATCTGCAGTCTAATCGTAAACTGAAATTTTTGCATTTCTACGTGCAGTATATTTTGAGATCTAAATAGCCATTTTTAAAGTGAAAACGTTGGTATAATATCGAGGAAGTTCCTAATTTGAAAATCTCGAAAACGGTTCTAACGATTATTTTTAAATTGATACATAATATAACTGTGATTAAGGCGAGGTGAATAACACTTTTCTTTTTTCTGGGAAAACTCTCGTTCGTTAAATAATTCGATTTTTTTTTCTCTCGAAAATGACACGGGCGATTTTTTAAAAATCAAATAAATATGTTTCAGATGAACCAAATAACAATTTACTTGTTTCCAGCAAGACTCTTGTTCGTTTTATAATGCGCATGAAAAATCGGACTATATTTCTTCGCCATTCTATGGAAATTTCACCGAAAATGCATGACACTGTATTCATACACATGCTTTCTTTTTAACCACTTTTGGAGAGAAAAATTTTGTCTTCCCACTGGCTGAGTGGCTAAGGGCCATCGTTTACTGACCTTAAGATAGGCAGTTCGATACTCCCTGGTACGTGTTTTCACATGTGAATGTTTTTTTTTTTTTTTTAAGTCTTCTAGTTGACCATTATTCTCAGTTCCTTTGTAATTTTTTTAATTGCTATAAAGTTAAATAAAATTACAATTATAATGACGCCAATTTGATGATTATTATTTCTTGGCAATTTTTCAACAATAAAAATATTACCATAAATTTTATAAATATATTTAATTTCAATCACTTTACAAAAAATATACATTAATAATTATTATTTGAATATAAATCACACGATCAGAAACGTAAAAAAAAATTCATTTCAGCTCTTCTTTTTATAATATCATTTTTTATTATTATGACGGTCAATCAATATATAATCACTGACATCCATAATATTATTATTATTATAATTATTATTTTCCTTGCATAAAAACTATTGTGATGTAATAATTCTTTTATAATAAATAATTTAGTTGAAATGTTTTATTTATAAATATCAATGAAGTTTGATAACCCCGAGACAATTCTTTTTATTTAACTTTGCAATATTTACAGTTTACATAATAAGCATATCAGAATTCTGGTGTCGCCATCTTTTGACGCAATTGCGTAGTATTATAGAGAAATGTTTGATAAAAACGTTGAATTAGACAGTTTTTAAATCGAAGAATTATTTTAAGAGATATTTAATGTTAAATCTGGATAAAATTGTCTCATTAAAAAAGTCTCATAGGAAAAAAAATATATACATGGGAATTTAATCATTTTCATTCAATTTAATCATTCAATAGAAACTTGAAGTTTGCAGAGTGCATTTATTATTCTTAACTTGCCTAATTTTTTGACGGTTTATTTCAATTTTAAATTAAAATTTTCAGAATTTCCAGAGATATTTTTTACATATTTTAGAAAAGGTTGTTTTAAATTGTTGTCAAATGTTAAAACAGCGCAAAGAATAATATATCCTTTAAATTAAAAATTTATTCACACGTGACTATTATAAACAGAAAAAAATCCTTTTAAATTAGAATTAAATGATAACGTGTTAAAAGCAGGAAAATATTAAACATTACATCATAAAAATTGTTTTTACACATGCTTACTTAAAATGAAAGAAAATTATAAAATAATCAATTATTTTCAAATTAGAATTAAATGATTACGCATTAAAAGAAGGAAAACATTGAAAATTACGTCATAAAAATTATATTTACACGTGAATATTAAAAGAAAAAGAAAATTTTTAAATAATAAATTCATTGATATGTGTTAAAAGTCGTAAATGGAGGAAATTACGTCATATTGGCCAAAGTGGCCAAAACAGTTTACAAAACACATTGCAAAACATATTGCAAAACAGTGTAAATTAAAAAATATATTTATATGAGAGATTTATTTCAAATTTCGAGATGATATTTTTAACTATAGTTGCTAATTTTAAGGTAGCGCAAATAATAATATTATCCTTCTAATAATAAAAATATTTTCAGTTGAATGTTACAAAGAGAAAGGAAAGTTTGGTGAAAATTATGTCAGATTTAAAACGTTACATTTAAAATTTCTTATTTAAAATCATTTTCTTATAGCGTTGTTAAAAAATACCATAAAGCAAAGACTCTGTTGACTTAGTTCCTTTTATATTTGGTAATTTTCAAATGTTTAACTAATTTTATTTAATCAAGCAGGGAAACAGCAACTAACATCAGCTGATTCGGTTTTGAAATCCCCCAGTAAAAGGGAAACCCGTTTACAGTAAGATCGCCATTGATTTTTTAATTATACAGAGCAGCCTCGATTATCCGAGCTAATTGGGATTGTTAGTAAATCGGAATCGGAAATCTCGGTTAATAGAAACTGTGTGTAAAAACTCGCCGTGCTTGCGAATTTAACATCTCTTTTAAAAAAATATATAGAACGTTTTTTAAATAATAAAAGTAAATATATGTAAAGTTCTGTTTCACAGCTTAACAAATTTAAAAAGAAAATCAACTACCAGTAGTAAATTTTAAAATGCAAATTGAAAAATTTACGAAAGTTCACACAGCCACTGGAAACAAAGCATTGTTCGCTATTGACTTCTCAGGGTCCAATGTTTCTTTGGAGTTGAGGGCTTTTGGGGGCAGAAGGGCCTGTATAGCACGGACAGTGAGCTAAAGAGTGTGGTTATTTTTAAGGCTCATTCAAAAGGAAAAAAAAAAAATCAGACTTTGTTATCGGCTCGGTTAAGAGAAACCTCAATTAATCAAAGCTCGGTTAATCCAGGTTCTACTATAATTCAATCTTCCGTAATCTTTTTAAAGCAGATCAAATTAATGGACTTTAGCACAAAGTCACATAGCTGATAATTGCCATGCTTGTTGGCCACCTTTTTTTCAAAAAGTTTGCTTCACCTTATTCAATTAATGAGATATCTCCGATAAAATAAGTCACATTTTCCCGTTCTAAAATACTGGTATCCAAAAATCGTAGCATGTAACTGACACTACAAGTACTCATGGAACTAGACTATTTTAAGTCTGATTTTTATTATAGACTATATAAAATTATTAAAAATATATATTATGATAGGAACTAACAGGCTTCGTCCGCTATTTACGTTACGGATATAAAAATCATGTTTTTTTTAGGGAAAAAGAAATAAAAACCTATTTGACGATAGGTTTATAAAGACACATTTTGTATTTGTTATATTTCCGGGGATGAGGAGGGGGGGGGGGGCTATTTTGATTAAATATCGCAATTAGTCTACATGGCAGATATAATTATGATAGACACTAGCGGGCTTCGCCCCTCTATGGCGCCTTATGGGTCCAGCTTCCATAACTCAGAAACTACCTTTCGGACATCAATGCAACAGATTCCAAACGTTATAATTAACTTAATAATCACCCTATATAGCATTAAAGTAAATTTATGAGTACTGCATACTATTTTTTTATCGTAATTTCTGAAGAGAAAAAATTATTTCGGTTCCATTCTTAGGTACTGGTCTGAAAAATTTTGAAAAAGGGGGGAAGGAGGGGACATGAGACTGCTGTTTGTCAAACAACACAACGGGCTCTGGCTTATTCAACTTGGTTTTTGATGACTTCAATTGGAAGGTGGTTTGTTTAAAAGAGTGCGTTCCCTGCCCCATGAAAATTGGAACTATTGGTGCTACATCTATGTAAGGATTTAATAATTATAAATTAACATTTTGGATTTATTAATTTAAGGATAAAGTGTTTTTAAAGGAATATCAAATGAAACCCTCTGTGAGATCTGCGATTATACTTACCCAGTTGTTTTTATATACAAACTGCTATAAGGAAAATTGTAATAAAATATTAAAAATTAAATCTGCATTAAATTACATAAGTATCTTTTTTTTTAATCATTTTATCACTAACCTGAAAAAAGTAATGATATCAATGCAAAAACCCTTGACGGTTTAAAAGTTTCTGACGCAGCACTTTATCTTATGCTCTAAGAATTTTAAATATGGAACTTAAAAATACTGATATTAAATTTTGAGTGACGTTATGCTATTTCTTAAAAAATATATTTGTATTTATTTCACCATTTTATTTTTGTTTTTTTATAATCGCATGTGCAAAAGTTATGTTCAACATGAAAAGCTGCATAAAATTTTATTCGCTGTTGCTTTATCATTTACATCTCTCATAAATTCAAAATATGTGTTTTAAAAGATATGATATAAAATTTAAGTGACGCCTTGATGTGACTTTAAAAAGTTTGTTTTTTAAAATTCAATTTAAATTATTTTTGACTTGGTTAAAATATTTTTTTTACATCTACACAATACTTTTAATTTTCCAATTCACTGTTAAATATATCACTTTCATTGAATCTATACTATGCATTGAAATGTATTTATTTCAATAAATTGATTTATCTTTTGTGTCACGCTATTCAAAATTGTGAGTAAGATTTATGTAAATGGCTTCTTTGCGTCATTGTGTCCAAACTACATGAAATGTATGAAAAAGGATAGTTTGACGCAAATAAACCATTTACATAAATCTTACTCACAATTTTGAATAGCGTGACACAAAAGATAAATCAATTTATTGAAATAAATACATTTCAATGCATAGTATAGATTCAATGAAAGTGATATATTTAACAGTGAATTGGAAAATTAAAAGTATTGTGTAGATGTAAAAAAAATATTTTAACCAAGTCAAAAATAATTTAAATTGAATTTTAAAAAACAAACCTTTTAAAGTCACATCAAGGCGTCACTTAAATTTTATATCATATCTTTTAAAACACATATTTTGAATTTATGAGAGATGTAAATGATAAAGCAACAGCGAATAAAATTTTATGCAGCTTTTCATGTTGAACATAACTTTTGCACATGCGATTATAAAAAAACAAAAATAAAATGGTGAAATAAATACAAATATATTTTTTAAGAAATAGCATAACGTCACTCAAAATTTGATATCAGTATTTTTAAGTTCCATATTTAAAATTCTTAGATCATAAGATAAAGTGCTGCGTCAGAAACTTTTAACCCGTCAAGGGTTTTTGCATTGATATATATATACACACACACACATATATATATATATATGTGTGTAGGGGAGAGGGGGGCACATATGAACAATACATATTTCACTCAGTTAATTTGAAATAAAAAAATTCAAAAAATTACCAATAGATGGTAGTGCTGGTACCATCATTCAGCTGAATTTTCAGGACAATAAGCTATTTTGATTTCTGGTAGTTGTAATTTGTTAGCTTTAGAAGGTGTAAAGTAAAAAATTCTTCTAAATATTGAAGTAAAAATTCATTCAAGACCATTTTTTTTAAGCAGAATATCAGCATTGCATTCTATAGTGGCATTATTTAAGTAAGTCTACAAAAAGTTTTGTTTCCTTATTCCAATTAAAAATATCTTTTTTTTATAAGTTAGGCTAAGTTGACAGATGGGGCACTTGTGAACAGAACATATGGGGGCAGATGTGAACAGTTCACAAGTGTATATTTTAAGTCTGTGAATGCATTTTTTTTTTTTTTTTAAAGTTAAAAATTTAATGACCCTTGTCAAAAAATGAGCTATAAATTCAATGTTTTTAGGATTGCTTCACAGTTTTAATTTACTTGAAGTTAGATAACAATTAAAAGTTACTCAAAAGGAGTAGGTATATCAGTGTACAATTTTACGAATAATTTCTTGTATCTATGTTGAAACATTTATTGATTTATTCACATAACTAGAAAGAGGGCATCTAATTAGTTTTTATCACAGTTTTTATTCACAAAAAATTATTTTGATCTTATTTATGCAAGTGTTCACATGTGCCCCAGGTATGTTCACAACTACCCCTCCACCGGGATACATGTGAACAAATTTAGACAATTTTTAGAATGATGATATAAGTTAGAAATTCTTGATAAATGCATTCAAAAGTTTCACCAAAAGAACAAACAAATTATAAATATTCATATAAATCCATTTTTGGTTCAATAGCTCATAACAATTTTGAGAAATAGTCAAAAATGTAAAAATTGTTCACATGTGCCTCCCCTCTCCCCTATATAGTATA
Organism: Maratus speciosus; assembly: GCA_963932465.1. Taxonomy (NCBI): domain Eukaryota; kingdom Metazoa; phylum Arthropoda; class Arachnida; order Araneae; family Salticidae; genus Maratus; species Maratus speciosus. Next base: position 606,152,738 of record OZ010788.1, on the reverse strand, counting down.
CACATATATAACACTAGTGTTTGACTAGCCGAAAAGTATCAAAAAGACTATTAAAAGTTATAAAATCCAGTGCATTAACTATAAAATAAACTTTACCTGTTACGTTGAAAGTATCCAAATGAAGTGAGGTCACTTGTAGAACATAATGATACAGCTTTGGAAGCATGCTTGTAAAGGATTGATAAATGATATAACTTCACCATGCTGGAGATTAACTTTCAGCACCAAATCTATTTTCATGGACATGGAAAATAAATAAAATTTTTAGAAAGATTAAAAAATGCATATGCAGACTTGTATAAAACCAAAAACTTTCCGCGCACATACATATTGGATCAAAAACTTTCTGTAAATTAATTTAATGTTTAATAAAACAACGAGTTATATTACTTTGCCGGTATGAATAAAAAACAGTAGTTTTAAAATTTAATTACCATTTAAATTAAAAAGTGTTAATTACAGAATAATTATGTTGACTAAAAAAAATAAAAAAGCTAAAAATCTGTGATAAGAAGGGTGAAATCTTATCAGTTATTTTCTCAATGCATTTAGAAACAGCCCAATCCTTAATATTGTGACCTCTTCTCACAAAATGCCAGTCACTCTGTTCACAGAAATAATGGATATTGCTTCTGAAACAACTTAATCACATTTTGTAAGGAGAGGTCACAGCAGGGTTTGCCAAAGTGGGCCCGCCTGAAAAAACCCACCCGGATTTTTTCAGGCATATGTGTGTGTTGTGTGTATATATATATATATACACAATACATACATATATATACATATAAATGTAAGATGTGCCAGTAATGGACACCCTTAAGGAATTTCTTTTTAAATTATTTTTTTATTAATAGTTATAATTATTATATTCCAGTTTCTTCAATATTATGTTAATCTATCAACAATATTTAACCATTCTTATAGTCTCATTTCCCAATATGAATCAAAATTTAATTTTAAATAACAGAAATATATCAAAACACCCAAAAGCCCAGTAATGACACCCTCTGGCCCAGTAATGGACACCCCATAAAATGTAATAAATATAGTTGTTTTTATGACTGTATTTAGAACCAGAATTTAATGAATGCATATTAATGAAACAAAATAGTTATTTTCAAATAAATTTAACAATTAGGATACCAGTAATGAATAAAATATTTGTGATAATCATTTACTGTTTGCTTCAATTATTGTAATTATCAGAAGATTGATGTTTTAATTATTTTAGAGGGATAGTTTAAAATACTAAATATCAGGCAATTACAGCTATCAAATTATTGAAACAGTGGAGGATTTAAAAGATAATTTTGAAAAAAAAGTTTTGGAATATTAGTGTTTAGTTTTGTCTCACTATTTTTATCGATTAAACTTCCAGAAACTACTTGATATATCATTTATAATAATTAATTTTACAAATATGAAAGAAATGATATTGTGAGTTGAATATTTTAAATACTAAATAAAATAATTTCAAAATAAAACTGTAGAATTGATGTTTGAGGCCACTGATCTGCAGATTTGCTAGTTTCATGAACATTACCTATAACTTTCATTAATAATATTACATTTTATTTATTTATTTATTTTCTTTTTGTCAGAGGTGAATAAGGAAGCATTTAAGACAGAAAATAGATTTTTAATAGCTTCTGCAACTTAATTGTTTTTATTTAAATGGCGAGGAATTAAGACCTATGAGCCCCTATTGGACTGTGCTCTTAAACAATATTTTCTGCTTCCTGGCTGGTTTCATTTCCAGATTATAAAATATGCAAAGTATATATGCCTTAAAAAAAAAAGAAAAAAAAATGAAATTTTATTAATCACATAAAATAACTTAAAAGCAGCTATTTATAAAAGTTTTGGTGTTATTAAATTTTGGTAAGTATAATTTAAAATTGATTATTTAGGTTTGCAGTTAAGCCAAATTATTTTATGTACTATAAACATTACTGAAATTGCATTTTTAGCAATGTCTAGAAGGGGTGTCCATTACTGGAAAATGACTAATTAACCATCCCAGTAATGGACACCCCCTCTTAAAATTTTAAAAATAAATGAAATTTAGTAAATGGCCATTAGTATATAAAATTCTAAGTTTTCTATTGCTATGCTACTGAAACAAAAACATTCAAATTTTACAAGAAAATAAATAATATATATACAAATTAAACAAGCCTCTTCATTAAGATTTTCACAGAAAAACAGCAAAATTTTGAAACATTTTCTGCTTCTTGATTGGTTTGATTAAAAGTGTCAACAATAACCCAGTTTTATATAAAACATGCAAGGGGGAATTATAAAAAATAATGAAAGCTAAATATTTATTAGTTATTTTTTTATGAACCAAAAACATCAAGAGGTGTCCATTACTGGCACATCTACCCTAGATATGTATATATATATACATACATATATATGCATTTATATGTATATATACAATATATATACATATATAACACTGGTGCCCGGCTAACCAAAATGTACCCAATTTTTTAATAGCCACTTTTTCTCATTTAGTGGCCCTGTGGCTAGTGCTAATTTTGCCCTTTAAGATTTCAACATTTAATTCAGTGTGGTTTAAACACAAATAGTGGTCATTCACAGCATTTCTTATGATGACATCACATTTCCTATAAAATAAGGTTCATTTTTTGAAACTTTCAGTAGAATATTAATTTTTGTTAAAGCTATGTACAGTCGTGATAAAAAAAAAAGTAAACACCCCTTACTAACTCTGCAAAAAATTATCGCAGAAGAAAGTTACTGGTACCACACGATTGGTAATAAAGTCTAACATTTAAATGATGTACTAAAAATTTGCTTAGGGGGCCATCTACATATTAAAACAAACCATAACTTTGCTTTTTTTTCAATAGCAGTACACAATTCTGACAGCATAAATGAACTCTACACCCTTCAATTAGCTAAAAAACAAATTTTTATGCAATTCGTACGATAAGTTTCAGAGAAATTAATTATTTTAAAACGAGGGTATTTTAGGGGCTGTATCCAAATTGAAATTTGGTGTTGATCGAGAGAGAGCCTCCTTCTTGATCAAGACATTTTAAGCACCACTCAAGCAGTCATTGAAGACTGGTAGATTACAGGATAGCATAAGAAATTTCAAAATATCTAGTCACTTCTATCATAGACGGCCCCTTAAATTATCATTTTGCCATTTTTAAGCATAATTTGTAAACTACTTGGAAGAAAAATGGTAAATTTTGGATTTCCATAGAGCAGGACTTAATAAATCTAAATTCATGAAAAAAATTGTAGGTTACAATTCAGAATTTTTTCAAATATTAATTTCATAATTCATATCATAAAATTATAAAAATTGCAAATTCAACATATTTATGTTTGGGTATTTTACTATTATTGCTACACAAAAAATAGCACATTAAGAGTATAATAATTTCAGGAGATATTAATAAAAATATTAAAATGTAATTTAACATTGGAAGTACTAAATTTTGAATGTTTATTAATTCAAAAACTTATCATTCAAATGACTTGAAATTTGATGTCAAGGCATTTGAAATATCTTGTTCAAATTGGGTATTGCCATTGAAAAAAATGATGTTTGGGTTCATTTTAATATGTAGATGACCCCATAAGAAAATTTTATATACATCATTTAAAAGTAGACTATTTCCAATCGTTCGGTACCAGTAAGATTCTTCTATGATAATTTGTTGAGCAGTTAGTAAGGGGTGATTACTTTTTTTTTCCCACGACTGTACTTCTACAAAAACCCAGGTTCAGCTTGGAATGAGACATCATGCTGTATCTTTGCCTGCGTAAGCAAATTGCAATCATGGTTTCTTATGCAAAAATTGTTCATATTGATGGGTTGGGTACTCGCCTTTCTTATTTTGTAAAAAATTAAAAATAAAAACAGTTTACAAATATACACAGGATGATTCAGACACTGCAACAACATTCTTTGTAGGGGAGAGCTGCATTGCAATCCATTTATTCATTCATAAATACAGGTATCTCACTCTATACTTAACCTTGATTTTCTTTCATAAAGTTACCAATTTTTTAATGAAGATATTTTACTCATATTTTTAACAGCCTTGCTTTACATTCTATGAAATGTGATAACTTTCCAAGAATTGCAAGAAACGACCAGAATCAGTGTCCAAATAACATGGATCTAAAATGCTACATAATATGGAATGTAGCTCACATTATGGGTCTAATGACAGGTGCACATCTTGTGATATCATCATGTTTCACACTAAGTAAAATAGTAAGTCTTAAAAATATCGGCAAAGTAACTTCATTACTGTCAAAGTTATGAACGAAAATCCATGTTTGACTGGGAATGAGACACCCTGTGGTACTTATGACTGAGTAAATGGATTGCAATTGCAAACCGGCTTTCCTACAAAATATGTTTTAACCTCTTAAAAGTTGTCAGACACTGGTGTTGAATTCTCATGTATAAGAATAGGCTCACTCAGGTCCTGATTATCACAGCCTGGGGCCACATTTTCAAGGGGTCCCAAAATACATTTTTTCCACACTCTTAACATACAAATTAATGCAAATTTCCATTTACAGTTCGCAGAAAAAAATATTTCTTACCATTCATGCAAACTAAACTATCGCCGTATTTTTCACTAATGATAATAAAATGCAATAATAATTTCGAAATCCAGAGTAGAACAGATATTACATCAAACATGTATCATCCCTTTCCTCAGATCTATAGTTTTACTCGCTCTAAATAGCATATACAGTGCAGAAGATTTTACTTTCCCATAATTTTTTAATGCATTTTTACATGTGTCTATAATGTATTTTGTTTCATATATAAAGCTATGGTTTAAATTTTGAACTTCATACAAAGCTGCTGCTAGTCATGTTTATAATGCAATTTTCTTGAGAAAGGGGGCCCGCGAAACAGTCTGTGTGCCCTAGGTTCAAATTAGAGTTGATCAATCCCTGGGCTCACTATTACACCATAAATTTGCTGGCACAGTCCCAATCTTGTGAGTCTGCCCAACATCCAGGTTAGAACAGAAAGATTTTTTTTAAAGCATTTTATTAAAAGAAGAAATGAATCTGGTAAATTGATAATCTAAAAGCAGTTACAAAAAAAAAAAAAAATATATATATATATATATATATATATATACATATATATCACAATGGATGCATACTGGCTGAGCTTAGATGAGACTCAAAAAGGAGAAAAAATGGCCAATGAATTATATCATAATTTTTACCATTCCAAAGAACTTTATCTTTTTCCTTCAATCAATAAAGAATTCAAATCATAAAGAGAAAGAAATTCCGAAAAATATGGAGAGAAACATGCACAATATGAATAATGAGATGAACAGTACATCCTTGATAAAAATTCAAAATAAATAGTACTGCTGATACATAATTAAAGGGAAAAATACGTCAAATATTGACAATTGTCAAACATATGAAATATCTTCAAATACACAGCGACAACGAAATATATGTAATTTATAGAGAAAATCACTTTTATCATCGGAAATAAAAAGTATTCAGTTTTTATAAAACTTAATTATAATTACTCAAATTTCGAAAAAAAAAAAAAAAAAAAAAACAATGCTGAAACTTATAACAATTACTTACCTACACAGTTTATTCAATTCTAAATAGCACAAAACTGATAGTTCGGAACATCACATAGTGAAAAATCGAGCTAAAATGAATCCAAATTATGGAAATATATAATAATTTTATTAATAACAGGAAAAAGGGGAAAAAATTTCATAAAACACACTTTTGCAAACGTTGCCAGCTGAGCATGCATGTTAGAAAAGAAACAAGGCGAGATTACAGCGTCGTGAGATGTTCCTTTATTTTTTTCCCTTTCCTTTTTTTTTTAATCTTTTCTTGGAAAACAGAACTGTCCAAATTTCTAAGCTCAATATTTGTCAAGTGCAGAACGCTTTATTTTTTAGTCATTTTTAAAATTCAATAATAAAACCAAAACAAACTTGAAGAAAACAAGGCCTTCTGATTCGTGGTTTATCAAAAGAGCAGTCGGATATTTAGCAAGTCGGTTTTCGGAAGTTCTCTTCTCATGTTATGATCACGTGACGATATGACTTCCGTTTTCTCATAATCAAGAAAGTTTCTACCGATTCGGGAACTAATTAAAGAATGTCTCATTCATTTCGGTATGTTTCTAATTTTTGTTAATTTATTTTTTGTGGAGTTTAATGTAGTGACATGCAAAGATTTTTTGCTGTGTTTACTTAAACGTTTGATATCAATATAACGAAGTAAAATAGTTCTCTGTGTCACTTCTTAATTTGTTTTATTGTTATTATATTTAATATATTCAATTACATACATGATCTTAAATTTGTAAATTCATACATTCAGACACCCGGTTGGTGCCCAGCCTTCAATGCCTGTTGCTCAGACACCCTTACCTGGGAGAATGGTAGCACCTATTTGCACAACTGGCTCACCAGCTGTTTATCCAATGGTACCAAATGCTTATGGTCTTTTATCGCAGCCGCCTCAACAATATCTAGCTCAACCCATAGTTTATCCTCAACCTATTACAGTAAGTTATGTTTTTTTAATTGTTATTATTATGTTAATTAAGTAATTTTTATACTGAACCATAAAAATTTCTCACTTTGTTTGACAGTTTAAATTAGGGTAATTTATTAAAGCTTCAAAAAATTAGCATCTATAAATATCAATTTAAAATCCCGCACTTTTATTTTTCCCCATTAATGACTAATCTCTTTTCACACTTTTCAAAAATACCACTGAATGATTTACAACAATAAATAAAAGTGTATTAAATGGTCTCTCAATGCTGGTTTTAATGATATATTATTTTAATTCTTATAAATTTCCATAACAGTACTGCTACATTATATGATAAATGTATAAAATTCATAAAAATGTTATAAAAAAAAAAAAAAAAATGTGTTGCAATTGCTTATGATACTTTTAAATAGTTGTATAAAACCTTTGTATATAAGCACTGGTGCAGCAAGGGAGAGGATTTTCAGACCTGCCAACTTTTGAAAATGAGAAATCGTAGCACTCAAAATTAAAATTAATCTGGAGGTTGATTGGTTGTTTTTTTTTTTTTTTTTTTTTGGTGTTTTGGAGCCGTTTTTTGACGTTCGTAAAAGGAATAAGGTTTCAGTCTTTCAACTCAATATAGTAAATTTTTTCCTCTGAAAATTTTTATATGATTTTTTGAGCTTCTTCTCATTTTGCAGCTTTTTTTTTTTACATTTATAAAAGGAGCCCAGTTCCAATTTTTTAGCTCAGTCCAGTAAATTTTGACAAAATTCGTGTTTTTTTTTTTTTTTTTTTTTCTTCATGCTATTCACAATTTTTTTCCCCACAATCGTAATTCAAGTTTTTCGACCACGATTCTTTGTTGAAATCCGCACTTTTTGCCCCAAACTTTTGACGAAATTCGCATTTTTTATCTTAATCTTTTGATGAATTTTGCGTTTTTACACGATCCTTTGGCGAAATTAGTGTTTTCTTTCCGTGATCTTTCGATGAAATTTGCACTTTATCTTCGTGATCTTTTGACGAAATTCGCATTTTCTTTCTGCAATATTTTGACTAAATTCACATTCTTACCGCAATACTTCGACAAAATTGATTTTTTAAGCGGTCACTTGTCGAAATTTGCGATAGTTTATAGCGACAGAGCGGCAAATTTCGCAACAGTTTTGTGCAACCGATCAGCAAAATTCGTAACAGTTTTTCGTGACCAATTAACAAAATTCACTACTTGTTTCACCGACTTTTTGAAGGAATTTGTAATATTTTCCCTCAATAGTTTATTGAAATTCGCAATTTTTTGACGAAATTTTCAATTTTTTTCTAATTCTTAACAAAATTAGATTTTATTCAGCGAACAATTAAAAATAATCACTATTTGTTTCTGAGATCTTTGACAAAATATCAGATATTTTCCCTTGATCGTTTGAAGAAATTCTCAATTTTTTCACGACTGTTTCCCGAATTGATTTAGAAAAATTCCATAAAAGAAAAAAATTTGCGGACTTCCAAGAAATTTTAAAATATACTCGCAGAAGAATCATAGGTCTGCGGAAGAATTTTCAGGGGGAAATACTGCACAGCAGTTTTCATTATGCAGGACTTTCCTTTTCTTTGTGCAAATCGCGCAATTCCACAAAATATTTCAAATTCTGCCCCTCAAGAAACTCTTAAAATAGCGTCTCTGTTTCTAAGGAAGGGAATTCCTGTTTAATAAATATTTACAGATGCACAATTCACTCATGGTTAATATCCAATCCATTAAGGAAGTTTTATATTAAGAAGTTTGTTTTGCAGCCCAATCTTTTTTTTTTCACTTTGAGCATTTTTTAATGTCCAAATTTTTGGACTAATGACCAGTTTTTTAAAACTTTTGGAACGGAATACTTTAAAATTTAGGAAATTTCAGAGCAGAATCACCCCTGAAAAATGTGCTGCGTAGACTAAAAATCTCAACTGGAAAAAAAAATGCATGTGTTTTTTTTTTTTTTTTTTATCGTAGTTTGAGACTGATTTTCATAGCATCATAGTTTAAAGATCCAAATCGTAGCAACTACGATTTTTTCGTAGCAGTTGGCAGATCTGGATTTTGTGGTTAAAACCCGCCCAGAGCATTTAAAAACTGATAAGATGTACATATAAGTCAAAGTAAAGAAAAGCAAAAATCAAATAAATTTTTTAAATTGTTTTGAGGCTTCATAATAGGAGCCTTTATTTCAAAACAAAATTAAGGAAAGGAAAAGTTTTTACCAATAGCAGCAAAGTAATATATCTGTTACTATTACTTCTCCCTTTCTTTCTTTCTTCCCCCCCCCCCTCTCTGAAGATTGAATGAGATGTTCTTTTATGAAACCTTTATTTAAACACATAAATACTAAATTTATTAAGGTCGTTTGTGCTTTTCATTGCATTGATTTTTATGTGCTATGTATGTACTAAACACTTACTTACCTTATGGACATGCAACACAACAAAATTGTTCATTTGAAGAATCAGAAGGGTTCAAAAGCCCTCCCAGATGAAGTTATTGGCTGCACCATTTTACAAGTTTAATCTAATTTTATATGCCAATACATATTGAATCTTTAATAAAAAACAAGGAGATGCACTTTAAATGTTAAATGTATCTTTAAATAGTATATTATTTCTTTAATATAACTAGATTTTAATGTAAATTTCACAATTCTAATAATTTTCACACCTCCGTATTTGTGGCCACTTTAACTAATGGCTGTTTTTTTAAAAAAAAATGTTAAAATGCTTAACAATAAAAGTTTTGTTGCAATTTCTATCAGAACAAATCTGAAATTAAATTGCGTAAATAAATATGCTAATATGAACATGTAACCAGCAATTGAAAATGCCCTGCAGGAAATTGTTATTATTCCTTCGTAGTAAGCAGTATCAAGGAATGAAGGTACACTGTAAAAAAAAAGACAAAGGTTTCTTAATGTATACAAAAACGTAATATGACCATGAATAAAAATATCCTGTAACCTCTTACTCTTACAAGTTATCCATGATTCTGAAAAGTATTCTTTATCATTAGAAGCATCAGAAACCACTATATTTTCGAGATTTGAAGAAGCATTTATAAAAACAAAGTTTTTTTTCCTGCCTCTGATTTCTACAAATGCTTCCGAGTCATTTTTATAGTATATTATATTAATCAGTTTTCACATACTGGAATATCGGTTTTTAGAATGATGCTATTTATTCCCAATTAAACATTTTCAGCTGCATACAGGCAAACTTCTTTAATCCACACAAGTTGGGATCAAAGGTTGTGCAGATTATGGAGTATTGTGGATTACATGTCATTTTCTTATTTCTGAACACTATTTTAATTTCATATTCAGTATAACATGAAAAGAAAAATATGAAATATAGTAATTAGTTTAATATGCTATCTCAAAAAATGTATTTTTCAAATTCTTGTATTTAAAAATTGATTATATTCACTTTTAGATATAATTTTTTCAGATATTTCTTTTAAAAAACCATTTTTGGATCAAGAATTTGTACATTTGTTTAATTGTTTACATTCATTAAACAATGCGAATTATAGAAAATTGCGGATTATGGATCCTTGACTAGGGTAAAAGGTATTTGAAACCATTAATTTTAATGTCTCATGTTTGTTTGTGAAACATGTTGAGCATGAAAATGTTTACTTGAGAATGAATAGCTTCCAAAAAACCTATATTCCATATTGAGAAAACCAATTAATACACTTTAAGCACTACTCAGAAATTTTTGTTAAAATCAGAGGCAGGATAAGAAACTTTGTTTTTTGTAAATGCATCTTTAAATCTCGAAAATATATTACTCTTTGAGGTTTCTAATGATAACTGACACTTTTATGAGTCGTTGGTAAGTCAGAATAGATTATTGTATATTTTCGTTCATTGTTATCTTATATTTCATTAGGTTAAGAAACATGTCTTTTTTTTTTTTTTCCTTTGTAATAGGTGAGCAAAGACCCTAGTTCATTGTTTTTTGGATATTCAAGACGCAGAAGGGAAAATTAATTGCTAACCTTCTGAGAAACAATATGACTAGGAATAAAAATCCTTGTTTTTGGAGCATAAGAGATGCATTTTTACGAAAGTTTTAAGGCACAGATGTCATATATGCATCGTGTTTAGCACAATTTTTTTTTACACCAATTTGACGAAAATCTCATTTTTGAGTACCAGTTATATATATATATATTTAAATTATTTTCTATTATTTTAAAAAGGAAATAACAATAAATAAAAAAAGTTTAATTAATAACTATAGAATAAAACAATTTATATAATTTTAAAAATGAAAATAAAAGTAAATAACCAATTTATTAATAAATAAACAACAATAGCTTTTTTACCATGTCAGAGAAAATAACTCCATTTTGGCACCAATTAGGTACCCCAGTGTGTATATCAGGACTAAAAAAATCTATTTCCTCACATGCACGAGGCACGTAAAATCTCTGATTGGCCATGTAATTATTTTTATCAACAGGCCCGAATGGGCATGTATTTTTTATGGCATTTGAGAAGCAAATGAAATCTCTCCTAGAATCTCTCCTAGTGATCAGATCAGGTGAATAGATCAGTGAAAGTTAATATAGCTAATAACTCAAACAATATCCGACAGAACAGACAAACGATAAGCGAGACACAAGAGCAAAAGTGATCAGTATCACACCATACTTATAAGAGTTGCTTTCACAAATTTACATAAATTTGTTGTCATTCTGTAAAATTAAAAACATACTCAATATACAATTGGCTGACAACATTTTGTACTGTATACACATCTTCTCAAAATGCAGTTAAAAGATATCACCAATATACTTTTATTGGTTGAAATAATTTTTTGTTTCTCATCTAGTACATCTGCACTAGGGCGGGTCAAAAAAAACTTTTTTTTTAATTTTCCAACGCCTGTGGTGGGAAAAGTTGTGTATGGTGATAATAAACTCACACACCAATTTTTATCAAGATCTGAATATGTTAAGGCCTGCCTCCAGGTCATTGAAATTTTCGTTATTTCCTATGATGGGAAATATACGATTTTCAGTACTTTATGCCAACTTTTCTCGATTTCTGTAAGTGATTTTGAAGTGTATGCAGTTTTGGAATTTTTTTAATGATATTATTTACAAGTGGATAGTATTTTCTCTTATTTGAAATATTCTCAGTTTTCATAGTGAGTCTTTGAAATTTAAATTCGACCCTTTTTGGGATTTTTTCTGATTTTCTTTTGAGATTTTAACAGTTTCTTGAAAATAGCAGATATTCAATATCATTTTTAAACATTTTTTATATATAATTATGTAATTCAATATTTTTCAACTTTTGTAACGAATTTTTAAGTACTCCCATTACCCAATAGCAGAAAATTCTCTAAGTGTCTGCGACAGATCTTTCAGGGACTGAAAATAATCTGCAGGTAAAATGTTACAAATGAACCTTTAATTAATTAATCATTTACTTTTAATGTTTTTAAGCATTTTACTCATTTCTATTAATAATAATCTTAAGTTTTAGTAATAAATAATAAAGAACTAAACATAATATAAAGTTGGAAAAAGATCCAATGGAAAAAAAAAAAATCTGCAAAAGGGAAAAGAAAATCTGCGACGCACGTCACCCGTCAGGAACTTTCTGCTACCGGGCCCCATTATTTAAAAAATAATCTTTATCCTGTATTGATGTTATTAATAATTATTATCTTAATATTGCTAATTGGACATTACTAATACATATTATTTTGTTCCAGACTGGGATATAGAAGAGATCCTGTTTCTTCAGTGTTCAAGTGAAAGGAAAGGGGTTTTATTCATCATGGCAAAAGCAATGTCATCAAAAAATAAGCAGTTATCATATGATCTTGTTTTGGGTAACCCAAAGGAGCTTAGTATGAGTAACCTTCCTTCTTGTGAGAATGTGCTCCAATATTACCTATATGTTCAACAAAACTATTTGGCCAAAGATCATACATTTGTGGAGATATCTAGTGTGGTGGTGGAGAAAGTTAAGTCCATTTGGAAGGAGGCCTCTCTTCCAATTGTATCTACCATATGTATTTGGTATGATGTACCGTCACCGTCACCATATGTATTGCATCTCACCCATCCTGTTACTGTTTTGTCTTTGCGCACATCGAAGTACAATACTCACAAAGTGAAACCCTTTTCTGCTTGTTCAGTTTGCAATTCTAAGCGCGATTTTTTCTCTCACGTCTCATCTTGCTCTTATCAATAACTTTAGATGTGTTGCCTTGTGTGATGATGCCAAAATATTCTAATACAGCATTACTAATCATTGCCGCTGCTCGATCAGATACTTTGACTCTGTCAGCAGTTTTTGCCATTGTTGGGAGGGAAAGTCTCATTTGGGAATTTCCACCAGGTGTCTTGATTATAGTTGATGGCAATGAGATGAAATCTTGATCATGGGGGTCTGATTCACCAAAGCCGTCAGATACAGGTGAACTATCATTTTCAGTTTGAATTTCACCACATTGTTTTTCTATGACTTTGTATTCACTTTTCACAACTGGTTGTGCTTATAATTGTTTCCTCCTTGTACTTTTCCCCTGTTTCATTGTAGTATTCTTGTATACATTACCAATGAACATTTTTCTGGCTGATATTTGATCAATAAGGAATTCCTGTTCTAAACAGGCAGTTTTCGTGATTTTTCAGAGGTGCATGAGGTGAAGCAGGTCTTACATTTACAAGAGGAAATATCAAACAACCCTTCCTTTATCTCTTTTTGGAAAGCATGAATCTTAGTGTTGCCAGATGGTTTCTTCCAATTACGTTTCAACTTCCTTAATTTCTGCTGATATGATTTTAGCAGTGACACACATTGTTGGTGAGATTCAATTGCAAGAGAGGCCTCCTTCCAAATGGACTTAACTTTCTCTGCCACACACTATCTATCTCCAGAAATGTATGATCTTTGGCCAAAGAGTTTTGTTGAACATATAGGTAATACTGGAGCACATTCTCACAAGTAGGAAAGTTATTCATACTAAGCGCCTTTGGGTTACCCAAAACAAGATCACATGATAACTGTCTAGTTTTTGATGGCATTGCTTTTGCCATGGTGAATATAACCCATTTCCTTTCACTTTAACACTGAAGAAACAGGATCTTTTCTATATACCAGACTGAAACAACATAATATGTATTAGTAAGGTCCAATTAGCAATATTAAGATAATAATTATTAGTAACGTCAATACAGGATTTGGATTGTTTTTAAAATAATGGGAGTATTTAAAAATTTTTTACGAAAGTTGAAATATATTGAATTACATAATTATATATCAAAAAAAGTTTAAAAATGATATTGCATATCAGCTATTTTCAAGAAATAGTTAAAAACTTAAAAGAAAATCAGAAAAAATCCAGAAAACGGTTAAATTTAAATTTCAAAGACTCACTATGAAGACTGAGAGTATTTGAAATAAGAGAAAATACTGTCCACTTGTAAATAATTTCATTAAAAAAATTCCAAAACTGCATACACTTCAAAATCACTTACAGAAATCAATAAAAGTAGGCATAAAGTACTGAAAATCGTATATTTCCCATCATAGGAATAACGAAAATTTCAATGGCCTGGAGGCAGGCCTTATCATATTCAGATCTTGATAAAAATTGGTGTGTGAGTTTATTATCACCATACACAACTTTTCCCACCACAGGCGTTTGAAAATTTAAAAAAAAGTTTTTTTCGACCCGCCCTAATCTGCACGTGAAAGGGTCTTTAGCTGTATGAATAACCATTTGAGTTTCTTACTCCCTTGAATAAAAAATATTTAGTGTATCGTTTGTTGTTTTATAGATTATGTTATACTTACCAGCTTTAAAATTGCAGCCACAAAATTTAGAAGTGCTTTTTCTTTGAAGTACTTTTTAGTTGTGCATGTAAATTTTTTATTTGGACGTCTATTTTTTTTCTACCACATGCCCAACTGGGCATGTAAAAATTTTAAAATTTTTCTAACCCTGGCTTATATGACATCTGTGCCAATTTCAAATAGGAAAGATAGCCGTCTGCAGATATTTTGCCACTTTTTTCATTTACAAACACTGTGGCCAGTGGCCACCCATAGTTTTACCTTTTGTTTCTCATTGAATGTAAGGTCAGTGTCAGTTAATGTGAACATACATTGGCAGGGCTGTACTGGGCCAATTCGAGATCTTTTAAGAATCGGTACCTTAGTTTTCGAAAACTTTTCAAAATTGATTTTTTGTACCCAAATGCTGTAGTATTGAGAACTGCAACATGCTTCATTCAAATCAAAGTAGATGAGGATCTGTTTCTTTCAATATCTAGTCTGCATAAAATCGTTCACTTTTTTTAATAATCACGTGCCATATTCATATTAAAGTACATACTGAGACCTGGATAAATAGCATCTCTTTCAGTTGATCAAATATTTATTTTCCATACAATAGCTTTTTTTTTATTTTTAATGATAGTGTGCAATAATTTACACTTCTGAGAACAGTTGTTTTTCATTTAAAATTTTTGAGTTTTGATAAATATTATGATTTTCATAGTGCTTTGTTTTTCATATATTTTTTAAATGTTGAAATTTTTTTAGAAATTTAAATGGTAAATTTTATTTTATTTTGAGTTATATTTAATATAAAATTTTATTTATCCAGTTTATTAAAAAAAAGATTATTCTCTCAAAAGCAATGTTTTTAGACCCCAGAATAAAGAAAGCAGTATTGCAAGCATTCATTATAATTTTGATTGCACTATTACATTCAAATTACTGTTAAAAAATGCAAACAAATCAATGACCAGAAATCCGCAAAGTTCTAAAATCCACACAACTTCTGGTCCCAATCTGTGGGGATTTGACTGCTGTATAAATATGTTATTAAATACATAAATATTTAAAGGAATTAAATATAATATTATTAAATACATAACATCGTTAAAAAGGGTAAATAATACAGAAGCAAACAAAAATAATACAAAACAATAATTTAGTATACATTTATTAAACACATAACAAAAATGAATGATTGTGACATCATGAAGTGATTTTTAATTTGACGTTTATCTGTATCCATAATGCTGTTTTACTGATTTGTTAGTTAACCCTCTCATCATCCTGAGCCCCATATGAGGCTCCTACTTCGAATTGCAATATTTGAAAGAAAAAAAATATTTTGGTTAATTCCAGCACCTAATAGTGATAGCATATGTCGATACTTACTAACTATTATGACTTTACTTATGTTTCAGCATTTAATAGTAGTAATACAGTAGAACCTCGATTATCCGAAGTAATTGGGACCGACCATCTTTCGGAAAATCGAATTTTTCAGATAATCGAGAATGCTTCAATTTTGATCCTTAAAAGCCATAATTTTCCCTTTCTCAAAACCACTTAAAGCGATTTTACGACCCATACTTCTAGAACTCACTTTGCGATCACATTTGGAAATTTCCTAGCCTGCGAAGTATCTTTATTTGCTAAACTAATTTGCATATTTTGGTTTCTTCCTCTCGGAGTGGCATTCAGTATTCCTGTGCAGTTTCCATGCCCGTTTAGTGATAATTTTGATCAATGTTCATATCATTTTGCAACACCATTTTAAAAGATAATTCATTTTTTCAGTGAATTTAAAGTTTATTTCTTTTACAGCTATGTATTATGTAAAATTAACGTATTTGTCTCGAGAATGGAGTTTTTTGATAATTATTTATGACTTTTTGCCAGGATATCACAAAATTACTAGGTGTTCATATCATTATGAAACCCAGTGTACTATTATATAGTTATGCAAAAATGCTTCTGCAATTGCCTTTAATATGCAATAGGGTGTCAACAATTTAAATCAGTTGATTTAAATCAGCGATTTAAATCATGATTTTAATCAAGTGATTTTTTTTAAATCATTGATTAAAATAAAAAAAATTTAAAATATTTAAAATGACATAAAAAAAAGTATTCAAATGTAAGATGAACATAATTTGGAAAGTTTCTACAGGTATTGTGACTTATGAATACACAAATCAAAGCTTTAAATAATTGTTTCTAAGCATAATTCTTGAGTATTGTGAAAAATTTAAGTACAGTAAGTTTGTAAAAAGCATGGTTTTTATCTAACAAACATAAAAAGCATTTAATTTAAAAATGATACTTAAATCTAATATAACTTACAATGTCATAATTTCCTTTTAATAATCAAGTTATTCATTCTTTTATATAAATAAACATAGCAATAGAGTAGATTAATTTTAACACAATTATTCCAATTAGTAAATAAATCATATTAGATGTAAATTTCCAACTGGGCGAAGACATTTTTCGCCTACTAGTTGGAAATTTACATCTAATAGCAATAGAGTGTCAATGATTTTAAACAATTGATTTAAATCAGATAAAATCACATATTTTCTGATTTTTTTAAATAGTGTGAAAAAGCATTATAATCAGTAATGAAAATGATCACTAAATCACTTGTAAAAAATGTAATATTTGTTATTGGTAGTTATAAGAATATTAAACTGTGTAAAAAGAAGTATTATACATTTAAAAAACATCTAACTAAATGTTAAAAACTTCAAAACATTATAATATTTAGTACCTATTCAAATATTTTAATGTTGTGGGGGAAAAAAATCTGATTTAAATTTCAAAAATACAATTTTTGTAATCTATTTATAAATTATGTGTGAGTTTGCTGTATACATTGCTACAATTTTTGATCAATTTGATATACATACGCTTTAGAACCTGTGTAAAATTACTGGCTGCTTTATGAATTTATCAAACTATTATTTATCACCTTTCTTCAACCACTTTTTCAAAAATGTTGATTTGTGTTCTTAATTAAACAGTTAATTGTTTAATAATTACAAAATTTAATCTGTATCATCAATTTAAAATTAAATGCAATTTATCAATAACTTTAAAATATAAGCAGTATTTAATATTGCTTTACCTTTACATAATTATTACAAAATATTCATGCACATAATGTTGTATGTTACTAAAGAAATTTTTAATTTGCAGTTTTTTGTAAATTCTATAATTACATAATTAAAATTTTATTAATTAAAGCAAAAAAACACAGATTATGTTAGTAATTGGAGGGTTATTCATTTTTGAAATGCTTAATTCTTGATAGATGTTTAATATTTTAACATAGGGGAAAAAATGAAAAAAATCCGATTTAAATAAAAAAAATCTGATTTAAATCAAAAAAATCCGATTTTTTTTATTTTTTTACACCCTAATATGCAAACTATACAATATTAAAACAATGCAGTTACAATGCAAAAAAAAAAAAAAAAAAAAAAAAAAAAAAAAAAAAAAAAAAGATTACTGTAGTATTTTCCAATGCTATTGTTGGTACAATATTGGCTGTCATGGATAATATGTAAGTACAGTAGAAGACTGCTACTCTGCACAGCTTGGTTCCAAGCAATTATTAATTTGCGACTATTATTTATTATATATATATATATTATTAATTATTTATTATTAATTTGCAAATTAGACTTTTTGCAGATTACAGGTCATGTGTATTTAATATTCATTTATGCTTATTTTATTCATATTTTGGGCAAATTTAGATTGTTAATGCTTAAAGTAAAGTAATTACACACTTTTTAACTCATGAATTAAGTAAAAATTATTTAAAAAATAATTTATTGGTTTTTCTGTTTGTTAAATATATCATCAATAGGTTTGTATTAAAACATGTGGTTTATGTTTCTATATTAATGTCTTGCAGTCTTCTATAAATAGCCATACTTAGCCACAAAACCGAAAAATCTTGTTTTTATAAATTTAAATATCCTTTATTAATTATTGTAAATGGATATATAAATATTAAATATGAATTTATTGATGTTTATATTTATTAACATTGATTAAGGAATTAATTGCTTGGTTTTTGTCCCAGAAATCATGACTCCCAGTGCTGCTGGGAGTCTTCATTTCTGTGTCACAGCATCAAAATTAATCTGAAAATCCGAAAAAAAACCCTGCATGTTTGAAAGAAAGCAAACATACAGACAAGTGGCACTATCTATGATCGAAATTTAGAACTAATTTCATTCACTTGAAGAAAACATTTTATCTTGAGAAGCATTTTAGTCCAAACCGCACTCCTGTACAACAATTACTTGATTTTGAATTGAATTTTAAAATGTGTCCAGGAATTTTCGGGCACCCTGTATTGTCTAAGTAAACATCTTTCATTAATAGAATACTTTTTTTAAAGTAAATTTTTAAAAAGATTTTTTTTATTTATTTACCATGTAAATTATTAAATAGAATCAATTAAAAAACCCTTAACGGGTTAAAAGTTTGTGACGCAGCACTTTATCTCATTGCTATAAGAATTTTAAATATGGAACTTAAAAATAATGATATCAAATTTTAAGTGACACTATATTATTTATTTCATCATTTTATTTTTGTTTTATTTATAATTGCATGCGTAAGAATTATGTTAAATTTAAAAGGACGTATAAAAATTTATTCATTGATGCGTTATCATTCACATTTTTCATAAATTCAAACTATGAGTTTTAAAAGATATGATATCAAAATTTAAGTGACGCCTTGATGTAGCCTTAAACAATTTGTTTTAAAATTCAATTTTAATTGTTTTCGATTTGGCTAAATATATTTACACATCTAACCAAAACTTTTAATTTTCCAATACACTGTTAAAAATACCACTTTCACTGAACCTGTACAATGCACTGTAATGTATTTATATGAATAAATTGATTTATCTTTTGTGCCACGCTATCCAAAATCAAAAGTAAAATTTATGTAAATGATTTCTTTGCGTCATAATATCCATTTGCATATATTTCGCTTAGTTTGGATACAGTGACACAAAGAAATCCCTTACATAAATTTTACTTTTGATTTTGGATAGCGTGACACAAAAGATAAATCAATTTATTCATATAAATACATTACAGTGCATTGTACAGGTTCAGTGAAAGTGGTATTTTTAACAGTGTATTGGAAAATTAAAAGTTTTGGTTAGATGTGTAAATATATTTAGCCAAATCGAAAACAATTAAAATTGAATTTTGAAACACATTGTTTAAGGCTACATCAAGGCATCACTTAAATTTTGATATCATATCTTTTAAAACTCATAGTTTGAATTTATGAAAAATGTGAATGATAACGCATCAATGAATAAATTTTTATACGTCCTTTTGAATTTAACATAATTCTTACGCATGCAATTATAAATAAAACAAAAATAAAATGATGAAATAAATAATATAGCGTCACTTAAAATTTGATATCATTATTTTTAAGTTCCATGTTTAAAATTCTTATAGCAATGAGATAAAGTGCTGCGTCACAAACTTTTAACCCGTTAAGGGTTTTTTAATTGATATCATTCGTTTTTTTAAGTTAATAATAAAAAGATTAAAAAAAAAAAATAAAGACTAATGATAGGAACTCATAATCGTGATTTCCATTCACCTTTAATTCCCCCCCCCCCCCCCCGGGGACTTTCACCGGGCCTTGAAAGTCTTTCCGCGGTAAGCACATTTCCGGCTTACACAAAGTCCGCCTTAGACAGATTTTACAGTACTTTTTATTGTCTGAAAAATTGTCACAAAATAGTGATATGCGAAACTCTTAAAGAAAAAAAATCAAATAAATAAATATATTTTTATAGAAACAAAATCAAATTTACTTTGATTTAAAAAAAAAAAAAAAAAAAAAAAAGTGCTTGCTGTTTCAAAGAGGACAGACCTAGCAACCTATGTATTGCGAGGCACGCACTTAACCGACTGAGCTACGGATGTTCGTAAACTTTTCACTAAGCGTTGGTCAGAAGAAACTAAGGGCATGAATACAATAGGCACATTTTTGGTGAAATTCCCATAAATAGTGGAAAAATATAGTCCGATTTTTCATGCTTATTATAAAATGAATAAGAGTCTTCTTGGAAACAAAAATGATCTTATTCGGTTCATCTAAAATAGATTTATATTATATATTAATTTTAATAAGATTTTTCGGAGGAAAATAAAAGTGAATTGAAAAGAAAATTAGAGTTTTCCCGGAAACAAATGTTATCTTATTCCCTTCACATAAAACATATTTCTATTATATATGAATTTAAAGAAAATCGTTAGAGCTGTTTTCCAGAAATGGAAATTAGGAACTTCTTACATACCAAGTAACTTTAAAAATAGGTTTCGAGATCTCAAAATATACTGCACGTAGGAATGTAAAAATTTCAGAATAGCATTAGACTGCAGAAATAAGACTGTTCTGAAAAAATCAGAATAATAAGAGCTATATTCGCCGAGTTATTAAAAGGCGGCTTTTCGCGTTTTCTTTGAAGTCGAGTTAGTTGTATATATGAGTTCCACCATCTACGAATTCTATGA
This sequence comes from Maratus speciosus, assembly GCA_963932465.1. NCBI lineage: Eukaryota > Metazoa > Arthropoda > Arachnida > Araneae > Salticidae > Maratus > Maratus speciosus. Next base: position 606,131,770 of record OZ010788.1, on the reverse strand, counting down.
TACGATACGATACGATTTTAGGCTTAAGACTGCGTCACTGGAATACTATCGTCTTCCATGATATTTTTATCCATACTATAATTTCAAATTGTGAAAAAATAAGTTTAATCGATGTATGATACATATGTATCATATATATAAGATTAAAACTGAGAGAAAAATTTAAAAAATGTCACCATTGAGAAATTATTTTTTAAGAATTGAAATTCTTTGTTTACATTCATTCATACAGTGTGGATTACAGGCATTTGCAAATTACAGATTTGCAGATTAGCAATATTCTAATTCTACTGTATCTAAAAATTATATAAGAGAATCATTTTCTTTTCTAAAGTAGTACTTAAAAAATACGTTGTTTCATTTTTCTACTATGTAAAATGTTATTCAAAATTATACAATTATGATTATTTATTTTTTTAGAATGTACCAAACAGAGTTCCTTTTGTATCTGCTGTTCCAGCTAATATGCCTAGAATGTTTGTTCCAGTTGCACCTGTACCTACTGGAATAAGGTAAAGATAAGAAAAATAACTGTTTCAATTTGATGTTCATATTATTGAGTTTGTTGGCGCCAGTGGAATTTAATCTAACGAGTGGGGGAATGGAACTGCAGTTAATAATATATATTTCCTCTAATTAAGTTCAATCCAAGAAACTGCTACTTTTACTTTCAACTCTAATAATTATTGGCTGTCTCATTTCAAAACGAAGTGGCATATTTGTATAAATAAACAGAAATTAGTTATTAAATATTCTCTGATGAAGAGCTTGGAAAAGCTTGAAAATACTCGGAAGTTTTAAATAAAATGTATATTTTTAACTTCTAACATCTCTTTTATTATTTTAGTCCCCTTTTTAAGTAAAACAGTGAACTTTTTAAAGTTCATATAATATATTGGTACGGTACTACTTAGTTATCCTGTCGATCAAAAATCTATCGCCAAACTATAAGATTAAATACCAATAATGGTTGATTGTAAATGTCACATTCACTTGACTTTTAAGCAAGTTACACATGTTTACGTCATCAAGTGATTTTTATTTTGACGTTTTATTTGTATTTTTGTTAATGTTATACTAATTTATTTGTTCTTTTGTTATTTAAAATAAAAATTATGTCAATTTGTATAATTTGGCGAAATTGGTCAACAGGATAATAGTGCCAATATATTTTATGTTTGAATCAAGGTGAAATATTGCGTTTTGTCATGATATTATTCATAAATTGATTTCAGAAAATTTCTTAAAAAGCACCAGTCAGGGAAAAAAATTTTATGTAGCTTTTATTTTATTATGGCCAGACTGTGAAAAATCTAATAATTTTTTAGCTCACAGGCTATCAAAGCCTGAGAGCTTATGTGCCCGCCGGTTCTGTACGTATGTACGTAACGCGATAACTCTTGATAGAAACATCCCATTTGCTTCAAATTTTTTTCCTAGTTTCATTCTGATAAGGCGCTTCCCTGATTAGTTTTGGGAATTCATTGGTTAAGGATAAAAGGGGAAAAGGGGAGTTAGTCCACCCCTCCTTAATTCAGATAAATGGATTTTTCATGCAGAATTATTCGATTTGCTCCGAATTTGGTATACCGGTTTATTATGTTAAGGAACTTCCCTGATTAGTTTTGGGGGTTCATTCGTTAAGGATAAAGGGGGTTTAGTCCACCCCCCTTAATTTAGATAAATGGGTTTTTCATGCAGAATTGTTCGATTTGCACCAAATTTGGTACACCGGTTTATTATGTTAAGGAACTTCCCTGATTAGTTTTGGAGGTTCATTGGTTAAGTATAAAGGGGTTGAAACTGGGGCTAATCCTCCTTCACTTATTTTTTTGAGGGCATTATTCTTTAAAATAAGAGTATAATATACAATTAGTGTGAATAGCCTGTGAGCTCAATGCCATCAGTTTAGCTGGGCACTTTTCTTTTTTATTGAACTTCAATTTAGTATTTTATCCAGATCCCTATTTAGACAAGGTCGTGTTTTTATGAACATATATACATAATGCATTCAATTTTGATACATAAATTTGCATTCATATATATTTATTCTTTATATATAGCTAAATAATGGATTCTTTGTTAATTCCAGCTGTTTTGTGTGCCACATCTATTTTTATTTTAAGTTTATTAATGTGTGAAAAATTTATTTTTGATATGAAATGTTTGTGAAAGTTGCTTTTTTAATCCAAAGAATTTTGTGACAGTCCTGTTTTAAGAGGAAAAACTTTGTGAAGGGACCTCTTTTAAGAAAAAATTGTGAGAGATCTTTTAAAGGGCCCAAAATTTTATCTAAATAGATCTCTGTTTATGTAATGAGCGAATATAAATGAGATTAAAAGAGTATGTTCCTTTAATTGAACTAAATGAACAGTTATAATGAACTGTTGAAAAAAAAAAAATCTTACTTTTTATTTGGTAAATACAAATATTTTACTCATTTATACCAAAGTTTTACGATCTGCATCTCTTTGTAATCCTGGACCGAGATAAAAATCCCTTATTTATTTATTTTACTTACTTTCTTTCCCAGCATGCAAACAGCCAATTCGACAATTGTTTTCATCTACCGTACTGCTCGGTTGAGCTCTTTGGTAGCGGCACGTTCTTTTGCCGCATTCTGCGATCTTGGGTTTTGATAACATTCTTAACCCTTAAATGCCTGGTGTTGCTTTTCGGCAACATACCCAATTTAGACTCTAAAATACTATTAGAATAATATTGAAGCTATAATGCCTAATGTTGCCAATAAAATACATTCTGAAAATATTATTAAATCGATTTTCAACATGTAGATGGCAACACTTGTGCTCTTTAGATAGATAGATTTATTTTTTCAATTATTGCTACTTGTTCTTTTCGTTTTGTTCGGGAGCTTGCGAAATACCCTATTCTGACCGGCAGGGAGCAAGTGAAATTTATTTCTTATTATAGTTCCTAAAATTCTTGTGTGTTTAATATTATAGAATTTTATCAAGGCAAATTATTTTTTCAATTAAACACCTGTATTGCCGATTAGTAACAAACTGTTTTTTAGCCGTAAACTATACTTAAAACAAAATATGATTTTTTAAGTATTTTTCCCATGATTTATTTAAATAATGAAAGCCGAAAAACATTATTACAATGATTTTTGAAAAATCAGGCATTTAAGGGTTAATCTTCTTTCCATTTAATCTTAACATTAATATGTTTTTGTTATTTTTATAAGTTTTCTAGTAATTTTGTAAAATATAACTTTAAAAAGTAAATGTTAATTATCATAAAAAGTAAATGTTAATTATCACCGGAATTATGCAAATTGCATAATCGTTTTTGATTGGCTGTCGTGTATTTGCTACCAATTTAACAGTGTGTTTTTTCGATGTGTTATTTCTCTTTGACTTTCAAGAAGAAGCTTCAGCATACTTCTAAATCATTAAAATTAGTTAAGCGCAGTATTTGCTGTCACTTGAATTTCACTTTTTGTTTATTGAAGCAATACAGCATATCATTGAGGTAAACATCACTATCTTATCGATGGAGTTCAGGCAAAATATCGTATGTAGTCGTCATTCCTTGTTTTAAGTTCAACTACTTATTTATGTGTTTAAGATGAAGCCATGTCTTATCCTGCACTTGTAAATATTCATCCCTACAATAAATATATTGACCTGACTACTAAGATCTACCTCTTGAAGAGTTACATTTTACACAAATCAGTGATGTCTACTATAAATAGTCTTAACTTTAATTTTAGGTAGATTTCGTAAAAAATACTACCTATTACAGTCGTTACCATGGTACGAATTAAAAAAAATTCCTTCATAACTTTTCATTATATGACCTCAGGAACCTAAAATCACCCCCATCTAAAAAGTTTATATATATATATATATATGGGGCATTCTCACAATTTTTTTACTTTTGGGAAAAAAAATCTGGCAAAATTAAACTTGCTAAAATAACATTTTAATCTGATAGACGAATGCCTTAATGATTCAAAATAAAGAAAAAAATGGTCAGCAGCGAAAAAAAAATTATTTAATTGAGGCAAGTTTAACTTAAGTTAAACTTGCGAGTTTAATTTTCCTTACCATTTTACCACTATAACTTTTTATTTTCTTCTAATTTTTTACTTATAATGTATTTGCATAGTACCCACAGGACACTCAAATAAGAAATAATGACAATGTAGTATTTTTAGTGCAAAATTTCGGTATAACATTGTCTTAAAGGGGTGTTAAAGAAGGGACGGTAATATAAAAAAAGGGGACGATATAGGAAAAAAGGGACGGTAAGGATGGAACAGCAAGGAAACTTACCACCTATTTTAGGCAGATCATGTTAAGACTAAGTGGTAGCGAAAATGTTCATTGATTTTTAGAAACAGTTATTTACATTGGATTAAATTAAAAAAAATAATTAATTTACCTTGAAAATTGCAGGATTAAGCCTTGCAAACGGTAAGACTACCAATAAAGCCACGGTGCTTGAAATTGATATTTAAAAGCTTATTTATATTCTGCAGTAAATTTCCTGTCAAAGAATTTTAGATATTCTTTCTCTGGCATACTTCTGCATGAGCAAAAACTTGAAAAAAATTCCGTCGCTGCATCTGAAGTGATTTTCTGTATCATTTTAGAAGAAGGATGGTAAAAAATCTAAAACCCAGGGACAGAGTTCAAAAAATAATATCAACCCTAAAAATGTGTGCAGGTTAATTTTTAGCTACATTATATATATAATGACACAAAGTGTATAACGCTTCCGGGGTTGAACTCATCCGGATTCTACTTCGCTTTATCGTATTCCATTCGGCCATTTTTATTGAAAATTATTTTTTCGAATTAAACTTCATAAAACTTACATTTTTAGAAAGATTATTCAAAATAAATTAACATTTGAGAGATGACTTACATTTAATTATGTACATATTCTGAGATAACTTCAGTTGAAATTAGTTTGGCCCTCTCCCTGCATAAGTAAACATTCGTTTGCATCGCATTCATTGTGAACTTTGAGCTTTGTTGGCGCCATCTATCGTTAAAATAAAAAAGATGTTTCTTTTGAAATTCTTTGAACTCTGAAGACATTGGGGGAAAAAATGAATAGTATTTCTTATAAAATATAATTAGACTATCAGGGATACTTAATGCCGTGTAGAATATATATATATAACAATGGAAATATAATTTTGCATTTTTGTATTTTGTAGGGAAAATACATTTGTAATTTAATAAAAGAATTTGAGAAAAAAAATCTGTTAATGCAGTTAATAGTTACAATTTACTTAAGTGATAAAGGATCATTTTTAATAATCAAAATTTATTATAGGTTTCTTTATGCATGTTTTAAAAAAATGAGAATTTAATCTGAGTTAAACTTTTTAAAATTTAAGTTATATAATTATTATTTTGGCGTCAGCTATCGGCAATTAATCCGTGAAGGACTCTTATTTAATTTATTATTATTATTATTATTATTATTCTGATTTATAAGAAATTGAAGGTTATTGATTTTTTTTAAAGCAATGAACGAAGACGAAAGTTAATTGACAATATATTTTAAAATAGCATTATTAATCCTAATTTGCATGTTTTTTGTGAAGTAGTTCATTAAATTTTGTGAGTGAAGTTCTTTCTTGCAAATTAAGTTTCAATTATAAATGGGCTGTTTTTATAACTATTTTATTCCCACCTGATCCTATTAGTCAGATAAGATAAAATTTATTACGTCATAATTATTTTTATAATGCAATGCTATATCATTCTTTTGAAAATGCAAACACGTCATTCTGACGGGCTACCTTCTAGTATTAATATAAAACAATAGTTCCAGTTTCAGAAAAAAATTACATTGAATTATTTTTATTGAAACAATTTTATCCAGACAGCTCCAAACTTCAAAATCAGCATCAGGGACACGGGGCGGTAGATGAGTTTTCCATGTGTTTGGACCCTCAACATCGTCCAAAACTTATTTATCTCGTTAATATTGTTGTGCAGTCATGCAATGGGATGTTCCCAAGTATATGAAATTTAAAAAAAACACAAAAAAGTGCATTAACCCTCCGACTGTCTTGGAAAAGGGCAAAATTGTAATGTTGTTTTTTTCTGCATTTTGTTTTAAATGCTAAAAAAATGATTCTTTGAACATTTTATAAAAAAACTTAATAACGAATATGAATGCAATCCTTGGAAGTGTTAATCATTGTTCAATGTATTAAAAATACATTAAATCAATAGAATTATATTACTTTAAATATTGCTTGTATTGCAGTGAAACCTGGAACTTAGTGAACGTATTAACACGGGCTTGACAGTGAGGGGGTTAAATAAAAAAAATATTATTCAGGGACATGAAAGTTTAAAAGATTGTGAGAATGCCTCATATATATATGTACGTATGTATGTACTAAATTTTGTCCACATGATAGAAGTCACAATTATGCACGGATCGTCTTCAAACTCGCCAAATGGCTAATATCTCAGCGAGGATTGCAAATGAGAAAAATCGGCCCAAGGCAGTAGAAATGGGGGGTGGGGGGTGTTAAAAATTCTGAATACCGCCTTAACATCATTCTGATAAAACCAGCTCTTACAGAAAAATGACAGGAAAATTAAAAAAAAATTCTTTATAGCTGTTGCCAACAATTAAAATAAACCACAATAAAATTCTCACCACAACAATTACTTTTCTATTGCAAGATTTCCGCATGAAAAATAGAAATCTATATGTATATTATGCTGTCATATCTCCATACATATAAGGGGGTTACCGTAGGGAGGACCCTGTTCTGTTGCCAAATGCTGCCAAGTTTGTCGCCAATTTGTCGATATCTCTAATATTTCACCAAATTCCCATAGGCTTCCATTGTAAACCAATAGGTTTACTTGCTTACAGAAAATCAACTAATTGAAATATTTTAATGCAATAAAAACTAATATTGGTACTACTTGGTTATCCCATCTACCAAAAATCTATTGCTGAACTATAAGATTAAATACCAATAATGGTTGATCATAAATGTCACATTCACTTGACTTTAAGCAAATTACATGTGTTTACGTCATCAAGTGATTTTCATTTCTATGTTTTATTTGTATTTTTATTAATGTCATACTAATTTATTTGTTCTTTTGTTATTCAAAATAAAAATTATGTCAATTTGTATAATTTGGTAAGTGGTTTGGCGATTTATACAATTTGGCGAAATTGGCCGATGGGATAACTAAGTACAGTACCCTAATTATTAGCTTAAGAAATTACATTAATTATATTTAAGGAAGTTCAATTAAATTATGAATAAAATCCTACAGCAAATACAAATTAAGAATACATAGCAGTTGAAGAAAAAATTATCGTATTAACATGATTTTGATAAAACCAGCTTTTACAGGAAAATGAAATTAAAATCTCATCAAAAGCAGCCAGATAAAATTGTTAAACTGTGTTTATCTCTAATCTTTATTTTGTTTTTGTTGGTGAAATTAGTACTTAACTTCGAAATCTACCTGTGTCTGTAGGCCAAAGCCGGCAGGGATTTTTTTCTTTTGAAATGGTGATTTATCAAAAACTATTACAGAGTAACTTGTATTTCAGTGCTTTTCTTATACATACAATTAATACTTCTCCTCGAACAGACTGTAATGTGAATGTTTTCAAGCCTCTACATTTTAGGTCAGCAGGTGTGTTTTCAGATATCTCTTTGGCCAAATAAATGACATATGATATAGTATCAATCAACCATTTCTAGTACTCTGTTACTTTTTGCAAGGGTCGTGGTGGTTTCGGCGCAGAGGCACTCCCCGCCACCGAATTACCAAGCAACATTATTCTGAACTTTTTACTTTTCATTTGCTTTATATTTATTGCAGTTCTTGTTCGTAATATCTTTTTATAGATGTATATAAAGTATAAAACCATTATCTCTATATAATAAAAGCCAGTGTAACGCTTGGCGAGGCGAATCCATCAATCTTCCAGTCTCCCAGGAAGAGACTCAAGGGGTAAAGGATCCATTCTCCCATTGGTTCACAAGAAACAAGAATCCCGCGATTGCTTCTCAAGGTTACAAGTCCTGATAATTGAGCAGTAGTAGACACTCCTTCTTAACAAATCAGTGCAAGACACATCCCATTACACCACCAAAATAAATCGCCAAGTGTCACTTGAGATTATTTCAAGTATTAAGTTGCAATCATATTAAATTTTCTTTGCGACATGTAAGGAATTTTAATTTATTTCTCATATAAAGGGATTCACGGAAAACAATGATATGGTATTTTTTAAAATATCCTTTTTTTTCCTGCAAAAAATTGATAAAACTGACTTTCTTTTAAAAAAGTAATCAATTTAAATATTTTAGGCTTATTATTTTGTAACTTATTTTTAAATTACACATTACTTATATTTTCCTTTTCTATATACAGGTGTATATAAATTTAAACTTAACAACAACAAAAAAAAAAAAAATCCCACATTTTAAAAGTAAAAAATTAATATTTATACGAAAAGTAAAATTAATAATTTTTGATTTATAGCTTTGCATCTGGAGGACAGAAGCTTAGGGGATTTGACGGTTGGGATTCAACCCGAGATACTTATTTATTAATCAATATACATATTAAAAAAAAATGGAGGGGGGAGGAAGGGGGGGTAAACGATGAAATACAATTTCAAAGTGTTATTAAAAAAATAGTATTATTTCAATAGTTGCAGCAGACTGTTTTAATTACGCACTTTTATTGCATATTTATTAAATTTTTGTTTTATTAAAAAATCTTAATTTTGTTATAGTAGTATTTTAGCCGGAAAACCTGATTTACCCAGAAATATTGTAAATGCTAATTGTGTGTTTATTAGAACATAAACTAGCAGAACTTTGCTCATCTAAACGCTTCCATATTGTCAATTATTTTTTTTTTATCAGTTTTTCAAGTTTTAAGTGAAAAACACAATTTTTACCCACCGTCCTAGGACGGGCATTTACACTAGTATATTAATAAAAGTTAAGGGTGTATTCGAAAATATATTTTTCCACCCTCAACAGCTCGAAATTTTCTGATACATTTTCAGACTCATTTTTAAAAGTAAAAACATGAAACTTGGTGGGGTGATTTCTGAAGACATGTTTAACATGCCGTGTGATTTCATTTTCAGCTCAATTAATTAGAATTTGATTTTTAAACAATTATTTTCTCAGTATGACCATTTTTTTCATTCCCAGATTGCCCGCTTCGGAAAATTCGGTTCAAAACGCCAACTTTGATAGCGTTTTTTACAGTATTTTCTGCATTTATTAAAAAATTAAGAAGCACGGCACATTAAATGGTTTCTAAATAAGAGAATTTCCCAGTTTGATGCGTTTGAGAGCAAAAATGAATTTTAAAATGAATCGGAAAATAAGCAGTTTGGATCGGAATACACCCTTAAAGTTGTATCTACGATTTCTAAAAAGTTGTAAAACTTTTAATCAAATCATGGATATAATCATGATGACCATACTGAGGCTGACATATAGCAGCATTATATTTGAAAAATAAAATTGGATGTAATAAAATAAGAGAATTTCCCAGTTTGATGCGTTTGAGAGCAAAAATGAATTTTAAAATGAATCGGAAAATAAGCAGTTTGGATCGGAATACACCCTTAAAGTTGTATCTACGATTTCTAAAAAGTTGTAAAACTTTTAATCAAATCATGGATATAATCATGATGACCATACTGAGGCTGACATATAGCAGCATTATATTTGAAAAATAAAATTGGATGTAATAAAATAAATGTTCAGGTGAACTCCATTGTGAAAAGCCAAAGAAATGTAAAATTGAATTTAAACTAGCATTTCATTAGAATTGCTTTTGTCATAATATAGTTAAAGATAGAATTTCATGTGTTTAAGTAATTGAGGGTGCATTATAGAATCAAAGGGTGAGAAAAGCTCTATTCTTCAGAGGATTAGAAAAAGGCATCTGATGATTAGAAATTTTTGGTAACAGTGAGTAAAATGTTGCTTTGAGATCCAAAAATGACCCTTTATTTCCATATCTTCCTATCTATTCATCAACCTAAAAATTCTGGTTGCTAACGGCTGGTGATCAGAATTCTGTGCCTTGGTATAATTAATATGCTTATTAGTTTTTATTAAAGTTTTAATAATTTAAAATTTTGTATTTTATTAACTGTTCAAGAGATTGATGATTATCTGGCATACTCAGTATTTATTCTTTTCTAGTCCTGCTACAGCAGACCCTGCAAAGTTATTAGAAGAACAGCGGAAATTGGAAAAAGAGAGGAACTTTCAGCTACAACAAGAGAGACTCAAGCAATTTACAGTTTCTGGTAAAAAATCAACTATAAATCCAGACAATCTAATTGATAGTATGTTTGGGAAAATACAACCGAAAAAAAATTCTGCAAATCCCTCATCAATTCTTCCTTCTAAAACTAAAGGTATATTTGTGTTTCAGTTTTTGTTACTTTCTAAAATTCCTTAAGTATATATCATCAGAGTTGTATAATACGGACGCACGCGCAAACGCCGTGTGCGGAAAATTTTCCAAAAACTTCGGGACTTTGCAGAAAAAGTTACGAAAAGAAAAACGTATGTTTTGTTATTGTAACTTTTTTGAATACCAAAAATTTTAAATATTCCCTAATTTTATGTACGATTTATAGATTGTTTGTCCACAATTCAAAGTTTAAAGACTCAAAACGTTGAGACATCACAGAACAGACCCTTTTATTTCTATTTTCCGCAGACTAAAACTTGTCACCGATCGGTTTTCCGTCGGCAGCTGCAGTGACAATTTAGCCTGGCAACGGCTGTTAAATCGAATAATTTCGTAGTGTTATAAGAGTGACTGGCATTTTGTGCGAAGAGATCACAATCTTAAGGATTGGGTTGTTTCTAAATGCATTGACAAAATAACTGAAAAGAATTCACCTTCCTATCATTGATTTTTGCTTTATTATTTTTAAGTTAAAATAGTTATTCTTTAATTAATATTAATTATTTTTTAATTTAAATAACTATTATTTTAAACTATGATTTTTAGTTCATATCGTCAGAATAATATAACACGTAATTTTATTGTAATTTTATTAAACATTAATTTGCAGAAAATTTTTTACCTAGTATTTATGTGCATGGGAAGTTTTTGTTTTTATACAAGTCTGTATATCATTATAATTAATTTACAGCGGTGAAAATTACGCTCGAAATTATTGAATACATAATATGTGATTTATCACATTGTTAATGAAGCGTAGAACCAACAATGTGAAAAATGTCCATGCCGGGAATCGAACCTTGAACCCTTGGAATATTCCAAGGGTTTTGGGTCACGTGTTATTTCAATAAAATCACGTGTTATTTATTCCTTATGTATAGTTTTTAAATTGATGTTCATTAGAAGTTTAGCTGTAAATTTTTATCTGTGGTTATTATTGTCTTTTTAGAAGAAAAATTTATTGTAATGTACATAAGATTTTGTTTTTAATATATATAATATTTGAGTAATAGAAGTTTATATATTTTTTTACATCATGTACTTTTTTATTTTAAACAGAGAAAAATTTTAGATAAGAGTTTATATAATAATATATTTCATGTTTCCAAATTACCTAGTTGTGTTTTGATTTTCGAAGTATGGAATTGTGATTAGTTGCTGTTATGTGAGGGAAAAGTATGTTTACTTATCAATAAGATCTTGATTGGCTATTTGTTAAAAAAAATAACGAAAAATCTATTTACCATTTCATTAAAAAATAATGCATCTATCATCCAAATTGCCAAAGTGTATCTCAACTAAATATTGTATTTACTCATTTTTGCTGCACTATTGTATATACTAAAAATGTATTTGAAAACCAAAGATGTGCATGATACAGAAGAGATTTGAAGTTTGAAGATACACTATACAGCCAAAAATCACCAGATACTTTCTATTTTAGACTGTTGTAGAATATCTAGAGAAATATTTAATAAGTTCTTCTGGAACTTAAAAATTTTCTCTCATTTTATTTTGTAAAAAAAACTTCCTCTCTTCTGAAAGCTTCAAAATTTTTGTGCATGGTGTAAAACCAGTCTAAAGAAATGCCCAGGAATATAAAGAAAATATTTGACCTCATATTTTGCAATGAAGATTTGATCATTGAGGTTTTTAAAATGCATCTATGCTTATAAAAGAAAGTTTTGTTGTATCAGTCTGTTTGTATGTGTGTGTCTGCCTGCAATGGCTAGCAAAATCTACCGCATATACAAGTCTGAAAATTTAGATGAGGCTAGTGCAGTGCATATCCTGATGCACTTGAGGCTCAGAATTTTGTTTTGTTTTGTTAATTAGTCGTGGTATTAATTAAAAACAACAATGAACTCTCATCAAAAACTCATCTCTTTCATTCCGAGCTGGCAACCTGATTTACACAGTGGAACAAAAATTAACAACCCAACAGCGAGATTTTGAAAGGTTTATTGTCATTCTTTTCTAACCTCAATTGGTCATTTTTATAAATTTATATAAATTTGATATAGTGTGTTAAAATTTAGTTTATTAACAAATTGCATATTAGAGTGAAAACTCACTGTAAGCAATTTTTAATAATAGGTGAAAAAATACTTGAATTATTTTGTACAACCTTGTATATTACCTACAGATTTTTATATATGCCACGTATTAAGCTAAAATTTAATTCAGGCAAAACACATGTTTAAAACTACTGAAATCACAATTTTAGAAATTATCATCCATAAGCGGTGATTTATCTAGTTTTTTGTGTAGTTCCTGTGTATGATTTTATTTATAATACTGACATCTCTTAGTATACTAAATAAAGTTCAGGTTGAAAATGCATAACGCAGTTAAAACCACTTTTAAACAATTCATGCTCATATTTGGTGTAATACCTGTGAATTCTTTTATATAGCCCTGTATATGATCTATAGTAGGGGTTCTCAAACTATGGTACGCATACCAGTACTGGTATGTGAAACTGTTTGCTGGTACACGAAAGTCTGATACTGGTACATGAAATGGAATAATGCTTGTACCCCATATTCTACAGGATGCATGTTTTATTGCATTTCACAAATTCATTATTGATTTCATTATGTTTGAGATGGTGCAACATAATTAAAATGTTCTTGAAACGATTTTTTCCCATTGACTGTAACATAAGAGAATATTTATGAATTATAAATGCTACATGCTTCATTTTCAATTGGGATCGTGCTATATAGTAAATGTAAATAACATATTAAAATTACACAGCAATCCAAGTATATTTATAAGAGTTAGAACATGTGTGGACGGACAGACAAACCAAAGTCGTAAACACTTTCAACTATATTGGAAAGTGTTAAAAATTCAAAACTTAAAAATATAGGTCTTCTAGTCCTATTTGGCAGGGAGATAGAATTCCACCTTTATAGAATTCCACCTGCAACTTCCTCTTTATGGGTGGTCTTGGATTTACTGATTAAAATACTGAATTTAATTTTTTTCTATTATTCTTTTGTTAGTTTAGTTATTGGTATTTTATATTCTTCTTTTACCTTTCTTTTCCATATAAAGAAATGAAAGAAGTTAAAAATAATCCCAAGAGTTTATTTGAAAGAGGCAGTGAATTTCCTTTGAATACAACAAACATTTCATCGACTTTTTCTACAATTCCTACTCCTCCACCTCCTCTTCCTGCTTTAAAAAAAGAAATGAAAGGTATTTTAAACAATTAAATTAGTTGCTTGTTTAATATTGTTATATAATCAATTGTTTGTATATTGTTATAAAGGTTATGTTTCTGTTTTAATTGTTTTAATCTGTAGAATTATCTAAAAAAATTGCTTATTATCACTAAAATAAAATATATATTTACATGCTGAAACTGATTACAATACATTTGAAAAAAAGACCTGGTATTTGGTTTGAGATACTGTATAAACTTAAAAAAGATAGTATAAATTAAATCACATTTATGAAAGATTATTATTGTTAAAGCACAATGATGATAGATGCTGCACTATATTAACTTGTGATACATTCATATCAATTTCCAAGTTAAATTTTATGTGGAAATACTTTATATATTATTTGTAGACCTTAATCTATGAAACTAGTCAAAGACTTTTTTTTCATGTATTTGTAATCATTTTTAGCGTGTAAATGTATATGTTATGATCTGATTGTCATAATATCTTTCTTAAATCTATTTGCATCTATATTCCTTTTATTGTTTTTTATGATGTTATTTTTGGCCATAAAAGTTAGCTTCTTTTGAAAATCTGAATATGAGTTCTCATTTACAGCTTTTATTTTGATTAGCCAGGAGTTTTTATTTGCTCAATTAATTCAGCCTAAAATCTTCCCATTATTAGTTTTGGAATATTTTGAAATATGGAACCATAATCATATGAAAGAAAAGCATTTGAGTTGATAAAAGCTCTTCGCATCAGTGGAGTATTATGTGCCTTGATGTTTTTATACTCTTTTAGTTCTTTTAATGAATATTGTAATTGTTTCTTAGCATCGTAGTGGTGTTTGTTGCGAGCAACAATGGATTTAGGTGTTCGTCCCGGTAGCAGAAATTGTGCGATGTTTGTCGCAGATTTATTTTGGATCTTGCAGATAAATTTGCCAACTTGAAATAAAAAAATGCATGTGGACAAGACAAAAAAGTAGGCAAAAAATGCAAAAAAAAAATTGTCTCCAGATATTTTTAATACTTTTTCTGATAAATTATCAGGCAAATTGTTGAATGAAAAATTCCTTTCCTTTCACAGACACAAAAGTGTCAATCATTAAGATTGCGGCAATTCTGACACAAGCCTTTTTTATACTCAGTAGGATGGATGACTGGTTTTCAACTTTCAAAACGTTAGTACTTGGAAAGCTCTACTCAAAAGCAACCAATCATAGTGATCCAGCGTTAAGACCACGAACGTGACAAAAAAGCAAGGAGCTTAACTACTAGCGGATTCTGATTGGTTGCTTGTGAACCGAGTTTCCTATCTCTTAAGGTCTAGTTGAATTTGCACTTTGACCCCATAGTATTTTGCATTGCTAAATTGTTCTCATTCTTCTTCGCACATTAGCTTCAAACTTAAAGAATCACTTTACACATGGTTCGTATGCTTTGAAAAAAATAGAAAAAGTGCTGGAAAAAAAGTATTCATTTTCAAGGAATGAAAGGTGCAGGAAAAAAAGGTATTCATTTTCAAGGAATGAAAAGTGCTGAAAATTTTTCAAAAATATAATAATAGTCCTTAAATTTTAAAATACAAGCTTCATCAATCTTATACAAAAAAAAAATCGCAAATTTCTTCAATCGCTCACAGAAAAAAACACGAATTTTCAGGTGTGATTCTGTTCTGAATTTTCCAAAAAATTTAAAAAATTGGTCATCAGTACGAAAATTCTGACAAAAACTATTGCGAATTCGACAAATGGTCGCTGAAAGATATAAATTTCAACAATCGTTCGCATAAAAAATTGGTAATTTATAGCCAAAAAGTTGCTGTAAAATCGCGAATTTCATCAAAAGATCCCATATAAAACATGAATTTCGTCCCAGGGCTGTGGAAAAAATGCAAATTTCTGTTACAGGATCGCGAAAAAAACCCCTAATTTCGTCAAAGGATAGCGGAAAGAATTCGAATTTAGTCAAAGGATTGCGGAAAGAATGCAAATTTAGTCAGATTGTGGGAAAAATTAAAATTTAGTCAAACGATCGTGAAAAAAAAAGCAAATTTCTGTCAAAGAATTGCGAAAAAATACAAATTTATGTCAAAGAATTGTGGAAAAAACGCAGAATTTCGTGAAAAGATCCCGAAAAACGTAAATTTCTGCCAAAAGACCGTTCTACAAACTTGAATTTCATCAAAAAATCCCAGAAAAAATGTGAATTCCGTTCCAGGCACGTGGGAAAAATGCAAATTTCTGTCACAAAATCATGGAAAAAATGCAAATTTCGTCCCAGGAGTGTAGAAAAAATGAAAATTTCTGCCACAGGATCGCAGAAAAAACACGAATTTTGTCAAAGAATCGAGGAAAAGACACAAATTTAGTCAAACAGTCGCATAAAAAATGCAAACAATTATTCAAATAACAATACAATATACAATTATAACACTACAATTATAACAATAACAATATACAATTAGTCAAACAATTGCGAAAAAATGCAAATTTCTGTCAAACAATTGCGAAAAAGCACAAATTTCTCTGAAAAGATTGCAGAAAAAAACACGGAATTTCGTTATAAGATCGCAAAAAACGCAAATTTCTGCCAAAGGATTGCGGTAAAAACTCTAATTTCGTCAAAAGGACTCCTGATGGGTGTACAGAATTCCTAAATTTTAACTTAGTTTACTCCTGACTTCTACTCTTGTAATGATACCATATCTTTTTTTTTTTTTTTTTTTTTTTGCACTTGAAGAAAAAAATCAAGCACTGTTCTCTTAACTTTTTATTATATATGAAATTTCTTTCCATGGTACCTTACTAAGTTAAAACACATTCTTCAAAAAATCTCTAATAATATAGTGTCTTAAAAGATACCTTTTATAAAAATGAGAAGATCTGATAAGATTTCTTTGAAATAGGTAATCAATGGGTGTGGCTATTTTCGTTATGTGTTATTCTGTGCCATTTTTATGCATATATCTAAACAGTCCTTGAATAGTGTGCTGGAATAGTGCTTGAATTTTATTTGTTCTTGAGTGTATGAATCATGTTACATATTCATTATTATCTAATTCTTCATAAAATGTTAATTTTTGCTATTTACTTATTTAGGTTATATTATAGTTGGAATATAGTTCTATTTATTTATAGTATTGATCAGTGAGAACCCTATTTATTTTAACACTTATAATGTTTGCACATATTAAAATGTAACATGCTACTCCCACAGACAATTTTCATACCACTTAAATTTACTTATACCTATATTTCAGGCATTATAGTAGCCACCAGTATAGACACTTTTATCACATTTGTTTTACATTAATATATAAAGATTCATGACATTTAACTTTCATTTTAAAAAATCCTTTATCTTTCGTTTTGTACATATTAAAATCGAACATTATAATTTTCATTTCTTTACTTTTCTTAAAAAAAAAAAAAAACACATTTTTTTACTTAAAAAGGACATAAATTCCGGTATATCGTTAAAACTATGCTATTTATAAATATATATTGCATTGTCCATACTCTTTGGCACTTCTCTGAAAAAGCGTTTTCGTCCATTTCTTGGACTTCTTCAGTTTCATTTGGCGGCTCGCAGTTTCATTTTCGACCTTTTATCATTTCTCTTTTTCCATTTTTTCCCCCTTCTCCCTTTTCACTTTCCCCCTCTTTCCAGCATTTTTAGCCAACGGGAGTCAACATTTGCATGCGCCATATCGTTGCATACATTTTTTCTTTCGAGGTTAATCTCGATAGCCTCTCTCATTAGGGTGTTGTGGGGATTATCATATGCAGCTATTTTTTCTATTTTTATTGATTGAGGTATTACGGGGTTTTTTAAATTTGTTCGTGAGAAGGCTGTTGTTTGATTATTATATTTAATGTCGCGGATATGCTCCTTATACCTTTCGCTTATTTTTCGCTTTGTCATCCCGATGTATGTAATTTCCTTATTGTCTGTATTTGAGGCTTTAATTTTATATACTCCTGCCGTCTGTAATTCGTCGTATCTTTCTGCTTCATTTCGTATCGTTTTAAATAGGGAAGGGTTGGGTGTGATTGGGACTATCTTTCCGAGTTTACTAATTTCGCGTTTTATTTTTAGTGCTATTCCGTTCATGTATGGTAGGGGGGGTGTATAATCCTTTTTATTTTGTCCTGGTTGGATCCAGTTAATTTTTTCTTTCGCTTTTCTGATTAGCTTGTCTATTGTTTTTCTTGGATGGCCAGCGTTACGTCCTATGTTCTCTATAATCCTTAATTCTTCTTTTAATAACTTTTCTGTTGAACATATATTGAGTGCTCTATAGATGTAGGTATTTAGGGCTGCAAGTTTATAGTTTATTGGTGTATTTGTTTTGCTTGACATTATCGCTAGGTTTGCAGTAGGCTTTCTATAGACTGTTGTTTTTATCTGGTCATTTTCGTATATTATTTTTACGTCATTTTATGGTAGGGATCGGTTCTTTTCTTCTTCTATTGTAAATTGTATATTGCTATCGTATTTATTTATTTCGTTTAAGAGGTTTTTTAAGTTTACTGTTCTGTTTGTTATGATAAATACATCATCCACATACCTTACCCAGAGGCGTATTTCATTTTTATGATCCTGTATTATTCTTTTTTCCATTACTCGCATTTTCCATTCTGAAACCATCTTTGAAATGGGGGACCCCATCGGTACACCCCTCAGCTGTTTATATATCTTATTGTTAAATTTAAAATAACTTTCGTTTAGGATTAGATTTGTTGCACTTTCCATTGTATTTATAATTTCTGTGTCTGTGTAGTGTTTCTGTATAGTCTTGTTTATTTCTTCTGTCATTTCGTTAAGGTTAATCGACGGGTATAGGTTTTTTATGTCTAGGCTTATCATATAATCGTCTGGTTGCGGTTCGTATTCTCTTAATATCTGTATGAATTTTCGTGTTGAATTAACTGATATATCGGAAGGGGGGAGCATTTCTTCATACTGTTTCCGCATATATTTTTCTATGTCATAGGTTGGGCTTAGCTTTTTGTTAACGATCGGTCTCATTTTGTATGGATTCTTGTGGTCTTTCAATTTTCCAAATATAATTGGTGTATTAGGGGTAAAATTCTGCTTTTTTGGTTTAGTTCCATTTGGCCATTTTCCCCTTTTAATCAATTCTTCTGACTTTTTCGTTAGTTTATTTAGGGGGTCTTTTTTTACTATTTCGGTCCCTAAAAAGACCCCCTAAATAAACTAACGAAAAAGTCAGAAGAATTGATTAAAAGGGGAAAATGGCCAAATGGAACTAAACCAAAAAAGCAGAATTTTACCCCTAATACACCAATTATATTTGGAAAATTGAAAGACCACAAGAATCCATACAAAATGAGACCGATCGTTAACAAAAAGCTAAGCCCAACCTATGACATAGAAAAATATATGCGGAAACAGTATGAAGAAATGCTCCCCCCTTCCGATATATCAGTTAATTCAACACGAAAATTCATACAGATATTAAGAGAATACGAACCGCAACCAGACGATTATATGATAAGCCTAGACGTAAAAAACCTATACCCGTCGATTAACCTTAACGAAATGACAGAAGAAATAAACAAGACTATACAGAAACACTACACAGACACAGAAATTATAAATACAATGGAAAGTGCAACAAATCTAATCCTAAACGAAAGTTATTTTAAATTTAACAATAAGATATATAAACAGCTGAGGGGTGTACCGATGGGGTACCCCATTTCAAATGTGGTTTCAGAATGGAAAATGCGAGTAATGGAAAAAAGAATAATACAGGATCATAAAAATGAAATACGCCTCTGGGTAAGGTATGTGGATGATGTATTTATCATAACAAACAGAACAGTAAACTTAAAAAACCTCTTAAACGAAATAAATAAATACGATAGCAATATACAATTTACAATGGAAGAAGAAAAGAACCGATCCCTACCATACCTTGACGTAAAAATAATATACGAAAATGACCAGATAAAAACAACAGTCTATAGAAAGCCTACTGCAAACCTAGCGATAATGTCAAGCAAAACAAATACACCAATAAACTATAAACTTGCAGCCCTAAATACCTACATCTATAGAGCACTCAATATATGTTCAACAGAAAAGTTATTAAAAGAAGAATTAAGGATTATAGAGAACATAGGACGTAACGCTGGCCATCCAAGAAAAACAATAGACAAGCTAATCAGAAAAGCGAAAGAAAAAATTAACTGGATCAAACCAGGACAAAATAAAAAGGATTATACACCCCCCCTACCATACATGAACGGAATAGCACTAAAAATAAAACGTGAAATTAGTAAACTCGGAAAGATAGTCCCAATCACACCCAACCCTTCCCTATTTAAAACGATACGAAATGAAGCAGAAAGATACGACGAATTACAGACGGCAGGAGTATATAAAATTAAAGCCTCAAATACAGACAATAAGGAAATTACATACATCGGGATGACAAAGCGAAAAATAAGCGAAAGGTATAAGGAGCATATCCGCGACATTAAATATAATAATCAAACAACAGCCTTCTCACGAACAAATTTAAAAAACCCCGTAATACCTCAATCAATAAAAATAGAAAAAATAGCTGCATATGATAATCCCCACAACACCCTAATGAGAGAGGCTATCGAGATTAACCTCGAAAGAAAAAATGTATGCAACGATATGGCGCATGCAAATGTTGACTCCCGTTGGCTAAAAATGCTGGAAAGAGGGGGAAAGCGAAAAGGGAGAAGGGGGAAAAAATGGAAAAAGAGAAATGATAAAAGGTCGAAAATGAAACTGCGAGCCGCCAAATGAAACTGAAGAAGTCCAAGAAATGGACGAAAACGCTTTTTCAGAGAAGTGCCAAAGAGTATGGACAATGCAATATATATTTATAAATAGCATAGTTTTAACGATATACCGGAATTTATGTCCTTTTTAAGTAAAAAAATGTGGTTTGTTTTTTTTTTTTTTTTAAGAAAAGTAAAGAAATGAAAATTATAATGTTCGATTTTAATATGTACAAAACGAAAGATAAAGGATTTTTTAAAATGAAAGTTAAATGTCATGAATCTTTATATATTAATGTAAAACAAATGTGATAAAAGTGTCTATACTGGTGGCTACTATAATGCCTGAAATATAGGTATAAGTAAATTTAAGTGTAATATGGGCATTAAATGAGACAGAAATTACTGTCGAAAAACACTGGCTATATTTTCATACCATTAAATTGCTGTCGCAGGCACAACCATAACTTTCTGCTACTGGGGTGTTCGTATTGAAGATTTCAGAATTTGGTACAATTTCATCATGAAGACGACCTCCTAAGCTTATTTTTATAACATAAATTAAAAGACATAAAATCCAGTCGAATGGCTATCCATTAAATCCACTCATTCACTTTTTTTTCTGTGTTAATTTGGAGATTTATTTATTTATTTTTATTTTTTTTCCCTGACTGTACATAATGGAACAGTTTAAAGAGACCATTTAGACCAAAAAAATTTGTTTTTTTAACTTTAGAGTCCTATTGCATGTAAAAATTTCACGTGGCAAAAATTGCTTGTGACTCGTCAGTTTTACTGCAGCTAATGTACCACTTTTTTTGTTTTCCATGCATTTCATTGGCTGTTCAGGAAAAGGTTTTCCATCGTCAGTTTTCCAAGCACTTGATTGGCTGTTACTGGTGACTTGCTTCATTTCAGGCGTCAAAATTGCTCTGACACAAAATAGTTGCTTTCTTTCCAAGCGGCTCTATCGAAGCCATGGGTTAACACTGAGTCGCGCAGAATTAAATGCAACTTTGATGCCTCAATATAATAACACTTTTAGGAGAATAGATAGTCGTAATAATTATGTTTGTTTGATGGAAGACAGATCATGAGTAAGTAGACAATTATAAGAAAACAAATGTTTGTTTTCTGGGTAAATTGATAGTAAAGTATTAAGTACATTAAGACCATTTTTAAACCTGTTATCCATATAAAATGCAAAATTTACAGAATTTGTAGTTCTTATGAGCATTTAGTCCTTTACACTATCTTCGAACATCTAGTCATCTAGGGTTAATAAAGATGAAACCAACTGAGCAAAACAAATACTGAATTTTTACTATATATAAAAGACTATTTTATAGTTTGTGAAATGGGGAAAAAAGTGTTTGTGAAAAAAGGGAACTGTGCATACTGTATAAATTATATAAATTTACATACTGTAACTGTGAGATGAAATCTCACAGTGTTTAAATTATGTTACTGTTTTATTTCTATTGGCCTTATACATCGATGTTCTTTAAGCTTAAATCCATATTTATTTTTGTGCGGGCGGTTTCGCTTCACCGCACATCGGCAAGTTCGCTGACATTCAGCTGCCCCTGGCATGGGATGCTTCTCCTTTGAACTTTGTACGATTGTGATGACGTCATCGGAGCAAGCCTCACACGGCTTATGCATTGAATGGATGTTGATATTTCGGAGGTGTGTCTATTCGCCGAGCATACAGCAAATTAAAACAAAGCTTTTTAAATGTTTTCTTTTGGATTTGTTTATTAAGACATTACCTAATATTTTAAATTCTCTAATAGATTTAAATCTTTTCTTTCAGTAACTTTTGAAGTCCCCGTATTCTTACTATAAATTAAAAATTCCGTTAATTTTAAATCAGAATCTGTTTTGTTGGAGAGCTGTCATGACTTAGTTTTGGTTTTAAAAAGATCGCGGGCTCCGGCTCCGGTCTGCCGACGCCGATGAATGTGGAATCCGGTAAAGAGCTTTTGCGTAAACGATGTCTGCGATTTTTAACAACTCCTGTTAAATTATTTCTTAATAATTTCTTGATTCATGCTGCACTTTTAAATTAACTAAATAACTTGAATTAATTTATGAACGGTGACCAACTGGAAGCCTTATCTTCTCTTCTCAAGATGAAAATAAAGGATTGCTTTATGCTTATAAGTCTCCTCTTCATTTATTTTACAGACTGCACGATCCAAGTAAGAAGTTTCATTTATTTCTATTTTTTTACAATTGCTGACCTCAAAGAACAGAGGGTTTTATTGCAAACATTACACAACGCATGTAACTAAAAAGAACTTCAATTTAATTTTACCTTTCAAGTTAACGGCCCATATTATGGATTATAATATATTACAAAATAGTTCCATCACATTTGGTGCCGCAAAAACGGTGGTTCTGAAGAAAAATTTTGATTGATTTGAAGAAAATCGTAATATTTTAGAACTTTTGTTCTCATAATAACTTTTAAAAAATTTTTGATATGTTCAATAGTATTCAAGATTTGTTCTTTTAGTGAATTTTGAGAAATATGGAATATTTTATGTAAGAATTTTTGCATAACTACATATGACAATATTTTTTTTAGTACTGGAAGTTTCTGTTCTCAAAAAATTTCTTGCATAGATTTTTTCTGCTTTGAAGAATTAAATTTTATGATTCTAGAATGAATATTGTTCTGCTCCATCTTGAAGAATATAATATATTTTACTAAGTTTCCCATATTTTTTTAAACAATTATTTAAATTAAGATCAATTTCCTATTGAAGAATAGTCATATTTTTGATGATGCATAATTATTATTCCATTTAAATAGTTTTATTTGAAAGAATTTCATCTACATATTCTTCTATTTGTAATGAATTATTAGAGAACATATTTTTTTTAAAGAATGATTATTTGGTATATATATTTTTTTGAAATGAATTATATATTGTTCTTAGAAAAATTCTAATGAATTTGAAATAAAAAAAAATTGTTCTCAAGAACATATTTCATATTTTAAGAGGCTATGACTTTGGGTTTTTAAATTAAATTTTTATGGCACTATTAAATTGCAACAAATTTGCAAATTCTGTATATATTATCAATACAAAAACCCTTAACGGGTTAAAAGTTTGTGACGCAGCACTTTATCTTATGCTCTAAGAATTTTAAATATGGAACTTAAAAATAATGATATCAAATTTTGAGTGACGCTATGCTATTAATTATAATCTCTCTATATATTATTTATTTCATCTTTTTATTTTTTTATAATCGCATGTGCAAAAATTATGTTCAATTTAAAAAAATGTATAAAAGTTTATTCATTGATGCTTTAACATTTACACCTCTCATAAATTCCAAGTATGAGTTTTAAAAGATATGATATCAAAATTTTAGTGACGCTTTGATGTGGCTTTAAACGATTTGTTTTAAAATTAAATTTAAATTATTTTTGTTTTGGCTAAGATATGTTCACACATCTAAATAATAGTTTTAATTTTCCAATATACTTTAAATATGTCACTTTCACTGAATTTATATAATGCATTTAAATGTATTTATTTGAATAAATTGGTTTATCCTTTGTCCAATGCTATTAAAAATTTAAAATAAGATTTACGTAAATAATTTTTTTGCCTCATAGTATCCATTTGAATACATTTCCCTTAGTTTGGATACAATGACGCAAAAAAATTATTTACGCAAATCTTATTTTAAATTTTTAATAGCATTGGACAAAGGATAAACCAATTTATTCAAATAAATACATTTAAATGCATTATATAAATTCAGTGAAAGTGACATATTTAAAGTATATTGGAAAATTAAAACTATTATTTAGATGTGTGAACATATCTTAGCCAAAACAAAAATAATTTAAATTTAATTTTAAAACAAATCGTTTAAAGCCACATCAAAGCGTCACTAAAATTTTGATATCATATCTTTTAAAACTCATACTTGGAATTTATGAGAGGTGTAAATGTTAAAGCATCAATGAATAAACTTTTATACATTTTTTTAAATTGAACATAATTTTTGCACATGCGATTATAAAAAAATAAAAAGATGAAATAAATAATATATAGAGAGATTATAATTAATAGCATAGCGTCACTCAAAATTTGATATCATTATTTTTAAGTTCCATATTTAAAATTCTTAGAGCATAAGATAAAGTGCTGCGTCACAAACTTTTAACCCGTTAAGGGTTTTTGTATTGATATCATTACTTTTTTGAGGTTATTGAAAAAAATAAATAAAACAATAAACACACACAAAAAAAATTAAATACCAATACAAAGAATTCATAGTCAGGATTTCAATTCACCTTCAATCTCTCCCCCCTCCCTCCCCGCAAAAAAGGATGACCATACTTCAATTTTAAAGAGCACCGTGCAATGAGATTTTTATAAGAACTCTTTGGTAAGATATGGAAGTAATGTACAACATGCATGTTTAGAGGGTATTTCTGTTGGTTTGCTTCAGAGATATAAAAAGCTATGTTAAATTTTACTATGTAAAAAAATTACTTTGTTAAGAAAAATAGCAAGAAATATTACTCTTTAAACCTTTATAAATATATATAACAATCATCGCTCACTTATAAAAGTAATTCCATACATTTATATTAAATCCAAAACTACAAATTTCTGCTTCTCCCTTTTCTCATTCCTAGTGCAAAAAAATTAAACATTCTTTAATTTTATATAAAATAATCTTTCACCATCTCTATTTAAAATTCTTTATTAACAATAATAATAAATCATATAAAATAATCCCCTGAGCTCCGAAGATTCCACTTCTGCTTTTGCACCCACCTCTCCAGCTTACCTAAATAATAAAATCTTTCAAAAATTAGTTTGAAAAAAAAATCTGCAACATTTGTTGCTCACTAACATAAATAAATAAATAAGCACTAACTTCCCTAATGTACAGTCATGGGGAAAAAGTAAACACCCCTACTAACTCCTCAACAAATTACCGTAGAAGAAAGTTACTGGTACCGAACGATTGAAAATAAAGTCTACTTTTAAGTGTATATAAAATTTGCTTAAGGGGTTATCTACATATTAAAACGAACCATAACTTTGTTTTTTTTCAATAGCAGTACACAATTTTTACAGCATAAATGAATTCTACACCATTTAATTAGCCTAAAAACAAATTTTTATGCAATTCGTACTATAAGTTCCCGAGAAATTAATTATTTTAAAACAAGCTTATTTTAAGGGCTGTATCCAAATTGAAGTTCGGTACTCGATTGTTAACCGAGAGAACCCCTTTCTTGATCAAGGCATATCTTAAGCGCCACTCAAGCAGTCAATGAAGTCTGCTAGATTACAGGACAGCGTAAGACATTTCAAAATATCTAGTCACTTCTATCATAGACGGCCCCTTAAACCATAATTTTGCCGTTTTTTAGGCATAATTTGAAAACTATCTGGAAGAAAAATGTGAAATTTTGGATTTCCATAAAGCAGGACTTAATAAATCTAAATCCATCACAAAAATTTTAGGTTCCAATTCATAATTTTTTCGAATATTAATTTCATAATTCATATCATAAAATTATAAAAATTGCAAATTCAGCTTATTTATGTTTGGGTATATTAGTATTATTACTAGGAGCATAATTTCGGAAGATATAAATAAAAATATGAAAATGTAATTTAACATTAGAAGCACTAAATTTTGAATGTTTATAATTCAAAAACTTATCATTCAAATGACTTGAAATTTGGTGTCTAGGCATAGTTTGAACCGAAGATTTGAAATATCTCGTTAAAATTGGGTATTGCCATTGAAAAAAATGAAGTTTGGATTTGTTTTAATATGTAGATGGCCCCCTAAGCAAATTTTGTATACATCATTTAAAAATAGACTTTATTTCCAATCGTTCGGTACCAATAACTTTTGTCTACGATAATAATTTGTTAAGGAGTTAGTAGAGGGTGTTTACTTTTTTTTTCCACGACTGTACATTTCACCTCTTCTCCCTCCCCCTACTCCCCAACATTAAAAAAAATTAAATCTTTATTTTTATACAGAAAATTCTTCTATATAAATTATCCTCCTATTCCTCAAAATTACCACTTTCCCACTCCAGCCTAGAGATTTCAATCTTTAAAGCTTTTTAGAAAATCGGATCTGCAAAGTCTTTTGCTTAATAATAAAATATATAATCATGTACACTTTAAATTATTTTTCACACAATCAATTGATGCCATGATAATAGTTGTTCTGAGCGAATATTGTGTTGGCTGGGCTGTCGTACAGATAGCTCAATTGGAAGAGTACTGGCAATTAAAGCCAAGGGTTATTAAAGTTCACTGTAATTCAAGATGTTTAACCCCTTCACGACAAGAGCCCTTTGGTTAATTTTTAACCTTTCACTACAGGTTTTTAAAAACAGAAAATTTTCTGTAATTGAATCACAGAAATGCTCCCATTAAAGAAGGTAAACTTTACAATTAAAAATAAGTGGTGAGAATAATGAAGGATTCTGAACACCTTAAGTGGCCAAGTATACCGGTCGCTCATTCCCAAGGGCTTAAAGGTGCTTTTTTGCTATTATAACCTTTAGGATTTACAATATAAAAAAATCTTAATCACTTCTGAGGTAAATAAAGACAGTGGAAAAAAATCAAGATGGCAATGTTTTGATTGGCAAATTCTAAGCTGAGTAATTTGTGCTACAGAATGAAAAAAATATAAAGTTGTAATAATGTCCTCTTGTTACAGATACTAAATCTTTAAGGTTTTTGATGTGTGAACTACATATGAATACAGTAGATCTTTATAATGCACACCTTGGTATGAGAAGTTGTGCGTATTATAGAATTTTGCATTATATAGATCATATTTCATACATCGTTAAATTTACTTCGTATACATGCTTTAAATTACATTCCTTGGAACCAGAAAATGTGCAAATTATGATATTTTATATAATAGGTATAGATCTCACATTATTAAATTACCTTAAAGATATTACCTTGAAATATGACATCCAAATATGCCTGGGCAAAATCATTATAAACAGTGGTAAATCATGACTGACAGTTTTGGGAACACTAAATGCATGGCTGGCCAATTTATTCTTTTTCAGTATTTTTAATAATGAAATCTTTGCCTTATTTTTAGCAGAATTTTCTTCCATTAAATAAGGCAAAAATTTAAAAAAATTAAAAAAAAAAACAACAACAACAAAAAACTTTTGGAAAGCATGCATTTTAGTGCTGCAAGAAAAACCTGTCATGAGCTGCTCTGATTATAACACTCATTTACAAAAAAATTTAATATAATACCAATGTTTTCATTACTCCAAAATAATGTGTTAAAGGCGATAATGTATCATATTTAGTGTTCCAAGAAATAGCAATATTTGTAAAATACATGTGCTTCTTAACTGAAAAATTCATTGTTTATATCTGAGAAATACATTACATCTTCTGCATTAAAATTTTTTAGTGGCAGGCTTTTGTGATTGAACAAGGACTGCTTGCAGAGTGCTTTTAAGGATTTTACAATATAAAATTATGGCTCTTGAACTACTATTAATCAAATACAGTAATAGGGATAAAAAAAAAATCATTAAATAGTTTATTTTAAAAAATTACTTGTATTTTCATCAGATATACTGATTATTACTACCATATGTTATATGTAACATATTTATCTTCATTCCCCCCCCATGACATACTGTCAAATTTCGCGAGGTTATTTTTTCTTGTGATGTTCCTCCCCCGACCGAGAATGGAGACGGTTTTTTACAATCAACAGATTAATTTTGTTTTTCTTTTATTGCTACTTTTTTATGTTAGTGTGGTGATCTTTCAAATGCTATTGCACAACGAGGCGATAAACGCTGTAAACTCTGTAAGTGGCACGGCAACCCTCCAGTGTACAGGTGGAATTGATAAAAAGAGTTTTTGTAGTCGGAATATGCGGAATGTTACAGAATAGTGAATGGTTTAATGAAAGCAGAATAAAAACTTAATATTTAATTTAAGATGCGAGTCAGATTAATATATTAATTGAAATGGTTACTGAGTAATCACTTTATTAGTTTATACAAAGTCTAATTATCATGACAGCTACAATGCAGCTGCTAATGAAATTTTGTGAAACCAATCTTTTCTAAATAGTAACATGTTCTGAATTGTTCTTATTTACAATAATACTTCATTACCACAAATACCATATAAGGGAGCTGGCTACTTTTATACCTTTTAAAAGTAAATTATTTATAGCTTTCTTTTAAGCATATTAACTTTAAAATTAAACAAAAACAAGTATCTTACTTTTGCAAAAAAGCTGTTTTATCTTATTTATCTATAAACTTTAATTACTAAATAAGGAAAAGTATCATGATGAAAATTTTTACTTTTAGGAGCTCAAAACAACCAGTCAGGATAAAATGGT
The DNA here is from genome assembly GCA_963932465.1 of Maratus speciosus. Classification (NCBI taxonomy): domain Eukaryota; kingdom Metazoa; phylum Arthropoda; class Arachnida; order Araneae; family Salticidae; genus Maratus; species Maratus speciosus. The sequence continues at coordinate 606,102,884 of OZ010788.1, read as the reverse complement.
TCATTTTGAGCTAATCGTGATAATTTAAGTATATAAAGTAGAATTTACTATCAGTCAAAATATATGTCCAAGACTGAAATCAGTCCTGAGACTGAAGGTCTTGCACCCATGGCTGTAATCAATTAGCCTAAAAGAAATTCTTCAGGTTTTTTTTTTGTTTGTTTGTTTGTTTTTCTTCTGTTTTTCTTTTGTTACAGAGATAAACGGCAATAAGAATTTTCTTCCTCTTTAGGTTAAATTTTATAAAAATAAAATACTACGATGCTTTAATTTTTGAAGCTGAAAAGAGTTATATAAAATAAATAAATAAATAAATAAACGAAAGATGTCATTTTAAGTCAGTTTTCGTTTATAATATTATTAGAAACGATTCGCAAATGAATCATTTTATAAACGGGATTGGAAATCTTAATTTTGATTTCGTCATACCTTTTATTTAAATTGTGCGTTCTTTAAAAATGAAAGATTTTGTTTAATTTCTTTAAAAGAAAACTCAAAATTAATTTAGTAATCTATATGTATTACACTCACATATCAGAAGAAATACCTATGACACACATGAACGTTATTTTGTAAGGAAAACAGTTATAAGTATTGTTGAAAATAAAAACAATTCAGAACATTATACTAATTAGAAAGGATCGGTTGCAAAGAATGCTGTCTGGATAATTAGAAATTGTACTCACTTTCTCCCCTTGGAATACCATTTCAAGATCTTTGATATTCTTATTTCTTCAGTCAACTTCGCGTATCGCGTAGTGATACATGGCGAAGTCTTATAACGAACGCGATGAATTTTCATTTCGATACGAGAATTTTCGATAAATATCGAATTTCGATACGAGAATTTTTTTTTAAATGTGAAATATTTTCTCCTTAAAAAATGTTTACTTACTATGAATAACAATGAAATAAAATACCTATAATTACAAAATACTGCTCCATTTTAAAAAACCAGTCTAAGTATTTTAAAACACATAATAAACTGTTTTCGTAGTTTAAAAAAAGATTTATTGCCAATATTCAGATTTTTAACTGTGACCTAAACCGCGCAAAACCGATTTGCAACGTTCTGTCTGCTAGCCCATAGAATAACATGTAATCTGCGATCCTAAGAAGTCCATTTTTTCATGCGGATTATATAAAAATTAAGAGTTTTCCTAGATACTAGGTTAGTCTTATCCACTTCGTCAAAAACAGATTCATTTTATATATTAATGTTTTAAAAAAAATCTAGACCGTTTCGGAGAAAAAAAAAAGACAAACTTACACCATCGAAATTGCTTTCAAAATGGGCTTACAGATCTGAAAATATACTGCACGTAGAATTGTAAAAAATTCAGAATAGGATTAGACTGCAGATATAAGACTGTTTTAAAAAAATCAGAACAATAGGACCTATATTTGATGAGTTATTAACAGGCGGCTTTTCGCATTTTCTTTGATGTCGAGTTAGCTGTATATATGAGTTCCGCCATCTACGAATTCTACGATACGATACGATACGATACGATTTTAGGCTTAAGGCTGCGTCACTCGGAATACTACCGTCTTCCATGATAAGAAGCATTATTTTTGAAATTATGATTACTGGTGCTGAGAAATTTTATTCTAATGTCATACTTATTATTCTGAAGCTGAAATTCTTCACAGAAGTTAGTAGTTGCCAATATCCTATATAACATTCTTGGAGATTTCTATGCTTCTGTTCTACAAATTTCAAATCAAGATATTTTGTTTAACAATAATTTGAATACAAGAGTTTGTTTATAGATTTATTCTTATGCCATCTGGACTGTGATGTTCTATTATAATCATACAGTTTGGCTTAGTGCAAAGATAATCTGCAATTTACAAATTAAGAATGTATGCATTTAAGAATATTTTCACATTTATTATACAACTGTTCTCATGTTGTTTCTAAAAGCATTCTCAGCTGACAAAGTTTTATATTTGAAAATTTCATGTTGCTTCTTTTTTTATATATATATTCTTATTATGGCAAGTTGTAATTTTGAAATTGGACCTTTCCACTTCATCGTATGTGCAGACTATGACAGTTTTCAACAGACGAGATTCTCATGTTGCTCTCAGAAAAAGAATGAAAGCAGCATTATTTTTTTACTCTTGAGAAGAAGTAGGCATGGGGCTACTTCATTCCTGTTACAGCTATATTCTTGAAATTATTTTACATAATCTATTTTAAAAAGTCTTATGGTTTTATACAGCTTTTAAAATAAGTTCTCATATTGTCAGTGTTTTCTGCAATAATTTTAACTGTGTTACTGCTGTTTCGCATATTTAAAGACTGCCTCTCTACATATGTTGCTCCAAGAGTTCTTTTCCAACCTGTTAAAAAAATATATATATACTCACCTGCAAAAAAACTTTGCTTCATTTTCAAGTTTCTTACCTGATGAAGTTGGCCATTCACTGATGTGTTGTATCCATTTGTGCTGACCTCTTCTCTAGTATTTTCCTTGTTTGATGATAGAAGATAAATGTATTAATACTTACCTGCTCAACTCATTGTTATATAACAATAACTTTTAAATTTATGCTTCATTTTCAACGCTGAAGTGATTATTGAAAGGGGTCATGTCATGTTTGAGTCATTTATCCTTACAATGTCTGATTCAATTCAATATCTTCGATGTTTGTCTCTAAAGCTAAATAAGATTTACAAGTAATCTCAAATGTTTTCTCAAGTAATAGCTGTCCCAAGATCTGATTATGGAAGTTTTGTTGGTTTGCCTTTTCTCTTGTGAGATGTAATTTATCCTTACTAAGTGGATTGGTTGACTTATCTGCTCCTAAAAGTCAGTGTTGCTATATTTTTGCAAAAATTTTTTTTTGCTAAATCAAGAAAATTTATGAAATATTTTAAAATTAGTTACTTTCAATATTGATTCTTGCATATACCTACAGTTACAAGAGTTGTATTTTGATTCAGGAATTCTCAAGATCTATCAATTTATTTTCTGTCTAAATTCCCCATATTTCAAAAATTTTATTGTGCCTTTGTTTTCATTTGTGAATATACCCAAAGTCTCTAAATTTTATGTTGTCATATGCCTCATATTTTTACACAAGTAATTAATTGAATGAATTCTGAAGATTTATTATTAATGAAGAAATTAAAATTTTTTAAGCATCAAATCAATTCCTATACAAGATTACATAAACAGAAAAGAAAAGCACAGTTCTTAGTAACTATTTAACAGCGCCTTTTGATATAGAAGTGTTCCTTAGTGAATCTTCAAAATTACTAAGAAGTTTAAAGAAAAAGTGCTTATTGATATCATCACCTACCTATGTCTCATTTGTTTACCCAAGATGTGTGTGTGAATCTTCATTATTATCGATTTTTCACCAAATACAACATCATTTTATCATCTTCAGTGCTCTATAATTCATCTTTTTAGTGTGTCCGAAAATAGTGATTACTGAAAGTTAATGATTAGCTTTAAAGGAAGTGAAGCACACAGATGTTGTGTTGTCGCCAAAAAAAAAAAAAAAGGTTCTCGTCCAGTGTTCCTGTATAATGTCTATTCAACTGTTAAGTTGATGTTGCCTTTTTGTATATGTCATCTAGAGATGTGCATGGTAAACAAATGATTACACCTTTGCAACAATACACATAACTGATGTCTTTTTTTGTGTACCAAAACTGTCAGCTTGTTTTTGAACACTCTCATAACATTTATTTATTTTTCATGCAAACTTTAAATTGTGTTTATAACGCTAAGGAATCAAGGATCTGTAAAGAAGGACATTGCTGTTGTTTTTGCAGTTGTGGGATGGTATATTGTGCTATTTAGTTTATATAGTTATTTTTTTCTTTTTGCACAAGGTGTCAGGAGCCTTGTTTATGGAGATCCAAGCCACCTGAAATCTTGAGTAAAACATGAGTAGTCACAGTGTATATTGTTCTATGATTGTGGATAATAGTATATTTTTTACATATTTCTCTTGATTTTTCTGCATGAAATATTTTATGTAAATGATTTATAATATTTATATTATGGTACACTTAAAAATTTAAATTTCCCATGATAGTGTCAATTTTTTTAAATCTTTCATTGTATATGAAAGGATTTATTTTTTTCTGGGGATCCCCACCCACTCAACCAAATACCTACTTATTCTTAAAACCATGGTTTCTCTGTTTGTCTGTTTATCTATAAATTTATGAGTTTATCTTTATACATATTTAAAATTGTATTAAGTGATGTCTCATATTTTAAAGAATAGTATATACTTTGAAAATTTTTGATGAGTAAATAATACAAAAAGTATTGGTGTTTGTTGATATATTGCTTTTATAATCTAATGAAAAGTAGTAGAAGTATATGTTTCAGCAGTAAAACACTTAATTCATTTTAGACATGTCTCTCTCTCATATATATATATTGTTGCAACTACCTTAACTATCTGTGTTTTACATGTGAGTGGTCATTTAGTGCATGATTTGGCTACTTGTTTATGTAGAATACAGCTGGTTGTTTGAAGTCAAAATATTTAGTACTAAATTCAATTAAAAAAAAAAAAAATGATGAATATCGTATTATAAAGTGTTACTAAAGATATTTTTTATGTATGGCCAGTTTAGAGTAATTAAAAATAAATGCTCTATTTTATGAGTTGTAAGTCCTAGGCAATGGTCAAATACTGAAGTTATTTTGATCTTTGTTGCTTATAAAGTGCAACTTTTCTTACATGGTATACCAACTGAATGAAATGTTTGATAATGAGCTCATTATATATATGCTAATTCTGAGTAATGCATAACATTTTAGATATGCTAATTCTGATTTTGTTTAGCATTTTTACTTAAGTAATACATAAGATTTTATATATGCTAATTCTCATTTTCTTTAGCATTTGTACTTAAGTATTATTTTTGAAGATAAGTTTCACATCATACTGCAATTGCCATAAATGGAAAGATTTGGCATTTTTTTTATGTATACTATTTGAATTGACTATGTATACTTTTGATGTAATTTCTTTTTCTTCTCACTTCCCTTTTGGTCACCACTAATTTTTATTTGCAGCAGTTTAACTTTTGGCTTTACTTTAATATTTTACCTTTTTTTCTCTGTCTTAGGCATCTAAAATTTTGTCATCCCGTTTCTGTAAAAGGTTTTTATTTCATTTTACCTTTTACATCACTTGCTCTGCCAAAATTTTACTCGGTAAATGGGGGTATTGTGAGATGAAATCTCACAGTGTTTAAATTATGTTACTGTTTTATTTCTATTGGCCTTATACATCGATGTTCTTTAAGCTTAAATCCATATTTATTTTTGTGCGGGCGGTTTCGCTTCACCGCACATCGGCAAGTTCGCTGACATTCAGCTGCCCCTGGCATGGGATGCTTCTCCTTTGAACTTTGTACGATTGTGATGACGTCATCGGAGCAAGCCTCACACGGCTTATGCATTGAATGGATGTTGATATTTCGGAGGTGTGTCTACTCGCCGAGCATACAGCAAATTAAAACAAAGCTTTTTAAATGTTTTCTTTTGGATTTGTTTATTAAGACATTACCTAATATTTTAAATTCTCTAATAGATTTAAATCTTTTCTTTCAGTAACTTTTGAAGTCCCCGTATTCTTACTATAAATTAAAAATTCCGTTAATTTTAAATCAGAATCTGTTTTGTTGGAGAGCTGTCATGACTTAGTTTTGGTTTTAAAAAGATCGCGGGCTCCGGCTCCGGTCTGCCGACGCCGATGAATGTGGAATCCGGTAAAGAGCTTTTGCGTAAACGATGTCTGCGATTTTTAACAACTCCTGTTAAATTATTTCTTAATAATTTCTTGATTCATGCTGCACTTTTAAATTAACTAAATAACTTGAATTAATTTATGAACGGTGACCAACTGGAAGCCTTATCTTCTCTTCTCAAGATGAAAATAAAGGATTGCTTTATGCTTATAAGTCTCCTCTTCATTTATTTTACAGACTGCACGATCCAAGTAAGAAGTTTCATTTATTTCTATTTTTTTACAATTGCTGACCTCAAAGAACAGAGGGTTTTATTGCAAACATTACACAACGCATGTAACTAAAAAGAACTTCAATTTAATTTTACCTTTCAAGTTAACGGCCCATATTATGGATCATAAAAACACCAAATATTTCCATCACAGTAACATGGGGTCACTTTGATCCAGAAGATGGGTATTTGGACCCAAGTAATTTTTTCTGAAATCATTACTAGGTTACTAATTAGTGCAGTCTGTAGAGTATTGGGGAATTATATCAATATTCTCTTATCACAGTACATCCAGAACTGATTATGTTGCACATTATCCTTGATACGCCTGTTATAGTCTATAATACAAAACAACAGGTTTAATATGATGCTTGATTATTCCGGTATTTAAAAAAGAAAAAACTTTTTAACTAAATTCCAGTAAAAACCCTATGGTTTTAAAATAACCCATGTTAGGTTTATATATATATATATATATATATATGTATGTATGTATGTATATATATATATATAGCTCCCCCCTTCCCCCCTCCCCCCAAAAAAATTTTTTAAAACGCTTTTTTATTTAATTCAACTTTCTTTTTGTACGTAAAGCTGGAATTTTGTAATAAATTTGTACTCAATTCTTGATATTCTAAAATTATATTCACAGGTGATGATACTTTTAGGACTTAATTATAAATTAATTTTAAGGCATTTTCCTGTTAGCCTGCCACAGGCGATAAATTGCCGAATATTATACTTTATGGTTACAATTGTATACAAGTTACAACAACGATGTAATTAATTGCACAACAAATATAACAACAATATATTTAATTATGTGCTATACCACATTTGAAAAATAGACCAACTAAATGTGAAACTGTAACAGAATATTTTAAACACTAAAAAGTAGAAAATATAAATAAAAAATAAAGAGTCTTGTTTAAAGAGAATGTTTAAAAAAATATTTTTTAACTAAGAATAGTTTCATATCAATAAAATTATGATTATACATTAGGAAATCAATTTAGAAAAAGAAAAAAAAAAACAGTTTAATTAATGTCTTATGTTTTCTTTTCTGTTGCCACATTTTAAAAAAGAAACAGGATAACAATTATAATTTTTTTAATAAATTCCTTAGCTCACGTTTTTTACTAAGCATAAAAAAAAGCTGTGAATTTTCCATAATCGAGCTTGGTGTCCACGCCAAATTAACGTATTCTAATGGAAATATTTTGGAAAATTTGTAAGTTTCAGTCGTGAAATTAGTTGTGATTTTCAAGATAAATATCGAATGCATATAAAAGTGTTCTTTTTTTAAACTATTTGTACCTTTTTACTTACTTAAAATCATGGTTTATTGTTATTATAATTTCCGACTGAAGCGTGCTTATCATGCTCGGGTGTGTGCTGCTGAAAGCAATGCGGACCTAAACACTAGGTTCATTAAAAATTAAAAAAAATTATAACTATTCTAGGTTTGTTTTGAAAAACCAGCCATCGTAGCTGACGAAGTTTAGTACTATTCGAATAATATAGAAGTTTTTGTGATGGCCACAGCTTACTGGTTTCATTATGTCATCAGTGGAATATTTTATTGTGGATTATGATTGGACATAGATTATTTTATGAGAAGTAGTTAGTTCATTTCAGGGGGTATCTTCCCTCAGAATAATTCTGCATGCTGCTTGTTGTCAGAACAAGCAACATATATTGTTACTTTTTAGCTGTGTTCTAATAATTTTATATAATAATGGGAATTTGTGGAATGTTTCTTTTTGTATCGTCTTTTAATATACAATGAGATATTTATTTTTATCAAAGATTTTTAAGTTTTTAAAAATTTAAATTTTAGTAAACTATATTGTTTTAGCTATTCTGGTTGAGGAGATTTGTTGCTAGGCAAAAGGTATATTTGATTTTATTATCTTATAATAAGGTGAAAGATTATTTAAGTAAGATAATTATTTTACAAAATCACCTAATATCTATATATATATATTACGTTATCGTACGTGGTGCAGAAATCGCGATTATTTGTTAATTGTTTAATGGCAATGCCTGAATGAAAAGCATCTCATTGGTTATTGAACTGCATTTAATGCATCACCATACCTATAAGCGGGGTACCATAGGGGGAGGGGGGACCCTGTTCTGTCACCAAATGCTGCCAAGTATGTTGCCAACTTGCCAATATCTCTAATATTTCGTTAAATTCCCATAGACTTCCATTGTAAACCAATAAGGTTTACTTGCTTACAGAAAATCAACAAATTGAGATATTTTAATGCAACAAACACTAATATTAGCTTAAGGGATTATATTAATTATATTTAAGGGAGTCCAAGTAATAGAGGTGAGCATTATTTAACATAACAGTTAAAAAACACTGTTATTGCTTTAAAGTTAGCTTTTTAGTAACAGAATGTAAAAAACTCCCTATTAATTTTATAACTATTTATCAATTTCCCGTGCGAAAAACTGAAAATTAGACAAAGATAAAAAGAAAAATATCGCAAAATCAGTATTTGCAAGACATGTGTCTTTTCTTGCGGGTGGGTGGTATGTAAACAGAGATACTAAATAATATTATAAGCAATATATATATATATATATAGTATGCATATAATTACTCTAATTTAATCTTTTTTTATAGATATTTAAACATCCTTTTTTAATATCAAATAGGGGTATGTTTGTAACCACTCATATTAAGGAACGCTCAAAATATATATACAGGCAGAGAGAGTTGTGCATTTTAGGAATAAGTGTGAGATATCTATCGAATAATCTAATTATTAGTCCAATGAATTTATAAGTGTATCACTTTAATATATGAATTTTCACCTTAAAAAATTGAGAATTATTCTAGACATTGAATGACATTTGAATTAGGGACATCTTAAATCCTAGAGAGTTTTCAGTGCTAGAAGCTATTAAAAAGAAAAAAAAAATTGTACTATTCCTTTATGTACAGATATCTTCAGACTTAGGTTGGGTAGGACTAAGAAAGTAGGACACTGTAATTATAAAAAATACGAATCATGCTGGATATAGATTCTAATGTTAAACTTTTTAAATAAATATATAATTCTGTTTAGTGTGTCTTTATGCCCACTGCTGAAGTTCGAAAACTTGTTTTGATTTTTTGTAAATTTGAACTCTACGCTTTAAATGTGAGCTTAGATCATTTTTCAGACATTAAGACTTAAAAAAAAAATATATTACCAAAAAGTCCAAAAAATGTTCTTTACCTACAAATACTTAACCAAAATCTATAAAAATGACCTAAATTTAAAAAAAGACCTTAAAAGTGCAAATTTCAACAAATTTTTAGCCTTTGGTAAGGTATTAAAAAAATATTATGTTATTGTAACATGTTACCAAACTAGTGGTGTAATGATGGAACCTGTTAACAAAAAATAACTTTTTCCCACCTCTACCAAGTAAATTAAATTATGAATAAAAGTAACATATGATACAATGCTTAGCATGCTTTCACAAACATAAATTTTAAGGAAGACCAAACTGGTCGCCAAGGGCGGCTAGTAGAGTATTAATAGTTCAAAATATGCAGTAAAACATGTGAAAACAGAACCTGTTTTAAACATAAAAATTTCACAGTCTTAGCAGAAGAAATGTCATAAATTATATCTGCTATGGTGGATACCTATCTGAAATGCTATATTTTCTTCTTACAATGCCTATTAATTTCATTTTCACGGGTTTTAATGAATTTTATTTCTCTAAATATAGTTTGAATAATTCTTGTTTTATAAATTCATAATTGGATATTGTGCTATCAATATATGTTTTTTCTGTGTGTTTCAGATTTTTTAAAATTTATTCATAAAAAAATTAAACAGAAGAATTTTTTTATGCATTAGGACTAGATTCCATGATGCTTGAATGTTCTAATTTAAATGTCCCATCTAAAGCTGTAAAGTTTCAAAAGAAATCATCTGTAAAAGAAATAACTCCATCATCTAGTCATAAAACTACTTTTACAGCCAGTGAAAAGGCCAGAGATTGGAGAGACATCAAAGGTCTCGATGAAGTTTTCACAGCACCGAGGCCTCGTAAGTATTTACAATACACTCTCAAAGATCCACATAGTATCGGACTAAGGGCTTTAAGAATTTCTGAATTTTAAGAATATGGATCATTATTTTACTTAGATTTTAAACCTTATCAGAATAGTTATACGTTTATGAAATAATTTTATATTTTAAAATAAATGCTAATTAAAAATGAATGTATCTTATAAAAATACATTCATTATTTATTACTTAATAATTTTGATAAATTATTATTACTATTACAAAGTATAACTTGTTAAATATGATCAGTAGTAATTTGAGTATTAACATCTACTTTATGTTTTAAAATCTTTTCTTGCAACCTGCAAACAGTGAGCAGTTCTTGTTCAGTTTTAATTTATTTCATTCTTTGAAAATCCACAATGACTACAATTTTAGTATTTTGTGCATTAAAATTTGTGATTGTATTGCAACATCTATGATCTTAAATTTAATAGTAAAAATGTTATCAAAGTGATTATGAAAAAAATTTTAATGGTCACTTTTTCATATTTAATCACTATATCTTGAGTGATAACCATTAGTTTTTATTGTAAAATATGCACATTTCAGTTTGGTATAAATTTATGCAAAGTGAATTTTTGTTATTATTTGTCTGAATTAATCAAACAAATGTATGTGTTAATGTTGCATACTTTTTTATGTAGGTTTTCCAGATTGGTGTGATAGAGAAAAAGTTCCTGAATTATACAGAAAAGTCCAAGCCATGGTTACCAACAATGATTTGCATCCACCCGACACTAATTTACTCTTCCCTATATTTGTATCATCTGGCTTACCCCGTGAACTACTTGGTGAAATTTGGGAATTGGTCAATGAGTCTGGTTCGGGACAGTTGAGTGTTGAAGAAATGTATGCTACTTTAGCTCTCATAGCAGTTGCGCAGGTATGTTATATGTGGCTAATACAGTAGTTTTAATTCATTCATTAAAACTTTTATCTGTGAATTATGTTATTTTATTATTACCATGTATGTTTTTATTATTATCATATTTATTATTAAATTACTTAAGTATTATTCTTATGCTTTTGTGAGTTTCACTAGCATATTTTTCAATCATTTCTCTTTTCTAAAATCTGAATTTTACCATTGTTTAAACTAGAATAAAATCCTTATCATTGATTAATGCATTTAAATAATAATAAATAAAACATTAAAATTAAAATGACAGGAAAATTAAAAGAATAACATTCAAATCTGATGAAATATGTCATTGATTTTTTTTTTAAATTGCTTGAATTTTTATTAGCAATTTGAAGTATAACAATAGAGTCGAAACGCTGTATTAAACACTAGTACTGTGAAGAAAATTATCACCTTGTTATTAATAAACTTTATAACATATTTATAACTACTTAAAAGGTGACACAAACATATAAAAATATTATTTAATGCAACCCTGAAATCTTTCGAACACACACACATTCATTTTCAAAGGGAAAAGATGACTGACTGAATACAAATACATTTTAAAAACAAAAATACGCATGCGCAAGCGCAGTTCAGTCCATTTCTCTGCAGAGGGTGAAAAGATCAGTTCATAATATCAGGAGGTCTTGAAATATTTAGGATATTATACCAAATCGCGGGAATATTATAAGAAAGGACATCATTACAACCATTATCACTTCTAAATAAAATTTCAATGGATTCGCGGATTATTGAAGAGTAATGGTTAGACATGAAATGATCATTTTAGCTAAAAATTATTTTTCATTTAAAAAGAAAATATTAAGATAAACTTCGAAAAAGCGAAAATGATCATTTCAACGTCTAACCATTACTCTTCAATAATCTGTGAATCTGCAACAGGGTAAATGAGAATTAGTTATCTTTATAATTTTGATACTCAATAATTTCTGAAAGAAATAAGTTAGCCAAGTCCCTTTACTTGAATGTGTTACAGAAACAAATAATGTTTTATTTGTTAACAAAGGGATTTTTATATTTGTTATTTACAATTTTATGTGTAAAAGAAAAATTAAAATTTAATCAAAAATTGCAGACATGTCAAGTTCTCTTAAATTTAATCAAAAATTGCAGACATGTCAAGTTCTCTTACTGTGAAAAAACTGTTAGTGTGCCTCAGAATACCTATAGATAGTAGCAGCCAATGTTGAATGTTTCTGACTCTGACAATTTTGTAATAAAAACCATTCATGACTTTGTATTCATAAAACCTGCCATGACAGTGATGTATTGTGAATGATTGTATCTATTTGCAGACGACTGCATTAGATTCAGAATAAAAAAAAGTAATAAAAGATATCCCACTTGACCTATTTAAAAAAAAGTTGAATCTCCTCCCCTCCTGAGTTAAAATACCCTCCTTTTGCCCCTTTCCCAAAACACGGTAACATAACTTTACTTTTTGGGGACTCATTGGATATTCATTTCTACTGCGAAAACGAAGTTCATTCCAAATTTTCGTGAATGGCTATCAGTTGTTGCTGAAAAAACCTATTTTACGTGCACTAAAGTGTACTTTTAAACTTTCTAATCATTAAGCTTGCTGTAAGTTTGTAACAAATGATCGTATTGAGTTGTGGATGGTGCCAATCGATTCAGAATTGAAAAATACATAATAAACGATACCTCACTTGACCTACTTAAAAAAATTTGAGTTCCCCCTCCCTGAGTTAAAAATATCACTTTTGTCCCCCAAAACATGGTAAAACAACTTTATTATTTAGGGACTCATCGATCTTCATTTCTAGTGCCAAAACGAAGTTCTTCCTAAATTTTGGTGAATGGCCTTCAGTTGTCGCATATTGCTCAATTTTCAGTCTATTTTACCTGTACTATGCATGAAAAAAGAACTTTTAACTAAGGAAACGGCATTTGAAATGCTTAAAAAATTTTTTAATGAATTATAAATAACAGCACAGACTTTGTCTTCCTATAAAAATACAGTCGAACCCGGTTAAGACGCTCACAATTAATACACAATTTTTTTCTGATCTTTGAACATTGCCCGTAAGGCTAATGTAAAAATATCACGTTTAATACGCGTTTAATTACTAACAGGAAATAGTTGTAAATATTTGAATAAAACAAAAACCTGATAATTTAGCAAAACTTCTATTCTTCTTTGATCTCCCCTCCTAACATTCTTTGCCTCGCATTTTGTATATATTTTTACTGTAGTAGAGAAATATAGACAAATTCAGTTTTCTCAGATACACCATAAAAATTGTTACGATTAGAGATGATCATACCTGTTGTTAGAGAGGTTTTAAATGTACGTTATCTCTATTATGTTTTATAATGCATGTTATAGGCAACAAAACATGAAACTCGTAAAGATTAAACAAATATGATTGCGGTTGGATAATTATAATTATTTTATGTTTTCTATGTTTCTTTTACTTTTTGCTATGCAAACAATATTTTTTTACGCAAAGAGGAATAAGGATAGTTTTTTATTGCATAAAAAAGAAGGACAGATTATAATAATACTCATTATTACAAATACTAAATATGATTTTAAAAACTGCGTTGTGCTTCAAAGATAAGTTTCTGGTGTGCACTTTTTCTCTTTGTTAAAAAAAAAAATAGCATAAAATTATTTTTGGTTCAAATGTATTAATCAATAATAGATCCATGTTGGAATCCATATTTATTTTTCAATATTATTCCAGTCAATCCTATAAAAAGAAACAATGAGTTATAGGGAAATACAATTAAGTTTTATTCTAAATATACTTAAAAAAACACAATTTTCGACCCTAAGCATATAAATGAAAACTCTAAAGTTCATTTAGACGATTAAATATATAAATAAGCCCAGTTCCTCCAACGTTATACAAATCACATTTAATACGTGTTTTTTGTCCACTCCCTTGAAATGTGTCTTAACCGGGTTCCACTGTATATAAAACTACAGTGGAGGTGTTAAATAACTTTTAAGCAGATCTCAATTAATTTTATAAATGTGGATTAATGATTATGTATTTCGGGCCGCACATTAAGGGTCACCAGGCCACAGGTTGAGTATGTCTATTCTAGATAATTCCTGGGCATCGAATAAATCTGGCGATGTATAATGACTTATTTTCTGATGGTGAAAATACATGTATGCGCAGAATAAAAGTAATTCTTCTGAAATGCATCGCAATTTGCCAGCTGTGCAATGTATATTTCCATAATCAAGTAAGAAATTTCATTACAAAGCTCCAAAATTGTTCATATTTGATAAAAGTTAAGCAGGAAATAGCATCTCATGAAGATGTTATAAAAATACATTCAATTGGGCATCATCAAAAATCATCACCTTTTTTTTTTCTTTCAGATATGATTATATATGCATAATTTGTATCAAAACTGTGCAGTGAAGGAAAAATATTTTTCAATATGTATGAAATTTCTTTTCTCCTTAAAGAAATGCAAAAACCTAGTGGGTGTGGCAATTCATCATTTATATGCTGCAACAGATGCCATACTAATTTGTGTTTTTACAATATGTGTTATCCAAATGGTGCAATTAAAATAAGGCAATTATTTAAATTAAAGGAAATCTGTATAGAATGTAAATTACGTATAAAGTATGAAATTTTGATTTTGTACAATTTTAATAATAGATTAATTTTATTAAATAAACATTTCTGTGCTATCCATTTATTTTAGATATGAAAATTATTTTATTAATAATATCTGAAATTACAAAAGTTCTCTGTTTATTGTCATATATTCTTTAAAATTTTAGATTAAAAATAATTACCTTTACAAAAAAAAAAAAAAAAAAAAAAAAAAAAGTGATTAATTTAAAATTAATAGAAATGTTCCCAAATAAGAAATTTAAATAATTGAGCCAGCTTGAGTTTTGAACATCAAACCAACGGTTCTGGAGAGACCACTTCTATGATTCAGCCACATTTCTTCACTATGTGCTTTGCAAAAACAATATATGTAGATGTGATAGCTTATGGAGGATTTTGAAATGAATTTTTCTTTTTGAGAGTTGCCACCTAGTTTTGTCGAGGATATTTTCTACTAGTAGTATTTCTACTAACCAACAGTATTACAAGCAAATCAGTGATCTGAACATCTGGTGGTCCTTGTAACTTGTTATTCACAAATAAAGTTTTATTCAAATGTTCTCTGCAGCTCCATTAATTTTTTTTATTTTCTTTTACAAATGAAGTTGCCAAAAATCCCTTTGTTAGTTTACAAATAAATCTTTATGCTTTGCTGTGGTATCTAAAATCAACATAGCTTGGCTTTTTTTTTTTTTTTTTTTTTTTTTTTCTCAGATTTTATCTAGGATGAAGATAAGTAAATATAATTCTCATTCAACATGCATATGTTTTTTAAATGACCTGTGATTTTAATTTCATGGAAACTAACCCCTTTTTATATGTACAGAAAGTAGTCTTAACATTAACAAAATTTTTCTAAATTGTAACTCCCATGCATATTAAGGGATAGCTGTATATATCTTTGTTTCGTACATTTATGGCTTTTATATTTCTTGTGTTTTTTCCATTTTTAGGCTGGTTATCCTGTCAGAAGTATAGATATTTTACAAAAATTACCCTCATCTCCAGTCCCACATCTAAATATCTTTGCAAATACTTCCAGCGTGTCTGAACCAAATAATTCTCCATCATTGGCTAGTGAAGAAAATGCTCCTTCAGAATTTGGTTTCAGTCAGCAATCTGAGCAGCCTGTTCACCAAGTAGTGCGGCCTACAGCAATATCCATCAGAAGTCATACACAACCTTCAGACAGTCATAAAGAAATCATCAGTACTGCACAAAAGGTTGCAACTTGGACACCTTTTGCTGGTAAGATGAAATATTTTGGATTTGAATTAAAAAAATATATATATAAATTAAAGGAGTCTTCACAAACAGGATCCTGTACAGAATTGTCTTAAAAAATAACCTTTCTCCATCCCACAAATGTGTTTTTTACAAATGTAAGAATTTTTTAACGAAATCAAACCCTACTCAAAACAGTTGGAATCATCAAAGAAACTATTTAGCTATAATATAAAGTAAATATGTATACATATAAATTTATATATTTTTGTTTATGAAAACAGGACCTTGTTAAAAATGTCTAAACTTGAACCTGATTATGACATTAATTTCCAATTCATGAAATTATGATTCAATTTTTCACAAATATAATAAAATGTTCAGAATTTTTGCAAAAACAAGACTGCATGAGAAGAATATAGACAGACTCCTGCTATATATATATATATTTATTTAAGGGTTATATATATATATATTTGGTTAACATCGTTATATGGACTTGTAAGTTAAATTTTGATTCAAAGGTATTTTATGTAGACTCTGCTACCTAGGAGCTTTGTGTAACAAATTTCAGATTAATATAAGTATTAAACAAGGAATCAGTACTTGTTTCCTCCTTTTTGTATTGTTGTTAATTTTTTCAGAATACAAAGGAGCTCTCTCCAGAATAATTTTACAGCTTGGAAGTAGGAAGAAATATCCTTGTGGGGACTTGCGTTTTGTATAATTTCATGTTCTATACATAGCTAGCCATATACAGTACAGAACCATTTATCCGGAAAGCTTGGGGTCAGATGTATTCCGGATAACTGGTTTTTCCAGTTAACTGGTTGTGTATTAAAGCAGCATCCATTTGATAAGTTTTGTGAATATGTGTGGTTGTGACATTATTTCTGATATTAAATTATTAGATTACTTGGATTAAAAATCAATGCAAGAAAGATCAAAAGTTAACCCGAGTTTAAAAGAAGGTAATTTTTGGGAATACCTTAGGAACAAAAATTCTCCTGTTTCCTCTGCATAAAAATTAAAACATCTAAAACACAACTAAATATGTTTTAATTCAATTATACAATTGTTTCAAGCAAAGCCTATGTCAAACTGGCAATGTATGACACCTTTTTCTGCAAAGATTCTGAAATCGGTGTATCAGAAATATCATTCCGGATAACTGGTTTTCCGGTTAACTGGTTTCTGGATAAATGGTTCCATACTGTATATTAAAGTACAATAAAATTCTAACTGGGCAGTTAATTGAAATTGCTGGATGATCCACACATAAAATGACCCAGAGGAGAAGGGTGAATGCCAATACATTACTCTCACACACAAGTATTTTACTCATTTAAAGTAATTTTCCCTGACAAAATGTCCAAAAAGTGAAATTACTCGACAGTATTTTGGAGAAATTTCAAAATATTTCCCCTGTGTTAAAGACAGAGCAAGAATATTTTATAAAATATTATCATGATTCATGAATGGAAAGCTAAGGAATTGCTTATTAATTATAAATATTTGTCAGTGATACCTTTTTTAAAAATTTATATCCAAGAGTGCATACATTGATAATACAGTAAAGGATTGAAAATCCGTGCGCCCATTATCTGCAATTTTCTATGATCCGTGTTGCGTAGTAAAAGTAAATATCGTAAATTTTGCCAATCTGTCGCTGAAAAACATCACAACAAATAGCCTCAGAAGAAAATAATGAATTTTGTCAATCGATCGCTGTAAAAAATGCAAATTTCAACTAGTGATAGTGAAATGGCCACTATATAATCTCTTTGATAGAAGAACTTGAAAAATTGCATTTTTGAGACAGCATATTAAATTATTAGACATCATATTTATCTTATGTTATACTGAATATGGTATTAAAGTGTTGTCCAGAAAAAAACAAAATGACTCATAATCCACAGAATGCTCTATAATCCACACAACCTTTGGTCTCAACTTGTGCGGATTAAAAAACTTTCCCTATAATGCATCATTTATGTTTCCAAATGATAAGAAACTTATTATCATCAGTATCAGACTGTAACATCTCTTTTTATTACCTCATGTGAGGCTTTTCAATTCAAAATGGTAGTGGGGAAGTACTTCTAAGACTTTCTTTAGGTATTCTTAACGGTAACATAAATCGTTATATGAATTTTAGAAAAGTCCATAAAAAGTCTAGGAATGGCACAAAAAAAAAAAAAAAAAAAAAAATTCTTAAATTTTGCCTTTCAATGCTCACATTAAAGAAATATATAGGGATAAAAAAAAAAAAAGCTTTAAAAATTACTCCTAAAATGTATAGCCTTTTCTTAAAAACTTTGGAAATTGCTCGTCAAACGTGGCAAATGAGGTGTGTTCTATAACTAGTTTTATAAATATTTTTTGCACTGCATATTGTAATGAATGTATATTTTAATGCACTTCATAAGTGCATATCCATTTCATTCTGTTTGAAAGGCCGTAACATCATGAAAATGCACTTGCAATAATTTTTTTCCCATTAGCCGTAATGTAACTGAAAACTTTTGACTGTCCCTGTAATTAAACTATACATCCGATTTTCATAAAATTTGACATGACTCGACAAAATTTTGCAACAATTATATATTTAAAATTTCAGACTATTCGGTTGGGTAGTTTTTACTCTGTTATATGCAGACGGACAGACAGACAGACAGACTGAATGGCGACTATAAGTGCTACATATTTATATAATTACGAACACACCTAAAAAGGGCCAGGTAATTTAAGCAGGCATCTGCTTAGGAAAAATTTCGATCCTTTAAAGGATCCTTCACAAAATTTTTCATCTTTAACAGGATCCTTCACAAAAATTCTCCTCTTAAAACAAGACCTCCACAATATTCTTTTTCCTAAAAATAGACCTTTTACAAAACTTTTTCACCTCCAAACTGAATTTTTCACAAATTTGATCATTTAAAAGTAAGATCAAACTTGTCACAGAACAGTTGAACTCAACAAAAAAGGTATTAGCTTTTTATGCATAAAGAATATATAAACATAAACTTGAACATAATGATAATTTTAAATTGATGAAATTATGACCACCATTTTCACAAATATAAGAAAAAATGTTTACAATTTCACAAAAATAGGACCCTGTGAGAATAGTCTGGACATGCACCTGATTTAAGATGACAATGAATTACTCTTATTTTTTTTTTATTATCATTATTATTATTATAATTTGTGTGAATTTTCTGCTGATTTTTCATTTTTCTATCATTTTATCACAGGCTCTTCAAATACTGCAGATGATGAATTTGATGATTTTCAGTCTGCCACTCCTACAGCAATTAATTATTCCCTCGGTACTCCAACCTCTCTCAATTCACCTGCTTCTGATGATGATTTTGATGATTTCAAACAAGCTCCTTGCATAAAAGCACCAGAATCCAGTATTTCAAGTATGAAGTTGCCCGAAAGTTCTCTTACAATGAAAAACCAAAACAAAGTTGTTACACAAGATTTGTTGTCTCCAGAAGAAGACAAATATAGTGTTTTTCGTACTTTACAACAAACTGAAGATAATAATCAGTGGGCTGACTTCACACTTTCTTCTGTGTCGCATGAATCTCCTTCCCTGTTTTCCAGTGACAAGGACTTTGTTGGCATCGAACATTCTACAAGTTTAAATTATCCAAGCGTTTTAGTAACAGAGACTACTGAAAGTAACAGTTTATTTGGAAAAAGTGATATAAATGTAGTGAATAATACTCAGGGAGATGAAGAATTTGGTGACTTTGTTAATGCTAGCACTGTTTCATCTGTTCTTCCCTATACCGCAACTGCAGATTTTGCTGACTTTAGTAACTTTAAACAAGCAGAGTGTGAACAACTGTCATCTGTTTCACAGCCTGATGATGAATTTGGAGAATTCGCAAGCTGTGTTTCTGCTTCACTGAAGCCAGAAATAGGTCACGATTTTTCATTCCATCAACTAAAAGACAATATTTCTCTTGCTGAAAGTCAGTCTGTATCTAGTTTAGAATTGGGAACCTTTGATGGTGGTGGGGGCCATAGTGGTGAATCAAAATCCTCTCTCAGTAGACAAGGTTCTATTCCTAGTCTAGATTTAAAGAGTACAGTTTTTGATGGGACTGATTCTGAAGATTGTGCTGGAGAAATACAGCTGTCACCTTATGTTCCTCGAAATTCTAAGTCTCCTTCCCCTATTAGTATTACAAAAATATCTGTATCTGATGAAAGTAAGAATCTTATATTTTATCTTATTGTGTACAGTGACCTTCAGTTTATACAACTCTTAAAATTGTTCTCAAATCCAAAGTGGCTATTCCTAAAACATTCACAAGGTCTTTTCTATTCTTAGATACATGTAAATTGGTGAATTCTTTTATCCAGAAACTAAGAAATTGAATGTCGTTTTCTATTTCTTGATAAAGTCAAAAGATTTCTCAGAAAATGATGTCAAGTTGGTTGTTTGCGCAGATTTTCGTGATGCCACAGCCTGAAATAGGTCATGAGACTCAATCACTTATAAGTCAAGATATGTATCAAAAAATGAAAAATGCTATTAAATTTTAAATCACTTCAGAATTTGAATCTGTAAATTTCCTGCTTTAACATATAAATATAAGTCTTTGAATGTATCAGGAACTTTTGCATTGTTGAGCAGGGAAAAATATATTTTTAAGAGCCACCTTAAAGTGCTGGAGAAGAAAAAATTGTTGAATTGTAAGAGTTGTATAAATGAGAGGTTACTCCGTTATATTTTGCTTAGTATATGCATCATTGTGTGTATTAAAACATAATCATACTTGATAAAGTAGATTAAATGTTTAAAAAATATATATTCATTATATAAAAAATATTTAACTTGATGTATATGTTTTTTTGGTTGCAAAATTTACTTCTAAATTTTTCTCTAAAAGTAATATAAGTTTGTTATTGTTCAGGAAAGGGATTCATGAATATCTTTTCTATGTCAGACAGTGTTTTTAAACATCAATTTTCATACCCACTTTCCAACATCCTATGGTAGACAAAAACTTTAGAAATAGATTTAAAAAATGATTATGACAGTTTTAAGTTACCATCATACCAATTGAGAAAAAATTTGTATGTACAAGAAAAATTTACATTATTTCCTATTGGACATTATTGGAACCTGAAGATCAGAGTGAACTGAGAGAGGCACAAGTAAGAGGTTACTGTAGTTAAAATACTTATCTTTTACTAAAATGGCTCACTAATTGGAGATTCAGCAACAATACTTTTTGATGAAATATGACTGCCCAATGCCATGGTATCTGTGAATCATTTTATCTTCTTTTTCTACCATGCATAAACACTAATCAAGACACACGGCTGTGTGTCAGCCAAGTTCGCCTGACATAGCCGTGTGTTATTTACACGAACCATTTCGAGCTATTTTCGTCAAATTTCAGTGCTCTACTACTGAAAATCTATGAGACCTACGTACTTCTTATACGAAATTTTTAGTAAGACCACCCTAATTACCTAAAATCCAAAAATTTATAAATAACGCATAATTAGTTTCCGAGATAATGACATTTGAAAATGTCTGATAATCGATAATTTTACCACTGACTGACTGACTGACTGACTCACTCATCAAAAAGATCTCGTATATCTACTGCAGCTACAGACTTCAAATTTGGTGCGAAGTTTGTTTACACTATAAACTAAGGAAAAAAAATAAAAAAATTGCGAAAATCGATGAATTACCCACCTGGGGGTGCCCATTTTTACTTTAACATTACGTCTATTAGGCGAAATTTTAATTTGCCGTAGGAGAGGACTCTGTTCTGTCGCCAAATACCGCCAAGTTTCTCGCAACATGGCGATATATCGCCAAATTTGGCGACCAAAATTAGTCGCCAAAAGTGACGCCACCTTAGTGATATCTCTAATATTTCGCCAAATTCCCATAGACTTCTATTGTAAACCTATCTACTTACTGGAGGTTTATCTGGGTTTACTTGCTTACAGAAAATCAACAAATTGAGATATCCAGACACAGAGAAAATATACATGTATACATTCTCAGAAACTATACATGTTGGATACTTGAAATTTTGCATACTTATAGCTGAACACCACACATCATACGACAAATCATAAGATTTTGAGAAAGTCGTACATTTAACCCTTTGGCTTCCACATGTGTATTTTAAACAGTTCTTTCTAAGTGAGCCCCTAATTAGGTTGGGGGCGTGAAATTTTACAGACTTATAGCTCAACACCTCACATCAAACGACAAATGATAAAATTTTGAAAAAGTCGTACATTTAACCCTTTGGGCTCCCACATGTGTATTTTTAAAAAAATACTTTCTAAGTGAGCCCTAATTAGGTTGGAGACATGAAATTTTGCATACTTATAGCTGAACACCTCACATCAAATGACAAATCATAAAATTTTGAAAAAGTTGTAAATTTAACCCTTTGGGGTCTCACATGTGTATTTTAAACAATCCTTTCTAAGTGAGCCCCTAATTAGGTTGGAGGCGTAAAATTGTACATACTTATAGCTAAACACCTCACATCAAACGAAAATCTATAAAATTTTGAAAAAGTAGTACATTTAACCCTTTGGGTTGCCACACGTGTATTTTAAACAATTCTTTCTAAGTGAGCCCGTAATTAGGTTGGAGGAGTGAAATTTTGCATACTTATAGCTGAACACCTCACATCAAACGACAAATCATAAAATTTTGAAAAAGTCGTACATTTAACCCTTTGGATTCCCCCATGTGTATTTTAAACAATTCTTTCAAAGTGAGCCTCTAATTATGTTGGAGGCGTGAAATTTTGCATACTTATAGCTGAACACCTCACATCAAACGACAAATCATAAAAATTTTCAAAAAGTCATACATTTAACCCTTTGGGCTAACACATGTGTATTTTAAACAATATTTCCTAAGTGAGCCCCTAATTATGTTGGAGGCGTGAAAATTTGCATACTTATAGCTGAACACACATCAAATGACAAATAATAAAATTTTGAAAAAGTCGTACATTTAACCCTTTGAGCTTCCACATGCGTATTTTAAGCAATTCTTTCTAATTGAGCCCCTTCTTAAATTGCAGATTTGAAATTTTGCATACTTATAGCAGAACACCTGATGCCAGGTGACAAATCATAAAATCTTGAAAAAGTCTTACGCTTAACCCTTTGAGCTACCACATATGTATTTTAAGCAATTCTTTCTAAGGGAGCCCCTTATTAAATTGCAGATTTGAAATTTTGCATACTTATAGCAGAACACCTGAGGCCAGGTGACAAATCATAAAATTTTGAAAAAGTCTTACGCTTAACCCTTTGAGCCACCACATATGTATTTTAAGCAATTCTTTATAAGGGAGCCCCTAATTAAGTTGGAGACATGACTTTTTGCATACGTATAGCTGAATACCTCAGACCACACGACAAATCATAAAATTTTCTAATTTATTCCTCCGGGCTCTAACTTGTGTATTTTAAGCAATTTTTCTACCCTCCGCCCTTTTCACCCGGGGACTTTTCCAACTTTTGCCGACACCCCTTTGACCATTCTTTCATATTATGCACCATAGCCTTACATATTTTAGTTCCACTTTTTACCGCCAGGGGCGCCTACTTATCTCGGGTGCTATGGGCTCAATCCCCTCGACTAATATATCTACGGATAGTATGTAAAACGGAGTTTCGTTCGGATAGAGGTTTGTTTAGAATAGAGTGCGCCCCTAGTTGCGAAATGCGGAACTAAAAGATTTTTCAAAAGGATAAAGTGTTTTGAAAGGAATATTAAACGAAACCCTCTGTGCGATCTGTGATCACACATACCCACTTGTTGTTTTCAAAATCATCAGAGAAAAGGATATTTAATTAGTTACATTTGAAAATCCAGGGAGAGGCAATGTCCTTCCTCTGCACTGCCTCTTTGCAGGCAGCCATGGATGAATGATACATAGTGTGGCATAAGCACATAATTTTTTTTTTGACTTTCAGTACAAAAAAAAAAAAAAAAAAAAAAAAAAAAAAAAAAACAGGCTATAGGATATTTAATTGGAAAACTTAATAGGAAAATTTAATATAGGAATTTAATAGGAATTGTTGTTTCAGAAACAATAAAAATTTCGAATCAATACATTTTGTTTCAAAACATGCATTCAATGTAGCAGTATTAAAATATAGATTTCAGCCGCAAATTGACAGCCAAATAGTTTGTTGTAGGAAATTTAAATTAAAATTGAATGTTGCTTGGTGAATAAAATAGTCACATGTAAACACATTAAAAAGTATTAAGTAAAGTGTCTAAATATATTGTAACTTTACAAAAAGTAATGATATCTAACAAAAACATAGCTGTGAAAAAAGGGAGCCAAGTTCTGTAAAGACAATGGCAAGAAAAGAAGTGATATCTAAGTGGGTACCAAGTTCAAATAAAATTCACTCAAACTTACCTACAGAAGTATTATAGCATTTTTTAAATTGTTTAGAAATAAAAATTATTGATAGCATATTAATAATAAATCTAGAACTTGGCAAGTTTTTGATAAATGTTATGCCTATCAATTTCATGTCTTAATAAAATGATGATGTTAATATTAACAACAATGTCATTATAAAAAAAATTAATATAGTTATTATTATAAACAAATGACTCATGTTAAAGATTTGATAAATCAATAAATACACAGATACACTCCCGCTCGTTTTGGTTATCACTCTAGCACCCACCCTCCAGAAACCTCAATGCAAACAGACTATAAGGCCTGAGAAAGAGACAGATACCCTTACGCTTGTTCTTGGTCATCCCTCTAGAGACTGCACCCCTTTAACCCTTCAGGGGCAAAGAGCTTTTATTCGTGACATTCTGAAATGATTGAATCACACCAGAATTTAAATTTATTTCAAAATGGGTAAAAGCTTCTTTTCACGTATTTAATAAAATTAAACTTTTTAGTCCTGAATTCTAGTGTCAATGTGGCATTTTGCAGTTAAAAGTAGGTGGGATATATTTTATCCCACCACCCTTCAAGGGAAAGGAGCTCACTCAAATGAAGGTTTCCAAACATGAAATAACAAGTTTTGCTATAATAATGTCATTAATAAAAATAAATGACTCGTAGGTAAAAACTTGCCAAGTTCTAGATTTATTATTAATATGCTATCAATAATTTTTATTTCTAATCAATTTAAAAAATGCTATAATACTTCTGTAGGTAAGTTTGAGTGAATTTTATTTGAACTTGGCACCCACTTAGATATCACTTCTTTTCTTGCCATTGTCTTTACAGAACTTGGCTCCCTTTTTTCACAGCTATGTTTTTGTTAGATTATAATAACTGAAAAACAGCCACTCTTTTTTGCAGCTGATGAGTTATTTATTCCAAACCATGCAACCATCACAATGCCATCTTGATCAAAATTGTTTAAATAACAGACTTCCATGTTATATGCATAATTGATAGACTGATTCTCTTATAATTTTAGCTGCTATTATATAAGGCATTTCAAACCTAGTGGTGTAAGCAGGGTTCTTGCTGCCGTTTGCCACTGAGACGAAATGCTTCCTTTGGTGAGGAAAGGAACAATAAAAAATTTTTTTAAATGCAAGGGCTGAATTTTTTTTTTTTTTTCTGAGGTGACACTGTCATTCACTACAAAACTTTTTAATTAAACTAAATTCATGTATGTTAAAAGTGAAAACAATATATTTAAAGGCTTATAAATACAATAGAACCTCTTTTTTCTGAAACTCTTTTAACCGAATCGGTTTAACCGAAATCCATTTTTAAAGCTTTTCTTTCTTTACTATCACATTCCTTGCATGCAAAATCCATTTTGAAAGCTTTTTTATTTTTTAAACTATCATATTCTTTGTGTGCAATCAGTCCTTTCTGAATTACAAGTACATATAAATATTTTCGATCCCTTTTCTTAGAGTTCGTTTGAATTTAACTTGAGCTCCCATAAGCTGCGGAGTGGAACAAATAAAACAAACAAATTAGCAATTCTGAAGCTTTTGTATGTTTTACAAAAGGTTTGGCATGGCTGGAGCTGCAGAAAGACTGTGATACTGGTAAACTAATAATATTTAAAAACTCTGTGATTGAGCTTCAAAGCAAAGGCAGTCAAAACTGCGACAAACAAAACTTTTTTTCATATCCTTGTGATACATGTAAAAGGTTCTTAATTTGAAAATTAAAATTCAGGTAATTTATTTTAGTTTCTATTTTGCTGTTGCGTTATTTTTATTTAGCCCTTGTTACCATAATACGAAATACTGCATTTCTCACTAATCTTAAAATTGAAGCATTCTCGATTGTCTGAAAATTTCGATCTGAAAGAGGGTCGGTCCCAATTACTTTGGATAATCGAGGCTCTACTGTACCTTTTAATAAGCAGATCATCATGTTTCATCTCAGCTGGTGACATTATCAAGATTAGTACTGATACTCGTAAATAAATTATTTTTGCAAAAATTTTCAAAAATGAACTTGATAAACTAAATCAGGAAATCAGATATATTGAAAGCAGTTGCTTTAATAAACATGGTCATCTGTGAACATGAATTATTTTATCCTATTGTTTTTTAATTCATAAAGTATCTCGTGCCAAATTCTAGGTAACTCAAAAAAGGCTGAATCATTAAAAAAAAATAGGATAAAATAATTCATGTTCACATATGTCCCTTTTTATTAAAGCACCCGGTTTCATTATACCTGTGATCTCGTGTTTTTGTTTATAGTCAATCATCTAAATTTCTTGTTCCCCCAAAAAAGAAAATATTCCTCTCCCCTTTTACTTCTGGGTACACAAAGCTTCAAATCCTTAAAACTCATTATTCAAAGAAAAAAAAAAAATCTGTCATATTTGTTACATTTTAGCAACAATAAATAGCCCACATCTAAATAATTCCCTGAATTATTTCCTTGTATTCTCCCGAGAAAAAGGGGTGGAATTTCTAGGTATGAAGAACAAAACAATTTTTCTTTTTCTCTCTTTTTTTACAGTTTGGGTATTATGGCTCTTTTTAGAGATGCATTGCTCAACACCACTTCATTTTAGCATTAATCAGAGCTGCAATGAGAGTTGTGCTGAGTGTGCCAATCCTAATTAAAAATGGGGATTAAAGAAGTGATGGTTAAAGAATGATTTTAGAATCAATGTTTTACAACTAATCTATTTTGCTATTTTATTTTATTTTTTCATTTTGCTGCTGTTTCTTTTTGCTGAATAGCAGAATTGCTAAGGTTGATCAAAAGTCAGCAAGAACCCTGTGTAGAAGTTACTAATTTTGAAAGTTGCGGTAAATGCATGTAGGGTATCTGGACATATCAAATTATTAATAGGAAGATTTGTCAAATAGTAATTTTTTCAACTGAGTGAAAATATGTCCTTGCTGTGACCAAAACCTAAAACCTTTGGATTTAATTGCCAATGCTCTTCCAATTGATCTATCTATGTCACCTCGATATCTGTCGCCCCAGTCAACACAATTAACTCGGACAACCATTTGGTAGTGACATCTGTTCTGTTGACAGAATAAACTGCAGATAAAGGAACTCCAATGAACTATGTATTCGTAATTGTACACTTTTATTATATTTTTTTTAATTAAACTTTAGTTATTCAGATAGCTTAATTGGAAGAGCAGTGGCAAATTTACTTACCAATCAAATTGATTGTGTTAAAATAATAAGTGTAATTACCTATCCATAATCTATTGGAGTTTCTTTACATGTAATTTATTCTGTCAAGCTGTTTCAAATAACAGATCAGAGGTCATTGCCAAATAGTTGGTTGGGATGTCGTCCAGATAGCTCAGTTGGAAGAGCATTGACAATTAAAGGCCAAGGTTCTGAGTTCGAGTCTCAACTGGGACAGATTTTCACTCAGTTGGAAAAATTGCTGTGTGTATGATTTATTTGTCAATTAGTTTGATTGCATTAAAATAATAAAAGAGGAAGATCTGTGTAAGTTATTGTGCCTGTGCCCAGAAAACTCTTGATTTTAATCAAAAGGAAATATGATTTACACCACTAAGACTAACTGCATCATAAATTATCCAAAACTTTTTGCTTCTTTTTTTTCCCCCGCTAACTAAACATTGTGTTATGTTTTGTGCATGATTTTATTTATTTGTTTTAACCAAATGATGATAAAATATATTTACTATCTGATAATCGAATTTTGTACTTCAAGATCAGTGGTTTTATTGGTTTCTTTAGAAAATTGAATGTATGTGCCCCCACAGTAATGCTTCAGTTGTTTGGTCAGACTGTGTTAAAGAAAAACTTTTAATGTTTCCTTGATGGTTGACATTCAAATGATTTGTATTTAAACATTTCTTATTCTTTCTTATCTGTAAATTTTGGATGGAGCATTTGGGGACATTTATTGCTCACTCCTATCATTTCATAAGGAAGCCTCGTTTTATGAAATGTTACATTGTATGCTATTTTTTTTTTAATAGTTTACATAAAATAATGTATACATACATTTCCTTAACTTCATTTCGCCTTAAATAATTGGTGAACTGAGTTAGTATAGCCATGAACTTAGTGCCTAGGTATAGTAAATGCGGAAATGTGCTTCAATAGGAAATACATTACAGTGCTTCTAGTGTCAAACTGCAGGGTTGCCATCGCTATCCAGAAAAGGATATGAGAAAAAAGTTAATTGCAAAATTGTAAAGTGTCCTCGAATTAGTATGAAATGATATCTTACATGTAAAAATAACATTCTGAGAAACCTTGTAATTACTTTTATATTTAATCGTAAAATATCACTATTATCATCATCATTAGATAAATTTAGAGTAATTGATGGAAAACTTGAAACCTTAGAAATTAAAAGTATTATGAGACATTGTTCATGGATGTTTATTTATTTGTGTTAGTCATTTGTTTTCTTGTAAAAATTCAAACCTCAAATTTTAATCTCTGAATCAGAAACAAAGTTAAAAAGAAGATCACTTTCCATTTTAGGTGAAACATGTTCAACTCCTGTTGGACAGTATTTCCAGCCCTCAACTCTTCCATTAACTGATAAATACAGTGTTATACGGCAAGAAAAAGTAAGTATGAGTTTTTTTTTTTTTCTAGTACAGGTTTTTCATAAGTTTTGGTAAAATTAATTAATCTATGTCAATATTTAGTGAATTTCAGAAAATTTATTTACTTTTATTTTTTTAGATTTACTAAATATATATTTTTGTTATGAAGTATTTGTAAGAGTATCATTTTAGCTTTATTTCTTACTATCCATACTTCGGCCATCTAGACAGTTGCTTGGGAGGCGCCAAAGTGCATTTTAGATGCAAACAGAAATAATTAAATAAGATAATTTATTTTAAATTATACAAAAATAACTAATACAAATATAAAAAAGCATGTAAATAAAGATTTCACGACATAATTAATAAATTTTATTCATGAGCCACTGACAAGTTTTGAAAGCCTCTAAACATTCTCTATTAAATAAAATAACAAAAGGAAGTGGTTTATTATATTAATAACATATTAATGTTATCAATTTTTTTTTGTTTGTTTTGTTTTGTTTTGTTTTTTATCTAACTCCTACAGGGGTGTTAAAAGTTTTGAAAGTATAAGAAGGGAAGTTCGAAGACTGGCTAGTTGAAAATTACAGTAGCTGTGTATATAGTGGAACTCCAGTTATACGTTTTGCTCGGGACCAGGCAACAAAACGCAGAACTCAGTAAAACGTACAACTCAATTAATGTTCTACCGGAACCATTTTTAAAAATATACATGAAAATTTACTTTTTATATCGAAAACAGTTTTGTAAGTTTTGCTCCATCCATTCATAAATTTGCAGAAATGTAACAGAGTAAAAAAACAAAGGTATGTTAGAGAAGTACACATGAAGTTATTTTATTATAGAAGCCTTATTATTATTATTTTTTTGTTTTTTACATACATAAAGTTTTTAAAAGAAATCACTGAAATTGCTTTGCCATGTAAATATTTTATCAAAGACAATTCAGCTTTTTCTTAAATTTTATTGAAATCTAATCTTGAATTGTTTTTTTTATCCAGAATCGACACTGAACATTAAATTTTGCATTTTTGTTAATAATACAGCCGCTTTTTAGCGGGGCCGTCACAAAACGACCTTGAAGAAAATTGTCTTGCGACGGCCCCGTTTTCAGTCACTGCTTGTACTGCAGACAAACCACTTTACTATGTCAAAAGCTCTCGGAACAGTTCCGAAGTTTGACACAGATTGATCGTCCTGAGTAGGATCATCACAATCAGACACGTTGGCAGTGCCGGGAGGCAAGACGTAGCAAAAATTCTGAAATTATTTTCAGCAAAACTGTGACAAAATTTCATCCTGATACACAAAAATGTAGCGTATAACTGAGGGAAGCATATAACTCAAAAACATATAACTCAGCTAATTTTTAACAGCAAATGACCGGGACCGCTGAGTTGAAACGTATAACCGAGGGAAACGTACAACTCGGGTAACATACAAGTGGAGTTCCACTGTATATAGATAGGTCTGCAATTTGGCTATAGACTCGATTATGGAAAAATCTTTTGTTTTGAATCTTCAATAACCCCCTTTTCACCCTATTGAGTTGAATTCCTAATATTGCTGAAATATGTGCTTAACCATTTTTTAGTAGATTTGTTATTCTGCATTTCATGCTCTTACCTAAAACTGCAGCTGAGATATAGCAAAATGGTCTAAAACTTTCGACACCCCTTTAGGAGTGGAATTAAAAAATACATTTATTATATTAATATGTTATTTATGTAATATTCCACTTCTTTTTGTCGTTTTATTGAGTAGAGAAATTTTGGAGGTCCTTCAAAATTATATTAACAACATATGTTTATCTAACAGACCCGCCCAGCTTTGCTGTGCTAATCTTGGAGGGGCTAAGCTTTCAGATAAACAAAAAATTGAATAACCTGAGAAATATTGCAATCATTATAAATGGGTCCTGTGCGTTTCGCACCCATAAATTCTTAATACGATTATCAAAATAATGGGTCCTGTGCGTTTCGCACCCATAAATTCTTAATACGATTATCAAAATAATGGGTCCCTGTGTGATTCATGTCTTATAAATCATTGAAACAAAAATCACTATAGTGAGACTCTGTGAATTTTGCATACATAAATCCTTAAAACGGTGGTCATTTTAACAGAGCCCTATGTGCGTCAAATGCCTATAAACTTTTAATTATAAAAATGAAGTCTTCTGCACCCCAAGCCCGTAATAATGGCAATCAGTATTTAAATCATAAATCTCTATTTCCAAAAGATGTTTTTTTAAGAAGAGGAAGAAATTTACTATATTTTGTATAAAAATCCAATTGTTAAACCACAAAAGTGAAAAAAAAAAAGAACATTAAACAAAATTCTTCTTGAAAGAATGTCTTGCATAAAATATCTAATCAAAAATCAGCAATAATTGTCTTATTCATATAATGTTCCATAATCGGATTCAGAGTCAAGACTGGTGCATGACAGGCATGAGCAATGCTTGCAACAGTGTGATTTCAAGATTAGGAGAGCATCAGCAATGGTTACAACAATAAAATTAATTTTTTATCAAACCATGCATGCTAAATACACAAATTGGTTATAGATTCAATCATGAAAAAAATCTTTTGTTTTGGATTTGTGAATTTCTAAAGTTGCTGAAATACATACATGTTTAACCATTTTGGTACTTTTATGTTAGTCCAACACATAATACATAAATAAGAAATTATACTTTTATGTTAGACAAGTGCAAATCTTGCCAATAGCATTTTGTTTTTTGCCAATAGCAGTTTTTATATTTTGCATCAGTAAATTAAGAACAATGCTTTGATATTTAATTAAAATATTTTGGTTTATGATAATATTTCTTATTAAAAGAAAAAGTGATTGGTACTTTAAATAAAATCATTGAAAGGCATGTATTTTAAATAAAAAAAAATATATATGTATGCATTTTAAATGGAAGTTGTGTGTTTTAAGTGAAATAAGTGAAAGAATTATATTTTAAATGAAATGAATGCAAAACATTAGACTTTCTTGTAACATTTCACATTCAAGACTTTGTTGCTGTATTGCATTCCTTTGAAAACTGGCTTTTCTTGAAAGGTGCTTTACATTTGGGTAGTTAGGTGATTAAATTTTCTCCTGAGAAAAAAGTATGAGCCCTGTTATGATACAAATTTCTGAATTTGTTTTTTATGTTTCTTCTTCTTAAGTTATTTTGTGTTAATTTTATAAAAATCTATCTAAAGTTTTTGAAATATATTATTTTTTATAATACTAATAATCAATATATATTTTTAAAAATTTAATTACTATATCAAAGCAGATTTTGTGTATGCCCATTTGGTCTTTGATATTTTTGAGATTTGGTCAGGGAAATTGCCAGACTTGTTTTGCTGGGAAACATGGATTTGCGTCTGGCTAATATAAAAGTACATTTTTTAGTAGATTTGTTATGCTGCATTTCACACTTCTACCTAAAACTGCTGCTGAGATATGTCGAAATGACCTAAAATTTTCTACACTCCCTTTAACAACGTTAGGTAGGGTTGCCAGATTGAACGTTTTTCCCGTAAGTTGTATGTTTTTTAGAATATTTTAGGCCTATCGTACAGTGTACATTTAAATTTGCCCCGTACGATGATTTCTTCTGTTTTTTTACCATGTCTTACTTTGACAGTTTGAAGATTTTTTTTCTTTTCCATCTTAGGCTTCAAAATTTCACCTTTTACTGAAAAAAGATATACACATGTCATGAAATATAAAAATGGCTTGTTATCGATCAGAATGACAAAAGTCTTAGGAGAATTGTGTAATATTAAATGTGCATTCACAGACTCTTGGGTAGGATTAGTTCTCTGAACTTGACATTATTATAAACTATCTCCCTTTATAATTTAATAAAAAACTTTATTTTATAAAAAAAAAAAAAAAAAAAAAAAAAAAGGTGTCAATCACTAAAATGTTCATGATCATCATTGAATTGTAGGATGTTTTGATTTATTTTTGTTTTTACAATTCAATTAACTTTTCATTCATAATGGGATATGACTGGAAATTTAGTTAAACAATGTTAATAAAATAATGTAATACAAATACAGTTGGAGAATAATGATAAAATCAATTATTTAATAACCTCTTTTTAAACAAATTTGTTTTTGAAAAAGTAACTGGCACATTCAGCATAGTTTAGTATGGTATGAAAAAGAATGATAACGTGATAAATCCAAAACTAACTAGTGTCAATCAAAATCTTCCGTTTTTTTCTGAGATAAATCTGGCATCCCTAGCCTTAGGAGTTGAATTAAAAATATATATATATATCCTATCTTAATAGATCCCTATTATTTGTTACGAGTATATACCCGGGAGATCTAGTGCTAGAGAACAAAATTACTGTGAATTTTAAAAAGCCTATAGCTGTGAAACAATTTTAATCCAGCTCCTTCCTCATCAGTTAATTACTGACTGGTAAAATCAATCTCGGCATCAACGAAAAATGTAAGTTATACCTTAAACATATTTTCTATTTGAAAAACAGCAGATAAGTTGTTTTGCCTGCATACAATCAAATAATAAACAAAAAAGATTTATGTTCAATGAATATCGAGCTCACAATGTTTGACACACTTCTAAAACTAAAACTTCTTTCATTAGTTCATAGGCGAATGACGTCAAAGGTCTTTCCTGATTTTATTTTTTCTAGGCAAACGAAGTTATTTTTACCCTGTGATTTGAGAACGTTAAAAAATCACCACCAGTTCAGTTCTTTTTGAAACAGTCAGCAGTAACTGTTTATGACAGTCACATGCCTTGTGTTTTTATTATTTCTTATTACAGGATTAACCCTTTTAATGCATTGGTATTTATTGCAGCAATTTTAGTATACATTTTTTCTTTCAAAATTGTTTAATAATTTAATCGTTCAAAAGAAGAAGAAAAATTCAACTGTTATGCAAAACTGAAAATAAAAATGATCTAAAATATTTTTAATGTTTATTAATTTTCGAGAAAAAAAAAATTATTGAAATTCAATAATTTTTCATCTGTGGTTGCTAAGAAAATAAAACATAAATACTGTCTGTTTTTTATTTATTTCTCAATTGTACTTGCTTCCTTAAGAACCTACATTAATAACAAACAGACACTTGCAAGCTAATGTTAAGCCAATGATGGTGTTCTTTACAAATTTCTCATTTACATTTACTTTTTTTTTTTTTTTTGATGAAATATTTGAAGTTGATTTCTAACCAGAACCAGATACTTTTGTACTTTTCCTATTTTGCATGGATTTTTTTTTTTTTTTTTCAAGGACACTTTTACTTTCAGGACCAATTTCGAAACAGAATGCAGGGGGGGGAGTGCAACTAAAATTGGAAAAGTACAAAAGTGCTCTGTTAGATATCGACTTCAGATATCCTTAATAAATCATTTAAATCATCCAAATAAATCATTTAAAAATATTAAAATGCAAACAAATTTTTGCATTTGAATTTGAAAAGAACGCTATAGCTTGTGGGTGTTTTCATGTTACTAGCTTAGGTTTGTAAAGAAAAATAACGTTTGTATAAATTCAAAGCATAAAATATAATTTCCAGAAAAAATCAAACTGCAAGTTGGTTCGAAAGTTAGGCTAGTAGGAACTAAACATTTTTTAATACTCTTTGTAAAAATTAGCTCAATTAGTAAAGAAAATGTCTATTTTTTTTTTTCCTTTTCAGCTTCTTTTATTTATTTGAAAAAAATGTGTTACGTCAAAAAAAAGTTAACTTTTTTTACTTCATTTCATACATTTTTTAGTTAAAAGATGAAGATCACCATATAAGTTGCTGGAGTCGATGCTTAGAGAGTGCTGTAAATATACTACAAAATATGAAAAAAATCTTCAATCAGATGAGTTGTAGCTCTGTTTGTAATGAAGTTATTTCTTCTGAAGAAGGTGGGAATTATGTTAAAAGTAAGTTGAGACATTAAATATCAGTCTTTTTTATGGAGTTGATAATTTCGTGCCTTCAATTTTTTTTTTTTTTTTTTTTTTTATTAAAATATTTTATCCTTCCCACTTCTTTTATTTTCCCTTGCATTATCATAACCAGGCAATCTAACCTCGGGTACGGCTTCTCAAGATAAAGATACCCAATATACTGCCTGTTGTATAGGGCATACACCAAAATAGTTTTTAATTGAAAACGCTAATTGATTTTTTTATATTTAGTATATTTTCTTAGATTGCCCACAAAGAACACCAAAGAGCAATTTTGTTTTCTTTTGTATTAGCTGCATGCCAGTGGTCAATTGCGAAACATTTCATTGTTTATAGCTACCTTTGTTGTTTTGATTATTTCAGTGTTTAAGCATGTAGTACGATTACATATCTGTTAAATTTGTGTTTTATTTACAGTAAAACCTCCAAAGTTGACCACCTCTCTATGTTGACCGAAATTTATCAGTTTGAATTGTCACAACACATTTTCAATGGAGATTTACCTCTCTATGTTGACCACCTCCGTAAGTTGTGTTAAGTGTGATTCCGGGATATGTAAATTGAAACGAAAATTCGAAAAGAAAATCTGATCGAAATAAATTCAATTCACATTCCCCGAAATCACACTATGGCTTTGATCGTAAAGTGGCCAGTGCTATAGAGATGTAAACAAATTTGGATAAATCTGAAAATGAAAAACAAATAATAATACTCACCCCATTTGATGCACATCAAGAGAAATAGCACACAACACTAAATAATAAGAGCGATTTAAGCATAGATATTGTTTATTAAACATTATTGAGCATTTTATTTCCGGATCCGGTATGACATAATAAAATTAGGAAAATCTTCAAATATTATTTTGAATTATCTAAAAATACATATTGATAGAGTAATGAATCATTTTATTTTCTTAAATTATGCTTTAAATCGATGTTTGATCATTTTGACATATTTCAATGTAAATGTGAAAAGTTGTTATTTTCAGGTAGAAGTTCTAAAATAATCATGAAAAAAGAGAAGTTTTAATGGCAGATGTAACAAGTTGCAAATCCTAGTAAACGGACGAATGAATCTTAAGTTCGATATGTAGAAAAAGGGTCAAATCTTCACTGGATTCTATAAAGTTATCACTTGATTGTGAATGCGAATTCCTGGGGAATAATGAAGAAGCATCAATAAATGATCCGCGGATGATATTATCGTTTTCATATTAATTTTCTTTAGAGGAAAACACCGACGTTGAAAATCGGAAACAGCTATGAATACTTCCAGTAGTTTGCAGGTTCTTCAAAGGCGAGTACCAAAATTTAAGATCGGAAAAAACTCACATAGTACTGTAAATTATTTGAGCAATTTGAAGATTCTTTAAAGGACAGTACAAAAAATTAAGATTTGAGACAGCTTGCACAGGATTACTAAAATAGCTTGAAGATTAATTTGAGTGAGTTGCAAAATGATATAAATAGTAAAAACGTTCAAGAGACGTGCATATAGTCTACTTGATGCGCCCGTAAGGCCCCTGGCCCCACGGCGAAAACAAGGGAAGAAACCCGCACCTCGGATAGATGTTAGTCCTTTCAACAAAATTAACGGACTCTCAGAACTTTTTCAAATGCCTGCCGAAATCTGGAAACGATCTCGGCAACGTCAGCCAATCAGAATATTTCTAAAGATGGCCTGTCGCTAGCACTTCCGGCGAAAAAGATTTTGTAGTAGGATTATCACCATGGAATGGCAACGCACTTAAGAAGCGGGGAGAAAGGAATGTTTGCTATGTGGGAGTTCCTATGACGTCGAAAGGAATTTCCTGTCTGTTTTGAGATAAGGAACAAAACTTTCTTAAAAATTGCTTCTTTGGGGATGCGAGGTGAATGGAAAGCAATAAAATTAAGGGAAACTATAGGAGTTAGAATTTCGTTTCTCTGGCAAACGATTTCAGTAATTTTATGAAAGTTTACCAGAGAAATGGAAAAAGATAATAGAATATAATAAATGTACTTTTAAATGAAATAATTAAAAATAAAGATTTAGGATTTAATATTTAAAACTTAATAAAATTTGCTATCAAAATTGAAAGATGGTGAAAGGAAGTAGATTATTAAAATTAACAGAATATACAAAATTAAGTTTATGTAAATTTAAGAAGGGTGAATGTTATGTAAAGTTTTTACAACATAACAAGTTGTATGTTGACCACCTCCGTAAGTTGTATGTTGATCACTTTTTAATAGGTTTTACTTTCTGTAACTTGACCACTGAGGTTTTCTTGAATTTCCTTTTTTCTCTGTTTGTTCTACAGGAATTTCTTTATCAGTCATTCGGCTAATCTGAGCAACACTCGCCCCCCTTGTGGTGCTCCATTCATTGTTCACTTCCAGTGCATACATACAATGGTCCATACAATGGTAGTGAAATGCCAGAATTCCTGGAATCTGTCGAGAAATGTCAGGAGAGTGAGGATGTGTGTAGTGCTGTAGCTATACGCAGAATTGAAAAACATTGTGTATTGCTCACATGTAAAGCACATTCCTTTTTTTCTGGATGTCGCATCGTGACGGGGCCGATCGTTTGTTTGCGAATTTTCATTAAAAATGGCGCAAAGAAAAGCTCTAAAAGAAATTAAAGGAGAAAGTGGATCTTCTTAATTTTCTGGAAAGCAACAGCCAAAGAAAGACAGCTGAAAAATTTGGTGTGAGCAAGACAACTGTTAGCAACATTTTAAAAAGCAAGGAAGAATATCTGGAAAGATAGAAAAGTGGGGGCTCCAAAGAAAACACAGAAAAACGTGTCTCGACGATGTGAACGAAGCCACGTTTCATTGGTTTGAAGAGATGAGATCAATCAATGCAATAATATCGGGACCTATGCTTCAGGAAGTGCAAAAAATTTCGAAATAGAGGACTTCCAAGCGTCAGCAGGTTGGCTTGAAAAATTCAAGCTACGATACGATGTTTCTCAAAAGGTTTTGTGTGGGGAATCGAATGAGGTTTCAGCTGAAGTGGTGGAGAAGTTTATTGAAAAATTCCCAGAGTTTGCTAAAGGTTTTAAAGATGAGGACATCTTAAATGCTGATGAGTGCGGTCTCTTCTTTAAAGCAGTGCCTTATAGAAGTCTAGTAATGAAGGATGACGCTTGCAAAAGAGGAAAACTTACAAAACAGCATTTTACTGTTCTTATATGTGCTAGTATGACTGGGGAAAACTCCGTTTATTTAAAAATGTAAAACCTGAAGACCTTCCTGTTTTTGTTTTTTTTTAGAGCGAATATATCCGCTTGGATGACCAGTGCTTTGTTCGAAAAGTGGGATAGAGGAATTGATGCCGAAATGAGGAAAAAGAAGTGATCTATTCTACTTGTCGTGGACAACTGTTGCTGCCACCCGAAATTGAATAATCTCACAAATGTGAAGCTAAACTTTTTGCCTCCAAACACAACCTATAGATCAAGGCATTATTCAGTCCTTCAAAGTGCACTACAGAGCTCAACTTCTGGAATAGGTGATCATGAAAACACAAACCTGTGGTCCTTCTGCATTGGCATCGTCAACAGCTGTGTCAGTAAATGCTTTGAATGCTGAACATTGGATTAATTCTGCTTGGAATAAAGTTACGCAAACCACGATTAAGAACTTCTTCAAGAAAGCTGGATTTGTTACAGATACAACATCGGTGTAAGAGGATAAGCTACCCCAGGCCCAGAGGCAATCTTCAATAAGATACACTCTGCAACTAAGCATAGCGAGGACTCTATACAAGAAATGGACGGCGAAGAGGACGACGAAACTGAAAAGTACCCAACTCTGAAGGAAGACGATGTAAAGCGCATGATGAAGCAACTTAGATTTCGCTGCAGAAAAATGCCTAAGCATGCTTAATGGACTTGTAAACTGTGAAAGGGCTTTTTGTAGTTACCTAATGAACAAAAAGGACTCAAAGAAAAATTGAATTATTTTTTCAAGCTGTCAGTAAAAATAAAAATGAGTAAGTGCTAATTTTTTTCTAAATTTTTCCTTGAAAAATACTAAAAACGTTTACTAAATATTTTCTAATATTGTACTAAACATTTTTTAAAAATTCCCTAAGTTGACCACCTCCATATGTTGACCACTTAGTTATAGTCCCTTGGGTGGTAAACTTATGGAGGTTCTACTGTATTTATTTATAAAGTTTTTATTTTGTTTGGAATTTACTTAAGGAATATTGCACATGAACAAATTCTGAATTATTTACACTGTTTTAAGTGCAAACAGGTTAATCTTCCATAATTGAGTTGCTGACAGATTTGTAAAAAAATCAAGCCTGAAAATAACTTTTAAAATCATAAAAAAAAATCAATAAGTTGAAATAAAGTTTTTAAACACAACGGCATAAAAATAGAAATTGTGCGATGTTTAGAAGTTAAAAAAATTGGGCTAAAAACGAAATTTATTGATCAAGTTGTTGCCATTATTAATTTCATATTGGCATTACTTACTGACATGTTTTTGCTTTGCAATACAGATTCTAAGTGGGGAAAAAGAGTGAATGTATGATTAATAAATTTTATATTTTGTAGTTAGTTAATACTTTTATTTTAGCTCATGATAAAAATCACTTGGGAAATGGGAGAAATTAGTTTTTTTGTTTTTTTTTTCAGTAGGCTGCTTTAAAATTTGTATTAATCCATTTGCTCAAAAAAAAAAAAAAAAAAAAAATCAGTTCTGAATAAGATATATTTTTTTAATAAGTTATAACATAACTAGGCAAACTTTACACATCTGAGAACATTTAAATTTAAGATTTGATTTGTAAGTAAAACAAAATAAATATATATATATATCTGTGTTATAATATACACTGCCATTTAACAGCCGTCTGAAAAATTGTGAGAAATATTGTGCTTAATTAGTTTCCATTTTTATTGTTTTTTTATGAAAAATTAGTGCCTGAATGCTTTTGGCATATGTATAGTTGGGTCGTGTCATTGCAATTTT
This sequence comes from Maratus speciosus, assembly GCA_963932465.1. NCBI lineage: Eukaryota > Metazoa > Arthropoda > Arachnida > Araneae > Salticidae > Maratus > Maratus speciosus. The sequence continues at coordinate 606,063,043 of OZ010788.1, read as the reverse complement.
TTTTCTGACAGGCAGGATCAAAATAATTATGCAGCAGGAAATGACATTTAATAAAAAAAATAACATTTCTTATTTTCTGCAGATTTAAATTTTATAAATAAGTATGTCTTAATTAAAATCTTCATTAATTTTAACAATCATCCAAATTAATTCTAACAATCTCAATTAAATATTTAAATCTAAATTTATTATTTTCAACAATCCTTTAAACTTTTTTTTATTTTAAATAAATCAATAATTTCCCCCTAAATAAGTAAGTAATTTAAAATTAAAATCATTAATAATAATAATTTAAATTGCTTTTATTCTAATGATAACGATCTTAGTGAAATTATCTTTATTTTTTCATTAACTTGATATGATTTTATTCAAAATTTTATTTATACTTACCAAAATATAATAATATATTTCTATTGTGCTTTCCTTCCGCCATATATATATATAGATATATATATGTGTGTGTAATAATAAAAATTTTCGCCTCTTTTTCTTAGTAAAACTATTTCAAATTCTTAATATTTTTCCTTTTATTTCCTGCATTTAAAGTTGCATATTCTTTTATTATTCTAAAAAAACCTTAATCCATCCGCCTAATCTTATAAAACCCATTAAATTACTTTTTCATTTTATTCTAAAACTAAATTCTCTTTCTTTCGAATGTTTTAATATCATTTATTCTTTCGTGTTCTATACCCACAATTCCATGCATCTGCCAGTGCTATTTGCGTTTTTATTCTGACGCCGTATAAAGAGTTCTTTATCCACGTCATCCTTTCCCATCGAATCGTAATCTGTTTTATGTCCCATCCTCCCCCACCTCTCTTCTAGCATTGGTCTGTTACCTTTCTGTAACCGTCCGCGCGCTGTTGTTTGGAGTACAAATATCGTTACATCGGCGATGGAGAGAAGATTTTTTACGTTTTTCTGGTTGTCTAATTAAACTGCATCGCTTGGAGTGAACGTGTGTGTGTAGATCCTATTCTTATAACATCTAACGTTTTATGAAGCGATGATCGATTTCTGAGAGTGGATGGAATAACTACTGGAAGTGTTTTACTATGTTTTTTGTCAATAAAACCCATTTCAAGTGAAGATGACTCTCTATATTCGTTATGTAAGGGAAATTATCCCAATGTTTTTCGAGCCTGTTTTTTCTCACCACCCTGACTGCAATCTGATATTTTCAATATAACGGATGGATGGTTTTGATTGCTCTACTACATTTTATGTCGAGGTGTACTGGTGTCGCCTAAATATCTGAAAGTCGGTAGCAAAATGCTACATATATATATATTACGTTGTTTTAGGTTAGCTACTTTTTATTTCAAATTTTAAAAAATACAACTTTGGCTGCCATAATGTTAATTCTGGACCATGCAACTAAACACCAAAGTTGTGAACAAAATTCCCTACATTCCTGAGTACTCTATCGTTGACAATCCAAGTAAAAACACTACAAACTATCATTTTCATGACCATAATGGTCGTCTAGCTAATCGATTGCTGATATCTGACAAAATTCCCTATTTCTATACAGTTTATGGACCTGGCAACATCTGATCTGTGAATTGTTTTGATTGGTGGAGCTCAAAATTTGTTGAAACCATTAGCCAGGATGACCTGGAAAAAGAAATTAAGTTTGTAACCATGAAAGTTGTTTTGTCTTTTAAGAAAATTTGGACCTTTGGCTTACACCCAATTTTGTCCCTCGAAGTCTTGTGCAAGAAACTCTTTGTGGATAGTACTCATAGTAAAATTATTTCCTATTTTTATTGCCGCTATTTAATGTGACTGGTATTTTTAATTATAAAATTTACATATTTAAGTTTGCATCCCGATTATATCATAACTTTCTTCATTTGAGGGAGGAGAGGGGGGGGATGGGAGGTGTGCCAGAGGCATGAAAGCTCAGCCTTTTTTTTTTTTTGGACTGTGTGAGCTTGTACCATGTTTGTGTATATATCATTAAATTTATAATAGCGTACTTTGATTGAATACTTAAGTTTAATATTATATTTCATCAATTTTTATATCCACTTTCCAACTTCCAATGACTGGGGACAAACTAAGCATTAACCCCCTTCGTGATGCTCCTTTGCTTAATTTTTAATCTTTTACCACCAGTTTTTCGAAACAGAAAAAATTCTGTAATTTAATCGTGAAAATGCTCTGATTATTAAATAAAGTAAACTTTTCTATGGGAAAAAGTTTATTCCCAAGCATTTTTTATTTCTATTTTTTTCCATTAATCTATTTGTAAAGCTTACCTGAACTCGACTACACTTTATTTTCTTTTCGTTGCTGTCTTTTCGGCATTTGTTTACGTTTTTTATCGGCACAGTTGAGTGGTTGTGTGCTGTGTTTCGGTCATGGACCGTATTCGGCAATTTCACTTGCGATCGCATTCGCTCGTATTCATGTTTTTTATAAGATAAGTATTTGAATTTAATTAACAAGTAAAAGCATTTTTTTAAAGTAATTTTTATATTAAAGTAGTTTTTCTAAAGTTATCGTAATATTTATTAAATGTTATTCAAATAAAAAGTAAATGTTAATTATTTTCTGACTTATGCAAATTTCATAGTCGATTGTGATTGGTCGATAGATTTTCGTCCTGATTTAAAAGGACAGCGATCTCACGTTTGAGGTATGTTGATGTTGTTTTTGATCTAGTATCTTGTTGCTATTGAAGTATTGTATGGCAATGTACCGAGGTATATTTACGAGTCTAAAAGCTTTAAAAGCGTAATTGTTTTATTAGTATGGAGGAGTTTAAGCGTAGAAATATAAATTTAAGTGCTATTAATAAGTCAGTGATGGAGATACTTAACCCTTAAATGCCTGATTTTTCAAAAATCATTGTAATAATGTTTTTCGGCTTTTATTTTTTAAATAAATTATGGGAAAAATACTTAAAAAAATCATATTTTGTTTTAAGTATGGTTCAGGGCTAAAAAACAGTTTATTACTAATCGGCAATACTGGTCTTTAATTGAAAAAATAATTTTCCTTGATAAAATTCTACAATATTAAACACACAAGAATTTTAGGAACTATAATAAGAAATAAATTTTACTTGCTCACTGCAGAACAAAATAGGGCATTTAGCAAGGCTCCAAACAAAACAAAAAGAACATGTAGCAACAATTGAAAAAATAAATCTATATTTATTCTTAAACAGCACAAGTGATGCCATCTACATGTTGAAAATCGATTTAATAATATTTTCAGAATGTATTTTATTGGCAACATTAGGCATTATAGCTTCAATATTATTCTAATAGTATTTTAGAAGCCTAAATTGGGTATGTTGCCTAAAAGCAACACCAGGCATTTAAGGGTTAAACTAAACTGCAAGCTGCCAATTTCTCAAAGTTACTTATGTTGATTTTTAAAGAGGTGTTCGTCGAGTTAATTATTTCCTTCAAATGTTCGTCATTCTGATTTTGGAACGAAAGCATCGTTCCTACCTGTATTTGTCTGCCAATAAATGAGTCTTCATTGAAAACTCCTGCTTCTTCACTGTACCATATTACTGTAAGTACAATCTTATACTACACTTACCTTATTGCATTGTAAACAAAAAAATTATGCTAAATATGAGTCTCGAAATTGTATATGCATGCATTTTATTGACACCAATTACTTACTTCAAATATTTTTCAAGTTTTTATGCCTTAATTAGACAAGATCACTCTGCTAATTTTGACATTGGGTTTACAACCATCAAACCCACATTTACAATAAAAAATAACTGGTGGGAATAATGAAGGATTCTGAGCACTTTAAGTGGCACGTATACCAGTCGCTCATCCCCAAGAGGTTAAATTAGGAAAAACATTTTCATGTGATTTTTTATTATACAATTGCTATTGATTCATTTTTGGTGCCAGGTAAAATGAAATCGGATAAAAATCCATTACTTCATTTTGTTCTGAAAATAATTTAAATTTTTAAAATGACAATGCATTTTTTTTTTTTTTAAATCCATATTTGTCAAGTGAAATGCTTTAATTTACTTACTAATCTTTACAGATGTAATTGAAGTGTACAAAGTAATATGTCGGATCGGTTTAGCTAGTAAATCGCTTGGAAAACAGACAGAAACTCTTCTGAATTTGTTAAATGAAGCTGATCAAGTATGGAACACACTGAGTGGATTTTTTGCTGGCTCTCCATTGATGGTAAGTACTCATTAGCTGTGGATTGAATTAAAATTTGGGCGATGACATTATTATTAGCAATTAATATAATATTTTACTCTCATAGCAAACTTACCATAGAATTAAAAACTTAAAAATAGGGTGAAAGTAAAAAACAAAACAAAAAAAATTACTAAGAAATAAAGTTTATTGTACCATTATTTCATATTTTAAAATTTTAATAATATGGAATAAAACTTAATATTTTTATGTGTCATTAATTTTTTCTTTGCAATTGTTTTAAGCCATTAATTTGTTTTATCTGGTAAATATTCAGTCTATTGTTTTTTATTTTAAGCGGGAGACATGAATCATAAAGTTTTGTGTCTTGCCATAATTTTTTTTAATTGCTTTTCTTGGTGTATTTTTTTAAGGAAGAGCATGCAAAAGTTCCTATTTTACATAAAAATTCCTTTTTTATCTAGTTCGATTAAAAAATTGTGTTTTGCCATGACAGGATGTTTTAATTTTCTAATTTTCTGCCACAAATTGGATTATATACAAAATTGTTCTACTTTAGGGTGGTCAATAGCAGTGTCCCTGCCAAGTCGCAAAAGCACAACCATAGCATAGCACCTTTTTCAAGAAGCAACTGAAGGTACTTTTGCCCCCCTCCCCCCCAAACCAATATCATGTGCTTGTTTTTCCCAGAAACCTGAAACTTTGTTTATCTAGAATACTTTGCAAACGGAACCAAATGTTCAAGTTTTACATTTCTATCTTTTCTAATTCAGAAGATATAGGAACTCAAAATTTATTTTTTTTAGACACTGACTGACCATCATCAAAAATAAGGTACATCTTGTAGAACTAGAAACTCTGTATAAAGGTAGTTTTTAAGATACGAAAAAGTTTAAAAATCCAGAAAATTTGGGGAGGGGGGGGTGGGGGGTGGCAAATGAAAAATCGAAATTGTTCAGTTTTGTAGCCCTAGAAATTTAAAATTTGGTATAATGGTTGTGTTTAGGATACAGGGGAAAAAAAAAAAAAAAAAAAAAAAAATCAAAAATTTGAAAATAATTTTATTTTTTGCATTTTTTAATTTTGTTTTTCTTTGTATCCTAAACAGTACCATTATGCCAAATATCAAGTATCTAGGGCTGCGAGTAATACCTCGGATCAATATCACCTTTCCTGGAAGCAACTCGGGGCCCCTATATCTTTGTGTTGGAAGTGACCAGAAACTTCTTTTTATCTAAAGGACTTTGCGAACAAAATTATACCTCCACATAATAGGAACAGGGAAGGATTCTTGACAAAAACCAGTTGATGATGTAGAAAAAGTACCCAAAGTCAAGAAAATGAAGATTACTTACAAAAAGAAGTGAAATCCTATCTAAAACATGTCATGTAAGCCTTGTGACTCTGTAACCATAAAAAGTAAAATTAAGTCCACACTACAAATACATATGTTCAGTGCTCATATAAATACTTTTTTATGCAATATTTTATTAATGAACGTGATTATTAAAATTTAAACAGCAACTGTCATGTTCTCACTCTGCATAATTGCCACCTCACGAAATTTCTTTAACTAAGATGTACATACAAGGAAAGATTTGTGAATCAAAATATGAGAGTTAATAAGAGAGCTAGATTTGGCTCTAAATGATTTTGGAAATTTTTATGAGATTTAGCTACATTTTTTACATGAGATATTTTTGAATGGATTCATCCTTTATAGCAGTTATAGTATTGCCAATTTCATAAATTTTCATAAAAATGATTAATTTTATTTTTCAACACATAATGAAGTTTAAAAAAAAAAAAAAAAAAAAAAGACTTTATACTGATTATTAAGATTGTATTTCTAATTTATAAGAATTTTCCTTTCAACTGAGTGAATTTATTTTGATTATTAGTTATCTATTTATAAGTCTGTAGTTTGCTTAATTATGAATGAAATAAAGATTTTTAATATCTGTATTTACATTTTTATATTTAACTTGGCAACAACTTGGCTTGTGACCTTGAAGAGTTCACTGTACTGTATGGGAGAAAGTAGAAAAACCATGATACAGGTGTTAAAGAAAATGCTTTTTTTAATAGAAAACTAGATTATGTAAGTTTCTAATTCTGGTTGCCATCATAATCAAAGAATAATTAAAGTTACATAACTCACAAGTCAACTTATGGTCAGACTATAATGTCCTTTACATTCTTACAGCCTTAATAAGTATGAATAAATGACTATAATCTGATCTATGACAGCTCAGTGTTTAGTACATTACACTACCACACTACTGGTCTAAGATTTGCCTCCAAATTTGGGAATGGTTTACTCAACTGTTGATCTCTTCAGATTCAATAAAATGAATACCAAGTGTGCTTAGGAAACTAAAACTTGGAGGCTCCATGTCGGGCTGATCATTTAATTGGAACATGTGTTACATAGCTACCAACTGATATGATTTTTGTCTTTACGCATTTATAGGCAAAGTGGTGTAAGCCATTAATTTTGAAAAAATTATCTAGAGAAGGTATCTGAACATATCAATCAATAAATATTGGTGTAAGTGATTAGTTCCACTAAACTGCCTATTAATAGCATCTGGAGAGTTTTTACTCCATATTAAATCATTACATGTCTAGAAAATCCTTTTCATCACCATCGACTTTGTATTAAACAGCCACTATAAATGAAGTGTTGGGTGAAGATGAAAGAGCAGTCATAAAAAATTAGAACTCTGATTTTCTGGTCAGAATGGGAGGGGGGGGGGATAATAAAAAAAATTATGGCTGCCCCCCCCCCCCATTCTGACCAGAAAATCAGAGTTCTAAAAAAAATTATAGCCATTTCTTCCCCCCATTCTGACCAGAAAATCAGAGATCTAACTTTTTATGACTGCTCTTTCATCTTCATCTAATACTTCATTTATAATGGCTGTTTCATGATAATGGAAGCTATCAGTCCATCAGAAGAAAATGATCCATTCCAAAGGTATAAGTTGATTGGAAAAAACTATTTAATACTTTGAGCAGAAAGAAGAGGCTACGCCTGCAACTTTCTTGACACTAATAGAATCACATAGCTGCCAATTTGTACGGTTTTTGTTACCTCTAAAATTGAATACAAATTTTTGCCCCATTTAATCATTGACAATTGTTAGATTTCGGCGATTGAATTAAGCTAAATTTACTGGTAAATTTTAGAGGCAAGAAAAAAAATCTTAAAAATTGGTAGCTATGCAGTAGCGTAATACTGCAACAACAACAAAAAAAAAAAAAAAAATGCAGCAAAATTGAAATTCAACAAACAAAAAACTATCAAGCGCTTTTTCCAAATAAACAATTTCATTCCCTGTATTTCTTAAAAGTAACGGAAATGTACATCAAATAAGTGTTACTAGTATCATAAAAATGAATGAATTAAGTGAAAATTTATATTTCATCTCCTTAGTTGGTGACAATTTGTGTAAATCCAGTTCATACAAGTTTCTTGCTTATCCGAGGTGAGCTTCGTCCACATTAACTCGGATAATTGGGACTTTACTGTACAGCAAATTTATATTTAACTATAGGAAAACCAATTTTAAAAAATGCATTCAAGATTCTAAATAATCAGGAAAAAAAAAACATCACAGAGAGCATAGTAAGCTATATGTATGAAACTGTAATAATATTTTTTAATAATTCCTTAAACCGGAACAATATTTTCCATACTTTCACGAACCAGAACAATATCTGTCACAATTTCACGAACAGGAACATCGTTCTGGTTTGCTCCGGTACATTTCGAGCCATGCATTACGCCTACAAAATGTAAAAGAAATAATCTTCAGTTGCTGGGCAGGTAACATTGGACCAAGATACGTATGTGTGATGCGTGTCACTCTTCTCAACTGCAGTTCATATGTGACACAATGCATTGAAATTGTTGTTGGCAGTCATGATTTTTGAACGCTTGCACCGTGACTTTGTTTTTGAGCATTATTTTGCATCTCACTCATACCAAAAGGTCCAAAACAAGTTTTCATGAGTGTCACTCTTCTCAACTTTAGTTCATGTGTGACATAGCGCATTGAAATTGTTGTTGGCAGCCATGATTTTTTTAACATTGCACCGTGACTTTGTTTTTGAGCATTATTTTGCATCTCACTCATACCAAAATGTCCAAAACAAGTTTTCTGTTGCATTTCCAGATGTACAGGTACCAAATAAGAACAAGAATAAACAAACTGTCTATCATTTTCATGTGCATGGTGACGTACAGAAACTATAAGTATGCCTATTAACTATTATAAGTATGCCTATATTATGCCAACGAAGAAAAGAAAATTCACTCTGAAAAAAGTGACTGATCTTTGTGCTGGGAGGCATTTTCAACATCTTTTGTGACTATTGGAATTATGTATATAATAACTTATTCTAAGTTTTATGTTTTCCTTGTTCCAGAGTTGCATTTAAAAAAATTCACCATGCTGCGTTCATAAATGCATCTTTACGATTAAAAAGTATTAAATTCATGAAAATTTTCTGCAGATTTACATGTTTTAGTGGTCAGAGATCCCGAAAAACATGTTTTTACAAAATGTCTGTCTGTACGAGGCATAGATTTTGTGGGCGCTCTATCACAAGAACTAATGCCACGTAGTTTAATAAAAACTTATATTCAGTTAGACCCTGATCTAAATTAGTGCTGATAAGTTTTAGATGTAATTCGCCCAACATATGGTGCTGCTATGCTGCATTTTTTCAGGATTTCCGCTATAGCTCTATCTCAAGAACTAATGAACGGATTTTCATCAAACTTCAGATTCAGTTAGATGTTGACACAAGTTGTTCCTGATATGGTTTTGGTGTTAAATGCCCAATAGAGGATGAAGCTATGCTGGATTTTTCACGATTTTCACAATAGCTCTATCTGAAAAACTAATGCATGTATTTTCATTAAACTTTAGATTCAGTTAGACATTGACATAAGTTGTTGCTGATTAGGTTTTAGTGTAAATCACCCAACAGGCTGTGCTGTTATCCTGCATTTTCATGATTTTAACGATAGTCATAGTCATATCTCAAGAACTAATGTAAAGAATTTTCATATTTTTAGAAACCTCATGATGGACATAGATTGCCATTTAATTTTGGCACTATGATAGCGAATTTTGAAGTATTAACATGTGTGAGATGGAAGAAAGTTTTGGGATTGGCACATCCGGCTAGTTACTTTATCCATTTATCTAAATCCATTATCTAAGAATTCTTATTCTCTAAAGTGTTTCACTTATATTTATGCTCTAGATCACTTTTTTAAGGCATTTAAAATGAATTTTCATGATTTTAATAGAATGAAAAGTATTAGAATTTGATAAAAATTGTAAGAATCTCATTAACTTCAATGTGGTGGAGGGTGGGGTATTGGCGACCACTAAGCAGCAAACTTTCACCAATATCAAACTATGATGGGAACAAAGTTCGTATTTTAATGTTTAGGTGGAGTGGAATGTGAATTATTAATCAGTGCTATTTGTTTTATGTTTCAAATAAACTGTGTTCATTTAAGAAATCAAGTGCATTTCTTCGAATAGAGAATGTATCATGCACGCCCCCGTTTATGAATCGAAAAAAAGGTAAAAGAACTTATGGAGAATATAAATACGAACGAATATTTCTTTATACGGGTGTTTCTTTTTTAAGATGCAACCCTGACTTTAAACACACATTATGTCCACAAAATGTAAACTACATAAATTTCTGTTTCTGGGCAGGTAACACTGGATCAAGATATGCATGTGTGATGAGTGTTGTTCTTCTTAACTCTAGTTCATGTGCAACATAGTGCATTGAAATTATTGTTGGCAGCCATGATTTTTGAACACCTGTGCTGCAACGTTGTTGCTGGTCCTTGTTTTGCATCTCACTCATGCCAAAATATCCTAAACAAGTTTTCTGATGCATTTCAGATGTACAGGTACTGAATAAGATCATTAATAAACAAACTGTGAATCATTTTCATTTACATGGTGACGTACAAAACACACTGAGACTACAAAGTAAAAGAAAACTTACTCCAGATAAAAAGTGACTTATCTTTGTGATGGGGGACATTTTCAACATCTTTTGTGCCTATTGGAATTATGTATACAATAATTTATCATAAATTGTTTATTTTCCTTGTTTGAGGTTGCATAAAAAAAACAAAAAAAAAAAAAAAAAAAACACCCTGCATAAATACATTTTCGCTTTACTGAATAACAGTTCTTTGAAAATGCATTTTCTAAGAATTCATATTCACTAAAATGCACTAATGCTCTATGTGATTCTTTGAAAAGGCATATAAAATGATTTTTCATGATTTTAAGTATTAGAGACTGATAAAAATATAATGTGTTCTACAGTAATTCATCCGTTTTTGTACAAAAATGGCAGGTATGCCCAATCTCTCTCTTTATTTAGGATCTCTAATCATCACAAAAGTGGGCACTTCAGGCAATGATATTACATTGGTTATATATATCATTGTGAAGTATTGTTTTAGTTTTTAAGATAACTCAATAATAAATCTTGCATATTTTCCCAAAATTATGAATTTGTGCATAGTTATCCTTTACAGTGCATTAAAAATATTTTGTTTAATTATTTAGCCTGAAGATTCTTCATTTGACTTTTCAAGAGGTGTTTTGAAACCTGAACCAGAGAACAATGCCAAAGCATGTGGTTTGTGTCTGCTTAACATTGACCTCCGAAGCAAATCGTTTAAACAAGTAGAGTGCCCAAAACTTTCATATGGTGGAAGAAATTATCACAGCACATGTGCAAACTTTTGGGTAAATTGTGTCGATCCACTGCTACCAGCTCTTGTACTACCTCAGTTACTTTGATAAATTATTATATGTATAAATTAACAAATCTAATATGTTTCAAATATCGTCCACTTTTATGAAAGCTACAAAATTTCATGTATTTATCTTGATCTGAAACTCTGAGATGCATTTTGTTATTAGCAATATTAGAGAAAATGTCTAAATTTTATTACAAAGAACTAAATATAAAAATATTTAAAATAAGAATGTGTAAATAAATGCCTCTATTTTAAAACAATTCTATGTTATTAGTTATATGTTTTAGAGCTTATTGATAGTTTTGTTTGTGATAAGTATTTTTGTTTAAAAAATTGTTTTACTCGTATTTATTCTAGTATAGCTTTGTGTTATTTTTGACTGTATTATTGTTTTCTTTTACACTTTATAAACCATCTTAATAAATTCCATTTGTATCATTGAAAATCTTATTTTAAAGAAAGGTTGTGAACATTTTTTAAATAAATTATTTTTTAATTTTAATATGGATTTCTTTAGAAAGATATTGTGATGATTGTTTTATTTTTATTCAAGAATTAAAGGGTTTAATTCATATAAAAATATATATCACATATTTATTTCTAAAGCGAGTCAACTCAAAAAATGGGACTTTTTGAAATATTAACAAGAAGGAATAGCAAACATATTTCTCCATCTGGCTATTCAAAACAAGTTTTAACATCTGAAACTGACCAAATTAGGATATTATTTATTTAATCACTTATGACATTATACAGCCCTATTGTGTGCCACCAGCTATGGACAAAAGGTTGAAAAATATTTAAAGAGAGAAAATCAAATCAAAATGATTTATAAAAATAAAAAAAGCAAGAAATTGTTTATTTTATTTGGTAACCTAATTAAAGAAATATATTATTAATAATACAGAAAAGATATTAATAAAAGTTTTCTTCATTCTATTAAATCCTATCATACATAATTAATTCAATGATATCCCATGATAGGTAATTATTCTAGGTTGTCATGGTGATGACGTCTTATTTAAGATCCGAGTCCTATTATTTCCGTAATACTGAATTTAATATATAAAATCTTAATAAATTTTGTATTCTGTATTTTTGCATAAGAGTGCATCAGCTATTGCACCAAGATCTGTATATTTATAAAACTAGTTACAGTATGAATGCACCTCATTTGCGATGTTTGACGTACAATTTCCAACTAGTATCATTGGATACTTCATTTTTAACAGTTTTGTTGTGCAATAAATTACGCACTATGAAGTTCATCAATCTCAAATGGCATTGTTGCAAGAGAAAGCATAATGTGTGCTTTGGTCTCAAGAAACAAAATTACTTATTTTTGCTGAATGTACATTTTGACATTGTTATAGATACAATCCTCCTAATGTATAGGCAATAAAGTGGTAGTATAAGAAGTTTAGAGAAACTGGTAGAGTTTTTTTATCCTCTCAGAAGTGCTAGAATATCACTTTGACACTCTCCGAGCTATCAAGAGGGCACACGTTGAAATTTCTTGAAGTATATATATACAGTACAGAACCATTTATCCGGAATGCTTGGGGTCAGATGTATTCCGGATAATTGGTTTTTCCGGTTAACTGGTTGTGCATTAAAGCAGCATCCATTTGATATGTTTTGTGGAATATGTGTGGTTGTGACATTATTTCTGATTTTAAATTATTAGATTACTTGGATTAAAAATCAGATGCAAGAAAGATCAAAAGTTAACCAGATTTTAAAAGAAGGTAATTTATGGGAATACCCTATAAGGGTAATCTTAGGAACAAAAATTCTCCTGTTTCCTCTGCATAAAAATTAAAACATCTAAAATACAACTAAATATGTTTTCATTTCAAATACTAGGTGTTGTCATCAAATTATACAATTGTTTAAAGCAAAGCCTATGTTAAACTGGCAGTATATGACACCTTTTTCTGCAAAGATTCTGAAATCAGTCTATCAGAAATATCATTCCGGATAACTGGTTTCCCAGTTAACTGGTTTCCGGATAAATGGTTCCATACTGTATATGGATTTTATTTTTTTAAACTTTATAACAGAATTTGCTATATATCCAAACAACCATGTGTCTAATTATAATAGTTTTCCAAATTAAATATTTATAATCACGGCAAGACTTTGTGCTTACTCTGTACATAAAATGATGAATCTCTTCAAAAATCTTCTTTCAATGTATTTTGGAAAATTTACCTCAATATAAAAATCCAACCCTATCTGAAATTTACCTCTAAAAAATTGTTGTAAATCACCAATAAAAAATATTGTATATAAAAACAGTGAATTATCACTTTGCTAACAAGACGTAAACCGACATAGTGAAAAATGTCCAAGCCGGGAATCGAACCTGGGCCCCTGGAATAGCGCTCCAGTGCTCTACCACTAAGCCACAAGGACGATGCCCAGCTTGGCATCTCTCACGCACATAAGTCGGTAAGGCTGCAACAGCAGTTACTAGATGGAAAGGTCTTCATGAGCACACAATCTTGCGGCAAAACATGAGACGCAAATAAACCCAGCATTGGTGAATATACAATTTTAATTAATTTTTCAACTACTTTTCAGCAGTGAAACTACGCTTGAAATTATTGAATATTAAAGCAGTGAAACTACACTTGAAATTATTGAATATTAAAGCAGTGAATTATCACTTTGCTAACAAGAACTTTTCACTATGTCGGTTTACGTCTTGTTAGCAAAGTGATAATTCACAGCTTTAATATTCAATAATTTCAAGCGTAGTTTCACTGCTGAAAAGTAGTTGAAAGATTAATTAAAAAAATATTGTTCTGGAATTAAATCCTCTTGTCTGTGAACCTGATCCATTACATTCATGTTTCTTTACTTTCTCATTAAAATAATTGAATCTGAAACACATTGTAAGGATAAACCAAGCATTATGTCTACATTCTTTATAGGCATCAATGCAAGGCGATAGCAAAAAAGGAAATTACTGGGCACTGAATAACCAAGCTATGTACAATCATTGAATCACTTGCATTAAAGCTCTTAATCACTATTATAGAAATTTCTACTCTCTTCATGCATCATGTGAAAACTGCAATCATAATAAGTAAATTTAAGCATACTGGAAATGTTTTCAGGGCTTCAAAAGTATGCATACCTTTGCAAAAAATTCGTCTGGTGCCACAAACTTATTGTATTGGAGTTGGAGTATCTTAAATGTTTTGGAGTGACTGAAAAACGAAAATGCAGGGTTATTCTAAATGATGGACCCATTTTCAAAAAATTGTATTTATTAAAGTACAAATCAAAAATGAACAATCTTTATACCAAGGAAAAGAGGAAGTTTCAAAGTTTTTTTTATTTAAGACATTATATAAATGTTCAATGTGTCCAACGTTTGCTGCACGGAAAACATCTATGTGATAGCCAAACTTGTCCCACACACGAGAAAGCGTGTCTGCTGTTACTGAGGGCACGGCTTTCAAAGCAGTGATGGTTCAGAAGTGGCCGGTAGAGGCAATAGGCTGCGATTTCGATTCGCTGTCAGTTGTGAGTGAGATGGCTACTGTGGAGCACAAGGTTTTCAGCATTCTTGAGTTTGCAAGAAGTGAGTCGCACATTGCAGTGCATCGGTCATTTCGTACCCAATTTGGTATTAATGGTAGACTCATTGAACATTTATAATGTCTTAAATAAAACTTTGAAACTTCCTCTTTTCATTGGTATAAAGATTGTTCATTTTGGATTTGAACTTTAATAAATATAATTTTTTGAAAATGGGTCCATCATTTAGAATAACCCTGTAATTTATGATGTAACTTTTAATCTATCAGATTTAAACTCCATCAGGTGAAACATAAATCTTAACACATTCTGGCACAGTGTATCTGAGAGATCATGTGATTAAATTTAGAAAATTTTGATTTGGATGAAATGGAGAATTTATATAATGAGATACTTAGCTTAGTTAAGATGTGTATTTAGGACTAGTGTTTTATCACAGTTACATAAAGAAGCAACAATGTTTTATGATTTTGCATTCATAAGCAAATATAAATGAAAATGCAACATAAACATTGGTAGAGAACAAATTCAATTCTTAATTTCAAAAAATATATATATATATATGTTTTTTAAGTGAACTATTAGCAAAGTAATGAGTTTGAGCAAAAGATACCAACCATGAAAAAAAAAATTATGAAATATGAATGTTTGAAATATGATTAGAAAGTAAATAACAGAAATAATTTTTTTAATGATTTTTTAATAAAATTAAAAAATGAAACATGATTATTCTTCAATTTCTGTATCTTGAACATTTTTTAATGCCCACAACATGAATAAAAAGTAGGAAATGGCTAGGAAAAAGTTGATTGCCAATATCGAAAATAGATGTTCAAAAGCTGGTTTTAAAAAAGTGCAAAATGGTACATGTTCAAAATGGGGGTTAAGTTTCATAAAAAAATTGTTGGTTTTTGCTTAATAAAAATACATATAAAAAAACGGAGAACATTTTAGGGCAAACTTTTTCCATGTATCCTGAAAATTTTAAATGAAACAGTACAGTAATATTTGAAAGAGTTTGGATACCAACTCAAACGATGAATTTTAAGTTAATTGCTTATAAGTGCATTCGTAATTACATAAATATGTAGCACCTGACAAACTTTTTCGATGTATCCTGAAAATTTAAAATGAAACAGTTTGAAAAAGTTTGGATACCAACTCTAACGATGAATTTTAAGTTTGTATTTTGTATAATAATTGCTTATAGGTGCGTCTGTAATTACATAAATACGTAGCACCTATAATTGACGTTTCAGTCCAGCTGCATATATCAGAGCAAAAACTACCCAACTGAATGGTCTGAAATTTTAAATATATAATTTTTGTAAAATTTTGTCGAGTCATTTCAAATTTTATGAAAATTGGATGTATAGTTTAATGACAGGGAAAGTCAAAAGTTTTCCGTTACATGACGGCCAATGGGAAAAAATTATTTAAAGTGCATTTTAATGATGTTACAGCCTTTCAAACAGAATGAAATTGATATGCACTTAAAGAAGTGCACTAAAATATACATTCAGTACAATATGCTGTGCAAAATATATTTATAAAACTAGTTAACGTACGAACGCACCTTATTTGCCACGTTTGATGTGCAATTTCCAACTTGTTTAGATTAAAACTGGTTTTACATCTATTCATCGATTCTTTTTTAGCAGTATCATGAAGATGTTTAACTTCTTTGATACAGATTATTAATGTATTATTGATTATTACTAAATTATTTCTTTTCCAATTTTACTTCAGAACAAGAGTTTTAATCTATTTGCATTATTTTGAATCCTAGGTATTGAAGTATATCATTCTGAGATCAAAACTGCAATTATGTTAGAGTACCATTAAATCTAATTACCATTTAATTACCATCTAAGTACCATTAAATTAAGTAAGAACAGAGGTCCACTTATCTGGACCTAGCAAGTAAAGAGATTTATGTAGTATTTGAGGATGCTTTAACTATTGTCCTCAATTGTTCGATGGTTTATAAATAGCCTGAATATACATTCTAATTATGTAATAGAATCTAGTTCTCAAATATATCCTAACTTCATTAATTTATATTAGATTACCTCAACATTTTTCAAGGAGTATTAAAAAGAAATTTCTATTTATTTAGTTTTAACTATAATTGGCCATGAGACGCTCTCATTAAATTTCCCTTTTTATACAATAAGAATACATTATGAGTCCTAAAATACATTTTTATTCATTTATATGCAAATTTCAGATATTCTAATAAAAAAATTTAATAATAGTAATTAAAAAAAAAACTATAGAAGTAATAATCTTACACAAAACATTTCCAAAATTTTAATTACAAAAAGCAACAATCATTTAGCAATTAACAATAATAACAATGATATAATTTATATATAGATATTTATTTTTTATTATTTTAAGTTTGGTTTGGTTTGCATTGAATTAGAATATCTGAAATGACATGATTAATCATGACATGAAGTTTAATCAGATATATGATTTTTAACAATTGTAACTATGCCATTTAGAAAAACCCCACGAATGTTGTTGGTATCCCCATCATCAACAGAGAATTAATTACACTTCTACTCAACAATTCATTCTGTTACCATAGCCCAGCACTCTTGCTTTGCTGGACCATGCTTTTCTCTTTCAATCATTAATGAGTCAATTTGTGGGATTTGAAACTCATTTTACATTTGTATTCCGGTCAAGCTGAATATTCAGAGATATGTTGAAAATATATTTAAAAAATGGGAGGGGGGGGGAGACACATTTAGTAAACAATTAGCAAGTAGGCATTTTGCTTTCAAAAATATAATGAGCCACCAAATGACTCGTAGGAGACAGGTTTAGCTTCTTTGCAGCAGTTTTTAGTCACATTCATCATCTTACAACCAATAATCATCGAAAGCATCAGTAATCAATATGTACAGAGAGTGTACAGTAAGGAGTAGTAATGATTTGGCAAATTAACAACAAAATGTGTTAACCTTCTAATGTCCTTGATAACATATATGCTACCATCAGTGTTGCCAGTTGGGCAGATTTTTTTATTCAGATTGCTTGATTATTACCACTTTTTCTTTAAATTGTAATATTCACATTATTTAATGACAGTAAGACGAATATTATTATTTCAAAATGTGTTGGCAATCAAGTAATCTGAATAATAATAATAATAAAATGTCCAACGGGCAACACGAGCATTACGGGCAAAAAACAAAAAAAAGAAAGTCCAGCTTCAACTGAAGGATAAGTAGTTACGGGATCCTGTGTGCTTGGTAGAAAAGCTAACTTTGCAGGCCGAGAATAGCCACAGCTACATACGCACAAGCATCTTAGAATCAAATGTTTTTCAGCTTGCCCACAATGTAAGTGGACGAAGTCCATTTTGCCTCGTCAACAGTTGTTTTCAAAGTCAAATGATGGTATATGACACTACCATTGGTAGTAAAAGAAAGAAAATATCTTCAATTTTTTCGTTTGAAAACATGCTTATTGGCATTAAGTGCACAAAATTGCTAGTTAACTGGGATAAATTTTTAAGAAATGAAATGTGTGTTTTAAATCTTCGATAAAACTTATAAACAAAAAAGGGAAGCTTTATGAAATTTCCAGATTAAGACAGGATTCTGTTATCAACAGGTTCCTTTCACTGTTTTTAGTGTACTTGTATATTTATTTATATTTTCTTGCCTAAAAAATATTTATAAGAATTTACTTAATAAACAAATAAGCTCCACAAAATTTGTCAACAAGTTTTTAAAGAAATGCTGTCTAAAACCTCAAAATGACAAAAAAAAAGGAAATTTTGGCATGACATCTTATGAAGAACAATGGTTTCATGTGCATTTTTATACTTCAAGGTCCTCAGGCAGAAAAAAAGGAATCGTGCAAGGTTGTCAGTTTTTGTTGTTGTGTCTAGTTTTTTATTATTACAGTAAAAAAATGATGAAAACGGACCATGCTGATTATGGAATCCTGTCATAAATGGAAAAATTCCATGGTTTCATCAAAAAGAATAGCATATATTGTACCTGCTAAACATAATTATTTCAGGTCGCTTGTGATTCAGTCTTGGCAGGTTTTCTCGTACCTACTAATTTATCAGTTTTTTTTTCAACACTGATGGGTTTTAGTTCTTGTTTTGCAACTTGAATATATGCCAAACATACAATTTATCTACTTAGGTAGTATGGAGTGATCACTTTTTTTTTTTTCCCCCGAAGTACATGCATTGTGTACAAGCATGCATATCCATTTAATTCTGCTGCAAATAGATATAAAAAAGATGCAGGTGTAAATCAACTAACTAATCCTATGCATAAATTATGCATTGGGATTGGAGACCATCTACAGTGTGTCCCAAAAATGACAGGTGCATTTTAAAAATGAAAAGTGATAGAAATACACCATTTGATGCATTCTACTTAGGAAATCCATGAACTTTCAGTGACATAGAATTTTAAATTTAGTTACGAAGTTTGTCAACAGATAGCACTGATGAGTGGGGAAATTTTAAAAACTGTATGAATATGTTGTGAAGCTATCTGCAAAAAACTAAACAACAATATTTTTAATATAGCCAGCATTTTCAGCACCAGCATAGTGCAGTCTGAACCAGAATGCTCTGACATACAGAGGAGATGTACTGTTTCAGTTTGGAAATCATTTGAGGGGTTTAGTAGTACACCTTGTCTTTCAGGTACCCCCCCCCCCCCACACACACACACACACTAAATAAGTCACAGGGTGATAAATCTGATGAATAGGGAGGCCAATCCATGCTGCTTCCCATATGCTTGCGATAATCCAAGGCAATGAATGACACTATCATCAGAATAGCCAAGGAAAAAATGAAAAACTTCCCAGCTGCTGCAGCATAGTGTTTGTGAATGTCTCATGTGTATTAATGACAGCAGCATTGAAGAGTTGGAGTGTCTGAATATTGTATGAAACAGGTAGAGATATGTTGACAGGTACAGGATATGTTGAGTAAACATGCATCATAGTCCAGTCTAAGCTGCAGCATGTCAAACAAAAACCCGGGACCGCTGTTGGATCACTTACTGAACTACTACAACATTCGTTTCTATAACTGCTGCACACAGGCTCCTCAGATCATCATTAAGGTTCCCAGTCCATTGAAAATTTTCAAGCAGGACCACTATTGTGTCCCATTTTGGTCATTTTGTGACATTAAACTTCCTCTGAAAACTTTGCATTGTTTCAAAAGTACTGTGCTCCAGGCGGTGAAATTGCAAGACAAAAAATATCCACTGAATAAAACAATTTTGCACAGCTACTTGCAATCTCTAAGCAGCACATGCTAGCACCAGATCGGCAAAGTACAGAATGGCAATATAACAGAGTGCGTTTTTCCACAATTCTCACATGCAGCACCATCCATTGGTGATCTTCGTAACTAAATTTCATATTCTGTGTGGTTGAAAATTTACTGGTTTGCCAAGTAGAATGCAGCAAACAGTGGATTTCTATCACTTTCCTAGATTACAACTAGACACTTTCCTAGGCAAATTGCTAGATTATACTATATGTTCATTTGCTACCACAGAATGGGGCAAATCGTGTGGAGGATAAAATTACCCAATCCTTCAAACTTCTATGTCTTCATTTTTAAGAATTTTATGTATGCTTTTACAGTTGAATGCAGAGCTAAGTGCTGTAATTGTATGTTACAGTAAAAACATGCATACATTTTTTTGCCTCTCTCGTGAAATATAGTATTTTTGAATTATATCACTTTTCTTGCAGGTGTGTGATATTTCCTCACTTTGCATTTGCTTACTTTCTTTGTCTTTATTATACTTTTATATATACCGAGATGTATGCTATATTGGTAGATAGGCAGATATACATTGAGCCTGATTTTCCTTTTGTGCATCCATGGGCTAAATGCATTCTGCTGTCCCTCAAGCTCTGTTGTTCCTTCCAAGGCCTACTAAGACAATATAGAATGCTAATAAATAAACATACTATCATCAAGAAGTTATTTTTCGACATGACTGATTTGTCAACTCTTGACTCGGCAAAAGATAGTTAAGACATCTTAATTTAGCAGGACTTTGATTTAAAAGATGTTTTAAAAAGTCTAGACTACTGCAATAAGTTGTAAGTAATATCATAAAGTTACCAATATTTTCTGATGTCAAATATTTCATTTCTATGTTGACCAGCAGATGAGAAAAGCTCACTAACAAACAGTATTTTTCTGAAGAACTTTTTTCTGTGATAACTTTTTTTTTTTTTTTTTCTGTAAATACTTATCAATTCTACATTTAAAAAATTGTCATTTTCTCAAAAAAATTCAATTGTTGCTTTTTTCAAGGTTTGCCACCCAATGTGGCTCATGCCTAAATCTAACCCTTGATATACACATGTATATATCAGATGTACAATAAAACCTATGGAAACAGACCCTGTTTTCTATAATGAAATCCTGTCTTAGACAGAAATTTTCATGTTCTCATTGAAAAGAATACCATACAGTTATATCTGCTAAGATGGAAACATACTTTGACTAGTTTCATGTGTACATGTATGTTCGTATATATGGTAAAAAATAACCATATGGTTGTAGCCCCTCTCAGGAAATTTCTGCATATGTTGCTGACCAGATCCTTAAACTGCTGCTTTTTAATCAAACAACTTGTTTAACAAAATATCAGCATGCTATGTCAAAAGCCTGTTTAAAAACCTTTTATATGATACCCCATTCATTGTCGTGCATTTTACATGTGCATCAAAATAAGAATGTTGACATTAGAAATAATATATATGAATGAGCATATATGCATTGTGTTTACTTCATACAAAATAAAACTTGCATAAAGCATATGATTATTGAATATTCTTCCATGATTACATTTAAATTTGGTATTAATTTTCTTTAGTTCCATATGAAAAAGGTTCAAGTCGAAGAAAATTGTTGTGTTTATGCTGCATAGTATAATCTGACTCTTACTTTGCTACTCTAGGTCAGGGATAGCAAATTGATGGCATGCGGCAGATTATTTTCGGCACGACATGCATTCAGGTTCTTAATCAAAATCTAGTGAAACTGTACAAAATACATGAATTTAAATTAGCTGAGTTTGTCTGAATTCTATTGGTTGTCTGAAATGCAACATAGCTCGATATTGGCTCAAAAAAGTTTCAGATTAGACTAAGAGAGTATTAGGAGATTATTGGAAACCAAAGCATTATGAGGGCAGAATTCCAATAATTACAACCTGGAATACTATTCCAGACACAAAAAACTGTTTAAAGAAGTTGGCTTTTGCCTTTTGAATTTTGTTCTGCGAGTCTTTATTTTTGGGAATGAACACTACGAAAATACTCAAGCAGATTGAAATTCAATTTGCCTTCTCCTAAAAATAACTAAGAACGAAGATAATATCAATTATTTGGCACCTAACATGCAACAACAGAAATATCATTTTTTAATTACTTTTTAAAGTATAACACACTCTTATGTGTTACTCTTATATTTTTTTCAATCCTACAAACAAAATTTTAAGTAAATTTGATTCATTATTATTTAGCCCAATAAATGTTTTTGTTGTTGGCACGTCATGATCACATAAAATATCTATTTGGAAAAATTTGGCATGCAGATATTAAAAAGCTTGCCATCCCTCCTGTAGGTTATGTTCAGTAACAATACCTTTACAACAGATTGAACTTTGTGCCGATATATTGAGAAACAAATGGGCATTGTTAAATAGAAGAAATTGTGAATATGTGTATGCAAAAGAGTGCAGACAGCTGTTTCAAAACTTCTAAAGATCCATCATCAGTGCAAAGGGTAAAATTGATGTTTAAAAATAGAAATATGCGAGCAAGAGCGACGTTCTTTTCTGTTTTTTCATACCGAGAATCACATTTTTCCTTATGATATTCCATATCGAGACCACCCTATTCTAGAATTATGGTCGCATATTTCTATGTTTTAAACACTAATTTTAACCTTTGATGGAGCTTTAGAAGCTCCGAAACAGCTCTCTGCTCCCTTTTGTATCCATTGTTGGTTTAACAATCACAATTTAAATTTTGCCGAAGGTTCAATAATTCAGAAAGGCTTGTCAATTTACGATATAGATTTTTGTGAAATTTACCATATATGGAAGAATTCTAACAGCTTGGCTAATGATATATTCAGTACACACAATTTTTCTAAAATCTGGCTTCCATTTCTTTAATTCCTTCTCTTCCCTCTCTTTTTCTCTTTTCTGCATAAACTCTTCCAGAATGGCTAAGCACTTCTCATTGGTCTCCTCATGTATGCAGGAATGATCTGCTCTGCTGATGTTTTTCAACACTCACTGCCATTTCACCGTTGACTATGTTTTAAACACTAATTTTAACCTCTGCACTGATGATGGAGCTTTAGAAGCGCTGAAACAGCTATCTCACCCTTTTGTATACACATATTTACAATTTCTGCTATTTAACATTGTCCATTTATTTCTTAATAAAAATATTGCCTTTAAAGAAGCTTCATATAATGCTTTTGTGAGAAAATGTATAAAAAGAACTTGAAACATGTGGAGTATATAACATTTCTGCCTGGAGTCCATAAAAAGAGGGGGTAGTTTTACGGTAAATATAAAACTATTTAGCCTTTTAACAAAGAACTTACAAAATAGCAATTTTGACAAAGTGGCAAATTAATAGTCAAAAGTTTGAGTACTTGATGAAAAACACCATTTGATATTTGTTTCATTTAAAAAAAGAACAAAGAGGGGAGGTCTGTTATCATTGAGTGACTTTTCATATTATAAGTGCTCAGAAAATGTGTGAAAAAATTGTTAAATGATTTTTTTTTTATTAAATTATATTTGAGGTATTTTGGTCATTGTCTTCCAAAAACGTTTTGCCCAGTTTTGCGATGATGATTGTATATTTTGCTCCTTAAATATACTGTAATTACTTTTTTCTTTTAATTTTTCTGAAATATACATGAAGACTACTACTACTGAAAATATTAATAGGAAAAATCCATTAAAAAAAGTAACTAATTATAATCCCTTTAACCCTTTATCTACTGACGGTACTTATAAGTACCATTAAAATAACTTGTTATAAAATTCATTTAATACATCGGTTAGTTGTAATACAGTTTAGAATTAGTTATAGATACATTACTTTATCTTGCTTCAAAAGCATTATTGGTTACACAAAACAAAAATATTTTTAAAGGGATAATTTCTTTTGCCTTTGCATCTTTTCAGGTTTCCTGGCATTGAGGGGGGGGGGGGGGGGGGATTTGTCAGTTCAGAAATATTTTTATTGTAAGAACATTATATTTGTACATTTCCTAATTCTACAAAATACCAAGAAAAATATTTAAAATAAAAGATTTGAGTGGGGTTATAAATGTTGCACAAAATCCCTCTAAATTCAAATTTAATTAATCCTTCTAAAACCTTTAATTCTTCTAAAATTTATTAAATGATTATGTAAATCTTCTAATGTAGTTTAAACAATTCATCTAAAATGCTTCAGAAGATCAAATTTTCATGAATTCACAATTCAGTACATAAAGGATTAAAATGTTGCCTATTGTAACTTGTGAAGAAATGTACAAGTTCCTAAGATATTTATAGAAAAGAAAGTGCATAAAAATAAGTTTATGTTCATATTTCCTACAAAATAAACTTGCAGATAAGGGAGATTTTCACACACATCTCATATAATAATAACTAAATTTAATCTTCCAGATTACTTTAGTTAAACCCTAGACAAAGACTTTCTCAAACCAAATACTTTTTGCAATTCTCTCTCGACTTTTTCAGTCTGGGATTAATTTAATAATTTGTTTGACCTTGGTATACAGTACAGAACCATTTATCCGGAATGCTTGGGGTCAGACATATTCCGGATAACTGGTTTTTCCGGTTAACTGGTTGTGCATTAAAGCAGCATCCATTTGATAAGTTTTGTGGAATATGTGTGTTTGTGGCATTATTTCTGATTTTAAATTATTAGATTACTTGGATTAAAAATCAATGCAAGAAAGATAAAAAGTTAACCAGGGTTTAAAAGAAGGTAATTTATGGGAATCACTTAGGAACAAATATTCTGTTTCCTCTGCATAAAAATGAAAACATCTAAAATACAACTAAATATGTTTTCTTTTCAAATACTAGATGTTGTCATCAAATTATACAATTGTTTCAAGCAAAGCCTATGTCAAACTGGCAGTGTATGACTCCTTTTTCTGCAAAGATTCTGAAATAAGTCTTTCAGAAATATCATTCTGGATAAATGGTTCCATACTGTACGTTCTTTTTGGAATTCTGTAGAAAAAGCATGTCAAACATGTGGCCTGCCAAGCCTTTGGTATTTTCCCTATGTCAGATTCTATTTATATTTGATTCAAAAAATACACTTTGCACAAACATATATGCACTAACCCTGGATGCAGTGCTATGAAGTTGGAGATTTTTTTTTTTTTTTTACTCAAAATATCTTTCAGAATGGCAATCTTTGCTTTATTTAATGACAGACATTCTGCAATTAAATAAAGTGAAGTTTACTAGTAAAAAAAATTGGTAACTATTTTGAATAAAAATATCCACAATCTTGCAACATTGCTGTAGCGTTAGAGATGGCAAACATCAGAAAGTAAAGTATAGAATATGAGTATGATCTAACACATTTTAAAATTTCAGCTCCAAATTATTGTGGATGAAAAAAAAACACAATCAAAAAGTATAAAGAGCAGATTTTGAATCTGAAAATTAAAAAAAATTATAAAATTTTACACAGTCGAACTCACTTATAAGATAACGAGCTCTGATTTAACGAGGAAATCACAAATAGTTGGTTGGTACAATGTTAAGTCTATGGGACAATAACTCGCATTTAACGAGCAAACCTCGGTTATAGCAAGTAATATTTTTGAGATTCTTAAAATTTTATTGACTTCCACCTCTCCAGCTCAACTAATCGTTTCTTGGAAAAATTCCTTTAACATTCTGAAGTCAACCGAAAGTTAGTCATAAACCTTGAGAGTGACTATGATAACAACGAATGTGAAGAATTTCAAGCTGAACCGACACCAACATACTCAATGGCTTTTGAGTGCGCAGAAAAACTTAAAATTTATTTCGAAGCCAGGGGTTCAAATGACGATGCTTTTCGGGCCATGAGTTTTCTCCGAACAACAATAACACAAGAAAGAGACAATAAGACAGTTCAAAACAAATTAACCAACTTCTTTTGTACTGTATAGAAACAAAAAATAAATATGTATAATAAGGTAAGTAGGCATGAATTTTTTACAAACTCGTTTTTTACGAGCACTTGGTTATAACAAGCAAATATCATGGTCCCTTCATGCTTGCTATAAGCGAGTTCGACTGTAGTATATTTTTTTTTGTATAAATTGTTTTATAATAAAACATTCTTTATTTTGCTGCTTTCTTTGATTTGTATCCTATTACAAAATAATATGCAATATTTATTAGGTACTAAATAGTATATCGAGAAACTATTAGAATATAACACTAAACAACGATAGTTAAAAGTTCAAAAATAAATAAATAGCTTTTTAATGAATAGATTTGAAAGTGACATGAATTCCCGTCTTGTTTTCATGGGAGAAAAAAAAAGTTACCCTGGTTCTGGCTCTTCTCTTGAAGCATACAAAGTTGAACACTATGATTTTGGATTTGAGCTCATTGGTTATTTTTATTATTTGGGTTATTAAACATGTCATTGTTAACGAGCCCTACATGATCTTCATCTTTGTTTTATAGGGTTTAGTTCATCTGGCGAAACCCTATTCGTCTCGCTACTCTGTCTGTCTGTCCATCACAGAGCCCGTTCTCAGAAACTATATATGTTGGAGACTTGAAATTTTGCATACTTATAGCTGAACACCTCACATCGAACAACAGATCATAAAATTTTGAAAAAGTCTTATATTTATCCCTCTGGGTTGTAACTTGTGTATTTTAAGCATTTTGTTCTAACTGAGCCCCTAATTAAGTTTAAGAATTGAAATTTAGCATACTTATAGCTGAACACCTCACATCAAGCAACAAATCATACAATTTAGAAAAGCCTTATATTTACCCCTCTGGGCTCTAACTTCTGTATTTTAAGCTTTTTTTTTCTAACTGAGCCCCTATTTAAGTTGAAGACTTGAAATTTTGCATACATATAGCAGAACACTTGCGATCACATGAAAAATCATAAAATTTTCAAAAAGTCTTATATTATTTACCCCTCCGGGCAAGTTGTGTATTTTAAGTAATTTTTCTAACCTCCCCCCATTGCACCCAGTGGGTACTTTTCTAACTTTTGCTGACACACCTTTGACCACTCTTTCATATTATGCACATAGCCTTACATATTTCAGTTCAACTTTTTACCGCCAGGGGGCACCTACCTATCTCGGGTGCTATGGGCTCGATCCCCTCCACTAATATATCTATGGATAGGTTGTAAAACAGAGTTTCATTCGGATAGAGGTTTGTATAGAATAAAGTGCACCCCCTGGTTGCGAAATGTGGAACTAACAGATTTTGCAAAAGGATAAAGTGTTTTGAAAGGAATATTAAACGAAATCCTCTGTGCGATCTGTGATCACACTTACCCACTTGTTTTAATTTTGTACTCTCATACATTTTAAGAATTTTAAAAATTATGTTAAAGCACTCTACCAGTTTGAATGAACTCGATTAGTTGAAAATAAACATCACAGATTGATAAAAATCAACTTGCAATACTTTTATATTCAAATAACTACTGAAATTTTAATGTTTGATATGTAAAAATTCTGTTGGAATTTTCAAAGAATGTACTCACAAACAGCTAAGAAAACTTCTGAAAGATAAATTGCTAGATTTGAAACTGATACTTCATTTAAAAAATGTATTCATGAAGCCTATTAAAGGGAATACACCTGCTAAAAAAAACTTTTACATTCAATTGCACGTTAGTCAAAGTCATTCACTTTGAAATAAAAGAAATGATGCCCAGTGCAATTGAAAAAAAAAATTAAAGCTAAAATATACAAGTGGCATTGCTAGAAATATTCATGATATAGCCAAAAATTTCAATAATTAAATGGAATCTATAATTTTAATATTTATTGCTTATTGTATTGTAATTCGTGAAAATACAAATACAGTATGGAACCATTTATCCGGAAACCAGTTAACCAGAAAACCAGTTATCCAGAATGATATTTCTGATAGACTGATTTCAGAATCTTTGCAGAAAAAGGTGTCGCACACTGCCAGTTTGACATAGGCTTTGCTTGAAACAATTGTATAATTTGATGACAACATCTAGTATTTGAAATGAAAACATATTTAGTTGTATTTTAGATGTTTTAATTTTTATGCAGAGGAAACAGAATAATTTTATTTCCTAAGGGATTCTCATAAATTACCTTCTTTTAAACTCTGGTTAACTTTTGATCTTTCTTGTATTGATTTTTAATCCAAGTAATCTAATAGTTTAATATCAGAAATAATTCCACAGCCACACATATTCCTCAAAACTTATCAAATGGATACTGCTTTCATGCACAACCAGTTAACCGGAAAAACCAGTTATCTGGAATACATCTGACCCCAAGCATTCCGGATAAAGGGTTCTGTACTGTACATCAAATTCAACTCACTTGGTAGTTATGATTTGCAGACTTAATAAGATGCAACCACCATAGCTGATATTTTTGACTCAATCATGAAAATTTCAATTGAATAAAGTTTGTCATCTAACATGTGAATTTATATAGTAAATAACAGTGCTTTTGGAATGATTGGTATTACAAAATTTAAAGAAAAATACAAAGATACGCTTTCTAACACATTTTTGTATAAGTTTGATTGCGTTTAAATTTTTAAATGGCAGAGTCATATTAAACATTTATTTTATTTTTGTCCAAGTGTATTTTTACCTATGTTTGGATGTGCATTTTTGTATGACATTCTTACTATTTTGAATTTTACAGAATAATGAAAGTTAAGAAATATTATTAAAATTGATGTCTTTAACTTAATAAACGTTCTTTTAAAATTTTTGGTATGTATTTTTTAATTTTTCTGGTAGGCTGGATTGATTTTTTTTTTTTTTTTTTTTAATAAAAAAAACAAGGTATGGTTGTATTTTGTATGTAAAAATTTCATTTGTGTGATGGTAATAAAATAAATTTGCTTTGCTACCTAAAGATTTTTTTGGTGCCCTTTCAAATGCTTCCTTTTTAAAATAAAAAATCCATTTTAAACAATGCTTTCTTTGCATGTTCCTTTATTACTAGGGTGTATCAAAAGTATTTTTATTTTTTGCCCTCTCTTTACTTCTTATAAGTTATTTTAAGCTTATGTAAAGCTCGATATGTGGTGTGTTTGGAATGCTCTAGTTACTACAATAGTTTTTTGAACACTAGTTAGTGGTTGGATTATGCTCTAATTTCCCTTTCAACTTTTGAAATTCACAACTTGTGGCCAAACATTTTTGTATTATATTTCAAGACTGAGGTCTCCTTCATTAAAACGTTTGAATAAATTTTGAGCTGTCAGAACATTCATCTTCTCCCCGCTTTCAATTTTCTAAATTTTGCAAAAAGCTTCAGTGCATTTAAAGCCTAGTTTGACTTAAGATCGATAAAATCTCAATATTCCTATAATCCATTATGGGAACTAAAAATAAATGGAAGTCTGTATGATTTTAGAATGCAGAGGAACATTTAACCTCCTTCGTGACATTTTATGTTCAACAACAGTGGTGGGCAAGTTGGCATAATCATTCAAAAGACGAAAATACTTTTGATACATCCTAACATAGGCATAATTAAGTTTCTGGCTACTTCCCCTTCAAAATGTGTTGAGATAGCCTAAGAAAAAATCATCAGAAAAATCTAATTCTAATTTTACTATGATTTATGTTTTTTTTCTGGAAGTTATTTCTACACAGAGTCTTGAACCATAAGGGACTTATGACTGCTATTGTGAGATACATGTACATCATATAATACATGTGCCTGTGTGTGTGTCGTTGCTACTACAATGAGATAATATTCTTCACATTCTGAATCATGTGAACAATAATACCCTTCATTGTTTGCCACCAGATGGAAGTGCTGCTTACTGGAAGGTTAGACAGATCTGTTCTATGGTGCATTCCCTCACTGTCTTGCTGTAAGCCAGTCCATGATTTTAGTTTTATGTGTATATCATTACAATATTAACTATCTAGAAATTTTTTACCATACATTGCATTCTCATTCTTAAAATAATTTATTCAAGAGATTGAAGGGTTTTTTTTTTTTCCTTGTTCTTGAAATGTCCCATTTTCTAAAAAAGAATTTTTAGAGTTCACTGGTTTTTATTATTATTTTTTTAAAATCAGGGCTCATATTTGCACAAAAAAAAAAAGTTCCCAGAGTTTTCCCATGAGTGATTTTCTAAATTAATATTTTTCCGTATCAAAATCAACAACGAAGCATGCTGAATAAGAGTGACAGTTAGCTAATGTGAACTTTAAATATAGATCAGACATTTTCCCAGGTTTTGGGAGAAATGACTGACTTTTCCCTGAGATTTTAAGGCTGAAAAAATATCCCAGAACTTCCCTGAGAAGTATAAACTCTGAAAATGTGAAAGAATATGAAAAAAATGAACAAAGGCTTACAGATGTTTGACATTTATAGTCACCCAAAAACATGCAAAGACATTGCAGACAATAAGTGGCTGCATGCTAGCATGAGACACGCTTATGTATATATGGTAGGAACCATCAACAAGTAAAGAAAACTGTACAATTAATGTCTCTTTGTTTTCAAGAGGTAATATTGAAATATTACATATATACATGAACAAAGTCATCAAAAATACCAAAGAGGAATTACTTCAAAAAACATTGCATTTGGTTATAAGACACAACAGGCTATCATTGACAGTATAAGAGTAATCAAAGCAAATATGATGAGTGGGGTATTTTAACTAGACATTAATAGCTGGGAAGCTCGACTCACAATCAAACAATCAGAGTGAACCAACAAAGAGATTTCGCCAATGTGCCAAAAAGTAAAAACCCATCTCTTAGGATATTCTCTGAGTACACACCAAAATTTTTTGTCAGACCCCCCCCCCCCCCCCCCATGCAAAATTAACCACTTCACCGGCAACGGGTAAAGGGAAACAGTGCTTTTACCCCTGACTTTTCACGGGGCAAACATTGAAGTGGTTAAATATATATATATATATATATCAACATAAAATCTATAAAGAAATTTAACAATTAAAAAATACTAAAAGTTTCTATTAGCCTTTTTCAAAAAAGAAAATTGAAACAGCATTTTTTTTTTTTTTTAATTAGGCTGGTTCTAACCTTCTAACCCTCATTTATGATAGAATTTTTTAACACAGGAAATATACAGAAAAAACAAACTAAAAATTTACTTCCACAGGGAGTACCCCCCCCCCCCCCCAGTGATGAAAAACTTTTAGCAAGTTCTGATTGGTTGCTTGTGAGTCAAGCTTCACAGCTGCTAAACTCTAGTGCATTTTTAACACAGTACTGAAGTTGTGCATAAATAGATATTCTTTTAAACTCTGAATTTCAAGCAAATCAATGTTCAAATCATTTCTTTCTACCATGCATCTTTATAAGAAAATCTAATTGCATTATCTATTTAAAATCACATTTATGCACAATTAATGTACTGAAAAGTAAATTTTTGTACTTAGTCCATTTAGAAATTTAAGTAGAAATATTTAAATTTCAATAATCAATATGAGAATTTACTTTCATCATACAACAAATCTCACTAAAAATTTATGCTTAATAATAAAATTAATAAACCAATTGAAGACACTGCTTGTTTACATGCTTTTAAATATATAAGCATGATGTTTCCAACAACACTTATTCAAGTGTTATTGTTTCACTGAACACTAGGTTATACTCTTACAAAAAACTTGTATATGCCTGTGGGATTGCCAACATTTTATGAATAAATTCATGGATTAAGACATAATTTCCAGAAGACAATCTACAGCAGTGAAATATGAATAGAAATACAAAAGTAAAATTTCTTTTATACCTAAGAAAACATCATAAAAAATTAGTTTATTCTTAGTAAATTTTTACAACAATAATTCTCACAGACATTAGAAAAAATAGAAGCATGGGTTTCACGAGATATTGTGAGAAAAAGATTTATGCAATTAAAATTATTATTACAATTAATTTCATGAAGATTTTTACTGATTCTACTTTGCCTTAAATGACATACAGGACCGTTTCTTTTAAATACATAAACATCAGCAGTACAATGTTGATATCAATATTATGTGGCATTAATAGACATTAAAAATGCTTGGTTTACAATTAAATAAATAATATTAGCGAGGTGGAGCAGGATTTTTTTTTTTTTTAATTTATCATCCCAGAAATGGCTATTAATGATGAAATTTCCTATTTATTTATCATAATATTATGGGCCAGTTTATGATAAGAAATATCCTTACTATTAGCATGCATATCCATAATCTCATATAAATGATCATGATACACATCACAAGTGTAAAATGAAAGAAAATTTGAAGAAATAAAATATCACAATTAGGAGAATGAAAGATGCTCTTCAATCATTGGGAGAAAAACACTTGTGTAAAAGTGTCCTTTCATAGTAAATAAAACTGCTAAACTTTTTATTCCCATGTACAAAACTTTAAGCTTACAACTCTGTATTTGTCCAAGAGAAATCTTTTCAAGATACGAGTATTTCTAATAACTTACTTCTGAATATAATGTGCTTAAAAAAACAAATTTTAGAATCAAAGTGTACTGTTTCTATACTTGCACATTCTGTATAATAAAACAATTTTAAAAATTAGATCAATATGAAAATTGCCTACAAATTTAAATATGCATACTGGATGAATAGTAACTATATTAAAAACTATTATTTTTAAAATCTAAATAAAGATTCATATAAAGAAAAAACTGTTTTATAAAAAAATATCTACCCAATGCATGGAATAACCCTTTTTATTAAAATTTATTGAAAAGCAATATGTACTGAATTTTGATTTAGTTCTTAAATGCAAAAAGTAGATTTTAATAAAAATTCAATTAATTTGGGATATTACTGATATTCACTGCAAATACTATCCATATAATTACAATCATTCAAAAGAAAACACATAAATGCTTATGACATAATTTTTGGCACATTCATGTAAAATCATTTTTATTTTTAAGTAATATTATACAACATCATATTATGATACAGTAGCCTCTTGATTATCCAACCCTCAAATGTATGACACACAGTTGACCTAAAAACCTCACACATAATATCATCCGACTTGCTTGGACATATCTAAGGATATGACTATATTCCAGAATTCTGGAAGAAAATTTAATTATTCTTTAACTTAATAAATTATAGAAAGCCTTAAACATTGTAAAAATGCTAATAAGTCATTATAATTCCATTAAATTGTATCAATGTAAAGTAATTTTTATTAGACAATACAAATTTTATCATAATAATCATTCAAAATCGATAAAAGATACTGGAAATCTGGAGCAATGCTGACCAACAAACATTTCTGTCTATTCTGATTCCTCTTCTCACCAAGATGGTTTCTTATCTGTGAATTGCCTAAAGCAAAAAGCAAATCACTCGTTTTTTTTCCTATTGAAACCTTTTTTTTTTTTTTTTGTAATGATAAAAATAAAGAGCAGAGTTGCCAAGCCTTAGAGGACAAAAATCAAGAAATTTTTAAAAAGAAATCTAGAGACTATTTTTAAATGAATTATTTTTTTTTAAATGTAAGCATAAAACAATAATAACTTAATTCATTTTAAATAACATTACAACTGTATATACTTAAAAATGCTTTCAATTAAGCAAATGATATAAAAATGTTTTAAAACAATTTAAAATTCATTATGAATACTAGGAATGGATTTTCCACTTTCTCATAAGAATATGCAATTATGGAAGTTATGAATGATAATTCTTTACTAATAAAGAAATTATTAATAACAAAAACAAAATGATACATGATGATTACATTAAAAAATGAATTTACATTTTTGTAATGTAAAGTTACAATTTATTCACTATCTAATAAAAGAATAATAAAAGAAAATATTTTTTTTCTGTGTGCAATGGCTAGCAAAATCTATGGTGCAAACGAGGCTGAAAATTTTTGTGAGGCTAGCCCAAAGTGTCTCTTGATGCACCTGAGACTTAGACTTTACATTTTTGTAATGTAAAGTTACAATTTATTCCCTATCTATACTAATAAAAGAAAATTTCACTTATGTCTGTGTGCGATGTAAAATTCTAACAATTAGTTGAGTTATTAATTAAAAATCGCAACTCACTCTCATTAAAAACTCATTTCGATCCTAGCGAGAGGAAAAAAGGCTTGGCACACGTACAGAAGTCATATACGCATCGGTTGAAAATGAAGAACGAAAAGAAGAAACTTCAGGGGTATTTTGTCATTGCTTATTTACTTACATCGGCCAAACCACTTAGTAAAGTTAAAAATGGAAGATATATTCTGAAAGATTTACGTCTCAAATGCCACAATCAGTTTAAAAAAATACTGCAATTAACCCCTTGAAAAAAAAATTCCAAACATTTTTCTCACTTATTGCAATGGCCCTCCAGGGTGCAATTTTAGACGTACCGACAAACGAAAAATATGTTTTTAAAGCTAAAACCTTCTTCTAATCGATGGTGCAATTGGTTTTTAAAAATATGAATTTTAACTCTTTCAAATACCCAGGCAAACGCAGGTCACTTCGCACCTCACAGAGATGATATTTTTTCTACACTAAAAGTAACTAAATGTCCTTATTTTAACACAAACTTTTTAGAGCATCTCAATAAACCAGATTTACATTACCTATAAAAATTTGAAATGTTCGGAAAGGTAGTATTTTTTACAAAATAAAATGTGTGAAAATTTCGATAAAAATCACTAAAAACTTGAGTGTTTCATTGTGATTTTGCCCCTCCAGGTCAAAACTTTAGAGGTACCGACAAACCAATAATATGTTCTTAAAGGTGAAACCTTCTTCTAATTGATAGTGCAATCATTTTTTAAAAATATGAATTTTAACCCTTTCAAATACACCCACAAATGCAGGTCACGCACACCTCACAGAGATGATATTTTTTCTACGCTAAAAGTAACTAAATGTCTGTATTTTAACACAATCTTTCTAAAGCATCTCAATAAATCAGATTTACATCACCTACAGAAATTTTTAAATGGTTGGATAGGTAGAAACATTTTTTATAAAATAAAATGTATGAAATTTCGAGGAAATCAGTAAAAACCTATTTTATCGCGGTTTTGATCGCTTTCAGTGCGCATAGACTACAAAAATCAAATTATGCAGAAAATAAAATACTAAATAGGTATAGACTTTCAATTCAATATTTTTTTATTTAAAAATATAAATTCAGATAAAATGGAATTAAGATATAAAATCATACAAATTTGAGGTTAATTTAAGGGTCATTCATCAGGGCCCAGGCAACGACGGCCAGGTGAGCTAGTATAAAATTAAATTAATGTTATGAGATTTTGCAATTAAGAATGAAAATTGAAAATTTGCTCATAGCAACAGTTACAAAGTTTTAAAGAGCCATCATTTATATTTGAACTGAATTTCTATTATATCAAATAGCACTAATCAAACACGAAGAAGAAACAAACATCCACGATTTTTCCAAAATATTTAAATCACATGCAAAAACAAGAAAAATTGTGTAAGAAAGTCATGAGAAACATGTAAAATATCTGGAGCATGGAAAATCAAGCAAAAATCAGGAGACTTGGCAAGTCCGAAGAGGTACCCAATTAGAGAATTTTCACTTTGAATTTGCCTTATTTTTACTTACAATAATAACTATTTATGAACAGTAATTTTATCTATAGTACATTGTATTATGTTTGAACAATTAGAAAATGCATATGATGATGTCCTCCCAATTTTCTGACAATTTCAATTTTTTGACATACCCTCAGTCTCATAAGTGGTTGAATAATCGGAAGTCTACTGCAGTTCTTTTAAACTGTTTTGGGATAACCAAGAAACAAAAGAAAATACCTGTTAAAAATTTAATACCAATATAAAAATCATAGTTGTTAACATGTAAAACATTTTCTGCTTATAAAGCATGAAAATTAAAAATTTGGCTTCTTTAGATCGTACTTTAAGAATGATTTTACATCAAGAACATGCGCTATAACTTTTATCATGAATGTAAAGATAATGAAAATGGGAAAAAATGGCTTACAATGTCTGAATATTTTTAGTAAATATATATATACATGAATTATTTACAGAATTTTTTTCCCATACAAATACTGCATAGCTATTAAAAAGAAGTTTATTGCATAGAGTTATAGTCAAAACAAAATAGCTTTATTTTATTATCATATTTATTTTGATTTTATTATTGTATTCTTTTGAAAAAAAAATATATATCATTCTCAATGGTGTTAATTTAATAAAATTTCACATAATCAAACCCTTGCCTTTATCCCCATAGGGCAACAGTCACAAAATTAACTACAGTTGCATTAACTTTGAAAGATATATTTACCATTCTACACTGTTCATTGTTACATATAAATATTCTACTAAGATGATAAAATTATGACATTTTCTATAAAACTCTCTTAAATGATTAAAGTATCAACGAAAACATTCTTTTCCAAAAACAAAGCAACAAATTATTTGATTGTTCAATGATAAGGCAATATGAATATGGAAAAAATTGAATTAGCACCCGTTTTGTAAATTATGATTTTTTTAAAAATCAAATTGCACACACTAAGCAAAATTAATATGACAAACATCTACAAATTACTCAACATCTATAATAAAACTATTTTTATACAAAAACATGCTGCAATAACATGCACACTTGACGAATTAGATTAAAAGTTAAAACAGCTAACCACATGTTAAATTTTCTCTTTCAAACAATTAACAATTAAATGGATCATTTACTCAAATGTAATACACATTTTTTTTCTGTCCAAAGCTGATTTTAACCCTCCAACTACCGAAAAAAAGACTGCACATGAATTAAGAATCTGGTTTATTAGACCTCAAGAGTGAAGTAGAAGGATATACGGAGGTATATACTATATATACCTTCTGGATTTTTTAAAGAAATCCCGTATACCTTCTGTTCGTATACTGTTGTGTAAACTCTCTGGATATAACTTCTGCCTGCAGTGTATATCCGCTGGTTTTTTATGACTGCAATGCTGTTAGACGTATAAGTAAAGACATAGATTTACAAAAAGACAAATGAACTACAGTACAGCCCCGATTATTCGCGAAATTGGGTGGCAAGAACACCGCGGATAATCCGAAAAAGACTGAAAATGGGGTGCAAGCACGAAAAAAAGAAAAATCAACATAAAAACTATGTTTTAGTGTACAAAAAACATAATAAAACGTTTAAAATACATACATGCGCACAGTACAGTAAAAACCTTTGCTTTACATCTAAATCACTAAAATAAAGAACAGTAAACAAGAAACTATGCCATGCATACTGTACAAAAAGTGTTGAGTTACACCATTTTAAAAAAATCAGTCACTTATTTTTGCTTCTTGCTTGTGAAACACCTTTTCTATCTCAAAATTGAAGTTATTCTTGATATGCTCCCCTGGAATTTATCATAATAGTCTTATTTAACTGTTGAATATTTTAATTGCTGAATTTACATTTTCTTAATAAAATAAAAAAAAGACATCAAGACTTTATATCTGATATTTTAGGTAATCGATTCTAGAAAAATTCTTCTATTACTTTCGAATACATGAATTTTTCTGTTTATATTTATTATTAAGGCTTATTGTATTTTCCTTGCCATTGACTTGAATAAAAAAAAAAAAAAAAAAAGAAAAAAGAAATTCGCTTTGCGGATAATCGGGGCTTTACTGTACTAATTTATAATGAGTATGCTAATATCATTGAGCTCCACATATAACAGGAGTTCTTAGTCGGAGATCAGAAGCTTGCAAGGCAAAGGTAAAAAACAGTCTGCATTATTAATTATTAATACAGTGGAACTCCACTTATACGTTACCTGATTTGTACGTTTCCCTCAGTTATACGTTTCAACTGAGCGGTCCTGATTGTTTGCCATTAAAAATTAGCTTAGTTATATGTTTTTGAGTTATATGTTTCACTCAGTTATACATTACGTTTTTGCTTTTCCGGATGAAATTTTGTTACACTTTTACGTTTTGCTGAAAATAATTTCAGAATGTTTGCTACGCCTTGCCCCCCTACTCTGTCGACTGGCGACGTGTCTGATTGTGATGATCCCACTCAGAACGATCAATCGGGGTCAAACTTCGAAATTGCTCTGAGGGCTTTTGACAAAGTAAAGTGGTTCGTCAGGAGTACAAGCAATAACTAAAAACAGCTGCATTATTAACAAAAATGCAAAGTTTAATGTTCAGTGTCAATTTTGACGAAAAGAAACAATTCAAGATTAGTGATTATTTTAATAAAATTTAGAAAAATGCTGAAATGTCTTTTGATGAAATATTTACATGCCAAAGCAATTTCAGTGATTTCTTTTGAGTATTCTATATATGTAAAAAATATTTTAAATAACGCTTTTATAATAAAATAACTTCATGTGTCCATCTCTTATGTATCTTTGTTTTTCTATTCTGTTACATTTCCGAGAATTTAAGAATGGATGCAGTAAAACTTACAAAACTTCAGTTTTGTATATAAAAAGTAAATTTCCATGTATATTTTAAAAAATGGTTCCGGTAGACCATCAATTAAGTTTTGCATTTTGTTGTCCGGTCCCAAGCAAAACGTATAACTGGAGTTCCACTGTACTTATCAAATTTATAAATGATTCTTTAATCATGTAAGGGAATGCGATAAACCACATTTTTTGTCATGAATGCAAATTAAAATTAACGTCACTTTATCCTTCCGTGCTGACCACTGGAAATAGGAAGACAGATCTCCTGTTATATATGGAGCTCAGTGGCTAATATAAGTAATGGAACATAATCTAAACAAAACACAGAAAAACTTACATTGTAATGAATAAACACTTATTTTTTATTATTTGCAATTTCTGCTCACTTGATGAAAACTGCTTTCAGGTCCAATCTCCTGATGTCAGGTCTTGGTAGTCAGAAGGTTAAATATGCAAATTATGTTTGTTCTCACTAGAATTATTATAGTTATTTCAAGCTATAAAAGTGCATTTAAAATTTTTTTAGTGAAGTGTATATCACGTTCAAGTAAATGTGATATAGTTTTATAGTAAAAGATACATAATTTGGATAACCTTTTCGTACATATTAATTTTTTTCAGGAAGCTCTTTCAATGATATGATTTTTTTTTTAATGCATTATTGCTGGATTACATAAAAAAAAAAAAAAGATTATAAACAATATTGGACATTTTTTCCATAGACTACCTAATGTTTTAATTTTCTTTTCTTACGTCTTAATGCAAATGTATCAAGCTAATTTTTTTTAACATCTTTATATAGGTAAATACTACAACGGACATATATCAATAATTTGGAATTTAGTATGATACTTTTATGTACAAGCAGTTAAATAGATTAGTTTTAAACATATGAAATCTAATATTTATATACTTTTCTCAGTAAATATACATCAATGACATGAAAAAGTTTATAATATTTGTCATATTTACCTAAATCTACACTTTCTTTTTCAGTATAAACTGTTAACATTTCATATTTCGAGAAAAACTTTTCAAAATTGTCGATTATGGAAACAATCTAAGAAGATATTCAAATGCAAGCATACTTCAATGTATAGTCATATTGTTTCGGCTTATTTTAATAGCTGCAGGAAAACAAACAAACATCGGACAGTATCACAGATTTAAACAAAAAAAAGTGATAATTTGTCTTTGATTTGTATGAATGGCTATTATATACAGCTTTATGAGCCCATTTTTACAAATTAGAGAAAGTTTTTAAAATTTCACAAAACTTTTTACCTATCAAAACCCAAGTTAACCTAGTTAAACGTAAACAAGAGAAGTCTAGTGTTAATTAAACATAAACAAGAGAAGTCTAGTGTTAATTAAACGTAAACAAGAGAAGTCTAGTGTTAATTAAACGTAAACAAGAGAAGTCTAGTGTTCAATGAATAATGGAAACTATCTGAAATCGGAGACATTCGTTGTAATAGCAAGGGAACAACATAAACATTTATGATGCAACATTTGGAAACTTTATATATATGTACAATTTTTCCTTAAGCCATAGAAAAATAAATACAGTTAAAACCTTATTAAACTGTCACTCACTTAAAAATCACCTCGCACATAATGTCAGATTTTTAAAGTCCCAACCAAAAAAGATAAGGAAATAGTGCTCCTAATAAACCATCACTCAAAAACATGAACCTCTGTTAAACCATCACATTTGACTTACAATTTCTTTTTACTCCCACAAACAATAGCTGAAAAATCGATGACAGAAGAAACAAAATTTTATTAAATGGAATTAAGTCAAAGAGACAATAAATTCGTACAAGTGTAATCAACAGCATTCCAACTCCAAGATGCTATTGCTATATTATATACCTAGTTTTTTAAATTCCTTCCTGGGGGGAAAAAAAACGAATAAAAGGATTTTGCAATGCTGATGAAATTAGAAAATAAAAGTGAATTAATATAAAGCAGAGAGAAAACAAATAAATATAACAAAAATCAATGTAAATGAAAGTTTTGACAGACTATTTTTAGGTAATGTTTGCTTTATTTTCTGAATTCTTATATATTATATTTTAATAATCACATAATTTTCCATTTAATAACTTTTGTAAGTAAAATAAATATCTTGTAATGATGATTTCTAGATGGTTTTTTTTTTTTTTTTTCAGGTAAGTGTTTCTTTTCTGATTAAGAAATTAATATTAAGTACTGTAAAGGAAAATTAGCTCTGTTATAAAATAAACAAATGTAATGCTCATAAAATAGTTTCAATATCATATTCATAAAAAAATTACTTTAACTACAATAAATAGAGTAATTCATTTGTATCACATCCTATTTAAAGCATTGCAATCGTCTGGTTCTAAAGGGTGACAATTTAATGTGGTTGCACTGTATTTAAAACTCAAATATAGCTGTGTTTTACACGGGTAATTTAAAATGGAAAATAATGGAAAATGTCTTAGTCTCTGGGGTTAAGCAAGTCCAACATATTAAGTTTATAAGCTTGAGGAAATATTTGGAGAAAATACTATATGAGATTAAGAAAGGGTTTTTATTCCCAAAGAACATTGCTCAAAAAAGAGTTTTTTAATTTGATATGAATTTTTATTTTTATTATTATTTTTTTGAAATGCCAAAAGGAAATATAATTTATGAAGATTCTATTTGTACTTAAATATAAATAGATTTGACTGGGTTTTATAAAACAAAATGCATGTTTAACATTAAAATCAAATTTTTGTATAAAATGGTGAGTTAGTGCTGAAAAAACATGTAATATAAAGCAGAAATGATATTTAAGTAAAACTGAAAGAAAATTCCTTGCAAAAATAATAAACTAATATTGCCAGACATAAATACTTAAATTTGATATAAGACATAGTAAAGAATATATTTAATTAATGTTTTTATAAATATGCAAAGTTAAACTATTATCTTGAGGTATCAATTAAAAAATGAATACATGTTTAAACATAACCTAAATTTTTGCAAACATATTGAGTTAAAGAACATTTTTTATTCCTCTTTTTCTTATAACTGTTGTATTTGATTCTATAAAGTGTTAATTGACTAATAAGTTGCAAAAGTAATATTTTTCCACATGTAAATAAAAAATAATAATATTCATGTAAACAAAATAGAACTTTAACTTTGCCAAATAAATTAAATATAAATGCAGTTATTTATTTCTTAAAAAAGAAAAGATACTAAAAACGACTTTCCCACCCCACCTTCATTGTTTTCATATCTTCAAACGTATTAAAAAAGAAAAACAAATTTTAATTTCAATATGCAATGCTTATCATCTTAAGTCCAGTTTTGAGAATTAATCTTTCACTAAATTGAGCTTTAAAAAGCAAGTTGAAACTTTTCAAACTATTTGTGTCATATGTTCCCTTAAATATATCAATGTAATCAGAATTATTATTCTTTAAGTTTTCTTCTTGTTTATTAAAAATACGGTTTGAAAATATCAAATCCATAAAAAAAAAGGTCAATATAATAATAAAAGAATTGCTTGTTAGCCTTCGAAGAAAATAACTATCAGCAAATGGAATCCTCTTTAGTATGCGAAAATTCATCTCACCATTTAATTGTTCATATAAATTTCTAATTTAAAATACAATATTTATATTCTAAAATTTTTACAATGAGCACTGATGTTCTAGAACTGAACTATGTTTAGATTTGTATTAAAAAGGCACAGTTTAAACAGTGAGGAAGAGGCAACATTCAAACCACATTTATACAACCTGCCAAATTTATGCTGTACACTTAGAGTGAATGGCTCACACAAATTCTCAAAAAACACAGCATGAAATAACAAATCTTATGCAACATAAAAGGATTTTTTTTTTTTTTTTTTAAGGCAGGAGTGTTACAGTATGTTACAAAAATAGTTAAATTTTCAGATACTATATCCTAATTTACAGAACATAGAATTTATCATACAGCTACGAAAGAATTAGAACTTTAAACAATTAATCCCACATTCATGAAGCTAGTACAGAATTAAATGGCATGAAAGTGCTGGCACAAGCATTAGAGATTTTATATTGATGTAAGAATGAGACAAAACAAGTTTAAATAATATTAGTCTTGTAAGATAACATTGATAGAATAATTTAATAATGAATTTTTCCCTGCAATGACTGGATAAATAGTTTATACCATTACAGAGCTGCCAAATCTTCCAATTTTTATTTTCTCCCACCACCATGATGCATGCGAACCCCCTGAATAAAATCCAGGTATACACAAGGTTTTGGAGCAGATAAGGAAAGAAAAAATGCAATTATTGTGGTAAAATGGTAAAATTTTAAAAATTTGATTTTTTTTTATATTTTTTTTTTAAAGAAAGAAAATTTGAAAACCACACTTTTCTTATAATTTTGAACTTTTTTTTTTCTGTATGTTTTTCACAAATGTGCTCTATAATTGCAAGGATCAAATTTCCAAAAAATTAAAAAAGTTGTATGCCGTATGTAAAAGTCTATTAAAAATTACTATTTACTTAACATTTATATATTTTTTAAACTATTTATATTACTAATCTTTCATTTTATAATATACACCATTAGGATTTTCCATTAAATAAATGAGTCAACTGGAAAAATATATGTTGAAGTTTTAGCATTTTGACCATATTGGTACATGGAAAAAAATACCACATATTTTTACTTATCGGACCTTTATGAAACTTCGTTATAATATGCTGAAACTTCGTTATAATATGCTGAAACTTCGTTATAATATGCTGAAACTTCGTTATAATATGCTACAGATGTCTAAATTCCTTTTAAACAAAAAATTGGAAAGTTGATATTATCATCATTTTTTGCAAAATGGGAAAAAAAAAAAATACCCCTTAGTTATATGTAATTAAATATGTTTCAAATAGTTTCTGAGCGATGTAGTTTAAATATTGATAAATAAATTGAATAAACTATAAATATATAACTTCTAATTACTTTAAATAGGAAAATCTGGCAGCTCTTTATTTTTTATTTAAACAGAAAATAATTCAGAACTTAACAGTTTAATTGAAATGTACTAGGTTCAATCCTTATATTCAATAATATAACAAATAAGAGAAAAGCATTAATTATAAGGAACATATGATATATTACTTTTTTTATCTTGAAAGAAAATTTTCATCAATTACAGAATCCTAATCATCTTTTAAGTCAATTTTTATCTTCTTAATCAATAATATGAATGCATTTATTTATCATTTTTCTTTACATAGATTTGGTATTTACTGAAATCAAGTCTTCCATGAAGAAAAATATTTTAAATTAACTATTTTTAATGAGAAAATTTAAAATATTGAAACTTTAATATTCATATATGACTTATCAAATTTGTTTTTTATAAATAATCAATTTACTTGCATTCTGTATTCCTAAATGGAGAAAGCGAGCCTGCAGACAGACAGACATGAACAGGTGGTAAAAAAGAAAAAGAAAAGTTTAAAAAAACAAGAAGCTTTCAGTATTCCCCTCCCTCCCTCCTTTATTCGCTATGAACATAGAACTCTTAAATCCTTTTAAAGAACAAGGGAAAAGAAAAATAAAATATTTGTACCTTTGAAAAAAAAAAAAAAAATAGTAGAAGCTGCCTTCATAAAGGTTAAGTTTGTAAAATTTATTTAAATAATTTTAAATTCATTTTCCTGTCGAAATTGAAAGTTAAATATGGAATTTTAGTTTATGTACACTACAAAGTAAATTTTTCTTCTGCTTGAACTTCTAAATTGTTAATCATCAGAAATTTAGTAAAATAATACCTTATTTGAACAGGACTTAGAGATGAGATTCAGTAAATGGTAATGTTTACTAAGAGTGTTCAATTGAAGAAAGTTAACTATATTTACTTTGTAAATATAGTAAACTTTACGGTGTTTAGTAATTTTAGTATTTAATGTTCTGCTTATGGTACTGAATAATTTTTACTTTGTTCTTGTTTGTCAAAAAACAACTAACAAATCTTTAATGATCAGTTTAGTAGACGATCAACAGGATTCTTTTTTCAGTAAACAAAACAAAATATTAAAATTTCAAATGTAACTACACAAAATAAAAATAATACAAATATAAATGAAGAGTAATGTTCCATACACTTTCTTGATCTACCTTCACAGTGATACATAGGAAATTATAAATGCTGAACATGATATATCTAAAAAGCAAAACAAATGTTTTTCTTAGAAAAATATTCGTAAAATATGAAAAATAGGATTTCTAACGTATCAAACACACAAGTAAAGAAAAAATCCTGATTCTTTGGTAGATAGAAAACTTTGAAGTAATGATCCAAGCATATGACTAGAGGCAGGTTGATTCTCCATTTACATCGAAATAAGAAAAATCAAAATACTCAAATTTTCATT
Organism: Maratus speciosus; assembly: GCA_963932465.1. NCBI lineage: Eukaryota > Metazoa > Arthropoda > Arachnida > Araneae > Salticidae > Maratus > Maratus speciosus. Next base: position 606,018,346 of record OZ010788.1, on the reverse strand, counting down.
TTCACACAGTCAATATATAGCCCACAAATATTTATTTAAACAAAGCTAATATGGCAGTGAAAGAACATTATAAATTCTTTTTTCTTTTCTTTTTTTAACCAAGAAACATGGGCACCGACAGAACGAAATACAGGAAGGGTACAAGATTTTTAGTCTAGGCTGCATTTTTAAAAATCAATAATATAAAATGAAATAAGCTAAACCAACAATTTGTTGTCAGAACACCCCATACAAGGCAAATTTTTAAACATATCAACATATAAAAGCAATACAGAAGTTTCACAATTAGAAATATTAAATGTTCAAAATTAAGCTTATAACAACATTTTTCAAAATGGAGAATTGAAACAATTTCTTTTTTTTTTTTTTTTTTTTTTTTTTTTTTATCAGGGAGACCATAGTCTCACTAAAACACCTGTTTCAGATAAATTTTAAACACAGATATATATATATATATATATATATATATATATAAATAAATAAAAATTGACTTCCATGGGGAGCGGTTCAGGAGAGCAGAGTCCCCTCCCCCTCCCTCTATGATGAAAATTTTGAGTTCCTCCTTTTCTTAGTGTTTAAATTTTAAGCCACTTGGAAAGATTAAATTTTACTATTTTCTTCAAAATCACCAGAGAAAAAGAAAATTAGTTCATTAAATTTGTAAATCTGATGGCCCTCCCTTGCCTCCCTTTGCCGGTGCCTATGCCAAGAAAACAACACACGCAATCATCCCATACATTCATCATACGATATGATTTCATTTTATAAATTGGATTTCCTAAAATTTTATCAGCTGACAGCAATACATTGATATTGCAGCATATCTGAGGCGGAAGAACAAGTTTAATACACTGAATTGATTTTTCCTGTCTTTTGGCTTCTGTGGACAAAAGAAAGATGATAATGAAATTTAGGCTACCAGTGCTGTCCAGAGCGACTGGAACTATTATACTGTCCTCTGTTGCTTTCAGAAGGATGCGCGCCTGACCTATCGTATGGGGACCGGTCAGAACTGGACCTTTCAGAATAACGACCTTTTTCAGGAGGAAGGTGCTCTTTAGTTGTACTTGAATAATGTTCTCTGCTATCAGATGGATAATGTTCTCTACTGCTACCATGCATATACTGTGAGCTATCCCGATGTTGATGATCTGAAACATAAAAGCACGAATTAAGTCATAATAAACTAAACAAAAGATGATTACATCATATGCATTTTTTTAAGGATCACAAAAATACAGTTGAATGAAAGCCTTCTTAATCTCAGGAAGGGGGGGAGGGGGAGGGGGCTAACAGCTGATAACTAATATTTAAAAGGACAATGAGAATGCAACAATAGGTAAATCAGTAAAAAACTTATTTAAGTAAAAACACTTATGTGTCATTTTGCATTGGGGATCAAACCATTTTGTGAGATGAAAATAGCATCAAATATGAATCTCTCTCTTGATAATGTGTGCATACACTGAAAATGAAACCAGATGATTGGGACATCTATTGTAACAGTAACATTAGTTGAATAACCGTTTTTGTGATTTATACTCTAGGGTATACAGTATTCTAAAAATAAGAAATCTTAAAAAGCCATGCTAGACCTTAGTATACCATATTAAACCCCTCTAGAACAAGCAAAAAATTTCTTAAGGGAGAAAGAAAAACAGTTCCTTAAAAATTGCACTTTTCACAAATTTTGTTTAAAACTTTCACAAAATATTCATATTTTCCATTTTATTAAAACTAAGATGGGCAAAAAATATTAATTAAGAGAAATTTTAATATTTTTTATAACAATTTTAGATGCAGTTTTTATGCTGCTTATTTTAAGATGTAAACAGCAAGAAAAACAAACCAAAATTGAACCTTTTTTAAGTAAAAATTATATATTTATTGCCATCAAATCTAAACAATGCCCAATGAAGATTCATTCAATGAAAGCAGATAATAACTGCTTGTAATATACTTGCCAACATTTGGCAAGAGCTCTCCGTAGAATATGTTGAAATGAGTCAAGCGAATGCAACAAGTTGCAAGTCACACAAGATGACTATGGTCCCCCCAGGGCCCAGTAGCAGAAAATTTTCCAAGTATCTGCAACAGATATTTTAGGGATAGAAAATATTCTGCAGGTAAAAAATGTTACAACTGAACCGTTAGTTAATCAATGAATCAATCACTTACCTGTAACTTTTTATGCTTTTTATTCATTTTTATTAATAATAATCTTAAGTATTTGTATTAAGTATTAAAGAGCTAAACAATAATATAAAACCGAAAAAAAGACCAATGGAAAGAAAATCTGCAAAGGGAAAAGAAAATCTGCGACGTCCGTCACCTGTCTCGAACTTTCTGCTACCGGACCCCAGGGATCATATCCAGTAAAAACAACAGTAAGAAGATGCAATAATCTAGAGACAAAGTAAAATTTAGTAATGTCTTTTAAGAGGCCCCACTAGTCATGCAGAAAAACTTGAACACTAATGCTAAGTCTATGGAAGTGCTATTTTCAAATATCTCGCTTTAATTTTAATATTTTTAAATGTTTTTTTTTTTTTTTTTTTTTTTTTTTTTTGCATTGGATAGCTGACGATCTACGAGCAGCTAGTTTTTACTTTTTCGATTTTGGTATAGTTTTTTTAATATTAGGATAGTTTTAATTTCAGAACCGGTTCCGAAAGTGAAAGTAATTTTTTGTTAAAAATCTGAAACCAAAATCGAAAAAGTAAAAACTAGCCCGGTTGTAGATCGTCCTCAGCTATGCTATGCAAAAAAATCACTCAAAAATATTAAAATCACAGCCAGAAATTTGAAAATAATGTCCCCATAGACTTAACATTATCATTTTCCTTTCTCCCTGTGACTGAAGTGGGCTCTTAAGCCTAGGATTTCTTTTTAACCTATTGGATTAATCTACTAGGTCTAAAATAATCTGCAGTGCAAGCTGCCATGCTGCATAGTTTCTGCCAATGGTGGGGGGTGGGGGGGGTGGGAGGAGGAGGTGATAAAACTTAAAAAAAAAAAAAAAACACTAAGCTGAATAAAAATATTTAATTATAGTAGTTTTCTTAAATACCTTTTGAATAACTACTGCTTCCCCGGTTTGACTGTAATCTTGGATCTCGGAAATCTCCAGGAGCCTCTGTCAGAAAATTGGAAGGAACCAGTCCCCTTTCCCCATTTAGCTCACCCATATAAAAACCATCTTCATCAGCATCACCATAAACATATATGATATCACCCGTTCGAAAGGCCAATTCCATCTAAAAAATAATATAAAGATTATGAAATGGTTTATGAAATCTCAACATTTTTTTCACACTTATCCTTAAATTAAAAGCAAATAAGTAACACAAATTGAATGTATTTGATAGATACTTACCTGCTACAATTTGAAGAATATAATTAGCATCATCCACAGCAAAGCAGATAAAGCAAAAAAATAGTTTCAAAACTTGAAATCATTAATATAACAAGAAATACTTTCTTAATTTGTAAAAGGGAGGAATGAAAAAGACCAAAAATGATCTTATTTGCAACATTAAGCCAAAGAATGTGGAGAAACCGGAGAAAAAATTTATATAGCAAGCAAGTGCAACAGTTTGCCTACATTAATTTACAATTTAAACTATAATGAAAGAAAATAATAAACATCAAAGCAGAATAAAGTTAAAAGATATAAGAAAAATGTATCAAATAAAATGTGTTTTTGACAAATACTTGTCAGAATCAACAGAGAGATTAGTATTACAGTATGGGACCCATTATCCAGAAACCCTGTATCTAGAATGCTCCAAAAACCAGAATGCAAAATGATAACCGAAAAATTTATTTCATTTCAAAAACGTAAAAACCAAAGATATATTTTACGTCAAGCATGGGATATAGCAGACAGATATACACTCATCCATGAGCAATAAAATTTGAGGTCATCTGTGATATATTTTTTTATGCTGTGAATGATCCTGAAGTTGAAGACTTTAAAGTTTCCAAAAAGAAGAAAATTATTACAGATCGGCTGGACTAAGTTGAAGGATTTTCATGTTCAGAAGCTCAATTGCTGGATCAAGAGTCAGTGGAAGATTGTCTAATTGCTGGTGACAACACTCTTGTAAATCACCAGATGACTGGCAGTGAGATTTTTGACATAGTGACAAATTATGTGTCTAATGGAAGTGATGATGATGATGATGATGATGACCAGCAGAATGAAGAGTGTAAAAAAATTCAAATGAACTGCTGTTATTTTTCAACTAAAGACCTGATTTGTGGAATGCAGCAAAGAATTCCTTGAACAGCAAATCATATCAGCATACAGGAGCAATTAGAGCAAGAGACACACTATAAGCACCCAATCTTGATAGAGATGTTCCAAAAATCCAAATCAAAGGATTTTGCTCTCAAGTCCTAAAAATAAGTTTTATATGTTGATGTAATTTAAAAAAAATTTAAATTGTAATTTAGAATGTTTTTATTTTGTGTAAATAAGTTATTAAATTAACAAATTCATAATTATGTATTACCTATATTATTCATATTTTATAGATTTCATACCGTTATTTTGTGCAGTTCTTAATACCTAATGTAAAGTGTTTCGAATTACGGAAAAACCCCTCATCCAGAATATCTCAGGTCCCAAGCATTCTGGATAACAGATCCTATACTGTATTTTCAAGTCTGCCAAAGTGTGCGAGTGAGGATATCTGCAGGAAGAAGAGGTAGGAGGATATCTTCAGAAAAGAACATTTAACACTTTCATGCATAACCTCACATGAGGTTATTGGAAAAAAGAAATATAAAAGTAAAAATACACACTAAATCTACTCTTTTATAAACAGTCAATGTTTACCAAAAATCATGCCTAATTTCATTACTATAATTCATGTTGTTACATAAAAATTCTGCTAGAACATGTTAATTTATCATGGGACCCAATTATGGAAATTCACCACTTTGATTTACATTTGGCAGAAAAAGAAAACCAGTGAATTTTTATCAAATTTTTATTCTGGCCCTGTTTCCTTTTTAAGATATGGCAAAAGGAAAGGAAAAAAAAAAAAAAGAAAAAAAGAAGTGTTTAAACTATCTTTTCAGGAGTTCTAAATTGTTTTAAAAATTACCACAATTTAATTAATATTAAACTATTAATTGATAAAAGCATATGTAAAAAATATATATTAAATTCTTTATTTTTTACTTTTACATTTAAAATATTTCATTATTTCAGTTCCAGAACCATTTGGCATATTTTAGAGAACCTGTTATTTTGGAAAAATAAAAAAATGCCACATATGTTCATTATGCCACATTTTGGTTCTTATTCTGAGACTTTAGGGAAAATACTCCATTTTTACACAGTGGTGAGTAAAATGCTTCAAATTCATGTTTGAAAAAGCATGTTTACTTTAAAAAGTGACTCAATTTCAATGAAGGATTCTTGTCATTCTGTCGCTTTAATAGTTTCACAGGTTGGTTTATAAATGAATTTTTTTTACAATTATCGTAGTGATCTTAAAAAAATATATATCTTCCAATACATGAATTAAGTTAAATAAAAGAGTGTACAAAAAGCAGAACTTCATTTTGACCACTTTATCCCATATAAACCCCATATGGAGTTCAATAATGTTTGGGAAATACAGAAACAGCTACCAGAGCCATTTTTCTTTGAAAATATTCAGTGAGAAATATTATCTTTGACAAAATTATTTCTGTTCTGTGTGAAAGAAAATTTTCTTAGAGAATTTCTGCTCTTGGATCTAAATAAAAACATGACCAAAAATAATATTCTTCCTTTCTACTTTGTCTTAGTGTATTCAAAGTTTAAACTACCACAAAACTATTTAATTACTTTAAATAAAAGTCTATTATTTTAACACAATTATACCGACTAGTACAATGTCAAGGCTGAGAATTGGAATCAGAATGTTGGCTCAAATTGTCAACGCTCTTCTAACTGAGCTACCTGGAATGATAATTAGCCAACACAATTCACTCAGACAACTTTTTTGACAAAAATACCTGGCCTGCCATGTTGACAGCTCAACAGAGTAAGCCACAGGTAAGGGAACTCCATTAAACAAAGGAAATGTAGATAAATTTCAACTTTTATATCAATAATAGATTTTTATTACTTGTAAACGTAACATAACGTTTGTTTTGTAATTTTGAAATTACTAAGATATTTTTAAAAATCAACATTACTTTGTAATTAAAAGTCTATTATAAGTACAAAATATATATTCATCCATTTAAAAATAATTCTTACATGAGAGAGGATTAATCGAACTCAGCCTGTACTTCCAAAGAAAACAGTTTACACATATGCAGTTAGACTGACTTGTACAGAATGCAGTGATTATTAGAGTACAAATGTAAAATTGTTTACAAATTAAAAATATATTATTTTCTTAAATTAAAAAAAAAAAAGACATTGTTATTTTAAAGAAAGAACATGAATTAAATATTTTCAGCTTTTAAATCAGGAACAAAAATACCAGAGAACCTGAACTGATTGAAAAGATATAAATATTTCTCTGTATATTTTATATTACATTTTCTTAGACCTATATCTATTTTGTATTATCATATATTATCAAAAAAATTTTTAATTGAATTTAAATAATAAAATACCCCTTTTGGAAATAAAATCTGAGGCATCTTTTTACTTGTAAGAATCTTTCTACAAATTACAAAGAGAGGTGGAGGACAACCATTTACTTTTAAAATAATCACAAGTTGATGATTTCATAACACATAATACTTCATGAAAGCTACAATCAGACTTTAAAAGTGTAAAATTATTCAAAATAAAATGAAAAATTGATCTATAGCACTATTTGAGGGTTATGATGCTAAATCTTTAATTCAGCATCAAAACAGCACAGGTTTTCTTTTTCTTATTATCATGAAAGAAAAAACAACTTGACAAAGCAGGGCAAAAACAATTTGAATATAAAACATGCAAGAAAAATGATTTACACAAGCTTAAAAATATGCATAAACAGACTTTGAAAACTTTACAGAAAGAAAAAGAAAAAAAGTTAAGAACTCTGAAAAAGGTTTATTTTGCAAATATGAAAAATTTTACGAAAAAATAAAAATAAATAGGAATTTAAAAGAATGATTTATGTGTAAAACAGAGTAAAAACAAACTTGCATATAAAACATGCAACATTGATTATTGCAAGTTTAAGAACATAAAAAAATCAGACTTTGAAAACTTTAAGGGAAAAAAAGGAAAAAGATTTATGTGCAAATATGAAATGAAAGTTCATGAATATAAAGAAATATATATAAAAATACGTTTTAAAAACAAACAAAATCGGTGAAATAAATACCATAATGCATATTATTTGAATATAAAAATATAAATTATTTAATGATACAAGGCATTATGAAATAACACAAAGCTTTTAGACATTAAAGCCATTTTATTAAATATCTGTAACAACAATTATGCAGAAGAAAAAATTATATAATTGTCCAATTACTGAAAGTGCACAGCCGTTGGTTTTAAAAATATTTATTAAACAAGGCAGTGGTTCTCAAACGGTGTGCCACGGTACAGTGGTGTGTAAAATAGAACCTCTGAAACAAACAAACCCTGAATTGTTTTTTAATTGAACTGCTGATCAAAATGCAAATATGTACATGATGCATAACTTTATTAAGGAAAATATTGCAGATCACATGGGCATAATGCATTAATTTTTAGAAATAATAACATTAATAATAATAAGGGATTGCATTATTTGCTAGCATATATATTAAATATTAAGTGATAATGTTGGACATACTTTCACGTGAATGCTAAATTTAAACTACATGTTAGAAATGCATTCATTTAACAGTTTTTCAGCAAAATTATAGTTAGATATTATCATATATTTTTTTTAATCTCTAAGAAATGGGATTATGTTATGAAACTACTTTTGCACTTACAAAAGGTATTAAAATTTTATTTATTTTTTTTACATTTTATGAAATAAAAAAGTAGAGATTATGAAAAATGTATAACATACACATGTGTACAGAACCACTTTTGAAAGAATAATCAATTTATAAATATTTCAAAATAATTTGATGTTAAGATTGTCCCACCCTTTCTCATGCAAGTAGAATCATCAAAATTATATCTGAATATTTGAAATATTTTTTCGAAAAGGATTTAATGAAATTCCAAAGACAAAAACTTAAATCAAATTTCATCGATTAAAAGAAAGAAAAAAAAATTACAAAATAAATCGTTTACAATTTTATAACACAATGCTCCATGCAAAAATATAAATTATATTTTTAAAATAAAATTTCAAATTATATTTGCACTTCTAAAAAGTAAAACAGTAAAAATAATTACTTCAGCATCAACATTAGGCGAAAGTTCTTGAGGATCATAATCATAGAGTGCTACTAATTTTTTCACAGGAAGCGTTGACCATGGATCACTGGGATCACCTAAAATTGAAAAATGGAAAAATAAGCAAATGATTCAAAATAAATTAATATATTTTATAAAATATACATGTCTGATCTTTAAAGTTACCATTATTATTATTTTTTTTTTTTTTTTTTCTCCTGAGTCAATAATTTCTGATAAAGAAATTTTGAAAACTATAAACCATTCATAAAAAATTTTTAATTTTCTGGAAATAATGCTTTTAAAAACTAATAATTTTATATAAAATACACAATGGATGCTTTCAGCATGAATTTTTCTATATAGTTAAAGCAGAAAACTGCTGTCAACATAATGTTTATGCAAAATATAAGAACAGATACGAATGAGATAAGAATATATTTTAACAATAGATACTTCCTTACTTATTTAAAAGGAACCTAAAACAAAATTTATAGCATCTATAAAACTGAAAACTTCCAGATGCAATCTAAAATGGACTATTAAGCCAACTTTCCAGTATCCTGTTATTGTCCTTCAATACTTTTCATAGAAATTGATCTGGATTTTTGTTTTTGAACAAAGAATATTTTGAATACCCCTACATAATAAGTGTGTTAATACTATATGGAGTAAAATGTACAAGTTTCATCTCCAAGCTCTTTATACTTATGCAAAGATTGCATAGAAAAGAATGTATGGAAATATGCTGCATGATTTAAGAATTTCTGAATAAAGGAATTTTTAGGGGAGAAAGGTTGAGTCTAGAACACTGTAGTATATGAACTAGAATCATTTTGTCAAAATTTTAACTCAATAAAAAATAGGAGCATGAATGACATTGACATCTATTATAAATTTAATTGTATATTTGTCTTCCCCACAGAAGATTATTATTATGATAGTTTAGAAGCATAATTTTCTTTTGACATTACAACAATATGAAATTTATTTTTTAAAAAGAAAATATATAATAGAAATAAAACTGTCAAAATATCATATAGTGATACATATGAATTAACTTAAAGAGAAAATAAGTATAAAAGTAAGAATAGTTTTTAAAAAACACTCTTTTATAAGCATTCAACGTTCATCATGAAAATCAGACCTTATTTCTCACTGCCATTCATGTTTTTCCACAAATCATTAATTTGGTGTGGACACTGAATTTGATTATTAAAAATTTACTGCTTTATTTTGCCCTGTTTCTTTTGAATAGAAAGGATAAAAAGAAAAATCATTTAAACTATCTTTTTAGAATTTTTGTATTGATTAAATTAATTAATATTAAACTGTTAATAGATAAAAGCATATACATTAGAGCCTCTTTTATCTGAAACTCTTTTAACCGAAACTCTCAGTTAGCCGAAATCTATTTTTAAAGCTTTCCTTTTTTTTACTATCTGTGTGCAAAATCCATTTTTGAAAGATTTTTTTTTTTTTAACTATCATATTCCTTGTGTGCAAGCGGTCCTTTCCGTACTACGAGTACCTATAAATATTTTCGATCCCCTTTCTTTAGAGTTCTTTTGAATTTAACTTGAGCTCCAGTAACCTGCAGAGTGGAATGGAAAAACGAACAAATTAGCAATTCTGTAGCTTTTGAATGTTTCGCAAAAGGTTTGGCATGGCTGGAGCAGCAGAAAGACTGTGATACTGGTGAACTAATAATATTTAAAAAAACTCTGTGATAGAGCTTCAAAGCAAAATCAATGGGAACTGCGACATATAAAACATTTTTTTCAAACCCTTGTGATATATGTAAAAGGTACTTAATTTCAAAATTGAAATTCAGATAATTTATTCTTGTTTCTATTTTTCTATTGCTTTATTTTTATTAAGCACTTGTTACCATAATAAGAAATATAACATCTATTTCTCCTTAATCTCAAAATTGAAGCATTCTCGATTATCCGAAAATTTCGATTTCCTGAAAGAGGGTCGGTCCCAATTATTTCAGATAATCGAGTTTCTACTGTATTTAAAAATATATTACACTCTTCATTTTTTATTTACAATTAATTTTCTACTTTTTAGTCTTTAAAATCTTTCATTGTTACAATTTTACAGTGATTTGGCCTATTTTGGTAATTGTTTATTGGTGCATAATTGTTTTTTCAACCCCCATACAATTGTATGAGTTACAGAGAACATTTGATGATTTATCACCTATAGTGGGATAGCTGCAAAATGCTTTAATCAAATGCTTTTAATCAAATTAATGTATTAATTAATAATTAAGTTGTAAAAATATTAAAATGTTGTATTGTAATCAAAACACACGTTTGTACATAATTTTCATAATTCTAGCATATATCAGGAAGTTGGTTAAAAATCGATTGCAAAATTAAATCTGTTCATACAAAAACCAGGTTGGGTTAACTAAAAGAGTGCAAAAAAAAATAAATGATTTGAATGTTTAAAAATGAAACATACCAGTATGATGTCTTCCTGATGACATGTTTTCATTCATTAAATGTCTCGCTGCCTCTTCCTCCTCCTCTGGAATTTCAGTCACCATTTTGTAAGGAACTAAACCTATCCTTCCATTTATCTCACCCGTGAAATAACCATCACTGTCTTTTTCACTATAAACCTGATTGGAAACATTTATACATTATGTCTTGGACAGTAGTAATGACGATTAATACTAATGATAAACTATAAAGAATAAATGTATCAAATTTAACTTGATAAATATGTAAAAAAATGTCAAAGAAAATCTTTGACTTCATTTCTTTTAGAAATCCTTTTAAATTATCAAGCTGATAAAGAAGATTCAATTGTTGAAATATTAAAAACAATCAACCAAAACATTTTAACTAGGCAAATATGTAACATTAACAAAAAAAAACCATGTGTCAAGAATAGATTATGAAAAACATTCCAACACATTCAGAATACTGTAACAATACTTCCTAATTTAATAAGGTGAAAAATGATGTTTAAGTAAACAATTTAGAAAATGTATAGCACACTAGAAAAAACAATTTCAGCAATTATCATCTATGGTCAAAGAAATATTAAAATTCTTTTGTGAAGCCCTGTATATGATCTATAGATTTGTATATATACTACATTGTATGCTAAACTTTAGTTCAGTTAGTAAGCACAGTTAAGAATTATCTTTCAGTAATTTCTGACAATAAATGGAAATATACGCAAATTCTTTTGGGTATATCTTGTATGTGACCCAAGTAATATGCAAAATAATTAACACATATTACAACTGAAAACACATTTCCAGCAATTATCACTCATAGACAATACAATAATAAAATTCTTTTGTGCATTCCTGTAAATGAATGATAAATTCTATGCATACTCTATTCAACAATAAACATTTTGCAGTGCACCTATTTGATGTACAGTATGGAACCATTTATCCGGAAACCAGTTAACCGGAAAACTAGTTATCCGGAATGATATTTCAGATAGACTGATTTCAGAATCTTTGAACAAAAAGGTGTCATACACTGCCAGTTTGACATAGGCTTTGCTTGAAACAATTGTATAATTTGATAACAACATTTAGTATTTGTTGTCATCAAATTTAGTTGCATTTTAGATGTTTTAATTTTTATGCAGAAGAATCAAAAGAATTTTCGTTCCCAAGGGATTCCCATAGATTGCCTTCTTTTAAACTCTGGCTAACTTTTGATCTTTCTTGCATTGATTTTTAATCCAAGTAATCCAATAATTTAAAATCAGAAATAATGCCACAACCGCACATATTCCACAAAACTTATCAAATGGATGTTGCTTTAATGCACAACCAGGTAACCGGAAAAACCAGTTATCCGGAATACATCTCACCCCAAGCATTCTGGATAAATGGTTCTGTACTGTATATCAATTTCAATAGGCTTGGGATAGTTTGACATCATTAAAATACATTGCAAACAATTTTTTTAAATGAAGTTCTTTTGAGTGTCCCTGTAAACAAACTTTAAATGCTACATGCTTCATTTTCAATATCAAACATGAAATAGCAAATCTTAAAAACATATATCAATTACATGGCAATCTGAGTATATTTATGAAAATTAGAGCATGGATAGATAGACAGACAGCCAAACCAAATTCATAAAGCACTTTTCAACTATATTAGAAAGTGTCAAGTCATACATAAATCAAATTTTCGAGCCTCTAGTTAGAATTATTTGAAAATCTTTTATTCTAAAGCTTGATGTATGTATTGAATTAGAATATAATGAATCAGTATATAATCTCCAAGTATGAAATGAATAAGTGTACAATCCCCAAGTATGAAATGAATAAGTATATAAATTTGCTATCTCTGCAACTCAAATTATTTGTGTAGCAGAGATAGCAAAATAAAGGAATGAAGTTTTAATGACTTTTTCATTTATGAAAGGGGAAATTGTTTGTAAGAAAAGAAAATGTGTTGTTTAGTTGATCTCAGATAAATAACAATAATGGTTTACATTAAAAACATGATAGTTTTAAGATAAAGGTCTATTGCAAATTAATTAATTTTGTTCTTAGAGTTTTGCTTTCCCAGTTTTCTTTAAATATAGGTTCTGGTAATCATACCTAAAACTTCCTGAAAATTACATGGAAGAAAAAAATACATAATAGTAAAAATTCTTACTAAATAATTTAGTAATAGACACTTAAATAATTTAAATTTTCATATAATGTAAACATAATAAATGATTAATTAAGAGCCAATTTTAAATATTGTTAAGCAAAACTTTTTTTTTTTTTTTAATCAACAGTTACTTGAATTGTTTTACAGCAATCCAGAAAAAAAGAAAATACATCGAATGGAAATTCTGAAAAGATGGATACATTTCAACAAACAAATATCCATGCTTTTAATGCATGTTTTGGTTGATTTAAATTAAACATAATTCAAAATTATATATCCCTCTACCCTTGGAAGTCTGAATTATAAAGAGTACACTGCATATGAATCATCATCCATTTTTTAAAAAAGACGTTACAATTAAAAACTATATTTTCTATACCATTAAGATTTCACTATGATTAGAAAACTAATACATTATAGTTATCTACTAGCAATGGTATTAAATTAAATTATTTTTTATTAAAAAATAAATAAGATAAATTAAGGCAGTCAGAGCAAAATAGTTTTGACACACACAATTATTATTCTGAAACTATTAAAAGGGATATGGTTTAACTCATATTGGCTCACTGTCAGATAAATAGCAAGTAAAAGTAATAAACTGTGACAACATAGAGGTATAGGAAGAAATCTCATAGGATATTTCTCTAAGATGCAGACCAAATTTCCTTTAAGGATGATAATGTAAGGCTCCAAAGGCCACAACTTGTCAATGATTATTTTGAGAAGAGGACATACACAATACAGATTGAACAGCAAGGTTGCTAGACCTTAATCTGGTATATGGGTTGCTTTAGGATGACATGATATCAATTTTCTCCCGGGACTTAAAATTCTCACTTTTAGATGAGAGATTTGTTGCCACAAGCTATCATCAACAACCTTTAAATAATAGGAAAACTTGTTGTACAATCTGTACAGCTGTGCACGGTAGCCACACCTTATATTAGTCAGTCTGTTCTGGAGATACAATGATTCATTTTGATAATTTTTCATCTGCTGAATATATAACAAAAGTTTTACTGTCTTTTCTTCTTATGTTGCTATAATATGTCTCATAGTATGAGGAACTTATGTACCAATTTAAGGTTTTCACAATAATTTATTTATAACTTAGGCCAAAAACTGTATTTTAACTAAATGGAGGCCAGTTACAAACAAATATTTTATTTTTTGTTTTATATGCATTAGTTCTCATTTTTATTGATATTTTTAAAATTTTAATTTTTTATGGTGTTTTTTGAGTGGTTCAATATGGGCTAAGAGTGAAGATTTCACTTTAAGCAAGTCATTACCTTAATTATTTGACCTTCATGGAAAGCTAATTCTTCACTGGCAAGAGCTGGATTAGGTGACATGGTGTATGGATCATAGTCATACACAGCCATATACATTCGTGGCTTATCCATTCCATATCTACGACTTGATCTTCCATGATAGCCATTACCACGGTAATCTTCTCGCATAGGTCTGGAATGGCCACGATGATCGTAATAGTTAGCATCAGCATTACGACCATATCGCCCTGAACGAGTAGGAGATCCAGAACGAGTTCTACTAGATTCATTACCATAATACTGAGGATGCCTCTGAGAATCAGGATATGTACGACTACCATGCATGTAATCATCATGAATGGCTAACTCACTATCTCGAGTGATTTCTGAAAGTATTTATAGAATAGTTAAAATCAGACAGTATAATAGATGATTATAAACAATTATGTATTGTATATTCAATAGTAATAATTATTTAGTTTTAACGATTTATATAAAATTTTTCTTCAGAAATAATTATTAAGAAATACCCAAATGCATTAAGCTGAAAGCGGCAAAATGCTTTATGTAACATTTGAATACAAGCAGATGCAATAATTAACAGAGGGTGCAGATCTCTTAAAAGAATATTAAAAAAACATGTTACTTCTAAGCATCAATGCCAAATGATAAAATTTTAAATATTATCAAAACCCTTTAATTCTGAATGTCAATCAATTACTGGTAATTAACAAATTTGCATATCTAAAAGAATAGGCAATAAGTTTTTAATAGAACTCTAATACATTCCGCATAAAAATCATATTTATATACTGCTTCATAATTTGAGGAATCTTTAATAAATAATTAATAAAAAATAAATTCCAATGGGGGGGGGGAGGGGGGGGGAGAATGAGTAATATAAAGATTCATAAGGAATATAATTAAATAGCTTTATGGCTGAATTGTTTCGCAATTTAAAATTTTATATTCCAAACCAAAAGCTATTTTTTAATTCCAGAATGAAAAAAATAACAAACTTAATATGAAAGAAAAGAAACGTATTAATAAAATAATTTTGAAAAGACATTTAATATAGATTCAGGTACTGGTGGAAAATAAGAGTTTATATTAAATGTAGATTGTAATGTGACCCTGGGATATGTAAATTGGAGCGAAAATTTAAAAAGAAATATTCAAATCTAATCGAAATAAATTCAATTCACATTCCCCAGAATCACACTACTACTCAATCACGCCGGATGTATAGTGGATGACTACTGCATCGTAACTAAATTAAATTGAATCTGAAAAAGAAAATCTTTAAATAAATAAATAATATATGCAATGACACCTTACTCATCCCATCAGGATGAAAAAAATCAAGAGAAACAAAACTTTATGCCAAATAATGAGAACAAATTACATATTCATGTATTTTATTGTAAACTAAGAAACATTTTAAAATCTATCTGGATATGGTGTTTAATATTGAAAATAAAATATTAAATTATTGCAAAAAGACAGATGTTTTATATTATTTCAAGTATTGATTCTGAGCAGTTCTCTTTATATATGCTGAATAGTCTTTATAAATATTAACAGTTCTTGAATTGAGTATAGTTCATAGAAGTCTATAAAAGAAAGCTTATACATCTGGTTGTTGATAAGTCCTATTAATAACATGATCGTTAGACTGGAAAGAAAATGAAAATACAGTTCACATTAGATGATAACAATATAAAATGATGAGCATCATTACATGAAGAAATTGGTGAAGTTAATTTTCATAACGTGTTATACTTTTTCATTCATCATAGCACTATGGAGATCGTTGAGATTAGGTGAGCAAAAATATGAGAGAAGTGGAGCAGTATTCTGATTTACGACAGGGAACAACAATAATGCAAAAAATGGAGTTTTATATTCATGATTCACTGATGGGTCGAAGTTACGCTGGTTTTCTGGTTTAAGATACTTCAGCATCAAACGGATGGCGGTACAAGCTTGACTGTGAGAATGAATAAAAATCTGTCTCCTTTCCTTCCAAATTTCCAGTGATAAAATCGCTTAACTATTGATGTAGTTCGTAATTATTATTTATTGTAGATATTTACTTTACAATAAGAATGTGTTATCCCATGATGCACTCACCGGGGCTTACGCCCAACAGTGAAAAAGAATAAAAAAACTCCCAATTAGAAAGGCGGTCATGTGTCTTTAGACAAAACTTACGAACTGAACTCTTTTTTGAAATGCCTGGCAAAATAGGAGTATGCTCTCGATGAAACGAGCCAATCAGAATGCTCTAAAAGAAGGCTTGTTGCTAGCATTGTAGACAAAAATTGATTTTAGCCAAAGATACAACTGCGGAATGACAACAGTCGCACAGGCGAGAGAGAAAGACGCTTGTGTCTTGTGTGGCTTGGAATTTCCGGTCTCGCATTCCGAGATAAGAAACATTTTCTGAACTAGAAGCTACTTTTTTTGAGGCGAAATGTGAATGGAAAACGATTATAAATAAAGAAAAGTCTAGAAATCATTTTCTCGTTTATCTGGTAAACTATGAGAGCAATTACGCTGAAATTTTACCAGAGGAATGAGAAAAAATATTAGAATACAATAAATGTGAATTCAAATTAAAATAATTAAGAATAAAGATTTTAGATTTTTAATATTTAAAAACTTAGTAAAATTTGCTGTCAATTTGATAGATTGTAATTTGAAGTTGTTTATTTTAATAAACAAAGTATAAAAATTTAAATTTATGTAAATTTTAAATGGGGAATGTTATGTATTGCTTTTATAACATAATGTAGATAAATAACTATACTAAAAATAATGCTAAAAACACTTTTATGTATGAATAAATTAGAATATGATAAAAATGAAAACATGAAACAGCCAATACAATATTAAGATGCATCTCGAAAAGTTCTATAATTTACTTACTATAAGTATTTAATGTCTCTTTATCAGTTGATAATTTTTATTTGAAAAGCTGTAGTTTTAGTCATATATGCACTTATTTAAATAGAAACATTACCAAAATGCACAATTCATGTCATCAAAATCACATATTAATTCTAGTTAGTTAAAAATTATAGAAATGAAGCATTTTTCATTGTGTTTAGGCCAGACCTGCCAACCTTTGAAAATGAGAAATCGTAGCACACAAAATTAAAATTAATCTGGAGGTTGGTTGGTTGGTTTTTCGTGTTTCGCAGCCATCTTTTGACATTCGTAAAAGGAATAAGGTGAGGTCTTTCAACAACTCAATATAGTAATTTTTTTCCTCTAAAAATTTTTACAGTTTCTTCTCATTTCGAAGCTTTTTTTTTTTTCTTTTTTTTACATTTGTAAAAGGAGCCTGGTTCCAATTTTTTAGCCCAGTGCAGTAAATTTTGATGAAATGCGCGATTTTTTTCCCCGCAATTATTTCAGGATATTCACAATTAAAAAAAAAAAAAAAAAAAAAAAAAAAAAACGTAATTCACATTTTTCTATCACAATTCCTTGTAGAAATCCGCACTATTTACCACGAACTTTTGACGAAATTCGCATTTTTTACCGCGATCCTTTAACGAATTTTGTGTTTTTTACTACGATCCTTTGACGAAATAAGTGTTTTCTTTTTTTTCCACGGTCTTTCGGTGAAATTTATGTTTTGTTACCGCGATATTTTGATAAAATTCACATTACTACCAAGATCCTTTGACGACATTTATTTTCTTCTGCGACCAATTGACGAAATTAATATTTTTACAGGGTCATTTGTCGAAATTAGCGACAGTTTATCGCAACCGATCGTCAAAATTTTCAATATATTTTCGCGACCAATTAACAAAATTCACTACTCGTTTCCGCGACCTTTTGACGAAATTTGCAATATTTTTCCCTCGATAGTTTACCGAAATTCGTGATATTTTGCGCAATTTTTGACGAAATTCGCAATTTCTTTCTGAACTCTTTACGTAATTAGGGATTTTATTCAGCGATCAATTGAAGATAATCACTATTTGTTTCTGAGACATTTGACGAAATACCCAAAATTTTTCACGATCATTTGAAGAAATTCTCAATTTTTTCCGCGATTGATTCATGAATTAATTCGGGGAAATTCCATAAAAGGAAAAAAAAATTCGCGGACTTCCAAGAAATTTCAAAATATACTCGCAAAAGGATTATAGGTCTGTGGAAGAATTTACAGGGGGGAATACTGCACAGCATTTTTCTTTATGCAGGACTCTCCTTTTCCGTGTGCAAATCGTGTGATTTTGCACACTATTTCAAACCTTGCCCCTCAAAGAACCACCTCCATCCTTTAGAAATTCTTAAAATGGCACCCCTGTTTCTAAGAAAGGGAATTCCTGTATAAATATTTACAGAAATATGATTCACTCGTGGTTAATATACATAAAGAAGGTTTTATGTTAAGAAGTTTGTTTTGCAGCCCAGATTTTTTTTTTTCCCCATGAGCATTTTTTAATGTCCGGATTTTTGGACTAATGACCAATTTTTTTTAAACTTTCGGAAATGAATACTTTGAAATTTTGGAAATTTCGGAACAGAATCACTCCTGAAAAATATGCTGCACGGGATAAATATTGCAACAAGAAACAAAAAATGCATTTGTGTATATTTTGCAAAAAATCGTAGTTTAAGACCGATTTTCGTAGCATCGTAGTTTATAGGTCCAAATCGTAGCAACTACGATTTTTTCGTAGCAGTTGGCAGGTATGGTTTAGGCATATATCAAATTAAGTATTTTTGACTAGCATTATTTATGACTAGATATTCAACTAAGTTTATCTTATATGGCAATGGTCTCAGGCTACAAAAAAAAAAAATTATATTTTAAAATGGACATTTTAAATAGTGGAATTTAATATAAAACAACAACTTTTTTAACATGCAGCCAACTTTTAACTAGTCGGATGTGGCAATCCCAGAACTTTCCTCTATTTCATACATTTGCAATGATTTCAATTTATACACATATTATTGTATAAAGGACACTACATAAAATAACAAATAACACAACATAAAATCTTACAATATTTAATTCATCGGCCATGGCTTCATATATTCGGCTGATGTAGATGTTTGTCCTGGCCCATCATGTTCTCCTATTTTTCTCACGTCGTATCGTTGGTTTGGTTTTATTTTGGTAACTCTGTAGGGACCTAGAAATTTTTCCCGCAGTTTCATACTTGTTCCATACTGTGTTCTCTTAATAGCAACCAGATCTCCAATTTGGTATGTTTTTGGCTGCTTTCTCTTCTTGTTGAACTGCTTCATGTTTTCTTCTTGTATCTTTAAAATGTTTCTTTTCGCTTCTTCTCTTAGGTTTTCTCTTGTTTCTATAACCTGTGTTTCGTATTCTTCCTCTAATAACTCTTTAATATGCTGCATGTCTTCATCTTTCATCTTCACTCCTATCATTAGTTCAAAAGGACTATGCTTGGTACTTCTGGTAACTGTGCTATTTATTATTCTCTGTAGTTTAGGCACGTACTTATACCATTTTGTTTCATCTCCCTCACTTAATTTAGCCAAAACTGGTATTAAGATTCTGTGAATTCTTTCCACTTGACCGTTCCCTCTTGGCATCCCGGTTGTTATTTTGACAAGTTCTATTCCTTGTTTCTCGCAGTATTCTGTTAGTTCTTCTGATTTGAATGCTGGTCCTTTGTCCGATATTATTCTACTGGGATTCCCGAATACTGCTTGCTGCAAGGATAATTTTTCAATAACCTCTTTGGCTGTTGTGGTTTTTACCGAGTAGAACCATACAAATTTGGTAAAAGCATCTACTACCGTAAGGATGTGTTTGTATTGTTTACTAGTGGCGACTAATGGACCAATATGATCAATATGGTATGTACTTAGAGGCTTATCCTCCTTTGGAATCAGGTTTAAAAATCCTTCGGCTTTCCCCCGTTTTCTATCATATAATATACATTTGACACAGTTGGAAATTACCGCTTCTATTTGCTGGATTAATCGCGGAATATTACTCTTGCTTGATTATTTCTTCCGTTTTTTTTGCCGCAAAATGACCTCGGTTATGTACTTCTCTTATAATTTCTGTTTGCATCCCTTCTGGAACTACTAGTAATTCTCTTCTGACATCGTATTTGTATAACACCCCATTTCGTATAACATATTCTCCTCCTTTATTGTTTTCCACTAACTTCTTGATATCTTGTACAAAACCATCTTTATCTTGCAGAGCTATTATTTTCAATGTGATATTCTCTTGTGACCTGGTGATCATCATTACTGAATGCGCTTCCCCAACGTTCCTACTTAATGCATCTACATGCTTCATTCTAGTTGCTGGCCTATGTTCAATTTCATAATCAAAATCTTCAATAAACAGTGCCCACCTTGCTACTTTCGGTGCTAAATCTTTTTCATCGAGTGTCTTTTGAAAGGCTGAGCAATCCGTTACTATTTTGAATTTATGACCCATTAGATAACTTCGGAATTTCTTCAATGCCTCTATAACTGCTAACATCTCGAGCTCATAACTACAATACTTTTCCTGTTGCGTAGAAGTCTTCTTACTCATATACTGAATTGGATGGAATTGTCCGTCATCTGCCTTCTGTAACAACACTGCGCCGAACCCATGACTGCTTGCATCTGTATGCAATTCGATTTGTGCCCCTTGTTTAAAAAGCTGCAATACAGGTTTTTCTGAAAGGATTTGTTTTAGTGCATTAAATGCGCTCCGTTGTTCAGGTCCGAATTTGAAGCGGTTATCTTTTCGTAATATGTCACTCAATGGTTTAGCTATTTCAGCATATCTCGGGACAAACTTGCGAAAATATCCTGTTAATCCCAGAAAAGATTGTATTTGCTTTACATTTTTTGGTTCTGGAAACTTCTGGACCGCTAATGTTTTGGTTTCTGATGGCCTTATTGTTCCATTCTCAATGATGTATCCTAGGAATTCTATCTTATGTTTTAAAAAATGACACTTCTTTAAATTTATTTCTAGACCATGCTCTGAGGCTACCTTAAGTACTTTCTCTAGCTTTTCGAGTCCCTCTTCTTCGTCTTGAGACGGTATTACAAAATCATCCATATACACTACAATCGTGCCATTGTTTAAAAGATCTCTGAATACTGTATTTACAAATCTCAAACTGGTTACCTGATATGCATAAACCGAATGGGCATCTTAAAAATTCATATTCTCCTTCATGCGTGATGAACGCTGTGTATTTGCAACTCGATTCATCAATCTCTACATGAAAAAACCCGTTCTTCAAATCCAGCGTAGTAAATACTTTTCCCCTTCTAATTTATCCAATACTTCTTCTATTAATGGCAAAGGGTATCGGTCTTTTATTATTTTCCTATTGAGTTTTTTGTAGTCTATACATAATCTATGCGATCCATCCTTCTTTCTACTTAAGACTACTGGTGCAGCGCAATCGGAAAAACTTTGCCTAATTATTCCATCTTTCAACCATTCTTGAACTTGTTTTTCAATTATCTTTTGTTCTATAAGTGGAAATCTTCTTGGTCGTTGATAAACTGGTATTTCATCTATTAATATTATTTTCATTTTTAATCCCGTATCTTTAGTTTTATTCGGTTTATAGGCTCTTACTACTTTTACCAATTTTTCTCTATTTTCCAACTTCTTAATGTGACTCACTTCCACATCTGCATATTCATCAACTATGTTCGCCATTTCTTTCAAGAAATCGTTTGAATCATTTTTTTTCGATTAATTTGTCAGTTATTTTCTTATTTTCCTCTTCGCAAGTATGTAATTCGCATTTTTCTTTCAGCTCGCTCGATCGTGTTAATTGTAACACTTCCTTTCTTTCATTCAATTTTTCCATACTCGTTGAATTTGATTTTTCTCCACGAGATCTTTCTGTTATGTTCATTATTGCATTTTTATTTGTTTCATTGGCAACACATTTTAAAGTTTCGTTAGTACCCTTGAACGCTTTAATATATCTGCAATATACGGGGGTTTCACCCTTGGCGTTTTCTTTCTTGGTGAGATTTTTTATTTTGACGCCGTCTTCCGTGACTGATAAGTCGTAACCTGATACTGCCTCCATACCTAACAATATGTCACAGTCCAGACCTGATACTACATGAAAATTATCTGTCAGTTTCACGTCATCTACTTGTATTTCATGCTCAAAGTACCCTATTGGCTTCGTTTCTTCTCCGCCAAATCCAGTCAAAATATACAAATTTTCTTGGCATAATTCAGGCGCGCCTATTTCGGTGTAATATTCTTCATTTATTAAACTCACATCACTTGCTGTGTCGATGATAATTTTCGTGGGTTTCTCATTTATTGGAACTACACGTATCTTTTTTGTCGGTTTGGCGTAATTTTCCGCTTTTGATAAGCTCATTATGTTTCTTTTTTGTGCGCCGTTCTCGTTTGCTTTCGTAATTGGGGCACTATAATAATCTTGTGTGCTCATTTGATTACTGTTTGTACATTTGGCAGCAATATGACCGGGCAAATTACAAGAATAGCAGATAATTCTTGAGTTAATAGGTCTTTCGGCTCGTCTTATATTATTTCGCTGAGTATTTTGATGCCATTGGTTATCCTTTTCCTCCTTGTTCACGCTATTTTGCAGCTTGTGCAATTTGGCGGGTTTAAATCCTCTCAACGCTGTATCAAAATTATCTAGTTTTTCAACTAATACTTCTACTTCTTTTATTCTTGGAAATTCCTCAATAAAACGTTCTCTGGTTTCTGGCGGTATTTTTCGCTTAATTTGATCAGTTACTAATAACTCCGTTAATCCATCAAAAGTTGTTACGTTCATTCCACGTACCCATTCATTAAAGTAAATTTTTAACTGAAAACCAAAATCGCGCCAATTATCTGTTGGCTCTTTTTTATGAGTCATGAACCGCTGTCTAAATTCTTCCGGTGACATTTTGAATCTCTTCAACAATAAATTTTTTATATATTCATAGTTATTTACATCAGGTTCCTTTTCTCTTGTAATTATGACTATTTCTAACGGTAATAAACTTAACAGATACGATACCCATTCATCCTTGTCTATTTTCATTTGAGATACCTGTCTCTCGTATAATGTTAAAAACATACAGATATCACCATTTGCACTATCAAAACGATTAAGTAACTTCAACAAATCAAAATTTTTACCTGTTCCCTTTCTTGGAGCTAGTATTTCTGCATCCTTCTGAGAGTCTATCTCGGCTTGCATTGTCAATTTCTTTAGCTCAAATTCCCTCATTTTTTCTCTATCCTCTATTTCTAACATCAATTTCTTCTCCTCCTCTATCTATCGTCTTCTCTCTTCTGCTTCAAGTTCTGCCTGTCGTTTTCTCTCTTCTGCTTCAAGTTCTAATTTTCTTTCTTCCAACACTATTCTCTTCTCCTCTTTCTCCTTCTCTGCTTCTATTTTTCTCTGCTCTGTCTCCTTCTCTGCTTCTATTTTTCTCTGCTCTTTCTCCTTCTCTGCTTCTATTTTTCTTTGCTCTTTCTCCTTCTCTGCTTGCGCTTCAAGTTCTGACTTTCTTTTCTCTTTGCTAGCCAATGATATTACTTCAAGACGGTCTTTTATAAAGTCTTCATCAAAACTTTCCCAAGTTTTTATTGCTTCAATTAACGACAGAATGGTTACTTTCTCTGGCGTGTTTATTCCGCATTCCTCGCATAGTTCAATCAAATCACTTCGTCGCGCTTTATTCAACATCGACACAATGGTGTGTTTTTTCCGTAATCGTTTCAATTTTTTATTCAAATCCCGGCACCGAGCCCCCAAAATTTGTAGTATTTTATCTGAAAATTACTAAAAGGTTCACTTAGCTTATAACTATAAATAAATGCATCTATTAGTTCATCAATTTAATACGGCATTTATTATTCACTCGAACAAATATTATGCTTGGAAGATCACAACAGTTCATCCACATCAATAATATAATACATTTTGTTTACATAAATACTGGAATTCACCTAGAATTCTTACACAAATCTTTTATTTGATACACAACTAATCTTCAACCTTCATGTTGAGATAAAAAACTATCGAACTTCGAAAAAATAAACATCTCTTGAATTTTTTTATCAAACCGTTGCCACACACTTTTTGCTTTTTTCCACGCTTCTCGTGTTGTACTTTTTATTTCATATAAGATTGCATATTCATTAAATAAACCCTTGAGTTAGTCAAGTTGCATTGTTGAGAATATTTACAATCCTACATGCATGTTAATACTTCCTGAAAAATGCAGCATAGCAGTGCCACCGTTAGGTGATTTACACCAAAATCTAATCACCAACAACTTAGTCAACTTCTAAACTGAATCTGAAGTTTGATGAAAATCTGTGCATTAGTTTTCGTGATTGCAGAAAATGTAAAAAATTCTGCATAACAGCACCACCTGTTGGGTGATTTACACCAACTAATCAAGACCAATTTATATCAGGAACTAACTGAATCTGAAGTTTGACGAAAATTCATGCATTAGTTCTTGAGATACAGCTAATGCGGAAATTGTGAAAAATGCAGCCCAGCAGCGTCACCTGTTTGATAATTTTCATCAAAAACTAATAAACAGCACTAATTTATATGAGGGACTAACTGAATATGAAGTTTTATGAAAATTCGTGCATTAGTTCTTGAGATAGAGCTATTGCAATAATCATGAATAATGCAGCATAGCAGCGCCACCAGTTGGGCGATTTACACCAAAAAGTAATCTGCACCAAACTATATCAAGGATTAACTGCATCTGAAGTTTTAGGAAAATCTGTGCATTAGTTCTTCAGATATAGCTATTGCATAAATCGTGAAAAATGCATCATAGCTGCGGCACCTGTTTTGGGCGATTTACATCAAAAAGTAATCAGCACCAGTTTATATCAGGTACTAACTGAATCTAAAATTTCATTAAATTCTATTTATTAGTTTTTGAGATAGAGCGCCCACAAAATTTTTGTCACATGCATACAGACAGACATTTTGTAAAAACATGTTTTTCGGGATTGCTGACCCCTAAAACATGTAAATTCGTCGAAAATAGGAATTCGAAAATTTTTACGAATCTAATACTTTCTTCTTGTAAAGATAGAAGAAAGTAAAAATTCATACATCATTCAAAAATTCAGCATTCATACTCTATTTGAAAAACAAAATTTCCTGACTTTTCCAGACCATATTTCCTACAATTCCCTGAACACAATTCATGACATTTTTAGAAATACAAATTACAATTCCAGATCTTAATGATTTTACTTATACAGCAAAAGATAATACACTGATACATTAATAAGAATAAAATGTAAACTTACCTCTGAAAATGAAAATAACCAATAAAATTGAAACTAAAAATCTATATCGTTCAACATTTAAAATATAAAAAATGATAAACTAAAAATAAAAAACCTAAAATACAACTTGGATGGATTCAAAGTAGCTTTTTATTCATATAACTCAATTTACACATATTAAGCATTAAAATTTTTTTAGACAGTTCTGCTATCATACCATTTATTTGTGTTGTTTCAAAATAGTTTGTTGTGCAAGTTTCAATTTTTTGCTTTTAATATTTTAATTTCTGCTACAGCTTTTGTTTTTTCTGTTTCTTTTTTGCTTACGTCATAATTTTCTTTCCTTTTTTTTTTCACTTAAATATTCAGAGATATCTCAATTTCATATCTTGACAAATTTGTATAGCTAAAACATCTTTATTTTAAAAATGTGAATTTAGTGAAAATTCTACTTGCAAGTGAAAAATCGAACTTTTTTGTTGATGGACAATGGAACTCAGGAGAATCTTGACACATGATAGCACATAATAAAAAAAAAATCCCTGATTTTTCCATGTTTTAGAAAAAATTGTAATTTTCCTTGACTTTTTGAGCATTTGTCATTTTCCCTGACAATTTCCTGTTTTCCAGTCGTGTAGAACCCTGAAAATGTAAGAAATGAAATTTTCAGTTACGATTCAGTGAAAAATGAGAAGGCTATGATTTATAGAGTGAGTTTATATTAGGTAACTTGTGCTTACGAAGCAGTAGTTACTCAACATCTCACAAATGAAATAATTTGTGCAATGCAGTCTACAGACTGCTCATCAGATAATGAATCAGAAGATGAAAGAAAAGAACTTATTTTTGATGAATAACTTGCACATGAAGATAAATATTTGCATTTTCTAATGATACAGACTTTAGTAATTGAACAAAAACTGCTGACTATTTGCAGGTCACAAGAAAATATTTTAAAGCTTAAAATGAATGTCATTAACCAAACTACTACTATCAAAGAGAAATATTGAGAGAAAATACAAGGAATTAAAAAAAAAAAAAATTAAATAACTTGAGCAAAAATTTTAGTTTCTTTCCCTTTGCTTTAGTCACAGCAGAAATTAAAATGTGTAATACAATCGACACATATATAGTTGCTGTCCTTATATTATTATGTGTAATATGGCACAGAGATTTTTTTTGCCAAGATTACTTATATACTACTTCACGGAAATGGAGGCTGCACGACAATCAGAGGCACTATATCAACATTATCTCAACATATATATCATATATCTCAACATTTAAACAGAATGATATGATGGTGGCAAATCATGGAAGATTTCACCAGAAAATTTTCAAAGATAAATTCAATAAGTTTAATGCATCAACCAGTGGGATTGGGAAAATTGGGGTGTTTAATATGTCAGATGAACACTGCAGCTCCGGGATAATTATAATTTCCAAGATAACCAACTTTAGGAATTTTTCAAGAGTTTAGACTGATTAAAAACTTAACTGCATTGCTTTTAATTTATACTTCATGTAAAATGGTTAATTAAACAAGTTCAGATTAAAAACGAAAACATTTTTTCTTTACGCCCACAGTTGCATTTCATTCATATTAATATTACTAAGAAATTTTAGCAGATTAAACTGTTGCAAATGAAATGCAAAATACAATTACATGCATTGGTACTCCAAGGCTGTTCATTTTCTGCAAAACTTCTCACTGTCTCAATAATTTGAAAATCAAAACACTTTAGAATTGATTACCTTAAGGGGACTTATCTGGTGGGGAAGAAAAAAAGCGGAATCCCATGTTATACTATGGAGAAAATATTTATCTTTCTTGTTCATTTAAATTTGGAAATTTCAAGAACATTTTTTTTTCCTCCCTCTCTACGTGCTGAAAAAAATTACTGTTGAAATTTCCAAATTTAAATGAACAAGAAAGACAAGTATTTTTTCCCATAGGATAACATGGGATTCCAATTTTTTTCTTCCCCACCAGATAACCCCCTTAAATTTTCTGTCTAAAATAACTAAAATACTGATTTTGTGATTTTAGAGTTGATTACCTTAAATTTTCTGTCTAAAATAACTGACATGGATTTTGTGATAACGGCATTAGTAATTGGTTTGAACCGTTAATTATTCTCATAAATATTTTATCATATATATTAAAGCAAACGATTTTTACAATTATAGATGATATCATAAATGGCTGGGATGATTTTCACGAAACTTGCCTCCTACACTAAATTGAAAGAGAGAAAACAACCTAGCTAGGTTCCGAATTTAAAGAAAATTCATTTGACAGGTTAAAACAAACTCAGTGCTGAAAATTTTGCTTGCTATAAAATCAAAAAATGCTCATGCTATATACATGAAACTTGCCTCCTATACTAATACGGTCACAAGAAAATGAACTACCTAGGTTCCGAATTCGTGAAAATTCATTTTGGCTAGTTAAAACAAACTCAGCACTGAAAATGCTGCTATATATCAAAAATGGTTCTAATGATTTTCACAAAACTTGGCGTTGATACTAACTCGAGCATAAGAACATGATCGAAGTCTCCAATTCAGGAGAACTGGTTTTATATGGTTAAAACAAACTTAGTATCAAAAATAATGGTATAAATCGAAAAAAAAAATCCGACAAGTTTTATGAAATAAACTTTATTCGAATACAAGAAAACTACTAAGTCTGGACCTCAGAATTTTTTTTTTTTTTTAAATAGGTTTAAGCGACTTTTTTTATATTAAGTTGTAACGAAAGTTTTCTGCCAAATTCCCATTGCATAATACTAATTGTAATATATATAATTAACCGTAATTTTATATATAACCTCCATTCCGCCAAACCTTGACAGTGTGATATGATACAACACAAGTACCTAAAGCTGTACACTTTATTCAGTGACATTCTGTAGCTGACTTTTTGCAACAGAACTGGATGTAAATGATGTTTCTAATCTGGTAGCATGTTAGTTCCATTTCAGACATCTTGTACTTAATGATAACGACATTTTTTTACAAATTTCACAGCACAGTGTTATAAAGCAAGTCTCTTTCTTTCAAATTCCAAAAATCGTTTGACAAAATATGAGTAAACACGTCAACGCTAACTGTTTGCACAAACCGTATTAGCTGTGGCGGGAAACTTTCGTTACAACCTGATATTTAATCTTCCCTAATCTGAAGTCTTGCCAATACTATTAGACATTCATCATGAACATGATAAAGGATGATCTCAAAGGCGTTGCTAATTGTTTGCCTTCTATACTAAATCAAGTATGAGATAATGGCCAATCGATGTTCCAAATATGGTAAAATTCATTTCAACTGGCTAGAACAAATAAAATTAATTGATTTTATCAAATGTTGATTTGGTGAATTTAAATATTTTCATAATCATTCTGTAAATAAGCTAACTTTTCCTGGTTGAAAACTGCACTTATACTTTTGTAATGTTTAAAACTACCATATTGTGACAAACATTGCTATAATTTGATGCTATGGTGATATACACTTCTGCAAAATTAGCAGCAATTTTAAAAGCAAAAGAATTTTCTGCCAAACTTACAACACCGTTGCTGAAATAGTTCATGTTTGCTGCTAACTATTCCCTTGAACAACAATTCTTGAAGAATAATCATTTTAATTTTTATAAAAGATGAAGAATAGCACCCAGCATATACCTGACATAATCAATTTCATATAAAAAATGTTTATTTTTATAAATGACAATCCAAATTTCCTGCTATATACAAAGTTTTTTTAAAACTTTAAAATATGTTATTTACATACTCGAATGAATGCTTCAGTATTCAAAATCTAAATTTTACATCCTCTCCCATAAAGAATGACATTATATTTAAAAGAAAGCAATAATTTTTAAATTTAAAACTGAAACACGTCATTGCTTTGTACCACTATGACATCATTTTCATTGACTTTTCACTTTTGACAGTGTTAAAACTATGAGTTGTAGATAAAAATGAGTTATTGATGTTTTGCATATAGTAACTTTCACTTTTCTGTGTTTATTAAGAAAATAAATAAATGTTAAAAAACTACTGAGCAAGGCCTCGGTCTAACAGATACTTAAATTATTATTACGCATTTATTCAGAAACCAGTTATGAATAATGATATTTCCAGCTGGCTGATTTCAGCATCTTTCCAGAAAAAGTGTTACATAGCTGCAGCTTGTCATATGCATTGCCTGGTACATTACCACATGCATGGTATAACTTGACCAACATCTAGTATTTGAAATGGTAGAAATTAGATATTAAGCATTTTGAATTTTATGCAGAATTATTATTTCCAAGACGATTCCTATTAATTGTCTTCTTTCAAACTCTGATTAATGTTCTATTTTGATTGGATCGAATTCTTAGTAATCTAATAATTAATTTGAAATCAGAAACTCGACAAATGCAGATGCAATCAATGTTGCTTTAATTACCAACTAGTTATCCAGAAAAACCAGTTATCCAGAATACATCTGTTTCCAAATATTCTGGATAAATGGTTCTACACTGTAATTCTAATTGCTCAGTTTTTTTTTAATGACTACTTGAATCCAACCCACACATTTTTAAAATTGCTATGTCACTGACTGATAATATAATAAAACAAAATGTTAATACTTGCCCTTACCAATAGATGGGATGCTGACATGTGGAGCTGAAGGATAAATTTCTTTATCACTTAGGTTTTCTTCAGGCTCTATAATAACTTGGCCAGCTGAATTCCTCCTTTCAGCATCTAAATTGTTTAACCTCCTAGGATCAGTAACTTGTCTACTACTATAAGATCGATCCCTGACGTCTCTGTGTGTTGGTGATGTACGTCCATGATGCCTTTCATGAGACCTTGAATCTGAATGAGAATGTGAATGTTTTGTGCGTGAGATATCAGATTCTTTGGGGTCATGGGGTGCATGTCGATCTCGTCTATCATCTATTCTTCCCTCTCTCCTATCATACCGATCATCTCTTCTGGATCGATCATCATACCTGTGTGAGAAACACAACTTTCATTTTTTAATTTTATCCGTCATTTTTCAATAGAATTTTGTATATTTTATTAGTTACTTATGTATTAACTGCACGTCAGCATTTAATCGAAAAAGGATTTCATATCATGTATGTATGTATTCATGTATATAAATAAATATGTATTAGTTATGTATCTATGTATTCATATGTATTTCAATGCGGCATGGGAGAAAGTTCCTTAATCTGGCTTGTAGCCATTTGGCATATTTTAGCTCGGCACCTCTAATGGCAAGTATCTTTATTTTAAACTATAGCTACCATATATACTTGCGTATAAGTTGACCTCCTAACTTTCGAAACCCAATTTTGCACAAAATCAAAAACCTGTGAGTAAGTCAACCCCCAAACTTTTTACTTCAATTTTGCTCAAAATAAAACCAAAGATTTCAGTGAGGATTTCATTTTGGACGATTCGTCAACTTCAAATAATGAACTAGAATGGGAGGAAGAAGATATTTATAAAACCGATAATAAATGACTGCAGCCGAATTTATGGAACTGTTTGTTATGGTTTTGATGATTAGCATTTGAAATGCACACGTGTATAAATTGACTCCTAACTTTTTACTTCAATTTTGCTCAAAATCAAACTAAAGATTTCAGTGAGGATTTCATTTTGGACGATTCGTCAACTTCAAATAATAAACTAGAATGGGAGGAAGTAGATATTTATAAATCCGATAAAAAATGACTGCAGTCGAATTTACGGAACTGTTTGTTAATTCAGATGATTATGATCTTGACGGTTAGCATTTGAAATGCAACATCAGGTTTTCTTGCGTGTACGTAAAAAGTTTGTATTTTTTTTAAAAATAAACACAGCAGTGTACTGAAATACAAATGTAAACCATGTTGTGTCTTGCTGGCAAAATGCTGAATAGTGGCTGTCAATCTTTTCTTTATTTTAGGATTAAGAAACGCTTCGTGTCTGAAGAAAAGATAGGAGAAAAACATGCTCTCCATGTGGTAGGAAAGATTCGTTAAAGCGAAAAAATAGTAAGTAAACAAAAACACATCATAGAGTTATTTTTTAAATGATAAATATTTATTATTTGTATATTTTATATATCATTTTAATATTCATACACAAAAAAAAGTCAGAAATTTGCAGTATTTGAAGTTTTTTTTTTTTTGCTTTTTTAATTGGCTTGCATATAAATCAATTGCCTCAATTTACTTGCAGAAAATTGTCAGAAATTCCTCGACTTATATGCAAGTATATATGGTAGTTGCTAACCTTCATGTTTGACCTCAATAGTTGACATGCAACACAATTACTGAAAATTAACTTCCAATAATATTAAAGAAATATTACGTTGAGTAAAATGTTTTCCGCCAAAGAAATGCACCTTTGTGCCAACAGCTGTCAGTTGTGTGGTTGTTAGCCTTTCCACAAACCAGTCTTTGCATTCGTAAGCTGAACATAAGAACTACATGACTGTGTAGGTTGTTTGTTAAAAATTTATTATTTTGTGCTTCAAAAAGTGTTTAAAAGGGAGCTATCACATTAGAAGATCAGAACGATTATGTACTAGGAGTTCCATATCAAACACATTGCGATTGAATGCCACAGAAATATGTGTGAAAGTTGAGGCATCAATACTGTTTCTTATGATACAGTGAAAGTTTGGTTTCGGAAATTTAAAGCTGGATATTTCGACATTGAAGATGAACCAAGTTGTGGACGTCTTATTGAAGTTGGTTGTGAGCAGTTGCAAATCTTTGATCAACACAGAAATATTTCAACACGAACTATTGCATTAGAGCTTAAATTTGGGCCAAAACGAATAGTTAACGCTCTGAAACGCATCAATTTAACGTTTAAGTTCAACCGCTGGGGACCTCACAAATTGACTGCTGAAAACAAGCACAAGAGAAAAAAGTCTTCTTTGGCCCTGGTCAGAGATCAAAAGAAAGAGACCATTCTGGACAGAATTGTGACCAGTGATGAAAAATGGGTGTACTACAACAATGCAAGCCGCAAAGGAGGGTAGTCAGCCCCTGGGGAATCAGCAGGGTCGTTTGCAAGACGTGCTCTAACTAACAAGAAGGTGCTTCTCTGCATCTCGTGAGATTGTTGGGGAATTCTGTACAAAGAGTACCTGAAAAGCAGACAGACTATCAACAACGCTGTACACAGCAACATGCTAATGAAAGTTTGTGATGCCATTCGCAAAAAACAAAGAAATGGATTCAGAAGGAAGGTAGTTCCCTTATTTCAAGATAACGCCTGGCCATATGTTAGTACGATGACCAGCTGGACACTCTACAAGCTAGAGTGGGATGTTAAATATAGCGGCCGTGATCGCTGTTGTGGATGTCTGAAAAAAAATAATCTATGAATTGGCAACCAACGAAAATATTAAGACTTAAAGTTAAATATTCAAAATAATTAATTTAGAAAATGTTGCCTTTGAAATATTCAATGACGGAAGCTGAAAAATAAAAAAGTGTAAAATAACTCACCCGGAGATTGAAGGTACAGTTGACACATATTTTATTGAAGTATTATTTTATATGCACTGAATTAATAAAATAAAATACTAATGATGAAGTAAAATATTTTCCTGGCCAGGAATCCCAGAGTGATGAGAATATACTTTTAGATTGTGTTAAAATAGGTATTCATTTCCATTGACTAGCTGAGGGTTATGTGGATGGAAGTTATGACAGTTCATTTAAACAAACTTGAGTTACACTGTCCGAAATTTAATTAATGTCCACAGTTCAGTTTAAAAGTGCAGTATTCCGAAAAGTTTTTGGTAGAGAAGGATTCTGGATAAGTTGGAGTACTCAGTTACTTTCAGAATTAGCACAGAGATGAAGAGAATTTAATAAAGGGATGGTTACTTTCCTGCAGTTGAAGAACACTGTAGATTACTTGTGAGGTAGAGAAGAAGTACTTGAGAACTTATGAAGAAGTCACAGGGGACAGATATCATCATTCTGTCGAATCATGGGAAGTAAAAGCAGCTGGTAGTTGTCCTCGTCTCATGAATTAATGAAGAAAGCAGCAGACAGGTCCTCACATCCTTAACTCAACATAACATGCCACGCATGTTGCAGGAATCCTTTAAGAAAATTATTGAATGAAAATAATATATGGATCGATGTTCTTAGATGGGAAGCTGACGAAAGTTTTTTTCCTAAAAAATTTTGCTCGTTACACACGGGACTCTGACAGAACGACTGAGGCCAAAACCCCAGCCGCCCAACAACATCCTCATGCTACATCGTCCTGAGAGAGAGTGACAAAAAACAGATGGCCCGAAAAGATCGTTAGATCGACGCCAAAATCAAATTCGCCAATCAACGACCGGCACGTACACTTCAGAGTCTGTTCCTTACCTACGATCGCATATTCTCCACCGCAAACCGAAAAATCAGGTCTAAACCATCTTGCAATTGAACGCACCGATAACAATTTTCATCGCAATCGAAATTGCATTCCTCCTGCATTCCTGAGTACCGGCGATATCGCCTCCTGATACTAAAACAAGATGGAGGATAGAGTGATGCTACGACGTCCTTTTCTGCGAGGAAGAGAGATAAAAAAATGTCTAACTGCGTTGGGAAAAAAATGGATTGCGGGTCTTTTAAAACTGATAGAAGTGATTAAACATTGTAATGTGGATATCTCGCTAAATTACGGTTTAAAATTAATGAAATTTTGGCAATGGCTTAGAAATAAATAGTAGCATCCAATAAAAATAGTTTGGGAATAAAATAATTAATATTAAATAACTTTTTAAATTTATATTTTCGTAAGTTAGTGATTGTTAGAAAAGCATTACTTTAACATAATGTTTATATACTAAAAGATCCGTACATTATTAGAATTATATTTAATTGCATATTATACTATTTATTACTTTGAATAATTATTAATTATAAGATTATTAACGGAATATAAATTATTTAAAATGCTTTTTATTTATTTACTTAACTTAATATGTTTTTAAAAGTTGTTTTTCTACTTACATATTTAAATTTAAATAGAGAAATAATGCAGACGATAAATTAATAATCTGAAATATTGAAAATGTAACATGGGATTTGATGCAACATCCACCATACAGCCTCGACACGACCCCTTCGAATTTCCATCCTTTTTCACATCTGCAGCTGCATCTTGATGGCGCAATCTTCAATTCAAATGAGGAAGTGATAAATGAGGTCGATCACTTTCTGGACTCGCATATGCCTTAATTTTTTGCAGAAGGGATTGAAAAATTCCCAAAGCATTAGCAGACGATTGTAGATTTGAACGGAGATTACGATATACATTAGATTTCACGTTTCTGTATGTATTCATCAATTTAATATAAAAACTTTTTGGTGGAAAACTTTTTACTCAACATAATAATAACCTACAATAATGTTAAACATTTTCTGCTAGAAGAAGAAAAAATTGTTGATAGCAAAGAACTCCAAAGTTCATCAAAGGTGTGGGTTTTAAGGGCAACAAAATGCAGGCAGTTATCTTGATTGTTTACAGCTTGTGGTTTTCAGCTAATTTTATAGTTATTTTGTTTCATCATTTGGTTAATTGCATAGTATGTAACAGTTGTGTTCGCATGTTGCAAACTGCAAATGGAATTAAATTGCAAGAGTTTATGCAAAATAATACCAGCATGCGTTGCCTATTTGAGATTGGCTGACAGTCATTGTACATAATGTATATATATATATATTAATTACCATATTTACTCGTGTATAATGCACACCCCATACTTTACAAGAAAAATGGTGAATTTTTTGTATCTCACATATAACACACACCATAAATTTGACATGCAAGTGAATGAATGACAAATGAATTTCAGTAAAGGAAGTCAAAACAAATGTTACGTCAGGCCAGGAAAGAAGGCAAAATCTATTTTTAGACTTCGGGTAGACAGTGAGCGTGGGAGAAAATGAGCAATGTATCATGCTGTGGTGAGGTCACTCGCTTAACGAAATACTTGAGAGCGTCTTTTGACAGTGTGCGAGTAAGATGGAGAATCGATGTAGTTATACCACAATATTTTAGTTGAAAGTAGCAAAAGAAAATGGTAACCGTGCTTCAAGTCGGAAGTTCGGCATTGGTGAGTCAAGTGTGTGTGAATGGCAGAATATGGAAGAAAAACTAAAAAAAGCTCCATCCAAAAGGCGTGTTTTTGGGGGGAAATCGTGTAAATATCCGAAAGTGGAGCAGCAGCTTTTAACTCATGTAACAGATTTGCGGCGTTCGGGGTACTCAATCTCAATGGAAATTATGACATTAGAGGCTTGTAAAACAGCTAGGAAAATGAATATTCCAAGAGAAGATTTCAAGGGGAGTTATGACTAGGGCTGGACGATATCAGAAATTTAATATCGCAATATATCAACGAGTTAATATTGATATTTGTGATATATCGCGATAACTATCTTAAATTGTGCAAGAATAGAAATTTTGCTAATTTCGAAACATAAATGGTATAATAGCAGCAATTTAAGTAAAAACAGATGTAGGGAACAACTACTCAATGTCTTATATCTATATGTTCACACAGCGACATTAAAATAAGTATATATATTTATTAAAAAAAAATATTTTAGAAATGAAACCAATGTTTGATATCTGTTTACACGTATACCATTTGTTGCAAAGTATTTTCCCTCAAAAACAGTATGTTTCCTATTCTTCCTACTCTATGCATTACTTATCAGCAACATTTTAAGTATTGAAGTACTTTGCGAATAACTGACAAAATTATAAAATACAAATTAAAATAGAACATTCTTAAATTTAGGACGTTGACGATTTTATTTTAATTAACACAGGAAAAGAGGAAACTCTAGAAAAAACAAAAATTAATTTAATGCCACATGTGGTGCTAATATACTTGTTATTAAATAGGTTTCAGTGGATGATAGATGCAACAGAAATGTTGCTCTTCAATCTTTCTCTAAAGAATCAATTCATTCTTGGCTGTTCTGAAATACAAAAGGGCAACTTTATGACATAAGTTTTAATTTATTTTTGTTCGGAAATGCATGAAAGTAGCAGGTGTTGTTGTTCAGAAACTATGTAATCAAACTGGTTTTCTTTTCAGTTTTTTCCATTTTTTTTGCAAACGCAATAGATCTTTCAGAAAATAGTGTCAAAGGGTGCGTTTTGAACGGAATTTCCACACGAAAGAAGAATAACCACTCAAGAAAAGGTGTAAAACGTCTTTTTCACATGATCAAAATCGCTTAACTCGATAAGTAATTTATTTATCAAAAAATGGAAAACACAGTTCGTTTCTAAATCGCTTCCAAAATCCAGGCCTTCCAATTTTGTGCCTTTACGTTTAAAAATGAATTTGTAAATGTGTCACAACGTTTTGCGTTTGTTGAGCAGAGCAGTTCCCTGTATTTATATCTTTCTACCTATTTACTACAAGAAAACAACATTGAAATCTTTTTAAAAAATATATAAATACTTAAATCACACTTGAGAATAGTTTTATACTAATTTAAATTTTGTTTTTTTGATAAATATTCATAGCTGAAAAATATCCATACAGATTATATTAAATTCACTCCAGTAAACTTCGCTCTAACAAAAATACGACAAAGAAGAAGTTAATGTGAATAAACATTACTGACTGCGAAGCTCTTTTTAAAAACAACCAATCACCACTGTGAAAGACTGCTTTGACCTTGGGCTTTTCGCCAACTTTCATTGCAACTTTGCTATAAGCAAAAGGGGAAACTTTAGCGGACTTTCAATGGTTGCTTGCAAGCCGAGAATTCTACCTTCTGAGGTATAGATTCGATGATCACCCGTTATCTTCGTATCAGACACAACAATGAATAACCAATGCTCATGCATTATTATTCATAATGTATCAATTATCTGGAGTTATTGGAATAGGTGTAGAGACTAATCACAGTTGAGATGAGAAAGGATGATAAGTGTTATTCAGTATTACGCAGAGAGTCGAACGAACTTTAGGTTTATTGAGAAGGGATAGGTGTATTGCAATGATTGGGATAGTTTCTATTGCAGATAATCAACGGAAAGGAAGATTATCGATGTAGATTTTCTGTTTTAGATGAGAAAGGAGGTTGAAGACAATGAATAGAATTTTTTTTTTTTCAGGTTCTCTGGCGGTGAGCGCAAAATATTATTATTTTATTGAGTTCTGAGTTATTTGGCGATATTTTTTTCGGTGCTCGTGTTCGTAATTTCAGTGTTTGTTAACACTGTTATATTATTGGGATATATCAACAGAGTCAAAGTTTAGATATTGTAATTGCGATAGTTAAGAAACATCAATATCTGCCGATATATTGATAAATAATCCAGCCCTAGTTATGACTGGGTGCAACACTTTATGATCCGTAACAGTCTCTCTATCAGGAGAAGACCAACGCTATTGCAGAAGCTGCCGGAAGAATACAAAGAACAGCATACCAGGTTATTGCAGTACGTTATAAGGCTACAAAAGCAAAAGGGATATCAGATGTTGCAAATTGGCAATGCAGATCAAACTCCATTGTGGTTTGATATGCCAGAAGCCACAACCGTTCATCCTGTTGGAGATAAAAGTGTTCAAGTGCGCACAACAGGAGCAGACAAGCTACAATGCACTGTTATGCTGGCCATTACGGCTAATGGCTGCAAGTTAATACCATATGTGATTTTTAAATGTAAAACTATCCCAAAAGAATATTTTTTAGTCAGCATAATTGTAAGAGCACAGAAAAAAAAAAAGGGTGGATGACAAATGAGCCTGTGAAAGATTGGATTAACGTTGTGTGGGAATGCCGGCTAGGTGCTTTAAGGCCAGCCATCGCTGCTGGACAGCTTCCGTGGACAGACGACAGCTGGAGTAAAAGCGAAAATTCGTCACTCAAGTGATTTGGTTATGATAACCAGATGGGATGACTAAAGTGCTGCAGCCCTTAGATGTTGTCATCAACCGACCATTTAAGGTTGCATTTCAGCAGGCCTACAATCGGTGGATGACAACAATAGATCACAACTTCACTCCAAACAGGAGAATGAAGCGTGCGTCACTCCCAACTATGTGTGAGTAGATATGTGAAGCTTGGAATTCCCTCCCAGCTGAGATGATAATAAAGAGCTTTAAAGTGACTGGAATTTCCAATCAGATGGATGAAACTAAAGACGATATGATTTACAAGGATATTGACTGTTCCAGTGAAGACAAGGACAACAGCAGTATTGGCAATGAGAATTGCTAATTAACATTTAAGGACTATTATTAGTGCTGTTGTATAAAAAAGTGCAAGGAATGAAATAAAAATGCAGAAATACTTCTATTAAGTAAGATTTTTCCAGTTTTAATTTCTTCTTTGAATACAGTTTGTGAATCATATGCATACTGAGTGATTACATCCAGCATTTAAAAAATATTCCATGTCTATTGTGCACCTAGGGTTTTTTCCCAAAATTTTTGAAATAAAAGTGTGTACACGAGTAAATATGTATAAAGATTATGCTGTTTTGTTTTGAAGATGTGTTTTCTAATGTCAAACCAACTGTATAAAAAAAAGCTGTTGGGACTTTAGCTGAAATATTTCTCTTCTACACTTTATGCATTTTAATCATTTCTCTTAGAAATCTCTCAGTTTCATCAATTTGTAAGTAGATAGTTTCTTTTCCCTTTCTTTTCTAAAGATGCAAGTTTTGGAAATGTCACAGTTTGAAATTAGAGAGTAACATTTACTATTAAGCTTTGTTACATAAAGAAAAGTACCTTTCATCTCGTTCTCTCCTCTCTCGATCTCTTCTGTCATCCACTCTTCTATCATCTCGTCTACGATCATCATGATGGCGATGATCATCATACCTATCATGCCTTTCATCTCTCCTGTCTCGATCTCTTCTATCATAATCTCGAGGAGATTTAATATCACGATTTCTTCTATCTTTACGCTGGATTAAAAAAAAAAAAAAATCATTTGAGTAATTTACAGTAATGTGAAAGATTTGCTATGTTTTAAATGGCACATTTATTGGCTTAATTAAAATATTTTAAAGATGAAATTTGAATATACATATCATCTAATACTAAGGGTTACAATATGCAAATTCTAGACGTCAATGAAAAGAGTTACAATATTTAATTTTAGATAGTACAAAGGATTGAATAAAAAAGGTAATATTGAAGAAAATGTATTTGTACAGTAATACTTAATAATCTAGTTTTATAAGACACATTCAGTAAGCTCCACTTATATTTTGTGATATACTTCAGCATATATCCTTCTCAGTTCTAGCATCACCTGTAACGGACATTAAGCAACACACTTTATATTAATTTAAAGGCTCCTAAGATTTGTCAAAATACTTCTAAACCTTTTCAATAGACGAGAGCATATTTAAACAATTGATTTATCCACTGAAACATGTTTAGAGTTGTGTTACAGTCATATGAAAACAGCTTTTGTGGTCTCAGGTAACAGACAAGAAAGTGATCCAAAGGAAACTAGTCAGATGTGGCAATCCCAAAACTTTCTTCTATCTCATACATGTTAATACTTCCTGAAAAATGCAGCATAGCAGAGACACCGGCTTGGTGCTTTACACCGAAATCTAATTAGTAACAACTTATGTCAACTTCTAACTGAATTTGAAGTTTGATGAAAATCTGCGCATTAGTTTGAGATACAGCTATTTGCAAAAATCATTAAAAAATTCTACATAGCTGCACCACCTGTTGGGGGATTAACACCAAAAAACTAATCGGCACCAGTTTATATCAGGGACTAACTGAATCTGAAGTTTAATGAAAATTCATGCATTAGACCTTGAGATACAGCTGTTGCAAAAATAGTGAAAAATACAGTATAGCAGTGGCAACTGATGAGTGATTTACACGAAAAACTACACAGCACTAATTTATATCAGGGACTAACTGAATCTGAAGTTTTATGAAAATCCATGCATTAGTTCTCGAGATAGAGCTATTACAGAAATCGTGAAAAATGCAGCATAGCAGCACCACCTGTCGGGCAATCCACACCAAAAATGTAATCGGCCCCAATTTATATCAGGGGGGTTATTCTCTGCAATAGTGCAAAAAGTGCTTCCCAGTCATATAAATGCTCTTAATTTCATTACATTTTTATTTATTTTTATTTTTATTAGAAGATCTAAACATACTTTATTAGGGACAGAAAGTAAAATTTAAAAATAAATAAATTTAGTATTTAAAAATATAATATGTATCATGCAAACATCATTCCCTCACCTTTCCCCACCTGTACTACCATAGATTATTGCCTATTTCTTTCCATCCAGAAATAAAAATAATTAAAAATACCCTAAGCAAAATAAAGTTCTTATTTGGTACATTACAAAAAATAATAAAAATATTATTTTTTACAATTATTATATAGTCTACTCAATCAATTATATGTTTCTCCATGTTAGACCATCATTCCCTCACACATTGCTATTATCTCAAATATCTACCACTAAAGAGCAGTAGCAGTCTAGCATCCTTCACAGAGAAGAAGCCATTTTGAGCACTTGTCAGTCCAGCAACATAAATTGGTGATGTAAAATTTTGTTAATTTTTCAGAATTTTTTTTCAGTCGGTATATCTGGAAGCGTTTTTATTAGCAGTCATTCCCTCACACAGAATACTAATTTTTTTGTAAATATCAAAAATTTTAATTTCATCATACATTATATATTAAGTGTTGCTCTTCAAGGAAACAGTTTGGATTTCTTCATAATTTTGCATTTTTTCCTACAATTAGTAAAAATGTCTTATTTCATCATTCCCTCACTTGTCATTCCCTCACATTTACCATTATGAGGGAATGACAAGATGAGTGAGGGAATGATGTGCTTTCTGTTTAAATGATGGATTTAGTTTTCCTGCTTAAAATTTATACTAATAGCATGTTATTTTTTAAATTTATGTGGCTCAAACTAACCAAAACATTTTATTTAACTGTTCTTGGAGAAATTTATAAATACACCAGAGTAGCTTTAGTGAAAAATTATGCATATACGTAGAATAGTGTTGATTAGCATTTTACATTTTTTATGCGATTAAAATATATTGAGTTTTAAAAAAAACTTAGGAGAGAAAATGAAAAATAATCCTTTAAAGCTTGAAAAACTGAAATATTTAAAAGAGAAAGGCCAAGTTAAAAATGTAAAGGAGATGAGTTCTAGACAACTATGTCAAAAAAAGGAAACAGTGGAAGAAAAATTAAAAAAATTATAGAGAAAATATTAAGAAAAATAAGAAGATTGAGCAATTTCTTTCTCCCCAGACTCCATCAAATAGTGGTAACACAGATTCCGCAAGTTTTAGTGGTTCTGAGGCTGAACGTCCTTTTTCAAGGTAGAGTGCTTGGAGAAAAGAATTAGACGTGGCAGATCAAAACTGTTTCGAGAAAATCAGTCATTAAAAGTTCAACTGTAAAGCTGCAAAAGGAGATAATCAAAATACAAAGAGTATTCCCAAGCCTTACTTAAAATTTTTTTTTAAACATCTAAAAGTTAACTCCTAAAAGAAAAAATAACTGGAAATAAAGACGTATCATCCAAAATTAGAAAAAGCTTTTATTTGGAGACGTTCTTTACACAGCATTGGCATCAACTTTTAGCAATATAGGAAAGAGTTAAAAAGGTAGACAAATTTACTACAAAATTTTAAGGGAAGTATTTTGAAAAAATACAGATTGCTATATATGACAAAATATATATATATATATATATATATATTCTTAGATATCGAAGCTTGAAGAATAAAAAAAAGATTATACCTCAAAAAGCAAAATAAAGAAACAAAAGAAGGCTTTTATGCGAGACACATAAATATTTATACAAGAAATTTCTCAAAGAAGTTAATTATGTTTTGAGTTATTCATCATTCTGTCGCCCGAAACCACTTTAGGTGAAAAAATCCAATGTTGAAGAAAGAGATACAGCTGCTTGTGAAGCTCATTCAACATAAATATAATTGTATTAAAACTTAATGAAACAGGAATAATAAATTTTAAAACACCTGATGTATTACTAGAATTATGTTGTGAGAAAAATAATATAACCTGCCTTCAAAGGAAGCGTGAGAATTGTAAAAGCAACTTAATTTTATAAACTACTGAGGATGAAACAAGTTTATTAAAGCTGAAGAAATGGATCTGGGAAACACAAAGTATAACCAAACCAAAACTAGTCAGATATGGCAATCCCAAAACTCATACATGTTAATACTTCCTGAAAAATGCAGCTTAGCAGTGTACCATTGGTTAGGCGATTTACATTAAACTCTAATCAGCAACAACTTATGTCAAGTCTATCTTAATCTGAAGTTTGATGAAAATCTGTAGTAAATTAGTTTTTGAGATAGAGCTATTCCAGAAATCATAAAAAATTCTGCATATCAGCACCACCTGTTAGGTGATTTACACCAAAAACTAATCAGGACCAATTTATATCAGAGACTAACTGAATCTTAAGTTTGATAAAAATGCGAGCATTAGTTCTTGAGATATAGTTATTGCAATAATCATGAATAATATTAGCATATAAGCGCCACCTGTTGGGTGATTTACCCCAAAAAGTAATAAGTACCAAATTATATCAAGTACTAACTGAATCTGAAGTTTTATGAAAATCCGAGCAGTAGTTCTAGAGATATAGCTATTGTGGAAATCGCGAAAAATGTATGATAGCAGCGCCACCTGTTGGGCAATTTACACCAAAAAGTAATCAGCACCAATTTATATTGGGAACTAACTGAATCTAAAGTCTTATTCAATTCCGTCCATTAGTCCTTGAGATAGAGTGCCCACAAAATTTCTGTCACATACAGACAGACAGAGACTTTGTAAAATAATTTTTTTTTTTTTTTTCGGGATCTCTGACCTCTAAAACATGTATATCTGTCGAAAACCGGAATTCGAAAATTTTCACGAATCCAATAATTTCTTCTTGTAAAGATAGAAGAAAATAAAAAGATGAACATAATTACCACACATCTTATGGGGAAAGAAAGACTGAGCCCCCTCAGCCATGTGATAATAGATCATCAGTTTTCATGTTTTCATCTATTTAATTTTATTTTATACTATTATAATACTATTTTATTGTATCAATTCATATTAAAAATAATGTGTTAATTAACTTGTTTTGTAAACAATCATTCCCTCATATCTGTTTCATCATTCCCTCACTCATCATTCCCTCACCATCATTCCCTCACTTTTAAAATTTTTATTTTATTTTTTTGTTAAGTCAAATTTTTAAAACGATTTCTGCTGCTATTAAAATCTTCAATAATTGGCTAATTGCTTATCATTTATCTACTTTTTATGAAAATTTACGTATGTATCATTCAAGTCAGACTGCTTGGCCAAATTTGCAAGTATTGTAGAGAACAACCCAGGGACTAACTGAATCTGAAGTTTTATTAAATTCTGTTCATTAGTTTTTGAGATAGAGGCATCCACAAAATTTGTGTCACATACATACAGACAGACATTTTGTAAAAACATGTTTTTCAGGATTTCCGACCCTAAAACGTGTAAATATGTCAAAAATTTTTACGAATCCAATACTTTCTTCTTGTAAAGGCAGAAGAAAGTAAAAAGGTGGAAAATTTTTCATGTGATACAATGATCTTATAATTTAAAGACCCATTTTAATGGATATTTATTTAAAAAGGGAAAAAAAGAAAGAAGAAAAGAAAAAGAAATATAATGTAAGATTATTGCGGTATTTTCTTAACTTAGAAAATATTAAAAATGAAAATCAAATTTAAAATAACAGTGAATGTAGATCACTGAATCAAAAGATAATGGAAGACAGTTTATTA
This sequence comes from Maratus speciosus, assembly GCA_963932465.1. Classification (NCBI taxonomy): domain Eukaryota; kingdom Metazoa; phylum Arthropoda; class Arachnida; order Araneae; family Salticidae; genus Maratus; species Maratus speciosus. Next base: position 605,973,899 of record OZ010788.1, on the reverse strand, counting down.
AAGGTTATGTCCACATACAGTTGATGAATTTATGTGAAGTAAGGTAATAAATCTTTCACGCCAAATTTTATTCTGGATTGTTTGTTTTTCTGATTTTCTCTTCCTGTTCAGGAAAACAAAAAAATTTTTTTAATGATGATAGGTCCTTCCATGTCTTTTGTCTTTGTCCCAGCAATATACCTTTACTATACTGAAATTATCCAAAAGTATTTAGACATGGATGGGCCAAATTATTATCTTCTGTATAAGAACCTTATGTAAACATTATTTCTTTTAAAGTCAGGCATTTTAAACTTCATTCATATCATATGAATCGTATGATTTTCAATTTTTCATAACATAAGCAGATCTTTCAAGCAAGAATAGAAACCATCTCTAAAGGTTTGAGAAGATAAAATGTTTTAGAGAAATTTCTGAGCACCCCCCCCCCCCCCAATATTTTTTCTTTGTTTAAGTATCAATTCAGAGAATAGCCAAAATTGTTTTCAAAAAGGTGGATTTCCTCCTTTAGGAGGAACTCTTTCATGCCTGCAAGGTAATGTTGATCTCATGACTGAGAAGGATATAGTATAGTTTATTTGTCTTTTACATATTAGAAAGGAGATATAAGAAGCTCAAAGTTACATGAAAAGTTATAACTTTTTGTCCTAAAAGGAAAAAAAAGGTACTTTTGTCTTAACTGGGCACAGGTGATATATCACCAGACATTGATCCTAATCACCATCATTCGTATTACATTCATTTCATTTAAAATATAAACCTTTCAATACATAATTAAATTTAAAACACACAACTTTCACCACTCAAACTACATATGTCATATAAATTTAAAATACATGCCTTTCACATATTTCAGTTAAAATACACACTGGCACACACACAAAAAGTATATATATATAAATAATAATAACAACATCATAAAACAAAACATTTCATTTCAATATCAAAGCATTGTTTCTAGTTACACACGCAAAAAATAAGAGTGAGAAAAAAGAAAATGCTATTGGAGAGATTGACATTCAGCTAATATAAAAGTACCAAAAATTATAATAGGTGGCACAATCATAACAAACTCAATCAGAATGAGCACTTTGTTTCTACAGTAGCTGCTTTGATAGCTATAGATGCAAATGCCACTCAATAAGTTAGTGATCAATGTAAGAAATTGCTAGTTACACATTTAGTTGCACAATGCATTTTGGGAATATATACTTTATTTATAGCTACAAGATTAAGCATAATTTTAATATTTCATAAAACATTATACTATTAAATTTATATGTTATTAAATATCACAAACTCATCTCTATCTTAAAATCAGTCTGTATTGATAGTAAAGAATTAAAAAAGATTTCTGCGTTAAATTAATTGAAAGTTAGTAGAACAGAGGAATTACTTCAGAATGAAGCATATCTTCTTCCGGTTCTTCAGCAATATCTGACAATTCTGTATGAAGTCCTTCCTCTATCAAATCTTCAACTGCCGCTCCCTAGCAAAAGAAAAATATGACTTAATACATAAAAAGTGAAAATAATAATAATGAAAGCAAACAGATGTACAACATCCAGAAGCAATGGAGCTTGCACATCAGATGGGAAAGTGGTAACAGTAGTGCAGACAAGGAAATGGATTATAAAATGGTAGGTCCAACCATGTCTATGAAATAATAAAAACACACAAAATCACATCAAAAATATCGAATTCCACCGAAAGTTCATAAATTTTAATGAACTCAGTTTTTTTCTGTAGTTATAGATTAAGAAAGAGCATGTATGTATATATATATATACAGTAGAGTAGACTCCCTCAAATCTGCATAGCTTGGGACCAGAGGTTGAGCGGATTTTAAAATTTTGTGGATTTCTGGTCATTGCTTTGTTTATATATTTTTTTAATTAATTTCATTTAATTTTAATGTAATAATGCAAGCAAAATTATAATGAATATTTGCAGCATAGTAAAACATTGAAAAAAGTAATAAACTAAAATGATAAAAAGTAATAATATTTAAAAAATGATTAAATTATTCAAAATAACGGTCAAGTAAATAATTAATGTATAATTAATTATGCATAATAAATATGAAAATGCATTATCCTTGAATTATTCGATGAAACTTTCCTCATAAAGATACCCTATTAACTCACATCAAAATTATAAAGCAAGGAAGTTTTATTTCAGCTTTAGCCAGTCTTAATAACTGAAAAGCTTGATTAATACATAACTATATTTGGTAAAAAAGATTATGATAACTAGTGATACCATCAGCAATATCTTGATTTTTTTTAGAAACAAGTTTATACTTCCTTCATGAAAAACCACTAGTTCAGTCATATTATCGAGAATAACATATTAAAATACACGTGGAATGATTAAAAAAAAAAAAAAAAAAAGTATTTTTGCCACTACATCTGAATTGAAAGTTAGATTGTTTACATCTGCGATGATGTGCAGATTTTAGGCGTTTGTGGATTTTAGTGTTGCGGATTTGAGGGAGTCTACTGTATATCAAAAATATAAATGCATTATGTATAAACAAATAGCAAACATCAATGAGATTTCTCCATTAGTTTTTTAAAGATCAAAACACACATTTCAAATAAGAGGAAGAGATGTATAAAAATCAAAAGAACTAAAACAGATGATTAACACTTTCAGTTTTCACATTAGATGAGAAAGTATTTACAGCTAACAAAAAATAGATGTTAACATAAAAACACCAATATTCATGCATATACACATATCATTGCATTATTGCTTGCTTATAACAAAAATAAAAATTAGCAAACATTTAGAAGATCCATAATAATCTCATGTATTTTTCCTTTAAGTTTCACAAGAAACAGCTTTAGCATATATTTTTACCTATAAATATACGCTGAAATAAATGTTATATTATAATCTAATAGGATGCACCCAATATTTTTCACTTTCAATTAAATTACTTACTTCTTTTATTGACAAATGTCAAAAGCATTTGCATTCATAAACAGCAGTTGGACCATGAAATGGAGAATGGATGAAAAAAGGTTGATAAAAAACAGACAGTAGCAACACACATAAATTCGTGAAAAAAGGGGAAAGGATGAGGATTGAACATCGCAGTTTTCAATCAGAAAAGATAAAAAGGGGAAATGGGTAAAATTTAAAAGAAGTCATAACATCAAAATTGTATTTTACATTACACATAAGTGCAATATTAAGAGCTTATGATAGAAAATAGATTAGTCATTCCAAACATAACAAACATTATAAGCAGTAAGGGAAGATTAGCCATTCCGCAGCAATGATTTGGATCACTGACTCCTGTGCTCTGGAAATCTACCTGCCTCATGATGATTTAGTTTTTTTACGAATAATATTAAGATTTTTAAGGTAAGTTTAATTTTAAAGTTATTCTCGAAGGCTTTTCGATACTTCTTCATTATCCCATCGACCATAGTCCATAAAAAATACTATTGCCAAACTGTAACTCCCAATAAACAAATGGAAAAATGTTGCCATTAGAATCTCAAATAAATACAAGAAATTCGGAAAAGCTTCACTCACTAAAGTGTCAACTATCAGTAACTTTAAACAATAAAATCAGGGGCCAACACAGTTTTTTTTCCTTGGGGCCCATTTTGCAAAAAGTAAAAGTTTTTTTGTGAAATTCATTATTATTATTATTATTATTATTATTATTTTTTTTGTGAAAAATAACATTTTCTCACAAAAGATGAAATACAGTTTCTTAAATTCGAACCAAATTTTTTATTAATAATAGTTTCTTTAAATACTTCTGCTAAAGTTTTCCTTTCTGGTGAACTTATTTTTATTATTTTTTTATTATACTTATTAAATATTTTAAAGCCTAATAAAATCAAAATAATCAATGAAAAGTATGTTTTTAAGAAATGGAATTTTGTGAAGGGGCCTGTTTTATTTAAAAGAATTTTGTGAAGAGGCCTCTTTTAGTAAAAGGAATTTTGTGAAGGGTCCTGTTTTAGTAAAAGGAGTTTTGTGAAGGGGCCTGTTTTAGTAAAAGGAATTTTGTGAAGGGGCCTGTTTTAGTAAAAGGAATTTTGTGAAGGGGCCTGTTTTAAGTAAAAGGAACTTTGTGAAGGGACCCGCTTTAGTAAATGGATTTTTGTGAAAGAGCTCTAAACAGACTCCAAATTTTGCCTGGATCGACCCCTGAAAATTTACAATATATTAATAAAAACGGAAAAAAAAACTTGGATATTTATTTATTTACTTATTTACGTTATTTTTCTTAATTATATCTCTAGGCTGGTGAATAAATGTTTGTGAGGTCAGTTGAAAGTGATCTATTGTACATAACTATGCATCCCAAAAAAATTTTCATTGCTTTTTTTCTTTTAATATCATGGTATCGCTATTTAAGGCCATAATTGTTATTTTAATTAACCAAATACCTAATAAATAAGTAAAACATCCTTATCGAATTAAAAATCCCTTGTCAAGTTTATGTAACATCAGTTAAATCGTGTATTTTTGGCATTAAATTCTATAATTTAGAGATAGTTTTTTTTATGGAAAGTGGTTGATGGGATAATGGACGTTTGTTTAAGACGCTTGATTTAAGGTTTGTTTAAGATTGTTTGAGCGATATTTAAAAAAAATTATTGACTCATTCATAAAAAGAAACCTTACAATAGTAGATTCTTTCTCCATTGACAAAAAAATACTGCAAAGTCTTATTAATGCTGTCTATGCATGTTTTGAGATAGCTGATTTTCTTAATCTAGAATTATTAGAACAGGTATTCGACAATGAAATGTTTTTATGTAAATTGAATACACAGAGAAAATTGTTTTAGACTGCTCACTAAGTGAAGAATGTCTCAATTGTAAAAAACATTCAAATCTGCATTCAAACTGAATAATCATTAACCATATTTGTTTGGTGTGTTGGTGTTATATATAACGGCCGACTATCTGCGTGAGGGATATAGGCCATAGGGGGAGTGCCCTCTGCGGGGCTCTTTCTTCTGGATCCTAACCCGTATTAACGCAAGGTTTCCCAAGTTTCGAAGAAAACCACGAAAACCCATATTTGTTTGTTTGACACACATTTTCATTATTTCCTGAAAAATTAT